>CM055618.1:2901698-4316481 GCA_029379385.1 Quillaja saponaria
AAATAGGATCAAGCTTATAAATAAAAGACTCACACTTATCCACCTTTATGTTTCCCTCAACGCTTCAAAAAGTCAAAACTTGATATACAATTTTAGAAATTTTTAGAGGTATTTAAGAAGCTTCATATTAATTCCTTTTGCTGAAGGTTTAGAACAAATGTCTAGCTATGTCAAGATTGATAACTTTAAAATAATAGAGTTATTTCACTATGATTTTAATTCATATTTATTGCTATTCCTAAGATTTTAAGTTAGAATATTAGTCATATATAGTGTTGTAGTTGTTTTAAGAGTTTTGTAGATTTTTTTATCTTAATTAGGAGTAGTTTTACAAATTTCGGTATTTAATTTGTTTTAGGTGTCTTTGTAGTATCATTGTTCAGATTAGAGAAGGAAAGCAATTCAATAGGCACCGTAGCACTGAAAAACATGAGGCTGCGACACTACAAAGGGAGAAATTTAAGGATCAGATAGAGAAGCCTCAGCCATAGTGCGTACAAAAAAGCATGAAACTTAAAGAAGTTAGAGAGAATAAATCGCAGTGCTTGAAGATAGAAGTCGTGGAATGAAGATTGTGAAGCTGCATCACCAAGCTAAAGATAACTTTTGTAAAATATGTAAAGGTTTAGCATTGCAGCACCCATGTATGAAAAGCCATGGCAGTACAAAATGAGTCCTATTAGAATTAAACAGAACCTGCAACGTCGCAGTGCCATAGACACACATGCCGTAGCTCATGTATGGATTTTAAGGACTTCTATTTTTATAGGAGGAAAAGGCTTATAAATAAAGGAGGAAGACTGAAGTGTAAAGATATACCAGAGCTCATGATAGAGAATGCTAAGGAGCGAAATGAGACCCGGAGATTGACAACTTCTAGTTTCTATTCTTTCTTCTTCTTATTTTCTATTTGTTTGTAATGGTTATGCTTTTATTTCATATGTTTTCATTAGTTAGTATGGAGTAGTTGTATTCTAGGGGTAACGATTGAACTCACATGTAGCCGATGTGGCTTTAGTTTTAAATTAAATGCATGCTTTAGTTTTAGTATTTATATTGTCTTGTTCTTAATACTTCTAATTGCTTAATCACCAGTTAGATTGATTAGAAATTATGGAATTGACTTGGAAGAATTAGTTTTAGGATTAGTCTTAAGCTATATAGCTTATGTTTAGATTGTTCATATGATTTGGTTGATCTAATTTGTTTAAGAGATAGGAATATATTCTTTTACCATAAGTAACCAGGAGATTAGTTCTTAATGAGTTTGCTTTAGAATAATTCTCATAGGAATATAATAAATTACCTTAAGGGAAAAATATATTTGCTAGACATAGGAGTATGCTAATAATTGATTAAGAAATATGAGTTAATATTAGCTTTTACATGAATTGATTTGAATTAAAATTAATAAGGTGTGGTGCGAGGGATGTCGTGAACCTAGACTTAGTTTTAATATTTTTAAATTGAATTTATAATCTCTAAATTTGCATTGGCTTAATTAGAGTTAGGCTGCACCATAGTGGTAATTAGTATAAAAAAGTAATTATTTCTCATGGAAACGATCTCTACTTATTACTATATTACTTGAGGACGATAAGTGCGCTTGTATTTGTAAAATCTCTATCAAGTTTTTGCTAGTCCCGAGCAGAAAGAACAAAGATCACGATTAACCTATCAATGATGAGCTAAGTATCCCCTAAAAAACCTCAAATTTTATAACAAAGACTTAACTCAAGATAACACACAAGTGTAACTTGAATTTATCATGTTCAGGCCAACCTTATGTGTGTGTGCCCAAGACATCGTCACCAGAGTTAGATGGCTTCAAAAATATTCTTAAAATAACTCAAAGAATAATCTTAACTCCTCAAACTTCATCTTTCCGTCCTCTCTCTACTAATGTAGGCTAATACTTAGTCAAAAATTCAATAAGTTTTTTCTTCAGCTTGAAATGTTAGGCTAGGGTAAAGGTATGATGAAATGGAATTTTTAGCTCAAATATCCTAAGCACAATTTATTTGTATGCGTTCATCTTTCTTTTCCACCTTTCTTTTCAAGGCGTTAGCTCCCACCTACTCGATTTTTACTCATGAGTTTATCGCCCAATAGATTTCTTCTTGTGTGGCATAAATGTTTTCTACTTTTTCCTTCCTTTTTCTTTATTTTATTTTTCTACCAAATCTTTGGTTTGTAGATAAATTATCAAGAAATTTTCACATATTTCTCCAACTTAATTTTTATCAAGTGGGGATGATCAAATAATATTTTTCTTCCTTGTATTGCACTCATTCTCATAAACTTGCTTCAAGCTTATTCTCTCTTTAAACTTGATGAAACTGCATATTGACCATCTTAACGTAATAAGATGCAAATGGATCTTACAAACAAAGGATTGGTTAGCATATACATGTGCTAGAAGAAAAAAAAAAGAAAAAAAAAAGGGCATTAGGCTCAAAAGTAGGTAACTAAAGAAACATAAAATCATTGGTCAAAGGCTTTATCAATCCAAAAATGGCCTAAATCATATTCCCAACTAAGTTTAACCTAGGATTTTGCCTCAAAAGGAATTCTTACTCATTAAAGAGGTCAAAAAGAGCCTAAGGTTTATAAAGAAAAGATCATCAAAAACATCAACCCTGGGTCACAATAGCCTCATGTGTGTGTGTATGTGTGTATATATATATGAAGTATATATCCTAATTATAACAAATTGAAAAAAAAAATATATATATTCATATGCTATTGAAAATCAAAATCAATGCATAAATAATACTATCATGGGAATAAGAAAATATTAGAGCATTATTAACAACTTAACTTGCAATATTCGTAACATAATACAGGAAAAGAAAACACAATACATCCTAACTAGACTATCTAAACAATTACATATAAACGGGGGTTAACCAAACATACAAAATAGAGAATTACAAAATTGTAAGTTACCCTCCCTCCTAAACCTATACTAAACAAATGTCCCAATGTTTAGAGAAAAGTAAGAAAATAACAAAAAATAAAAAAGACTCCCATCAGTCATCGAAATCAATATCAATGTCCTTCTTGGGATGGGAGAATGTGACTGCTGGTGTGGGATAAAGAGGGAAAGTAGAAGGATCCCATCATTCTTATTGCAGCATCACCCTCAATAACTAGTTGTTCTAGTGATTGACAGCATGGTTATGCATGCCAATGCTCTGCACATTGCACTTCCAAACAAGAGATGTAGCTTAATGTCAATTTCTATATTCCAATGGGCTGAGCTGGAGCTTCTGAAGCTGCTAGATCACCTTCTCCCGCTTCAATTTTGTGGAGCAGAAACTTATTCACGAGCTTATCATTAATGGGACCTTTCTGTAAGACCAATGGTTTAGTGTCTTCTTAAATCATACCAGCCTCGTGGCATAGTTCAATGATAAAGGAGAGGATCCATATTCTCAATGTCCATTGTTCACAGCCTGCAACATGGCACTATAAATAACCTTGCAAATATCAATGGACATACCTCAGATAAAGACATAAACCAGAATAGCTCGCTCTTTGGTAATATCACTAACATGTCATCTCGGTAGCATATTGGTGAGCACAAAGTTATACTATGCCCTTACAGGGCTAGTAGCTAACTGGCCTTTAAGAGAATTGGTTCTCCATTGGACAACTTCTAAATAAAGGTTTGATAGCACAATGCATTGATGAAAGCATCATAATCTACTATTCCACTCGCATAAGTTGCATACTCATCAGTCTCGGGAATATCTAGAATGCCATAGTAGGCATTGATTGTTGTACTTGTAAACAATACCATCTTTTCTCGAACCATGACTCTACTATCAGTGTGCTATACCAGATTGGCATAAAACTCTCGAGCCACTACAATCACTTCTAACTGGGTGTAGTGCATATAGTTTAGCCTAATGTCTATTATCTCTCATATTGGCCATCCTCGAAAAGTAATCAGGGCTGAGGTAGAAACTTTGTTGTGCCACAATCTTCTTTGTTGCAAGCCCATCATTGAATCTCTTCTTTGCAGTAACTGAGATGAATCGGCTATTATCAAAGCTCAGTCCAGAAGATCGAGCACACTTGGTAGCCTTAATTTTTGGTCCCATTATTCTAAAATACAAAAACAATATAGTCCTAAACCCCAAAATGCCCAGGAACAACGTCAATCAAAACCCATTAATTAAGAAAAAGGTTCTCAGATACACACATCATTTAACAAGATTCTCAGGCATGTTCTATCAACATTATATCATTCATGCATTACCCATCATTATGCATCATCTTCCCCCCCAAACCTATTTTCACCATCATTAACTTATCAAGAACATTCAAGAATTATGGGGGTAAGGGTTATAATGAGATGATATAGATTCATGTTTTCACAATTGCATTTAACAAGACTTAAGAACTTAGAATTAAGATTGAAAACATAACACCACTTAACTAGAAACCCAAATTCAAAAACTAACCACAATCCCCAAAATATAAGTTTCAACCAACTATCTAACAAGGAAGTAAGTATATAATCACAAGAAAAACATTTTTCTTATAAAAAGATTGAAAGATTATAAGTTAAAATAGAAGAACTTACTTGAGTGAAGCAAAGTACAATAGGTGTGTAAATCCGTGGTGAAAGAGAGATGAATTGTGTAAGAGTGAGTGAATTGACAAGAAAGGGGTTTGGATTGGAGATTTGTAGCCTGAATCCTCTGACTTTTTTGACTTTGGGTGTTAGGATTCAAGGTTGGGTGGTTATAGGTCTGAAATTTCATTTTAAAACAGAAATCTCTATACAGTGTTATGTCATCAATGAGCCCTAAGTTTTCAAATTTTTGAAATACGCAGGTTGACACAACGGCCTTAATAATATAGAGCCGCGGCTCATAGTTCTCTGCTTAAAACCCAATTTTTTCTAAAATAAAGATGTTGTGGCCTGAATAAGTTAGAGCCGCGACTTAATGCAACTTGTGTAAAATGTTTTTATTTCTAGGTAAGTAATGCCAATGCGTCAAGGTATGGATGCCGTGGTATGGGGCTTTCTGCCTAAAATAGAATTTTTCATTGGATTTAGGGGCTGCGTCATAAGTATTTGGGAAGCCGCGGCTCAAAGCAATCTAAGTACTTACTTGGGCTTTTCTTTTCCATGGAGTTGCGGCTTGATCTTATAATGCTGTGGCAGTGTGCCTTCTGTTTTTCAATTTCCAAATCATGAGGTACGGTAGCGTGAGGCAATAAGGAGCCACAGCGTCAATGCATTTTGCTAAGGTTTCTTAGTCTTCCTTTACTTGAAAAAAATATGATATGAAGGCTGAGTATAGAGTAAAAATTAAAACATTAATAAACTAACTTAAAATAAAATAAAGAAAATGAGTTTAGAAACTTAAGTTGCCTCCCAAGAAGCGCTTGGTTTAAAGTTTTCGGCTTGACTTATTATTACTTAAGTAGCTTTGTCGAGTTTGATGGAGGTATGATCATTATCAATCTTTCTTCCCCAGTAGCATTTCAATTTTTGGCAATTCTTTTTAAATTTTCTATAAGGATTAGTGGCTATCAACTCCACAGCACTGTATAGAAACACTTTGACAGTGGTCAATAGTCTAGACTATCTTGACTTGAGTTTTCTCGGGAAAAGCTTCTACCGGGAATTATAGAGCAGGACTTATTGATCCATTTTAAAGCGGTTCTTAACAATTTGTTGATCATGCAGCCTCTTGGTTTTTTCCTTGTAAAGTTTGGCATTCTCATAAGTATTGAGCCTAAATTCATCCATCTCATTTAATTGGAGGAGTCTTCTTTTACTAACGACTTGATAGTTGAAGTAAGCTTTTTTATTGCCCAATAGGCATTATGATCCAACTCAACTGGTAGATGGCAAGCCTTGCCATAAACAGCCAAAAGGGAGACATGCCTATAGAGGTCTTATAAGCTATTCGGTATGCCCATAATACATTGTCCAATCTCTTGGACCAGTCTCTTCGTGATGGACATACAGTCTTTTCTAGAATCCCCTTGATCTCTCAATAGGAGACCTTAGCGTGTCCGCTTGTTTGTGAATGATATGCTAGTGCAACCTTGTGACTTGCCCATAAATATCAAGAAGGGCTCCCACTTGTTTATTGCAAAAGTGAGACCTTCCATCATTGATGATCGCTTGGGGTGTGCTAAAATATGTAAAGATGTTCTTTTTCAAGAAGTTGGTCATGACTTTAGAGTCATTGGTTGGAACAACAATGACTTCAACCAATTTAGAGACATAATCCATAGGAACGAGAAAGTATTAATTGTTGTATGATGAGATAATGGACCCATAAAGTTCATCCTCTTTACATCAAACAATTTCACTTCAAGTATGTTGTTGAGTGGCATCTCATTCTTCCTGGATATGTTGCCCATCATTTAGAACATGTCACATTTGGAAACAAATTCATTAGCATCCTTAAATAAAGAAGGCCAATAAAAACCTTATTAGAGCACTTTTGTAGCAGTTTGGCTTTTTCCAAAGTGACCTCCATATTCCAAAGCATGGTAATGGTGAAGTATACTCTCCACCTTTTCCTCCGGAATACCCCTTCTTAATATCTAATCAACATAATATTTAAACAGGAAGAGGTCATCCTAAAATATATATATATATATCTTATATAACGTAAAAAAATTCTCTTTTGTTGAGAAGTTAAGTTAGGAGGAAAGACATTGCCAATTAGATAGTTGACAAAGTCAGCATACCAGGGCAATGGTTTATTAACAACTTGGAAGAGTTGTTCATCTAGAAAGGTTTCATTTATATGAGTAGGTTTAGCCACTTGATCATCTCCTTTTAGCCTTGATAAGTGATCAACCACTTGATTTTCACAGCCCTTTTGGTCTTTTATCTCTAAGTCAAATTCTTGAAATAATAATATCCACTTTATCAACCTACGCTTTGCATCCTTTTTATCAATCAAATAATCAATAGCAGAGTGGTAAGTAAAAACAATAATAGAAGTTCCAATTAAATAAAATCAAAATTTTTCAAAAGCAAACACTACTGCTAAAAATTCTTTTTTAGTTGTAGCATAGTCAATTGAGCACCATTTAAAGTTTTGCTAGCATCATATATAGAGTAAAAAATCTTTTCTTTTCTTTTTCCTAAAACTGCTTCTACTGCATAGTCACTAGAATCACATTTCAATTCAAAGGGTAGGTTCTAATTTGGAGTTCCTATAATTAGGGCGGTTATTAATCTATTTTTCAACTCTAAAATTGCAGCAAATCATGTATCATCAAATATGAAAGGGGTGTCTTTTTCTAGGAGATTACAAAGTGGTTGGGATATTTTTTAAAAGTTTTTTAAGAATCTCTTATAGAAGCCGAGATGGCCTAGATAGCGTTTTATTCCTTTTATTTAACTAGGGAGAGGTAATTTTTCTATAGTTTCTATCTTAGCTTGATCTACCTAAATTCTCTTATTAGACACCTTATGGCATAGAACTATACCTTCTTGTACCATGAAATGACATTTTTCCTAGTTTAAGACCAAGTTAGTCTCTTCACATCTTTTAAGCACTAGAGTTAAATTATAGAGACATTTATCATATGAATTACCTAAAACAAAAAAATCATCCATATAAACTTCAAGCCCTAGTTCTACCATATCGATGAAAATTGCCATCATACACTTTTGAAAGGTGGCTAAGACATTGCATAAACCAAACGGTCTCCTTCTAAAAACAAAGGTTCCATAAGGGTAAGTAAATGTAGTTTTTTCTTGCTTTTATGGGGCAATAACAATTTGATTATACCCTAAATAACTATCTACAAAGCAATAGTATTCCTTATCTGCTAACCTATCTAGTATTTGATCAATGAATGGAAGGAGAAATTGGTCCTTCCTTGTAGCTTTGTTCAGCTTTTGGTAGTCCATGCCCACCTTCATTTCTTTGGTACATATTGGATAGGACTTACCTAATGACTATCCGAAATTGGGTAGATAATTCTAGCATCTAACCATTTGATTATTTCCTTTTTTACCACCTATTTCATTATAGGATTAAATCTCCTTTAATGCTTTATTGTTGGTTTATGGTTATCTTCCATAAGAATCTTGTGCATGCAAATAGAAGGGCTTATTCCTTTAATGTTAGCAATTGTCCATCCCAATGCTCTTTTTTGTTCTCTTAATACACGAATGAGTTTGTCTTCCTGCATGTTAGTAAGAGAAGCATAAATAATAATAATAACCAAAATAGATGAAGGACTAAGAAAGGCATACCTTAGATGATTAAGTAATGGTTTCAGTTCTAAGGTATGAAGGTTTTTCAATTGATGGCCTTGATCTAGATGGAGTGGATGGTGGTAAATCTAGATTTTCAAATCTTGGATTTGGTTTCAGCATATGTGGTGATACATACAATAATTTCATACACTCCTTAAAATTATCATATTCTCTTGTAGTTTGTTAAATTATTAAAGCTTCAAGAATGTCACTTAGATGTTATTCCAATAACATCTCTTAAACAAGGTTACTCACCATGTCTATTGCAAAACATTCTTCATGGTTTTGAGGGAATTTCATAGATTGAAATACATTAAATTTAATATCTTGATCATTTATCCTTATAGTGAATTTACCTTTTTGGACATCACCCATTAGTATCTAGAAAAGGTCTTCCTAATATAATATGTACCTCTCTACCTTCTTCTATGTCTAAAACTATGAAATCAGTAGGAAAGATTAATGTGTCTACCTTAACTAGAAGATCATTTACAATTCCTCTAAGATGTGTCAATGATCTATCAACTAATTGTAGAGTTACTGGTGTTGGTTTTACTTCATCTATTCCCAGTTTTTGATAAATTGATAAGGGTTTCATCGTTGTGTATTTTCTTTTTCTACTCCTCTAACTCTTTCCCACTCCTAAGAGTGATTACCTTATATTATTCCTTACCCTCCTTCCTTGGGTTGCCTTGGTATCACTAGGAAGGGCACCACGAGATATATTAGTCAAAGCATTTGCTAGCTGCCTAATTTGTGTCTCTAATGTTCTTAAAGAGGTAGCTTGGCTTTGCATAATAGAATCAGTCCTAGACATATATTGCAAAAACATGTCTTCTAAGAATAGGTTTATTTTTAGGGGCTGCTTACTTTTGTGGAGCTTCAAATCCAAGAGGTGGATTAGACCTTGTAGCTTGTTATCCTTGATTATTCCAACCAAAATTTAGGTGGTTTCTCCACCCTATATTATATGTATTGGAATAAGGGTTGTTTTGATGGTTGAAATTCTAATTCATATTGGACAGCTTCAGTATTTGGGCATTGGTCCATAGTATGACCTTTGCCACAAGCTTCACATACCAAGGCAATAGTTTTAGATTGTTGTTGTAGTCCAAAATTATCAAACCTCTTTGTCAACCCAGCCACTTGTGCCATCAAGGTAGTAATGGCATCAATTTCATGGATTCTAGCAACTCTTCGAGATGTTAACCTTGCAATTGGCCATTGATAAGAGTTTGAGGCTATCCTTTCCAAAAAGTCATAGTCATCATTCGTAGATTTGCCTATCAAAGCACTACGAACAGCAACATCAATTGTTATTCTTATTTAGTTTCCCAAACCATTATAAAAGTTATGCACTTGCAGCTATTTAGGAATACCATGATGTGGGCACTTTCTCATCAAGTCTTTATATCTCTCCCATGTCTCATAAAGAGACTCTTGATCTTGTTGAAGGAATATTGTGATTTCATTCCTTAGCTTGGTAGTTTGAGGAAAGAATTTGGCCTGAAACTTTTGTGCCATCATGATCAAGTGCTGATGGAATGTTGAGGTAATGATTATAGCTAACTTTTTGCCTTATCTTGAAGTGAGAAAGGAAAAAGCCTAAGGAGGATGCATCATTAGAGACGCCATTGCACTTGAATGTGTTGCACAACTCCAGGAATGAGACTTGATGAGCGTGGGGGTCTTCACTTAGTAATCCCCTAAACTGAGTATATTGTTGAATCATCTGAATTATGCCCTATTTGATCTCAAAATTATTAGCAATAATAGCCGGTTTTTGTATGCTAGAGAGGAGGCCTTGCACAAGAGGGACAATATAATCCCTTAAAGCCTCGTTTTCATGAGTTTCTTGATCATCAATCATTACACTAGAATGTTTTGGGATTTGATTCTTTCACAACTTTCTAAGCATTTCTTTGATCTTAGGATCGTATGGTAATAGTTCCAAATCTCTACTGTGTTGCATGCAATGTCAATAGCACCTGAAATCAAAAATAAAAACTTGAATTAGAATCAAGTAAGCTTACATTGATATTAACAAAATAAGATCAATTATTCCCCAGCAACGGCTCCAAAAAATTGATAGAGATTTTAAAAATGCAAGCGCACGTATCGTCCTTAATAATATAGTAATAAGTAGAGATTATTCCCACAAGGAATAATTACTTTTTTATGCTAATTACCACTATAATGCAGCCTAACTCTAATCAAGCCAATGTAAATATAGTGATTATAAATTCGATTTAAAAATGTTAAAACTAAGTATAGGTTCACGACATCCCTTACCACCACACCTTATGAACTTTAATTCAAATTAATTCATGCAAAAGCTAATATTAACCTAGATTTCTTAATCAATTACTAACATACTCCTATGTCTATCAAATATATATTTCCCTTAGCTTAATTCCCTATATTCCTCTGAAAATTATTCTGAAGCATACTCATTAAGAGCTAATCTCCTGGTTACTTGTGGTGAAAGATTATATTTCTATCTCTTAAACAAATTAGATCATCCAAATCATATGAACAATCAAACATAAGCTATATCACCTAAGACTAATCCCAAAATTGACTTTTCCAAGCCAATTATAGAATTTTTAATCAATTTAACCGGTGATCAAGCAATTAGAAGCATTAAAAACAAGAAAATATAAATACTAAAACTAAAGCCACATCGGCGAAATGCAAGTTCAATTGTTACTCCTAAAATACAACTACTCCATACTAACTAATGAAAACATACGAAATAAAAACATAATCATTACAAGCAAATAGAAAATAAGAAGAGTAAAGAATAGAAACTAAAAGTTGTCATGCTTCGGGTATCTTTTTGCTCCTTAGCACTCTCTATCATAAGCTCTGGTGTATCTCTAAACTTTAGCCTTCCTCTTTTATTTATAAACTTTTCCTCCTATTTTAATTAAAATAGAAGTCCAAAAAATCTACACACGCGCTGCAGTGTGTGTATCTATGGCACTGTAGGTTCTGTTTAATTATAATAGGACTTATTTTATACCGTCGCAGCGTTTCATACATGGGCACTACGATGCCAAACCTTTGCATATTTTATGAAAGTCGTCTTTAGTTTAGCATTACGACTTCACAATCTACATCCATGGAATCATGAATGGAATCGAATGACCATTCATGTGTATCAAACTAGCCCTATGTGTGTGAGTAATTATCACTTTTACGCCTATATACTCTTCCTTAAAGCTGTATGACTTATGTTAAGAAAATTATTCGATTTATATTTCATGGAAATTTTGCATGGTTTTGTCCTAAGATGGTTGAGTTTTGTTTGACTTTGGTACATACAATTTAATGACTAACTTGGCTTTATACTTTGGTACATATAGTTTAAGGCCTAACTTGGCTCTATACCTCTGTATAAATAGTTTAAGGGCTAGCTTGGCTCTGTACCTTTGTACATACAGTTTAAGGCCTAATTTGGGACACCTAGTTAGAGGGGTTCCTATATGAGTCATGAATTTCTAGCCCTAATTAGGCTCGGGTTCCCTATTTAAGTGTAACACAAAGCAACCATGAAGAACTTGCATAAGAAAACTAAGTTCATTTCTGCCTCTTTGGCTAAATTGTGCACCATGTTTCTTTTATAAGATTTGCAACACTACTTTTTGAGATTTTTGTCTCATTTTTGTATAAAACTTGGTGTCACAGATTGAGGAAAAGCATGTTTCAATATGCTCTACATAAATGCTTTTGGTGTTTATGTGAAAACATTTAGAAAAAGGACCAGGAAAATGTTTCTCCTTGTTAGTGGAATGCTATACTTTTTTTGTGGTATATACATTTAAGTGACAAGATTTAACACAAACTATGTTTTATTGTTAAGTTAGTGATGTAAAAGTCTATAGTAAACTATGTATTATATTAAGTTAGTGAAACTAGCTCTAAGCATACCTTTCTACCATGTTATTAACTCTTATAGTATAACTAAGTTTTTTTAAATGAACTTAGTAAAAGAACACAAATGATTGCAATGAGTCCAATTTGAATACAAAGTGTTTTTATCATTAACTATACGAGTATTACTTTGATGAAAGTAACAAATGGGAATAAGTAACCTTCTTGTTTTTATTTACACCTTTTACGAAATTTATTATAACAAAGGTTTTTATAGGAAATACAATTACAACCCAAGTTTGACTAAACTAGCCGGCTACTATTTATATAAGAGTACCAGATTAATAGCAGTAAGGTACACCTTAAGGAATAATTACATAAATCCTGTACTACTAAGGGGGAATGTTACAGTTGTGTTCTTCTTGTAATTGAGTAGGGGGCACTGATTGTCTTGTAAGTGATTAGAGGGTATTAACTGCCTTGGAAAGGGTCTTAGGTAGTTGATTCCATAACTTTGTAAGATTAGAGATTAATGGAACTCTCAAATGTCGCCTTGATGAAATAAAACCTTGTGTCACTATTTTACTATGCTTACTGCTTTTTTCTTTCTGCTTTTTGCTGCACTCCATTTTAACATTAAATTTTGAAATATCAAACTATTCACTCTTTTAAGTGCCTACTTGGACTAACAATGAATTTATTGATGAAAAAATGAGCTTAAACCAATATAATACCTTATGAAGTATTGATGCAGGACAATAGGATAAAATGAGAAATTAGGAGAGAAGGGAGGAGGAATGGGTAGGGAAGTAAAAAATTGAGAGAGAATAGATGAAACTAGATTTTGGGAAAGCTTCCAATCTATACTCAATATTGAAATTTTAAAAAATCCCTAAACAAATGTATACTAAGCTTTTATATAGGTATTACATAAAACACTAGGACAAAATTGTAAATAACCTAAAAGCTTAAAACATAATAGTAAATAGAATATATAATTACATAAAACAATACACACCCATAGAATTATAAATTTGTTCCTCATTATTTTCCCCTTGTTGAAAAAACTTGACCTCGAGTTTTTTAATGACAAGAGATGAGGACCTCAAGAATAAAAATTAAAGTAAGGTCGGGGGCAGCGGTAAAAAATTCTCGGCACAGAAAACTCTGACAAAGGTCACAATCATTTGAAACTGCAATGGGATGACAAAATCAATAATCAATATTTTCGACTTCCAAATGATTAGTAGGCTTTACAATCTACTCTGAAAAGTTATCTACATGCTTTGGGACTCTATCAGTAGGCTTATAGATCTTTAATAAGTCTTAAATTCATTAATTCCTAATGGCTATTTTGAGTATGATTTTAGCTAATGAACTGATAAATTTTTTTTATTTATGATTTTAGGTGTTAAATTTAAGTGGGACATAATTAGCACAAAATGAGTAACCTCAACTCTTCGTGTGATCGATCTCTATTCACTCCATTTACAAAGCTAGGTTCAAGTAAAGAATTTTAATTGGTATTTTACCAAATTTTGGTGCCATTGCCAGGGAGTTATTTGTTTAATCTTTTAACTTAATATAAGTTCTTTCTCTTCTTCTATTTTATAGGTTTGTATGATTAGTGAAGATTCTGTCTTTCGACTTCAACAAATAAGGAAGTTTATTGGAGCTCATCAACAAGCGGACTCACCATCCTCACCACCATCACCAACTGCCAAGGAACAAAGTTTCGTTGCGAGGTATTGTTTCAACAAGTCTAAAAACGGAAACGATTCGGGAAACAGTATGGAAACACTAATTTTTTTGGAAACGCATATAAACATATAATTAAACATATATTATAATAATTATAAATATTCAAAATGACTAATTTAGTATATAGAACTCTCATAAATATATACTAAAAAAATAAAAAATTAACATAGATTTTTGCAAATAAAAGAAAAATATAAAATTACAATCACATCCAATCAAGGAGGGGTGTGTACATATCCAACATTAAATAGATTCAAATAGAATCTAAATCAATTAAATTAAGATATAAAATAATTAAAAAAAAAACAAAAGGACAAGATGATAGAAATAAATTAAATTAAGATAGAATAAATTAAACTAATGAAGTCCTAATTGAATAAATTTTAAAATTCTTTCATCACTTTTAAATAAGTTAAATTAAGATAGCTAAAAAAAGAAAAGAAAAAGAAGAGCCTCCCTTGGAGATAATGAAAAAAAAAAAAAGGAAAAAATTATTAATAAAAGTTTAGATAATAAATACAAACAAATTCATTGAGTAAAAATAATGTAATTTTTAATTTCTTACTTTTATTTTATTAATATTAAAGGTGTGAGATTTAAGGAAACTTAACAATTTATTTGTTCTCTATATAATTTTGACAAAAAATAAAATTTTTTTTAAAAATTTTTTTAACATAAATAAATTTCGGCTGTATTGAAATTTAAATGGGCAAAATCTTATGTGGGTTTTAAGGATTTTACTAAAAGAATTAGGCCCTCTAAAGTTTATACCCATTATAATAATAGAAAACAAAAGGAAAAAAGAAGAAGAAAAAAAAAAAAAAAAAAAAACAGGAAAAGAGCCTAACTTAAATAAAAACGCAGCGTTGCATTCTCCAGTAAACTTAGAGGCACGATGATTTGCAGAGCAGCAAGAGCAACTGCTTGCAGGGTGGATCAGATCTACGTCAACAAGGATGACTTCATTAGATTTTTGTCATAATCAACTTTTTTCTGTCGATTCGGCATTTGTTTTGAGTGTTTCGCTTCGAAACGGTGAAAATAATGTCGTTTCCACCGAAACAAGATGGGTTCATTTCTGTATGAGAGATTCGTTTTCATGTGTGTGGAAACTGAATCCATTTGCCCGAAATGGCCGAATCAACACGAATTTTTAATCCTTGCCAACTGCATCATCCAATTCATCAGAATCTAAAGTCATGGCTAATAATGCCAACCGAACTCTTAAGGAAATAGCGGCTCCATATTTAAATCAACAACCACTTTGCATTGAATATCTTAAATTAGATGTTGCTTTTGAATTGAAATATGGACTAATATATCTTTGCTAACTTTTTGTGGCCTTGTAGGGAAAGATCCTCACAAACATACAAAGGAGTTTCATGTGGTTTGTTCAAGCATGAAGCCTACTAGGATTTCGGAAGAGCAAATCAAGCTTAGAGCCTTTCCATTCTCTTTAGCAGACACCGTTATGGATTGGCTCTACTACTTACCATAGGGATCCATAACCACATGGAATGAGATGGAAAAGTTATTTTTGGAGAAATTTTTTCCAGCTTTGCAAGCTACCAACATTAGAAAGGAAATTTATGGAATCAGTAATACAATGGGGAATCATTGTATGAATATTTAGAGCGTTTTAAGAAGCTATGTACAAGCTGCCTGCATTATCAGATTAGTGATCAGTTGTTGATCCAATACTTCTATGAATGACTCATTCTAATAGATAAAAGCACGATTAATGCGGTAAGTGGAAGAGCATTAGTGGACAAAACATGGAAAGTGACCAAGAACTTGATTTCAAATATGGCTACTAATTTTCAACAATTTGGCACTCGACATGAGCCCCCACCATAAAATATTCATGCGTTAAGCAGATCTTTTTTGGAATAATAAATTATTAATATAACCTCTTTTATGCCCTAAATGGTTATAGGGAACTTGAAATAAGCAAAGGCTTGTGGATTTTGCTTTGTTGTGGGACACCTAACCAACATGTGCCCTACACTTCAAGAAGAACCCGTGGAGCAAATTAATGCCGTGGGTGTATTCCCGGGACATCCATAACGTAAATATGATTAATACTCCAATACCTACAATCTGGGGTTAGAGAAATCATTCAAACCTTAGCTATGGAACTATTTGCAATACACCTCCGAATCAACAACTGGGATTTCATCAAGCTCAAGCACTTTTCTAAGCTAGAAAATAAGCTACTCCAAACCAAGGTATGTCTCTTGAGTATATAGTTTAGTCTTTGGCTACTAACACTCTACAAATTCAACAGGAAACTAGGACAACAATGAAGAACTTGGAGACACAAATGATCTAGTTGGCTAATAACGTAGGCAGAATGGAAGCACAAGGTTCTGGGAAACTTTCATCTCAGACTATGGTAAATCCAAGAGAGAATGCAAGTGCCATCACCTTGAGAAATGGGAAATACCTTGAGGAAGCACCAAAAACAACAAAAGAAAAAGAGGACTCATTCTTTTAGAAAGATGAAGCCACAAGTCTTACTGTAAGTGCTTTTTCACCTAAGGTAAAATCTAAGATTCATATTTCTACTAATGATCCCCTTCTACCTTTTCCTAGCAAATTTGCAAAATCTAAGAAGGAGAAACTCGAGAAAGAGATTATGGATACCTTCCACAATGTACAAGTGAACATACCTCTTTTGGATGCCATCAAACAAGTACCACGATATGCAAAATTCCTCAAAGATCTGTACACCACAAAATGTAAATTGAAAGGTGATAAGCTAGTTTGTATGAATGAGAGTGTATCTATTGCTTTGCAAAGAAAGCTTCCCTTAAAATGTAAAGATCCAGGGAGCTTTACCATACTATGTACAATAAAAAACACCAAGTCTCAAAAAGCTATGCTTGATTTAGAAAAACCCATTAATGTTATGCCTTATTCCATTTATGTTTCTCTAAATCTTGGTTCACTTAAGGAAAATAGTGTAGTTAGTCAACTTGCTGATTAATCTAAAACCTATCAAAATGGTGTTTTGGAGGATGCTTTAGTGCAGGTAAATGAATTAGTCTTCTCTAATGATTTTTATGTTCTTGATACGGAGGATGATTCATCACTTACTTTGGCACCACTACTCCTAGGGTGGAGATTAATGAAAATTGCTCGAACTAACATTGATGTGTATAATGGAATTTGAACCATTGAGTTTGATGGTGAAGTTATACGCTTCAATATTTTTAAAGCAATAAGGTATCCAAGTGATTTGCACTCTTGTTTTTTAGTTGACATACTTGATTATTTAGTGCAGCAACACCTTGAGCTAACTAGCGAGGATACATTGGAAATTATATTGAGTAAGAGCCTTAAGATGGAAGAACCTAAAAAGCTAAGAAGAGATATGCAAGTTAGTGACAGCATTGGGGAGGCCATGGCATCTCTAGCATCATTACAATTGTTCCAAACAAGTATAATGTTTCTTATATTTCTTTGCCTTTATCTAACTAGAAACTTTTACCTTCTGTGTTGCAGACCCCTAGCTTGGAGCTTAAACCTCTTCCCGAGCATCTTAAATATGTGTATCGAGGCAATGACAACATATTGCCAATAATCATTGCAAGAAACCTCATGGTATTACAAGAAGAGAAGCTAGTTCATGTGCTAATAGATCATAGAATAACTATGGGATGGACAATAGCTGACATAAAATAAATTAGCCCTTCCATATGCAATCTTGCTTGAGGATAAAGTAAAACCAGCAAGGGAAGCTCAATGTTGATTTAGCCTTCCTATGATGGAGGTTGTAAAGAAGAAGATCATGAAATTACTAGATGTTAGTGTGATCTACCCTATTTCAAACAACAAATAGGTGAGTCCAGTCCAAGTTGTCCCAAAAAAATCCAGCATCACCATGGTCAAGAATGAAGAGAATGAGCTAGTATTAACTCGCGTCCAAACCGGGTGGCAGGTTTGTATTGATTATTGAAAACTTAACTCTACCACTTGCAAAGACTATTTCCCTTTGCCATTTATTGATAAAATGTTAGAAAGGTTAGCTGGAGATTCTTATTACTATTTTCTTGATGGCTATTCAGGTTATAATCAAATTATTATCAAACCAAAGGATCAAGAGAAGATTACATTCACTTGTCCCTTTAGAACATTTGCATACCCGTGCATGCCATTTGTCCTTTGCAACACACCTGCTACTTTTCAACATTGATTTCAGTGTTTATGGTAACTCTTTTGATAAATATTTAGATAACCTTACACTTGTTCTTAAACATTGCATGGAAACTAACCTAGTACTTAATTATGAGAAATGTCACTTTATGGTAGATCATGGTATAGTTTTAGAACACATCATATCTGCTAAGGAAATAGAAGTAGATAAATCTAATATAGATCTTGTACGTTCTTTATTACCCCTTACATGTGTGAGGGAGGTTCGTTCTTTTCTTGGACATGTAGGTTTTTATCGAAGATTTATCAAGAACTTTTAGAAGAGTGCACCATTCTTATGCAAATTATTACAAAAGGAAGTGATGTTTGAGGTCATTGAAGAATGCAAAAAAGTTTTTGAAAGGCTTAAAGAACTCTTGACCACTGCTCTTATTATTCAATTGCCAGATTGGAGCCTTCTATTTGAGCTAATATATGATGTGAGTGACTATGCCGTGAGAGCAATTTTGGGGTAGTGAGATGGCAAACTTCCATATGTCATCTATTATGCATCAAGGACTTTGAATGATGCTGAGCTTAACTATTCCACAATTGAAAAAGAGCTATTAGCTTTTATTTTTGCTTTAGACAAGTTTCACTCTTATTTAATTGGTACTAAAGTAGCCGTGTTTTCTGATCATGTTGCTCTTAGGTATTTACTCACTAAGAAGGAAGTGAAGCCTAGACTTATAAGATGGATACTTCTCTTGCAAGAGTTTGATATTGAAATAAAGGACAATAAAGGAAGTGATAACATAGTTGCTGATTACCTGAGTCCTCTCATTCAAGAGGAAGATGTTCTTCCTTTACATGAAAACTTTCTGGATAAGCAATTACTTACTTTGGAAATTTTGGCTCCTTTGTATGCCGATATTGTGAACTATCTAGTCAACAAGAATATACCAGATGATTTGTCTTGGGCTTAAAAAGATAAATTGAAGAAGATTGCAAGGCAATATATGTGTGATGATCCATATTTGTGGAAATATTGCACTGATCAAATGATAAGAAGGTGTGTACCCAATTCTGAATTTTCATCTATCTTAACTTTTTGTCACTCTTATGCATATGGTTGACACTTTGGAGCAAAAAGAACAACTTTCAAGTACTTGAGAGTGGATTTTACTGGCTTACATTATTCAAAGATGCATTCCACTTTTGCAAATCATGTGATCATTGTCAAAGAACAGGTAACTTAGGTGCATGAAATCAAATGCCTCAAACACCTATCCTCACTATTAAGATCTTGGATGTTTAGGAAATTGATTTCATGGGACCATTTCCTTCTTCGTATGGTAATCTTTACATACTTCTTGCTGTTGATTATGTGTCGAAATAGGTGGAAGCACAAGCTACCCAAACTAATGATTGTAAAGTGGTTGTAGATTTTGTGAAGACTAACATCTTTGCAAGATTTGGAACACCAAGAGCAATAATCAGCGATGGAGGTAGCCATTTTTGCAATCAATCATTTGAAGCTTTGTTAAGAAAGTATAATATTACACACAAAGTTTCTACACCATACCATCCACAAACTAGTAAACAGGTTGAAGTGTCAAATCAAGAGGCTAAATCCATTCTAGAGAACACTGTGAATCCAAATAAGAAGGATTGGAGTTTGAGGCTTAATGATGCACTTTGGGCCTATAGGAAAGCATATAAAACACCAATTAGGCTGTCATATTTTCATAGCATATGTTAAGCCATGTCACCTTCCAATTGAGCTATAGCACAAGGAATTTGGGCAGTAAAGCAATATAACATAGAGATTGGTGCTATAGGTGGACAAAGAAAACTCTAACTAAATGAGCTTAAGGAAATCAGAAATGATGCTTATGAGAGTTCGCGAATCTACAAGGAAAAAACTAAGGCTTTTCATGATAAAATGATCTTGAGGAAGAATTTTGTTATTGGACAAAAAGTTCTACTGTTCCATTCACGCCTTAAGTTATTTCCTGGTAAGTTATGTTCTCGGTGGGTTGGACTTTTTATTGTTGCTAATGTGTTTTCTCATGTTGCAGTAGAAATTCAAAGTTTGAAGATAGCTAAGGATTGTAAAGTGAACGTGAATATGCTTAAGCCCTATTATGAAGGCTTTCATGTGACAAATGTAGAGGAGGTGGAATTAGATAATCCATCCTATGCTGATTGAGGAGGTTTTAAGTTGGACTAACAACATTAAACAAATGCGTTGCTTGGAAGGTAATCCAAGGGTGGCAAACTTGCCACAACATCATATTTGCATCCCTTTTTCCTTTCTTTTTAATTTTATTCATGTTTTTGTTCTTTGTTACTCCTATTTGCATATTAGTCTTACATTGGGGACAACATAAGGATTAAGTATGGAGGGAGGATTTAGGTTTTTCTTTTCATTACAATGTGTGTTTATAGGTTCTTTCCAAGGGTTGTGAGAATATGTATGTTATGAGCAAGAACCAAATTGAGTTTACAAGAAGACATAGGTTGATTGAACTAAATCAAATTGCAACTTAGACTTAATTCACATAAGTGATTGAAATTGGAAGGATATCATGTTAGTTTAGTAGATATTTTCCATGTGAGTTTTAAGCCTATGATTGAATCTTACATTTCAATCTATAATTTAATTGTTAAGTGATATTCATTATCTGATTATATAGCTCTAGAACATGCTTTAAATCATATTGAGACTACATTGATTCATATGAATGCATGAAAATGATGAAGGCAATAGCGAATACACAATTTAAACCTAAACAACCAACCCAACAAAATTTTACAAATAGTAACCCCTTTGGAGCTTAATTGTTCCTTTAATTGGTTTAACCCATTATATGAGCCTCAACCTTAATGATTACATCTTCAACCCTACCTTAGGATTAGTGGAGAGATGAAATACTTGTTTGATGGGTACTATTGGAATTATAACCAAAAAGTGGGAATGTACGGAGAAACATAGGCATGGACTTTCAAGCTTATTTTTAATATTTAATTGAATGCTTTTGTTCTATACAAAACAAGAAGGAACAAAAATAAAGAAAACAAGTACAAGAAAGATGTAACATTCAAAGTAAGGAAAGAAAAAGATGAATAAGTGAAATGCTGAGAGCATCAAGAAGACAAAGTGTTATAGGTTCACATGTTTATATGTTGAAGTTTAAGTTTTGATTACTTTACTAATTTCTTTGTTGTTTACGTTTTCTTTCCATTTTTCTTCATATCATGTCCCCAGCCCCAATTAAACCAGGTAAAAGACCTTATGATTTATGTGATATATGATTTAAATAGTGAAGATTAGATGGACAAGCAAGCCTATGGTAGTGCATTTTTAGTAAATGAATCAGAGTGCAAATTCTTAACCCTAAAACACTTGAAAGTTTGAGAGGCTGTCATGTGAGAATCTATCAATTTAGCATGTTTGATTTTCGTTGATGTTTCTTATTAAGTTGAGTTCCAAGTTTGTTCAAGGAAAATTTGTTCATTATATTTTATGATTCTTTTGATACTTATTTATGATTTATGCATTCTCTCGTACCTTTGGAAAGTTAGAAGATTGAGATCAATTGTTCGTTCTAGTTTTACTCTAGGATAAGTAAAAGCTAAGTGTGGGGGAATTTGATTGGTCTTTAATAAGTCTTAATTTCATTGATCCCTATTGGTTGTTTTGAGTATGATTTTGTGCTAATGAAGTTATAAAGGTTTATTTTATGATCTTAGGTGTTGAATTGAAATGAAGGAACATTTGTTAGACAATTGGGACACAATTAGCACAAAATAAGTAAGAGATGAAGTCAAAAGAGCATCAAATGAAGATGGGCCAGACTATTGAATAGCCCAGGGCCATGTGAGTCATGAAAGCCCCTATAATATTCTATTTAGCATTCATAAATGTGTCAAATTATAATCCTAATGGTGCAAGGACTTCTCCAACCACTCTATGGAATCCAACCACTTCAAGAATTAATGGATAAACTTCCTAATCAGATTTGTATGAGAAATACAAGTTGATATTGTATTTGGACATACTTTCAAGAAAATTAAGAATTCCAATCCAAGAAAAATCCAAGCAAACTAGAGACTCCAATCCAAGAAGGATTTCAAGTTAAATTAGAACTCCATAAGTTATTTTCTATCTTTAATTAGACTATAAATACTCTTAGGAGAGTTTTATATTATCATTTTTTCTAGACTCACCAAACGTTTTTAGAATTTCTTTATTGTTTTTGCTTTTATTATGAGTTGCTAAATTCTCTTTTCCAATAAAAAGGAGGATTAAAACCGTGGAATTGCATTCTAAGATCTGAATTTTTTTTTATTTTAGTGTAATTATCTTATGTAAATATCTTATGTTCTTCTATTATAATTTTTTGTGGTTATATGTTTTATAGATTGGGGTGCACAACTAATAGATTAAACTATATTACCTATTTCTAGTTAGGAGAATCAGGTCCGTAATTGCTTTATGCTTCTAACATTGGTAGTGAATAGTAGTTTGCAATTGCTATGAAGAACATGGACTAAGTTAAATTAAATCTTAAGAGCTTATTTAAGGTTGTTTAGTAGCAAGAGTTTAATTAAAGAGCTTGTTTTGGTTAACGATGAACTAAAAAAATATTTGGAATATCATAGCTTGTTAATGTTCTAGGCTGTCTATTCAATTGCATAATTGAATAATTGTGATCAATGATCAACTTCAAATCCCCACAGTGGATATCTCTCTTTTTGTCAGAAGCTTTCTCTATTAATTGTTTTCCTATATGATTTTACTTTTAGCTACATTCAAAATTCAAGAGATAAAACCCCTTTTTATTTTATTGTTATTAGAATTTGTATTTAGCACAAATTGATTAACCTCAACTCTTTGTGGGATCGACCTCTATTCACCCTATTTACAAAGCTAGGTTAAAGTACAGAATTTTAATTAGTGACTTCGACACGCATCACAAGCTCTGAAATGTTGGATAGCTTAATCATGCCTGATACTATAATCTCATCATCATGCTCTAAAATGTTAATGTGCTCAATCATATCTGCAACTGAAACCTCATCATCCATCATAAGTAAATCAAGAACATCATTAGCTTCTTCATGATCCTGGCTCTCATCATCATTAGCTTCCTATATTTGATTGTCTGTCTCAACCATAACTGCCTCAGGTTTATCAGGGTCTAGACTTAGCATTGTAAGATCCTCACCCAGTGTAGCACTAAGCTCATCTAGTTTTTTGCCAGTGTTTTCCATAAAGTATGCATAGGTTCAGGTGTAGGAGGTTTGGATAATAATGAGGTTTGACGAGACTGGGTGTACTGGACTGTGCAGTTTGGCTAGTCATAAACAAGATAATTAATCAATTCAAATACAAGTTCGAACAAACAATAACCATGTCCCCATTTTTGTAAATAAGAAATAAACACAGAACCTGAGGGTAACATGAAAGGATCTCGACGAGAAAAATAACTAGGATCCACAAAGATATAAGGTCAACACTCAGGATAAGACTCAGGTAACTCAATGACAATCGAAATCCTAGTGGTGTAATCAGGAAATGTAATAGGGATATCTCCATGAATCTCAATTTGTCTAATCTCAGCCTTATCCCTATTTTTTATGACTTCGAGAAACTCAATTCTCAAACTCGAGAATCTAGACAAAATATGATCAATATACATTGTAGTGGAATATCTAAAAAACAATGAATAAAAGCATGAATTTTAGATATGATGCCAAGACATTGTGCATCTAGAAACTAAACCTTTTTTTTTTTTCTTCTTTTTTTTTTCCTTTGAAATTTAAATATAGCAACCTAACAAGCTAATAAAATTCAAAAAGCATAATAAAATAAAGAAATGGATAACAAAAGTAAGAGATTAGTATTAATCTCAGCATTCAGGTGAAGAATTTCAAAAAATGGACCCCAAAATTAGAATTAAGAGGCTCAAAAACCTTGGAAACAGGTCTAACTTGGTCAAAAATAGATGTAAAAAGAGCTAAACCGGACTAATCAAAGTTATTGAACCTATCTTGTTAAGTTGTTGATGGGACGCTAATAGGCAGGCTAATGTGGAAGAGCTACAGGTGACAAGTGGTAGGTGACTTGTGACTTGTGACAGTCGAGGATGTATCACTGACCTGGTTAACCAATGAATGATCGACTGATACGTAGTGATAGGGCTGATGTGAACAAGGACATGTGGCTACTAACATGGCGTGGCAGTGCAAGTAAATCCCTTAAGCAAACGCGCTGCGTGTGTGGGCACGTGGGACCTCCTCTCACGATGATTCTAACGGTGTTGGTCTCGACGTCTCCTGGCGATCTTGATGGTCCTTGGATTTTGAGTTTGACAAAAAAAGTTTCTGGGCACGACTTTAAAGGTAAACAGTGTATTTTGAAATTTTTGAGATTTGAAATCAAAAGGGTATTTAACTAGAAGTAATGGTATACGAATCGATGTTTGGGCTCTGATATCAAATTTGATGCAGGACAATAGGATAAAATAGGAAATTATGAAGAAATTGAGGGAGAAAGGAGGCAGAATGGGTAGGTAAGCAAGAAATTAAGATAGAATAAATTAAACTAGGGTTTAGGAAAGCTTCCAATCAATACTCAATATTCAAATTTTTAAAGGTCCCTAAACAAAATGCCTACCAAGCCTTTATATAGGCATTACATAAAACCCAAGGATAAAAATGTAAATATCCTAAAAGCTAAAAACATAATAGTAAATAATAATAAATAAATTCTTGAGTTCTAATTTTACATAATAGGACATAGAATTACATAAATGATTAAATACACATAACATTATAAATTTATTTCCCATCAAGTATTCTACTGATAGGAAGGGATGTTTTGGAAAAATGTGTCATTTGGAGGACATGTAATGAAGATTAAATCTAAATTTGAAAAGATAGATGAGTGCTTGTTTAGTGAGTCTTTAAGTTAGTCTCACCAGTTTGATCTTACCATAATATGTTACTGTCAACATGCTGACAGGAAATGGGGTGCTCTAATCGTTTGTTGATTAAAAGAAGTTTCTTCCATGTGAGACAGATTATCTATCAAACTCCTCTAAATATGTTTGAGGGTTGGGATAGAATAGGTTTATTTAATGATACAAATGCTTTTTATTTTTTATTTTCTTTTGTGAAGAGTGCTTATATAGAAATTTTATTTACAAAAGACAAAACACTTTGTTTTTTTACTCAAAAGACATAAAGTTTTTAAATTTAACTAAAGATAATCTAGATTTAACATTAAATTTAAATTTACCACAAATAATATATATATTTTTTATATAAAAGAATAACACTGACGCCATATGCTAAATTACATAACCGATTGCCATCACATCCTTTTCTTTTTTTCTTTTTCTTGTTTCTTTTTTCTGTTTTTTCAATATGTATTTTAAATTGTCATTTTTTAATTTCTTACATTGATTTTTCTTATTTACTATCTATCAATAAAACATGTCTAAGATTTTGCCACATCATCCATGAATTCTTTCTCATCTCTCTTAAATTATATTTTTTAATCACATGAGCCACTAATTCTCTTACATTTCTCCTAAGTTAATTATGTAAAATATAAGTTTCTATTTTTTCAATTTAATTTCTAATATATTTTCTCTCTCATTTTGTTACATTGAGTTTTTTATGTTTAATACAAATCTTTCTCATCTTCATAATTTTGTTTGCTATTAATGACTAATTTTTTTAAATGATTTCATCATTGCTTATTAGAGCTAATTAATTGTGAAAAAATTAAAGAAAATTTATGTTTAAATTAATTCAATAACAGTATTGATGCTAATTTTTTTTTTTTTTTTTGCATAAATAGAAAATATATTTGCATATTCAAAATTAAAACTATAAATATAATATAATTGATACTTGAGAATTAGGAAAATATAGTATTGACACACCATCGATAAACATATCTAATATATATTTTGACACATAATCTTGTCACATCATCTATTAATTCTCTCTCAATTCTCTTAAATTATATTATTTAGCCAAATCAACTACTAATTCTATTACCTTTCTCCTAAGTTATTTTTTATTTTTTTATGTCTCTCAAATCTTTCTTATTTTTGCAGTTTTATTTGGTATTAATTTTTTTTTTCCAAACATAAAATTCTTAATTTACTTTCAATCTTTATATTTTACAAAAAAATAATATACACAGGCTCGTTTGGCACATTGTAAGTGATTATGTTGTATATAATTATACAATATATTAAGTTGTATAGTTCTTCTATTTTTATATTATTGTCTTATCCTCACCCTTCCCATTGTAAAAGTTTATGTTATCAAGCATAATATAAGAGGGTGTAGTAGTATAAATCTACACTATTTTGTTTGCTGTCAAACGTTATATAAGAGCCAACTAGATAATCTTATACTATCTTGTTAGCCTTATAAGATGCACCAAATAAGCCCGATGATTAAACCTAATTTAAGTTGTCTCTATTTATAAATAAAAATAACTCTACTTCAAGAAACAATATATCAAACAATTATAATAAGGACTAATTTTTTAAATGATTTCTTCATTGCTTATTAGAGTTGATTAATTGTGAAAACAAAAATAAAGATAATTTATGTTTAAATTAAGTCAATAATAGTATTGATGCTATTTTTTTTATTTTTTGGGGCTTAAAATAGATAATATATATCAACTCTTAAAATGTTGACACGTCAGCTTTTGTTTTTGTTGAAAATGTTGATTTTGTTATGGGAGGTGATTCTTTTTTGCAGTAATTTTTTAAATTAACTACAATAATTAATGAAAATTAATTATGAAAGAGAAAAAAACTAAGGGACATTTTAGTAAATGGTTAAAAGATCATTTATTCATTCTTATTTTTCTCCATTGTCATAGTTTAGTATTTCAATTTTGTAGCATATTATTTATTAGCATAGTCAAGAAAAAACTTACACCTTTTCTTATTCACACGTTCTCTTCTTCCTTTTAAGCTAACTCTTTCCATTCTTGACTCTTTGCATGTCTTCATGAATTCAACGGAAATTGAAAACTTTCTTTTCTGCAGTAATTTTTTAAATTAATTATAGTAATTAATGAAAATTAATTATGAAAGAGAAAAAAAAATAGATATTTTAGTAAATGGTTAAAGATCATTTATTCATCCTTATTTTTCTCCATTTTCATAGTTTAGTATTTCAATTTATTAGCATAGTCAAGAGAAAACTTACGCCTTTTCTTATTTGCTCTTTCTTTTCTTCCTTTTAAGCTGGCTCTTTCCATTCTTGATTCTTTGAATGTCTTCATGAATTCAACAAAAATTGAAAGGTTTTAAATATGATAATTAGAGAAGAAAGAATCAAGGAATTATAAATACCTTGGCTAGCCTCTCTCTTGACCATCTTCTATCTTTTCATGGATATGTTTTAGATTTAAATTTTGATAATAGCTTTCATGAGATTACTAATTTGATTAATGTTCATGTTTCCAAGTAATATGATATTGAAGAAAAACGAACTTCAACGTGTTGAAATGGCTAAAAAAAAATATTGATAGGGTTATTGTTATTCAGGATAAGATATACGTCATTTGTCCACATATTTTTTAATTTTTCAATTGATGATTTCAATTATTTTTTCATTGTTGAAGATGCCTACATTGATGAACTACATAGCTAAATTTAGATTATATTGTCATTAGCTCCATAAAAAAATTTGTACTAGGAAGATGGAATTGAAGTAGTATTCTAATTCTTCTCCTACTGTTGGGAAAGGAAACTATGGGACGTATTGGGGGAGCTAATAGAATTTGAGTGGGTTCGTTTTGCAGTAATTTTTTAAATTAATTATAGAAGAGAAAACAAATAAGAGATATTTTAGTAAGGGGTTAAAAATCATTTATTCCTTCTTATTTAACTCAATTTTTATAGTTTAGTATTCCAATTTATTAGAATAGTAATTATTATTGTTCGATGGGATTATTGTTGTTCGGGAGAAGATTTTAGTCATTCGTCCGCATACTTCTCAATTTTTTAGTTGATTATTTCAAATATTTTTTTCATCCATTGAAGATGTCCTGCATTGATGAGCTAGATAGTTAAATCAAGATTCAATCTTCGACTCCATGAAAAAATTTGTACTTGAAAAATGAAATTGGAGTAATCTTCTAATTCCTCTCCCACAAAAGAGAGAGAAAATTATAGGGGTGATACAATGTGAGTGGGTTCTTTTTTGCAGTGATTTTTTAAATTAATTACGATAATTAATGAAAATTAACTATGGATGAGAAAAAAATAACAAATATTTTAGTAAAGGGTTAAAGATCATTTATTTGTTCTTATTTTTCTACATTTTTATAATTTATTATTTCAATTTATTAGCATAGTAATTATCACAATATAATATTGCACTCATTAAGGTTTTAACTAAATTTTACTCTATCAACTAATATTGTATTGACTTTTTTATTTTCAACATAGAAATAAAAAATAAAATATTTTATTATTCACATATTATAAGAAACACCAATGAAGAAAAAGTAAAAAATTCTTTTACAATTTATAATATAATCAAATAGAACACATATTGAATTCATTAAAAAATATATATATATATATCAAATAATAAAATTAATAATGTGGGTTATAATATTATATTCTTACAAATTGAAAAAAAAATATATAATTTAAAGTGTTAAAATATAAATTAATTAAAATATAAGTAAAATCAAGCATATTGTGCATCGCACGGGACGAATTTATCTAGTATATGATATAATTGATGCTTGAAAATATGGTGTTGACACATCATTAATAAACATATTTTGTATTTTTTCATATAATATTGTCACATCATTCATTATTAATTCTCTCTCATCTCTTTCTAATTATATTATTTTATCACATCATTTACTAATTCTCTTACATCTCTCCTAAGTTAATTATGTAAAATAGAAGTTTCTACTTTCAGTTTAATTTCTATTATATTTTCTCTCTCTTTTTGTTATATAGAGTTTTTTATTTTTTATTATTTATTATTTTTTTATGTTTTCCTCTAATCTGTTTCATATTCACAGTTTTGTTTGATATTTTTGAAAATATATTTTTCAACTAAAATTCTCAATTTACTGTCACTCTTTATATGTTACAAACAATAATATACTTGACACATTCATGAATAAACCTAATTTATGTTGTCTCCATTTATAAATAAAAACGACTTGAAAAAAATATCAAAAATTATTATAATGCCTAATTTTTTCATTGTTTATTAGAGTTGAAATTTTGAAAAACATTAGAGAAAATTTATGTTTAAATTAAGTCAGCAATAGTTTTTATGCTAAATTTTTAATTTTTTTTTTGCTTAAATAGAAAAATATAAATGAATATTCAAAATTTAAAATTATCTAATTTTTTTTAAAAATTCACATTATATAATATTTTTTAAAAAAGATAATAAATATATGTTGTTATAACTCGGTATCATAACGTTAACTTAGAAAATTATTGTGATTTAGTTTTTAAAAAATTACACAAATTCATAAACAAAATACACAAACACCATATATATACATATACAAAGTATACACACACCTATTTTAAACTCATTTGATCTTAACTTTGACTTGACATTATTTTTTTTTTACTTTTTTCTTTTTCCTCCTATTATTTTTCCTTTCCTTTTCTCTTCTTGGCCGACTTATACTCCCTTATTTTTTTGGAGTCTTATTTTCTCCTATATTGGCTGAGAGATCAGACTTCTTTAGCCATATGTTGCTTGGTTCAGCTCCTTTCCTCCTTGCCATATGCTGGGTTTTGCTCAACCTTTTGTTTTTTGTTCCTCCTCCTTCCAACCATGAGTTCTTGTTCAACAACCCGACTTTGATAGCCTCTCCTGTGTGCAGCAACAGTTGAGGAGCAGCATACTTTTCTTGTCTGTCAAGAAGGGTGGTTTACTGGCTCACGGTAGTCAAGCAGTAATACAACAAGGTGCAGCAACTACCACTGTATGTTAGTTGTGGCTTCTTGTTGGTTGGGAGGCTTTGGTTTTTGGTAAATTCAAGCAATTTCCTTGTTTTCCTTTGATTTATTTGTTATCCCTTGGTGTTTTTTAAGGGTTTAGATATTTCTTTGAGTGGGTTGTGAATGATTAGAACTTAGAGCTTGGATTCCTTGCATATTCTTAAATAAATTGTGTAACTCCTATGAAAGGGTTGGATTAGGAGTAAGATGGACTGTTGTGGATTAAGAATAGTTCTCTTGGTATGTATATATACAACATTTACATACATGAAATGGAACCAAAGTTTCCTTCAAGGTATTTGTTAAAATGCCTAAAAGAAGTAAAATTTTAGTAAATATATAAAACTTAAGATAGGCTTTTGTAATTAGAGGACTAAATATGATTTTCAGCTCCTAGAATGTATTGTTGATTCAATGACACACTTGAACCCAAGAAGGAGCGACGAGCAAAATCTGTAACTTTATGAGTGGAAAACATTACCCTTTGGATATTAGTTGCTATTTGCAATAGTGTATAATTGTTGAATAAAAGTGTGTAATACCCTAAGGTTGTCAATCTTCAAGCTTTAGCCAACCTTGCTCCTCTTGTTCCTTGCACTCTTGAGGACCTCTTAATCTCCAAACCTTCTTAGCTTAAATTTTGTGTTTATATACTCTAACATAAGCCTCTTTAAATAGGCTTTGAAACCCTTAGAAAGAAGTCAATTCGGACTAGGAATCGATTCGGTGCTCCATCACTAAAATTCCAGCTCCTCTGCACTGAAAATCAAAGAATGAATCATCGTTGGGTTGCCTAGGCAATAGCTTTTTGGCACTTAGGCTCCGGAACTGGCTCCATGGCACTAACTTTTTGGCACCTAGGCACTGGCTCCTTTAGCAAGACACACTGTTTTGTAATTTTTGAGTGTTTGGAGCTCGAATTTGACTTCCAATGGGACTTCTTTAAGCATGAAACCTTCAAAACACATAAACTAAGTTAAGATAAGTTATAACTCACATTAAAAACCTAAATCCTAATCAAAATGAATTAGGATTCATATCCTAATATGATAAAGACTTAACTAGGATTTAACTAAAAATTTAAGCAAACTTCAACTAAAACTCAAGAACATAGAAATAATAAGAATAAAAATGACATGTAAATAAGGCTATTTCATAGACTTATTAGATGCTTTGCTTGATTTTTTTGCATATTATCTTTTGTAAGTTACGTATACATATATATGTACATGTGGGATTGATTTACATTGTAACTTAAGCTAATATGAAATTATTAAGCATATGTTTTTTAATTATATGTTGATTGAGGCTAATACCCTTCTGGTACGTTTTTCACTCACAGAGTCATTCTGACTTATTCTTCGTTTGTTTATAATTTTTTTAGCATCAGGTTCTCGTCAAGCTTTTTTGACCTAAACTTGACTTGCCTATTGCTGCTAAGACAAGGTGTTCACGTGAGAGCACAATCTTGAAGCCAGGGATGAAGGATTTGTAGTCACATTAGGGCTTGATCATGAACTTTTGAATTGTATAGTAATTTGGTTTATTAATTTTTATGATATGAAAAAGGAGCGGGGCTCCTTGTGGTTATTATGATGTTATTATGGCCATTATTGTGTAAACATGAGTATATACATTATATGCATTATTCAAGCATGTTTCACTGTTTGGGGAACCTCTGCTGAAATTTTTATGTAATTTACTATTTCTTTCAGTAATCATATCAGTTTTTGAATTTTTGAACTGAACTAGAATACTGATCCTTCGTTTCCATCACTCTCTATCTTTCCCTCTGCCTTTCTCTTTCCTTATCTTTCCCTCCTTTCCCTTTCTATCCTCTATTTTCTCCTTCGACGTGCTACATCACTCTCTCATCCACTCTCTCACCAAGGGCTAAGGCTAAAGGCCCCTTTCTTCACATGTTGAGAAAGTGAAACACCCAATTAAATCCAAAGCCTAGCAAGCCAAAGCAAAAGTTGCACATATGACAAAGGGAATAACAAAATAAACAAAACAATTATAGTAAACGGTTTCTTGACCTGCAGAATCCGTCACCTACATCAGACAAAATACCCACTTTTTCTTTTCCCATTCGTTGAACCACATGCATATATTTTCTTAAAAGTAATAATATTTTGATCTTAAATTTTCTTTAATTAATTTTCCATTTCCTTTACTATAAATTGATTGGGTAGGCAGACAGAGTTTGAATTTATGCATGTCATAATCTGCTCTAATTACATGTCTATGAAACCAGACAAAACTAAAATAAAAGGAAAAATAAAGAAAGAGAATTTCTGATTATAATTATGCTAACTATAACATCACATTCACGGGATCTAGTTCAAAAAAATCAAAGAACTGTAGTCTCACGGCTGAAATCAGGCTCAAATCTAAATATATACTCAACTTAACTCAACTCAACTCAACTAAGCCTTAAAATCCCAAACTAGTTGGGGTCGGCTATATGAATCCTTTTCCTCCATTCGCATCGATCCAAAACAAGATTTTCATTAATTCCTAGTACAGCCATATCTTTCTCGAATGAATGCCCCCCATGTAAGTTTCGGTCTCCCCTTTCCCCGTCTAACCCCTGGCACCTGAACCATGTCACATTGCTTAACTACTGCGTCCACTGGCCGACGTTGGATGTGTCCAAACCAACGTAGACGATTCTCCCTCATTTTCTCCTCAATAGGTGCTACTTCCACCTTCCTACGAATCTCCTCATTTCTTATTCTATCCTTTCTTGTATGTCCTGTCATCCATCTTAACATTCTCATTTCGGCTACTCCAATCTTATGCGAATGTTGCTTCTTAACTGCCCAACATTCGGTACCATACAGCATAGCTGGTCTCACTGCAGACTTATAAAATTTCCCTTTCAATCTATTTGGGATTTTAGGATCACATAAAACTCCCGAAGCACTCCGCCACTGCACCTACCCTGCCTTAATCATATGGTTTACATCATGCTCAATTGCACCATCTTTTTGTATAAATGACCCTAAATACTTAAACACATCCTTGGTAGGGATTGTCTGACAGTCTAAAATTATATCATTCGGGCCTCCTCTAGTTTTACTGAAATTGCACTCTATATATTCGGTTTTTTTCCGACTCAATCTAAGGCCTTTAGATTCTAACGCGTTCCGCCACATTCCTAGTTTAGAATTTAAACCTTCCCTAGTTTCGTCTACCAACACAATATCATCGGCAAACAACATGCACCAAGGAGCCCTATCTTGAATATTATAGGTGAGTTCATCCATGACTAACGCAAATAGGTAAGGACTTAAGAATGAACCTTGGTGAACACCTATCGTGATCAGGAACTCTCTCGTCATACCATCTACAGTCCGCACCCTAGTTAATACTCCTTCATACATATCTTTAATAACTTCTACATATTTAGTTGGGACCTTTTTCTTCTCGAGTACCCACCACAAGACTTGTCTTGGCACTTTATCATACGCTTTTTCTAGATCAATAAAGACCATGTGAAGATCCTTTTTCTTTTCTCTATATTTCTCCATTAATCTCCTAAGTAGAAAAATAGCCTCCATTGTAGATCTTCCAGGCATAAAGCCAAATTGATTCTCAGAAACTACAGTCTCATTCCTAAGCCTACGCTCAATCACTCTCTCCCACAGTTTCATTGTATGGCTAATAAGTTTTATACCTCGATAATTCGAACAACTTTGAATATCTCCTTTATTCTTATAAATAGGGATTAATGTACTCTTCCTCCACTCATCTGGCATTTTCTTGGTTACTAAAATCTTGTTAAAAAGATTTGTAAGCCAAGTTACTCCAATATCTCCTAGGCATCTCCAAACTTCTATTGGAATATCATCTGGGCCCAATGCCTTACCATTCTTCATCTTAAGCATAGTTTCTTTAACCTCCTGAGCTCTAATCCGACGAACAAATCAACGGTTCGTATCATCAAAGGTGACATCAAGGTCTCCAAAATCACCCATTGACTCTTCATTAAATAAAGTATCGAAATAAGTTCGCCATCTCTCATTAATCTCGTCTTCCTTAACTAAAACCCTATCAGCCTCATCCTTAATGCACTTAATACGAATTAGGTCTTTAGTTCGTCTTTCCTTTTGCTTGGCAATCCTATAAATATCTTTCTCTCCATCCTTTGTCTCTAACTTTTGGTAAAGTCCTTCGCAAGCCTTGCCTCTAGCTTCCCTAACCGCTTTCTTAGCATCTTTCCTAGCTTGTCTAAAACATTTATAATTATCTTCATTTCTACACTTGTGTAATCTTTTATAACATTCTTTTTTAGCTTTAATAGCTTGTTGAACTTCTTCATTCCACCACCATGTCTCCTTAGTCGGAGGTCCACGTCCTCTACTTTCTCCTAACACCTCTCTAGCCGTATTCCTGATACGACTCGCCATCTCATCCCAAATCATGTTAGGCTTACCCTCCACCCTCCAAGGATCACCCTGTAACATTTTATCTTTAAAAAGAGTCATCTTCCCTCCATTCAAATTCCACCATCTAGTCTTAATACACTTATTACTTTTATACTTTTGCTTCCGCCACTTAACGCCAACATCCACAACCATAAGTTTATGCTGAGACACTAAACACTCGCCGGGTAAAACCTTACAATCCTTACAAATAGCTCTATTAACCTTTCTAGTCATAACAAAATCTATTTGGCTCTTTTTCGGTCCGCTACTAAAGGTGATTAAGTGCGACTCTCGTTTTTTAAAGAACGTGTTAGCTAAAATCAGGTCATACGCAACTGCAAAATCTAAAATAGACTCTCCACCCTCGTTCTTAACGCCATAACCATATCCTCCATGTACGCGCTCAAAGCCCTCATTAGTACTTCCTACATGACCGTTCAAATCAGCACCAATAAACAATTTCTCACCTAATGGTACTTCTTGAACTATCTCCTCTAAATCTTCCCAAAAAGCCTTCTTAGTAGATTTTTTCAATCCTATTTGGGGAGCATAGGCGCTGATGATATTAAATGTCTCCTCGTCTATCATCAATTTCACTAAAATTATTCTATCACTTATCCTCTTGATTTCTACAACCTCGTCCTTCAAATTTCCATCAACAATAATCTCCACTCCATTCCTATTTCTAGTCTTACCGGTATACCACATCTTGAATCCTGTTCTCTCTATCTCTCTAGCATTTTCTCCTACCCACTTAGTTTCTTGTAAACAAGCAATATTAATCCTCCTTCTACTCATAGTATCTACAAGCTCTCTTAATTTACCAGTAAGAGTCCCTATGTTCCAAGTAGCTATACGAATCTTACCCTGGACTAGCTTCTTTACCCGCACCCGCCCTCGATGCGAGAACCCTTGCTCGTTTTGCACAACACCTAGGCGCCGATGTGGCGCCCACTAAGCCTGTGACGACCCAGCCCTTGCTCATTTCTCACTACACTCGGGATCCGATGCAGAGCGTCGCTAAGAGGGTTACGCCCTAATGAATACTCGGTAAGATTCATCATCATAGGGTTTGACTAGTTTTACGCTGGCCGTCAACCTATCGCAACCCTCTTCCTTTATCCAGGCTTGGGACCGGCAGAGTAACCTCTGGCGGAGTTAAAATCTAAATATATACATATAAATATATAATTGTCGATTATGAAAGGGAAAAAGAGGTACAAACAATAATGAAAATACGTGGTTGATGTACAAAAATCTATGAATAACTGAATTGGTTGTGTTTAAAAACATTTTAATATTCATGTAAAACAAACATATTACTTATAATTATATGATGGATTTTTAATACAAGAGGAGTGAATAAAGTTTGCAATTAAGCATTGGATATATATATAAAGTATATACCATGACTTGTCCATATATAAACAACTTTTCATGAATGCCTTTCCTAATCTGCCTCTTAGCTTTTTTCACTGCCCATGACACAAAAACATAAGAAGATTCATTCTTGGTTGGTTTGTTTCAATGCAAAAGCAAAGCCATGACTCAGTTTTGCCAAATCCGCATCAATGGTCACTTTATGAATGAGGTAATAATTCTAATCATCATGGAGTAAGGAGTACCCTATTATTCTTTTTGAGTGATTTAGTAATTATTTAGTTTCTTCTGCATAAAGTTGTATCAAAATACTCAGGAAGGTTGAGGAAGATCATCAACCAAAAGAAGAGAAAATCTGATCAGACAAAGAAAATATATATCGAAATCGATGATTTCCCTGGTGGCCCAAATGGATTTGAGCTGGTTTCTAGGTTCTATTACAATAATGAAAAAATCACAATAACAGTATCAAATGTTTCCATTCTCCATTGTTGTGCTTTCGACCTTGGTATGATAGAGAGGGTCTCCAGCAATAATCTCTTATAAAAAACAGAAACCTTTCTTAGCAAAATGTTTTACTGGAAATGGAATGAAATACTTTTGAGCCTCAAGAGCTGTGAATCATTTTATTCATATGCAGATTCCTCTGGTCTTATACAAAATATCATTTGTGCACTCTTGACAATGATTGCTGAAACTTCAGATACAAACGAGCTCATAACCACATCATTGCTTTCATCATCATCTTCTCTAGAAACCAATTCCATCAATAGGTCCTCTTCTTCATCCAAAAGTAGAACCACACCAAAAACATTAACCAAGTCATTTTTGTCAAGCAAAGCATGGTGGTTTGATGATTTGAAGATTTTACCCCTAAAGATCATGGAGAAAGTCAATTAAAGTTTGGGAGCATAAGGAATAGATAACAACAACCTAACCCTTACAAGATTTCTTCTTCATTATCTGAAAACAGCATCTCACACTCCAGGTTTGAAGAATGAATATGTTGGTCTTGCAGAAATAGCTACTTATGGGGTTATTTTTGTTGGTAAGAAGGCATTCTCTTTTAGAGGGCTATTTTGGGTATTGAGGATTGTCTCTGGTTTTGGTCTGAGTAGGGATTGCAGAGTTGGATTGGAGAAATTAATAGGTGGGATGATTGATCAAGCTACATTGGATGATTTGCTAGTATCTGGATATGACAGAGGAGTTTATGATGTTAATCTTGTGTTAAGATTGATCAGAGTATTTGTTGAGAGTAATGGCAATGATGGGGTCTATCTGCAGAAGTTGAAGAAAGTTGGTAGATTAGTTGATAAGTATTTGGTGAAATATCCCCTGATCAGAACCTCCAAGTCTCTAAATTTATGGGAGTTGCAGAGAGTCTACCAGATTCTGCTAGGGATTGCTTTGACGGGGTCTATAGAGCATTGATATCTATCTTGAGGTGAACATTCATATCCTTTTTCTCTTTTCCATTTTATCCATTATGATCAAAATAGTTAATCTTACAAATATTTTCAATTTCTTGACACGCTTAGAGAAGTTGAATATTCTCTTATAAGTATAGCTGTTTCTTGTTTAAATAACTACTTTAACTCAATTCAATTAAATCTTAAATTCTAAACTAGTTAAGAGTCAACTACATACATAAATCATTTTCTTTATTAGCATCAACACATCATTTTAGTGACTGTCAAGAGCAATCGGACACCAAAATATAAAAGACAATTCTACTTTCTCAACTAGTCAACTATAAGAAAAAGTATCGAATAATGCTCTTCTTTTCTTCTTTTTTTTTTTTTTTTTTTTTTTTTTTTGCAGAAACATAAAAATAGCAAGAAATCTTAACTTCAAATAATAATGGTCTGCGAAATGAATAATGAGAAGAGTTATCAATGGTTTTAAGTATAAATTGTAGGAGGTTTAATGTAAATTTGTTTATGATAACAGCATTTCAAAAGGAATTTAGTAAAGTATACTGGGACCAAAAGAAGAGGAAAGTATAATTTTTTTTTTTTTTTGGTACATCGGAAAGTGAAGAAGAAAGGATAATGACAAGGAAGGTATTCAGATAGGTAGTAAACATTTTATATAGGGAATCAAATTATTCAAGTGAACTATGGCCCATACCTTTTAGAAATATTCCTATTTATCTGGCATTCTTATCTTTATTCATATGAAAGTCCACGTAACCCATTACCCAGTTGTTGCCTCCCTCCATCGACAAAATACTAATTTGTCATTCTCCAAAGAGACCATTTAATTAGTACTAGTGTTACAATGTCCTATTGTTTAGAGTTTAAGTTTTCCAAACTCATAAATTATGTAACAAAGTTTTACTTTTTAAGAATATAATTTAGATAGATAATCTGAAATTATGTTCCTTTAATTTTCTTTTTCTTAACTTGTGTTTATGGTTAACAAATATAAATGTTTATATCACGAGTTCCCTAACATATGTGACTTGTTAAACTTATCCTTTTAGCAAAATAATATTTTTTTTACATTTAAAGTTTGAGTAATTTACATATTAAGAACTATTCTTAAAACATTCGATAATTATTGAAGGAGATCGATACTACTTCTTGTAGGCCATGTTTTCTGTTGTCATTAATTGTTTGCATGTAATATCCATGAATGGTTGGTGTTTGCATGTAATATTCATTTGTATAAATATCAGATATTGTAAAACATTACAATTAAGCAAATCTTAGAAGATTAGTGTTTTACCAAAACATTTTAACAAAAATTACTATCCTATAATTATGCATAATGTGTAGTTCCATCATTTCTAACAATCTTCTTTTTTGAGAATGGAATACATCCCTATAGTCCTATATTTAGTAATTCCGGAATTCTTTTTTTTGTATTGAGGATCATCGAAATAAGCAAGAATACTATTTATCACAATTTTTGTGAACATTGCAGTCTCACCCGACACTTTCATTTGAGGAAGGATCAAGATTATGTAGATGTCTCAATTACAAGAAACTCATCCTTGAAGCTTCTAAAGACCTTGCAAAAAACCAGAGAATCCCTCCAAGGATTGCAATGCAAGCGCTCTTCTCTCAACAATCGAAAATAATGACAAACGAATATGTAATGGAGAGTTCAAGCATGAAACGTTCCCAGATGGTTTTGTACAAAAGAATCAGTTCTAAAAGTTTCTCGGAAGAGAAAGAACATATCACAGCAAATCTGCAACGAATGCAATGAATGGTTGTGGAGTTAGAGAAATCGTGTGGTGAGATGAAGGGTCAGATGCCAAGGTCGATTGGATATAATGTCATAAGCACCACATGCATTAGAGTCTTGCCAAGATTGTGTTGACATGTTTTTTTTTTTTTTTTTTGGTTCATAGTATGCCTGTTGCTTATGAGCTACATACACAATAAGGTAGCTCTCTCTTCTCATAAACCTGCATCTTAAAAAAAAAATGGAAGATTTGATTCCAAGTCCTTGGTAACATCAAGAGTTTTATAAGTTGAAAAAAAACTTGCACCTTCATGTTGACAGGTATTCTAACTGTAATAAATAAATAAATAAATAAATAAATAAATAAATAAAAACAAAAAATAAAATAAAATAAAAACAGAATTTTCAATATGATATTCCCTAGGGGAAATGATTCTTTCATTGTCTAGAAGCATCAGTTTTGTTGAGAATTTGAATTTGAAAATGGAAGGTAAATTTTGGTACTATTAGATAACAATAAACAAATGGCATGGCGAATGACAAAAAACAAATGGGACTCAGACAAGCTTAAAGAACATGCAAAATTTACATATATAAATCAGAGCCAAGGTGATTATAACATAATTTGGCCTCGCATTTAAATTTACGAGAAAGTATCAAAATTCAGATGTTTCAGTTCAAATTAAAATCAGTCTAAAGTATAATTCAATCAGATTCAGGGAAAATATAAGAGTTTGGAATTTAATAAGTGCATAATGGTTTCTAAGAGGGGTAAGAAATAGAAAGTGTTATGAATTAAGGATGAAGGAACCGAGTATATGACATACTCAATACACTTGCCTAAAGGAGAGTGTTAATCTAGTGAGGGAGGCTCGATTAGTTGGTTTCGAATTTAGGTGGGATAGTTTTGTGTTGGAGGTTTGTTATTTGGTTAATAGTGTTTTAGATGTTGGAGGTGGAGGAAAGTAAAGGCAAAGTAAGCTTGGAAAAAGAGTTTTATTGATGTAGGACAATAGTATGATACTTAAGAGACTGAATTTAATAATATTTTGTAAAAGGGTTTGTGATTTTTTAAAAGTCATATTATGTAAAATTGACATGCGATATTTTTTAAAATTTACCGTAATTTTTAACCATTATTTTTGCACTACTGACAACATTACGTAACGTTATGCTGAGCTTGCTAGCTTAAGATTTTAGCTTTGTTGGCCTACCTTATACCTTGCATATTTATAGGCATCTAATTAAACTACCTTTGGTCTATTTTTTTCTAACACCATGTACTTATTCCAAAATGTCGGTAATGCATTTAGCCTACCTTATACCCTCGCATATATTGCCTATTTATAGGCATCTAGTTAATCCGCCTTTCGTTTTTCAACAAGACAAGGCTTAGAGCCTTTAACCAACATGCATACTCTTATCCATTAAGTTCACCGCCTTAAGAAATGTCTAACATTCTAGACCATTTACTTAGCTAATTATCTAATGTAGCGAACATAGGCTATCTAGTTAACATCTCTTCCAGACTATTCTTTGGATAATGTATATTAATTTTAACAGAGTTTCAGAATTTGTAAAATATTTTAGATTATAACAATCTTTACTTAGAGATTCATGAGAGTTGTAATTATCTTTACCTCTCTCCAGAAACCAATAACGGCACCGAACAGGTCACCACTCACTATTCTTCCTGGTCCTTCTTTACAGGTCGATAGGATAGTCTAAGAAATTTTGGAATATATTGTTGGGGATTATACAAATTGAGATCTGACAAAAATTACAATCGACATTCACAATAAAATATAAGTAGAAGAGAAAGAAAGCAAGATATTACGTGATTCAGACACTTATCTACATCTCCTGATAATAAGAGAAATTATACTATTTTAAGAAAACTTATATAAAGAGTAATGTTTTTAAATTAGACCCACGATTGACTTGAAAATTTGCTGGGCCTCGGTGTTCGAAATTTTATGAGCAGGCAGCCGTACATTGTGTAGTTTTGATTTTAATAAAACAGGTTAGGGCTTGTTAGAGTCCAGCTAATTTATGTGATAAGCTGGTTAGGGCTTAACAACACATATTTGTGTATGATGTGGGTTGGCCAGTAAATGTAGTCTAATTACCTTAAGAAGTTTTTAATGGGAGGATATTTTAGTTTTATTATACATAGGCTATGTCCTCTCTTATCTCTTAGTCACACTAACTTTGCCCTATTGAGAGCTATCAGTACGAGTATAGAGAGAAAGATCTAACATGATGATTCAATTAAGGCATGCTTGCTTAGGATTTCAACTTGTCTGCTGCTATAGGTCAATCAGATACGTGTGTATTATATTAAATTGTATTTTAAATTCATGTATGTGATCATTTAATTATGTTTCATGTGAAATCAGAGCTGGATATATATGGATTTAGAATCCTGGAATTTATTTAATTAATATAAAATAGCAGGGTTTATTTAAGTCAGATTTTTAAACTAAAAAATCAAAATCTTAGATGAATGAAAATGAGTTTCTAATGTTGGGTGTTTTATTCCTCTTCGAAATTACTTCAATTTGATATATGGACTGTATAATATAATCGACTATGTGTTGAGAAATCTGAATTTTAAGTTTCGGGTTGTTTATAAAATTGAATTTAATTTTTGATTTGAAAAACATGATTTCATGTTGTTTAAATTGATTTAGATGATGGGTTTTTCTTCTAGTATGTGTTTATACATGATTAGAAACCATTCAATTAGTTTAAATCGTGTTATTTTGAGAAATTTGAATAAAACCCTTTTGAATTAGAGTTAGGGTTCATATCATTCTAAATTTCAATTGATTGATATTTACTTGATCAACATGAAGTTGACTTAGGGTTTATGTTAGAATGGTAATCCAAAACAAAACCCATTCAGAAAATTGAAGAAAAATGCATTGAAACTTAAAAAAAAAAATTAAAAACTGGGTCATTCAAACACGAATTCGCCAGGTCAAACTGACCAGGCTGGAGGTTGAAGAAGGCTAGCCTCGCCAGCAACCCAGCCCCAAGCATTGCCCTCTGGTGCTCCATTCCGTTTTATTTTTTTTCACCCCTCAATAATTTTTAATTCCCAATCTATTAGTGTGGTAGAATTTAGGAAATTATAAGCATAAAATATAGTATTTTACATACTATTTTGTTTTGTTCGAAAATAATATTGTTTTTTGATATATATTTATTGGGACCTATTGGGATTTTATATGTTATATGAATTAGAACTAGAGATAGCATGTACCTAGTGAGAGCTATATTTTAGCATAATCTCATGTTTTAGAACATGTTCCGTGACAACCTCAACTTTTATTAAAGTTTGTATAAAGTTTGCAACTTGTACTAAGTGATCCAATAAGATACTTTTGAATTGTATTTTAGTTAGGAAGGACCGATTGTGGTTAAATTCATTTTCCTGGCTTATGAAAACTTTATAGGTTTATATAAATAGTTGTCACAAAAATGGTCTATCTATATAGACTTGTGAGGTTTTTAAAGCCTAAAGTACGAGATGTTTCCTAGGTTATGATACATAATTTCCTAGCCAAATGGGGTTATTATGTTCTCAATGAAACATATTATTTGGAATATACCGACCTAAAAGGTTTATCTTCCCAAAAGGATAAATTTTTCGACAGCGAGAATGCTTTAATGTTTTGGTTCATGTGTTGATTATGAGATCTTAATTGCATATTATATTTTCTGCCAAAAGAAGAGTTTATAATGATGTGACTTGTATTCATATAAAATAAATTCTTATTCTTAGTTATTTATTACCGATTTTGTTTGATATATTGCATTCCGGACCTAGAAGGTTTATCTACCCAAAGTGGATGGGCTTTTCGAAAGTTAGGATACTCTCATGTTTTTGTTTCATAGGTTGATTATGAGATCCTAATGACATGTTATATTCTCTAAACAAAGGCGATTTTGTAATGATGTGCCTTAGATTCATGTAGAAAAAGTTCTTATTCTTAATTATTAATAACCTAGTTTGTTTAGCATGTTGCATTCTTTTATTTTGAATCAGTCTCTTTAGTGGTTAAAGATAATATTATTTCCGTTGAATTGTTGAATGAGTCAAATTTTAAGCAATGGAAGCAATACACTAAGTTTATTCAAAAAAATATGGACATGATTTAGCCATGTGTGGTGATTAACATGCTACTTTTCTAGTGCTAGGACTAATGCTCATAAAGAGATTTTTGAAAAGTGGGAAACATCTAATAGGTTAAGCCTCATCTGCTTGAAAATATCTATCTCTTAACACCTTATGAATATTTGTCCAAAATTAAGAATCACTTTTATGTTTCTTAATCCAAATGTAATTTTAGCTAAAGTTTTTAAGGTAGGTTGAAACATACTTACCATAAAAATAAACAATAAGAAAGTCTCTGGATACTATAGGGCATGGTTCTAATTCTATTATAAAAATGAACATCATGTTCTTCTAGTGTAGTAAGAAAGGTAGTGTGAGGCACATTGCCTTTAATTCAAGTCTTGGTTAGAAAAAAAAAAGAATAACAAAACAAAATTGTGTTTTAAAAACAAAAGGAAGCCAAGTGAATTAGAGGCAAACATTTGAGTCAGAATGCTGTCAAAGTGGAAGTAAAGTTCATTGGAGTTGTCTTTTCATTTTTCGAAAATTATTTTGAACATGTTTCAGAAAATGCTTTATGTTGTACTGTCTTTTAAGCGGAATTTGAATTCAATTTTCTCGTTACACAAAATTGGTCATTTTATTCTTAATTTTGGTAATTTTAAAGTTCAATGCTTTTAAATTCTAAAATTATTGGTGGATATGTTCTGTCCAATGGATTGTATAAAATGAGTCTAACTCTTCTAAATTTATTATTCTCTTTTCATGTTGAGAAAATTTATTATCCAAAAAACCTCTAACTAAAGAAAAATAATAAATGTTTTGACATAAACATCTAGGTCATATATCAAAGGAAAGAGTTGAAAAACTCATAAATGATGATATTCTCCTTACTTGATTTTGGAGGCTTAGAAATTAGGGTTAATTACATCAACAATATATTGATCAAGACAGTGAAAAATTGAGCAGCTTATATTTCAAGTCTCTTAGAGATTTTTTGCATTAATGTTAGTGGACTTTATTCCAACATTTTATAAACAGAAAAAGAAGTTGTTTTATCACTTTTACTTTATTGATGACTTTCCCGTTTTGGTTTTCTATATTTAATTAAAAAATAATCTGATTCTCTTGAAAATTTGAAAGTTTTCAAAATTGAAATTGAAAAATAGTTAGAGAAAGTAATTAAAATTATAAAGTCTGACCGTGGTGTTGAATATTAAGGCATATATACATGCTATTGATAAACAATATGTGAGACAGTTTATCAAGTAATTACAATAGTGTGAGGTTGTATCCTAATATACCATACCTATAACTATAATTAAAGGCAATATCTACATCTTTCAAATATAGATAAAGAAGGTCATAATATAGATGATAAAAAAAAAAATTGTGTTTACACACAAACTCAGTAACCTTATACTCATATACTATTTTCTACTTCTGCACATATGCAAAATTTAAATACATTTGTATTTTTGTATCTGCCAAATAGATGCAACCTATAGATGCTAATAATTGGTTGTCGTCTATTAGAGTCTGCCATCTAGATGCTGAAATGTAAGAATAGATATTATTGCGTCTGCACCACAGATACAGATACAATTACACATACAACACAATGCAGAAAATATTTTTTATTTTAGAATTTTACCTGCATCTGTAAAATGTAGATTCAAATAATAAAAAAGCAGAAGTAGATGTTCAAAATAATTTAATTTAATTTTTAATTTATACTTGTTAATACCTACTTTAGGAGAAATTTTTATATTTAAATCCAAATTAAATATAAATAAAAAAAATATATTATATAGAAATCATCATAACAATATTATTTACATTAATAATAAATGAAAAAAAATACATAAATCTAAAAATCTTTATTTCCAAATCCTAAGTCTCCATCATATTGAGCTTGTTCGTTAACCTAATTAAGGTGTGAAGGCCCGGATGTAATAGGTGAAACTTGAAATAATCAAAATAAATATGTTATAAGTTATACTTAAATTAATATGTTAAAACTCTAATTAATTAACTCGGATAAATTAAACAAAAATTTCAAAGTTTTTAACCTTAAGCTAAAAGTTTAGTCTAATATTCTAACCATCGATCTAAATAAATTTTCTTTTATTCTTATAGGTTTTATTCATCCTCAAGGTGGTGGCGGTACTCCATGAATTTGAAACAGACTTGTATTTGACCGTTTTGCCCTTCGAACCTAAATTTTCAAAGGTTTTTGCCTTGAAAATCAATATTTGGCCTACTATCTTAACCGTTGATCCAAATATATTTTCATTCTTTCTACAGGTTTTATTTGTCTCTACAGTTGTGTCGGTAATCCTGAAATCAAAAATAGACTTGTATTTGACGATTTTACCTCCCAAACCCAAGTTTTTAAAGTTTTTGTCTTGAAACTCAAAGTTTGTTCTACTATTCTATAGATTTTCGTCTCTTCCTATAGTTCTTATTTGTCCCCATGGTTATCTCGGTACTCTTAAAATCCAAAACAGACTTGTATTTGATTGTTTTGCCCCCCGAAGCTAAGATTTCAAAGTTCTCGCCTTAAAACTCAAAATTTGATGTACTATCCTAACCATTGATCCAAATAGATTTCTGTTTTTTTTTACAGGTCTTATTTATCTCCACGGTTATACCAGCTCTCCTAGAATTGAAAATGGATTTGTATTTAACTGTTTTACCCCCTTAACCTAATATTTCAAAGTTTTTGTCTTGAAACTCTGAGTTTTGGCTAATATTCTAACCATCAATCTAAATGGTTTTTTGTCTCTTCCTACATGTCTTATTCGTCCCCATGGTCATGCTAGTACTATTAGAATTCTAAACGAATTAGTATTTGACCATTTTGCCTATCAAACATACACTTGGCAAGTTTTTGCATGTAAACTATAATAAACTAAAATTTTTGCATTATGAAAATAAAATTAAAAGAATACATACTGAAGATGGTTAAGGTAGAGGTGTCGGAGGCAATGGATGTACCCCAGCATTCTCTAGCTCTTTTCTAATCCCAAACAGACTTGTATTTGACCGTTTTACCCTTAGACCCAAATTTGGCAAGTTTTTGCCTTGAAACTCAAAGTTTGATCTAATATTCTAATTGCTAATCCAAATGGATTTCTATTTCTTACTATAGGTCTTATTCATTCCCACAATTGTGTGTTACTCCCATAATCCGAAACAGACTTGTATTTGACCATTCTGCCTACTCAAACCTAAGTTTTCAAAGTTTTTGCCTTGAAACTTAAAGTTTGGTCTATTATCCTAGCCATTGATCTAAATAGATTTTTGTTTCTTCTTACAAGTCTTATTTGTCCCCATAGTCATATCGTTACTTTTGAAATCCAAAATGGACTTGTATTTGACCATTTTGCCCACCGAACCCATGTTTTCCAAGTTTTTGCCTTAAAACCTAAAATTTGGCCTACTATCCTAACCGCTTATCCAAATAGGTTTCTGTTTCTTTCTACAGATTTTATTCATCCCACAATTGATCCTATACTCCTGAAATCCAAAATGGAGTTGTATTTGATTGTTTTGCTCCTCGAACTAGTCTTTTTCAAAGTTTTTGTTTTGAAACTCAAAGTTTAGTCTATTAACCTAACCATTAATCCAAATAGATTTTCGTTTCTTCTTACAGGTCTTATTCATTATCAAGGTCAAGCCGGTACTTCTGAAACTTGAAACGGACTTGTATTTGACCATTTTTTCTCTCGAACTTAAGTTTCTCAAGTTTTTGTTTAGTTTTTCAAGTTTTTGCTTTGAAACTCAAAGTTTGATCTAATATCCTAAACGTCGATTCAAATAACTTTTTGTTTCTTCTTATAGGTATTATTCGTTCTCACGGTCATGCTTGTACTTCTGAAATTTGAAATAAACTTGTATTTAACCGTTTTGCCCTTAAGCCTAAAATTAACAAGTTTTTGCCTTGAAACTTAAAATTAAGTCTAACATCCTAACCTTTGATCCAAATGAATTTTTGTTTCTTTCTACAGGTCTTATTCATCCTCACAGTCATGTTGGTATTTCTAGGTTGCAAGACAGATTTGTATTTAACAGTTTTGCCCCCCAAATCCAAACTTAGCAAGTTTTTATCATGAAACTAAGTTTTTATCTTGAAACTTAGTGTTTGGCCTAAAATACTAACCATTGATCTAATTGGATTTCTATTTTTTCCTACAGGTCTTATTCATCCCCATGGTTGTGTTGATACTACCAAAATCCTAAACGAACTAGTATTTGACTTTTTTGCCCTCTAAGGACAAGTTTTTTTTTTCTTAAAAAGTCAAAATTGGCCTAAAGCCGTAATCGTTGATTCAATTGGATTTTTATTTTTTCATACAGGTCTTATTCATCCCTATGATTGTTCCTGTACTACTGAAATCTTAAATGGAATAGTATTTGATTGTTTTTCCCGTCGAACCCAAATTTGGCAAGTTTATGCATGTAAACTATAATAAACTAAAAATTTTGCATTATGAAAATAAAATTAAAAGAATACATACTAAAGACAGTTAAGGTGGTGGTGTCAGAGGCAGTGGATGTACCCTAGCTTTCTCTTAATTAACTCTTGTACAAGCTACTGCGGAGCTGTAAGTAGTGGTGGCAGAAGTTACGAACCTGCGACTTCACCCAGTACTTGCTAGGAGTTGATATAACCCCTAAAGCGGTAGATGTGGCCCTTCTTCTTGCCGCCAACTAGCTTCACAAAAAGAGCTAGGTCACTCATGGGGGCCTCGATAGGTGCAATAGGTGTTTCAACACTATCCTGCTGGCTGGTTCTAGATTGCCCTATTTCCACTGCCTTTAAAGCCTTAAACTTCTCTTGCAAATGAAAACCAATTATGTAAGTAACATTAAAATACAACTATTTAAACAAAAAAGATAAATAATATTAACATTGATGGCCTTCAACTTCGTGTCAACAAATTCACTGGACTTTCTCTTGTGAGTGCAGTCGAAAACCTCAATAACTGTTGGTTCTCGACCTAACTCTTTCTTTTGTATAAAAAATTTAATAATATTGGTTAAAAAGGTTGTAATACAAATTCATAACTAATACTTATTAAATAAAATGTTGCTAACTAGTCACTTCTAGTGAATAACTGTGTTGACGGAGCCAGATGCATGGTGAATAAGTTCACCACCTACTCGCCTATTCACTATTATCATCCGGGAACACCTCTAGAACACCCACTTGTCACACAACGACTCACACCAATTTTGTTGGTTCGAATCTGGGCACCTATCCTCCTTTTAAGCAAGTGGATCTGATGGCTACTTCTGACTTAATTAGGAATACAAGCTTCTAGAATAAATCACTGAATCTCTTTGCGGCTGCTACATCAAACACAGGTTGAGATGTAGCTCTCTGCTCGGGAAGGATCCTAAACTGTCTTTGTAGTATAAATTACAGAACAAAAGCAGGTTGTGAGTTATTTAACAGCATATTAAAATAAAATTAAAACTTCAACAATTATATAATTGAACTTACCATAAAATCATTATAGCATAAGATCTTCATGTCTTCCGGGAACTTCAGGTAATGGAAGAGTGAATCTGGAAGGTGGTTTATGATAATAACAGAAATGGTAGTGCCTAAATTCATGTCCTTGGGGTCGTCTTCAATAAATGTTCTATAATACAAACAAAAAGAAACGAATTTTAGTAAAATACAAGGTATAAAAACAACTAAATACAAATATAGAGATAATTTACTTGTTTCTAGTTATATGGATGAGTGGGAGACCCTCCTCATTATCATGTGGAAGGACAATCTTATCCTTGCCCTTTTTCCCCTCTGTGCGCCAACAAAACCATATACTCAACGACGTTGCCCACTTTATAAGGGATGTCGTCCTATGCACGAGGCTTAAGATACGCCTTATACTCGACATTATGATCATGATTTGAAGCTATAATACAAATAGAGTACATGAAAAACAATGAAGTTCTTAAAAACAAAATAAATTAGAAAATTTACTATTAAACTTGAAATTATAACTTACATGTTGATGCAGATCCTAAGCTCGATAGGATCTGATCTGAGCCATGTCATCAAGGTTCCGGATCTGCTCCGAGGATGAAGAAAGTAACGGAACAAAGACTGTGGCAGTTGTAGATAGAGATGGAGCTGTTGAGGTAGACGGAGATAGAGCTACCGTTGATATGGATGACAAATAAGATAAATGTCCATGAAGTCCTCGAAGATGGGTAAGACATTCTCTAGGCACGACTATAACAAAACTAAGGGCACTAAATCAGAAGAAAAAAAAAAAAAAATAGAATCTACCTCTCATTCACACTCAATGCATGCAACCTAACAAAAATAGAAATTAAAACAACTAAAAAAGCAAAACAACATTTATCTAACATAACCAACTTCTTCTATTTATAGTAAGCAATATGTACATAATACATTAAAACCCACCTCAGCTAAGCATTTCACAAATCTAAAAATCACAAGTGATCTATTACATCTAGACATAGTGTTAGGATTTCCCACTTAGCCATTCAATAGTCTCACAAACAGAGTGAAACAAACAAAACACAAAGATTTTCCTCTAAAAAGGAAAGAGATATTGAGGTACTGCTTATTTAGAACAAACATCTGATATGATTTCTCTTTGGTTTGGTTTTGATCCACCTAAAGAATATAAATTGACCCTTTTGTCTTTGCCTTACATACAACAATGTAAAGCCAGTAGTTATGTTAATGTCAATCAAACAAATTTCCTTTCCATTAAATATCCATAAAAAAAGGCCATCACTTGCATAGACTAGACAAATTTGAATCACTATGTTGTCAATATATATACTAGGAGTTGCTAGTTTAAGCAGTAAATAAGTTTATACAATTCAATGAGTATACTTCAGAAAAATCATTAAATATACAACTAAGCATGTCTTGCTTGTCAGACACATACAAGTCCAACAAATTTTAAAAAGAGAGCTTGAATACAAAAATAATAATAATAATAATAAGATTACTAACTTCATCAATGGAAAAAAAAAACAAAAAGAAAAACCATAAAGGAATACATTAAAAAGAGAAGTAGAAGACAACAAATAGGAGAGTTTACTACTGCATAAATTTAATATACAAAAAACAATTAGCAAATTGATGCTTTGGACATGAAGATATTAAATCCAATGGAAAAAATACATAAACAAAATGTACATTTGTGATGATGGACAAAATAGAAAGAAAAAAAGTCACAAGAATGCTTGATTAGACCAAAAAAAAAAAAGGAGAAAAGAAAGATGGAATAAGCTATGCATACAATTACATATATAAAGCTATTGAGAAATAACTAATAAACTAAACCTGTTTAAGATATATTGAGGAAGATCAAAAGATTATGACATTTTTAAGGCTAACAAACATACACGGATGCAAAATACAATTAAGTCAATGGTATCACTTTTTACTATGCAAAAATAGTACTATTTTTACAAGACAAAAACTAATATAGGTAATAAAGTACAAAATACTAAGTTATTGTTTGTATAACTCAATTGAGCATTGGAGAGGAAACACAGTCATTTAATTGTTTTAAGACAGTTTGATACCATTTTATTACATTGAACTTAACTTTGAGTGTAAATGGTCATGCATAGAAATTCAAAGTTCAATGTCTACAAACCTAGATTCAATTAAGTGTTGCAAAATGAAACCATGATAAATAGAGGCTGCCATGAAACTTTGTTTGAAAGCCTTATTCTCAAAGACACACACAGACTCATACAATTACAATTAGTAACACCACTGAACTTTGTCAATGTTACCACTTATTATTATATTGTAGTATTATTTATACCCCAGAAAAATAATCAAATAAGCGCTACTATCATTACCACCACCACCACTAACACAAGGTAGAACATGATTGACATATTGAATATCATAGGCATGTGACTTATCACCGCCACTAACCAAAATCTCTTATTACAAGTGAAAAGGATGAATATGAGTAAATGGAGGGAGGACTAGCATTGCAAGAGGTCAGTAACAATGCAAAAGTCGTAAACAAAAAGTATGCTTTAAATATAGTTAAAAAAATGAGGCAGGATTAACTCATATGCTTCAAAATTTTCACTCAATGTATTTAGATTTTAGATATGCTTAAAAAATTAGTGAATGCAAGTAATATATAGATATCTTTCCATATGCATCAAAGTCCAAAACATGCCACTCTCACCCCCCCCCCCCCCTTCCCCAAAGACCCTTTTCCCTATCACCATTAATGATCAATTTGCTGCCAGAAATTGAAATGGCAGAAAAAAAAAAAAACATGAACTGAATTGAAGATCTAGGATTAAGCAAGCAAGTTAACATCAGGAAGTTAACTTAAGTGCATAAAGAAGATAATGAGAGTACTTGCAAGAAAGATATAAAGATTCTAAAGAATAAACAAGTACCCTTGTAACTACCCAATCAACTATCCATAAGCATGAATTTAAATTTTGCTTATCATCTTCAATATCTCCTTAAAATAAATGGCATAAACAAATTGATATCTCCTTAAAATAAATAGCATAAACAAATTGGAACATACCTAGGTAAAAGGCAATAGGATCAAGCTTGAGTAGAAGTATTGGCAGAGAGTTGCAGAGTATTTATGGCAAGAAAGTAATGGGAGCTCGAGTTGTAGAACAAGAAAGGAAAAGAAGGAAGAAAGAAAAGAAATATGCAGGCTAAGTTTTAATTTGGACGCAAATATTTTAAGTGGTAGACTCAAGTAAAATTAATTTTTCAATAAAAAATTATTCCTATCTACATCCAGAAAATGCAGATGCAAATAAAAACACACTAACATAGATACCTTCGTGAAATATGGAGCGAAAATTAATCAATTTCTACATTTATGTTAAGAGTATCAACGTCTGGGGTATAATTTTTTTAATAATTATTTGCATCTATAGGTATGCAGACTTAAAAAATATGATTACAGGTGCATATATTACTTATCTGTGTCTGCTCTTTCTGAGTCTGCAATATTGTAAACAGAGATGTGATTATTTCTTGTAGAGTGTAACCTTGAACAAATGGTGTGACCGAAAGGCGTAATTGTATCTTTAAGACATGATAGGAAATATGATGAGTATGTTAAACTTACCTAAACACTTTTCGGGAGAAGCCCTTAAAACTGTCTTGTACATCCTTATTATAACTCATTGTAAATCAATGCCTCAAACACATTTTGAGTTGTAAATTAAGAGAAAGCCTAGCTTGAACTATTTTTATGACTAGAGGTGTTTAGCTGAAGTAATAATATATAACCTAAATAAGAAAAAAAATTGACTCCAGATCTACCTATTGTTACTTTATTGGTTATCCATATCATTCTAAGGGATACAAGTTCTTTCCATGAGTAGAATCAATATAGTAGAATCTCACACTGCTAAATTCTTAGTGTTTGACTAATAGAGTTGGTAAGGTATTTAACTACTAGTCAAGAGAGAAAAATAAGGTTGTCACCGTTCCTTCACATGTCTTGTTAAAACCACATCACCTGCCTATGTGGTGAGAGTAGATGGTAGGGGGGAAGTTATGAATAAATTGAAATTGTATCACTTGTTTTCGATAAAATTATCATACTTGTTCTTATATAGTTCCTCAACATCAGATGTAGTTACAAAAGCACTTCTCAAAAGTTCCAAAAGGCATAGAAGGCCTTCTATTTATGATGACTTCATAATGTGTTTATGTGAGATTGATTATAACATTGGTCAACAACCTTACTACATATGTAAATGATGTCTTTAGTCCACTGCTAGATATATGGATTGATGCCATGTGAGATGTGATGTAATCCATGACACATAATGATATATGGGTGTTGATTGAACTTCTATAGAGTGGTGTACTCATTGGGAACAAATAAGTTTGTAAGACAAAGAATGATTCAAAAAGGGAGATGTAGTGTTTAAAAGTAAAACTTGTAACCGAGAGTTTCACTTAAACAAAATGTGTGATTTTAATGAGGCTTTCTCTCCTATCTCAACCCAAAAAAAAAAAAAAATTCCCTCTTTAAGGGTGATTATGGCCTCAGTGACTCATTCTAATCTTTAGTTACTTCAGATGGATGTGAAATTTTTTTTCTTTAATGGAAACCTTACAAAGAAAGTTTACATAGTACAATGTGAAGGTTTCAAAAAGGATAAAGGAAAGCATCTTGTTTTTATCTCTTGGTTTTATTGAGAATAACATTGATCAATCAATAATTCTTAAGGTCAGTAAGAGCAAGTTTATCATATTAGTTTAGTTTGTTGATGATATCTTGCTTGATATTGATTTATTTCATAAGACAAAGTTGGTATTGTCTAAGACATTTGACATGAAGGATCTTGGAGTGGCATTTTTTGTTCTTGGTATTGAGATTAGGATAAGTCTCACTTTTGTTAAGTCTTTCCCAATAAGCCTATATTGATCGAGTTTCAACAGGTTTAATATGCATAAATGCAAGTCTGGGGAGCTACCGATGGTTAGAAGTGACAAGTCCAGTTTGGATTAGTGTCTCGGGAATGAGTCTCGGAGAGAGTCCCTGAAAAATATGCCTTATGGTAATGTAGTCGGGAGCTTGTTGTATACTTAGTTTTCACTGGGCCTAACATTGCTTTTGTAGTGGGAGTTATTGGCACAATCAAAACCAAGACTAAAGCATTAGGTTATTGCAAAGAGAATTATGAGGCCTTTACAGAGAACCTAAGACTTTTTGCTAGTGCATAGAAAGGTTGATTGCCTTCAATTAATTGATTACTTTGTTTTTGACTTAGCTAGTTGCAAAGATGATTTTAAATCCACTTCAAGATATATTTTCATATTAACTTTGGGAGCTGTATCTTGGAATAGTTTCAAGAAAAAGCTTCTTCCATTATGTAAGCTGAGTTTATTGCTTGTTATGGAGCATCCAAGCATGGTGTGTGGTTGAACAATATGATAACTTATCTTAGAATGGTTAACTCAGTCTCTAGACCTTTTAAGATTTATTTATAAGCAAAATAGGTGTAATTCATCGTATGCACACATAACTGAATAATAAAATTTTCCTTAAGATCACTAGGCGAATCAAATAATCATGTAATAAAAAAATAAGATTAATTACTAACCTTTGAAGCTTTATTGATGCAGCTAGTTTGATTGTTTAATAACATGCTTTTCGTCAATCTGTAACACCAAGTTTTATACAAAAATCAGACATAAATCTCATTAAGTAGGACTTCCAATCATATATGATGCGTGCCGAAAGCACCAATTAAAATTCTTTACTTTAATTTATCTTTTTTCGATAGGGTAAATAAAGGTCAATTGCACGATGAGTTGAATTTAACAAATTTGTACAAAATATAAATTCTAATTCGAATGTCTATAAAACAAAAGGATTTTTTTTTTTTTATTGTATACTAAAATTAAAATTAAATGGACAAACAATTAATAGAGAAGGCTTCCAATAAATAATGAGCTATCCACCGTGAGATTTGATGTTGATCATTAATCAAAATTATTTAATCATTCATTCAAATATTCAACCTAGAATATCAAAAGCTCTGATATTTCTTTGTTCATTGTTAATTAAAAACAGGCTTTTTGAATAATCTCTTGCTATTAGATAACTTTAAATGTGTTCTTAAGATTTAATTTAATGCAGCTCTAAGTATTAGAAAGATAGCTGAAGCTAAACAACAACCACATAGGCTCGGTTTATTTAACTTAGTCCATGTTCATCACAACAATTATAAACTACTATTCACTACCTATGTTAGAATCATCAAGTAATTACGGACCTGATTCTCCTAAACTAGCAATAGGTCATAAAGTTTAATCAACTAGTTGCACACCTAAGTAATAAAACCTATAACCATGACAATTATAGTAGAACATAACATATTTGAATTGAATAATTAAACTACAATGAAGATCAAATCAGATCTTGCAATGCAATCCCACGACTTTAATCCACATTTTAATCTAAAAAAAGGAATTTAGCAGCTCATAATAAAAGCAAAAACAAGAAAGAAATTCTAAAAACTTTTAATGAGTATTGAAAAACTGATATCCAAAACTCTCCTAAGCTAAAAGTATTTATAGACTAATTTAGTAGAGAGAAAATAACTCATGGAATTCTAGCTTAACTTGAATCCTTATTGGATTGGAGTCTTTAGTGGTTGCGATCTCTTCTTAGATTAGGATTCCTAATTTGTCTTGAAAGTATGTCCAAAAGCAAGATCCTCTTTGTTTTTCCTCATACAAATCTGATTAGGAAGTTTATCTAGGATCCTCTTGCTTCACAGGCACCTCTTGAACAAATTCTATAAGCTTGGGTTATTGCAAGTTCCCTGCAACCATTTGGCACACAAGAGATGTTAAACTAGCAATTTGTTATTCCAATGAAGATGTACTTATCTCATCAACTTTTTGTGGTGAGGGCTCATGTAGTTGCTAAATTATTGAGAATTGGCAGCAATATTTGAAATCAAGTTCTTGGCAGCTTCCAATGTTTAATCCACTAATGCTCTTCCAATTGACTCATCAATCTTGCTCCAATCTGTTGGATGGAGTAGTTTATAAAAGTATTAGATCAACAGTTGGTCACTGATTTGATGATGTAGGAAGCTTGCATATAGCTTATTAAAATGCTCCTAATACTCACACAATGATTTTCAATTGTATGTCTGATTCCATAAATTTCCATTCTAATGTTGAAAGCTCGCAAAGCTGAGGAATACTTCTCCAATAATAACTTTTTTATTTTAGTCCATGTGCTTATGGATCGTGATGGTAACTAATAGAGCTAATCTTCGGTGTCTGCTAAAGAGAATGAAAAAGCCTTAAGCTTGATTTTCTCTTCAAAAATCCCAGTAGGCTTCAAGCTTGAACAAACCACATGAAACTTCTCTAAGTGTTTTTGAGGATCTTCCCCTTCAAGGCCATGAAAAGTTGGCAAAAGATGGATTAGATCAGATTTCAATTCAAAAGCAACCTCAAATGTAGGATATTCAATGCAAAGCAATTGTTGATTTAGATATGGAGCTGCTAACTCCTTGAGGGTTTGGTTTGTATTATAATCAATGCTTTCAAATTCTGATGAATGGGATGAGTAGTGATAACTCTTGGAAATATAGTTATTTTATATACTTTTATTCATATTAATTTAACTATGTTTTAGAGTTTTAGTTAGTTTTGCTTAGTTTTCAGTCAAATCCTAATTGATTCATTATTGTATTAGAATAATGAATCCTAGTTGATTTAGGCTTTGATTAGGTATTTTATATGAGTTATTGTTTATTCTAACATAGTTGGCGTGTTTTGAAGATCTAATATAAGAAGAGTCTCATTGGAGATCAAACTAGAGACCAAAACCTCTCAAAACGCAGAAGACAGAGTCGCTACCAAGGAGGTTGGTGTCATTGTGTCAGGATGAATCTAGGAGGGCACCGCGGCACAAAGTTTGCTAATGTTCTTGTTTCGTCCATTTTTGAGGCTGCAGTGCTAGCTAGATTCCTATTATGAGTTGAAGTGAAATTGAGGGTTTTTAAGCCTATAAAAGAGGGGCTAGCTTAAGGACTTGAAAGACAAAATTAAGATGAGATTTTTTGGAGAAAAGAGAGCCACCAAGAGTGCAAGAAGAAAAAAGGAGCTTGAATGTTGAAGATTGAAGGCTAACAGCCTATCGATTTTCTATTATTATGCTCCTTCATTACTTTTCTTGTATTTCTTTAATGTATACATTATTTGAGTTTATGTCTATACTATATAGCATGAACTAATTATTTCTCTAGGATTACAATTGAACTCAATATACAGCTTAATGTTATATGATTCATTTATTTCATTCTATGCTTAATGCTTCTAGCTGATTTGCTGTCAATTAGATTGATGTGCTAAACCTAAACAAACTTGGAAAAGGGAGTTTAGGTTTAACCTTAAGTGATATAAGACTTACTTGAATTCATTCACAAAATTGTTTGAATTTAAGTCATATATAGGATAGGATTATACCTATATGCCTTGTGTAGCTAATTTAAGTCTAATCTTAACGAATCTTGTTTAACTAAATTCTCATAGGAATATAGTAAATTGATTCAGTGAGATATATATTTCTAAGACATAAGAATATGCATATAATTAAATTAGAACCTTAGATTAATAATTTGATACCATATCTAAGTATGATAAGATAATAATAAGTCAAGTAAAGTGTTGAGGAAAATTATAAATCTGGACCTTTATCCATTAAATTCTCTAGTTTAAATTGTTATTTGAATTTTCCACCATAATTCGTTTGTTTGAATAAAATTAGGATTGTATTTATTTTAATACTTAGCTAGATATTAGTGACAATTCTTCGCAGGATCTAGCTAGATATTAGTGACAATTCTTCGCGGGATTGATATTCTACTTAATCACTATATTACTTGCAACGAAACGTGCACTTGGGTTACGAAATTTATGTCAAGTATGTTAATGGTGCTAAGGACGACAAGACCGCTTGTTGATGAGCTCCAATTATCTTTCTTATTTCTTGAAGTCTAATAGCAGAATCTTCGTTGGTCATACAAACCTATAAAATAGAAGGAAAAAAAGATCTTATATTAAGTTGACAAATAAATTAAATGATCAACTCCTCGACAGCAGCACCAAAATTTGAATCGTGTCGAAAGCATCAATTAAAATTCTCTATTTTAACCTAGCTTTTGTAGATAGGGTAAATAGAGGTCGATCCAACGAAAACTTTAATTTAACCAATTTTTGCAAATTCTAAATTCTAATTCAAATGAAAATAAAATAAAATAAAATGTGTTTTATGTTTTGAATTTTGAATGTAAACTGAAAGTAAAATTAAATGGACAAACAATTAATGGAGAAGGCTTCTAATAAACAAGAAGTTTTCCACCATGGAGATTTGACGTTGATCTCTAATCAAAATTATTCAATCATTCTTTTAGATATTCAGCCTAAAATATTAACAAGCACTGACATTCTGCATCTTTCCTTAGTTCGTCATTAATCAAAACTAGCTCTATGATTAATCTCTTGCTATTAAACAACCTTGAATATGCTCTTAAGGTTTAATTTAACACAACTCTAAGGATTAGAACGATAGCTGAAGCTACACAACAAACACATAAGCTAGGTTTATTTTAACTTAGTCCATGTTCATCATAGCAATTATAAATTACTATTCACTACCTATGTTAGAATCATCAAGCAATTACGAACTTGGTTTTCCTAAACTAGCAATAGGTCATAAAGTTTAATCAACTAGTTGCTTACCTAATTAATAAAACCTACAACCATGACAATTGTAATAGAAGAATATAAGATATTTGAATTGAATAATTAAACTAAAATGAAGAATAAATCAAATCTTACAATGTAATCTCACGGCTTCAAGGGGTGTGTAAAAAAAATTGACAACCCGCCAAACTCGACCCAACTTATCTAAACCCAAACAGCCTAACAAAAATCGATTTTATAATTGGGTGACTTTTTATTTTTTATTCTGGGTTAGGTTGGGTGACTGGGTTTAGATTTTTTGAAACTGAGTGAACCCGCCCAATGCGACATTATATTATTTATATATGTAAATATTAAGTCTAAATTTATAATTTTAATATGTAAATATTAGATTTTTTATTATTATTAAATATACATCATTATTTCATCTTTTAATTTTATTTTGTTATATTTAACATTTTTAATTTATGTTAATTTAGTTTTTTTTTTAAAATCATAACTTAATAAATAAAAAAATTATTTTGAAATTAAAATTTCAACTCTCCTGACCTACCTAACTTTTATACTTGGTAAAAATTTTAATCACCCAAACATTCAATTTTTAAAGTTGGTGAGAATTTTAGTCCCCTAAATTGATTGGGTTAGGTGACATTTAACTTCCACATGGCTCGACTCTTTGATTGCACATCCCTAGCTTCAATCCTCATTTTTATCAGAAAATGGAATTTAGCATCTCATAATAAATGCAGAAACAATAAAGAAATTCTAATAATGTTTATTGAGTATTGAAAAACTGATATCCAAAACTTCCTAAGCTAAAAGTATTTATAGACTAATTTAGAAGAGAGAAAATAACTCCTAGAATTCTAGTTTAACTTAAAGTCCTTCTTGGATTGAAGTATCTAGTGGCTAGGATCTCTTCTTAGATTAGGATTTCTAATTTTTCTTGAAAGTATGTCCAACGCAAGATCCACTGTGTTTTTCCTCATACAAATATGATTAGGAAGTTTATTCATTAATTCTTGAGGTGTTTTAACTCCTTGGAATGGTTGGAGAAGTCATTGCACCATTAGGATTAATTTGACATATTTTTGCATGCTAATCAAAATATTAGATAGGCTTTAATGACCACACAACCCTGGCTTGTGTACAATTCTGGCCCATCTTCATTTGATACTTTTTTTACTTCCTCTCTTGCTCCTTTTGTGCTAATTGTGTCCCATTTATCCAACCAATGATCTTTCACTTTAATTCAACACTTGAAATCATAAAATAAACATTTATAAGTGCATTAACACAAAATTATACTCAAAACAACAACTAAGAATCAATGAAATTAAGACTTATTATACACCTACCAATATAAAAGGAACACGGTGCACAACTTAGCCAAAATGACAAAAATGAACTTAGTTTCCTTATGCAAGTGCTTCATGGTTGTTATGTGTTACATTTAAATAGGTAACATAAACCTGATCAGGACTAGAAATTCATGAATCTTGTGGGAAACCCCTCTAACTAGGCACTTAAGTTAGGTCTTAACGTACTATACCAAAGTACTCATAATAATCACAGAATACTTCAACCATCTCAGCACCAAAACATGCAAGTTTTCATCAAATATAGCAGATAACTTTCTTAACAGAAATCATACAACTTTAGGGAAGAGTATACAAGAGTAAACCTGATAATTACTCACACACATATAAAACTTAATTTAATGAAACATAAATCGACTTATCTTATTTCCAAGCAAATAGCTACAATTTTACTTCCACTGACTTGGCTTTCTTTTTCAGTCATGCTACTTAGTTTTACAGATCAGGGAAAGGTTGGACCAGTGTTTTAGAGATGTCAGCTATAATTCTCTTCAGGTGACTTTTCAAAATTTTAGCTCTAAGATACCCAAAAGCAATCATATTCATAAATGGTACAAAAAATGAAACATCTAACAAACACCACTATCTAGTTGTGAAGCCATACCTCTAAACCTCTAAACTGACTAAACAAAAGCACAAAATTGTTCCTCTAAGTCTCCTCTACCTTTTATCTTCAAGCCCCAACAGGTTAAATCGGTACAAAGAGCATGTTTTGTCCAAAATTGCAATACTAACTTCAAGACTCCCTGATTACATTATACATGCAAAGAAGCTCTAGAAAGCTCTAGAATCGTGCCTTGAAGCGTTAGGATTAAGCATTATTTAGAGAACATTGGTTGGTTCAACTTAGAAACCCCTTAAACACTGCTAAAACCACATAGAACTCTTTATAGTCCACCAAGAATAGTAACAGCTTCTGAAGGCTTCAAAGAAAAGCTCCAAATTATATCTGAAGAGCCATATCTACAAGTTTTCTTCAATATACCTACTAGATAAAATCCTTCTAAATCACCCATTCTATCGGTTTTCTAAACCTATGGCAGACAGAAGCCAAAGCTTTGCCTTGCACAGCAACCCTTGTTTCACTTTTCTCTTTTCTTCCACAAAACGACTCCTAGCTCCCTCTTCTACCTTTGTTCTTCTATTTGCAGACCTTTTCTCACTGTTTTCTTTCCTTCACTTTCCACCTCCTCACCTATACTTACCACCTTGTTTTCCACCTTTTCACATACACTTGCCACTTGTTTTCCACCTCTTCACCTACACTTGCCACTTGTCCTCCACTATTTCACCTATGCTTGCCACCTTGTTCTCAATATCTTCACCTATGCTTGCCACCTTGCTCTCCACCTCTTCACCTATGCTTGCTACCTTGTTCTCCACCTCTACACCTATGCTTGCCATATTCCTCTCTACCATTTCACCAATCATTACTTGCCCTCCATGTAGAAACATATAACGAAGACACAACAGATATATAACAAGTTGTCCACTTTAATGAATTAATTGTACTAATTCAGACATCCAATTAGCACATATAATATATGAATAGAAATAAACATATGTTTATTAATTTTTCTAATAAACAGATTGTTATTTGGATTTTTTTAGCTCAAGTTATACTAATTTGATCATTGAAAGGTCAAACCGTCAGAATCCAACATTTCCTGAATTTTATGATAACTTTGATGAATTTCTAATACTAATCCAAAAGTCCAAATATTATAACCTATATATCATTTTAAAGCTATGTGAGTCTACTTTCAAAGGCATTAAGTTAAGTTTTATTTAGTTAACTATTGCTCAAAATATGAGAAATTAAGCAGGCATGGGTCTAATCTGCTAGCCAAACAACATTGAACATTCATGCTTTGTTTTTCTTTTAGACTCATTCATGCTTGCAGCCAATAAATCATATATATGCATCTACTAATGTTGTATTTCTATTAACCTCTTATCCTTAACATGCTTTAGGGTAATTTCATGACACACGCACACACAATGAACACAACCTACATGTTACTCATGTTAGTAGTCCTTTTTATGCTAGCATAGATTGAAACTTACATAGTAAGCCTACAGCTAGAAAATGCATGAACACTTAAACATTGATAATGATGAATGAGCTAAATGTGAAAGAGTGAACCCAATTTGGGTTAATGGTCAAAAAAGTAATAAAAGCCCAAATGTTCATATTTAACCAACCACTATTTGGTTTAATTATTCAACTAGCCAATTAGTTAGTCAAAAGCAATGAATCTTATCATTAATGTGTTTCTTTGGAAGTTGTAATGTTTTAGTCTTGTTAGTCATTTCCTATGTGTTTTTTGGAAGTTTTATTATGTTTAGCCTTTCCATATACTTGGAGGATTGTTCCAAGTTATATAAATTCTCATTTTTAGATAATGAAAAGCAATTAAGACTTATCAAAATAACCTGTGTGTTTACAATTTTATTTAAAGTTCTTATCTCTAAGGTGGATTCCTTGAGAGCGAACTTTATTTGAGTTCTTATCTTTAAGGTGGTGATTTCTTATCCTTAAAGTGGCAAACTTGTGTTAACTTACTGTTTTACTTTGTGAAACAGTATCATTTGGTATCAGAGCATAGAAATAAAGATAACCTAGTGTAACAAAAAAATTTTAGCTCTTAAGTTATCATGACAAAGCGAGGGACTCCTATTCCTTTAGATTTTTAAGGCATAAATGACTATGAATGTGACATGGAGATTGTGGAGCTAAGAAAGACGATGGAGATTCTGTAAAGGCAACTAGAACAATAACAAATTAACCCCCAATATGGAAGAAACCAACGTGAAGCACATGAGGATGTGGAATGTCAAAATCATATTGTTGATGATGATGATTCAAGTGATGAAGATCATAATATCTAAAGGCAAAGAAGGCAGCCATGAGTATGTGAAGAGGATACAAAGTTTGAAGTTCCTATAATTTAATGGCAAAATGCAAGGTGATGTTTTTTTAGATTGGTTGTATACTGTAGAAAGAATATTCGATTTTAAAGAGTATTCAAAGGAAAGAAAGGTGAAATTGGTGGCTATCAAATTGAAGTGTTATGCTTCACTTTGGTGAGAAAATTTGAAGAGAGAATGGAACAAAGAAAGGAGGAGGCCTATTCTAACTTGGGAGAAGATGAAATAGGAATTGACAAAGGAGATTTCTTTCTAAGAACTATAAACAAGAAAATTTCACAATCTATAATTTTAAGAAATACAATCTGCATTTGGAAAAGTACATAAGGGAATTTGAGTACTTAATACTTTGGTGTAACATTAATGAACCTGAGGAATAGACCATTGCACGGTTCTTAGGAGGATTGAAAGGGGAGCTTGCGAATGCAATTAGACTACAACCATTTTGGACTTTTAATGATGTCAGAAAACTTACTACCGCTATTGAGCAATAACAGATGAAGAACTCATTAAGAACAGTCACTAAAACAAGTTTTTCTAATAAGGGGAGTGACTCTTCTAAACCCAGTAAGCCTCCTGTCAAAGAAACAACTTCTAGCAAGAATGAAGAAAAGGGGATAGGGGAATGGTCAAAGGTCTTCAATTAATTCCAATGCAACTCAAAAATGTTTTAAGTGCCAAGGTTTCCTTCATATTGTTGTTGATTGTCCAAATTGAAAAGTAGAAACCATTATTGAGAATGTCATTGAGGAGGATTTGGAAGAAAAGAACCAAGAAGAAGGGAAAATTGAAGAAGTCATTGAATTTGCTGATAAATGAAACACTTTGGTGATTTGGAGAATCCTCAATATGAATTAAGAGAATGATGAATCTTGGCTACGAGGCAACATTTTTCAAACAACATGGAAAAGTTTGTAATGTAATCATAGTTAGTGGAAGCTATACAAATATGGTGGCTGAAGAGATAGTTAACTTAAAAACCGAGCCCTTTTCAACCTTACAAAATTCATGGTTCCAGAAGGGCAATGGTTTGAAAGTTACAAATAAATATTTAGTTTGTTTCTCTATTGGTAAGAACTATAAAGATGAAGTTTAGTGTGATGTTGTATTGATAGATGCATGCCATCTACTACTTGGAAGACTATGGCAATATGATCGAAAGGTGTAATATGACGGTTTTAAAAATACTCACTCATTTTCAAGGATGCATTCGAATTATTTTAGCTCCCTTGAAACCTGAATTGAAAGATTCTAGGGAGGCTGGTAATTCTTTTCTAACAAGTTCACAACTAAAGCAAGTTTTGGCTAAGCAAGGTGAAATCTATGCTCTCTTGGTGGTGGAAGCTACATCAACCCAAAAAGCACCATGTCATGTTTTTATTGCCCTTGTTTGAGGAATTTAAGGATGTAATACCTGATGAGATTCCTATTGGTTTACCACTAATGAGGAACATTCAGCATTGTATTGATCTTATCCCAGGAGCTTCCCTACCAAATAGGTTTATGGGGTATGCGTGTTGATAATAGAAACACCAACAAGATTAACATCAAGTACCAGTTTCCTATTACAAGATTAGAAGATTTACTTGATCAGTTCCATGGTGCTAAAGTGTTCTCAAAAGTTGATCTTAAAAGTGGTTATCACCAAATCAAAATGAGAGAAGGAAATGAATGGAAAATAACATTCAAAATGGAAAGGGACTTTACGAATGGTTTGTAATGCCATTTAGGCTTTCAAATGCACCAAGTAGTTTTATGAGGCTCATAACACATATTCACGCATCTTTCTTAGGAAAGTTTGTGGTTGTATACTTTGACGACATTCTGGAATCTTTTTAGAACCATTTAGAGTATCTAAGAAGTGTTTTTCAAACCTTAAGGGATCATAGACTTTTTGCTAATTTGCAAAAATGTCATTTCATTATAGATAGCCTTGTTTTCTTAGGTTATATGGTGTCTAGCTCAGGAATAGAGATGGATCCTAGCAAGGTGGAAGCAACAGAAAGTTGGCCAGTTCCTAACATTATTCATGATATATGAAGCGTCCATGGGGTGATTTATTTTTATAGGAGGTTTATAAAGCATTTCAGCACTCTAGTAACTTCTATCACCGAATGCCTTAAAGGAGGAATTTTCAAATGGACCAAGGAAGCCCAAGAAAGTTTTGATCTTGTCAAGAAGAAGATAACCACAACCCCGGTTCTAATACTTTTAGATTTCAACCAATTGTTCAAAGTTAATTGTAATGCATCTAATGTGGGAATTTATGTTGTACTTAGCCAAGAAAAGAGACCCATTGCTTTCTTTAATGAAAAATTAAACAATGCCAAAAGAAAATATTCAACTTATGACTAAGAGTTCTATGCAATAATCTAGGCTCTTAGTCATTGGAGTCACTACCTGCTTCCCAAAGAGTTTATGCTATATTCAAACCATGAGGCATTGAAGTACTTAAGCAAAAGTTAAATGCACGAAATGCAAAATGGGTAGAATTTCTTTAAGCTTTTTAATTTATTCTCAAACATAAATATGGATAATTGAATAAGGTGGCGGATGTATTAAGAAGAAAACATGTTTTGTTAAACACTATGCAATATGTGGTTGAGATTATTCAAACTCTTCATAAAGATGATTCGAATTTGGGCAATCTTTGGAAAACTTGTTTAAGTGGACCGAAGAACCAATTTTTCATTTACAATGGTTTCCTTTTTAGAGGTAAATTGCTTCGTATACTAAAATGTTCTCTTAAAGAAACCATAATTCAATAGGCTCATGGTGGACGACTTACTGGATACTTTGGCCAAGACAAAATTTTAATCATGGTGGAAGAAAACTTCTATTGGCCTAAGCATGTATAGGATGTTGAGAAGATAAGAGATGTACTACTTGTCATAAAGACAAGATGCATAGGAGCAATGCTGAATTATATATTTCTCTTCAAATTTCAATAGCACCTTGGGAAGATATGAGTATGGATTTTATTATGGGGTTGCCTAAAACTCAAAGAGGTAAAGGTTAAATTATGGTGGTAGTAGACAGATTTTCCACTATGACGCATTTTGTTCCATGCAATAAAATGTCAGATGCCATTCATATTGCTGATCTTTATTTCAAAGAAATTGTTAAGCTTCATGGTATTCCTAAAACTATCACATCAGACCGAGATTCACAAATCTTGAGTCATTTTTGAAGACTCTTTGGAAGAAGTTGGGAAGTAAGCTTCAATTTAGTTCATCTTATCATCCAAAAATAAATGGATAAATTGAAGTTGTCAATATATCTTTGGGAGTGTTGATTGGGAGTTTGGTGAAGAAGAATGTTAGAGAATGGGAAAGCTTACTGCCTCATGCTGAGTTTGCTTACAACCGTTTAACAAGTCAGATTATGTGATGTTCAACTTTTGAAACAGTTTAGAAGATAAAACCTAGTGGCCCCTTGGATTTATATTCTATTCACATTGAGAAGTAGTTTAGTAAGGAAGTTGATGAAATAGCCAAGTTCATCAAGAAAATTCATGACTGGGTGAGTAACAGATCTTGAAGCAAACTAAAAGATACAAAAAGCAAACCAACAAGCATAAAAAGAAGGTTGTGTTTAATGAAGGTGATTTGGTATGGGTTCATTTAAGAAGAGAAAGATTTCTTAATATAAAGTTCATATTTGACTAGCCCGCTATTTGGTTTAATTATTCAACCAGCCAATTAGTTAGTCAAAAGCAATGAATTTGATCATTAATGTGTTTCTTTGGAAGTTGTAATGTGTTAGTCTTGTTAGTCATTTCCTATGTGTTTTTTGGAAGTTCTATTGTGTTTAGCCTTCCCCTATACTTGGAGGTTGTTCCAAGTTATATAATTTCTCATTTTTAGATTAATGACAAGCAATTGAGAGTTATCAAAAACAACCTATGTGGTTAAAATTTTATTCAAAGTTTTTATCTCTATGATGGATTCCTTAAGTGATGAACTTAATTTGAGTTCTCATCTTTAAGTTGGTGATTTCCTATCCTTAAAGTGGTGAAATTGAGTTAACTTACTATTTTACTTTGTGAAACGGTATCAGACATATATAAGGTAAGTTAGTATGTCAAAGGGGAAATTTGGCAAATAATACAACTTGGTCATATATGCATGCTGCATTTGCCAAGACATGGAGAATACAGGGATGTTAATATTCTTTTTTTTTTTTTTTTTTCATATACTTTTACTTAACAAACAAATACTGTTAGCCTATAAGAAAAGTTTAAATGAAACAAATCAAGGGTAAGACATACCTTAATCAATCAGTAATTAACCGGGATATCATTAATATGTTTTGTTGATTCAATTTATTACTGATAATCGTTCTACAAAGTTTAAGCTATAAACAATTAATAAACCATTACAGTTGAAAAAATTGAATAGAACAATAAATCTTTGGCCTCTTATCTGACAATTGTACTCTACGGTTAAAGATAAACAACTAAGTCACTTAAATGAACTATAATTGCATTTCTAAATGTTAAAATCACTTTATCAAAATTTGTTTTTACTATAGTTAAAATTATTTAGTGCTTCATAACAATTCCCCCCATAAAATCTCATCAACTTTAAGGTTATTTAATTAAATCTGGATTCTCTACATTGCCGCTGGAATCAAAGTTCTCTCAATACTCAAATCTGCTATAGCACGAAAGCAACATGTAATCACTGAATCTTCATCCTCAAAGTGGGTTAAAACATCTTTGTCTAGTATGTAAATGTACAAAGACTATGATACATTTGCCATTATATTATAGTTCAATTAAAAGAATATTTAGAACTTTTTTAAAATTGTAAAGCTATAACAGGGATGGTTTTTGATATCGATTCCTATGATAGTTTCAAGAACAAACCATCGGATGTATTCAAATTTCAATCTCTCTACATGTTTGTCCAATACACTAAATATGTCTATCCTGATTTAGTAATGCCTTTTCTATACAAATCTGAATCCAAAAGCAAATGGATTCAAAAATTTTAGTACTAGGGTATGAGATTGTCATTACATTGGATTTACTATGCAATCTATTTAAGTTATTTAAAGGTGGACTCAATTCCAACTTTCCCATCGATACTTGATATGCATTAAGTATAAACTCCTCATTTGGATTGTATTAAGGACAAAAAAGCTTGATCGACCCAACCTTGTTATAAGAAAAATCATCAATTGCCACAATTTGGCAAAAAGCAAGAATAAATGGCTGAGATGTGCTATGCATCTGACCACCATATTCAAACATTTTGGCGTTCCTCTGAGAACTTATGATGCTTCATCGCCTCTTGTCTCCAGAATGGAAAACAACTTTGTCTTGGAAAACATGGTGCAACTGCATGACAAAAGCTAGATTTGCAAGGATCAGCAATCTGAGGATTCATTCCTATAACCTCAAGGTGAATAATTAAGAGTTGAGCCATGTTCCTTAGGCCCTATTCAACATAGTCAAAATGAGAGAGATGATGCTGCTTCAGCCACTATTGAATTTGAAGAAGAACGTCACATTGATCATATCCAAGAGTCATTCTTTAGTTGATCATCTAACTGCTTTTGCAATCAGTAGTCATTCCTACTACTATACAAACAAATGATGTTACTAATGACAGAACTAAAGGTTGCTACTAAAAACTTTTCTTATTCTCAATTAGAGGATACTCACACTGAACAAAATGAGGTTGATACAACTGTTATTGATGACATTGTTGAACCCCTCATAAGGCCCAATCAATTCTCTTAAGTTTCTTCTTATGGAACAACTTTAGATGGTACATTAAGCCTTGATTTTGCACACTTAAATAGAATATACAAAGATATCAAAGTTAAGACATTTCGCATTGATAACACAATGTGAGAATTACCAGGGTGACATTAAAGAAATTATAGACTCAGTCACAGAAGTTAAACTGAAATTTAAGGATCTAACGAAATTAATCAAAAGTCTTGACCCTTCTATTTTACCATATGCTCTTGCTCTTGTTGTAATCACTAGAGTACTGTTAACATTTACCTGCTCATCCCTAAACACTCATATTTCTGGGGCTAAACACATAAAAAAATAAAAAAAATCATGGATCAGCTGAAAATAGTTAAAATATCAGCCGATGCCATCATATATAGCAACATTTTTGTGTAAGATAAGAACTGAAGTATTTTGGAAAAGCAATAGCTGAACTATTTAAAGAACTTAATAAGAAGCAAGTTCTTATGACCAACAACCTTCAAAAAGATATTCAAATACTAAATGATAAGTTGATTCTTTAAAGTTAACAAATTGAGTTACTTGGTAAAAGAACATAAGAATTGATTGATCAAATCTTAGCATAAGCCATTCCTAATCCAAATCTTAAGCTAAAAGCTTCATAGATAGGATAGTCCAGAAAAGGAAAAGGGAAAATGAAAGTTGCAAGACCCTAAATCTTTTCTTATCAACTAGGTGGTGACCAACTATTTCATCACATTGACAAGTGTTGGGTAAATTATGTTTTGAATTTACCCTAAATCTATATGTTAATGATAACAAAATAACTATTGAATCCTAATTCCATCTACTTTCCTATCTTACTTGTGCTTAAGAAAATCGGATGAGATAGAGGAATCTATCTCAGTGAACTTTCAACTAAACTTAATGGATCTCAACAAAAGCTGAAAAGAAAATCACCACTAGGCAAGTAGTAAAAAATAACAAGTGCTAGTATAAGTATTCAACTAATCCTCAAAGTGCCATAAAATAGTTAACAGTTGTAGACTGAAAGAACCATGTGCTGAAAATCAAGGCAACTTGCTGAAAGCAAGTCAATTATTGCTGAAATAGTCAAAGGTGACTCACTACTAAAGACAAAGAGTTTATAGCTGAAGTTGTATTCTAAAACTTTATGTTTCACTTAATCGAAGTAGCTGATCATCTCATTCAAGTCATGACCCAAACGGGGGCCATGACTATAGAATGGATCAAGGTGAACATAGGCCCACCATGACCTAAACAAGCTTATAAAGGTTCTCAAAAACGAAATAAAATTGTAATAGGACGGTGTAAACCTGATAGAATAAGATCATAATACAGAAATGGTCATTTGTGACCAAAAGCCTATACCTTCAAGAAAATGATTTGAAGGAATCGATTCACCCTTAAGATACATACTAGCTTCTACTTGGTTGAATCGCTAATGGAGGATTGTTCTTGAAGTAAAAACTTATTTGCTTTAACAAAGGGGGTCCTGGCTAAGGGAGAAGATTTTCAAAAACTCTTCTTGCTCACAATCTCTCACAAGGCTGAGTGTCACTTGTAACCACATTGTAGCTGAAATTTTCCTTAGCTACTGCAAATATAGGGGCAGCTAGGGCTTAAAGACTTATGTCCTTCCCTATTTAGGATTTCATTAAACCTAAAGCCCAAGGCCTAAGGCCCAAAACTTCTTTAGTAATCCATAATCCCATTATGATTATTAATGGGTATTTAGACTCCTAGTGGCCTATATCCAATTAGGATTCCTACTAGACATTTTCTTGACTTTCAAGAAAACAAGACTTGCCATATAAGTTGAGGTAACAATTACTTTTTTAACCTTATGTGCTTAGAAGTTAACTATTAATTCCAAGAATCTATTAGTCTTTTTACATTCTTAACCTAAGTTAATTAAAGTGTATAACCCATTAGGTCTCATGTACATTGGCAATAAAAGTAATTCAATACTTCCTGCAAAGTACATTTAAATTAAAACACTTTTAATTTAACTTTGGTTTTGTAAAAAGACATAAAAAATCTTGCCTCAAAACAAATTTTTGCACGAAGGCAAGCAATTTTATCTGCCTTTGATTTTGACATTGAGCATATCAAAGGAAGCTCCAATTCCATACTAGACTATCTTACTCTTGAATTCTTGCAGGGTAAGTAGAATGCCTCAAAAAATAAAGAAAATGAAGTTGATTTTTCAAATGACTAAAAGACTTCCCAAAAAGAGGAACCTTCCAACTCCTCAGCAAAACTCACCCAAAAACAATCTAAAGAATCTTATGTATTCCCTATAGAAACCTTATTAGGAATCCAAAGCTAAAAACTCCTTACTCTTACAAAATAGACTTAAGCTAACCTAGTGGAAGAAGAGCAATCTAAAATGATTACTCCTTCCAAAGAATGGTTCTAATTCAATCCTCAAGAGCTTGATTATACCATCAGTTAGCTAGCATAATTAATTATGAAAGTCCCTTCAGGTAAGGCTCTTATCTCTCAAACTTCTCCAATCTCTTCTCAAAACAACAAACCTTTTATGTCCCTATAGACATACCCCAAATCATTATCCAAATGGAACCAGAGTTTTGGTCTGACACTCCTCAAATAGTTCATCACAAATTTTTTCCTCCAAATTAGTATTTTTCACAGACCAATCTTTTGAAAACCCAGAAATTTTATGAATTTATCTTAGTTGATAGTGATTTTGTTACTATCAAACATTATAAGTCAAAAACGAATGCTAATTTCATAACTCATTCAACTACCCAAATTCTGAAAGTCCTCAATCCTTCTGAGTGGAAGACTGCTTTATCCAAACCATGCAAGTTTTCCTAAACTTTTGATCCAATTTCTTATAGTTACAAGGATTATCAAGATGCTTGGTACAATACTTTTTATTTTCAAAACAAAATTTATAAGCATTCATGACTTATTTACTTCAAAAATAATGTTCAATATAAATTTCCTCATTGGTTCACCAGTTAGTGGAATTTACATGTCCCTTGTACAAATATTCTCCCAGAAATTACAGAAGGATTATTCTAATTCAATAAGCACTTTAGCCTACAAGATCATAATCCAATTATTTTGCACTTATTCTCTAAATTTTCATTAACATAGGTTTAAGCTTAGCAATATAATTACCCGAAGATTATCAAAGTCACAGAGAATCATAAAATATTTGGCCTATTATCCTTAGACAAGGCTCTACAAAGTGGTGGGCAAATTTTAATGCTAAAAAAGCCTTGCTACCTGCTATCAAACAATAGTTCCAAAAGAACCTTAAGTACCTCAATAAGCAACTTCTTGAAGCATCTCAATTTTTACAACAGAAGTCCTACATTTCTGTCAAACTAGTTACAGTTCTTCCAGAGAAGAGTATCTTCAACATCTTAAAGAAATATTTCAACTATTTCAAACAGATAATGAAGCCACTTCAAAAATACCAAAAAATGAAAAAATATCAATATCCAGTTCCTCTTTCAGAGCGTCAATAAATGATTCAAATTATTTAGCATAATCCAATGAAAATAACTATTACAATATCAACCTTGTTAATGACTGAAGCAGTTCAAAATTTTACTATTCATAATCTACTATTACACTATCGATGAAACACTATAGCAGTTCACTATAACAAAGTCGCTGTAGTAGAATGCAGCAAGGTATTATTACTACACAGAGTCACTGTAGCAGTTACTTTATAGCAAATAGTAGAATAAAAAAAATTTCCATTTATAAAGAGTTGTTCTCTTATTTCATTTCAGACTTAGCTTGAGCTTGTTTAAAGTTTGAGAGAAATATCCCTAGGTAACCCCTAGAGCTTTCTTTACTTACTCTTTTATAGTTTCAAACTATTAATATTATTTCAATGACAATTTACATCTTGCATTCCCTTCCCCTGGTTTAGCGTACAGACTACCGCCATTTTACCTTCCGTTTTACTTGCTTTCTTTTCTTACTATCTTTAATTTTATGCATTGCATAGCATAATTTCTCTTAGCAGTCCTACTACTCCCTACTTCACTACCCCCGTGATCTTCTTTCACTATTGGAGGACCGGAACCTCTCTGATCCTCCAATATACTGATTTTCAATTCTTTTGAAAGATATTTCATCAAAAAGAAAATTGATTTGTTTTTGTTTATTTAAAGTTTCTAAAAATGGGTTTTTTAAGAAATGGGAAGGTTATAGTTTGACCTATAACTTCTTTGGTTATTTCTCCATCAACCCATAATGGTTCTAATTGATGAATAAAATCAGAACCTAGTATGACTAGATTAATGATATTTTTGGCGAGCAAAAAAGTTGTGGAGATTTGTAAAGGTGAATTGTCACTTATAACATTGGAATATTTGTAATGGATTATGATTTCTGTACCATTAGTAGATGTTAATCATTCAGAGATTTTTTAATAATATTTTGTGAGAACTTGACCTTCTACAATGTAGCTAGAGTCTGTGCCAGTGTCAAACAATGCTGAAGTTTCAATGACAAAATTTTTTCTGATAATAAGTTTGATTAGGATGTACCATTTTTTATAAGAAACACGAGTTAGAAGATTGATAAAATTTTCTTTATCATCCGAAGAAGATGCAAAAGAATTTTTTTGATTAGTTTTGATGTTGATGTATTTTGAGTGTTTTAACTTTGGTTTTTAAATTTAAAACTTCATGATGAAGATCTTGAAGAGTAACAGATTTTTTATCAGAATTAAATCTGGATAAAATATTTTTAAATTAGAAAGAATTTCTGACAATAGGAAGATTGTGAGGAGGTTTACTGGTTTTCTTTAGTAAATCTAGTGTTTCTTTGAGTTTTTGTAGATAATTTTTTTCATCTTTATGATTTGGGAGGCTAGTAATGACTTCGAAGAGAAGACCTTGTTCTCTTATTAAGACATTACACTCCAGAGTTTCTTGAGAAGCTTCAGAAGAAATTTCATCATTTTGGATTTGGTTGACTTTGTCATTATCGGAGGAAGGTTGAGCTTCACTTTCAAAGGAATCTCCAATTAGAAAACAATCAAGTTGAGCTAAAAGACCTTATTCAATATTTAAAACTTTGATTTTTTTTTTGTAATTCTACAGTATTTTGCAATATGGCTTGGTTTATTACGTTTAAAACAAACAACAGGTGGTTTATTTTTATTTTGAAAATACTAAGGAGCACATTTATGTTTGTGTATTCTTTCACCTACTTTATTTTTCAAAAAAAATTTCGTAATTTTTTGAAGATTCAAGACAATTTTCTTTTTGAGTTTAGAAGAACTAAGAGGACAATCAAATCTATATTGAGCACAAAAACTTCCTAAATCTTTAAGATTTAGGGATCTTTGTTTTGCTAATTGTCTTTGAATTTTATCATCTTGACAGATTTTTAAAGCAACTTTCTGTACATAACTACAAAGTTGTCCATAAGTTAATTGTTCATAAGGGATAATACCATTGTTGATATTACGAATTTTTTCTCTAACTTTATCTCCTAAAGAACAAGGAAGACTGGCTAGAAATTTTTCTTTCCAAAAAAGTTAATTGCTATCAGACCTAGAGAAGACTTAGGTGAAGAATGTATTTTTAGACCACCTAAAGTCAGCTAGAGTACGACATTTGAGATTAGAAACACTATATAGATGAATCTCCAACAATATGTTTTAAGATAGTGTAAATAAGGGTATTGACTGCATTTGGGATTTCTTCACCTTCATCATTAAGGAGGGGATTTCCTTCCATGTCAATTTTGAAAGCAAAATTTATTTAACTCCATTCTACTTCAGTGAGATGATCATCCCACCATCCTTTTAATTGACCAGTAATTAAAACATTTAAGATGGCTTGGTAAGAATAGTTTTGGGCAATTTGATAAGTAGTACTTACCATATTCATCTGCTACACATATTAAAGATATTGTATTCTGATTAACTATCTATATTTTATTCATAGATGTTGTTTGCACTAAAAGAATTATAGATTATTTAGGTTTTTTTTTCAATGACTAAATCAAAAAGAAAAGCCCTGTGATAATATAATTTTTGTCGTTTTTGCCAATTGGTGGATTGTATTGAATTAAGTTCTTCATGGGAACTTTTATTAGAATGCTCGAATTCAGCACCACTGAGATTATTTATTGAAGGATAGTGTGCCGGTGTATTTGGAACAAAGTTTTTTTGAATTTTTGCCATTTGTTGGGAAATTTTATCAAGAAGTTCTTGTTGTGAAGAAGTTTTAAAGTTTGAACTTAATTCTTTTTTTACTTTGGCTGGAACTTGATATGTGAGAAAGTAGGATTCTCACTTTAAGTAGGTTGGTCAGAGGTTTGGCCAGGATTAGAATCGGAAATATGATCTCCTAATGTTTAAATAAAGAGATTTGTATAATTATTTTGTTCATAAATAGATTGAATATCTTTTTAAGTGACAGTTTCAGTAATATCTTTGTTTTCGAATGGGGCTTCTTGGATAAGAAATTGTTTCCCATAAGTATTTAGTGCATGAATTTTTAAAGTTTTTTAGGAGGAAGTATAAAATAAATAACTTCATCTTTTTGTGATATCCATTGTTTGGACATTTTGTTATTAACATTGACTATACTATAAAATGGGTAGTTAAAACCTATTTCTTTTGCATAAATAACAAACCATTCAAAGAATGGAATGTGAATTTTATGAGTTTCCATAAATTTGTAATAATAATTTTATATTGTTTTTTCTTTTAGATTCGGTAAATTTTTCAAAAAACCAAGTTCTAACAAGATTGTGTTTCTTATGATAAAAATATTTTCTAAGAGAATTCTTATCAATTTGAAAAATAGTTTGAATTGTATTGTTCTCCATATTATCATTTAAAGATGAAAAAATTAGAAAGAGAGGTTTTTTAGATTGACTATCATTATCATCTTTGGCATATAACGCTCTAGAAATCCTAGAAGTGTTTTTTAAATCTTGAAGATGAATGGTTGAAGGTATGGATGAACAAGAATGTCGTAAAGAACAAGAGTGTCTTGAGGAATCTTGATAAGATGGGTTAATTTTTTTTTTACTATTTGTTCTATTAAAAGAGATTTCTACCTTACCTATGGGGTATTAAGTAATCTTAGAAATAGACAAGGGTTTTTGATCTTGAACTAGTGTAGCCTTGTCAAGAGTCCATTTATCATGTAGATTAACATCTTCCTAAGAAATTGATTTTGGTGTAGTGATGTTAGCTTTTGAAAGATTTGTAAGAAACATGATTGTTTCTCCTTTTCTTCTTTGTTAAAGAGATTTTGAAGTAAAAGCTGATATCATAGCCTTATATTGTATATGATAAACTAAAGCTATGGGGAATAATCCTGGTTTAATATTAAAATTGGAAAGTTTTACATTTAAGATTAAAGAATCTAAAATGTTTTTATCTTGTAAAGAGGTTGTCATATTTGGAAACAATTGAAGTAGATGGACCACTATAGAAGCTAGTTTCAACTGTGCCTAATAGGGATTCATGAAAAATAGTCATTCTACAATCACGAAGACATAAGAGAATAGAGGTGTTAAGTCTTTTTGTTGTTAAAGGCTTTGTTACAATCTGAACGCATCCAATATGCAAATAATTGTATTTTTGCTTGTGAATTTTTAAGGATTTTTCTGAAAGCAAAGGTATTTCTTCACAGTTAGAATCAATTGGGATGATTTGTTCTACTGCATTGATTGGATGATCACTTTTAAGGGTGAACATGGAATTAGGAAAAAAAACTCAGGATTGTTAGATTGAGAAAAAGACTTAGGAGGAGAAGAAGTATAAGAAGAGCAAGAAAAAGATCTAAGCATTGTGAAAATAATCAAATAATAGTAGTTGTACTAAATTGATTCCCTTAGTATCAAAACCTTAGGCTCTATAGGAGTGTAAAGAGAGTATTGATCTTGTTTTACTAGATTAAATCAGATCTTAAGGTTTTAACAAGATAAAATCATACCTTTTACTTAGTAAATAGAATGCTCAACAAGCTACGATAGTTGGGTTCACTACCTAAGTCAAAAAGAAATTGTATATGTATAAATAAATCAAGATTTAATGTGAACCACAATTTTGGCTATATATGTTGACTATTGACCTTATCTTTTCCTTCTTCTTTTTTTCTTCCTTTATTTCCTTTCACTCTTTCTTTTGGTCAGCCATCTAGGACCTTCCCGAGCTGTCTTTTCCTTCTGCCTCCCTTGTTTTCCTCTGCTGAGTGATCTTTTTTCCTTAGCTGGCAGTGAATGTTTCTTTTTTCCTTGCTCTTGTAGCATTGATCCTTCATGGTCAAAGCTCTTTGGTGTGTGTGGTTGAGCTGAAAATCAAGCTTGTTTGACGGTAGCAGTGGATGTAGGAACGCCCTGTTTAGAGCATTCAGTAACTAAGGGAGTTGGCTTTTCCTTCTTGTTTAGAGGCTGACTTTGTTTTGAGTAATAGTTAAGGTTTTAGCAGCCCTATTCTTAGACTACAGCAGCTAAGAAAGACAACCTTGTTTGGCATCTTGGCATGGTGGTAGCCTTTTTGGTGCATGGTGTTGCAGTAAAGTTAAATTGGTGGCTTGGGGGTTAAGTTGTTCAGCCAAGAAGTAGCTTTCTCCTATTTTCCCTACTACTTTCTTTCTAGTTGTGGCAGTCAGCTATTTTACCATAAAGACTAGTAGCTCCAATGGCCATTTTGAAGTTAGGCAGGAGTAGTGGCAATTGAGGTTTTCCTCCTCCTTGCCTTGCATCCCTTTGATCAGCCGTGGGTGTGGATTAGGAGTGCAGCAACAGCTCCTTCTTGTTGTTGCCACCTCCTTTTATGTTATGGTTGGTGAATCCTTTAACTTATACTCTTAATTTTCTTGATGTTCATGGTGGTTTGATAATTTAGATTTAGGAATCAAAGAAGTTGTGAGTAAAAGTGTAGAAACAAAGATCATATAGGATGGTTATATGATTTTATTTTATTTTTTGGAAAAAAAAAAAAGAAGAAGATTCTTTGAAATTCAAGAGTGTGAATATTGGAATTGTAGAGTTTAAGCTTTTGGTAAACAATTAATTGATATTGAGTTGATATTGGGAATTCCTTTTGGTTTAATTAAGAAAGTGAAACTAGCATTTCGTTTAATTAGAATTTTTAGCAAGTTAAGGGTTAATAGGAGTATGTTGATTGTACTGGGGAATATTTACATATATATATATATATGAATCTATATATATGAAGTAGACTAAAATATGTATCGTAAGTGTTTTTGACAAAATGCTTAGGAGAAATCAAATGTTAATGTATGCATAAAGGTTTATGTATATAGGTTCCTTAGTAAAATAAATAGTTTGGTTGATAATATATGGTTTGAAAAGGATAGAAATAAAATGAATGAAGAAAGATTAAAGACATGAACTAAGAGTTAGAATTTGAAATATAGTGACATTAGAAGGTTTAGTCTAAGCTTTTGATAGAAAATATAATAACTAGTTACTTTGAATAAAAGTTCATGAACAAGAGTAGAGAATAGTTGGTTAATGTTGTGAGTTAAGTAGTTATTGAAAATGAGTAAAAGGTATGAACAAAAAGGTGATTCGTTGTTGGTAGAGTAATGGAAATGTGGGTTGTGTGGTTAATGAAATGGAAGCAAAACCAGACTTTATGGGTTAGAGAAATCTTATATTTCAAGTGTTTTTGGGACTGAATTAATTTAGGAGTTTTAAAGATAAAGTGTAGCTAATGGTCTTAAGATAATATCTGGAAATTTTCTTAACTTGATTCGAAATATAATTATCATTAGAGCAATTAGACTGCAGCTAGGTTCATTCAAGATTTTAGGTGAGCTTCAGTCAGTCCGAGGGACTTTATTGGAACTGATGGTTTGAATTAGCTTAGAAACTCTAAATAAGAATTGTTCCTAACATATTAAGGGACAATTTTGGAGTTACGCAAGTCTTAATTTTATGATACGTGTATTTTGGAGGTGTTGGAAGTCATAGTTGTGATTTTCAGGTCTAAACTTATTTTAAGGTAACTGATGTTAGGGGATCTTAAAGGATGATTTAGGAGTGGAATGATGAAGATAAAATGTTCATAAGTTCTTGAAAAACTAGATTAGAAATTTTCATAATTTAATTCCCAAGTATGAGAATTCTATAAGTCTTGGAATCCGATGTTAACAACTAAGAATTGTGTGAATATTTTGTTTGTGTTCATGTGAAGAATTAAGTGAGTACAAGGCTGATTTTAGGATAAATTCTTTAAAAAGAAAGATAGTTAACTTCCTAAAGATAATGCTTAAACTTGGTTTTGTTGAATTGGGTTAAGTATGTAAATTGGAATCAAACATATCTTTAAAAGGGTTGTGAAAATACCTAAAGAAGAGTTAACTTTAAATAAATACTTGAAATTTAGTAACTTTATATTTTTGTAATTAAAAAGTTATAACCTATAAAATGGAAAAACTAAGTAACACTTGGAAAATTTAATTGCATCTTTGGAAAAATGTTGTTGAGTTAATAACGCACGTGAATGCAAGATGAGGTTACAAGCAATGTCAGTATACGGTGAGTGGATTATGTGCTCTTTGGCTACTAGATTATTATGCGTAATTGTATGTGTATTTGAATAGATGTGTTATATGGAAGAATAAGCATGTGTAGTGTTTTATCGAGTTATTTGAATTATGTTTGATGTTTGAAATTATTTATGGTTGATAAAGGCTAACGAAGTGAATTTTTCCCTGAGATGTTTTTTATTTTTAGAATTGAAATCCAAGTGCACCTAGGATATTCTGAGATATTCTGATTATGATAAGTGTTTTAAAATGATTAAGTACTTAGCCCCGGTGAATGGATTGTGTATGGAGAATATATTTGGTGTGCGGGCGAAAAAAATGCCTGGTAAGAGGACATCTGTTGTGCGAGGCTATGTTACTCGGTTGGCCCATTGTAAGTTTTGAGTGTTCTGATTGTTTGGTTTAAATCGTGAATTCCGAGTATTTGAGTTGTTTTGTCTATCTTTCGAATCATATGAATTGTGATTTTATGATGATTACATGTATGTACGTGTATCGTTGAATCAAGACATGAAAGTGGTTACATGAGACTAACTAATTGAAATATGTTCTTTATACTGTGATTGATGCTAGTATCATTTGGGTACAATTTTCCACACACTGAGTTCGTGGGACTCACCACTCTTTTGTTCATTTTTTTTTTTAATAGTAACAGGATTTCAGAACATATCATAGATGAACTCATGACTTATCGATAGTGTGTGGCAAGGTATTGCTTCAGAATCTCATACTTGAAGTCAATGATGAAAGTTTGAAGTCACAATAGGGTTCTGAGTCATTGTGTAATAGTTTAAACGATTATTGTTTATGATATTGCTGGAGTGGAGCTCCCTTATGTAGATGTAGTCATTGTGGTCTAATTGTATTTAAACAGGATTATGTGTTTGTATTTTTTGGTATGTTCCACATTGCGAGAAACCTCTGTCGAAATTTTCAACAAACGTTATATGTTCCACAATAAGTCTATGTATTTAATTTAATTCAATATAGTTTTCTTGATTTTAAATATAATTGTTTGAGAGTCATATGTGTTCAGTTGCGGTAAAGTCAAGGGTTAGGAAGGTTTGGTTATCCATTCTCCTGCCAATCATATCTCCGTGTAGGATGTGACAGCTAGTCTCGAAGAATTATCAATATCCCTATTCTTGATGATTCACTGACTAAGAATACTTTTAGAAAAATATTTTATGTATGTCATATCTCACAATTATGATCAACATCATAATTATGCATACACAATAATTATTCTCGAGACTTTAAGCATGGTTATACTAAATGTCATTTAAACTCAATATTAAAGAATGTCTAATTAATATTATTGCATGCATTAAATACAAATAAAGTTTCATTATAATCAAACATTGATTTGACTCTTGGATACCAATACTAACAAAAAGGATGTCAAAGTGAACAAAAAATAGCTCATGGGATGCATTACAAGTGCCACACTTGCCCTATTTTTTGAAAAATTGGATTCCATACCCTTTGAAGGTCCTGAACTGGTTTCAAGCCCCTCATTTTTATTTTTATTTTTTGTAGATAACATCATTTCAAAATATTGAAAATCATTTGAAAACGCTACTTTCACAAATCAAACTAATTTTGAAAACTTTTGATGCCTTTGAAAATATTTTAAAATAATTAGAACTAATGATGAAAAATTGAGTGTGTACAATGATATGCTTTGTTATTTTAAACGATAATCTTTCAATTTCTATCTAATGATATCGTACTCTATGTATTGACAGATCTAATTAGTCATTTGCGACAATATGAAGATATTATCATGGGATCAAGTGGGCATAGGTGTGTATTGATTTTGGAAGATGAAAACAAGTAACAAATTGAGAATTTTTTTTTTTTTTTTTTTTTGCAAAAAATATAAATATTTCTCATTGAGATAACTTCATTTGGTAAATTTACTGAATTGATAACGAGATCCAATTGATGTGGGCATCCAAAAAAAACTCTTATTTACCTTTTTCATAGAGTTTAAAATTTATTTAATGTAATAATTAATTTTATTCAATATCAATGATTGATCTTTAACTAGCCATTACAATTCTATTATTTTCAGTCAAATTGGAGGTGATGCGCAATCATATTATCATTACATGACCGAGAAGTTTTTATTCAAATATTAAAGCAAGAGATGCATAAATATTCATATGCATTTAATTTGTTTACATGTTTGTTTCAAATTTATTTTTTTATGTTGCACTTGATAGATCAATTTTTAATATGTCCATAAAAATAACTAAATGCAAATAACCTAATTAACATTTATGGTGCACAGACTCCTAGAAGAATTATGGGAAAAAAATATATCATTTTGATTATTTTTAATGTAGTAATTGATATATTTAACAATATTAATGACCGATATTTAGTAAGTAACCATTCAAATTATGTAACTTTCAGTATACTTTGACGTGACTTGAGATTTTTATCTGTTTACTTAAATGTTAAACAAGATATGCATAAATATGTACATGCATTTGATTATTGACATGCTTTCCAAATTAAACTTTATTACATTTTTTATTGAATGCCCTTGATAAATTTAAATTATCAAAAATGTTTTAATGATATTAAATTTAATATGTCAATAAATATAATTAGCGAAAAAACTAACATGTGGAAAACATAGCTTCATAGAAAAACTAAAAAGAAAAAAAATATTATATATACCTTTTCATTATCACTAGCTTTCGTGGCACATACATTGTGCGTGAATCATTTTTATAATATATAAATATATGTTCGTCAATAATTGAAATATATCAATAAATTATAGTTAATAAAAAATAATACTCCATGTTAATTACATCAACAAATAGATAAAGCTAACAAAAAAAATTTAATTCATAATATAAACATATATATTTTTAAAAAGTTTTAAAGATAAAAAAATAATTAACATAACAATATTATAATTATAAAAACTATACTCTTAATATATTTTTTAATTCATAACATTTTTATTAAAAATTTAATTTATAATATTATAATTTTTTAACTTACTAAATTAAAAAAATTGAGAAATTCAATTTTAATTATTATTGATATAATGATAAATTATAAATTTATTAATCTTGAAAGGAATTAGGACAAAAAATATCAATAGTCATAAAACTACTATAATTCTATTAATATTAAAATGGAAAAGAATTAGGAAAGAAGTAAAAATAAATAAATAAATAGTCTATTTGAAATAAAATCAATTAAAAAGTATTTACATAAAGTTAAAACTCATATAGGTTATTTTATAAAAAAAATTCTTTCACTAAATCTCTTTTATATTCATAAAGAAATAGATAAATTTAACAAAATAATTATATTTATATATTTTTTTAATTATTAATATGGAGGAAGAATTAAAAAATAAAACAATAATATTATAATTATGGAAACTATGCTCTTAATATATATTTTTTTTCATAGTATTTAAAAAAGTTATTTCATACATTTGAAAAAGAATTAAAAAATATTATACATATTAGAAATTTATTAAACAAAAAAAATACTGAGAAATACAACGTTAACTACTATTGACATATAAATATTTAAAAAATTATAAATTATAAATTAAAACAACAATATTATAAGAATGAAAATTATACTCCTATTATTTCTTTCAATCCATAGTAATTTTTTAAAATTTTAATTCTGAAGTTTGAGAGGAACTTATTAAACAAAATAATTGAGGAAATCAATCTTAATTGCTATTGACATATAATTATTGAAAACAATTATAATTTTATAAATATTGAAAAGAATTAGTAAAGAAGAAATCAATAGTCCTTAAAATAGTTATAATTCTACTAATATTAAAATGGAGAATAATTATAAATAAAATAAAATTATTTGAAGTAAAATAACAAGTAAAGATAACTATGTAATAATAAAAGCTTATTAGGGTATTTAAAGAAAACAAAAGATTTTGTTGTTAAGCCACTGATATATAATATAGATTTCAAGTATTTATTATAAATTATATAAAATATTAATTATCAAAATGTAATAAGTAATTATTCTAATCCTTAATTTTTGGTCTATTTGGTGATGATGCAATCAATCACCTAAATAATCATATGGTGATTAAGATGTTAGTATTAGTATCTAATAGTCAAACAATGGTTGGTTGTAATGACACTTTATTTGTATTTAATACAAGTAATAATATTTATGAGGTACTCTTTATTATATTGTTAAATGAGATTTAGTTCAACGATATATAAAGTCTCTAGAATAATTATTGTGATGTATACATAATTATGATGTTAATCATAATTGTGAGATATGACATACATAAAGTATTATCATAAAAGTATTCCTAGTCAATGAATCATTAACATAGGGTATTGATGATTCTTCAAGTCTAGCATATGTTATATCATTCTCTTCTAAAGAGAGCAATGATATCATAAACTACAAGCATGAAGATGCTAAGACAAACATATGGGTATTTGTTAGTTGAACAAGTACATTGAATTAGCCCAACATGAGAAGCCATGTGGAGTCTTTACTTGTATGTCAATAGATGTTCTCAAAGTGTTAGCGGTATAAGTGATGATTTGAATTGAGATCATTTTATTACCTAATAATTGATCTATGTGTTTTGATTTCATTCCTTTTATTTTGTAATAAGGATAATACACGGGTGATTATTGAACTTGTAGTGCAGCATATAAAAGTAGATGAATGATAGACAAAGAATTTATCATCCTTAGTAAAGAGGACGAATATCCTATGACCTCTTGATACAAGTATGTCTTGTTCTTGGAATCTTTGCAAAGTGAAAAAGATTAAGAAAAGTTTTTTCTTGAATCTCTTCAAGGAACAAAAAGTAAAATTGGTTTCAAGTACAAATGGATTTAGACAAAGATAAAGTTGACACTAGAATCCATGCCCTATGTCTACCTCGAGATATGTTTCATGAAATGATTGAATTACACGATAACTAAGCACTAGAAGGTTTGATCAATGATCTTAACTTTGCTTATACTTGGGTGGTCATAATACAATTCTAGATGTCAATCTTGTTCTATGAATGCAAGTTGGTTGGTTTAGTAAAACCAAAGTTTTAAAAGTGTTTTAATTTAACCGTACTTCGTAGGAAATATCGAATCACATTTACTGCCAATGTACAGGATAACCTAATGGTTTACACACTTTAATTGACTTAGGTTAAGAACTGGAAGGATTAATGAAGTCTTGTTATTAATAGTTAACTTTCAAGCACATAAAGGTAAAAAGGTAATTGTAACCTTACATATATGACAAGACTTGTTTTCTTGAAAGTCAAGATCTAGTGGGAATTCTAATTGGATTTAGGCCACTAGGAGTTTAAAGGCTCATTAGTAATTATAATAGAATTGTGGATTACTAAATGAGTTTTGGGTCTTAGGCCTTGGGCTTTAAGTTTAATGAATAAACAATGAAGATCGATAAGTGTAACACCCCTAACTTGTAATGTGTCATTTAACTTGTCAAGGTACTAATTTGATGATCTGTAATATTCTATCCTTGGAAATTTATTTATTTACTTGTAGTTGGACTCAAGAAACATTTCTTTGTAGAATATTAATAATTTGGTACTCATAGGTATCTTAATGCTTCTCTTGTTTTCTACAAACTTTTGGTTTTCCTTTAAAGACTTCAAGATGGGCAAGTGGATTTTAGAAGAATATCTCTGCTTGTAATGCACTTGGTTAATTTAGTTGTATATGTAATTGTAGATACGCATGCATTTTAGTAAATTTATCTTATAAATGATGTATTAAAAGTTCATTGAAAAATTTCTTCCTTATGTACTGAGTATTTCTAGTATCAATAAAACTTATTTCAAATGTTGTAGTATAACCAATTTCTTTATGCTTGAAAATATGTCTATACAAAACGTGCTCATTAATTTAATGTGGTCAGATTACTAACTTACTAATTTGATTAAGTGACTAAAGTTGATCAATTTGAACAATTGCTTAAGAACACTATATATTTAACTTCTTAAAGATAATAAGGCAATGAAATACAAAAGAGGTCATAGCCTCATTCCACCTTGATTTTATTTACATGGGGATGAATATTTACAAGAGTTTTGACAATGATTCACCTTAGCCTCATTATACAAAGGACTTTACAAAACACTAACCAGAATACCAAATCTACACCTCCATTACAAGTTAAGTTCTACTACTTATTTACAATACATGCTACTCTAAAACAGCCCTTCATTCCTGCATATAATCATCTTCATCCTCATCATTATAGCATCCTTATCACAGGTACCAGTATTTGTTGACATACACACAGTTAAAGTAGTACTCCATTAGGCACACATGGTAGGCATCATACATTTTCACATACATGGTTTCACTTCCAAGTTTGACCAAAAAATAGGTTAATTTATGACACCACCAAAAATATAAAAGTGGGATAGAAATTCTCTATAAGCAATACACACTATGTTAAATACAAATAGTGGTGCACAGGTTTAAAACAACAGATAGAACAATATTTTTAGTGCAATGTGTAGTACTCAATTCATGGATTTAAACAGAACATTTATCACCCATTTCTATATGGAATTTTTGCGAGTTAAGTCAAATGAGACATTCTTCCATTACTTAGGTCCAAGCATGGACAGTTAGGCACTTATGGGGTCTTGGACACTTCTAAGTTCCTAAATCTAGAATTTTGACTCATACACATGCAACATGCAGAAATAAATTATGCATTCAAGGTTAAAATTAACCACAAAATCTTGGCAAGACATAAAGTAAATTTGTAACATAAATACCAGATAACTTTATAGGAGGAGTTTTATAGAATAAAAGGGAACCTATGATCTAAAATTATTTCCAGAAAATGGAGGTTTTAGGAGGCATGTATCAATTACTTCTTCCCCTAACAACTAGGATAGTCTTTCCTAGGTGAATTCCTTCTAATCCTTGTCCTTAAATCCTCTCTATACTTCACTTAAATTAACTCCTCCTTCAATCTCAATTCCCACGGCCAAATTTCAGAAATCCTCTTTACTCCAAAGTGTCCAGAACTTCCTTAAAGCACAAGTAACTTGATCCACTAGTTCTGCTGACTTTAATTCTAGCTTTAATTTCCAGATTGAAGCTCCAATTCCCTTACATGCAAAGTGTTGTTCTTCTTATTTTTCTCTCTTTCTCTTTCGAATGGTGTTTGCAAAATGAGTATAATGGAAGGAAGAAGAAGAAAAGAGACTTATACATGCAAATTTTCTTTTGTTTTCCCTTAATTGCCCCTCCACTAACCTGGGTTTAATATTATTATATTCCGACTTTGGATATAAGAGACATTAGGCTTGTAATTGATTTGGCAGAGTGTATCATTATATTTTGCCAAACATGGCAAGATTTCATGTACCCTAACCTTGTATCCAGATAACCTATTACTAACCAAACACTCCATTTCTCCACTATGTATTATATTATTATTATATTCCCCCACTAATGTATATATATTAAAATAATAGTGTATATGTATCTTGTATAAAGTATCTATACATATTTACTTCATCTTTGTACAAAAAGCATTTTAAACAAGATTTCTCACTTAATTTAAAGTAGGAAAGTAGGATTTTATTTTCATTAACATTTCTTAGATAAATTTAAGTACTAATCTAATAGATCCAAAAATTTAAGTGTTTAATTTACTATTTTATTTGGTTACTAAAGAATGTTACTCAATTTAGTGAATCTAACATTAAGATCATAAAACAATTAATTTAAATATTATACTTAAGCTTCCTATATCAATCTATCATTTAGTGGTTTTCTTAGTCCTCCTTAACACTTAATGATTTCTTATGCTTATAGCTTGTCTTCCACTCTTTATATGGTTCACAAGTTTCTATTAAACATTGCATTCTTTACTCACTTGTTGTATAAGACAATTCATGCCTAATAACTATATACAACCAATTGTCCCTAGGTTCATTACTTTATAGAACCCTTTTAGGTAACCAAATTAACTTCATGTTAATTTGCTTACTTGATACCTTACATTCCTTTAGGTTCATTTATAGAACCCTTTTAGGTAACCTCCTTCCTAGTTCTTCTATAACATTTCTTCCTCATTAAAGTATACAACAAGCACCTTAATAAGTTTCTAAGTTACTTAGCTACTAAATTTCAGTTTTCAATGTCATGGTGTGTGCTTGTGTGCATACTTTTAAGTGGGGTGCTACAATAAGTCTTTAAGCCCTAGCCGCCTCTATATATGTAGCAGTTAAGGAAAATTTTGGCTACATTATGGTTACAAGTGACATTCGACATTTTGAGAAATTGTGAGCAAGAAGAGTTCTTAAAACTCCTCCCTTGGCTGTGACTCCCTTTGTTGAAGCAAAGAAGTTTTTGCTTCAAAAAAAATCATCCATTAACTATTCATGAAACCTAAAATAAGACCGATCCAATGGAACCCAAACATGTACCACAAGAATTGGAGGTACAAGAAAAGATTTAACACTCACAACTGCTTCATAGGACTAGTAGAATAAGTCGACCTCTAATATGATATGGATTTTTGATAACTAGTTAGAAAGACATTCTACTTATAAAGGATGGTGAGCCTACTAATTATGAAGAAACAATCAAAGATATTGATTCCTCGAAGTGGGAAGATGTCATGAAATCATAAATGGACTCCATGTATAACAACAAAGTATGTACTTTGGTTGATCCACCTAAAGAGGTTAATCCTATTGGGTGTAAATGTGTCTTTAAGAAAAAGATTGATGTGGGTGGCAATGTACAAACCTCCAAAGCAAGGTCAGTGGCAAAAAGTTACAGGTAAAAATAAGGAATTGATTTTGATGAAACTTTTTCACCAGTTGCCATGATCATGTCAATTCAGATTTTACTTACAATAGCTACATATCATGATTATAAGATACGACAAATGGATGTCAAAATTGTTTTACTTAATGGTTATTTAAGGAAAGATGTGTATATTACACAACCTAAGGGTTTTGAATCTAAAGGTCATCATGATAAAGTGTGCAAGCTACAAAAGTCCATTTAAGGACTTACGCAATCTTCAAGAAGCTGGAACATTAGTTTTGATAAAACTATAACGGCTTATGATTTCATTAAAAATGAAGATGAATCGTGTGTGTACAAGAAAATTAGTAGCTTGAATTATCACAATCCACGTACATTGACAAGATTCATATTAAACTTTGCATGGATGGGTAAAAAAAGAGTTCTTATCCATGTCACATGGTGTGCATCTTTTCAAAAGTATATCTCCTCTAATAGAATTGGAAAATAAAATCATGAATAAAATACCACATGCTTCTGCAATTGGTTCGATCATGTATGCCATATTATGTACGCACACTGATGTATCATATGCTTTAAATGTTACAAGCAAATACCAAGCTTTTCTAGGTGAATAATACTAGAAGAAAATAAAGAACATCTTTAAGTACTTGAGAAGGACTAAGGATGCATTCTTTATATATGGAGGAACTGAAGAATTGAAAGTTCTAGAATATGTCGATGCCAGCTTTTAAATTGATAAGGATGATTGTAAATCGCAGTCTAGATTCTATTTACTTTTAATGGAGGATCCATTAACTGGAAGAGTTCCAAGCACGAAACAACAACAGATTCTACAACCAAAGCTGAGTACATAGCTACCTCTGATAAGGAGGAAGTTTGGATAAAGAAGTTTATCACTGAACTTGGGATGGTTCCTAACATTGTTAATTCAATAGAGTTATATTGTGATAACAGTGGGGTTATTGCACAAGCAAAGAAACCAAGGCCTTACCAGAAATCCAAACATGTACTAAGACGGTATCACCTTATTAAGGAAATAGTTGATACGAGGGTTATAAAGATAGAGCACATTCCTACTAATAAGAATATGACAGATCCGCTTAAAGCCCTTGTCACAATGGAAACTTGATCATCACTTTAATATGGTAGGACTTAGATATCATAATGATTAACTCTAGGCCAATTGGGAGATTATTAGTATTAGTGTCCAATAGTCAATCAATGGTTGGTTGTAATGACATTTTATTTATATTTAATACATGTAATAATATTTATTAGGCATTCTTTATTATATTATTTAAATTAGATTTAGCATAACAATATATAAAGTCACTAGAATAAATATTGTGTATGCAAAATTATGATGTTGATCATAATTGTGAGATATAATATACATAAAGTATTATTCTAAAGGTAATCCTAGTCAATTATCAAGGATAAGGATAGTGATGATTTTTCGAGACTAGCATATGTTGTGTTATTCTCTTATAAAGAGAGTAGTGATCTCATAAACTACAAACATGGAGATATTGAGACAAACATATGGATTCTTGTTAGTTGAATACACTGAATTATCCCAACATGAGAAACCATGTGGAGTCTTTACTCATGTGTCAATAAAAGTTCTTAAAGTGTTGGTGGTGTAAGTGGTCATTTGACTCGAGATCATCTTATTACCTTATAGTAGATCTATATGTTTTGATGTCATTCACCTTATCTTATAATAAAGATAATACATGAATGATTATTGGACATGTATTAAAGCATATGAATGATACATTGCTAGATATTAATCTTGATCTACGAATGTAAGTTGGTTAGTTCAGCAAAACCTAGGTTAAATTAAAAGTGTTTAAATTTAATCTTACTTCTTATATAAGAAGTATTAAATTACATTTATTGCCAACCTAGGGAGAACCTATGGGTTACACACTTTAATTGACTTAAGTTAAGAACCTAGAATAATTAATGAAATATTGGAATTAATAGTTAACTTTTAAATACATAAGAGAAAAAAAGGTAATTGTTACTTACATATATGACAAGACTTGTTTTCTTGAAAGTTAAAAAAAGTCTAGTGAGAATCCTAATTGGATATAGGCCACTAGGAAACTAAAATCTCATTAGTAATCATAATAAGATTATGGATTACTAAAATAGTTTTGTGCCTTAGGCCTTGAGCTTAGGTTTCATGAAATCCTAAATAATGAAGGACTACAAGTCCTTAAGCCCTAGCCGCCTATATATATATATAATAGCTAAGGGAAATTTTGACTACAATGTGGTTACAAGTGATATTCGGCCTTGTGAGAGATTGTGAGTAAGAAGAGTTCTTAAAAATCTCCTCCTTTAGTCGTGACTCCCTTTATTGAAGAAAATAAGTTTTTGATTCAAGAATGTTGAATATAAGAAGAATGTATATTCAGATGATTTTTAAATGTACAAAGGGAGCCTCTATTTATAGGCTAAAGTGTTTACCTAACATAGTGAACCTAGACTAATATCAACCAAATATGTGTCTACCTAACATAATGAATGTAGACTAAATATCAGCCAAGATACATAATAGAAATTACACATAAATAAGGAAACTATAGATAAGAAAATTTGACCCACTAATTAAGCTGTCTACTCTAACACTCCCCCCTAAGCTGGAGCATAAAAATTATATGTTCAAAGCTTATTGCATAGATATCACAGTCGGTTTCCTGCCAAAGATTTTGTGAATAAGTCTGCTAACTGATTTTCTGATTTTGCATATGTAGTCTTGATTGTATTATCCATAAGCTTCTCATAAACGAAATGATAGTCAACTTCTATATGTTTTGTTCATTCATAAAAGACTGGATTTGATGCAATATGTAATGCAGCTTGATTATCACATACTAACTCCATAGGCTGTGAGTGCTGAAATCCAAGTTCGTCTAATAGATTTTTCAGCCAAACTAACTCAGCAGTGGTATAAGTCATGGCCCTATATTCAGATTTAGCACTGGATCTTGCAACAACAATATGCTTTTTGCTTTTCCATGAAACAAGATTTCCACCCATAAATATACAGTATCTTGTAGTAGATCTTTTGTCAAATTGAGAGCCTGCCTAATCAGCATCGCCATAACCTTGAACTGGAGTAGAATTATGTTTATGGATTAATGTATGACCATGACCATGTCCTCGAACTAGAGTGTGCCCATGATTCTTATATAATAATCCTTTTTCGGGTGTAGTTTTAAGGTATCTTAGGATACAAATAATAGCATTCCAATGAGATGTTCGAGGCTGAGAAAGAAATTGGCTAACCATACTAGTTGCAAAAGTAATATCTAGTCTAGTGACTGTGAGATAATTCAGCTTACCAACAAAACGTCTATATTGCTCAGGATTTGTCAGTAGCTCTCCCTCATCTAGTACAAGTTTAGTGTTGGGATCCATAGGAGTATATACAGGTTTGGAATCCAACATACCTATATCACTCAAGACATCCAGGCAATACTTTATTTGAGAAAGGTAAATACCCAATTGTGATCTTGCAACCTCAATGCCCAAGAAGTATTTCAGCTGTCCTAAGTCTTTAGTTTGAAACTTAGAATGTAGGAATGATTTCAATTGTTGAATCCCATGATTATCATCACCTGTAATCACAATATCATCCACATATACAATTAAAAGAATTATGCCATTAGGTGTATGTTTATAGAAAACTGAGTGATCCACAGTACACCTCTGAAGGCCAAAACTAAGAACAACTTCATTGAATCTACCAAACCAAGCTCTAGGAGATTGCTTTAAGCCATATAGAGACTTTTTCAATCAACACACCATATCGGACTCCCCCTGCAACAAAATCAGGTGGTTGCTCCATAAAAACTTATTTATCAAGGTCACCATGTAAGAAAGCATTTTTGATGTCCAATTGATAGAGTGGCCAATCAAAAATAACAGCTAGAGATATAAATACCCTGACAGATGTAATTTTAGTTACAAGAGATAAAGTTTCTGAATAATCCACACTATAGACCTGAGTGTAGTCTTTTGCTACCGATCTAGCCTTTAAGCGATCAACAGAACCATCAGGATGAACTTTACGGTGTATACCCATTTACATCCAACAGTATATTTTTCATAAGGTAAAGAGACCAGTTCCCAAGTACCATTAGTATGTAAGGCGTTCATTTCATCAACCATGGCCTGCCACCACTCAGGATAAGCAAGAGCATCACTAGTGGATTTTGGAACATAAATAGAAGACAAAGAGGATACAAATGCATAATAAGGTGAAGATAAACGATGATAACTCAAAAAACTATAAATATGATAAGGATTACGAGTTGAACGAGTACCTTTTCGTAAAATAAGTGGTGAAGCAAGATCCGAGGCACGGGAAGGTGTTGGTACAGAAGATGAGTCATTAGGTACATCAACGAACCGGAAGAGCCTTAGAGATAGAAGGTGACTCAGGAATAATCGAGGGAAAGAATAAAGATTCCTCAAAAAATATGACATCAGCGGAGGTAAAGTAACGATTCTTATCTGGACAATAACATTTATACCCTTTTTGAAGGCGAGAATAACCTAAAAAAATGCACTTAATTGATTTGGAAGAGAGTTTATCCTGTCCAGGTGTTAGATCATGAACAAAACAAATGCAACCAAAGATACGAAACGGAAGTGAATATAAAGGATGATTAGGAAAGATGATAGAATATGAAATTTTGTTATGTAATGTAGAAGATGTCATGCGATTAATAAGGTAGGATGCAGTAAGTACAGCATCACCCCAAAACCGAAGTGGAACATGACCATGAAGTAATATAGTGCGAGCTGTTTCAATTAAATGTCTGTTTTTGCGCTCAGTAACTCTATTTTGTTGAGGGGTGTGAGAACAAGATGATTGATGCAGCATACCTTGAGATGTCATAAAGTGCTGAAATGATGTAGAAAAAAATTCACGTTCATTATCACTACGCAAAATACAAATAGAAACACCAAATTGTGTTTTAATTTCAGTACAAAACTGTTGGAATATAGAAAATAACTCATAACGATTTTTCATTAAAATAACCACGTGCAACGGGAATAGTCATTAATAAAGGTTACGAAATACTGAAATCCCAAAGATGAACTAACACGACTAGGACCCCAAACATCAGTATGAACAAGATGAAACGGAGACTCTGCTCTAAAACGACTATGCTTTGGAAATGAAGCACGTGTGTGCTTGCCAAGCTGACACAACTCATAATTTAAAGATGACAGAGATGATAAATGAGGAACCATCTTCTGAAGCTTGGATATACTAGGATGACCCAATCGACGGTGAATGAGAATAGGTGATACATATGTAGAGCAAGCCACTGAAGATGTAGGTTGTGTGGTAAGATGGTAGAGGCCCTGTGACTCACGTCTTGTGCCAATCGTTTGTCCCATACGTCGGTCCTGTAGAGTAAAAGAATCATCAATGAAAGTGACAGAACAATTGAGTGAACGAGTCAATTGACTAATAGAAATCAGACTGAATGAACATTCAGGAACATAAAGCACAGACTCTAAAGACAAAGAAGATAATGGTATAGCTTGACCTATACATTTAGCAATGGTTATGGAACCATTAGCTATAGTGACAGAAGAAAGTGATGATGAATTACTAATGCTAAAAAAAAGTTTGGGATTACCAGATATGTGATTAGAAGCACCAGAATCAAGAATCCAAGTGTCAAAAGAGGTCTGAGAGAGGCAAGCGATAGAATTACCATGAGAAGATTGCTGGGTAGCTTGATACTGTAGGAACTTATCATATTCAGTAGTTGATAATGAGACATTAATAGGTTTGTCTTTAGATGGTGAAACTTCAAGTGAATTGGCTGACTGAACAATGTTAGCTATAGTAATTACAAGGGATCCAGAAAACATAGAGGTAAAAGTACTAGGTTTTGAGATACCGATTTCAGATTTTTCAGAGGTAGACATACCGATGAACAGTACCCTGATGAATAATAATCGTACTGCTAGAATGAAACGTAGCAATAGAAAGACACGCTGGAAAGAAACACAACAAAAAATAAAAATTAGGATTTTTTCTCCCTAAGCTCTGATACCATGTTGAATATAAGAATAATGTATATTCAGATGATTTTTAAATGTACAAGAGGGAGCCTCTATTTATAGGCTAAAATGTTTACCTAACATAGTGAAGCTAGACTAAATATCAACCAAATACGTGTTTACCTAACATAATTGATGTAGACTAAATATTAGCCATATACATAATAGAAATTACACATAAATAAGGAAACTATAAATAAGAAAATTTGACCCACTACTTAAACTGTCTACTCTAACAAAGAACAATCCTCCTCCATTAACGATTTTAAGGGTGAATCGATTCCATCAAATCCTTTTTGAAAAAGGTAAAGGATTTTTAACCATTAAATGTGTGAACTATTTCATTTAAAGCTTATTCATTTGATTAGTTATAATTTGTGTGTGATTGGGAGAATCATTTTGGTGATTCGTGGAGGAATTCTAAGCATCTCTGCTAAACAATCAAACTAGTTGAATGAGGAAAACTTTAAAATGTTAGTTTTATTTCTTTTGCTTTCGTAATATATATATTTAATTAAATACCTAGATTCTTGATTAGAAAAAATTATAATTTCGCTGCGTATGCATGTGATGCATGACCTGTGATTTCTCAACATGAGAGTTTTTTATCATTTTTATTGTTTAATATTTTCTTGCTTCAAATATTAGATAAAAAAAGTGTTTATAATTTTATGGACTTGATTATTGACAACATTATTCAAATTTGATTTTATTAAAATGATTTATTTCATACTATAGTGGTATTTTGAAAAAAAAATAACCAAACTCATAATTTTTTAAGATTTTTTATTTTACCTCCATGTAGTTTAAATGTTTGTAGTGTTTAATATATATGATTTGAAATATTAGACTAAATCTCCTCGTAGTTCGAAAAAATTTAAAGTAAACTTTTTCGTCCAAACTAATGGAATAGCAGCCATGTGCTAGGCACATGCATTATATCCATAGTCCTTTTCTTTATAAATTATAATTTTCCTACATTTCCATCCCTTACAATCTGGATTCCTAGATAAATCCAAAAACAGGAGGGAAGAAATTGATATTGTGGTGCCTTATTTATGTGTAAATTAATTTAGTATAGAAAATCTCATGATTTGTAAAAGGAATGATTGCTTGAATTATTTCATTTCTTTCATCGCCTATAAACCTCATCCTTGATTTTCTTTTTCCTTTTCCATTGAATACTTTGTTCAAAAATTTTCTCTTTATTTTTCTTCACATCTTCCTCACAAATTTGATTTTTATATACTAATATTCATTAAACCTCGAAATGGATATCTCAAATTTTAACAGAGAAAATAAATGGAAAATAAAAAGTAAAAAAAAATCAAGAAAGAAGTTTATATTAGAGAAAAATAATGAAAAAATTAAAATTATATATTTTTTTAATAAATCGTGAGATTTTTCATGATAAAAAAATTTAAGCATAAAAATTAGGTACACTATTATTATTTTGTTCTTCTTTTCTATATTTATTTACGGAATCTAAATTATAGGGCTGATGCGTGGCATATGGGTATTATTAAGTTAGTTTAAATGACTTTTCAATCTTTTGCAAACTATAAGAAGGTTTAGTGTAATATTTTAAATCATGTGTTGAAATATTACAAACATTTAAACTGCATAGAGGTAAAGTATAAAAGAACCATACGTCATCTTTGGAATTTCATCATTTGGCTCCTAAAATTTCATCTTTAAATATTTTTTGTTCTTAGTTGCTATATGTTTTCTGAAATTTTGATAATTTTTGTACATATGTAAAATATAATAATAATAATTTTTTTTTTTTTTGTGTGTGCAAATGTATGTTTTAACTAGAGATAGAATAAAATATATTTCTTCAACAATATCATTAGATTCCATTAGATAAAGGAATTGAGGGAGGAGAGTGTATCAATGTCCTTTTGTGAAATCTCGAGGAAGGATAATATGATTTACTCTATAATATATCATATAAGAAAACCTTGCTCTTCCTTGTGATCTTTAGTTTGGTAGATTGGTTATGCTCTTCTACTAAATTATGCTTCTATTATTTTTATTTATTTATTTTGCCTATTTTCACTTTATTTTTTTTTCTTATCTCCCCTTTATTTTCATCAATTTTCTAATTTAGGTAAAAACATATCTATTTATTTATTTGAAATAAAAAAATTTATATCATTTACATCGAGAATTAATTCAGTAGAATTTTGATAGTCAAGCTTAGTTTATTACCAAGCACATAAGGAATATAAATATACATTTTAAGAGCATAGGAAGAAAAGATACAATATTTTAGTCTTTAACATTTGGGGATAATATTGAAAAAACTAATAATAATTTGGACTTCAGAGACATTTATCATTTTTCCAATTAAAAAAAAAAAAAGTCATAAACGTACGTTCAATTTTTTTTTTCCTAAAATAAAAAAAAAGAAAAAGAAAAATCCGTTTAAATTCGTGGTAGCAGATAAAAAAACAAAATGTCAAACTTCTATCTCCTGAGTATGGACTGCGCAGCCTTGCTGGCTTGGTGACTGGTGTGGAGATCGGACTCAGGTTTGGTTACTGCTTTCGCTTTCCGAAACTAAGGTAAGGCCCAGAATCTCAGGCTTGGATTCTCTCTCTCTCTCTTCTCTCTCTCTCTCTCTCTCTCCCCTCTCTCTCTGTTTGTAGTCTGTAGCCGTTGAGGTCTCCTTTGCTCCCTCTCTACCCGGAGCAGTAGCCCATCCAATGTCTTCCTTCGACCACCTTGCAGGCAAGAAGCTTTCCCTGAAACGAAGGAGGAGGAAGAAAATCAAAGAGCTTGGTTGAATTTGATGAAAAAGAAATTGAACTCTGGAAGTTTATATTTTTCACTTTGATGAAAAAAATGGGTACTAGGGTTCCAGTACAGCATTACAATTTGAATTCGGCTAGTTCATTCTTTGAGAGCCCTCTACACGACCTCAACACTGTGGATGACCGGCCCGGCGACATAAACGATATTGGCCATGTGGGTCGTGACGCCGTAACTGAAGACAGCTTAGACCATGACAACGATTCCAGTGCGGTTGTGAGTATGGTCCATCCATTTTCCTTGCTTTTTTATAGTTTGATTCTGGGGAATGTTTCTTCTCTTACTTAACTGAATCTGTTCTGTTATTGAAGAATATATTGCATTCTTCTAAAACTCTAGTAATTATCCTGAATTCATTCAATCCCATATAGCATGAGTTTGCTCAAGCAGCACAAGTATGAAGATGAACTCTTTTGACACTATTGGATTTTAAGCTTCTACTTTAGAATTAGATAATCCCCTGACAAAAATATCATTTTTTTATTATATTTTTTAGGATTGTATGCATGACACCTATAGGGATGCTTTACCGCTTCATAGTGTAGGAGTTGAAGAGGATCGTGCCAGTCTCGAGACTAATGGGTCCTCTAGAGGTTCCTATGATATCTTGACAATTGAAGGTAAATGTTTTTTCGCTTTCATACTTGTATTACTGAACTTCTGAACTTCTCCAGTTTAGAACAGGTCAGAAACTGTTGGGTTTTTTTTTTTCCTTAAACATTTTTCTCTCCCCGATATAAGACGACTGATTTTAGCTAAACTTCAAACCAGATATCTCTCCTATTGAATCAGCACGTGCAAGATTTCTTCAAATTATTGTGGATCATTTTATTGATGATCATGTGATCGAGGTGGCAGATTCTGAATCTGAATACCCTCCTCAGTCTGGCCAAGATAAACTGAATAAGAGGAAGACAAGAGAGGTCCAATATGAAGGAGATCCAAATTTCGCTTTACCATTGATGTATGTGGCAAATATGTATGAAACTTTAGTCAATGATGTTAACATTAGGCTTGCTTCGTTGAATGGTATTCGTGAGAAGACTATTGGGGTAGCCCTTGAAGCAGCTGGTGGGTTGTATAGAAGGTTGGCGAAGAAGTTTCCTAAAAAAGGTATAACAATTTCCCTCTATAATGTCCAGGTATCATAGAGTATGTTGTACACTTAGGATTGAACTCATTTATGTGTCAACCTCAGCACTATAACAGAATTGTCATTTCTGTTACCATTTTTGTTTTTTGAAAATAGCTTCAATATTGTGACTATGTTTGAACTAATGCAGTTTGGTGTACATAAGCTTATTTATGATTATGACTTATGGGGTTCCTTCTAATTTCGTTTGCTAAGCAGGACCATGTACATATAAGAGAAGAGAATTGGCAACTTCTGTTGAAACAAGAACCAGATTCCCGGAATTAGTAATACAAGAAGAGAAGCGTGTTCGTTTTGTGGTAGTCAATGGCTTAAAAATTATTGAAAAACCAAATAGCATGCCCATTGATGATGCTGAATGGTTGGTTTAGTATTGCAATTCTTCTCGTTTCCCTATAATTCTGTTTTTCATTGTTTTTAGTTCACTATTCGTTTTCTTAAATTATAGTTATTTTTTGCACTTAAGCAGCATACCCTTTGTGCACTATGCTATTCAAGAACTACCATGAACTTTCCACACTCGGTATTATGACTTGCGAGTTTTAAGGAATGGGTGCATGGAGAAAGTGTCCATCAAAACTAGAAGTATCAGAGATAACCTTTATGATTCAATCAGTTGAGCTTACCTTTTGCTGTTTTTATTTTATCATCACTGAAAATCAACTAGGATTAGATGGTAAATATTATGTTCTACATAATATTATTATTTCATTTAGAATGATTAAGTTTGTTATGCACTGGGGTTTTTCCATCTTAATTGAATGTACTTTTCCTCGACACTAGCCTTCTATTTAATTTAAAATTGTAATGCACAATTGAAGTGTTGCTCCTTCATATTGGCACATATGTTTTCTTATAAAACAGTTGACAAAGATTATCACCGGCTCAGTTTGAGATATATAGGCTTCTAGATTTTGATCATTGAACTATTGCTGTGACTGCCTTTTTTTTTTTTTTTTTTTTTTAATATAGTTCCTCCGGCACCTGGTAATTCATCTACATTCAATCATAACCATACAAACTTTTCGATCTTGGGAAGAGGTTTTTAGAAGTTAGAAAACTATTTCAAATTTTACCTGAATTATAGAACGTCAATAAAGTGAAATGCTGGAAACTGTTTAAAGGATTCACTATGTGGAATATGATAACATTGCAATATCCTTGGTTTAATCTCTGGTATCTTTTTATCGAGGAATATTTACAGATTCTGTTTACTTGGAGAGTTGGAGTAATCTCACTTTTGCTCCATGATCATGTTTTTGTTTTTGCCTCTATAAAGTTTTGCTTCCCATTCTTGTATTTTAATTTTCTGGTTCATGTATCTCTTTAATGAGACAACTGCAGTTTCTTCTTATTCAAATCTTTAAAATTAAGCATTTTGCTTATTGAACTGAAATAATTTTCACAGGCCATCTGGTAATAGTTTCTAGGGTGCCAAACTTTCATATACCCTTATAATTATAACAGTGTAGGAAATAGTTATAGGTTATAATCTTGTCATCACTGTGCTATGCTTTACGTGTATACCTTTTTGTAGGATGCTGTCGCGAGTCAAATGAGAAAAACATTGCTGAAGTTTAGTTCAAATTTCCATGTTTATATTTCTGACTTCTTTGAGCACAGGTTTAAACGATTGACAGGTCGGAATGAAGTAGCTGTAGCTGCTCAAGATTATAAATTCTATTCTCCAAGACACAAGTATAGGCGTGTAAGCTTTATTTGCCTCTTTTAAGAATTGAAGTGGTCATTTTAACATGCTCAGAAAATTAGCTTGTCTTTTAGTCAATATTATCTGTAAGTGTAATCAACTAATCAGCATCGAAAGTGGGTCATCAAAGAAAATTGTTCTTTTGAATGTCAATCCATGGTGAAATTGTTGTTTGGACTCTACAAAGTTACAAATTATTTATGCTAGAGGACGCATAACACTACAATCTATATTTTATCAGAAGTTAATTGTTGTGCCTTTATAAATTCAAACTGTAGTTGATTTTTCCTAATTTTATTTCAGTCTTTTCCTGGAACGGACAATTCTTCTACACTAGCTATTGCTCAAGGATTCCGCTCTGTAAGTGGATCACAAATCAATTTACATGTTTTGTACTGAGTTTGGCCAATGATTGATTTTTCTTATTGCATAAATGATGGCAATACAATTAATTGGATGTGATTCTTAGTGATGGCATAACTCTAAAATTATCTAACTAAATCTTGTGTTTGACTAGCTCAGATAGTTCATTCCGTATACCATAGGGTTTGTTTACTCTTTTAGTGGGTAGATATCATATAAAAGAATTACCGTGCTTTAGGTCTAGCTTAAGTGTGTGAGTAAATTTTGAGTGTTTGTAGCCCCGCATTATTTAATGATACGGTAGTCTTGTGTTATTGATTTGATTTAAGTAAAGGTTATAGGTATAGTCTTTGATCATTCAAATTACAAACCTTTCTCCTTCTATTTTCTTAACATGGCATTGATGCAGCACCAATAGGTTTTTTAAATGAAAGGAACAATCGCAAGGGACAACCGAAAGGGATAGTTTATCAAAAGCTTCTTAACAATGTATAACTAGGACACATTTTATAGACTCCCTGGAAACCCTAATAGCATAAAAGATAAATACTAGAGTCCTAATAAAAGAGAAACCCTAATAACAAAAAGATAAAGCATAGTCCTAATAAAAACAAAACTAATAACTCCTAACTTTAATTATACTAAAATACTTCTTTTATCCCTAATTCTAATGTTACACAATTTACAAACTATTAAATTATAGATTCTATTTCTTCGTTCTCTATCATTCTCCCTTGGTTGGAAAAAACTTGACCTCGAGTTTTGAAATGAGAGTAAATTTTTGCAGCAAGGTCTTTATTAGTGCGCCTAAAAAAACTTCCCCTAGTTTTACATTGTTAAGAAGCTTTTGATAAATTTATAATCTGCCCCTTTCAGTTGTCCCTTTCGTTTATTAATTTGGTATCAGAGCCTAGGTTCTTGTCTTGTCCAGTCGGAAAATAAAGATCCAACATTCTCTGATGAAAACGCACGGGTCTTGATTGGATCACGTACCCATCTTGATTGGATCGCATTCCAATCTCGATTTAGAGACCGGAGATGAGAACCGTACTTCTATAGTGGGTGCACTACCCATAGAGGTGGTTCTTGCGATTAAGATCTTAACATGGTATCAGAGCAGGTTGATCTCTAGCATTCACGTTCTTTACTCTAGTTGCTGTATAATCTTTAACCATGAAGAAGGAAGAAAAGAGGTCTTTTCAGCCGCCAATTATTCATTCTAGAGTTTCACTATAACCATCTTCCATTTTAAAGGTGTAGATCGTTAAGATTTGTGTGTTTGTTGGTTGTTTTCCTGGCTATTGGTTGACATTCATGTTTAGTTCGTTGGCTGTTTTGTTATCTGAATTTGTTTTTTGTTCATAGAAGTCTTCGGCAGAAGTTGTTGTTGCGAAGTGGCATTTCGACTTGGTGCGTAGTTGTTTGTGCATTTTAGTTTTATTTTATTTCAGACACGGTGTCAAGTGAAGCTTAATGTATTGTTGGGTTGTTGTATGTGGTGGAGTGTACTTGAGAGTTTTAAATTGTTGGGTTTTATTTGTTCAAACTTGAGCATTATGTGCTCCAACTTTAGGGGGAGTATTTCTAGTATGTGTGAGTGTGACAACTATACAACTATCCTATTTAGGTCTAGTTTAAGTGTGTCATTAAGCATTTGGGATATATTCCCCTATTTGGCAGTTTCCTGACAGATAAACTTCAATTACATGTCTTGTACTCTTACATTAAATTTATATCAAAAGGTGGACTCCCAGCAACTGAAGTATTAACTACTTGTAATGGCAACAAAGAACTTAGCTAGATTAGAAATAATTACTTAGGGGTTTTATTGTAATTAGGTAAACCTTCCTGCAAATACTATAACAGAAGATAAAGTTCGAAAAAGAAGTGCAAAAGCTGCAGTCTTCTATTAATTATGGAAATAGTAGAAGGCGAAATGGGAAAGCTAGTATTTGTTATAATGTTTGGGTCACTTTTGGAGCAATTGACAATGGAACAATTTAGGATTTTCAGCACTATTTGATCATTTACTGCTGTTATTCTAAAAGATTCATTTTTTCTCTTTGTGGAGCATAATCGAAGAATATCTTATGCAGTTCCTTTTGGAAACTTAATTTATTTATTGTTATGTTTTTAATTCAAATGAGAGTTTCTTGTGCTCTTCCTTGTATTCCTTTCTTTTCTCTATTAATGTAACTTCTTTTTCTATGTAAAATAAAATAAAATTAATAATTAGGTTATCCTATTACTTGGGCATTAAGTTAAGGTATTAGTGTCAGGTTATTGGGTTTTCTTTGGGTTTTCTATATAAAGGTGTAGTACTTTTTATTTTTAGAATAGATAGACATGAATATTGAATGAAAGGTTTGCTGAGATTTTTTTTTTTTTTTTTTTTTTTTTGCGTGATGCAACCAAGGAACTAAAATTCTTTTCAAGATACCGTTTCAATAAGCTCGGAAACGGAAACGATTCGAGAAACAGTATGGAAACGCTAATTTTTGTAGATACGCATAAACAAAATATAATAAAATACATATTATAATAATTGTAAGTATCTAATATTATTAATTTAGTACATAAAATACTATTAAATACATAATAAAGTAAAATTCTAAACATAGACATACAAATTGGAAAAAATATCAAATTACAATCACATCCAACCAACAATGGAGTGGCTAGCAGGTGCTTAACCCATATTTAATGAATTTTTTTAATTTAAACCAACATATATCTGTCCCAAATTTTAATATTATTCATCACTAAGTTAAACTAAATTAATACAAAGTAATTGTATAAAAATAAATAAATAAATAAAAGACCAAGAAACCAAACATGGGTGAAATCCTAAAAAGAATTATCCTTGCTAAATTATACCATATGAATATATATCAAATAAGATTAAAAAAACAATTGAAATCCTAAAATATGAAGAGAACTAAAGCCAAAATTTTAGATTTTTAAATTCTGAAAAATGCAATGTTTTTGTCGACTTGTTTCGTGTGAAAACGATGGAAACGACCCCGTTTGGTGTGGAAATGCACCTGTTTTGTGTGGAAACGCTCCCGTTTCGTGTGGAAACGGTGGTTGTGTTTCTGTAAGTGAGTTTCGTTTCGAGTAGTGTGGAAACAGAAACGTTTCGACCATTTCGACAGGAATTTTTAAACCTTGGATGCAACTAACCCTAGGTATGATTTCAAGGAACCATAATCCATAGATGCCATATCTATGGATCCCCGCGTATGTTTTTTTTCTCTTCTCAATTTCTGATCCATGTTCTGAGAGTCCAGATCTGATTTCTTTGATAGAAACCATCACATATTGCTACCATCAAAACCTGTGTTACCCAAATCCTAAATCTTCCCACAAACCTTCTGAATCTGATCCTTAAAATCAATTCTCGAGGGTACTGTCCACAGGCCAGGAACTGATATTTGAATTTCTCAATCATCCTTTTGCTCCAAATTAATTCCAACCTAGTATACCCTACTCCCAAATTTCTAGCCCTCTTATACTTCCAAAACCCTCTCAAGAACCTAAACATCCCTGCTGGCACGCAATTCCTCATAACCAAACAGCCCCAAAGATCCCAACTCTGATTCCCATAAGCTGTCTACATGGAATTAGTAGTTTAGAGACCAAAACATGTTCTTTTACAGTTCTGATATGCTGTCACTACAAAAGTGTCATTTAAGGTGGGAAGTCTTAGTTTAAAAACAGTAAGGTTAAAACTTTCATTGAAGGTGCGACCCACTATTTACTAATCTTACATGAATTTCACAGAATAAAATCTGACATATTTTCTGTAAAATTCAAAACTGAAGAGAATGTAGATTTCGAATTTTTTTCAATTAAATTCTACACCAGTTCGTTTTTCCCAAACATAAAAATGTGGAATTCATTCCAAATGAACTGAATTCCACTCTCTTTTTGGGTTCCAAATGCACTGTAAATATATTTTGGCGAATCTGGACAAACTGTTGGCATGCTTTCTGGTATTACTGAAATCTTTCTTTGCTTGTCAAGAAGATTATTCTGCCTTGGAATGAATGTTATGCATCACAAAACCTGATCTGAAACATGTTATATTTCTAAATAATTATAAGCCAACAGAATATTTGCTCAGCACCTTAGCCTATTGATAGACACTGTAAGACCTAAAAGAGAGATACCCAAAGTGTTTTGATGAATTGGATGATGATTCCTCATACCAAGATAATATATTTATACTACGAGATTGTGTGGAGTACAAGTAAGTCAACTATATATAAATAAGAAAATACATAAATAAGGAAATTGATCCATTGAATAAGCTATTTGACCCACTAACTAAGCTATCTATATTTACACTCTAACACTGCCCTTCAAGCTAGAGCATGGAGATTATATGTTCCAAGATTGTTGCATAGATATCGCAACCGGTTTCTTGTCAAAGACTTTGTGAATAAGTCTGCTAACTGATCTTTAGATTTTGCATATGTGGTCTTGATTGTATCATCCACAAGCTTCTAACGAATGAAATGATAGTCAACCTCTATATATTTTGTTCGTTCATGAAAGACTGGATTTGAGGCAATATATAATGTAGCTTGATTATCACATACTAACTCCAAAGATTGTGAGTGCTGAAATCCAAGTTCGTCTAATAGATTTTTCAATCAAACTAACTCAGCAGTGGTATAAGTCATGGCACTGTATTCAGATTCAGCACTGGATTTTGCAACAACAGTCTACTTTTTGCTTTTTCATGAAACAAGATTTCCTCCTAGAAATATACAATATCCTGTAATAGATTTTCTGTCAAATGAAGAGCTTGCCTAATCAGCATCACAATAACCTTGAACTGGAGTAGAATTGTGTTTCTGAACTAATGTATGACCACGACCATGTCCTCGAACTAGAGTGTGTCCATGATTCTTATATAGTAATCTCTTTCCGGGTGTAGTTTTAAGGTATCTTAGGGTACGAATAACAGCATTCCAACAAGATGTTCGAGGCTGAGAAAGAAGTTGGCTAACCACACTAGCAAAAGCAATATTTGGTCTAGTAACTGTAAGATAATTCAGCTTCCCAACAAGACGTCTGTATTGCTCAGGATTTATCAGTAGCTCCTCCTCATCCGGTATAAGTTTAGTGTTAGGATCTATAGGAATGTCTACAGGTTTTGAATCCAACATACCTGTATCACTCAAGACATCCAGACAATACTTTCTTTGAGAAAGACAAATCCCCAATTGTGATCTTATAACCTCAATGCTCAGAAGTATTTTAACTGTCCTAAGTTTTTAGTTTGAAACTTAGGCTGTAGGAATGATTTCAATTGCTGAATCCCATGGTTATCATCGCCTGTAATTACAATATCATCCACATATACAATCAAAAGAATTCTGCCATTAGATGTATGTTTATAAAAAAACCGAGTATCAACAATACACTTTTGAAGGCCAAAACTAAAAACAACTTCACTGAATCTACCAAACCAAGCTTTGGGAGATTGCTTTAAGCCATATAGAGACTTTTTCAATCGACACACCATATTGGACTTTTCCTAAGCAACAAAACCAGGTGGTTGCTCCATGAAGACTTTTTCATCAAGGTTACCATGTAAGAAAGCATTTTTGATGTCCAATTGATAGAGTGGTCAATCAAAAATAGCAGTTAGAGATATGAAGAGCCCTAGCAAAAGTAATTTTAGCTACGGGAGAGAAAGTTTCTAAATAATCTACACCATAGACCTGAGTGTAGCCTTTTGCAACCAATCTAGCCTTTAAGCGATCAACAGAATCATCAGGATTAACTTTCACGGTGTATACCTATTTACATCCAATAGTAGATTTGTCAGAAGGTAAATAGACCAGTTCCCAAGTACTATTAGTATGTAAGGCGTTTATTTCATCAACCATGACTTGCCGCCATCTAGGATGAACAATAGCATCACTAGGGGACTTTGGAACAGAAATAGAAGACAAAGATGATACAAATGCATAATAGGTTGAAGATAAATGATGATAATTGAAAAAAGTATAAATAGGATAAGGATTTCGAGTTGAATAAGTACCTTTTCGTAAAATAGGTGGCAAAGCAGGATCTGAGGCACAAGAAGGTGTTGATAAAAAAGATGAGTCATCAAGTGCATCAACAGTGTCTGATGGAAGATCAGGCTGAGAACGACGATGGTAAACCTGGAGAGGATGTTCGGATGATGTAGAAGATTCAGGTAGAGGTGTAGATGATGCATGTTCATATGGTCCAAGATAAGAAACTGGAAGAGTCTCAGAGATAGGAGGTGATTCGAGAATAGTTGAGGGAAAGAATGAAGATTTCTAAAACAATTTGACATCAGCAAAGGTAAAGTAATGATTCTTATCTGGAGAGCAATACTTATACCTTTTTTTAAGGCGAGAATAACCCAAGAAGATGCACTTAATTGATTTGGAAGAGAGTTTATCTTGCCCAGGTGTTAGATTATGAACAAAACAAATGTAACCAAAGATAAGAAGCGGAAGTGAATATAAGGGATGATTAGGAAAGATAATAGAATGCAGAATTTTGTTATGCAATGTGGAAGATGGCATGCGATTAATAAGGTAGCATGCAGTAAGTACAGTATCACCCAAAAATCGAAGTGGAACATGACCATGAAATAATAGAGTGTGAGCTGTTTCAATTAAATGTCTGTTTTTGTGCTCAGCAACTCTATTTTATTGAGGGGTATGAGAACAAGATGATTGATGCAGCATACCTTGAGATGTCATAAAGTGTTGAAATGATATAGAAAAGTATTCACGTGCATTATCACTACACAAATACAAATAGAAACACCAAATTGTGTTTTAATTTTAGCACAAAATTGTTGGAATATAGAAAATAACTTGGAACGATTTTTTATTAAAAATTACCACATGCAACGAGAATAGTCATCAATAAAGGTTACAAAATACTGAAATTCCGAAGATGAATTGACACAACTATGCTTTGGAAATGAAGCAGATGTGTGCTTGCCAAGCTGATACAACTCACAATTTAAAGATGACAAACGAGGAATCATCTTTTGAAGTTTGGATAGACTAGGATGACCTGACCGACTGTGAATGATAATAGGTGACACATTTGTAGACTTGCCATTGAAGATGTAGGTAGTGTGGTAAGATGGTAGAGGCCATGTGAGTCATGCCCTGTGCCAATTGTTCATCTCGTACGTTGATCCTGTATAATAAATGAATCATCAATGAAAGTGAGAACAATCGAGAGAACTAGTCAATTGACTAACATAAATCAGACTAAATGAACATTCTGGGACATAAAGCACAGACTCAAAGGCAAATAAGATAATGATGTAGCTTGATCTATATCTTTAGCAATGATTATGAAACCATTAGCTATAGTGACAGTGGTAAGTGATGGTGGATTACTAATAATAGAAAAAATTTTAGGGTTACTAGATATGTGATCAGAGGCACCAGAATCAAGAATCCAAGTGTCAGAAGAGGTCTGAGAGAGGCAGGTTATAGAATTACCATGAGAAGATTGCTGGGTAGGCTGATACTGTAGGAACTTATCATATTTAATAGCTAATACTTAAAGTGAATTGGCTGACTGGACAATGTTAGCTATAGAACTCGGATAACCAATTAGCTTGTAACACTTTTCCCTAGTATGGTTCATTCTATTACAATGAGTGCACTAGGGGCATCCACGACCCTGACCCCCTCGACCACGACCTCCGCGAGTACTAGAGTGGAAGATCAAGACCGAGGAATCAGGAGATGGATTCTCAATATGTGTTACTATCGGAGTGGAGATACGTAACAACCGAGCAAACACTTCTTTCATGGAAGGAATAGTAGGACTAGCCAATATCTGATGGCGAACTGGATCAAGATCAATTCGAAGGCCATATAGAGTGAGAATCATGAATAGTTTGTCCCTTTGTGCCTCTTGGTCAACCAGATCAGTGGTAAGCAATTATATTTCAGCAAATTCAGCTTTGACATTTTGAATCTTGCCCAAATAGGTGGACATATCCTGATCAGCTTGATTTCGATTCAACAGATTAGAAACCAGTGTAAAAATGTTGGATATTATTAATTTATAAACTTATGGCCTGTTTTCACAATTCAAAACATGTCTCATATGGCCGGAAAATTTGGAATATAGAAGGTTCAAGGGATGCCCAGAGTAAATTGCATAATTGGGCATCGATCTTTTTCCAATTGGGTTGTTCAGGGGTTGGAATATCGGCCAATGATTTCGTGAGATGATTTTCATATCCCTGTCCCAGAAATCATAACTCAACAGATGCAGCCCAAGATAAATAATTAGATCCATTCAATTTCTCAGTAATAATAACTGGGTATCCAGAAAACAGAGATAAAAGTACTAAGTTTTGACATATTGATTTCAGATTTTTCGGAGGTAGACATATCAATGAACAGTGTGATGAACATTACCGCCAATGAACAGTAGTTGTACTACTGAAATGAAACGCAGCAGTAGAGAGATGTGCTAGAAAGAGACACAGCAGAAAATAAAAATTAGGGTTTTCTCTCCCTAAGCTCTGATACCATGTAAGACCACCTAAAAAAGTGATATCCAAAGTGTTTTGATGAATTGGATGAGGATTCCTCGTACCAAGATAATATATTTATACTATGAGATTGTGTTGAGTACAAGTTTATGTGGAGTACAAGTAAATCAAGTATACATAAATAAGAAAATTGATCCATTAACTAAGCTATTTGACCCACTAACTAAGCTATCTATATTTACACTCTAATAGACACCTTTTCAGATTGTGCATTGCATAATTATGAATTATAAGTATCACCCTATTATGGACACCTTTCTAGATTGATGCATTGCCAGTTATGAACTTCAAGCAAGTGAATAGTGGTTAATTTAGAATGACTTTTTTATGGGAGCAAGATATGTATATGATTTTTCTAGTATGTTCAGCATCATTAACTTTTTCTTTATTAAAACTGACCTTTTGCTTTCTCTTTACAGCCACAAAATCAGCAGCAATCTCCTTGCAAGCATCATATGCAATCACTATCACATCAGCCTCAGTTTCACCCAATTCACCAGAATAATCATCAAACTATGCATCAAAGTCAACAATCTACCTATTCCAACAATCATCAATGTGGCCCACCTTCGCATTTACCAGAAATTCCAAATGGTCACCAGTCGCCAACCATATCTCAACACATAACATGCTTACAGCCCCTCACAGTTGGAGGACGCCTGCTGGTGAGCATTTCTGATGGATCTTTTCTATAATATAGATGGTGGAAATGTCTAGTTGTTTCCAATGAGTATTATCTCTTGCATTTAATTTGCTTGAGTAATGGGAATAATGAAAGTTTATATGTTATGAGATGTACATTTTTAACTGCTGGTCTGGCATAGAGCTACTTTGATGTCTTCATCTAAAAGTCTACTCCTTGGACTGCATTCAGCTTTACGTGTCTCCAATTTTCTAAAAGTCGATTGTTCAATGCTCTTAAGGTCTCTAGTGCTAAGAAAGAAAACAATTAAATAGTGGACCCAAACTTGTACCAGAAAGATCTCATCTCTTTGAAATTATAAATAAAAGAATGAGAGATAATGAGATATTGAGAAAAAAAAAGTGTAAGATGATACAATGAACTAAGAAAATATAATGTTAATGTAAAGCAATGAAAGGTAGCGTGAAAAATGCACTAGTAAATGCACACACAAAAATGATAACAATGCACTAGTAAATAGGATTCACTTGGAATTTTCAAAAATGATTGTAGACTTATAAGATTCTACAAAATTTGCAGAGGGAGTATACTAAATGAAGTACTACTGTACAAGTATACATCAAAGACTCCTTTCATAAAAGGTAGCATCTTCAAAGACTTCTAAAGTACGTCATAAGTCAATAAAATATTTGGATACAGTGTAGAAAAGAACCTTCCCTACAGTTCCAAGTAAGAATACCCAAGTCCTTTGACTTATTAATTCTTCTTGTGCCTGGTTCAAAAACCTGAAAACCTCATCCTGAGTGGGAGAAAAGGTAGTTTCTGACCCACTATTTGTTTTTTGCTTGTGCTTTGGACACAACCTAGTGTGCTCTGCCAGTCAACATTTGTGATTACCTTAAGAAGGCACCTAATGTAATTAGAATATCCACCTGGATAAGGACATATTTTCCATTTATAAGACATCTCAGACTGTATAATAAATAGGTAATTAGCTTATACTTTATATAATGAAATCTGACATAAAGAAAACTGGCTAAAATACTGACTCTGTGTGAGCTCCAACAGAAAAAGGAGGAAAAGAAAAAGTAATGGATTTAAATGAAGAAAGAAAGAAGACAATTTTTTGAAAATGTGATCTGATAAATTAGAAAGATAGCAGGATGAAAAATTGAGATATAGATAAACAGGTATACATATGGGGAGTTGCAGTGCCATAAATATTGAGCAGCAAATAGAGAATAAGACCAAGTGAAAGAGATTCCATGGATGGGAAGGGATTGACTGCCGTAATGTTCAGATGAACAGAGATGGAAAGGGATTGACTTCCCTAATGTTCAGATGAACAGAGGAGAAGCAGCTGAGAATTATGCTGTGCCACACCTTTTCCTGATATTTTTTCATGTTTGGCTACATGTCTTCTCTTCCTCCTCCCCTCCAAATGCTATGAATTGAAACACCAATTGATGAAGGAAATAGAATAAGGGAAGAAGGAGCTTCCCGATGAAATTATTGAACTTTTGGAATCATACACTTTTACCTCCAACTCCCTGCTAATGCTGGGTTAAATAGCCAACATGTGGCTGGAGAGAGGGAGAGAGTTTGAATTTTGGCTTACTTGGTAAGCAAGGACCAAAAAGAGGAAAGAAATTGAAAGCATTTCCATGCAAAAGTCATTTGTTTGACAGTCTAGTGGAAGTGTGGTTATGAAGAATTCAAATTGAAGTTAAGAGGGAAATATATTAGTGAGCTACCCTTTCTGTTTCCTCTAAATTTCTCCATCCTGCATGAAGGTGTAATGTGGTCCCAGGTTGTTGAAATGACACAGACTTTAGTAGTTGAAACACCTAAGCTTATTAAGTTAATATTTTAGGAACATGATAGGTACACGGAGTGGCTCTGTGTAGGACTGCAGGAAAAAAAATGTGGGCCCCAGATAAGGCCCGCTTTTAATGAAAGAGATGAGTGCGCAGAGCCCTATCTTAAAGTCTAAACGAAGTTATAAATTGTCCAAGTTAACATCAAACTCAACTGAATCAATAGAACTGCTGACATTTTTTATTTTTTTATTTTGTGATTTCTGCTGTTCTGGGTGAGACCTTCTAGGTCAAATTGACCCATCCTTAAAATTAGTTTTGTTATTAATCATTATAATTAGAGATAATTGAAAGATGCATAACTTACATTTGCTGGGTTTCTGTGGTATTTGAAGTCATTACTGCAATCACTAATCTTCCTAAGTTGTATGTTATTCATATATACCTGTTAAATTTATTGAAGAATTTTGTTAGTTCCTCTTCGAAGATCAATTTGCTTTGTATTTTATTAGCATCACTGTAATCTCTGTATAAGTTGGGTTAGGTGCTTTTTGCTTCGTTATGATTCATTCTTCCACAAGTTATGAATTTTGATGAGGCATCTGAAACACTATATGAGAGAGGTATTAAATAATGGTTTCAGACTCTTCACATGTCATAGACACTATTTTTTCCTCTTTCTAGTCTTTGTTAACTGACCAAATTGCTTATATTTCAGCCGTCAACGCCTGCAAAGTTTTGTGATGAATGTGGTACAGCATATTTGAGAGAGATCTCCAAGTTCTGTTCTGAATGTGGTGCAAAAAGGTTGGGAATATGATAGTCTACAGTTTTTTTGATAGTTCAGCCCACAAGGTTTTAGGGACAACGAAATATTTATTTTCATTGTAAATGTTTGAAGTAGTTTATAGAAATTGGCTGTAGCATAGCATCTCAACATTTTGGGTCTGTTAGCGGTTAGTCATGTAAGTGGAAAATTCAATTTTCTGAGGTGTGATTTTGCATAATTATTTCAGAATGTTGTCTTTTTGAAGATACTTGTATGTGAACTGCAAAATACACTTGTTTAACAAGGCTCTGGGTATTTTTTATATGCTGTGGTAGTTTTTCCACAAGAAAAATTAGGCTTGATTTTACTTTTCGCCCCTTTAGACAAATATTAAGATATTGAATGTGAACAATGCTGTCTCTGTTTATTTCTCTCAATTCTCAATAAGGTCTAATTTATAACAGTCGTTTGGTAAGCAAACAGATTAATACAAGAATCACCTACGTGCCGGTCTGCTAAAAATTCTACCTAAACTGAAAACTGTGGTTAGGTTATTGTTACCAAAAAACCAAGAGGACAAAAATTAAGTTAAAGTGTTTGTCAATTCCCCCTCCAAAAGCTGCTGCAGGTTCACGATAGGTGGTATTCAGAAATTATTGTCCTTTGTGAAAGATTAATGAAAACTTTGCTTGAGTTTACACTGACAGTCTTAGGCCTGGGTAAAGGAAGAGAGTTGCGATAGGTTATTATCTAGCATAAAACTGCTCAAACTTTATGTGATGAATCATGCTAAATATTTGTTGGAGCGTAACTCTTTTAGCAATGCATTGCATTGGACCCTGGGTATAGTGAGAAATGGGCAAGGGTGGGGTCATCACATTCTTAGTGGCGCGCCATGGTGCTTGAGTGTGGTGCAAAATGAGCAAGTGTTCTCCAATCAAGGGTGGGTGCTAATAAAGAAGCTAGTTCAAGAGAAAATTCACATGGCTACTTAGGCCATAAAGACTTTCACGATAAATTAGGAGCTATTAGATATCATGAGTAGAAGTAAGGTCAATATTGGGTAGAAGAAAAAGCTAGAGAGATAGAGAGAATGGGGTTCAAGATGTGATATACTAATAGGAATAGAAACATGAACGGAGTTGCTATTATTGTAGATGGAAATTTCAACGACGAGGTTGAAGAAATTAAGAGGAACTGTGATAGAATAATTTTAGTGAAATTGATGATAGACAAGAGGCTTTTAATGTTATTAGTGTCTATGCCTTACAAATAGGACTAGAAGAAATTACAAAGAAGACTTTTTGGGAAGATTTAGATGAGTCAGTTCAAGGAGTATTGTCAGGAGAAATTTTTTTATTGGAGGAGATTTGAACAGCCTTGTGAAGCACTAACGAGGATTTCAATAAAGTACATGAGGATTATGATCATAGAGATAGGAATGAGGGTGGAGAATCTATTTTGGATTTTTCGATTGCGTACAACTTGATTTAAGCCAACACCTTTTTTAAGAAACAAGAATCGATTTAAGCCAACACTTTTAGTAGCAGACCTAATAAGAGCGAAATAGATTTTGTTCTGACTAGGAAGGTTGATAGAGTGTCTTGTAAGGATTTTAAAATTATACTCGCGAGTGTTTAGTGATGGAAATATTAGGGTAACTACAAATATTCTAGTTTCACATAATTATGAATCACAACAATTCAATGATGCAAAAATTGAGGTTTATAAGATGGAAGGATAGTTATCCTTCAAAGTTGATTTTCATCCTCTCAGAGTATATCTGGTGCACAGGGTCTTAACAAGCTCTCCCTTGAGGACTAGATTGTGGATTGTTCTCTAATTTTTGCACACAAGATTAATAACCTCATCGAGCAACCACAGCTCTTTCTTTAGTAAGAATTGGGAGAGAATATGGAGTAAGGATATATGATAAAGAAAATCTTGGAATTATTATAGAATGATTTATATAATGGTTATGTGACATACTCTCCTTATATAGAAAGAGTCATAATGGTCATAAACAACTATATTCCATATATTACAACAATTCCAACAGCTATATTGGAAATTAAGTTTGTAACACCCAAATTAATTTTACAACAATCCCCCACGTGTTTCAATCTTTTATTGGAATAAGAAATTATGAGAGAATCATGTGTAAGCATAGTACCTGCAAGTTTGAACTACACTTTAGGCTAAACAAGTAAGAATCCAAGAGAATAAGGTAGAGTTAAACTTTTTGAAGCTATTCCTATTGAGTAGATAAACTCAATTTATTAACCACATAATAATCTCTGAACTGTGGCCACTCTAAGTAGTTTGGTGCATTAAAGGCCTTTCACTTAGACTTGGATATCATGAGTGCTGTAGAGTTCATGCCCAAAAATCATAGGATATGGCCAGCTATTATACACTCACCTAGTTGGAGATCCATCAAGAGTATGTTGCAGATCATACCCCACCCTGACAATTTAGGGCCATGAATTCCATTAAAAGCTAAAGTTCATCCTTACGTAATTATTGCAGTTGCATTGTCTAACACTAGAGGGAGGGATTCATCACTTTAATCATCAAAGATGATTAAGCAGATAAAAATATATACTTAATTGACAGTGTCACAATGCGAAAACATATGACTTCATTTGAGTTTTGACCACATTGAACCTCTTTATGGCGTCCCTTAGCATTGAGGTTGGGTATCGATCGCATGTCTTATAAAATAGGCATTAGTCTCATCCCCCAATGTTTTGCTTACTAGCCTCAGTGCCAGTGGCTTGATCAGAGAATCATCTAGATTTTTCTCTTGATCATATCAAATTCATAGATACATAATTTCATTTATCAATTGCCTCAAATTTTGTTTCTCAATCTGATGTGTTAACTTTTTCCATTGTATATTTTATTCTTTACTTTCAAGTTATGGCAGTCTGGAGATCATAATGTAAAAATGCAGTTTAAACTGTTCTTCACCAAAATGATATGTCCACTAGCCGCTTTTTAAGGTAATTTATATCATTTTACCACAAATATACCTTATTGTATACTGCCAATGCATAATCATTCTCAATTTATTGATAATTTTTTTTTTCCTCTTGGCACCAATATACCTTATTGTATATTATGAATGCATTTTTATTCTTATTTTAGCATCGTTATACCTTACCTTATAATAGGAATGCCTAATCATTCAACTTCGGCAACATTATACCTCATTATGTAATAAGAATGTCACTAATTCTCAATCTCAGCATCATTATACCTCATTGTATAATAGGAAGGCCTCTAAATCTCAGTCTCAAACTTATTGTCACAATTGACATATCATTTTTTTTTTCCTTCACATTTTTAGTGTACATTTTATTGATAATAATTCCTACACATTATTCTCAACATGTAACCAACAAGAGATATTTAAATAGAACCAAAAGAAAAGTATAAAACTAAAATGCACCGTCTTTTTCCTTTTGGTTCTTAACAAATTTGTTTTCTCATTAAAAATATTGATGCCTTTAATCAGCAACTTTTTTTCCCTCCAAGAATATCTCATTCTTGAGATCACCATTTATTTTAATATTGCAAATACCCTTAAGGTATTTTTCATCATATAAAATATATTTGCACATATAAAATAGATAATAATTTCTTCTCCTTTTTGTCTTCTAACAATATTGCTTCTCTATAGAAAACCCAAATTAGTATTCATCAAAATTTCATTCTTTATTTGGCTCAACCAAAATGCTGCTAAGTGTCACAAGTGATAACACATTTAAACATTTTATTATCAATTCTATTCACATATAATTTATTTTCATATACATTTTGCATTACAAAAGCACATTTTTTTATGCATTACTTTCAGTTTTGGTGATTAACAAATTTATATATAAAACAAAATTAATTTCACCAAAATTGAGGTAACATCCACTAAGAAAAAATAGCAAGCACATACTTATTTATTTTCCTTCTAAATTTTTTGTATTTTGGAATTCACAATTTCAAATATGTTGCTTCTCACGTAGCAAACATAATACTCATTTTTTTTTTTTCGTCTACTTTCATCAACATCTCGTAGAAAGAGATTCTAAAATTTTTCCTCTAATAAAAATTATGTTTTAATCATACATGACAACTGTATACTAACAATTAAGATTATACGAAACACATAGATATTATAGCCACCTATAATTTTTCCATCAAAATCTCAAAATTTTCAATTATAAACTACAAATAATTAGATGTTCGTTCAAATTATTATTTTTCTTTTCAGAATCAATGATTTCACATATTGTTGTTTATCACACAACAATCACAAACTAATCATTATTTTTAATATAGATTTCACAATCTCTGTCACACCCTCAAATAAAGATATGACTGGCCGGAGGAATGGATAACCAAACCCTTGTAACCCTGACTTCACATTTACTAAACACAAATGACTCTTGAGCACTTACAGTTAAAATCAAGAAAAACTTTACTAAACTAAAATGAAATCATGTACTTGTTATTAATATAAGATATTTACTAAAAATTTTGGCAGAAGTTCCTCATAAAGTGGAACATGCCCAAAAGTACATGCAAAAATAACTCAGCTACATACAACCAGTAAACAATAGTATCAATGTATGCATATGAGATCGGTTCCAAACAAGACATTAATAACCACAGTTAAATTAATATACACAACAATACAATATGCCTAAAGTAACTGCAAGAGTCGTCCTTTGAGTTTTAAGAGTGCGATTTTGAAGTATACCTTGCCTTAACAATGATGGCAAGTCATGAATCCTTACTACTAAAAAAAAAAAACAACAAAGGAAAATGTGAGTCACAAAAACTCAATGAGCAAATAATGTACCCAGAGGGTACCAGCATCAATTAAAGCATAATAACACATATTATCAATTAATCTCGTGTAACAATATCCATGTCTTAATTTAATAGTACACGTACATACTTGTATTCATCGTACAATCACAATTCATATAATTCACTAGATAAAAAAATCATTCGAAATATTTGAAATTCACAATTGAAATAAAGTACTCAAAGCACTTAAAGTATATAAAGGGCCAACCAACTAACTTAGCCCCGCATAACAAATATCTCTCACCACAGGGCATTTTTGCGCCCGCACAACAAGTTAATCTCTGTACATAATCCATCCTACCAGGGCTGAGCAGTCTATTCTCTTTTAAAACATTTATCAAAATCATAATATCAAATCCAAAATATCTTAGGTGCACCTTGATTTCAATTTCGAAAATAAATTATTATTCAGAAAATTCCACTTTGTTAGCCCTATCAACCACAAACAATATCAAATAGCAAACATAATTCAAATACTCAAATTCACATAAATCATTTCACTTAATTATTTGGAAACCAAAGTACACGTAATTCATTCACAAAGCTCAAGAACGTGGTTCGTTAGTTCATTTAATCTACGAATGTGTCAAATATCTTCGGCACACTCCAGAGCTGAAAATTATCAATTCATATGTTACTTACAATAATCACTTCAAGGTTAATTCTACGATTATTAAATTTACATAAATAAAGTTAATATGGTTGTCAAAAGCTCATTCCCTCTAAACTTTTATTGAACTTCTTTAAAAAATATATATATTTACTTTATTACACATATATGTATATCTAAGCATACATACATTAGTAAATCCCTATAACTCATAATTTTTTTTTTCCCATATTCCAATTATTAACTTTAATTAATCTAGTTATATATATATATATATATTTTTCCTTTCATCAAAGCTTAAATCAATCATTTTAATATTAACATGATTCCAATTCTAACTTTTAATGCATGCCTTTAAATTTTTTATATTAACCTAGTTGCATCCTAAATAATTTATTTCATTTTTGTAATTAAGTTTAAAAGGATTACAACAATCTTACTTAACTAATTCTTTAACTTTTATCTAAACATGAATTATACACTCCTATTTTAATAATCACATGCAACTACTATATATATATATATATATTTATTCATTGTTGTTAGCTCTTAGTTCATGATTTCAACTCTTTTACTTTCCATAATCAAGTTTTTACTAACATAATAAACATGTAACTTAGTAGAATTGAATTCCTATAATTCACCTAATTAACTATATATAACTAAGCTCAACACAACCTACCATTAAATCCAAACACCCATGGCCAGAACTTTAAAACAGTCCCTCGACCAAGCTTGATATACCCAGTAAACCATCCTCATCTCGACTACAACCTCCCAAGCTATAAACCTTAACTTTAGGGGAAAAATGAATGATTTTTAAGATGGCTAGCTTTATCAACAAGAACTTATGGGTTTACACACAACAAAACTCTAGCCTTATACCATAACACAAACCAAAGTAATCTAACTAACCCACCTTCTTTTCTTTGATTGAAACCAACCCCCTACATGGTCACACCACTAGAATTTATAGCTTACTGTTAACATCACAAAACAAGGCAGCTCACCACCTATCGTCCCTTTCCTTAGTCTAACTATACACCCACATCAACAAGGGAAACATCCCCCACATGGCAAGGAAAACGTTTAACAAGGGGATTTGAACCAAGGAAGGATGAAACAATAGTTATAAGTTGCTGCCAACCGGTTCCAAGTGTGCCAATTTCAACCCCAAAGCCTCTACAATAAAATTGTTATATCAAACAAAAAGGAAAAGAGGGAACTCACCAACCACTTAAACTTGCTACCCACAAGTTGCTAAGCTCACAGTCAAAAAAGAGAAAGCAGAGGAAAGATGGAGAAAGCAGAGCATGACCAAAGTGAGTGAAAGGGAAAGAAATGTTAATGCTAAGTCGGTTATAATAGATGAACAAAAGACAAAACAATTAAAATATTATTAACTGATGGTTTAACTTTGTTTACTCATTTGTGGTGCAAATTAATTCAATGATATATATATTAATATTGCTTATTCATTTCATTTACATGAAATAAAATCTAAGTCCAAGTTAACCCATAAGGTGGTGGACTTTAATTTACCAATATATATATATATATATATATATACAAATACCCACTTATTTTAATTTATTTTATGAAAATTTATTGTTTACGTAATCAAGATAATTTACATACAACATCCTAAAATGTATGTTAAACTTTCGGTTTATAACAATCTTCCCCCTTAAAAGAAAGTCCTTTTAAATTTTAAGTGAAAAGTTACAAATATATTGTTTACATGAATCATTTGAATAAATACGGATGACGTTGTTTCATTTCATTCTCTAGTTCCTAAGTGGCTTCATATTCTCCATTATGTTGCCATAAAACTTTTACCGAAGGAATAACCTTCGATCGAAGTTTACGAACTTGCCTACCAATGATTGCCACTGGTTGTTCCTTGTATGCAAGATTTTTATCTATATGAACCTCTTGAATTTGTAAAACATGAGACTTCTTCGACAAATATTTCTGAAGCATCAATGCATGAAATACTAGATGTACTCTATCCAAATCTGAGGGCAACACCAATCTGTATGCCACTGCTCTGACCTTATCCAGAATTTGAAAAGGTCTAATAAATCTTGGACTTAGCTTACCTTTCTTGCTGAATCTCATGGTCCTCTTAAAAGGAGAAACATTTAGGAACATGTGATCACCTACTTCAAACTTTAACTATCTCCGATAGTTATCAGCATATGAATTTTGTCTGATCTATGCTATCTGTAACCTATCACGGGTCACTTACACTTTTTATACTGCATCCTGTACTAGTTTTGGCCCCAGTAACTGATGCTCGCCAGTCTCAAACCATCCAACCAGAGATCGACACTTCCTATCATATGATGCTTCGAATGGTGCCATCTAAATGATACTATGATAGTTGTTGTTATATGCAAACTCAATAAGTGTAAGATGCTAATCCCAACTACCTTTAAAGTCCATAACACAGGCTCGCAACATATTCTTCAAAGTTTGTATAGTCCTCTCAGATTGACCATTAGTTTGAGAATGGAAAGCTATACTGAACATTATCTGAGTACCAAGAGCCTCCTGAAAAGACTTCCAGAATGCTGCAGTAAACTGAGCGCCCCGGTCAAAGATAATAGAAACTAGTACTCTAGGTAACTAATCAATCACGTCCAGATATAATTTTGTATATTGATGTGCTGAATAAGTAGTCTACACAGGAAGAAAATGTGCGGACTTCATCAAATGATCTACAATCACCCAAATAGAATCAAAACCCTTAAAAGTCTTAGGAAGTCTTGATACAAAGTCCATAGCAACTTTTTCCCACTTCCACTCTAGACTATCTAGCTTTTGTAACATTCCTGCAGGCCTTTGATGCTCATCTTTCACCTGCTGGCGGACAAGGAAGCTAGAAACAAAATCATCTACATCTTTCTTTATACCATCCACTAATAAAATTTCTTCAAATCATGATACATCTTAGAAGAACTAGGATGCATGACATATGATGACAATGAGTTGCTTTAATAATCTTTCTCCTCAACTACAAATTAGATGGCATAATAACCCAATCATGATACCTCAATATTAGTTCACTATCCACCCTGAAATCATCAATAATACCCTGATCCCACTTAACTTTCTTTACATCCACCCCCAAATCAATTACTTTTACCGCTTTAACAAAAGTGGACTTCACTTGCATATGAGCTAGCAATACCCCTAAAGGAGACACCTCAAATCTAACTCCAGTAGCCATTCATTTATGAAATTCTTTCATAACCTGACTGTGGATAACTACCAAATGGGATAAACTACCCATCAACTTCTTACTCAGAGCATCCGCCACCACATTTTCTTTGCCTAGATGATAAGAAATCGAGCAATCATGGTCCTTTAGTAACTCAGTCTATCTATGTTGCCTCAACTTCAATTCCTTTTGATCAAATATGTATTTAAGACTTTTGCAATCTGTGAAAATCTTGAAAGTGTCACCATACAAGTAATGCCTCCATATCTTCAATGTAAAGATTACCACCGCCATTTCTAGATTATAGGTAGGGTAGTTCATCTCATGCTTATTCAACTATCTCAAAGCATATGCCACCATTTTACCATCCTGCATCAAAACACATTCAAGCCTGGTACGAGATGCATAACAAAACACCGTATATTTACTTGTACCTGAGGGAAGTGTAAGAACAAGAGTTGAAGTTAAACAACTCTTTAACTTTGAAAGCTCTTCTCACAAGCCTTGGACCAAACAAATTTAACTCATTTCGGGGTCAAAAAAGCAGTAATATGGGAAAAATTCTCAACAAACCTCCTATAATAACTGGCCAAACCCAAAAAACTTATTTTGAATTGCTTCCAACTTTTTAGGATCCACCCAAATTCCTTCCTTAGAAATCACATGTCAGAGAAAAGTCACCTGATTCAGTTAAAATTCACACTTAGAGAATTTAGCATAAACTTATTTCCCTAAGTTGCTGCAATACAATATGAATATGTTATTCATGCTTCTCCTTACTCTGAGAATAAACCAAAATATCATCAATAAAAATAATGACAAACTGGGCCAAGAAAGGCTTAAATACTTTATTCATCAAGTCCATGAACGCTGCAGGAGCATCAGTAAGCCCAAAAGACATAACCCAAAACTCATAATGTCTATACATAGTACGAAAAGTAGTCTTCAAAATGTCTTCCTTTTTAATTCGGAGCTAATGATACCCCGAATGAAGGTCAATCTTGGAAAAATATTGAGCTCCCTGCAACTACTCAAATAAGTCATCAATCTAGGGAAGAGGATACTTGTTTTTAATTGTGATTTTATTTAACTGCCGGTAGTCAATGCACAGTCTAAACAAACCATCCTTCTTTTTAACAAACAGAACAGGAGCACAGCAAAGGGATGAACTAGGATGAATAAATTCTTTCTTTTTAACATTTGCTCAGTAGTTACCAAATATGGGACAAAATGGGATAGTCTGGTGAATTGGATCTCGTACTCTGCCACTGACATGCCCTCTGACTAGACTAATCGCTCAAACTCCCGAGTATACTTATTGTGCATACTCTCAGGTAATAAATAATCAGTAAAAGCCTGGTTAAACTCTGGCTATGTCAATGGTGTAGGCTTCGTCCTTCGTTGCTTAAACATCTTATACCATTCATAAACTAAATCATATAACTGATAACTGACCAATTCTAATGAACAGGGATCACATCCCAAAGCTATACACAGTCTATCAAACTCATTCAGGAAAGTATAAGGATCTTGTGTCGGGTCCACACCTGAAAATCTTGGTGGCTGCATCTTCCGAAAAATCATGCAGCGCTACAAATGCTCCACGTTCCTGCTATATTAGAACTTGAGGAATTACCTCTTGCAAAGACTAAATAGGAAGAGCTGCTGGTGGCTATGACTCAGCTTGATGTTGTTGAGCAAAAATCCCAACTAGGTCCTATACGGTCCTCTGAACACGATCTAATCCATGCACTAACTGCTTAAGATCAGTGTTATAACCTGATATTATAAAGTCGAGTTTTAGAAGTCATGTATAAATGTTCGTTATAAAATGAACGAGTTAGCTAAATAATGATATAATTGAATATGTTATAACCGATACATTAGTACTTTGTTTTAGAAATTTTGTGTGTTACTTTTTTTGGTAAAACAATAGTAAATAAAATAAAAATTTTATAGAATAAATATTCATACCAACATATACATATATATGTATAAATAAAACCTTTGAAAGCACACAAATTGAGCTGCTTGTTTCTTGAATTTTCTCTACCCTTACCATGATAGGGTCTTGCTTTTACCTTGAGTATTCTTTCTCTCAACTTTTGGCTGAGATAGCTTTTAGTTTGGCTGGAGTTCCTCCTTAGTTCTGCCATGCATTCCCTTATGTTAACCGAGGTAAGCTCCTTCCTCCTTCCCTTTTGTTCTTGTTTAAGTACATTGCAAGAGTGGGAGTGTGTTGAATTCATTGTTTCACCAAGCTACCGTGAACTGCTTCCCTTATTTTGGGGCAGCAGCTTGGTGCTACATGAGTCCTAATTTTTCAGCCCCTTTCTTGTGAAGTTAGCCACCCTAATATCTTTTTCCTTCCTCCCAAAGCCCATGATAATCACCATAAACTTGTAGTGTTGCCCTGTTTTGCAGTCTAGCCATGTGGGTTGTTTAGGAAGGTGGCAGCTCGTTTTGGGTTTGATTATCATGTCCTAGCTATATACCTCTCTGATCAGTCTTAAGTAAGGCAGCAAGGGTGAGAAGTGTCTATAAAACAACTTGGTTAGGGCTTAGGTAGGGTGGCCAAGTATGGCTTTTGGGAGTTTCTTTAGTTAGTTGTTAAATATATGTGTGGGATTCTTGATGGCTAGTGAATTAATTTAGGAACTAGATGAGTGTAAATTAAAGGTGTGAAATAAGGTTAAGAAAATGGTTTGATTCAAGCATTTATGAAAATTTGATAGATGGTTTGATTTAATTACAAGTGGAATATAAATAAAATGTGAATTAATGGTCTTATGTTAATTTCTTGGTGTGTGTATGTATATAAATATATATATATATATATATACATGCACATAAACTAGAATAAAACATGCATACAAGTTATATGATGAAGTGTCTAGGAGGAGTTAATTAATGTTATTTGATTGTGTTTAAGAATAATTAGAAAGATTTGATTTGGTTGTGATAAAGGCTTAAGAGCAAAGAACATATAGGGTGGTTATATGATTAGTTGAAGAAGAAGTCTTGGAAATTGGGTATGTTGGTCTTAGAATTATACAATTTAAGCTTTTGATGAATTTTAAGTAATTGGTTTAACTTGAAATTGATGTTAGGAGAACAAGTAATATCTAAATTGATGGAATGATATTGGTTTCTTGGTATATAAACATACGCATGAACGAAATGAAATTGGTTGTCCTTAAGGTGTTTGTTGAAAAGCCTCAAAGAAACTAATTGTAATATGATAAATAAAACTTATTAGATTGAAATCTTGGGGGTTAAATATTATTTAAATTTGAATAAAAGTGTAAGAACAAAGAGTAAGAATGGTTCGTTAACGTTGTGGGTTAAGGAGTTAATGAAAGTGAGTAATTAATATAAATAAAGGAGGGTGAGTTATGAGTAAAATGTTGGAAAATGAAAGTTAAGAGGTGTTGAAGAGATGCGTGAACGTAAATGCAAGTGACAAATAGAATCATTTGAAGGTGAGTGGTTAATTGTTGCTCTTGGGGCTAGACTATTACGTGTAATTTTATATGAATTTAAATAAATGTGCAAGTGTAATGTTTTAGTGAGTTAATTGAATAATGCTTGTTTGAAATTGTTTGTGGTTGATAAGGGCCAATAAAATGAGATTTTTCTGAGCAATGATTTTTATTCCTAAATTTAAAAATCTAATTGCACCTAGGGTATTTTGATTTAAAAACCAAGAGAAATTTTGATTTTGATAAATATTTTTTTAAAAGAAGGAAGTGATCAGCCCCGGTGGGATGGATTATGTACGGAAATTAATTTGTTGTGCGGGCGGGTAAATGCCCAGTAGGGGATGATACTGTTGTGTGGGACTGAGTTACTGATTGGCCCTTTGTTTGCTTTGTGTGCTATGATTACTCTGATTCATTTGTGATTCTATGAATTATAATGATTGTAAATTTATGACAATTACAAATGTGCACGTGTATTTCTAATTAAATCATGATATTATTTTATATATATTTGTATTGGGTGATGCTAGTACCTTGTGGGTATGATTTTCCACTCATGGAGTTTGTAGGACTCATCCCCCTAGTGGATAATATTTTTAAGGAGTCCAATATGTGGCGTTGCCAAGTTTGTGACCTGCCGGCAGAGTACAACAACGTATTTTCCAGGATCTCAGACTTGAAGTTAAGGATTAATTTTGTAGTCACACTAGAATGGTGGAATGTTTAATTTTGTATGATATAACAGTCTAGATAATGGTCCTCGTGTCGTTGTATGAAATTAGGAACTCATATGTTGCATCTTGAGGCATGTTATATCAATTTTCAGTAAGTTACTATTTGTTTCAAAAAAAAAAAAAAAAAAAAAAACAAACTTTTACAGTGGAATTCTATTCTATAAAAGTTACTTTTATTCTTTAGTTGGGTCAAGAGTCATGGTTGTTACTTTGTTTTGAATTCAGGGTTACAAAGGTTTGGTCATCCAATCCTCCGGCCAGTCATGCCTCCGTGAGGGGTGTGACAATCAGGGCCAAGGGCTGCTGCCTAAACTGGTTCAGTAGCTCTACCTCTACCTCTACTACATCCCAATCGTCCTTTACCTTTGGCCACTGGTGGCTGAAGATTGGTAGATCCCTAGTTGGAGCTAGCATCCTGCTGCCTCCCTCTGCCCGCAACACGGCCACTACATTACATCATATCTAAAACAAATATACATGAGTTCATTATACATTTATAGGGTAAAGTGAAGGACAATACATTTAAATAAATCATAACTTGAAGTTTCAGGATGAATTGGAATGCATCACTAAGTCCACAAACACCTAGGGTAGCGTACACATACAAAGAAACAATATAACGTACTTGCAGTCATGGACCTCTAAACCTGGCTTTGATACCAAATTATCACACCCTCAAATGAAGGTATGACTGGTTCGAGGAATGGATAACCAAACTCCCGTAACCCTGACTTCACATTTACCAAACACAAACGACTCTTGAACATTTACATTAAAATCAAGAATACCTTTACTAAATTAAAATGAAATCATATACTTGTTATTAACATAAGATATTTATTGAAAATTTCGGTAGAAATTCCCTGTAAAGTGGAACATGCCCAAAAGTACATGCATAAATAACCTGACTAGTTACAACCAGTAAACAACAGTATCAATGTACGCAGAGAAGCTTGGCTCTAAACAACACATCAATAACTTCAGTTAAACTAATATAGACAATAATACAAAATGCCTAAAGTGACTGCAAGTGTCGTCCTTTGAGCTTCAAGTGTGCGATTCTGAAATATATCTTGCCGTAAAAATGTCGGCAAGTCACGAATTCTTACGTGACGAACACTGCTTTCCTGATACTAAAAAAAACCAGCAAAGGAAAGTGTGAGTCATAAGGACTCAGTGAGCAAACAACTTACCTAGAGGGTACCAGCATTAGTCAAAGCATAATAACACATATCATTGATTAATCTCATGTAACAATATCCATGTCTTGATTCAATAGTACACGTACGTACTTGTAATCATCGTACAATCACAATTCACTAGATAGAAAAATCATTCAAACTATTTGAAATTCACAATCCAAACAAAACAATTAGATCACTCAAAGCATTTAAACTGAGTAACTCAGCCTCTAACAACAAATATCTCCTGCCATCGAGCATTTACGCATCCGCATAAAAAGTTAATCTTCATACAAAATCCATGCCACCGAGGCTGAGCAGTCTATTCTCTTTTAAAACATTTATTAGAATAAAAAATATCAAATCAAAAATATCCTAGGTGCACTTGGATTTCAATTCCAGAAATAAAAATCAGTTCTCAAAATATTTCACTATGTTAGCCTTTATTAACCACAAACAATATCAAATAACAAACATAATTCAAATACTCAAATTCACATAAATCATTTTACTTAATTATCTGGCAACCAAAGTGCATGTAATTCATTCACAAAGCTCAAGAACGTGGTTTGTCAATCCATCTACTATGTGAAGGTGTTGAAATATTTTCGACACTATTTAGAGCTAAAAATCATCAATTCATATGTTATTTACAATATTCACTTCAAGGTTAATTCTATGATTCTTTAATTTACATAAATAAACTTAATATGGTTGTTAGAAGCTCATTCCCTCTAAACTTTTATTGAACATCTTAAAAAAATATATAAATTTACTTTATTACACTTATATGTATCTAAGTATACATATGTAAATATATATTTTCATATGGCTGTACACTCAACCTCCTCAACTATATACATTTGGTGTCTATTCTTTCTACCTCATAATTTAAATCCCTAAACTCTTCCAGCAATGCATACCCTTAAACCATCATGGCAGCTATATGACTATTCTTCCTACTCAAGGCATCTGTCACTACATTGGCTTTGCTTGGATATTTCAATTAAAATTGATAATCCTTCAAGAATTCTATAGACTTGCTTTTCCTTATATTCAATTCCTTTTGGTGAAACAAATACTTCACGCTCTTATGATCTATATACACTTCAAATTTTTTACCAATAGATAATGTCTCCAAATTTTCAAGGTAAACACCACAATTGCTAATTCTAAATCATGAGTTAGATGGTTTTTCTTCATATGGTCTTAACTACCTTGAAGCATATGCAACCATTATCCCTTGCTGCATTAACACACAACCTAAACCCTTTTTGGAAGCCTTATTTATTATACACTACAAATGTATCTTTAGAGTTTTGTATGACTAAAACAAGTGCAGAAGTTAAACTTTCTTTAACTTTTCAAAACTTCTTTGATAGCTTAAAATCCATTCCTACTTAACCCCAGTTCTTTAAGAAAATCCTTGAACAAATCTTCTATAATACCTTGCTAACCCTTATAACCGTTAAACATGTAGGTGTTGCCATTTTAACACTGCTTCAATCTTTTTAGGGTCTACTACCACCCCTTCACGATTGATTAAATGTCCCAAAAATACTACTTCTTTTCACTAGAACTCACACTTATTCAGCTTAGCATACAACCTCTTTTTCTTCAAGGTCTGTAGCACTACCTTTAAATGTTCCTCATGCTCTTCAGTATTCTTAGAATATATAAGGATGTCATCTATGAAAACTATCACAAACATGTCAAGGTATGGCATAAAAACTCTATTCATGAGATCCATGAGGGTTGCAGGGGTAATTTGTTAACCCAAAAGGTATTACCACAAATTCAAAATGATCATATCTAGTCCTACATGCTTCTTAGGCACATCCTTAGCTTGGATTCTTAACTAATGGTAACTTGACCTAAATATATCTTAGAGAACACTAAAGCCCCCTACAATTAATCTAACAGAACATCAATCTTAGGCAAAGGATACTTATTCTTAATAGTAACCTTGTTGAGCTACTTATAGTCTATACAAAATCTAAGTGGGCCATCCTTCTTTTTTAAAAATAGTTTTGGATACCTCCCAAGGTGAAATACTAGGTATAATATAGCATTTCTATAACAACTCTTCTAATTGAGTCTTTAACTTCTTCAATTCAACAGAAGCCATCTTATAAGGTGTCTTGGAGATTGGTGCAGTGCCAGGTAGTAAATCATTGGAAAACTCTACTTCTCTCACATGGGGTAATCCTTATTGGTCTTTGGAAAAGACTTCTAGAAAATCCTTTACTATTGGGATTTGACTTTTCTTTCACCTTAGCTAAAATGGCTAAGTACCATTGATAACCCTTCCATATAATTTTCCTAGCTTGTAAAGTAAATATCACACAAGAATTGACTATTGGCCTAGTTGCACAACTCATGACTTCAGATTACTTCACTACCTTATTTTCACAATCTAGGACTGCTTGCTATTTAGTAAATCATTTCACTCCTAAGATGACATCAATGTTAACCATTGGAAGGCAAATCAAGTCAGGGTAACTTAACCTGCCTTGCACTTTCAATTCACAATCATGGCAAACTTCTTAAGTAACTACAGATTTGCCTGTAGGAGTGTTTACTACAAAATTGTAAGGTAATCTTCTAATCTCTAGTCCATTCAACTTCCTATAACTAGCAAATATAAAAGAGTGAGTTGCCTCAGTATCAAATAAAATTATAACTTTTTTTTTCCAAATAGCAAGCACTCACATATTAAAGCATTTGGATCACTCTCAGCTTCCTTCTTGTTTATTGCAAAAACCCTGCTTGGAGCAGCATGCTTTTTGGTACCCTCAAATCCCTTTCTTTTGGACAAGCCCTGGTTATACATCCCTCCATCCTGCATTGAACCATGATACCTCCCACACTTCACACAATGTTAATTTCCTTGGAACTGGTTACCTAATTGTTTACCTCTGTCATACCCTTGGTCTTGTCTCCATGCTCCTATTCCTTTTAGCTTCTCTAATCTTTTTGGAATTCTCATATCTCTTCTTTCTTTCCATTTCTTCCTCCTTGCTGATTCTCTCAACTATTTACACTTTCCTACCAACTGAGCATAATCATTCTCCTCAAGTGTAGCTACTTTGCCCTTTATATCTATATTAAGTCCTCTATGGAACTTATCTGTCTTCCATGCATCATCATGAGTGGATTGCAGATAAGTAAAAAAAATTTGAGAGTTTCTCAAACTTGCTCTTATACTTAGCCACATTCATGCTGCCCGGCTTAAGTTCAATAAACTTTGCCTCCAACTCTTACTTGATACTTGCAGGGAAGTAATTTTCTATTAAAAGCTTCCTTATAGTTTTCCTAGGTCAATTCAACCCTCCTAGCCAACAATAACCTCTTTGCACTTCTTCACTAGTGCTCAACCTCACCTTCCAACATGTAAGTGGCCAGAACCAATTTATTCTCCTCTTTACACCCCCATGACTCCAAAACTTGTAATCTTGTAATTTACACCTCTGGCCAGAACCAATTTATTCTCCAATTTGTGTAGCCACGTATTTGCAATCTTGTAATCAAAACTTCCCAAGAAACTAGGTGGATTTATCCTTCTAAAGTAATTCATTAAGGCCCCAACTTCCTTTGGCCTTGGCTCAGGGTTTCTATCTCTAATAACATCCTCTTCTAGATTGACAGCAGCCGCAACATTAGCAGCAACAGCAGCTACCACTGCAGCCTCAGTTGCAACAGCTTTAGCACCTACTTGGTCTCTAAGTGCTCTTGTAACTCTCTTCTCATATGTCATCCTATCCACACATGGGTCACACTTAGTATTTTGATTAGAAAATCAATAGTCCTAAAGGTCTATACTAGGTTTCCGGGATTATATAAACCACTTATATGCATATATATCAATGATATTGCACAATACTACATTGTTTAACTTCATATACAGTACAGTTTTGAGTTTTGGCTATTTACACAAACAAACAAGACTGCATGCTTAAAATGACTACTAGCAAGTCTACTTAAACTCTTCCCCAAACTCTCACCCATTTGTGTCCCATATACTACTCTGATACTAAAAATGTGACACCTTACTCTTATAATTGTTCTTAAAAGTATCTTGTTTGTATATCCTTAGTTTGTAAAATAGTTAGGAGATTAGCTATTGTAAGGCTTGTATTGTTGTCATCTTGTGTACAATTATAGTATTTTTCATATAAGATCAATAATATTTCTATTGGTGTAATTATACTTCATTCAATGTATTCTTTTACTTAGTTAATCATAGTGATCTTTTTTATTTGTTTGACATAAAAATTTGTACATGACAACTTATGCTTTTTCAATTTTCCAATTAGTTGTATTCATTAAATGCCTTATTTATCTAAAGGACTTGTACAATTACTATCTGACAGTCACTTGTATAGTTCCTTTTTTTATCGGATTTGTAACTTGGTAACTCTTAAAGTATTAACTTGATTAACTTCATTGAAAATTGTAATAAAAATTCAACCTGGAATCAGATTAACAAGTTGATTGTAACTCATATATTGGATTCAAGGGGCTAAGCCTCAAAGTTACTATCATTGCAATATACATAGTGACCAGATATCTATAGAATCAACTTTAACATAGGTTTTGCCTCTTATACAATGGACTTGTTACAAAACAGAGTAGACATATCTATACCTACATTGAAATTCCCATAAATTGCTTATGAAGCAAGCAATCTACTACCCTAAGTAGGGGTGAGCAAAATAACCGAAAATCTGAATAACTAATATAAATACAACCAATTTTAATAGAAATCAAAATAACATGACTTAAACATTAAAGTAGTTGGTTAGAATTGGTAAGGAAATTTTGGGTCCGCCTATTTTTTGGTTTTCCAAAATATTAAGGCCGAATAACCAAAATTGACCGAAAGTTAAAGGATCTACTACATTTTTTATATATTCCATGTGTTAAACACTTCTACATAATTAGGTGCCACCGTGGTAGAGTTTTAGTTGGCATTGGCTTTACACCTCCCCACATACAAATATCTTTCTTAAGATAAGATCATAATCCTTATCTTTTTCCTTTCACACTGTTCTGGCCTCAAAATTTACAGAGTCCCTTCTCTCTTCTATTTTCTCTTTTTGCTAATTTAGCTACACAATAAAAATCAAAAGACCCCTGTGATTTCATGTCAAAATCAAGTCTAGTAATGAACAATATGCTCAGGAGATTCCACTTATAACCGAAGACTTTAGCCATGGAATCTTCTCTATGTTGGATATTGACTTCAACCATGCTTTCAATTTGATGAATCGATGCTCCCTTTCTCCTATTTAACGAAGATATGTTAGAGTAGGTTATTTTTAGTTTTATTTTTTGATTTCAATGGTGTTGATTTGCTTAGATCTAATTTATTTTTTAGATTGATGCTCCATTAAAGAAAAATATGTCCAGATTTGATTTTCTTTTTTCTTCCATTTATGAAATATTTGTTATTATTGAGGAATATATTATGGAATTTATATGCAAATTTTGTAATTATTGATTAATTAACTAGTTCTCCTACTTTTTCTTTTTGGGTCTAAAAATTGGGTTTTGAGGGCGATGAAAAAAATATTTATCAACCGACCGAAACTAGTTGCTTTTTCGATATTTTTGAACTGTTGGCAAAATTTAAAAAGCAACTATGTCAGTTGTTTAGGCTGTTAATAATTTTTGGAAACTGAAATGGTCAGGTCAGTTGGAAAAAGGCTCAAAACTGACTGACCCGACCGATTACTCAGCTCCGACCCTAAGTTTGCTAAGTCTTTTAATAGGTTTAGATTTTATTTTAGGCTTGGCAAAGGTTTCCTGATAAGGATTTAACAAATGCAAATGTACATATCTTCCTCAAGTAATATATAGTAAGTAGAGTATTGCTCCCATGAGGAATTGTCACTAATATTTAGCTAAGTCTTAAAATTAACACAATCCTAATTTTATTCAGACAAATGAATTACGATAGAAAAATCTAATTAAACTATATCTAACTAATGACAAATTAAACTAAAGATTTCAATTGATAAAGGCCTATAATTACAATTTTCCTCAACACTTCACTTGACATATTATTATCTTATCATGCTTAGTTATGGTATAGAATCATTAACCTAACGTTCTAATTCAATTATAAGCATATTCCTATGTCTTATAAATATATACCTTACTTAAAAAATTCACTATATTTCTGTGAGAATTTAAGTTAAGCAAGCTCATTAAGATTAGACCTAAATAGGCTACATAAGGCATATAAGTATATTCCTATCCTATGTACAAATAAAACTCAACAACATGTGTTGAATTCAAACAAGTGTTATATCATTCAAGGCTATTCCATAATTTTCTTTTCCAACCTAAATTAAGGATTCCTAATCAATTTAATTGGTAGCTAATCAACTAGAAGCATTAAGCATAGAATGAAATAAACAATCCATACACCAAACCCTAAGCAATCAATAAATAATAAAAACCATCAAGCTACATGTTGAGTTCAATTGTAATCCTAAAGAATAAATTAGTTCATGTTACCTAGTGTAGACATAAACTCAAACAATATAGACATCAAAGAAAGACAAGAAAAGTAAATAAGGAGTAGAATAATAGAAAATTGATAGCTTATCAATCTTCAACATCCAAGCTCCTTTTGCCTCCTTGCTCTCTTGATAGCTCCATTTTCTCCAAAAAATCTAAGCTTAATTGTGTCTCCAATTGTCTCCCTTTAATCCCCAAGGTAGCCCTTCTTTCATAAGCTTAAAACTCTCAATTTCACTTCAATTCAGATTAGGAATCGCGTCGGCACTGCAGTCTCAAAAATCAACAAAACATGGTAGTTTGGTAGTGACTTGGGCATTGTGGTCTCAGCTTTTTGGCACCGCAATGTCCACTTGTAAATTCCTAGGGCTGGGGACGCAACTTTCTGGCTCTGGGGCACCGGACTTTTGGGCAGCTTCCTTTGTTTTATGCGTTTTGAGCACGAATTTGACTTCCAATGGGAGGACTCTTTCTTATATTATACCTTCAAGACACACCAAGTTAGAATAAACTAAAACTCATATAAAACACCTAATCTAAATCTAAATCAACTAGGATTCATCATTCTATTATGATATGGACTTTAACTAGGATTTGACTAAAAGCTAAGCAAAAACTAACTAAAACTCAAGAACATAGCTAAAATAATATGAGTAAAATGATATAAAATAACTATATTTCCAAGAGTTACCATTTCCTTACTCTAACTTCTCTATTATGTTCTCTCAGATTCTAATTTGTAGAAAATGAGAAATGGAGCTTGAAAATGGAGATGATGAAGGTGATATAATGGAGGTTAAATTGTCTCTTTAGCCCCTCCGCTAACCAAACATCTATTATTTTACCACAAAACACATATATACATGTATGATACTATTTGATTACCATTAAGACAATTTTAAGCACACATAGATCTATAAATATATATATATATATATATATATATATATATATTTATACATTTTATTTCTAATAAACCAAAGCATGTATTATACTAGATTAATATCTTAACATTTTTGTTTCCATTAACATCTACTTTAAATCATGCTAGCTAGTTAAGGTAAAACTTAGTACATGTATGAAAGCCAAGCATTCATAGTCCATATATATATATTAAATTATCTATGTTACCTTTGTCTTTGCTAACTAAGTGACTAAATATACTCCTAAGTGTGATAAGTTTACCTATCTTAACTTGGTTCACAAGTGTATATTAAACATATATATTGATATACATTTATCCTAATATGTGTTGAATGCATGATTCTTTATTCCTATCAATTAGACAAAGTCTAACCACTCAATATACTAATCTAACATCAATAGTATAACACTTAGTAATCTGCCATCCTACGTATGAAATTATCGAAGTTAGAGGAGGCATTGCATTCTAGACCCAGCAACACCTCTATCCATATGAGCAGTAGTTGTAGCATTGGCTGCTACAGTAGCAACCACTGCAGCCTCAGTGGCAGCAGCATGAGCTCTAGCTTATTCCTTCAGAACTCCAGACACACCCTTAAGTGCATTGATTATGTCTTCCAGAATGTCACTCTGAGTTCTCTTTTCAGGAGTCATCTTGGAATACACACACAACACACTTTAGTCCATATTCAACATAGGACATTCATAACCCATTTTATCCAACCCTTATTCATTGAATATATCCATATTACTCAATTTCAACACAAGTAGCCTACTTGGAACACACACAAGCACTTTCAAGCATGTCACACACAATTGTACATTGGCATGTCTTTCCTATGCACTCTTTTCTACCCAGCAATGTTTTAGACATTACTCTGATATAACATGTCACACCTTACACTCTAAAGCTAGATTATGAAAATATTGTGTATTCAGTTACTTAGTAAGCTTATTGTATAAGTTGTAACATTGTAAAGTTACCTATGTTGTCAATAAAATTTCTTTTCGTGAGCCTTCTTGTGAGAATTTTGCATTTTGTTACATATATATATATATATATTTGTCTCCTTGCTTGTGAAATTTTGATCATATAAATATACAAATTAGATGTTATTGGATTTTAATAATAAGCATGAATTTGGTTTCAGTGCTATGTTATTTCTTTATGATATTGAATGTTAAAACACTAAAAGTTGTGAAGTGAATCTACTCTTGTAAAAATAAAATCAAACTTTTTAATGGACACGAATCTGTTTAAACTCGATCAAACCTAATTCAAGAAATATGTTGAAACTTAGGTAAAACATAATTATGTTTAAACCCATTTATAAGTTAAAATCTCATCTTGAAAATAGTATAAAGCTTAGACTTAACTTCACCTTCATTCTTTATATTCATGATGAATAGTATTTACAAGATTAAGCCTTGAGGAGCCTTTAAATCAATTTATAATGGGTTTGCCTTTCAAAATACTAAATGTTTAGCATTTTCACTAAGACCTATGACTACTTTTTTACAAGGTAAACAATTAAGAGCGCTACCACTATTACAAAGTGACAAATTCTTCACTAAGTGCTCCTTCATATTTGCAACATCAAAAGAAAACTAAATACAATTCAGTCACTCATCTATAGGATCCTAGAACTCTTCATCATTATAGCCACCTCCTCAGACATGCCATTTCATATTCACACACATGCAGTCCTCATAGTAGTCAACATAGCATACATAGTAACACTGATAAGCCAAATTAAGCATGATGTTCAGTTCCAACTTTGTCCAGAATAGAAGTCAATCTGTAGCATCATGTTTTGCAAATGTGAGACAAAAATCTCAGCATGACACACAGGACTTATAAAAACAACTTGATGCTCAGTTTAATGAAAATAGAGGAAATGCAAATCTAATTTTTAGGCATGCACAATTAGAGCTCAGTTCATATGCCAATGTGCAAACAGAGACAAGTATCACCCATTTTTTGATAGATTCAACCACAGTGCAACAAGTACAGTCTCCTCTAGACCTTGAATCCAGTTACTAGGACGTTTAGGCACATCTTGGGGCCTGAACTTCTTAGGCCAACACATTGCATAAATACTAGACTAATTGGAAGAAAATAATGCTCAATTCATATAACTTAGCATTCTAATTTTTCAGTTCAACAGCATCCTCATCATGCATGCATTTTTAGGAGGAGTTTAATAGAGTAAAATTGAGTAATTTATTAACTTTATTAGGAAGAAAATAGAACCAAAATGCATGTAACTCATACCTTAGTCTAACCAGTAACTACAAGCTCTACACTTCAATTAGACATATTCCCAAGCTTCCCTATTAAATCCCTTCTGAACTCTTTGGTTAATAGTCCTCCTCTAGTCTTCCTAAGGTCAATTACTAGCTTCAGAAAACTCTTTCCCTTAATTGAACTCAAAGCTTGCTTTTGGTCCAAGCAAAGTATTTCCCAGGTGCTATTAACTTCAATGGTGGTTTTGGTTTTTCAATTGCAGATTAGGAAAGCCTTCATGCAAACAAGCTAACTCTCTCTCACTCTAGAACTCTTTAGGCTTCAAGATTGCAGAATTGGTGGTATATGAGAATGAAGAAGACAAGTTAGGCTTATATATGAAGAATATATTTTAGTGTATATTTCCCTAGTCATCCTTATCTTCAAGCATTATCACAAATCAATTTATATATATATATATTAGCCAGTAATAATATCTTATTCATTAGCCAGTAATAATCTCTTCAAGCATATTTTTTTCACAGACTTATGTCAGTTTGTAATTTTATATAAAAGTCAGTTTTGTTTGATATTTTGATTGAAATATTTTAAGTGTTGGTTAACCAAACCGAACCAACAATATAAATTAAATACTTATTTTTTTAATATGAAAAATTAAAATATTATATATTTTAATAGCTTAATTAAATTTAAAAATTATAAAATATATGTATTTATATTTATTGCATATGTTATTATTTATAAATTATTGATTTTCGGCTTAAAAAGTAAATAAAGCATGCAAAATTCTGAAACCAACCCAAACCGAATAGTCAAAACTGACACGACCGACACAGGCACATAATAATAAGGACATACTCCAAATTCAAAAACTAACTGACCCAAACTGATATTCATTTTTTCAATTCTAATGTTTTTAAAATCGATTTTTTCAATTTGGAAGTCGGTTGAATTTTTTGAAAAACCGATATGATCAAATGTTTGGTAAGAGGCCAAAAACTAATCGAACTGACCCAATGCCCACCCCTATTGTTCATATTTCCAAACATAGTTTCTGGCCACTAGTACTATCCTTGTTCTCATATAGGATTTAAAAGCACTTAGGTTAATCTATTCCTCCACTAAGTTGATTATTTTATTAGATTAATTCTAGCACCTAGTATAAATCAGTTTTAGACCTTTTAATCCTTTTATTTCCATTAATATTTCTATTCCAAATTTGTGTTCATCTTACCTTACTAAAATTCCCATGTCTTGGTTATATGTGCACATCAATTACTATTTGACAATGTTACTGCCTGCTCCTAACTAGGGCTTGTTAGTTTCACCTAGCATACTATGGTTCACAAGTTTCTATTAAAATCCTATTGATGCATATACTAGTTTACAAGAAGCTTGCTTTAGCAATCAAGTTCTAGTAAAACAAATGAAATATTCTACTTCAATTATGAAATCAGTTTCAAATATTTTATTCTTACTCAGTTTGACAAAATCAAATTCATGCAAGGCTTATACTCATATATTTCACATATCACGTAGCATGTATTCATACAAATTCTAGTCTCATTTAAAAGATATCTATGTATATACTCAATTTTCCTATAAAATCCAGGCATTATGTCTCCAAGTATATACATGTGTGTGTGATTGAGTGTTCAAGTATATAGGGTTTACATATTAGCTCAAAGGGGTAACTAAGGATATACTTTAATTAAAGGTTAGCTTGAAAGGTTCAAACGGTCTAAAGATGGTTTAAATCATGTCCATAACTTAGCTTTGTCTAAGATTTCTCCTGAAGAGAGATTCAAAAAATTTATAAGGTTCCAAACTAAATATGAATTTCCTAAACATAAAAAGTCTCTAAATAAGCATCAACAATCCTAACTAAAAGATCAAAGTGCATAAAAGTGTTGAAAATCATATACTACAATGCTACTAACTCAAGAATTGAACATGAATGTGAAGGAACACATGAAAACTAAAATATTATCATAAGATGAGAGATTTCATCGTAAAAGCATAATAACATCTTGGTTAACTAAACAACCCAAAATCAAACACCTCTAAACTTAAAATAAACATTGTCCTCAATGTTAAAATTTTTTAACAAGAATAAGGATAGAAAACTCCCTTGCATTGGGGTAGCTTCTTAGAGAAGCTATTAACATGCAATTTAGGTGGCCTAGAGGAGTTAAGAGGGTGTAAAGGGATGCCAGTTGTGAGGATTAATGGAGAGAATACAAAGAAAACAAAGCAAAGTTAAAGTTTAGAGGAAGTGGAAATGGGGTAGAGAGAAAAAGAAAGGAAAATCTCATATCTTGCACACCGTGAGTCCAATTGAGTTAAAATTTTGAAGGGTGACTAAATTCAAGGTGTAAAAGAAGGATCTCAACTTGCTTGTACAGTCAAGAGGAAAGGCAAGAACTAGAGGTGACCGAGAGGAGTTCTAAGAAAGGAAATTCAGTTTCTTGGTGAATGTTTGGAGGTTCAAGTTGAAGTTTTGAAAATAGGCTAAGAGAGGTGCTAGCAGGTCAGTTGTCACTTTTCATATGTCATTAGAGACTTGGAGCATATTGAATCAAAGTTGGCCGAAAGCCTTCTGGTAAGAGAATCTTAGATTTTTAAGTTTAATTATTAGGGAAAATTCTTGGATTTCTAGATTATGTTCTTGATAAAGGGAAAATCACGGCTGAAGATGATGAAATTTTGTGTCTATATGCTTGATTGGACGAGACTTAGATTGAGGATTTATGGTGGAATTGTTTTGTAAAATTGATGATTTTGTATGAATCTTGAATTGTATGATATTAGGGAGAAATTAACGTTGAAACTTGATGATAATGTATGAAGTGGAATTTTATTCATGTATGAATTCAAATTCAAATTCGAATATCTCTTCAAATTTAAAATGATATTTGAATTTGAATTTGAATTTGACGAATATTCAAATATTTGATTCAAATTCGAATATTTGAATTTTTATTGTATAAAATAACATTTATCTAAAAATTTTATGTTTAAACTTTAAAAATATAAATATACAAAATAAAACTATTAAAAATATAAATATATAAAATAAAACTAAGTAATTTAAAATATGGGTATGAATATTCAAATTACATAATCATAATAAAAAACAACAAGTATTGCAGTTATTGTACCACCTAACCCTAATCTTAACATTAACTCTAATCTTAATCCTAGTCCTAATTCTAACTCTAATCCTATTCTAACTCTAATTATAATTCTAATTTTATTAAAATATATTTAAAAACAGTTGTTGTTAACAAAAATTAAGAGAATTTTATTTGGTAGAATTCCTAAGAAATTCTAGAGGATGCAAATCTAAAGTAAAAATGATGAAGGTAATATTTTTTTAAAAATTAAATAAATACAAATAATTATATAAAATTTATAATCATATGTAATTTTTTTTTAATTACATATCAAATAGTTAATAGAATACTTAATCAAATAGTTACTCGAATACTTAATCAAATAGTTACTCAAATACTTAATCAAATAATTTGATCGAATATCAAATCGAATACTACATTATTTGAATTTGATTTGAATTTAAATTCAAACTCTAAAAAGAGTTTTTATTTGATTTGAATTCATCAACTTCAAATTCAAATAATTAAATTGAAATCAAATTCAAATATCGAATTGTGTGAATAGTAGTTGGATCATTTAAATTAGATGTTAATTTTGAAAATCTTTGAAGGCTGAGAGAATAAGGAATGTTTATAAGGATGATTTGGAATTTTATTTTGAATCGATAATTCATGGGTATTATTTGTTATATGGAATTGTCATATTGATTGTTTGAATTAGTTGGGCCGAGAAGGGTAATTTTGGGGAGAATTTATAGTTCTTGATAAATTAATAGGTGAATTAGATCTTGAAGTATTTCTTTTAAGTAGCCGAGAATAAAATAATAATAATTAATTTATAATATATATAATGCATAATGGATAAATTAAGAGGAATTAATAAAATATATTTGAATATAAAGAACTAATTAATGGAACAAGTGGGATTAGTTATTATTTAAATGAATAAAGCAAACACCAAGTTGTGATCACTTGTAACCGAACAAGGTTGAGGAACCCTAATTTTTGGTGTACCAGAAACATTTGGACTTGGAATGGAGCATATGGACCTGAACTATGGACATTTGGACTCTGACTGTGGACTGCAATTGAACTGTGAACAAACCATGAACCGTAAACTGAGAAATACAATAACAGGTAGATATATGCGTATTTCTTGATAATGTGATTTTCATTGTGTGTGAGTTATAACTATCAATTTTTACTCCTTAAAGCTCCACCGTATGCATGCATTGCTCATGAGTGTAATTTTGAGAAAATTATGATGAAAATTCCTTGCTGGTATTTCTAATAAAATTGTATTGTGTATGATTGGTTTCAATTATGGAATATGGCATTGGACTGGTTGGTGAGAATCGATGTAGGTGGTTAGATCGCTGAAAAGCCATTCTGTGAGTAAACGTGTGTCGCTGAAGCACCCCTACAAGGAAGGTTCGACTGTGATCAGACCTCTTGTCTGAAGGTACCCAGACTCATAATGCATTAGACCCATTTAGTACTCAGTAGCCCTAATCTGGTTAGGGATGTTTCCTAAAAGGCTAGCCCAACCAGTGGATAATCTATAGCATTCAGAATTGGTTTATATGCATGCACTACATCTCTCTGTTTTTATCAAACTAGACACCTTTCAGTTTTTAAATCTATATGTATATATATGTTGGGATTTATATCCCCATTATTTTTGAACTGGTGTATCAGATTAATTATATACTTAGAGATATTGCAGTATTTGAGTGGTAGTATAATATGATGGTTTCCCATGTAGCAGGTTGGACCTACATATCATGTACAATAGTATGCTTTCCTCATAGGACAGTAAATTTATATTGATCCTATAGTGAGAGATTTTTCGATGAAAGATGTGAATGAGATACCAGATCAGCAAGGTCTAGATGATGGTAATGGTAATGTAGTTATTAAGAAGATAGAGGTGGAAGAAGTGTTAAGTGATGAGGAGCCGATGTCAAAGGATGTTGTAGAGGAGGTATCAGTTGATAACGTACCTATGGTTAAGCCGATAAAGGAGCTGGTTTGGTTACCAGATGCTGTTGTCGATGATAAGGATAACATCGAGGAGGATCCATTTGGGATGACTCCTTTATGTGTAGTGAGGTGGTCGACCCAAATGTTGTCATAGCAGACTGAGCTATTGTGCATATTCTTTTTGGCATGGGAGCTATTGTGCATATTCTTTTTGGCATGGGAGCTATTGTGCATATTCTTTTTGGCATGGGTCTCATATAAGATAATGATTGCATGCATTTTGTCAGGTATTGAGATAGATCTGAGGGAGCTGTCAAGGTATTAATTGTGTTATATACAGATGATGGATTGATTAGTGGAATGGTTCGTATGATCACTTACTCCCAACATATTATCTGATGTTGTAGTACAATAATATTAACTCTAATGTATATATGTATGTTTGTGTTAATATTATATAAACAGGTGTTGATATGTGTAAATTAGAAGAAAATGTTGTGTTATAGTCCTTAGTTTTTTAAAATTTGACGAAGTTGTCATCCAAGTGGGTTTACTGATATTATTACTTAGTTTTCGAAGTAAGATATTAGATTATGATTATTTTTCAAGCCATAACACACCTATCCTATAGTAGTTGAGTTGTTGGAAGGTACTATGATATTCCTATAGATGTGTATTTTATCTTATAGTATACAGGGGTGTTATAGCTATCTTCATGAGGCCTCCATTGCTAAAGTCAGAAAGGGTTAAGCATTTCAAAGTCAAGCCGAAGACTATAAATCAAGCATTACTTGGGAGGCACCCCAAGTTCTTTAAGTTTTCACCTTTTGTTTTCAATTTGTATTTTTGTTTAGATTATTATTATTTTTTATTTCAAGTTTTCATGTTTTTCTTGTTGGTACAGTAGTCAAGCATTAAAATACAATCGACATGGCTAAAGAGGGCGAAAAACAGTACATTGGGCGCCTCAGCCCCAGGAAAACACTGTTGTAATGCCCTAACGATAGCCATCAGTAATACCATGCCCTAGTAGTAGCCATCAATTGACTAGCCTTGAAATGCACTGGTTCTCCATTGGTTAGCTTTCAACTAGAGCCTGGAAAGCGCAGGGTATTGATCACTTCATCGTAGTCCACTATTGCACTGGATATGTTACATACTTATCTAGCTCCAAAATGCCAGGAATTCTATAGAAGTTGTTTATTGCATTGCTTAAGAAAGACACCATCTTCCTTCAAACCATAACTTTATTGTGATTGTGTTCCACAAGATTGGCATAAAATTCTCTTGCCAATGCAATGATTCCAACTGAGGGCAGTGCACATAATCTAGCCCAATTTCTTGAATCGATCATGTTGGCTATGTTCCTGAAGTAGTTCTGACTAAGGTGCAGACCTCTTTGTCCCACAATTTTCTTTATTACAAGCCCATCATGAAAGCGCTTTTCTGCAGCAGCAGAGATAAACTAACTATTATCAAAGCTTGGTCTATATACGAGCACGCTTAGTAGCATTTATGTTTGGTCCCATTGTCCTGAAAAATAACAACAAAATAAACTTAAACCTTAAAATACCTAGTAACAACGTCAACCGCAACCTATTAATTAACAAAAAGTGTCTCAGCCCCACACATCATTTAAAGAAATTCTTAGGCATTTTATATCAACATCATATCATTTGCAATACTCATCAACATGTATCATCCACCCCTCCCCTAAACCAATTTCCACTATCATAAAATTATCAAGAATATTCAAGAATTATAGGGGTAAGGGTCATGGTAAGATGATATGAATGCATATTGCTACAATTTCATCCAACAAAACCTCAAAACCAAAAATTATGCATAGAACCCCCTAAGGAACATATCTACCCATAATCAATCAAGCATTTAAGCATACAACACAAGAAAAAGCATTCTACCTACAAGAAAATTCGTAGAATGTAAAGAGAAAGGGAAGACCACTAACTTGTGTTGAAGTAATTCCAAATAGAGTGCAAACTGTGATGTAGGTGAAGGGTTTTTGTGTGAGCATGATAGAAGACACTAGAATGGGGTTGGGTTGGTGGTTTGTAGCCTAAAACCTCTGATTTCATAAGATTGAGAATTGGGGTATGATGTAAGGTAGTTATGGCTCTGAAATTTTGTTTTGAAAATAGAGATCGTGATACAGCTTTGTGGCATCAAGAAGTAGGCACTGTGGCACTAAGCCTTAGAATTTGAAATTTTTACAATATGCGAGTTCCCTCTGTGGCATGCATAACATAAAGCCACGTGCAAAGCTTTCTATCTAAGACACAGTTTTGTTTAGAACTTAAGAAGCAGTGGCCTGAGTAAAGAGGCACCACGGCTCAGTGCAATCTGTGTAAAAACAATTCATTGCTGAGCATGTGCCGTCGTGGCACTAATTAATGGACAGCCGCGGCTTGAAGCTTTCTGTCTAAAATTGGAACTTTTTTTTTCATTGGATTATAGAGCAGCGGCGTAGGTATTGTGGAGCCATGGCTCAAAGGGATTTGAGTACTTACCTAGGGTTTCCTTTTTCATGGTGCTGTGGCGAGGTGCTCACTGTGTGATTTTGCAATTTTCTGTATTTATGGTGCGGCGGCATAAAGGAATGTGGAGCCGCGGTGTCTATGCTTCCTGAGAGAGATGACATGAAGTCTAAGTGTAAATAAATTAAGAAAAAAATCAATATACTAATTAAAATAAAGAAAAGCGTTCAAGAACTTGGGTTGCCTCCCAAGAAGTTCTTGGTTTAAAGTTCTCAGCTTTACTTTGTTATGCTCATTCGGCATTGGTTAGAGTGATAGAGATCTTTTGACGATCAATAGGACCTCCCTAATAATGTTCGAGCCTTTACCCATTAACCTTGAATTCGTTGTTAAGTTATTTTTTGTCAGCTATTTCCATAGCTTCATAAAAAAACACTGTAGTGACTATGAATGGTCTGAACCACCTTGACTTGAATTTTTCCAAAAATAGCTTCAAACTGGAATTAAAGAGTAAAACCTTCATACCAGGCTCAAAATGATAGTCCATGATCTTCTTATCATGCCATTTTTTTGTTCATTCCTTATAAATCTTTGCATTCTCATATGCTTGAAGCTAAAACTTATCCATCTCATTAAGTTGAAGTATCCTCTTCTCACTAGTTGCATGGAAGTCAAGATTTAACTTTTTAATGGCCCAATATGCATTGTGCTCTAGCTCCACTAGGAGGTGGCATGCTTTCCCAAAAATTAGTCTATAAAGAGATATGCTTATAGGGTTTTATAGGCCGTACAATATGCCCACAATGCATTATCCAATCTTTTCTTGAAGGGTATACTGTTTTCTCCAAGATTTTCTTGAATTCTCGGTTGGAAATTTCATCTTAGCCACTAGATTGTGGATGATAGAACTTTTTGAATGACTCTATATTTAGCTAAAAGGGCCTTCAAATGATTGTTGTAAAAAAGGGAACCCCCATCATTAATAATAGCGTGAGAGGTGCCAAATTGATGTGACGATTCATGTCTTGAGGAAATTCATAATAGCCTTTGAATCATTTGTTAGCAAGGCTATTGCTTCTACCCGCTTTGAAACATAGTCCACTGCCACCAAGATATATTGATTGTTGTATGAGGATGGGAAGGGACCCATGAAGTAAATTCCCTATACATAAAAAATCTCCACTTCAAGGATATTGTTCAGGGGCATCTCCTATCTTTAGAAGATGTTGCATGTTGTCAGATAAACCATGCAAGTGTATGTATCATTAATAAGTAATAAAGTGATTAGTAAAGTATTGTTCCTACGAGGAATTATATAACAATGTTAAGTACTAAAATTGTATCAACTCTTATTTTATCCAAATGATTACATCTTTGAAATGATTAACTAAATTATCTAAACTAATGAAATGGAAATATTTATAATGAGACGGGCTCCCTTATTTCATTTAACTTACACTTATCCTATCTTGTTCATGTTCATGGTATTAACCAAGGATTCTAATTTAATTATAGGTATCTTTCGGAATTACTTATAATCATACCTCAATAACCAATTCACTATATGTCAATGAGAATTTAATTAAACAAGATTCATTAAGAGAAAACCTCATTTGGTTAAACATGGTCTATAGGTATATCCTATATGCAAATCAAATCCAACCATCAATGTGAATGAATTCAAACATGTATTATATCATTCAAGGCTAATTTAGATTTTCTTTGTCAAGGTTCCTCTAAATTACCACATCAATCTAATTGGAGATCAAGCAATTACAAGCATAAACTTGGAATAATACACATAACATAAATACCAAAACTCATAAGCAATTCATAGGAAAAACAAAATCAAGCTACATATGAGTTTAATTGCAATCCTAGAATAAGGGAATTAGTTCATTCTACATAAATTAAGCATGGCTGGAGCTAAACAAATCATCAATATAACATAAGGAACAAAGAAAGAAAAAGGAAATGGAGAAAACTCATGAAGGCTGCCACCAATCTTCAAGCTTCTTGCTCATCTTTCTCCTCTTGCCTCCAAAGGCTCTCAACCTTCTCTATAGCTATAGAAGAACCCCTAAATCTCGAATGCCCTCTAACCCTAACTCATATCACACTTAACCCCTCAAATCAGTATTTTGCAGCATTTTGGATGAAACATGGGGGGCAAAATATCATGTTGGCGCCTAGGCACCAAAGGCAAAGAGGTCTGGCACCTAGGCGCTAACTCCTTAGAGACTAGGCACTAGACAGATACTTAGAAAAATTCCTGGTGCAAGCTAGAAATTCGTCCCTTGTGTTTTTGGTCTTCAAACTTGACTTATTGAAGCCTTAAACCTTTAAAATGCATAAACAAAAACCAATCAAGATTGAATCTCTTATTTGGAAGCTAAATCCTAACAAAAACAATTAAAACGCAAAAACATAATACAAAACACAAAAATTTACAAGCTAAGCTAAAACTAACCAAATTACAATGTAAAGCTCAAGAACATAGCTAAAATGAATGCGTAATGAGATATAATATAAGTACTTTTGAGAACTTATCAATGCTTATATTTTGGCACCTATCACATGTGGTAACAAAATTATAAGCATCTTTAAATAAAGAGGGCCAATAAAAACCTAATTTAAGGACTGGAAATGTTGAAGAATACTTTGAATTTCTTCCTTCAGGACACACCTTCTAAGAAACTGATCAGTACATTGCTTAAAACAAAAAAACAAAAAAGGGTCATCACATACATAATATTTAGCATTATGTAAAAACTTTTTTATTTGTTGGGAAGTCAACTTAGGAGGGAAAACTTTACTTACAATATAATTAACAAAATCAGCATACCATGGTAATTTTTGGTGTTCAACATGAAAGAATTGTTCATCCTGAAAATTTTCATTAATCAAGGTTGATAGATGGTGTCCCACTTTTTTTCTGTTCCTGTTCCTTTCCGTTCTCTAATCTCTAAGTCAAACTCTTATAGCAAAAGGATCCGTCTAATCAACCAGGGTTTCGCATCCTTCATGGTAATCAAATACTTAATAGCAGAGTGGTCAATAAAAACAATAACTTTAGTTCCAATAAGATAAGAATGAAATTTATCAAAAGCAAACATTACTGCTAACAATTCTTTTTCAATGGTGGTGTAATTGAGCTGAGCTCCAGTCAATGTCTTACTAGGATAATAAATAGAGTGAAAGATCTTATCCTTACGTTGTCCTAATATTGCGCCTACTGCATAGTCACTAGCATCATACATAAGTTCAAAGAGTAGGTTCCAATTAGGAATAATAATTATAGGAGTAATAATTAGTCTCTGTTTTGCAACTAGACATGCTTCATCAAAATCAAAGGGAGTTTCTTTTTTCTAAAAGGTTACATAATGGTTTTGAAATTTTTGAAAAGTCCTTAATGAACCGCCTATAAAAGCCTGCATGCCCTATAATGCTTCTAATACCTTTTACAAAAGTAAGGTGGTAGGATTTTCTCTGTTACTTCAAACTTTGCCTTATCTACCTTTATCATGCCTTTGCTAGACATTTTATATCCTAAGACAATCCCTTATTGTACCATAAAATGACATTTTTCCCAATTCAATACCAAATTGGTCTCTTCATAACGTTTAAGCTCACATTTTAAATTATGGAGACAACTATCAAAACAGTCCCTAAAAATAGAAAAATCATCCATGAACACCTCAAGACTATGCTCTACCATGTCAGTAAAAATAGTCATCATGCATCTTTGAAAAGTAACAGGTGCATTACAAAGACTAAAAGACATCCTTCTAAAGGCGAAGGTGCCATCGGGAAAAGTAAAAGTGATCTTTTCTTGGTCTTTCGAGGCTATTACTATATGGTTATACCCCGAATAACCATCTAAAAAACAATAAAATTGCTTACCTCTTAACTAATCAAGCATTTGATCAATAAAAGGAAGAGGAAAATGGTCTTTCCTTGTGACCTTGTTGAGCTTGCAGTTATCCATGCATACACGCCATTCGGTCACGGTCCTTGTAGGGATAAGTTCATGGCGTTAGCCACAACTGTCATCCCTTTCTTCTTTGGTACGCACTGAATTGGACTTACCCATGAGCTGTCCGAGATGGGTACATGATGCCCACATCTAACAACTTTATCAATTCCTTCTTGACTACCTCTTTCACGATTGGATTGACCATATTTGATGTTCAATGGTAGGTTTATGGTTTCCATCCATCAAAATTTTATACATGCAAAACAAAGGGCTTATGCCTTAAATGTTGGCTATGGTCCATCCTAGTGCCTTCTTGTGTTCTCTTAGTATACAAAGGAGTATCTCTTCCTACATATTAGTAAGAGCAGCAAAAACAATAATAGGCAAAGTAGATGATGGACTAATAAAAGCACACCTTAGATGTGGTGGTAATGACTTTAACTACAATGTAGATGGCTCTTCACTAGAGGGCTTGGAATCCGAAGGTGTAAAGGCCAAAATGTCAAGAGATTCAAACTTGAGGTTTGATCTTGCTATGAATGGTGATGTATCTAATAATTTCATACACTTAACAAAATTTTCATCTTCTCTATTAGTACTAAAAATTATAGATGCTTCAAAAGGGTAAATAGGATAATCTTCTAATAATACCTTTTGAGTTAATTCATTAACCACATCAATAGCCAAACATTCTTTATGGCCTAAAGGAAATTTTATAGCTTTAAAAACATTAAATGTTACCTCTTGGTCTTAGACTCTCATAGTAAGCTCACATTTTTGCACATCAATTAGGATTCTACCTATATCTAAGAAATGTCTTCCAGAATGATAGGGATTTCCCTATCTTCTTCCATGTTAAGCATAATAAAATCAGCATGAAAAATCAGTTTATCAATTTTTACTGGCACTGCTATCAGCTATTTGCAATGTAACTGATGTAGGTTTAACTTCCCTAAAACCCAAATTCCAATATATAGACAAAGGCATTAATACTAACTCCTAGATCACATAAAGCCTTACCAAAAAATTAAGTATCAATAGTACAAAGGATAGTAAAACTACCTAGATCCTTTAACTTTGGTGGGAGTTTCTTTTATAGTATAGCTATTACATTCTTTAATGAGAGCAATGGTTTCATACTCACCTAACCTCCTCTTCTTGGATAAGATGTCCTTCACGAACTTGACATAGCTCGGCATTTGATTTAAAGCTTCAACAAATGGTTTGTTGACGTGGAGCTTTTTAAACATTTCCAGGAATTTTTGGAATTGCTTATCAAGAGTCTTTTTTTGGAATCTTTGAGGAAAAGATAGTTGAGGAGTAGGCATAGTAGATTCATTGGTTTGATCTTTTTCCTCTTTCTTCTCAATTGAAGTATCTACTTCAATTGGTTTATTCACAACTTTTGCTTGTTTATTCGGCTCCTCGACTGTCTTGCATTGCTCTTTATCTTTCATTAGATTAGGCTCAGTGTCACTAGGGAGGGCACCTTGAGGCCTATTTGTCAGGGCATTGACTAGCTGGCCTATTTATGTCTCAAGAGTTCTTAAAAAAGCAGCTTGAATTTGGATCACTGAATCAGTCCTAGACATGTATTGCATGAACATGTTCTCCAAGGATGATTTTTTCTCAGGTGCAACCATTAGTCTTGCTTGTGGTTGAAAACCGGGAGGGTAGATAGGCTTTGCTGTATTTGAAGTCCCTTGATTGGTCCAACTAAAATTAGGATGGTTTCTCCATCCCAGGTTATAAGTGTTGGATAAAGGGTTGTTTTAACTATTATAATTGCCTATATGTTGTACTACTTTGGTGTTTGGGCATTGGTCACTACTATGACCATCTCCACATATTTCGCAAGCCATAACTTGATTCTTGATTGCCAAAACCTCAGGAGTATCAAATCTTTTAGCTAGACGAGCCACTTGTGATGTTAAGGCAGTGAAGGTATCCAACTCATGTAGCCCAACTACTTTACAAGTTGGAAGTCGCTCAGATGACCATTGATAATTATTTGAAGCTATTGCTTCCAACAGTTCTTATGCTTCGTCAATGGACTTTTTCATTAATACACTACCAGTTGTGACATTAATGGTGGTTCTTGTTTCGTTAACTAAACCATTGTAGAAGGTTTGGACTTGTAGCCATTTTGGAATCCCATGGTGGGGGCACTGCCTCAACAAGTCTTTGTATCTTTCCCACGCTTCATAAAGAGATTCTTGGTCTTGTTGCATGAATGAGGTGATTTTATTCCGCAACTTAGCTACTTTGGCTGGTGGAAAGAATTTTGCCAAAAACTTTTAAGCTAAGTCTGTCTATGTAGTGATAGAGTGGGATGGTAAGGAGTACAACCAACTTTTCGCCTTATCTCTAAGTGAGAAAGGAAAAAGCCTTAGACGAATAGCATCATCAGAAATGCCATTACACTTGAAAGTGTTGTACAACTCCAAGAACATCACCAGATGGGCATTCGGATCACCATTTGGAAGGCCAGCAAATTGCTCCATTATTGGTTCATTTGAATTTGGCCACGTTTAATTTCAAAGTTATTAGCTTTAATTGCCATCTATTTGATGCTTGAATGAAGGCCTTCCACTAAGGAGACAGTATAGTCTCTCAAGGCCTTAGGCTTTTGTTCGTCAACCATTACTGGATTTTGCAAAGTACCTTGTTGGTTCTCTTTTAGAAGTATTCGAATTGTCTTTTTGATCTCGGGATCAAAGGGAATGACTTCCAAGCTACGAGTTCTTTGCATAAACCTAAAACAAAAAAGAAAAAATATAAATTAAAACTAGAACTGGCTGGTATTAATATTAGTAAGAATAGAATAATTCCCCGGCAGTAGTGCCAAAAACTTGTTAGAATTACTACGCAAGCGTCAAAAACTTAGTTAAGTATCATTCCCACGAGAAATTAATTCGATTAAGCCAAGTACTAAAATTTACCAACTCCAACTTTATCCAGATAATTGAAAATTTAAGATTGTTATTATGATTAAACTAAAGCAAGTAAATAAAATGACTGAACTTGAGATTATATAGAAAAAACCTAGGATTGTAATTTCACTCACACTTCACTTGACTTGTCTTTATCCTACCATGCTTAGTTATGATATTATGCTATTAGCCTAGGGTTCCAAGTTGTTTACAAGCATCTTTTGAATTACTAATAATTCATACCTTACTTAATTAGTTCACTATATATCTATAAGAGTTGAATTAAGCAAGATTCATTAAAAACAAACCTAATTTGGCTGCACAAGGTATATAGGTATGTCTACCCTTTATGCAAATGTAATTCAACCAACAAAGTAGAAGAATTCGAATATGTGTTATATCATTCAAAGCTAACTTAGATTTCCTTCATCAATGTTCCTCTAGATTACCAAAATCTATCTAATTAGTAGCTAATCAATTAGAAGCATAAAGCATATAATGATATAAATAACATAAATACCAAACCCTAAGCAATTCATAGATAAAATTAAATCAAATTACATGTAAGTTCCATCATAATCCTAGAAAAAGGAATTAGTTCATGCTAGTAGATGTAAACATGACCAACTAAATAAAACATTACAAATATACAAAGAAACTAAAAGGAATGAAAGCATAAGAGAAAACTAGGAAGATATCAGTCTCCAAGCTCTTCAAAATCCCTTGCTTCTCTAGCTCTAAGTACTCTCTCTTAACTCTCTATCGCGAGCTCTAATCTATATCTAAACTCTAGCCTTCCTCTCCCATTTATAGGCATTCTCCTCCTATTTCAATTAAAATAGAATTCTCAAAATATGTACACACACTACGGCATGAGTATATGTGGCGCAATGCAGTAGACTCTGTTTAATTTTGATGGGACTCTATCTTGTCCCACCGTGACTTATCATACATATGCGTTGCAGTGCCAACCCTTCAAAAAGTTTATGAAAGTCGTCTTCAATGTGGCTTTGTGGCTTTGTGGCTTGACCATCATCACGTTGTAGCTCATCCTTCTTTGTAATTCTTCTGGATAGCTTAAGTTCATAAGGCTCAAGTATTTAGGCTCCGTGGCCTACAGCTCTTTGACTTGTTTAGCTTTCTTACTCATTTTGGAAGCACTACAGCTTCATCGTAGTTGCGCCACGGCTTAGGCGTTTCTGTCTTATTCCTCAAATTCTCTCTTTTGAGGTGCCGCAACCTCATATTCTTTGATGTTGCAGCACTCGTAGCATTCCCTGCCTTCTCTTATCTGAATGAGGACACTACAAAAAAATTCCAAAAAAATTAAATACCAAAATTCATAAAACTTATCCTAATTAAGATAAAAACTCTAGAATACTCTTAAAATGACCTCAAACAATTAAAATAGTATTTAACTAGTATATTAACTTAAAACTTTAGTATTAACATTAAATATGAATTAAAATCATAGTGAAATAACTCTATTATGTTAGAGTTATCAAACACCCATTAAAATATCATCAAGTTAGTGTTTCTATTGGAGCTTGCATATTATTTGTGTTGTGGGGACTACCATGCCTTAGTGGTATCAAGTATTTTTCATTCACTAGTTGTTAGTGCAGCATCTAGGATCTAGAGATTAATTGCTATCAATAATTTTTTTGATTGCTTCGTGAAAATCTTTCTCTTTCCCTACATATACCAATAAAAGAAAAGAAATTCTCCACAAGATTGCTTCGATAATATACATTTCATATGTCAGCATTCATTCCTTGAAGAAATTTAGCAAACTTTTAAGAAGATTTTTCATTGATAGAGGCATTTTCATTATCAGTTTATTCGCTTTTAAATTTTGTTTGTGTCTTTTGAAATTCTAGAGGGAACCTTGATCCATAATTTATGCTTTAGAAAATCTACTGTAAGTTGAAAAGTTGAATCCATCAAAATAGGAAGCAAACAGAGTCCGACCTGTTTATGCTAGAATTTCAAATTCGATAATGAAAACATTACATTAATAAAGATTTATTAATGCTGATAATGCTAGAAATATGCTAGAATAAATGCTTATAGCACGTTAGCTTTCCTCTGGCTCTTCTTTTTTGTTGTGTGAGGCCTAGGGTGAATGAAGGCTTTGTCCCTCATCCTTGACAAGTTTGATGAATAATTGCTTGATCTTGTTTTATTTTTAGTGAGACATATTAATAGCAAATAGCGTAACGGAATACCATCTAGTTTGAAAATGATTTGAGTATTGAACATGTGTCTTTTAACTAAGTTAGCTCAAAGACTACAAAGTAAAGAAAAGTGGAAAGAGATTACTCGTTAAGTTAGTGTTTACGTCTTTGACAAGGTTTATATTATTCCACTAGCTCGATGATATACACATGCCTATTGGAAGATTATATTTTTTTAGTTTTTTTCAATGTTCTTTCATTTTGTTTAAAGTTATTTAATCTTAAGAGTATTTTTGAAGAGTATAAATATAAGAGTAGATATACTAGATTTTGTGTAATTTTTGTGTATAATTTCTTATACATAAATTATGTTATATTAGATTTTCGTATATCTAGGAAATAGTAACTTGGCATGGATGTATCTAATTAAGATCAAAAAGTTCTATCAAGTAGAACATGGTGAATGGGAAATTGCAAGAGAAAACTACTTACATAGTCTAGGGGCAGTATAAGAATAGAATAAAAAAATAAAAAATAAAAATATGACAGAGTATTGGGACATAACTAATGAAAGGAAGATGGAGGTTCACTGCTTCTTTGCTTGTAAGTTGGAGTTTTATTTCTCTTAATTAAGTTTAGTTGAACATTAATGGAGAAAATAGTGAAAACAAAAAAAAGTAGAAAGAAACCAATTGAGCATTGATTAAGTGCAAAGATACTACATAATGAAATTGGCTTTGACCCATTTTTTAACTTATTGGTATTTTTCTTATTGTAATTCTTGGTACAAGAATATGCACTTAATATATTATGGCTTTCTATGACAAAAAAAAAAAATCAAAAACAAAAGAATATAATTTGGATTATTTTATATTTTTGTACTTTGACACTTGACTACTCGGTTATTGGTTATTGATATGTACAATATCTTCTAGAAAACATAGTATAAATTCGACATAGTGTCAGAATGTATTTTTCTTCTTTTTCTTTTCTTTTTTTTTTTCTAACTTTTTTGTTCTTTCATATTTGTGTAGTGCTTAGTTAAGGTGGGTTTTAATGTAATATGAACACATTGCTTACTATAAAGAAAAGAAGTTCGTTATGTTACATAATTGTTGTTTTGCCTCTTTTAATTGTTTTATTTCTATTTTTGTTAGGTTGCATGCATTAAGTCTGTTTGAGAGGTAGATTCTGTTTTCTTTCTAATTTAGTGCCCTTAGATTTTTTTATAGCCATGCCTAGAGGACATTGTACCTCTCTTCGATGATGTCATGGACCTTCAACTAATCTGTCATCCACACCAATGGTAGCTCCATCTTTGTCTATAGTTACGTTCATTGTTGCATTACTTGATCCAAGCAGGTTCAAAACATATCCCATTGAGCTCAGTATCTGTACAGACATGTAAGTTATAATTTCAAGTTTAATACTGGTTTTTCTTATTTATTGATTTTTTTATGAATGTCATTGTTCTTACACATCTTAATTTGTATTATAGCTTCATGACATAATCAGGATGTCAAGCATAGGATGTTTTTTAAGCACGAGTAACACTTGTAAGAAGAAACAAAAAAAAATCATTTGGATCAACGATTAGGATATTAGGCCAAACTTTGATTTTGAAGGAAAAAACTTTGAAATTTTTGAAAAATTGGGTTCAAGGGGGGAACGGTAAAAAACAAAAATTTGTTTAAGATTTTAAAAGTACCAACACGACTGGGGGAGGAATAAGACATGTATGAAGAATCCAAAAACCATTTGGATTAACGGTAAGGATATTAGGCCAAACTTTGACTTTGAAAACTTGGGTTCAGAGGGGGGGGGGGAGAAACGGTTAAATACAAGTCTGTTTCGGATTCCGAGAGTACTTGAATGACTGTGGGGTCGAATAAGACTTATAGGAAGAAATGGAAAACCATTTAGATCAATGGTTAGATTCTATAGTACTGGCACGACCGTGGGGATAAATCCTTTAGGAAAAAACAAAAATCCATTTGAATCAACGGCTAGGATATTAGGCCAAAATTTGAGTTTTAAGACAAAAACTTGCCAAGTTTAGGTTCAAGGATCAAAATAGTCAAATACAAGTCTGTTTCAGATTCCAAGAGTACCTACATGACTATGGAGACGAATGAGATCTGTAGGAAGAAATAGAAATCCATTTAGATCAACGGTTAGGATATTAGGCCAAACTTTAAGTTTCAAAATAAAAACTTTGAAAACTTCAGTTTGAGGGACAAAATGGCCAAATACAAGTTTGTTTTAGATTCCGAGAGTACTGTCACTATTGTGGAATGAATAAGACTTGTAATAAAAAAAAATCCATTTGATTAATGTTTCATATATTAGGAGTTTCAAGGCAAAATCTTTAAAAATTTTGCTTAATTTGTCTAAGATAATTAGAGTTTTGACTTATATACATATTAAGTTAAGTATAACTTATAATATATTTATTTTGATTATTTCATATTCCACTTCCTACATCCAGGACTTCATACCTTAGTCAGGCTGACAATCAAGCTCGAGATAACGATGACTTAGGATTATGAGATGATGATTATTAGATTTATGTAATTTTTTACATCTATTGTTTATTGTAAATAATATTGTTACAATGAGTTTTGTTTGAATTTTTTTATTTATATAAAATTTAAAATTTAAATATAAAAAATTCTTTTGGAGCAAGTATTTACAAGTATAACTAAAAATTAAATAAGAATAAAATAAAATAATTAAAAAAAATTCAACATCTACGTCTGTTTTTTGATTATCTGTGTTTTGCAAATGCAACTAAAATTATAAAAAAAATAGTGAGTCTGTTTTTCTACGTCTATAATGTAAATGCAATTGTATCCGCTTATATATTTCAACGTCTGAATGCCAAACTCTAATACGAGACAACTAATTATTAGCATCTGCAAGTTGAGTTTCCCTAGCAAATGCATAAAGACAGATGTAAATAAATTTTGTGTCTGTACAAATGGAGAAAATAGTATTTGAGTCTAGGATTATTGCATCTGTTTATTTGTATCTAGAAGCAAATGCTTATTCTCATTGCATCTGCGTCTGTATTGTGACCTTTTGTGTCTGCATTCAGCAAACGTAGATAATGTCTTTTCTTGTAATGTGAAGACCAACAACCTTATGTTTTCTCTTTCTACCCTTTTACTTTTATTCTATTTCTTTTATGTTTATTTTAATTAAATCTATGTTTACACTAAATAGCATAAAGTAGTTTCTATTCTTGAATTACAACTAGAACTCAACATGTAGCTTGATATTATTTCTTTTATGGATTTCTTAGGTTTAGTATATGGTTTATTTAATTCATTTTATACTTAATGTTTCTAGTTGAATGGCCATCCTTTAGAGTAAATTAGAAAATCTAATGGAGCTTGGAAAAGAAATTTAGGTTTAGTCTTGACTGAATTAGCATTTGATTGAACTCATATACATGTTGTTGAGTTTAATTTGCATATAGGATAGGAAAATACCTATATGTCAAGTGTAGCTAATTTAGTTCTAATCGTAAAGAGTCTTGTTTAACTTAATTCACATGGAAATGGAGTGAATTGGTTAAGTGATGTATTATTATAAAACATAGAAATATGCTTATAATTTATTAAGAACCCTAGGTTAATAATTTGTTGCCATAACTGTTTGAATAAAATTAGAATTGTTGAGGGAAGTTATAGTTCTAAGTTTATCTCATGTATATTCTTGAGTTAATTTGCTTTTAGTTTATAATTAATTCACACTCAACTTAAAACTCAACCATTTGAATAAAATTAGAATTGTTAATTTTAGTACTTAACATAATATTTTCTTGTGGGAATGAAGACTATTTATCACTTTATTACTTAAGGATGATACAAACACTTGTATTAGTAAAATCCAAGTCGGGCATGTTAGCAAAGTGTCACCCTTGATGAGCCTACTATATTGGATGTTTTAACTGCTAATACTTCATGACAATATTAGACAAGTTTATCTTAGAAAAACAAATTTTCTCGTGATGTACATTGATAAAAATCAAATTAATCCTCTAGATTATCCAACAAATTAGTATAAGCGGTAGGTCTAAACTACAGTCAAAAGTTTTTACATCCAACTTCTCCAACCTAGATTGACTTCCCTAACCTTTTTAATTGTTCCTCATGTATGGAGCAAGGCCTATGTCATCATACCTAATAGGGTGGTCACAAAAGGGATCATGGTCTACCCTTTGGATTCATAATTTATATTGACCCTACCATATTGTCTTTCGAGGTGGGGAAGAACCTTTAGAAAGCCACCAGTGTGGATCTCTATATCAACAGCCTAGGGTCATTGTTGAATCAAATAAAGTATTTAATTCAATAATACATGTAGTTCATTTTGATGATAACTAGTAATTACATAATAGTGTAAAAAATTATAAATAAACGCAATAACAAATAAACTAATTTTGAAAACATTATTTAATGCATGTACGATTGACTAAAACACTCGAGTCAACATGTTAGTATTAGTGTCTAAGAGTCAATCAATGATTGGTTGTAATGACACTTTAATTGCATTTAATGCATGTAATAATATAAATTAGGCATTTTTTATAATGTTGTTTAAATGAGATTTAGTACAATGATATATAACCTATAATAAATACTTTGTATGCATAATTATGATATTGATCATAATTGTGAGATATGACATACAGAAAGTGTTATTCTAAAAGTATTCCTAATTAATGAATCATCAAGAATACGATTGTTGATGATTCTTTGAGACTAACATATGTTGTGTCATTCTCTTATAAAGAAAGAGTAGTGATATGGGTGCTTGTTAGTTACACTGAATAACCCAACACAAGAAATCGTGTGAAGTCTTTATTCACGTGTCAATGGAAGTTCTTAAAGAGTTGGTGGTGTAAGTGATCCTTTGACTATAGATCATCTTATTATCTTATACGTGAATCTATATGTTTTGATGTCATTCCTCCTATCCTATAATAAAGATAATACATGAGTGATTATTGGACATGTAATGAAGCATATGAAGAAAGAAAAATGATAGACAAAGAATTCATCATCCTCAATAAAGAGGATGAATATCCCATGGCCTATTAAAACAAGTATGTCCTGTTTTGGAAATCTTTGCAAAGTAAAAGAGATTAAGAAAAGTGTTTTTTTGAATTTTTTTGAGGAACAAAATGTAAACTTGGTTTCAAGTACAAATGGATTTATACAAAGATAAGGTTGGCACTAGAATCCATGCCCTATGTCTATCTTAGGATATGTTTGATGAAACGATTGAATTACATGATAACCAAGCACTGAAAGGTTTGATCAATGATCTTAACTTCTCTTGTACTTGGGTGATCATGATACATTGCTAGATGTTAATCTTGATCTACGAATGTAGGTTGGTTGGCTTAGCAAAACCAAAATTAAATTAAAAGTGCTTTAATTTAATCATACCTCCTAGGAAGTATCCAATTACATTATTGCTAACGTACAAGAGAACCTAATGAGTTACACACTTTAATTGACTAAGGTTAAGAACCTAGATGGATTAATGGAGTCTTGGAATTAATAGTTAACTACCAAGCATATAAGGGAAAAAACGTAATTGATACCAATACATATATGGCAAAACTTGTTTTCTTGAATGTTAAGGAAAATGAATCCTCATTGGATTTAGGACAGTAGGAATCTAAAGACCTATTAGTAATCATAATGTAATTATGGCTAAAGGAGCTTTGGGCCTTAGGCCTTGGGCTTTAAGTTTAATGAAATCCTAAACAAAGAATGACTATAAGTCCTTAAGCCCTAGCCATCCACCTATATATTTGTAACTAAGGGAATTCAGCCAAGGCTAAGTGACATTTGTCCTTGGAAGAGATTATGAGCAAGAAGAGTTCTTGAAAATCTTGTCCCTTAGCTATTACCCCCTTTGTTAAAGAAAAATTTTTTTTGCTTCAAGGACAATCCTCCATTAACAATTTAACCAAGTGGAAGCTAGTATATATCCTAAGGGTGAATCGATTCCTTCAAATCATTTTTGAATAAGGTAAAGATTTTTAACCATCAATTGTGTGAACAATTTTATTAGAGGCTTATTCGTTTAAATAGCTTACTAATCATTGGTCATACTTATTAGGAATCAGTGTAAAATATGGCAATCATATGCGCAGCGAAATTTAAAATTTTGATTTCTTTAACCATAAATCACCTTATGATTATATGAAATATCCTAATTATAGTTTAACAATTAAACAAGTAGAGAACTGTGTACCTCCGAGGCCTTTAATTCTTTCGTCGTATTCTTGATTCGGCGTTCACTACTTTGTTGATTCATCAAGAGCACAGCGATGACACAGGTATCCCATCTCTAAGTGTATCCACACGAACGAATCCAACTAAGGATCTTCATGCTTGAAGATGAAAAGGGTTACCAAGGGATTAGGGTTAGGGTTAGCATAACACAAGTTACCGAATCTCTCTTCTAATTTAGAAACTCACATTGGCCTAAAATCCACTAGGCTCCCTATACAGTACTTACAATTATTTTTCTCTTCTGCGTCTTTTTTTAGTTTGTTAAGTCTTATATTTATAAAGACTAGTCATCTCCTTATATATTGGACAATCCAAACACATTAGAGATTATGCTAACATTAGGATTTAATCATAATTAAATCTAATGCCTAATAAACTAAAATAATTACATGATTATCCCAAAACTCTCCTTAATTCAATATCGTCATTTTGTGTGTGACCCTTTAGGTTCAAACTATTGATGACAGTAGGCATGTAACTTTTACATATTTATTACTAGACCCTATCCAATTAAATTATAACTCATTCCAATTATTTAAATTAAAACTCTTTTTAATTCGCTCTTTAATTAAGATTAATAAATTAATCATCTATAGATAATTAATTAATTATCAGCATTTTCTACAAGTCAAGATTGGTGGCTAGCAGCACATGATGATTACCCATAATAGTATGAATAAGGCTATGAACCTTTCGAACCTTTATGTTAATAGTTACCATGCAATTCAATCATTTTATCATGCAATGTCCCGATTATATCTATTTAGGTATGGAAATAATGTCAAACTATAAATTTAATCATATGTAGTCTAATCTTAAGATTATAACTTCATTGGAAAAATTAGAAACTCATATTCTAATATCCACCCTGCTATGGCCATAGACTTTAAGTTAAATCTTTTATAGGCCACATAGGACATTCTCTCTTTTCTACTAAGAGTGATAGATCCTTTATTGCACATTCACATACCTCCATATGCAAGTGATTATACCCAATTACTGCTTCTTAGGTGACTCATTAATAGAATCAGAAATAATATCAAAGTATAATGATGTACATACAAGATAACTATGATGTCTCAAGTCAAAGGATTATTTGCACAATTGTAACATGAGAACTACCTATTGACATGTAAAGAAACTCCATATAGATGTTCAATTGAGTCAGTTCTGTGAACTCATTCTCTAATGAGCACCTACATATCTGTCTTAGTGTCTCATACACAAGTGACTATGAGATCAATCACCCTCAACTCTTTGAGCCAACTAGATATGTACTAATCTATCCAGATTCACTAATGCCCTATTTAGTGATCCTACGATTATGAATATTTAAGAATTAAGCTTAAAGGGAATACATCTCATTAGCATAATCTTATCATGATGCTTATTTCCATTGGTTTAATTCTTTGGGCACATGATGGTTAATTAATAACTCTTATACATGATAATGTTTGCTATTTATATTTATTAATAATATGAATAAGATTGTACATAAAATAATATGCCACAAAATCACATGTCATTGGCTTTAGGGCATACTACTAACAATCTCCCACTTGAACTAAAGGCAATCGATCATGTATCTAATACTCATCTTCTCAAGATGTTGATTGAGCTACTAGCTTTGCTTTAGTTAGTGAATTTGTTAAAGTCTCTCTATTGACCTAATCTTTGCAAAACCATATAAATTCTTTTTATATATGATTTATTAAATCATATTTGGAATCACAATTCCACATGTTTAAACCTCTTATGAGACCGAAATTCTAAGGTTTGAGCTATCTCCATTGTCATTATAGTACATACTACTAGATGTTTTAATGATAAGAACTTCTCAAGTTCATTAACAAACTTGGTTATTCAAACATGGTAAGAAAATATAAAGATTTAGTGTTGGAATTTACAATAGTCTCTTTTATATTATAATTCCAATTAACCGTTTCAATGGTGAACTCACATATAGAATTCATTCCTTTTATTATACATATTAGATTCCAAATCTAATAGTTATAACTACTATCAAACAACTTCTTAATTGGTTTTACATTCATACAACATTATTAATGTGTAGTATGTTATTCTTGTATTTCAACTGAAATATTTATAATAGTCCCACTAGTCTTATTGACAATTTTGATTTATCCACATTCTTATGTATATCAAACTCTTTGATATCTATAACGAATTGGATGAACCAATTTTGGAAAAACTTGTTTCAATTCATAAAACGAAACATTGAAGTTTACACACTACGTGGTCATTACCACTAGATATAAAACTTTTTGGTTGCTATAATATTCTCTTTGTTTCAAATGAGATATTTGGTTATGATTTCCCTTAAAGGCATCTCATGTCTCAAAGCTTGAACGTGTAACCGTTACAAGTAAAATCTTTATAGACTATTAACAAAACAATATATCAAGTTCAACGATTATCTTTCCTTATAATTGTTCGCTATTTACATTACTAAACAAAAGGTCTCTACCTTTTCGTCTTTAATGTATAGACCTTTCTTTTTACAAAAATTAAGTACAATTCTTTTAGTTAAGGTACAATACCTTTTGTTTAAGTAAATAAAGTTCATTAAAATTTATGACATACAACCAATTTCTGACTAATGTCAAACATTAGCTCTTTTAGTTTGAAATTTTCTTATCATCTGTAAGGTTTACCTTAAGGTCATTAACTATGAAAAATCTCAATTTTCCAAAGTTCACCTTCGGTATCTTTCAAAACTACTAAGAGTTTGTGTATTTTAAGGTTATTGTACTTATATATCTTTCAGTTTGATTTATAAATTGTGACTCTTGAATCACTTTCAAGAATTTTACTCACACTACTACTTCTAGAGAAAATATCATTTTTCAAGAAAAATAGTATGTTTCAAAACAAACAATTTTGTCTTGGTGTGAGATAAAATTAATATCCTAAACCTTTTTAGGATAATTCACAAAACAATATATTAAACTTCATCTAAAAGTTTTCTACACTAAGTCTTTTTACACAGGTATACAAATTCTGAAATCTTAACGATTAGGATCAGATTTTTCTCCTATGTTATATCAAGTATAGAGTCTTATGTATAAACTCGGATGAAACTATATAAGTAAACTAATTGTGGTTTTAGAAAGCAATTGGAAGATTATTATAACCTTTTAAGATCGTATCATATCTAATATGTTAAGATCTCTCTTGTAGACACACCAGTTATGGCGTTCTTTAAGAAAAGTTAACTAAACAAGAATCACATTCTCTTAAGAGTTATCTAAGAATTCGTAGCTTTAAGTAGCCCTCATTGACCTTATCTAAGAAGTTTAATACTTAAATTGGTTTCTATTTAACTTCAAATATGAATCGTTTGAACATTTCAAATATTTCATATTGATATTTTAATAAGTATCAATTACCTTAACATAAATGATTCTTTGATAGAGGTAATTAAGTATGGGTAACCATTCCAATCAAACGAATTCAAATGTTCTCATTTTAGTTATTCAATGTCACAAGACATTACCATCTAGTTCTAAATAAAAAAACTAATTAAGCACCAATATTAAATAAACTCTTTATTATTATAAAAAGAACATGATTCAATTTCTAAAGGAAATAGACACAATGTTCTTATTGGTACTTCAAATTAGCCTTATAAATTTTAGTACGTTCCAATGGTAACACTAAAATAGAAGATCTTATGACCAATGTAGTAAGACTTATCACATTTTGGGGTGTTAGTTTGTGTTTGCACTATTTTAGATTCTTGTCATTTCTCACCTTTTGTAAATTCTTTTACAAATATAAGAATTACATATGGTATCTAATACTCAGTATAAAACCACGGTTAAATTATTAACCATATACAACATTGAAAACCTTAACAACCCTTCTTAAGGCTTATACAATTACTTATAAGACATCTCTCACAAGTGTCTTCCAACAACCTTCTTAACCACAAAAGAAGTATTATCCCTTTTCATTATTGGCTATAGACACTCTTACTTAAAGATTGAGATTTTAACTAAGTGACTTGAAATTTTGCTTTACAACCATGCTTTGCATTCAACTTTTGAAGGCTAAGCATGGTCATAGTTGCCTTATCAATTTCGTCTTGTAACTTTCATAAGCCTTATGACATAGAGTTAAACATGTAGTACATTGCTTGCATGTTATACTCAGCACTACTTAGTTTGTTCCTAATATGCATTCTTATCAACACTTATTAGAAGCATAATTCCTTAAGCTTATAACTATCTTAGATTAATTTTGAAAACAGTTCTCATATTCATTGGCGAAATAATGAATTTAAGGACTAGTCAATACATTGTTATATTTAATTCTAAATATGGGTTTAGATTTGGTCACTATGATCTACCATATTCAATAAAAGATAATCTTAACATCTATTCAATTATTATTCACCATAAAGACTTGGTCTTTAATCTAAATGGTGTCTCCCACTAAATTTTTTGATTTCCATTACCCTCTAAGAAAAACAGGTGACCTAGTTGAAAGGTCTCCTAGTGGGGATTAGGATCACATCACTTGTACATAACAGCCTTGTGTGACACAGCAAACCATATGTACTTGAAAGGTAGATAACTTTTATCAAATTCATTATATGAATTTCCTACTCATGTTTAGCCACTAAAAGTATGCAACCTTGTGTGACACAACAAATCACATATTTTTTAGTTAAGTCAATCCTACCATTCATAACAAGTATATTCCAATGTATATAACTCTTGTGTGACACAACAAAGTCATATAATCAAACTACCTCATAAGCATCATTTATGCAATAAATAATACAAATTAACCCAAAAAATGCAAACCATGTGTGACACAACAAATTTACATAAACATATTATTTTCTAATATTATTTATAATGGTGGAGGGCTACGATGTCATTCTTGTAATGACTTTCGTTACAACTTAATATTAATTATTTTAATGAGGGTTTTAAGCCAAGTTGCTTAGTATCAGTCTATCTAAGCGTGCATCATATACTATCACGTGTACATTCATATATCAAATATATAAAAACATACAAACATGCATCACATACATTAAGGGTCGATTATTACTTAGGGTTATAATTAATTTTCCATATAATGGGAGTTACATATAGTCTTTAATAGGCCACCACTACTTCCTTTGCACTCCTCCATTTTCTATCTTGCATGTAACTACTTCTATCTAATTCTAAGCAAACTAATCTAACTAACTACATTGCAATAATGAATAAGAAACCTTGATCAAATCAAGAAAAGTTACAACAGGAGAAAGATAGAAATTACATCAAGAGAAAATAGAGAGGTGAGGTATGCAAACCCCATTTAAGATTACATTTCCAAAATATAAAAATTAATTACACATCCTATTAAATAAAACCATACATTCAATCACATTGAATAAACCAATCACATAGCTCAATTATTTGGTCTTAAGTCCATAATTGCCCGAAGTAATTCATTCAATCACATTGCATGAAATAAAACATTTAATAGATAATTTGTTCAAGTTATGGCTTTATTAAATATTAATAGTATCCTATTAATTTAGTACTCCCACTAGAATTAATAATTCTGTTTGATTTAGATTTCAAAAATCTAATTCAATTATAACTTAATCTCATTAGTCATATAGGATTCTTAATCCTATTAGTCTTATAGGATTCTCAATCCTATTTCATGTAGGAAACTAAATCTAATTAGAAATCTCATGTCCTAATTAGATTCTAAATCATCAAATAGAAATCAAATTAGATTAGGGATCTCATCCCTAAAATATAGGAATTTAACACTTGTCCAACAAACTCCCTAACTCCTAAAATTTAGAATATAAAACCTTTATAGTATTTCAATCAAAATAGTTATGGATAACTTTGATTCCTAATCAAATTTGAACTCTTCAAAATCCTTGTTTGAATCTAATTTAGACTGATCTAATTTGAATCTAATTCAGACTGATCTAATTTGAATCCAATTCAAATTCTAAGAAAATAAAGAATGAGTCCAACTTAATTATTTTTTAATGAATAAAAATTAATATTGAATCCAATTCACTTTTTTTTTTTTATAAAAATAATTTAATGAAAAATTAATTTTTTTAAAAGAGCTAATTTAATTAAATTCAATCTCTTTCAAGTAAATCAAGATGAACTCAATCTTTCAAGAAACCAAGATTGAATCAAATTCAAATTTTCAAGAACTTTATATAGAATCAAATTCAACCTTATCTTGAAACTAATTTAATTTAATCTTAAATTTTAAAAAAGCTACTTGAATCACATTCAACCTCCTTAAAGAAAACAAGATTAACTCAAATACTATAATTCTTGAAACATGATTTATTTGAATTGAACTTCTAAGAAACTTATTTTAATCACATTAAAATATATCAAAGAAATTATTAATTACAGGGTGTTTAACTAGTTTTATTCAATTAAAATAACTATTATTTTATTTCAATTAGGATTGTACTAATCCTAGTGTTACTAAAATAAAACAACACTAATTTTATTTTAGTTAGAACTCAACTAATAATAAAATTGTTAAAATAAAATAATACTTATTTTACTTTGAAAAGAATTCTACAAATTCAAATAAAATAACTTTTATTTTACGTAATTAGAATATTAGTAGTCCTAATAACAATAAAAATAAAATAATATTTATTTTATTTTTCAAACCCCCTTTTAATTCAATAAAAAAAAATGGCTTTAGTTATTTAATTGTTTACGTTACTACCATCAAAAATGGTAGCTACGTAACATGAATATATATATATATATATTTAAAACAATTAAATCAAGAATACATATTCCTTTTCAATTCCCAGATTCCATAATTGTAATTTCGTTATGATTAATTAATCAATAATAAAAAGAGATAAAATCCCTAAAGCCATAACAATAAATTATTGGATCTATCATAATTTATAAGTGTGGCTCTGATATCACTGTTAGGAATCAATGTAAGATATGGCAATCATATGCACAGCAGAATTTAAAATTTTGATTTTTAACCCGAAATCACCTTATGATTATATGAAAGATCCTAATTATAGTTTAACAATTAAACAAGTAGAAAATTGTGTACCTCCGAGGTTTTTAATTCTTTCTTCATATTCTAGATTCGACGTTCACTCCTTTGTTGATTCATCAAGAGCACAGCAATGACACAAGTGTCCCGTCTCTAAGTGTATCCACACGAACGAATCCAACTAAGGATCTTCATGCTTGAAGATGAAAGCGGTTACTAAGGGATTCCTTGTATGCTAGCACAAGTTACCGAATTTTTCTTGTAATTTAAAAACTCTCATTGGCCTAAAATCCATTAGGCTTCCTGTATAGTATGTACAATTATTTTTCTCTTCTGTGTCTTTTTAGTTTGTTAAGTCTTGTATTTATAAAGACTAGCCACCTCCTTATGTATTGGACAATCCTAACACATTAGAGATTATGCTAACATTAGGATTTAATCATAATTAAATCTAATGTCTAACAAACTATAATAATTATATGATTGCCCCAAAACTCTCCTTAGTTGAATATCGTCATTTTGAGTGTGACCCTTTAGGCTCAAACTATTGATGACAATAGGCATGTAACTTTTACATATTTATTACTGGATCCTGTCCAATTAAATTAGAAATCATTCTAATTATTTAAATTAAAATTCTTTTTAATTCACACTTTAATTAAGATTAATTAATTAATTATCAGGATTTCCTACAAGTCAAGATTGGTGCCTACCAGCACATGATGACTACCCATAATAGTATGAATATGGATGTGAACCTTTTGAACCTTTCTGTTAACAGTTACCATGCAATTTAATCATTTTATCATGCAATGTCCCGATTAAATCTATTTGGGTATGGTAATAATGTCAAACCATAAATTTAATCATGTGTCTAATTTTAAGATTATAATTTAATTGAAAAAATTAGAAACTCATATTCTAATATCCACCCTGCTATGGCCATAGACTTTAAGTTAAATCATTTATAGACTATAAAGGACATTCTCTCTTTTCTATTAAGAGTGATAGATCCTATATTGCATATTCGCATACCTTTATATGCAAGTGATTATACCAAATTATTGTTTCTTAGGTGACTCATTAATAGAATCAGAAATAGTATCAAAGTATAAAGATGTACATACAAGATAACTATGATGTCTCAAGTCAAAGGATTATTTGCACAACTGTAACATGAGAATTACCTATTGACATGTAGAGAAACTTCCATATAGATATTCTCAATTGAGTCAGTTCAGTGAACTCATTCTCTAATGAGCACCTACATATCTGTCTTAGTGTCTCATACACAAGTACTATGAGGTGAGTCACCCTCAACCTTTTGAGCCAACTAGATATGTACTAATCTATTTTGATTCACTAATGTCCTATTTAGTGATCCTACGATTAGGAACATTTAAGAATCAAGCTTAAAGGAAATACATCTCGTTAGCATGATCTTATCATGATGTTTATTTCCATTGCTTTAATTCTTTGGGCATATGATGGTTAATTAATAACTGTTATACATGATAATGTTTTCCACTTATATTTATTAATAATATGAATAAGATTGTACATAAAATAATATGCCACAACATCATATGTCATTGGCTTTAGGGCATACTACTAGCAATACTTTGTGTTTAATTGGGAGAATCGTTTTAACAATTTGTGGAGGAACTCTAAGTATCCCTACTAAATAATCAAAGTAGCTGCGTGAGGAAAGCTTCAAGAAGTTTGTTTTAATCTTTTTCTTTCTTATTATATATATTTAATTAAATACATAGGTTCTTGATTAGGGAAAATTTTAATTCCGCTCAGTATGCATGTAATGCATGACCCTATAATTCCCTACACAACAACTGTCAAAGATTCTCATCAGCTGAAAGACCAAAGTCAATGCGGGTCAACATTCTAAAATAGTGGATGCTGACAACTGCAAGACATCAGTCAATTGAAGTTCAAGTCTCCCAATCAGCTGAAGATGTACTCAATGGATCTTATCTCAATCAGTTGAAGTTCATGCAAATAACAGCGTTTCTTTTAAGATAGTCAACTAAAGCCATTCACAATCAATTGTACCTTAATAATCTATATTCTCTTTAAATAACTAAACTTCTACATAGTAGGACCATATGACGTTGTTACTCTAAAATAGTTAACTAAAATTCCTTAGTTGTGCTCCTTCTTTCAACTAAAGAAAATTAGCTGATATCTAAACAATGATGTTTTGGAAATCAGTCAACTAAACCTTCATATCTTTTATTGATTAACCGCATCAGCTGACTTGTTCTACTAATTCATCTCAACATCTTCATCTTCTTCCTCAATTGGAATTCTCAACGTACTCTTCGCATTATCTTCAGATGTAGACAAATCAATATAGCTTAGAGGAAAAGGTCAGTGTCACTACCTATCCATATTGTACAAAGCACAACCTTATGAGAATTATGACACACAGTACAAAATTACAGAGAAAGGATATTGCATGATTGTCCTTTTATTCACTCTTTGCTCCGTCTACAATCTGCAATTCTCTAATAATGGTTTCAAATCATCTCTGACTATAAATTGAAATAGTCATAAGAAAGACAAAAAGAACACAAAGAATTAATCATTAAGACACAACGGTGAAATTCAAATTCTCAAGCTTTCACATACAAATTTGAAATTCCCAAAAACAAAGAAAGAAGAAAACTTTCATATTCATTCTTCAAAGACTCTAATTGCTTGAGTAAAAAATCAAACACTTTCATATCCTTGATTTAGGTATGTAATTTGAGTATTCAGTGATTTGTAAATTACAAAATCTTTACTGCAAAGTAAGTGAGTGAGAAAGCAGAGTTTAGGATTAAGCTTGATAACTTTTTGCTCTATTTAAAGTTTGTGGAACTTGTAAAGGTTGTTGGGCCCTATAATTCAGTTTATGTAAAGGTTGATAAGTCATGTAATTCAGTGTGTGTAAAGATTGTTGAACTCTGAAATTTAGTTGACAATGGATTATAACTCTCAGAGAAACTTAGGGAATGGACGTAGCCAAAAGGCTTGGTGAACCACTTATAAATCACTATTTGAAATCTTTTAACCCTACTTTTTATTTTCATTCAAAGTTAATATATTACTTATTGTGTTGTGTGATTTTAACTGAAAAAGTTAAAAAAATCTATTTGCAAAACATATTCCACCACCTCCCCTCCCCCCCTTTTAGGTTTGTCTTTTAAGCCAACAATCATCAACATATGGAGGTGGTCTCACATGTGAAGTCCTCAAGATGATATGGTTCACCGAGCAACTCTAGGGGCATTGCTTCCTATAACAGAGATCTAAATGTAGAGGTTACAAAATTGGGCAGACCTTAGAAAACCATATGTTGCCTAATAAACATCCATATACCTTCCTTTATGTGGTAATGAATCATTAATTGCTTAAGTTGTTCAACGTCATCCTATAATTCATCATATTTATTGTCATGGTACTCCTTTAAGGGTATATGTTCATAATTTGTAGCCCTTGGGTCATTGTCTTCAATAGATGTAAGTATCTATTTTCCAATAAGTGTAAGTATATGTTTTCCTTTAGCCATAGTAAATGCAAGTATAACACTAAAAGGTAGATAAACGAACTCTTACAAGAGTTGAACCAATGAATCTTACCACAGTGAATAATTATAAGATTTGGAATATAAATGCAAGTGATTAATCTAGACTATGATGCAAATGAGATAGAATGACTAGCAATAGTAAGTTGTGCAAGGTAAGACAAAGAAAAATGATAAGAACTCTTCATCTTCATTTATATAGAGGAGGAATCTAGGTTATGGAAAATAAATTGACTACCTCATCAAATAAATACTAATTGAAGCAATAAAGGAACATGTTTGAGAAATAGTGAACCAGCCATCAAAGATGTGATCGGTTTGGTCAAACCATATAGCATAGCTAAGGGTGAGAATAGGACTTGAAAAACTAAAAATTCGCCTTAACACCTGTTAGACAGCTTAATTAGTGGGTCAAATTTCCTTATTTATAGTTTCCTTATTTATGTGTAATTTCTATTACGTATTTGGTTGATATTTAGTCTAGGTTCACTATGTTAGGTAAACACTTTAGCATATAAATAGAGGCTCCCTCTTGTACATTTATAATCATCTGAATATACATTCTTCTTATATTCAACATGGTATCAGAGCTTAGGGAGAAAAAACCCTAATTTTTATTTTTCCCTAAAAAAAACCCTAATTTTTATTTTCCGTTATGTTTCTTTCCAGCATGTCTCTCTATTGCTGCATTTCATTCTAGCAGTACGATTATTGTTTATCGGGGGTACTATTCATCAGTATGTCTACCTCTGAAAAATCTGAAATCGGTATGTCAAAACCTAGTGCTTTTACCTCTGTGTTTTCTGGATCCCCTGTTATTACTACAGCTAACATTGTTCAATCAGCTAATTCACTTGAAGTTTCACCATCTAAAGATAAGCCTATTAATGTCTCATTATCAGCTACTGAATATGATAAGTTCCTACAGTATCAAGCTACCCAGCAATCTTCTCATGGTAATTCTGTCGCTTGCCTCTCTCAGACCCCTTCTAACACTTGGATTCTTGATTCTGGTGTCTCTGATCACATATCTGATAATCCTAAATTTTTTTCTAGTATTAGTAATTCATCATTACTTTCCACTGTCACTATAGCTAATGGCTCCACAACCATTGCTAAAGATATAGGTCAAGCTACACCATTATCTTCTTTGCCTTTAGAATCTGTGCTTTATGTCCCTGAATAGTCATTCAGTCTGATTTATATTAGTCAATTGACTCGTTCTCTCAATTGTTCTGTCACTTTCATTGATATTACTATACATGACCGACGTACGGAACAAAAGATTGGCACAAGGCGTGAGTCACAAGGCCTCTACCATCTTACCACACTACCTACATCTTTAGTCGCTTGCTCTACAGATGTATCACCTATTCTCATTCACAGTCGATTGGGTCAGAAGATGGTTCCTCGTTTGTCATCTCTGTCATTTTTAAATTGTGAATCGTGTCAGCTTGGCAAGCACACACGTGCTTCATTTCTAAAGCATAGTCATTTTAGAGCAGAGTCTCCCTTTCATCTTGTTCATATTGATGTTTAGGGTCCTAGTCGTGTTAGTTCATCTTTGGAATTTCAGTATTTCGTAACCTTTATTGATGACTATTCTTGTTGCACGTGGTTATTTTTAATAAAAAATCGTTCTGAGTTATTTTCTATATTCCAACAGTTTTGTGCTGAAATTAAAACACAATTTGATGTTTCTATTCGTATTTTGCATAGTAATAATGCACGTGAATATTTTTCTACATCATTTCAGCAATTTATGACATCTCAAGGTATGTTGCATCAATCATCTTGTTCTCACACCCCTCAACAAAATGGAGTTGCTGAGCGCAAAAACATACATTTAATTGAAACAGGTTACACTCTATTACTTCATGGCCATGTTCCACTTCGGTTTTGGGGTGATGTTGTACTTACTGCATGCTACCTTATTAATCGCATGCCATCTTCTACATTGCATAACAACATTCCATATTCTATCATCTTTCCTAATCATCCCTTATATTCACTTCCGCTTCGTATCTTTGGTTGCATTTGTTTTGTTCACGATCTAACACCTGGACAGGATAAACTCTCTTCCAAATCAATTAAGTGCATCTTCTTGGGTTATTCTCGCCTTCAAAATTGGTATAAATGTTACTGTCCAGATAAGAATCGTTACTTTATCTCCGCTAATGTTACATTTTTTGAGGAATCTTCATTCTTTCCCTCGACTATTCCCGAGTTACCTTCTATCTATGAGGCTCTTCCGGTTCCTTAGCTTGGACCAAATGACCATGCATCATCTATGCCACTATCTAATCTTCCAGCAGACACTGTTGATGTACCTGATAACTCACCTTCTATCCCAACACCTTCCTGTACCTCGGATCCTGCTTCACCACCTATTTTATGAAGAGGTACTCGTTCAACTCGTAATCCTTATCCTATTTATACTTTTTTGAGTTATCATCGTTTATCTTCACCCTATTTTGCATTTGTCTTCTCTTTGTCTTCTATTTCTGTTCCAAAGTCCACCAGGGATGCTCTTGCTCATCCCGGGTGACGGCAGGCCATGGTTGATGAAATGAACGCCATACATACTAATGGTACTTAGGAACTGGTCTCTTTACCTTTTGGAAAATTCACTGTTGGATGTAAATGGGTATACACAGTAAAAGTTCATCCTGATGGTTCTGTTGATCGCTTAAAGATTATATTAGTAGCAAAAGGCTACACTCAGGTCTATAGTGTGGATTATTCAGAAACTTTCTCTCCCCTAGCTAAAATTACATCTGTCAGGGTATTTATATCTCTAGATGCTTTTTTTGATTGGCCACTCTATCAATTGGACATCAAAAATGCTTTCTTAAATGGTGACCGTAATGAAGAAGTCTTTATGGAGCAACCACCTAGTTTTGTTGCTCAGGGGGAGTCCGGTATGGTGTGTCGATTGAAAAAGTCTCTATATGGCTTAAAGCAATCTCCTAGAGCTTGGTTTGGTAGATTCAGTAAAGTTGTTCTTAGTTTTGGCCTTCAGATGTGTACTGTTGATCACTCAGTTTTCTATAAACATACACCTAATGGCAGAATTCTTTTAATTGTATATGTGGATGATATTGTGATTACAAGTGATGATAATCATGGGATTCATCAATTGAAATCATTCCTACAGTCTAAGTTTCAAACTAAAGACTTAAGACAGCTAAAATACTTCTTGGGCATTAAGGTTGCAAGATTACAATTGGGTATTTTCCTTTCTCAAAGAAAGTATTGTCTGGATGTCTTGAGTGATATAGGTATGTTGGATTCCAAACCTATAGATACTCCTATGGATCCCAACACTAAACTTGTACTAGATGAGGGGAGAGCTACTGACAAATCCTAAGCAATATAGACGTCTTGTTGGTAAGCTGAATTATCTCACAGTCACTAAACCAGATATTACTTTTGCAACTAATATGGTTAGCCAATTTCTTTCTCAGCCTCGAACATCTCATTGGAATGTTGTTATTCGTATCCTAAGATACCTTAAAACTACACTCGAAAAGGGATTATTATATAAGAATCATGGACACACTCTAGTTCGAGGACATGGTCGTGGTCATACATTAGTCCATAAACATAATTTTACTCGAGTTCAAGGTTATAGGGATACTGATTGGGCAGGCTCTTAATTTGACAGAAGATCTACTATAGGATACTGTATATTTCTGGATGGAAATCTTGTTTCATGGAAAAGCAAAAAGTAGACTGTTGTTGCAAGATCCAATGCTGAATCAGAATATAGGGCCATGACTCATACCACTGCTGAGTTAGTTTGGCTAAAAAATCTATTAGACGAACTTGGATTTCAGCACTCACAGCCTATGGAGTTAGTATGTAATAATCAAGCTGCATTACATATTGCATTAAATCCAGTCTTTCATGAACGAACAAAACATATAGAAGTTGACTGTCATTTCATTCGTGAGAAACTTATGGATGGATAATACAATCAAGACTACATATGCAAAATCAGAAGATCAGTTAGTAGACTTATTCACAAAATCTTTGGCAGGAAACCGACTGCAATATCTATGCAACAAGCTTGGAACATATAATCTTTATGCTCCAGCTTGAGGGGGAGTGTTAGAGTAGACAGCTTAATTAGTAGGTCAAATTTCCTTATTTATGTGTAATTTCTATTACGTATTTGGTTGATATTTAGTTTAGGTTCACTATGTTAGGTAAACACTTTAGCCTATAAATAGAAGGCTCCCTCTTGTACATTTATAATCATCTGAATATACATTCTTCTTATATTCAACAACACCTACTGTTTTAGTTTGAAATTGGCCCAACCCAAAATCTATGTTAATTGAGTCAGTTACAATTTTTATGGCAATGTTGGGTCGGGTCAATTTTACGGATGACCTAACAAAAATATATGGACTCTTTTATATATATATATATATATATATATATACAATGTTGCATCTGCAGCCCAATTCCCTATCTTAGCCCAATGCAAAGAAGGACTTAAATGTCATTGGTTTTATCAAACCCCAGCCTAATATACATCTTTCCAAGTCCCAGCCTAACTTAAGTCTTAGTAAAAAAATCCTAACAAGCATAACCATTTTTTCCTCACTTTAGGCTACCGCAGATTGTGAAAGGCAGGAGTGGCAGAGAACTCTCTCTTATAATTTGACCATTCCTTATACCTCCCTCCATTTTCTCACTTGCTCTCTTAAAAATCGCCTCTTGCATCGATTCTCATAGGCTCATCAACCTCATTTACTCTCTCTCCTTCGCTTTACAATTATCAATTGATGAATCTACTTTCCTCCTTGGTTTTACTAGCTTGCGTACAAAAGTTTGAGGTTAATGTCAATCAATCTACTAATTCAAGGTTATATTGTGCAATATTTGCATGTGGGTATATGTTTAGGGGTGCAAAATTTGGGCAATTTTATCTTCGATTTCTAGGTTGTATTGGATTCAAAAGATGGTTGTTTTCTAAAAACATTTTCTTTTCAAGAATTCATTATCTCTTCTTTGTACTATATTTGGAAAAAATTATGGAGGATGAATAATGGACTGTAACTGAAATTAACCAACTAAATTACAGGCACTTTAAAAGTTATGCAAATCAAAAATATCAATTGACATTTTAGAACAGCCAACTTGGTTGGATCAGTTGATGAAAGGCCTATAACTAACCAAACTCGACCGCTTGCGGGCCCTTAAGCATGGCATGTTGCTTGGACAGATGATGTGGTCGATGTTGCTGATGTAGCAACCGAGGAATGGGCTCAGTGGTGACATGGTAGAGGTGATATGACACTTCTATTATCGTTGCTGATGTGGCACTAACTTGGCTGCCTCTTTGTGAACACATGGCAACAGGGTTGACGTTGTAGATTTAGAAGTAGGTTTGGAGAGTGGCAGCACATGGGAGGGAGTGCAACGATGTGCCTTATGTGCACGATGCATGTGGCTTGCTTTTTGGCTGCTTTTCTTCATTAGAGATATTGTGTTTTGTGTTGTGGTCCTTTTAGTGTTATCAAATTGTGATGGGGAATGATATTATAATTATACGAGGAGTTTATTATTTTATGTTTTATTATGTAAAAATATAATATAGGATTTTATCTATTGGGATTTACTATTATGTTTTTAGTGTTTATGTTATTTACATTTCTATCCTACGATTTTATGTAATGCATAAATAAAGGCTTAGTATGCACTTGTTTTAAGACCTTTGAAGATTTGAATATTGAGAGCATTATTGCGAGTTTCTAAACCCTAGTTTCATCTATTTCTCTCTCAATTTCTTGCTTCCCTACCTATTCCTCCTCTCCCTAATTCTCATAATTTCTCTCAAAATCATTCATTGTCTTACAATAGATTGTTAATTGGAGGACTGTGAATCGACTGATTACTGTAGAAAGTGACAATAATGGTGGTTTATGACGATTGTGTGATGTTTTTCAGGGGATTGAAAGGTCAAAGACGAAGAGATCTTGAAATTTTGAGTGAGTTGGTACTTGGCTCTAAAATCTTAATGTGTAAAAAGGACCAATTTGGCTTAAATGCCAATAAGTCATAGGAAGAATAACCTAAAACTACTAAGCTATGCAAAACAAATACTTTGTTTCAAAATATACACAAAACATATTTCATTGAAGGGTGAACAAAACATATGAAAGAGGCTTATACATAAACAACATTCAAATCCTAACATAAATATTTAATTATAAATAAAATGCAACATGATAGAAATAAATGAGTAAAATAAATTAAAAGAAAATGACTTAACTGAAAATAGACTTTTAGTTTTAATATCCCGTGCAGGTGCTTGTGGACACCAAACGGACAACATATTAAGTAAAAACTATTTGGTTTAACTATTGTTTTAGTCTCTCAGGACTGCCTCAGTTTTTAATTTAATCTTCCAAAAATGTTTTGGATCTATTTTATCTTCTAAGATTCAGAATTTTTTAATCAAGTTATATTCTCTCATTCTCATATTATTTATAAATAAAGTAATTATACATAATTTAAAATAAAATAATTAAAAAAATTTTACAAAATATAAAAAAAATTTATATACGTTATTATCTTTATGTCAAGTGTAGTTATTTTATTAATTCATAATATATAACGGAATAATAAAATTTGATTAAAATTTTTTGAATCTTGAAAAATAATATTTACTGAAAAATAATTTGAAAAACCAAACTGAAAACTAATATAATTATGAATGGCCAAAATAATAGATAAACCTAACTATTTCCAATAAAATTGACATTAAAACTTTCTTTTCCTATTGGCACTAGAAACAAATATCAAATAACGGAAACTGAAGTGAAAACATATTTTGGAGTTAAAATCTTTTTTTTTCTTTTTTTTTATTGACATTCTACCGGAAATAGGCATGGCACTCCGCAAGCAAATTTCATGTGGAGGGCAGACCAATATGGCTTAGCAAAAATATCCATTCGATTGGACTTAAATACAATTAAAGTAAAATACAAAAGTTTTGACAAAGACACGAATAGGAGGACATCATATCCCAGTTCTTTACCGCACCACAATGATAAGTTCTGAAGGGCAACTAGGCCCAACGCACATACTCATTAGCTAGAGTAGGTAATCGTCTTCTAGTATTCTAACCTTGTCAAAATCATGAAAAAATGACACCGATCTTCTTAGCAAAGTCATCGCCATCTTCATCATCCAGGTACTCTTCCTCCTGGTCTATATTTTCACCTTCGTCATAATTATATTCCCCCTCATCTTGCTCATAATCATAGTCTCCATCCCTCTGATCGTCACCTTCAATCTCCTGGTCCTCCATTGTTTCATCAAAAATTATTCCCTCTTCAGTCTCAGGTTCATTAGTTGCATTAGGCACTTCCGAGGACTTGTCATGAGTAAAATCAGTTTTGCCCACATCACTTCCAACTCCATCAGTTGTTGGAGACTTGTATTCGCCCTTATTAAGAAGCTCATGGCTCGTGATATTTTCCTTAGCAGTGAGCAGAAGGCCACTTTTTGTTTCATGGACCACTGTAGTACGCGACCCACTTATTATGCTCTCTCTAATTTCTGTACCCCCGTTGTCTTCTTTATTGCCAGATGATTTGCCACCCAGGGAAGCTGCTGCTGTTGAACCGGCTTCTCTCTTTTTCTTCAGAATCTCACTAAGAGGCTTTGGACCTTCAAAAGGAAAATCATCTTCAGATTGTTGATGATCCTCTAACTTCTTTCTCTTTCCAAGGGAGTACTGATCCTTACTCTCCGTGACCTTCACAACTTTAAGTTCTGAAAGGCTTTTTGGACCAGTAAAATCAGTGGTTCTGTCACCCGTTATTTCTCTTCTCATCTGTCGACCTCTGAAATTTTGAACCTCGTACTCCTCTTGCACCCTTCCTTTTATTCTATCTTGGAGCCTTCCGGTGTGGGAGAAGACCTGTACCCTTCCAGTTGACAATCTGTTCATATTCCTTCCCCTGTCCAATTCCCTATCCAGGGGAAGCTCATCGCCACCATTGACAGGAGATTGCTGCCCTGGAAGCTTTATTCTACCTCTGAATCGATCACTGATTGTGCTCTCATGCAAAGGTAAGCGAAAGGAATCCTTTTGAGAAGCAGACCGGTAACTTCGCTCCGGACCCCGACTGTCAGGGGAATTATCATAACTGACAACAGATCTCAAACCATTGACCCTTCTGTGTTTCGATAAGTGATTTCGAAGATCTGAGACATCAACGTTTTCGGGAGTATTAGATTTCCAATAACCCCTCTTTTCAAGATGGGCCGATACCCCTCGCATTCTCTCAGATGAAGCCCTGCTCTGTTCCCAGGCATACGGCCCTTGCATATGATCATATGAGTCATAACCTTGTTGATCATGAAATCTTCCTCTATCTGTATCAGCCGCTACATTATAATCAGCAGAATGCTCCACATCATATTCATTCACAGACTCCAAGTTTCTTCCTTCTTGACCACTAGCTCTTCCAAATTGATCTTCACCATGATAGTATTCAGAACCTCTAAGCTCATCATCTACAAGGACATCAAACCCTGGAGAGGACTCTCTGAGAAATTCATCATTATCCTTACCATTCTGGAAACCGTGATAATCTGATACATGAGTGTTATGTAGACGAGTAGACCGACTGACAGAATTTCCATTGGAAATGGGCACAACATCTGGTAACTTGAATCTAGATGCCTCATTATCAAATTCTTTGGAAATTGGCACATGCCTCTCCATGTCAACTGCGTTTCTCTGCAGAGCAGTTTCAACTTTTGGTGCAGGTTTAGCTTCAGAAGCACCACCAACTGGCTTTGTGACATCTGTTCTGGGGAACTTTTCCACTTGAGGACACTTTGCAAGGCCACCAAAAGCCTTTTTAAGACCCCGAGGCTCAGTACTTTGGTTAGCCATTGGAACTGGTGAAACTTTACTGTTGCTGGTAGGATTTGGTCCATGTGAGAAGGCGCATTTGTCACCTTTTAAGCAAATACCCTTTTGGAAGAAAATGCAAGGGACGGCTTGTTTATTAGAATTGTAAGGTGCAAGTGTTGCAGGGGTTGTTGCTATCTGTGATGGAGGAAGAGGAGGGCCCGCCACAGATGCTGCTTGAGTACCTAACAAACTGTCAAGAGGCTGAAGTGAAAATAACATGTCGTTAGTAAAAATCATTGATACCATTTGAAGAAAAAGTGCAAAAGGATATCAGATTTAAAGTGCAAAAATCATTGTATAAACCTTGAACCCGTAAAAGAACTCACCGGATGCCGGAATGAACATTTGGGATTCAAGCAGCTTCCATTCAACCAGTACCAGCAATCCCTAGGATTTACCCGGGCATATTCACTATGGCGATATTCACATTCACTTCCCTGTTCGATAAAGAAAAGGTCAAAGCTACATTAATTACAAATGCAGTTATTACAACGACAAACAATGTATTCAGTCAACTTTAACAGCATAATATATTCATTACAATTAATCATTCCTAATATCTAGATACAAATGCAGTTACTAAATTTCACTTTTCTTTTTTGATTTTCATTTTCATAGTCTGCTTCCAATTAAAAAGACATCAACATCGTGGCATGCCACATTTAGATCTTTGATTGGAAACTTGACATAACTAGAAAAAGATAAAACGCAGTGGCTAAAATGAAGCGTCCAATGAATTCCGTTAGGACCTAACAAAAGAAGATCAGGACAGTTTTCTTTTCCCTCACTCAGAAACCACAGATACAGTCTGTGGTGTCCAGTTTACATTTCCACTTTAACTTGGTTTCTTTTTTCAGACTCAATCTTAAAATATGGCAAGCATAGAAAGCAAGCTTGTGAGAGCCCATGACTTATGTGCAAAAGACAGATTTCCGGATTGAGATCGACTCACAATGGGAAGAATCAAGCAGCAACAAAATTTGCATTGATTTGTGATTCAGGTATATCTGGTAGACTCTTTAGTGCTCTACCAAGCCTTACTTTCAGAAGTAATCACTAACCAGCTGTTAACCCGTACCAGATAGGTAAACAAGTCAAGCCTTCCTCATGCATGAATAAATAAATACTGGCAGGTCACCATAAACAACAAGGCTACCCTACCGTAAACAATAAACCTAACTTTGAACAGTAAAAGTGTATTCTCCTGTGGAATATTGGTGTCCCAATCTATTCAAGGGCTTACCACATCCATCAGTGTCACACAGTCAGACAGATCCACACTCAAGACATAATCCATCCCTGTATTGATGAAAATAACTACCTTGACAATTGGGTATTTCTTAGATTCAATAAATAAATAGCAACATGAAAACCCTAGTTGTAAATCTTTTCTATTCAAACAAAACTTTTTCCCAAAATTAATCCTTAAAATACGCACCAAAAGATCCAAAAAGAAAAAGGAAGCAAGATCTTTCTTGTATACATAAAAATATGAAACCACGAAGCATCTCAATTATTACAATAAAGAAGAAAAGGAATTGAAATCCAACCTTTTTGCATGTCAAGGGAGAGGCGAGAAAGTAAACGCAATCTGTATTCCTCTTTAACGCTTCCTCTTGAGCAGATGGTATAGACCCTGGAAGTTGTTGCTCCTGCTGTTGCTGCTGCAGTTGCCGTGGTTGTGGTTGTGGTTGTGGCTGTGGCTTTGTGCCTGGTACCATGGCGATGTTCTTCAATGAAAACCCAAAGGATCGTCTCTCAGATTAGTTCTAAGAAAAAGTGAATTGATTCAGAGACCGATCCAAATCTCAGAAAGAAGCGATTCACTACACACTACACAAGGGGAAGGAGAGAGCCGCCACAGATTGGGAAGTCAGAGACAGAGGGTAGAGAGAGTCAGAGAGAGAGAGGGAGAAAGACAGACAGGGGAAGAGAAAGAGAGGTCGTGTTTGTGATGGGCTTTAATCTAAGCCTAGTTTTCAATTTTATTTTTTTCCTCTTTTTTTTTTTATTAAAATTTTGAGATTTATTAGACAACAACGATGATATAATATGTATGTATACATGATATGCATTCATGGATGGTACGTCCGATTCTAAAATGTGACTCGGAATGGAACCGAGTTGATCGTTGCGAGGGTTTGGCGCAGATGGAAACTTCTCGTTCAAACTGCCTGTCGTCCCAGCACACCATGATCAGAACCAGTTGGGGGTCTGGTCAAATTGACACGTGGGTTCTATTCTTCATTTACTTTTTATTTTTTGTTAATATTCTTATTTTTTATTTTTTATTTTTTATAATTTTAACAATTGACTTGATAATTAAAAAATATTTATTAACTGATTGAATTTAAATCTCTTAATAGGGACATACTTTACTTCCAAAATCAAAAATCTCCACCAAAAAGCAAAAAGTCTATTCTATTATGTTTTGTTTTATATATACTTTAACCCATCAAAGCATTTAGAATTACAAAACTTCGAAGGCAAAAAAGACTGAACGTACTAGGAACTATTTGAAAATTGAAATTAAATGATTACGAATACTTTTATATGGTTATCAATTCAAAATTTCAGTACAAATTACTAGTAGTTTGCTATTTATAATAAAAAGACATAATTAAAAATATCAATAAAGTGAAATTATAGAATGTATTTTAATATAGATAGAATTAGTATAGAATCTATCATTATCATGTTCCTAGAGCAAGAAAATAAATTGCATGAAACTAAGTCTACATTTCTAAGAAAAAGTAGCTTTCGTGGTGTGTTGTGCATGATTCATGTGTATGATATATCCATATTTTTTTTTAAAATTAATAAAAAATAATACTACATGTTAATAGCATTAAACAAATAGATAAATTCATTAAAAATTTAATACATAATATAAACATAAAATTATTTTTAAAATGTTAAAGATGGGAGAGAATTAACACAATAATTAATCATAAAATTGTACTCTTAATATTTATTTTAATTCATAATTTAAAAAAAATTAATTTATAAAATTATAATTATTTTTTAACTTATTAGATAAAAAATTTGAAAAATTCAGTCTTAATTATTTTTAATTTATAATTATTGAAACATTATAATTTTATTAATATTAAAAAGAATTAGGCCAAAAAAATATCAATAGTCATAAAAAAAATTACAATCATAATAATATTAAAATAAATAAAAATTTAAAAATAAATAATAAAATAAATAGTCCAATTGAAGTAAAAATAATACCTAAAAAGTATTTATTTCATAGTAAAAATTCATAAAGGTATTTAAGAAAATAAAATTTCTTCTACTAAATTACTTTTATATTTATAAACAAATAGATGAATTCAACAAAGAAATTAAATTCAAAAATTTTAAAATATATTTTTTAATTCTTAAGATGGAAGAATAATTAAAAGTTAAACAATAATATTATAATCATGGAAACTATATTCTTAATATATATATATATATATTAATAAATTGTGTTTTAAAAAAAAATTCATAACTTTGAGAATAACTAAAAAAAATAATATTATTAGAAACTTATTAAACCAAAAAAATAGAGAAATTCAATCTTAACTATTATTGACATATAATTATTATAAAAATATAAAAGCAATTATGAATTAAAAGTTAAAACAATAATACTATAATCATGAAAACTATACTCTTAATATTTCTTTTAATTCATAATTCATAAATTTGAGAAGAATTTAAAAAATTACGAATATTATAGACTTATTAAACAAAAAAAAAATAGTCAATCTTAATTGTTACTAACATATAATTATTGAAAAAAATTATAGATTTATTAAGATTGAAAAGAATTATTAAAACAAATTAATAGTCCTAAAACAATCACAATCCTATTGATTTTAAAATGGGTAAGAAATGAAATAATAATAATAATAATAATAATAGTTTATTTATAGCAAAATAACAACTAAAGGTAACTATTGAATTATAGAAGCTCATAAGGGTATTTAAGGAAATCAATATAATCTTTCATTAAGCCACTTTTATATATAATATAGATATAGATATATGGATAATTGATAATTGCATTGATGTTGATTTGATTAAGAACCATCACAAATGAATTCTCATTAGGCTTAAATACAATTACAAGAGATTTAAACTAATACAACTTTCATCAACTTAAACTTGTGGTAGATCTATACACAGCCTAGTGGCTTTTAAAAATTACATATAAGCCCTATGAAAATATATCATATTGATCCCACTCATTTAGTGGTAAATAATTTTTTGTTCCTACATTTTTTTTTTTTATTTCATTTTGTCTTGCTAATAAATTTCCCAAGACAAAAATCAAATAAAATAATTAAATTATACTATATTACTTTCATAACTCCAGAGGTTACTTTGCCGGTCTTAAGCCCGGATAAAAGAAGACGGTTGCAATAGGTTGACGGCCAGCGTAAAACTAGTCAAACTCTATGACGATGAATCCTATGTAATATTCGCTGGGGCGTAACCTTTTAAGCGACGCGCTGCATTAGATCCCGAGTATAGTGAGAAATAAGCAAGGGTTCTCACATAGGGACTGGGTGTTGGTAAAGAAGCTAGTCTAGGATAAGATTTGCATAGTTACTTGGACCATAGGGACTCTTACTGGTAAATTGAGAGAGCTTGTAGATACTATGAGTAGAAGGAGGATTAATATTGCTTGCTTGCAAGAAACTAAGTGGGTAGGAGAAAAGGCTAAAATGATAGAGAGAACAGGATTCAAGATATGGTATACCGGTAAGACTAGAAATAGAAATGAAGTGGCGATTATTATAGATGGAAATTTAAAGAACGAGGTTATTGAAATCAAGAGGAAAGGTGATAGAATAATTTTAGTGAAATTGATGATAGAAGAGGAGGCCTTCAATATCATTAGCGCCTATGCTCCACAAATAGGACTGGAAGAATCTACAAAGAAGGCATTTTAGGATGATTTAGAGGAGATAGTCTAAGGAGTACCTTGAGGAGAGAAACTGTTTATTGGTACAAATTTGAATGGTTATGTAGGAAGTACTAACGAAGGTTTTGAGAGAGTATATAGAGGATATGGTTATGGAGATAGGAATGAGGGTGGAGAGTCTATTTTAGAATTTGGGTTGCATTTAATTTAATTTTAGCTAACACGTTCTTTAAAAAACGAGAGTGCACATAGTCACCTTTAGTAGCAGGCCGAATAAGAGCCAAATAGATTTTGTTCTGACTAGAAGAGTTGATAGAGCGGTTTGTAAGGATTGTAAAGTTATGCCCAACGAGTGTTTAGTGTCTCAGCACAAACTTATGGTTGTGGATTTTGGTGTTAAGTGTTGGAAGCAAAGGCATAGAAGTAATAAGTGTAATAAGACTAGATGGTGAAATTTGAATGGAGAGAAGATGGCTATTTTTAAAGAAAAAATGTTACAGGGTGATCCTCGGAAGGAGGAGGGTGAGTCTAATATGATTTGGGATGAGATGGCGAATTGTATCAGGAATATTGTTAAAGAGGTGTTAGGAGAAAGTAGATGACTGTGGACCTCCAACTAAGAAGACATGGTGGTGGAATGAAGAAGTTCAACAAGCTTTTAAAGTTAAAAAAGAGTGTTATAAAAGATTACATGAGTGTAGAAATGAAGATAATTATAAATGTTTTAGACAAGCTAAAAAAGATGCTAAGAAAGCGGTTAGGGAAGCTAGAGGCAAGGCTTGTGAAGGACTTTACCAAAAGTTAGAGACAAAGATGGTGAGAAGGATATTTATAGGATTGCCAAGTAAAGGGAAAGACGAATTAAAGACTTAAATCATATTTAAGTGCATTAAAGATAAGGCTGATAGGGTTTTAGTTAAGGAAGACGAGATTAATGAGAGATGGCAAACTTATTTCGATACTTTATTTAATAGAGAGTCAATGGGTGATATTAGGGACCTTGATGACGCCTTTGATGATACGAACTGTCGATTTGTTGGTCGAATTAGAGTACAGGAGGTTAAAAAAGTTATTCATAAGATGAAGAATAATAAAACAATGGGCCCAGATGATATACCAATAGAGGTTTGGAGATGCCTAGGAGATATTGGAGTAACTTCACTTACAAATCTTTTTAACATGATTTTAGTAACCAAGAAAATACCCAATGAGTGGAGGAAGAGTACGTTGATCCCTATAAGAATAAAGAAGATATTCAAAGTTGTACGAATTATTGAGGAATAAAACTTATAAGTCATACAATGAAGCTATGGGAGAGAGTGATTGAACGTAAGCTTGGGAATGAGACTCTAGTTTCTGAGAATCAATTTGGCTTTATGCTAGGAAGATCTATAATGGAGGCTATTTTCTTACTTAAGAGATTAATGAAAAAATATAGAGAAAAGAAAAAGGATTTTCACATGGCCTTTATTGATTTAGAAAAAGCGTATGATAAAGTGTCAAGACAAGTTTTGTGGTGGGTACTCGAAAAGAAGAAAGTCCCAACTAAATGCGTAGAAGTTATTAAAGATATGTATGAGGGAGTAATGATTAAGGTGCGCGAACCATAGATGGTATGACTGGAGAGTTCCTGATCATGATAAATGTTCACTAAGGTTCATCCTTAAGCCTTTACCTATTTGTTTTAGTAATGGATGAACTTACCTATAATATTCAAGACAGGGCTCTATGGTGCATGCTGTTTGGCGATGATATCGTGTTGGTAGACGAAACTAGAGAAGGTTTAAATTCCAAACTAGAAATGTAAAGGAACGCATTAGAATCTAAATGCCTTAGATTGAGTCGGACAAAAACTGAGTATATGGAGAGTGATTTCAATGAAACTAGGGGAGGACCGAATAAAATAATATTGGATAGTTAGACAATCCCTACAAAAGATGTGTTTAAGTATTTAGGTATTTAGGTTCTTTTATACAAAATATGGCGCAATTGAGCATGACGTAAACCATAGGATCAAGGTAGGGTAGGTGAAGTGGCAAAGTGCTTCAGGAGTTTTATGTGATCCTAAAATCCCGAATAGATTAAAAGGAAAATTTTACAGGATGGCAATGAGACCAGCTATGTTGTATGGTACTTAATGTTGGACAGTTAAGAAGCAATACTCGCATAAGATGGGAATAGCCTAAATGATGATGTTGAGATGGATGACCGGACATACAAGAAATGATAGAATAAGAAATGAGGAGATTCGTAAAAAGGTAGAAGTAACACCTATTGAAGAGAAAATGAAGGAGAATCGCCTATGTTGGTTTGGACATATCCAACGTAGTCCAATAGACGCAGTAGTTAAGAAATGTGACTTGGTACAGGTGTCAGGTGTTAGACGTGGTAAGAAGAGACCGAAACTTACATGGGGGCAATCATCGAGAAATATATGGTTGCTTTAGGGATTACTGAAAATGTTGTCTCGGATCGGTGCAAATGAAGGAAAATGATTCATATAGCCAACTCCAACTAGTTTGTGATTTAAGGCTTAGTTGAGTTGAGTATATTACTTTCATAATTTGGTATTTAACTTTTCAAAAGTTCATAAAAATCTAACAATTTGATAAGAAAAAAATATATTCAATTATTTATTTTTTCTTAATCTATTTGAATTTTTTTTCACTGAACTCACGACACTTGATAACAATTTCATAATTATATTATAAATATGCATTCCAAAGAGAGATTTGAAATTTTTTTTTTTAAAAAAAAAAGAAGAAGAAGAATAGATAATCAATCTTTTTGGTAAAAATGATTAAGACAAGAAATCAACTAACATGCTATTTATTAGTGTGTTTTACAATTATTAAAAAATTACTAGTGAATTATACAAATATTGGGAAAAAAAATTTTCTAATCTTGTGATTAATATTATCTTAAGAAGTGTCAATTTCATTAATACAGCATTTTTTTTTTTTTTTTTTTTTTAAGCTTGAATTTCAATTTTCATTTCAGGCTCCTAAAATACCCCTGCACTGCTGATCAAGAGGTGAAAGGTACAAGGTTGATTTTATTGCATTGAAGCATAAATTCCTATTGATTAATTTAAGGAGTAAAAAGATAAGCATAATTTTGTTGTATTATACACTTTGAGGAGTAATATGCATATAGAATTTAAGAGGGTAAAATGGTAATTTTGTTCATACATTAAGAAAGTGATGGAAAGGAATATAAATAAATTAGTAGTAATTATAATTGTCTAGTATAAGTCCAATGTACAATAAACAGGTACAAAATGAAAATAATAGAAACTTAGGGGACAAGAGTGGAAGGAGCATATTTAAGAGGAGACATGAGCATTGAGTGAGTATATAATTATGTCTCCAAAACCATAGCAACTAGTAACACTGTTTTGGAGAATGGCTTGCTTGGAAATGCAAGTTGGCACATGGAGGAAAGGTTACATGGTTTGGAGGCTAGGTAGCAAAACAAGGAGGAATGTACATTTATGGTGTGATAAATGTGCATTTATTAGTAAAAATGATTGAGACAAGAAATCAACTAATATACTACTTATTGGTGTGTTTTACAATTATTAAAAAATTACTAGTGGATTATACAAATATTAGGAAAAAAAAAGTTCTAATCTTGTGATTAATATTATCTGTAGAAGTGTCAATTTCATTCATTCAACATTTTTTTTCCTCATTCTCATCTTATTAAAAATTGTTATTGAAATTTAATTCATTTAGATCGGAATTGTAAATTTGTTCACTATTTTCGTGAAACAAACTTAGAATATTATACAACTTAGCAAATTTCATTCCATGAAACAAACTTATTAAAAAATTGAGTGTTAGTGTATATAATATATTTAATTTATTTATTATTTATAAAATAAAATATTTTCTTTCTTTAACAAAATTTTCTGGATCTGCCATTGACTAAACCTTATATAACCATATATAAATCCATATAACTTCCCTATGTTTTATGCAAAGTATAATTGGTCAATTTTTCAAATTGCACAAATGAGGTATCAACACCGCCAAAGCAAAATATTTAGATCCACTTGCTTCTCACTCTCGCAAAACACACTTTTTTCAACTTTCATTCTCTAATGCCTCCACCAAACCCAATTACAATGATACCACGAAGACATCAAAAAACCTAATCACAATTTCGAAGGATGTCACCACTGAACTAGCTATTGACGAGGATTTTAGATCATTGGAGAAACAAGATAACAATAATTTTTCACCAAATAAATCTTTTAAATTTTTATGAATTCAATGAAAATAAGTTAGACAATAGATTTCACCTTTGTCCTTGGGGTTGTTTTGTTGAGTCAGAATGCACATCCAAGAGATTGAGCTTTCTACAACCTAGCTTTGTCTCCAATTGCTTTTAGAAACCCATAACTCCAAGCTATGCCGAACCAAGCAAAACGAAGCTTAAATCAAAATAGGTATGTTCCACAAAGCGTCGAATGAAAGGTTTTGTGCTTGTTTGTGAATCTCAAGCTCCTCAAATGTGTAGACTCTAAGAATGGATCCACCCTAAAGCTCACAAGCAATCCTCAAGGTGTTTGTGAGGTCTAGGAAGTGAGTTTCCATATACTATGCAAAGACCCAAGACCTAGCACGTTTATGTGTATGAGAGGATATGAGAATGAGGAATTGAGAGGGAGAGAATTGCTTGGGCTGTTACATGGGGATAAGCTCTTTAACTAGAGCTAAAGCTGGAATTCGAATTGAATAGTGCACTATTTGAATTAGACATTATACGTTCGATTTGAATTTGAATTCCTGTACTCGAATAGTAATTTGAATATAAACCGAAATTCAAGTTTGAATTCGAATGCAATTTCGAATAAAATTTTGAATTTGAACTAAAATTCGAATTCGAATTTTTGTGGGTATTTTAGTAATATATATATAGATTTTTATTAAATTTTTTTTAGTAAAAAATATATTATTTCTAATACTATATTAATTTTTTTTAATTTGAACTTAAATCCAGATTCAAATAGTCTAGTTCTAATTTCACCCTTAACTAGAGTTTCTCCCAACTTGCTCACCAAGATTCTTTCTTTTAGAACGATCCAAACATGACCATTGCATGCTATGGAATATTTCTTTGCAAATGTGATTGTTTTAATTAAATAAATATTTTATCCAAACAAAACCCTTACACGTGAATATTACTTGGCAATTCAACAATCCCATTTAAATATTATCGCCACATATAATTAAATTAGTTTATCCAATAAACTAGTTATTATAGTATTCATAATACTAATTTGTGATAATTAAATAATAACTCTATTTAATATCAATATTTCCCTTCTCAAATTTGATTATAATATTTCAAATACTAAAATATGATGAATAAATAGACAATCAATTTATCATCAATCAAATCCATAATTAATTCTAGAATTTCAAATACTAAATTTTTTTGATAGTTGTTGACTAAGCTTTAATTTCATTGGTTTTTGTTGGTTATTTTAAGTATGATTTTGTGCTAATGACATGTTATTTTATATTTTAAGTTTTGAATTGAAGTGAATGGACATTTTTTGGATAAATGGGACACAAATAGGACAAAAGGAGTAAAAGAAGAAGTCAAAAGAACCAGTGAAGATGGGCCAGATTGGTGTACAGCTTAGGGCTATATGAGTCATGAAATCTATTATAACATTCTGCTGTAATTAATCTCTAACAACTCCATGGAATCCAAACACTTCAGGAATTAATGGATTTATAAATGAATATATTAATGGATAAACATTAATGAATAAACTTCCTAATTAGATTTGTATGAGGAAAACAATATGATCTAATATTTGGACATATTTTAAAGATAGATAAGGAATTCTAATCCCAAAAGAGATCTTAGCCACCAGAGACTCCAATCCAAGGAGGACTTCAAGTCAAACTAGAATTCCAGAAGTTCCTTTCTCTCTTCTAGTTAGTCTATAAATACTCTTAACTTGGGAGAGTTTGAGATCATCAGTTTTTCAATACTCAGTAAACGTTTTTAGAATTTCTTTGTTGTTTTCAGTTTTATTATGATTGCTAAATTCTATTTTTGATATAAAAAAAAAGGAGGATTGAAGTTGTGGGATTGCGTTGTAAGATTTGATTTGTTCTTCATTTTAGTTTAATTATTCAGTTCAAATATCTTATGTTCTTCTATTTTAATTGTTCATGGGTATATGTTTTATTGATTAGGGTGCACAACTAGCTGATTGAACTATATGGTCTATTACTAGCTTAGGAGAATTAGGTCCGTAATTGCTTGATGCTTATAACATAGGTAGTGAATAGTAGTTTATAATTGCTATGATGAGCATGGACTAAGTTAAATAAACCGAGCCTTTGTGTTTGTTGCTTAGCTTCAACTATCTTTCTATTTCTTAGAGCTGTGTTAAATTAAATCTTAAAAGTATATTTAAGGTTGTTTAATAGCAAAAGATTAATTAAGAACTTGTTTTGATTAATGACGAACTAAGAAAATATTTGGAATATCAGAACTTGTTGATATTATGGGCAAAATATTTGAATAAATAATTAAACGATTTTGATCGGTGATCAAAGTCAAATTCCCACAGTGGATAACTTCTTGTTTGTCAAAAGCTTTTGTTATTAATTGATTGTCTATTTAATTTAACTTTCATTTTACATTCAAAACATAAAACCCTTTTTTTTTTATTGTCATTAGAATTTATATTTTGCACAAATTAGTTAAATTAAACTCTTCGTGGGATTGACCTTTCTTTACCTTAACTACGAAGCTGGGTTAAAATAGAGAATTTTAATTACTGCTTTCGACACTTCTCAAATTTTGGCGTTGTTGCCAGGGAGTTGATATTTTAATTCATTTTGTAAACTTAATATAAGTTCTTCTTTTTTCTTCTATTTTACCGGTTTGTATGCCTAACGAATATTCTGATTTTAGACTCTAACAAATAAAAAAGTTCACTGAAGCTCATCAACAAGCGGTCTCGTCATCCTTAGCACCACAAACCTACTCACCCCGTTCATCAGAATATGAAAGTATTGTTAACAATGCAAACTGAACTCTCAAGGAGTTAGCAACTCCTAATCTAAACCAACAACCACTTTGCATTAAATATTTTACCTTAGATGTTGCTTTTGTATTGAAATTTGGTCTAATCCATTTTTGGCCAACTTTTCGTAGTCTTGCAAGGGAATATCCTTACCAACACTTAAAGGAGTTTCATGTGGTTTGTTTAAGGATAAAGCCTACTGGGATTTTCGAATAGCAAATCAAGCTCAAGGCTTTTCCATTCTCTTTGGCGGATACCATCTCTACTTCACTTAAAGGAGTTACCGACACGCTCCAGTAACCAATTAAATCTAGATTAGTCTCGGAGCATAAATTCCAGTGTAGTGAAAAGCATCTTATAATGCTTATTAGCTTTTAACACATTCTCCATCCTTTCAGAGCTGATATTAACATTTAAATTTGCCTCAACTCATAACATATTATTAGAAGCTACATTTAACTGATGATCCACATGACCAAAAGTCTTCTAATTCTATTTTCGAAGATTCTTTCACAACTAACTTAGTTTTTAGTGCAAATTATCCATAAGAAGCCCACATGACCAAAAGTCTCCTAATTCCATTTTTGAAGATTCTTTTACAACCAACTTAGTTTTTAGTGCAAAATAACCATAAGAAGCTTACATGACCAAAAGTCTCCTAATTCCATTTTCAAAAATTCTTTCACAACCAACTTAGTTTTTGGTGCAAAATAACCATATGAAGCCCTGTAAAGTTCTTTTGCCAAATCTCAGCAACAACAAGCTTAAAATTATTCATGAAAAACCCAAGCCTTAAAAAATTTAAATTGAGCTCTGGCTGAGTATGAGGCAAAATAGAAAAGAGAAGAGGGATTTGGTCAGAGTAGACCCTCGGTAAATGCTTAACAGTAAAAGATGGAAATAAAGATGTAAAATTACCATTTACCGAACTACGATCCAATCCCATTAGTCCAAGTAAAATGGTTTCCTTCAAATCCTGCATCTAATAGAGCATTAGAATCAATAAAGTCTGTAAAGTCCCGAATAGTAGTGAGGTGAGGAAGGTGTTAATAACTTTATAAAATAGGGTTATTTCACTACACTTTTGATTCCTATTTCATGCTACAATCTAGAGTTTAGAGTTAGAATTCTATTTAAATTAGCGTTTTATCTAGCCTAGGTTATTTAGGAGTTTATAAGGTTGTAATGTTATTAGTAGTAGTTTTTATTTGTTATCTAATATTTTTTTAAGTATTTTTGCAGTTTCCTAATCAAAGATAAAGAGGAAAAGCATTGAAAACCTATGTCTCGATTGGAGGAGTATTGAAGTTGCGGTGCCTAAGAATGGATTTCAAGGAACCAGGCAGAGAGCAATGCGCCGTAGTTGGACAACATCTACACTACAGCGTCCTAAAATCCAGAAATCAGTCAATAAAGTCAGAGAGCTAAGAGTCATGATGCCATACAACTAGAAGTTGCAATGTCCCAATTGGAACTGCCTAGTATCCAAACAGAGACCAATGCCCCACAGGGGGCGCGGCACCTAAAGACAAGACAACTTCATAAACTACTAGTGAATGAGGAACCGGAGCCCCATAAACCAAGAAGTTGGGGCGTGCACAGTCAGAGTCCTAAACAGATTGCACAGAGGTAGTTGCGCCGCAGCACCAAGGAAGTTAGCATCGTGGCACCGTTATGTGTTTTAAAGAATTCCTAGTTTAGTTAAACTAGGATAAAGAGATTTATATAAGGAGATGAAGGCAGAAGTCAAAATCCATATACCAGAGCTTGCGAAAGAGAATTCCTAAGGAGCTAGTGATGACCCAGAGTCGTGATAGCTTCTAGTCTTCTACTCCCTTCTTGTTATTTTCTTATTACTTGTAATGGCTATGTCATTTATGTTTTTATTTGTTGTAGTTAGTATGGAGTAGTCATATTCTAGAGTTGCAATTGAACTCACATATAGCCTATGTGACCCTTGATTTAAGTTAATGCATGTTTTAGTTTCAAATATTATACTGACTTGTTCTTAATGCTTCTAAATGATTGATCACTAGTTAGATTAATTAGGAACATTAGAATTGACTTGGAAGAGTCAATTTCAGGGTCAGCCTTAGGTAACATAACTTGTGATTGGAATGTTCATCTCAATTGAGTAATTTGATTTGTTAAAGAGACAGGAATATACTATTTACCCACAAGTAACCCAAAAAGGTTGGTTCTTAAAGAATTTATCTTAGTATAATTCTCATAGGAGTAATATTTTCTCCATGGGAACGAACTTTACTTTCACTTTATTACTCGAGAATGTTACGTGCGCTTACGTTCATAAAATTCTTATCAGGTGTAAACTAATTTTTTATGAAGTAGAGGCGACAACATTAAAATCCCCACCTCAAAGAGTTTTCAAGGAGATCCACTAGCCAGTTAAAAAATAAAAGTTCATTTAATCATCTGGAAAGAGATTCTCCTACGTTGTGATACTCCCTTGAGAACGTTTGAGAATCATCATCGTCCGAAAAACATCAAATAAGAAAATGGTGTAGGCCCAAAGGACCTATCACTAGTAGTATTTTTAGATCCTAATTCTTATCAACGAAAATTTTAAAATCCGCTAAGCCCAGACGAGGATTGGTTGAAACAAACTTAGCAATAAGAGACCATATAAATAACTTCTTCGTTGGCTTAATATCTTCTATAGTGAAATGTATTGCTAGAAATCCTTTATGTGTTTATGGCTTTTTTAGTGGGATAAGGATGGTTGGAAGAAATTGGTGGGGTGACCTGGAGGTGGTCTAAAGGCATTTAGAGCAGGCACATAAGATTTAGGTGTGGCTACCCCTTTAGAAGTGTCAGCCATAATAAGGCTCAAGCCATGCAAGCCAACTTCACACAAGGGTAGCTTAGGAGGCTATATTTTGCAAGGTAATAAATTGCAGCAACTGGATGAATCAAACCAGATTTAAGGGTAGATGCAGTGAATAGATCTGAACTGGAAAACTAGGAAGGCCAAAAGCAAATGAGGAATATGGTGCAACAAAATAGCTATGTTCATTAACTCGGTAAAACGCTGTGAAACATGAAGAACAATTCTGATTCAAGATGGAAAGATCCAAATCATAATAGGTATGTGGTTGGGCAAATATGGAAGGAATTAATACAAAGGCAAGAAGGTTCAACTGGCTGAGCTGTAATTCAAACCACCTGACAAAAGAGATAAAAGTGAACAGTAATGAAGGTGATATGATTCAAAACTAGCAAAGGTAGGATTGATGTGTGGTTAGCTTATGATGTTAATGGGCAAGGTAGGATGATGGTTAATGGCTCGATGTTAGATGTCGAATGCAGTTGATCAGAAATAGGCAATGATGAGGTTCACAAATGTGCATGACGGAGGCAACGTTTAGGAAAGGAAGGGAGGAGGATGGTGGAAGCGTGAAAAAGAAAAGATAAACTAGGTTACAATTCTAGAGAGAATGAGGAGCTTCTCTCACTAGCCTAATATGTGATTGTGTTTTCTATTATCTTCAATTACTTGCTCTTAATTTGAGTTTATATTATAATGGTAATGGAATACCTAGGCTTGACGATATGTTAGATATGTTACATAGGTCTAGATGGTATTCTAAGATTAATTTGTGTAGTGGTTACCATCAGCTTCTTATGAGACCAGGTGACGAGTGGAAAACAACCATTAAGACTCAAGATGGTTTATTTGAGTGGCTAGCCATGCTCTTTGGATTGTCTAATGCCCCTAGTACTTTCTTGTGAACTATGACCCACATTCTTAAACCTTTCATTGGTAAATTCCTTGTGGTTTATTTTGATGACATCTTAGTCCATATCAAGTCCAAGACAAAGAATTTAGATCACTTCCACAGTCTGTATGTTATTCTTAGGGAGGAAAAGTTTTATGCTAATTTGAAAAAATCTAGTTTCCTACAGTCTAGTGTGCTCTTCTTAGGTTTTTTGGTTTCTGCTGAAAGTGTAATAGCTGACCCTGAAAAACTTAGAGCTATTAAGGAATGGCCTGATCCTTAGACCGTCACGGAAGTTCGTAACTTACACAGGTTAGCTTCTTTTATAGGCATTTAATTAGGGGTTTTAAGACTATAACTACTCCTATGACCAAGTGCTTGAAAAAAAAAGAATTTAAATGGTTGTAACTTCTAAAGCCTTTGCCATTTTGAAGTAGAAGCTGACTTAAGCACATGTCATTCGACACCTTGATTTTCATAAGGTGTTTGAAGTTGATTGTGATGCTTTTGTACAAGGGATAGGTGGAGTGTTAAGTCATGAGTGTCATCCCATAGCCTTCTTTAGTAAGAAACTTTCATATGCTAAGCAGAGATATTCCACTTATGACAAGGAGTTGTATGATGTGGTTAAATCCCTTTTCATTGGGGGTATTACTTGCTACCTCAAGAATTTGTATTTTATTCTAACCATTAGGCATTATAATACCCACAGTTTCAAAAAACTTTAAAGTCTAAGTATACTACGTGGGTTGAGTTTTTTAACGAGTACACCTTTATCCTGAAACACAAATCTAAGGTTGCTGATGGCTTAAGTTAGGTAGTGGCTATCCTTAATGTCTTGAGCATAGGAATTATGGATTCGATAGACTCAAGGATGAATATTCTATTTGCCAAGACTTTAGTTTAATTTTCTAGTAGGTAAGTGAAGGTAACCTAGGGAGTACGCTGACTTCTTTATCCATAATGACTACTTATTTCGGTGTACTCGACTATGTATTCTCCACACTTCACTTATAGATTTCTTAGTTTAGGAGATGCATGTTGATGGCTTAGCAGGTCATTTAGGTTGCAATAAAACTATAACCTTCTTAGAAGATAGATTTTATTGGCCTTCCCTGAAGCAGGATGTTGCTAGGATTGTTTCCTAATGTCAAACATGCCAATTAGGGAAACTAAGAAGCACAACACTGGCCTATATTCCCCCTTCCTTTACTACATCATCCTTGGCAAGACTTGGGTATGGATTTTGTCTTAGAGTTACTCCACACTACCAGAAGACATGATGTTGTATTTGTTGTAGTAGACAGGTTCTTTAAGATGGCTCATTTTATCCCATGTTCTAAGACAACTGATGCATCTCATATAGTAAAGATATTCTTTAAGGAAGTTATCAAATTACATGGTTTGCCATCTACCATGGTTTCTGAGAGGGATGTTAACATAAGTTACTTATGGAAGACATTGTGGAAGTTATGTGGCATTATTTTGAAATTCTCCTTTGCTTTCCACCCATAGACTGACGTTCAAACTGAGATTGTTAATTGTAGTTTGTGTGATTTTCTTAGGTGTCCTATGGGCAAAAAGTTGGGTAATTGGGATTTGATCATTTCTACTGTTTGTTTGCATATAATAACTCTGCTAACTAATAACTATTGGAAATATAGTTATTTTACATCATTTTACTCATATTATTTTAGCTATGTTTTAAAGTTTAGTTGGTTTTTGCTTAGTTTTCAGTCAAATCCTAGTTGAATCCTTATTATATTAGGATGATGAATCCTAGTTGATTAGGTGTTTTATATGAGTTCTAACTTATACTAACTTAGTTTGTGTCTTTGGAAGGTTGAATGCTTGAAAGAGTCCCATTGGAAGTCACTAACAAGTATATAGGAAAAAGTCCTTTTGAGTCCATCTATGGTTACAAACCTTGCACCCTTACTGATCTTGTTCCTTTGGCCTCGATGCTTTTGTTTCTTTACCTGCTGAATCATTTACTATACACATTCATGATTAATTTGTTAAGATTCGTAGAAAAATTGCAATAAGCTTAATTGATTATAAACTTGATGTCGATGTGCATCGTAGGTCTAAAGAGTTTAATGTATGATCCTGTTATGGTTTGCCTTCACTCTGAACTTATGCACCTCATCTAAGAAACTACATGCTAGATCTATTAGCCCTTATCTTATCATTGACAAACTTGAACCTAATGCATATAGATTTGATTTACCTTTCTATATGAATATTAGTCATGTTTTCAATGTGGTGGATCTAACTCTTTATCCAAGCAACTTTGAACCTCCTGTGTTGTCTTCTAGTGTTCCTACAGGTTCAGTTGTCCTCAAGGTTCCACCACTCCCGTGCCATCATAGCGAGATTGAGGCCATGTTAGCAGATACAGTTGAGTATGGGTGTCAACATTTCTTGGTCCAATGGAAAAGTTGCCTTGCTTCTGATGATGGTTAAATTTCTGTAGATGTGTTCTACTAGTTGGACCCTCAACTTTTGGATCATTATGTTCTACCAAACTCTACGGAGTTGAGTTCTTTGTTACTAGAAGAGAATGATGCGGATCCACCAGTCAAAAACTCTAGGAGTAGAACTCGGAGGTAAAAGAAGGATTTTATTTATTATTAGTTTTGTTTTATTTAGTTGATATTAAGACTATTTTTATATTTATATATTTTAGGGTTATGTGTTGATGTGAGGTTGTCATATAAACACTCAAGTGATATGTGAAGGTGACTTATGATATTTTGATTTTAAGACCTAATATTCCAACCCCTTTTCTCTTTCTCTCTCCTTTTCTTCCCATTCTCAAAATTACCCTCAAAATCATTCATTATGCTACACCCTTATGTCAATGTATATTGTTCTCGACTAATTTTTTTTTTACTGTATGGGTAGGTAAGGCCTGTAACCAGATGATAGACTCTAAAGGTTTACGAATCTATATAGGAAAATTAGAAGAGTTTTAATTCATAATTAAATTATAAAGTCTTATAATAATTGGATATGATTAAATACCAAATTTCCCACCCAAAAAAAAATATATGAATAGTAACTTCGTGAGTCCAACTCACGAAGTTACTATTTAATTTTTTTTCCTCTTTTTTATTTTATTTTTATCTCTATAATATATCTATAAAATTGATAAAATTTTGTGAATATTTTTTATTTTTATCTTGAAAAAATTTATCCTAATATCACAACCACAAAAAAATAAAAATAACAGTAACGTTGTGATTCCAACCCACGAAATTACTATTATTATTTTTGTAATTTTTTTTTTACCCTTTTTCCAAAAACAAATTAAAAAAATACATATACAGTAACTTCGTGAGCCTAACTCACGAAGTTACTATTCAATTTTATTTTATTTTGGCCATAAATACAAACTTTATTTATTTATTCCTTGTAATTTTTTTTTGTGTAACAGCAACTTAGTTGATTTATTTTTAATTTTCGTAAATACATATTTTTATTTAATTTTTTTTTTATTTCTCCCTTGTATTTTCTTTTTTTTTCTTTTTTTTTTATGCTTCTAATTTATTTTATTTTTCCGCGTGATTTTTTTTTTGTTTTCACCACCTTGTAAATGCATACTTTCTTTGTACCATGCATACATGATAAATTAAAGGTACTCTTCTATGCATTTTTTATTTTTTTTTTCCTTGTACCATACGGCTTTTCAAATCATGCATTGTTTTTTTCTCCCACTTGCTTAGAGAGAATAAGTAACATGTTTTATTTTTTCCTGCTTCATTTGCTTACTTTGTTTTTTTTCTTTCCTTTGCCTGCAAAACTCTGCATGCCATTTCTTTTTTTTTTTTTTTTTTTGCATGCTTTATTTTATTTCCTTTCCTTTACCTGCAAAATGCTGCATACCATTCCTTTTTTTTTTTTTTTTTTTTTTGCACGCTTTGTTTGTTTCCTTTCATTTACCTGCAACTCTGCATGCCATTCCTTCTTTTTCTTTTTTTTTTTTTTTTCTGCCTTTGCATGTAATAATTTTGTTGCTCCGACACCCGTGAAACATCTTTCTTTACTCTCCATAAATTATTATCATTCTCACCCATTCTTGCTCATTCTCACCTCAATCTTATGCATAAACCCTTTCTCATCTTCAACAAATCAAAATTTCTCACCTCAAACTTATACAAGTACCATTTGTCTGCACTTTCTATATTCATCACCATTTTCTCACCTTCTTCAACACACAAGTTTTACCTTATTTATTTTCTAACTTCACTTCACCTTCAAACTTTAATTTTATTTTCCTAGAGATCTATTTCATTTCTTTCTCTCAATTACTCACGTTCATTCCTTGTCCATCACTCACAGAAGAGAGGTATATTTTTGTTACATTAATAAAAATTAATATTGTTATTTTGGAATTTTATTATTAGATATTTTATTTACTCACAACAAAATTATTTCATTAACAGGACATTTTCTCAATTTTTCTCAAGTGCTTGTATTCATTCCTTATCCATCACTGACACGAAAGTACTTTCTTATTACATTAATCTTAGTTTTTAGTTATAATTACTTTAAAGTTTATAAACAGTGATATTGTGATTAATAGTTTTTTAGTTTTAGTAGAAAATTTATAAAAGTAAATAATGAAAATTTTATTTTATTATTAGTAGATATTTTATCATAATAAATGAATATGTTAAAATAATTAATTAGTGACAACGAGTAGATTTTTTTTTAGGCAATATATTGCTATGACTTTTGGGTAAATTGATGATGGAAAAGTAATTTTTATATAGTTTTGTTAGAAAAGTAATGAAAATAAATATTATTATTAGATAGTTTATCATAACAGGAAATTAATAATATAATTTTTATGTAGTTTTGTTATTATTACATATTTTATGAAAATAATTTTTATAATTTTCATAATTTTTATGAAAATAAATATTATTTTATTTATTTATTATTATTACATATTTTATCATAACAGGAAATTAACAATGTAGTTTTTATATTGTTTCTATTAATAATGTAATTTTTATGTATTTTTGTTAGAAAGCAATGAAAATAAATATTTTTATTTATTTATTATTATTAGATATTAGATATTTTATCATAACAAGAAATTAATAATGTAATTTTTTATATAGTTTTTATAAAATGTATTTTTTTATGTAGTTTTGTTAGAAATATAATAAAAATAAATATTGTTATTATTATTATATATTTTGTCATAATAGGAATATGTTTAAATAATTAATTAGTGATAACAAGTAGATATTTTTTTAGGCAATATATTGCTATGACTTTTGGATAAATTGATGGTGGAAAAGTAATTTTTATATAGTTTTGTTAGAAAAGTAATGAAAATAAATAATAATAATATTATTATTAGATAGTTTATCATAACATGAAAGTAATAATGTAATTTTTATGTAGTTTTTATAAATATAGTAATTTTTATGTAGTTTTGTTATTATTACATATTTTATGAAAATAATTTTTATAATTTTCATATTTTTTATGAAAATATATATTATTTTATTTATTTATTATTATTACTTATTTTATCATAACAGGAAATTAACAATGTAATTTTTATATTTTTTTTATTAATAATGTAATTTTTATGTATTTTTGTTAGAAAGTAATGAAAATAAATATTTTTATTATTATTATATATTTTGTCATAATAAGAATATGTTTAAATAATTAATTAGTGATAATGAGTAAATGATAAAATAAAATGTGATTAGAATTAGAAATTTACTTAATTTAGTTATTAGAAAATTTATGATTTGTGTTACTAAGTTAATATTTCTACATGTTTTAATTAATTAGTGTTACTAAGTCAATATTTCTATACGAACTCCAAGTCAATATTTGTTCATAATTATTATATTTAGTGTTTTTGTGGTAAATAAGGTAGTAATCTAATGTTAATTTGAGACTTTGAAGGAACAAAGCACATCATAGATCAAATAACGATTATGTGTTACATGAATGGTGAGATCATAACTGGGCCAAAAGGTGTTGAATATAATTTACCTCCCGTTAAATGTATTCGGATGCCGATGGGTATCAATTATGTTCGATTTCATGGTCGCTTATGCAAAGGCCTAAAGGTTGACCAGAGAACTGAGTACCTTAGCATCATTTGTCGATTTCTGAATGCATCTAATAATTCAACATGGTACAGTCCAATTAAAGTAAATGATAATGATGATTTGGAAGTCATGTTCGGACTTGGTAGTATGCAAGGTCATGGATGTTTAGAGCTATACTTGGAGAAAAACACAATTCAGGATATGTCGGGACCTATAGATTTTGGTCATGGTGAATCTTCATCATTTCCTAATGTATATGCCTCAAAAGATAGAGTTATAGAGACTCAATCAAGAAATGTTGGTAGTAGACAAGAGACGTCATTATCTCATCAGTCTCCAACCCCAATATTAAACTCATAACCACTTTGTTTTGACGATTCTCATGTTGTTGCTCCTGAACCGGGGTTTGACGATCCTCATGCCATTGATCCAGAACATGATAGCGATGAAGATGACCTGGATTATGATGACGATATTGATGATGAGGATTTTGTCGAAGAGGAAGAAGATGATTTATTTAGCAAATATGTCCCAAACTCCTTCTTTACTGACTGTTAACATTGAGGAGGCATTCGCAGCAGACACTTTCAATGTTGCATCTCAGCAATGGGAGTTACATGATAATTTTCATAATGGACAATTCTTCAATACAAAAGCAAATTTGAAAAATATCGTGAAGTATTGGCACATAAAAAACCATGTGGCGTTCAAAGTAAAGAAGTCAAAAAAGGAGATTTAGGATATTGATTGTAAAGTAAAACAAAAGGGTTGCAAGTGGAGGTTGCGATCTCATCTCAGTAAAAAACATGGTAATTTGTGATAACTAAGATGGATGCACCTCACACCTGTGTTTATACTGGCGTGTCAATGGATCATTATAATCTCGATAAGAGTATAATTGCTGAGTTCATCAAAAATACAATCATGGAAAAACCTGATATGCCAGGAAAGGTGTTGCTCAAGAATGTAAAAGATCACTTCCATTATGAACCCAATATGCAAAAAATTTGGACTGCGAAGCAGAAAGCAATTAACCTAATTTCGGTTCATATGAGGACTCTTACAATCAGTTACCGAGGTTTTTAAACGCAATCCGATCGACCAATCCAGGAACTTGTTTTGAATGGAAGACACATGAAACTGATAGCCTAGGTGAGGTTGTATTCCATCGGGTTTTTTAGGCTTTCGGTCCAAGCATCACTGCATTCCAATACTGCAGACCGATAATTCAAATTGATGGCACACCATGTATAGAAAGTACACTGGAAAACTATTGATTGCTTGCACGACTAATGGTGCAAATCATATGCTGCCACTTGCATTTGCTATTGTGGAGGTGGAGTCGAAATCTAGTTGGCTATGGTTCCTTCGATTGCTTCGTAGGGATGTAACACAACGGGTGGGTATTTGCTTGATATCTGATCGTCACCCTAGTATCATTGCTGCTGTGAAAGATCCAATAAGTGACTGGAACGAACCCTATGCACATCACTGTTATTGTCTAAGGCATGTGACATGTAATTTTCATACGTGCTATAAGAATATAGCAGCAAAAAAGCTTTTGGCAAAAGCTGGTAAGCAATTCCAGGAGCGAAAGTTTAATGCTTTAATGAAAAAGCTATTTGCTATGGATCCTAAATATGCTAGATTTTTTGAAAACCTCCCAGTTGAACAATGGGCTAAGGCACATGATGGAGGTCATCGATTTGAAATCATGACCACCAACTTATCGGAATGTTACAACAATGTTTTGAAAGGAGCACGCCAACTACCGATTACTGCCCTGGTACGGGTGACATTCTACCAGTCTGTAAACATTTTTGTCAAGATTCGAAATGAGATTATAAGCCTAATGCATGTGGGAAATGCATACACAAAGCATGTTCATGAAAAATTATTAGCTTGGGCAAATAAAGCAGGTGGACATCAACTTACAATATTTTCAAACACTAGGGGTTTGATTGAAGTTCTCACGCATTATCGTGGGTGGGAACGGAGGGGGGCTAATCGTGTAACGGTGAATCTAATAGAGAAATCTTGTACATGCAATAAATTCCAGCATTACAGAGAAATCTTGTACATGCAATAAATTCCAGCATTACCAGATTCCGTGCTCACATGCTATAGCGTGTTGTGCACAACAACACATAGACTACAAGCAGTATGTCGGGGAATGTTATACACTGGAAAATCAGCAACTAGTGTATAGTGCACAATTCACACCTTTGATGCATGATGATTCATGGCCTGAATTTAGGTTTCCTCGAGTATTTCCTGACGTGAGCCAATTGAGACAAAAAGGTAGGCCAAAATCTACACGCATCCGCAATGAGATGGATTTGATTGAAAATACTAGGAAACAAAGTTTCGGAATATGTGGTATTGAGGGGCATAATCGAAAAAGATGTCCTAATAAGTCACAAGGTTATAGTTCGCATGTACAAAATTAAGTTTCTTTTAGGTTTTTATTTAGTGTTGCTTTAATTAGTATTCCCTATAAAGGGAAGAGTCTTCCCAGTTTATGTTTCAATTTAGTTTATCTTTAATTTTGAATTGACTATAAATTGAAAGCATGTTTGCACGTAATTTTCTTTATTTGGGGTTCAGATTTATGTTTTCTCATCTCTTGTACTTAATTTTTTTTATATATATATTAATGAACGGGTAGGGGTCTGCCAAACCGCACACCACTTCAATGTGTTTTTTTTTTTTTAAAATAAAACACTAAAAATTGATATACATATACACCAAAATTGTTTATTTGATATTATACAAATTAATGGAGCAATGTCCTTTAGATCGTTCTCTTCTATATCTTCAGGACACTCATCGTTTGGCTAGATTATATGACATACCAGAGGTATATAAATTTCATCATGTTCATTAAATTGTTATATTGGTTACCTTAAATTTGTTTTATATTTCAATTTCATAACGTAAATATCTATTAAGATGATCAGGATGATACAACACTATGAGTACGACGTAGAGAGGCTATTGTCGATCGCACATATGGAGAGCTTGATGAACGAATTGTGGAATTACTTCAGTACAGTAGGCTTTTATGGAGTAATGAGACTCAGGTTCATTCAGATGGATTGGCACTTGATCACAACTTTAGTTGAGAGATGGAGGCAAGAGACACATACATTTCATCTCCCTCATGGTGAGGCCACAATCACTTTACAAGATGTTAGTGTACTTTTTGGCCTCCCAGTGGACAGTGAGGTTGTTTCTGGTTGTGTTGGACCTCAGCTCCTTTCATATTATGAGTAGCTATTGGGTGTAGTGCATACTAGAACGAACATTGATGGGTTTCGTATCAGTCTCACTTGGTTGACTGAGACATTTCAAAATTTATCACAGGATGCTGATGAAATCATAGTTGAGAGATAATGCATGGGTGATGGCATCCCTCCCACCTTATTATTTGAATGGGCGAGATATATGGTGCTCAACTGTTCCTTTAATTTGTTTCCATATTGTAGAGCACCACAGGGTAGACAGGGTGATGCATCAGTTTGGTTATATTCAGACCATACCAGAAAATCCAGATAGTGATGTTGATTTGCATATGACTGACCTTAGGACGCGTAGAAATATAAATTATCATCGAAGATATGCTGCCTACATTAATGTTTGGGGTATAAGGCAAACTTTTGTTGTGAATGGACAACCATCTTTTAGTCAACTTGTTTCACCAGATTACATGCAGTGGTATCAAAGGTTTGGTATGCAATTTTTGACACCATATGGTCGTCATCAGAGATTTCCTACTTATCCTCATAATTCAACAGTAGCCTCACCATCGCATAGTCACTCTCAAGCTCCTACCCCCTCATGTGCATATGTTGGTCCATCATCTTCATTACATGCATATGCCGGTCCATCATTTTCCTCACATGCATATGATGGTCCGTCATCTTCTCATATTTCATCTGTGTCACATGCGTATGCTGGTCCATTATCTTCCCATGTGTCAGATTACACTACATATGATGTTTATCAACCATCTATAGCACATTTGGGTAGCCCATCTCATGACATAAATGCATCGCCGATCCCAAATATGTTTCAATATGGTACTACTCCAGAGTCATATAGAGCACCCATCCCACATACATATGACATGGGTATGGGAAGTATAACACAGTTACATACAGACTATACTAGATGACATGTGGACGCTGAGGATCTCGCTGGATATAATGACGAAGGTGGCAGTGGACCAGGTGGTGATGAGACAGATGACCTAGGTCATGTCACACAACAAAACATGTCGCGTGATATAACTCCAAGAAGGAACCCTGCTAGAAATAGGAGACCCCCACCTTGTGGTACTCATTCACGAAGGAGATGAAATTAATATAAAATATTGTACATCTCACAACACTATTTAAATATTTTTATTTCCTAATTTTATTATAATTTGGATTGTTTAATTTATTAATAATTCAATATTCGATGAAATTAAATTTACAAAACAATACCAATTTTTTTAAAAATAATTTAGGGATTAAATGCATTTATTATTAAAAAAAATAGTACACTAATTACTTTACCCAAAAAATTATTAATTTATGTGATAAAAGGAAAGAAAAAAAATATACTCACTGATAAAGGGAATATGATTTTACCAAGAAATGATTTTATCAAGAAAAAATTATTAATTTATTCATTATTGTCTTACTAAATATATAGATTAAATAAATAAAAATAAATGAATAGTAACTTCATATGTTGGGGCTCACCGTTTATATGTTTTTTTTTTTTTTTTTTGAAACATGGTAAAATTTTTCAATCGATTAAAAAAAATTACAAAACAAAAAACAGTAACTTCGTGTATTGAGATTATGAAGTTAGTGTTCATTTTTATTTTTTTATGGTTGTAATTTTTGGGTAAATTTTATCAAGATAAATAAAAATAAAAAAAAGAAAACTATTCATATATTTTTTATTTTTGAAAAATGATAAAAATAATTTCTTACTTAAGAAAATAATAATAATTTTTTCTTCCCAAACAAAATTAAAAAAGAAAAAGAAAAAGATGAACAGTAACTTTGTGAGTTGGACTCACAAATTACTAATCATATATTTTAATTTTTTAATTTTGAGAAAAGATAAAAATAAAGTGAACAGTAATTTCGTGAGTCCAATTCACGAAATTATTGTTTAATAAACAGTATCCATATACTATTTAAGGAACAGTAAATAAACAGTAAATTCGTGAGTTAGTTTCATGAAGTTACTGTTTATCTTTTATTTTAATATAGGTTGACATGGCGGTGATATGACAAATTTAGTCTTTTTTTAATATTAATTTAAAAATAGTCTAGTTTAAAATTATGTTTGTAAAATTAATCAACTATATGATATTTTTTTGGCTAGTAGTATATTAAAAAAATTTCATGGTAATTGGAAACGGTTCTAGACAAAATAATAGGAGAGGAGGGAAACGCCGGCGCGTTGGATTGATCGGATGGATCGCAACGTTGTGCCACTGTCGTCGGCGGTGACTGTGAAAGCTCTTGAACTCACGGCTGCGTCCAGTTGGTGGAACGATATCAATGACTCTCGGCTCTGGCAAGATCGTATCTTTCACGTTCTTGCCGCTCTTTATTGTATCGTCGCGGTCGTTGCTCTGGTATTTTATCTTCCTTTTCTTTCTGTATTGGTTATGAATCTGCGTAGCATCTATGGTTTACAGCTGAATCATCCATCTTTTTCTGGCTTTTTTCCCGCGAAAGAATATAGATAGACCTGTTCTTAGGGTTTTTGTATTGAACACGATTATGCTTTGTTTGGTTGCCGAGAAGGGGAAGGGGATGAGAGAATATATTGTTAAAGGAAAAGAATATCTAGTTTCAAGATTTCTGTTATGTATATCATTGTGGAAATGAAATCAATTGATCAGTTATTGCACGACTGAATTTTGGTTTCTCTGATAGAATTTTAATAGTTTCTGTCATGGACGTGTCTTCCTATTAGGTTCAATTGGTTCGGATACAATTGAGAGTCCCAGAGTATGGCTGGACCACCCAGAAAGTCTTCCACTTCCTCAATTTTCTTGTGAATGGGGGTTCGTATCATTTAATGTAGTTATATGTTTATTTGGTTTTTATATTTTTGTATAAAATTATGATTGTATTGTGTACACTTACTTTACAGTTAGATCAGTGGTTTTTGTATTTCGCCGGAATGTGCAGAAGTTACAGCCAGAGGTTCAAATTGTGCTTTCTGTGTTATTGTTTAGATCAGTTGATTCCAATTGCTTCTGATGAGAAAATTGCTTACTGTCTTCATTAGATTGTCCAACATATCTTGCTTGACATGCCAAGTCTTGCTTTCTTCACAACCTATGCACTTTTGGTTCTGTTCTGGGCAGAGATTTACTATCAGGTTTTGTTTAATTTTTGGGTCACTTGCCCCTTTTCCTCTAAGTCATCCTTCTGCTTTTTGCCTTATTTTGTAAATAAAATTTTAATGGCAGTTTGTTTGGAGAAAAAGATGCCACTGTAGTTACTCTAACCTAAATACTTTACAGGCACGTGCTGTGTCTACTGATGGACTGAGGCCAAGTTTCTACACAATCAATGCTGTTGTTTATGCTATTCAGGTGAAATTCTACCCTAAAACTTCACTTTAAAGTCTTCCGAGGGACAAGTTGATGTTGGATTTTTTGTGGAAGCTAGTTATATTTCATTAGACAATGTTAATATATTTAGCCCTCAGCTTAATTTCCCTTTTCCTCGTTGTATTCCATTGGTTTGTTTTTGGGAAGTTAATGAAATGCGTTATAGGATGTAACAACGGATTAGTTACAGAAAATTGTCAATTGCTTTTTACTCCTTTCATGCAATGTACATCTCAAGAGCCAGATGTTTATTTTTATCTGTATTTTCATAATTATATTAGAGTCATGCCTCTTAAAGAAACTCAATCATAATCAGATAGGACTGCATTCTTAGTTACCAGAGATAGCTACCTAGGTAGCAATCACCAATCTGGATTGTTCATTCCTAAACGAGGGTTCGATCTCGATCTGGAACACAGGTTTTAGCATTCTTATCATTCCGATTGCTGCCTCTGTTTTTTGACATGCGATTTTAGTCTAGCAGGGAGAGAACCAGATTTCTCAACTAGGTAGGGAGAGGAATTTGGGTAGATATGGCTGAATTGTAGACATAAAGGAGGAGAATCAGTTGAGGATAGCAGATATTCGTGAAGAAGATGAAGTCTGCAACTTCTTGCAAAATCCCAAAAAGTCCCTGTCTTATTCTTTTTCAGAATTGAAAAGGGTCCTGATATGTGCTGTACATGATAAAAAATTTATAGAATGTGCGGGGCCCTATATTTTGCGATGATTTTATGTACATTAAAATATACCCACCTATCTTCTAAAACCAAAAGTCTTATACTGTATTTGATGTTTGATAGTGAGACACACTCACCAGTTCTTTTGAACAACATAGCTTTTCACTTTTTAGCATTTATGATATAACAGAGACCTAAATTAATACAAAATAAATATTTAAATAAAAGACCAAGAGACTTAACTTGCATGAAATACTAAAAAGAATTATCCTCACCATGTAATACTGTATGAATAGTACATCATATATGACAAGAGCTATAGCCAGAACTTTAGATTTTCAAATTCTAAAAATACCCTATGGAAACGACCCTGCTTCGTGTGGAAATAGTGGAAATAACCTTATTTCTTGTGGAAACAATAGAAATGACCATGTTTCGACCAAAACTTCATGGCTGCATTTCTGTAAGTGAGTTTCGCTTAGGCTAGTGTGGAAACGTTCGCATGTTTGGACCGTTTTGACACGACTTCTTATACCTTGGTACCAAGTATCGTAGGGTGCATTTGTGATTAGGTAATATCTAGTGAGATCTAGGAAGCTAATTAATTTTTGGGAAAAAGAAAAGGCTATGGATTAGAGTTTTTTTCTTTTGTTTTTGTATAGAGACTATAAGTTGAACTTCTTGGGCATAAATTAGGTTTTTATCTGATTGGTAGTAGGATCTTTGTGGCATTGAATTGGAATTGCTATAGAGGTCAGATAGGGATTATGATATTCTAAGGTTTCTTGACAATGTGTAATTACAAAGCTTGTCCATTCTTTGGTTTTATTGCTTATGGAAGTAAAACTTAGCTATCAAGAATACTGATTATTATTGCTCATTGGCCATTGTTTAATAAATTATTTACATATCAAAAGCTGGAAATATGAGGAAATTATGTTTACTGTTATAAATTTTTCCTCCTTATCACTAGTCATCTCACCAATGTTTCCTCAGTGCTTTTGTGTAAACATGTGTTTTTATTTGACAGCATGTTTATTATGAATAATCAAATATTGTATTGTTCCTGTTCACCTCCTATTAGAGACTTGTGTTTCAAATAACTTTTGACTTTGTTTTAGGTTTCTGATGTATTTATGAAAGGATTTTGCAAATTGATTTTTTTTCCCTTTTGAAGAGCATTAGTTTTTCTTTTAAATCAAGATTAACATTATTTGAAGTTGTTGTGTATTCTATTAGAAAGAAAAAGAATTATCAATGGCTATTCTATTTTGGTCGAGTTTCTCAAACTTGTTATTAGAAGTTTATAGAAATAGTACAACACTTGTGGAAATAAGTATATTAGTATTTTCAATAATTTAATTTTCTCTGCCCTGAAAATTTAATTTAGAAACAACTTATTGGTGTTCTTTTATATCAATACAATCTAAAAGTTAATCTCCAAATAGATCTGAGAAATTAGTATTTTTGTAAAGAGAAAATTCCTGGTCAGCCCTAGTACTATCAATCAGGATTCATGTTGCCTGCCTTAAAAGGTAGTATTGAGTTGTGATCTCCTTAATGTTAGCATAAGAAAGCCATGTCTAGTATGATTGTTAGAGCATCAAGCAACTTCCTTCTCAAAGTGGAATGAAAATCTCAGTTCTCATTGAACTTTGAGTAGTGTGAGCAGCAAAAGCTTTCATTGGATTTTGACTTAGGAGGTTTTATCAAATTTGAGCACAGTAATAAGATGAATTTGGTTTCTTCGTGATGAAGACTTCTGAGATTGGAGGTCTGGTGAATGGATTGCTCAAGGTTTTCAATGATGATATATTTTGAAATGCCCGTGTGAGTCCTAGAACACGTGTTTGAAGAGTTTAAACTAATTACATTAATAATGGTCTTTTAAATGATTTTGTATTTTTATTTTTAACTTTTTTGAAGATATTTTTATAGAAGCACAACCTGAGGTGAAAAGATTGCATAAGCTTACACAGGATAAAGTCTTAAAAAAAAATAAAAATTGAAACATATCGAATTTACCACTAAGTGCCAGCTTCATCAAGACATGAAACGAATACGTATCGAACACTTGATGGAATCGTTGGGCTGGGGTTTGCCTGCAATGAGCGCTGTTTTGGCATGCATCACCTCTGAGTAGAGACACACAATGGAAAGAGAACACTCATCTGCTCTTGGGATGCTTCTGTTATGCAACTGTGTAGCTGGTGAAGTGTGACCTGATGACTGTCTGTGCGTCTGGACTTGCTGAAAGTCGTGTCTCAACTTAGGAATAGGAGGGATGAGGAAGGAGGGAGTAGACAATATGCAACATTTCATTTTAGCTATGTATTTTGGGCTTTGTTGCCCAAACTTAAGAGATAGCCGAAAGTCTCAATGAGATCGAGTCTTTCTTTTCCTAATTTTCATCAATATCATTGTAACCTAAGGGAAAATATGTCTCTATTGAAGAATTAAAGGGTCCTTTGGAAAATAGAACAAAAGTTACATGTAAATTCGAAGATATAATACACACAGAAAACATATCCTTGCTACCTGAGTACCTGTGGCCATATGTTGAATCCTGTATAGCCAAGTCCCTGTATTGCAAAAAGTTTAATATTGAGTTTGGCACCTACATCCATACATGAGTCAGACACTAGTATGCAAATTCTGGTAACACAACCTGCTTTTCCCTTTAAGAAAAGAAAGGATGGAGAGTGAGATAACACAATATAAACTGGTGAGGCTTGTGTTGTGTGAGTGTTAGTACCTCGAAAAGGAAAAAGAATATAAAAAATAAACTGTTATAAACTATAGGAGATAGGCCAAACTTAGAGAACCCTTGGCTCTACTTTTTCAAATTGAAATGTAGTTGTCACGTCTGAGCTGATCACTTGATTTATCATCCTATATTGATTTTTTATAGTCTAGGTGATTAGGTGGCTGACTAGAAGGCATGTTATACTAAAAATGTGTAGATATAATTATTCACGAATTTGGGCAATGGAGTATATGAAACATACTTTTTTGTTTTTGACCCTCAAAAAGAAAGGAAGATGTGTATGGATGGGTTAACATGGTAAGGAGAAAAAGAATGCGAACATAGTAAAACCATATAGCGGAAGTGGAATGCTTGGGATAGACTCATGTTTAATTATATAGTTTGATCTTGAAGGACATGTATGTGTAATAAGACTGACATAATGGAATACTTATTCCGTTAAATGGCTATCTAATCATTTCATTGGATCTTAGGTAATAACACTTCCCCAAAATGAGAATAGATTGTAGAGTTCCTTTTTGAGGCTAGAATGACTGTTATATTCCCGACAATAGTGCTAACGTTATCAAGACCTCCTTTCCATTGTCGTTGCAACCATTGCCACCGCCACCATACGATGAACCACTCTTGCCTCTCCTCCTGGCCACCATACGATGAACCAACCATAGTCATAAAAACCACCACCATTACCAGCACTAGCATTACAACAGTACCCAAAACTGGTATAGCACAACCAAATAGTTGCATGGGAAGCTTATCCCGTCCTAGCTTCCCCTGTTGACGACTCTCTCTTATTTGCTTCCCAGTTTCCTTTTTGTGTACCAGATATTTCCTAAGAAAGAAGACTGAAATAATTTTATATTATATTATATCTTGTAATTATATTGGTTTTGTAGCAAAACTCTATCCATATTTGATTTTATTTATTTTTAACTTCTGTTTATATCAGACTTTGCCTTTTTTTTTTTTTTTTTGGGGTATGTTCACTATTATAATGTGAAAACGAGGGAAGGGTAAAATCGAAACTTCATGGATAGTGAAGTTTGCTGTGTTGGAACGAAAGAAACAATGTTCATGTATGAGTTAATTGGATTGCAGTTTGCTAGTATCTATGAAACACGGGTACTTCAAAAGGTATGCAATACCTGCGGGTACTGGTACTCCTTTGGTACGTACCGCCTACATACCAATTATTTTTTCCTAATTTCAGGTACAACTTATTTCATACCTTGGGTCATTAGTTGTAATTATAGAAAACATATATATATTAACAAGCAAAATAAGAAATTGCATTCGAGAAAAATTAGTTTTGGTTAAATGATTTAAAATAAAATACATAGTTATAAACCTATTAACATCAATATCCTTTATTTATGTACTCATTTCTTTGTATTTAGAAAATTTTATTTTATTAACTTTTAAATGCCTTCTTCATATATATATATGTGTGTGTGTGTGTGTGTGTGTGTGTGTGTATATTCACATATACGTATATATTTTTAATTATTTAATTTAATGTACCTTGCTATACACTAATCGTCACTTTTTAGAAAATGACGAACTCACGTACTCGTATCGTATTGTACTGTGCCACACTGAATTACTGGTATCGGTGCTTCCTTAGTGTTCTAGTGCATTGTGGTTCATCAAGTTTCCTAATAAGATGTACACAATCTCAAAGAAAATAACTATATTTACTATTGTTAAAAAAAATAAAAAAATACAATAAAGTGTGTTATGCTATCAAATGGAGGTCCATTTGAATATGTAACAATAGGTATAATCAAAATCTAGTGATGAAATCCCTGGAAAGATTTCACTCTCTGTGCTATTTGCCCCTCCATCATTGTCTGTTTGAATGAATCCTTTATTTCAATTTGAGGGATTTAATCAACATATATCAGATTTTAGTGATTTTGCTCTGATAGCTTGCTGGTCTACAAGTTCTTTAATTGTAAGAATTGGGATAGAAACTAGCAAGTGATACTCCTCTTTGTTACTGTCTGTTAGTAGGTTGATAAGCTTTTTCCATCTCAAACATGAATTAGCGAAATAATCAAGGGCTGCATATTCAATATGATGTGTTAATGGAAATTTTCCTTTTTGTCACACGTTTTGAAAGCAAGGTTTTATTATAAAACATCAGATTCTATGTAGCGCAAGAAAGCACCTTTTTATCTGGTAATATCTTTGCATTGGTTTACTCATTATTTAAAGTTGAAAGTGTTTATACTGTTTCTGCAAATGTGTGGAATTTTATGTGGCTAATATTATGTATAATGACTGATATTGACTTTGTTGAATAACCTTTCTAGTATGGTTAATCCTTTTAGATTTCTATGTGGTTGATATCATGGTGGAGACCTATCCCTGTTGTGATCGTGATGTCCAAGATGTTCTTTGCAGGTTTACTTCTCGTGACTTTTAATATTATTCTATACTACTGATGTTCATGTTGATAAACAATTTCATGAATTCTTGCTAATGCATATATATTGCAATAGGTGTGTCTTTGTTTGCAGCCCTTGGGTTTCTTCTCTATGGTGGAAGGTATCTATTCTTATTTGTTTTTTTGTTTCACTTGCTATCTTTTGGATTGATGTGTGCAGTTTTCAGCATGTTATTTATTTGGTTGGCAACTGTGATTGTAAATAGAATTAATGAAATAGAGAAAAGATCTTATGACTGTAGATAAAGGAAATCATACCTTCATTTAATGCTATTGTGGATCAAAGTTATGCTCGGTGTTTTGATAACAATCAAATAAAGAGGGTACTCTCAATACTGTGAGACCCTAAGCATGAATCTTCAAATCTGAACATAAGTGAATCTAATAATTAAAAAGACGAGTCAGAAAAGCTGAAGTGTCTACGCATATGTAACACGAGTTTCTATTCTAGTGCCTAGAGCAAGTTAGGACCAAGAATCCCACTGAAGAGGCATGGGCAACATTTGACATATTCTGTATGGATGCACCTACTGCACAAATGTTTAGCATTTACATCTATCCTAGTTTAACCAACTAAAACTATATCATCAGCAAAAAGTATGCACCAAGGGACCTCATTTTGTATATCTATTACTACTGCAAAAAGAAAGGGACTTAAAGCAGATCCTTGGTGTAAACCTATCATAATAGGAAAATGTCGTGACTCATCCGTTGTTCTTACATTAGTCACTACTCCTTCTTACATTCCTAAATTTTGTATACCGCCACATAAGTCACACTTGATTAAATAAACTAATAACATAGAATAGATTCAAAGGTGCCACAGTTTCATGCATCCTTCCTAAATTATATGATAAGGACTCTTGCTGTCTGTGCAAACTGCAAAGAAAGGATCATGCTTGTCATCACAGCAATCATATTTTTATCCCATGACCGAAATTATTAAAGCTAGATACTACTAGATGCTTCGGCCATAATGCTAAATTAGAACTATGGAGACATACTCTAGGTTACTTAGAACTAAATCTGAGCATGGAGTGTAGGTCTCACAAGGGTAGAATGAGAATAATTTCTTAGTTGCATCAAAAGCCAAGAGATGGCAACCAATGAGCACTTTAAGTATCATGGATCAATAATTCAACATGATGGAGAAATAGAAGATGTTTCACATGAAATTAGAAGAGGTTGGCTGAAATGGATAATCGATTTGGGAGTTGTGTGATTGTAGGATACCTTAAAGCTAAAAGGTAAATTTTATAGAATTGTCATACGCCATGCTATTCTTTATGGCATAGTGTTGGCTCGTCAAAAATCAATGTATTGAGAAAATGAGCACCGCATAGATGATAATGTTAAGATGATAGTGTGGTAATATAATGAAAGATAGGCTAAAAAATGAAGATATTCCGTCTGAGAGAAGATGACGAAGAATCTTTTGAGATGGATTGGCCATGTGCTTATTAGAGATGTAGATACTCTTGTAAGAAAATTTGAGAAGATTCATGTTAGCGGAAAGAAGATTAGAGGTAGACCAAAAACAGCATAGGTAGAATTTGTGAGGAAAGGCATGAGTGTATAAGGTTTACAAGAGTATGGATAGGAATGGATGGAGGAAAAGAATTTATGTGGAAAATACCAACTAGTTTTGTGTGGACCATGTAGCCGGCCTCTACAATTTGAGATTAAGGCTTCTTGTTGTTGACTTATGTGGTGGTATCTATTTTTGTCGGCCATAATAAGGCCATCACACTTGCATGTGTGAGAGCTTGAATGTAAATTATAACCTGTTGTCATCCTTTTTAATTTTGCATGTCTTTTTTCTGGCAGACTGTTCTTGATGCTGCAAAGGTTCCCGGTTGAATCGAAAGGACGACGGAAGAAGCTGCAAGAGGTATATAATATTTCAGAAAAAAAAAAAAATCACACTTTTTTGATCACTCTCTCTCTCTTTCATGTTTGCTTTTCCTTATGCAGGTTGGCTATGTGACCACCATATGTTTTTCTTGTTTCCTTGTCAGAAGCGTTATGGTCAGCCCTATTATATTTTTCAAATTTGCTGCTTAATGATTTGGTCATTAAATTAGTGAGTTTGATAAATAATTCTCATGTACAGATGTGTTTTAATGCATTTGATAAAGCTGGCGACCTTGATGTTTTGGACCATCCTATTCTAAACTTACTCTATTACATGGTAAGTTCTGGTTGTAATCTATTGTTGGTCCATTACTGGTTCATTCTTACCATTTCTAATAGTTAAGGTTAAAGGTGTTGGCATTTTCCTGAAAATTGTTTTGTTTGAATTTTTTGAAATTAGCGATAAGTTGTTACATGCAATGAGGGTACCATTGCCAACAATGTGGAGATTTCTATTAGTTTTATTAGTTTCTCCAAGGTTGCAAAGTGTCTTGTTTCTGGTCCTTTTTAGAAAATGGCTATCAAAGCATTATTCATTTATCAAATTGCTAAACTGAAGTCCCAATAATTGCAATTTTTTTCCTGATATTGGTAGTTTGAAATCCACAATAAGACTGCTCTGGGAGTTGTATATGAAACTGTCATTTTTTTTTTTCTTCCTACTCGAACATGTATTTTCTTTACTCGTGGATATCAGTATTTCTCTATTTTTGGTTCTTGAACTCTCTTCTGTCTCTGTTTCTTTTATCTTTTGTTTATTTTTATGCAGTTGGTGGAGATATTGCCTTCTTCTTTGGTGCTTTTTATTTTGAGGAAATTGCCTCCGAAGCGTGGTATCACACAATATTACCCAATTCGCTGAGAAGATTTAGCATTCGAAGGAAACAAACCTAGACAGAGGGAGAAATTGAAGTTGTTTTGACATCTAGGATGCTTACTAATGCTCTGATGATAAATGGAATTTTGATGGATAGGGCAAAAGTTACCAAGTGTTTTAAGTAACAAAGCTAATCTTACGGGATCTGGGGGTTTCTTCTCCCTTAGGGTTTGTAGATTTTTGAAACGATGATGTTTCATCTGATTTGTGAGATATAAACATCATCTGATTTGTGAGATATGATAGACGGGAGTGTGTTGTTCTTTGCATTCTGTGTCTTGAATGTTATAGTCGCTTTTCTGGTTCCTTGCGAGGCAACTTAATGAGCAACCGTTTCATTATATAGAAGAAAAGAAACAGAGGCCTTCAGTTATAACTTAGATTTATCTAGTTTCTTATTGTCTAAACTAATTTTGGAAGACGAGAAATAAAATTACAAGACATGCTATTGTGGAGATATCTGTGTGTGCGAGCTAGGAAGGGGTGTAAGGTTGTTGTCCTGTAGATGAAATATGAAAAGGTTGTAAAATGAACCACTAAGAGCAAAGGATAAAATACATACCTTGCAAGAGAAACAGGAAACAAGAAGACATGGCAAAAAGTTGGCTTCGATTTTTTGTAGATTGCAATCTTGCAAGCTGAACCAACACTATCTTGAAAACAGAGTTGGTGTTGTTGCAAATAAGCTATTGATAATTTATTATTTTCTTGTAGTGAGATAGATATTATCATAAACTAGATGAGGAGAACTGGAGAAGGAAGATGGAAGAGATTTTGATATGAACAATAAGAATGGTGGGGAATATAATTTGGCTGCCGAAAACCATTATCCCCGATCTACTGGTATTGCCTTTAGTGTTAATTATCAACCAGTCAGTTGGTGGACCGTTAGGTTTTTTATGTTTCCTGCCAGGTTTGAATGTTAGGTTATGTTTGCTGTAAAAAAAACAAAATGCAATTTGTTTCAATTCTCATCTCTTAATGAGAAAGTGGAGACGTGAGGTGTGTCCCATAATATTTATCTTTAAAGCCCATAAAAACTATCGGCACCCCATAAAAACTAGAAGCACCATAACTTTTCAAGGTGTGTCCCATAATGATACATTTATAAATATAAATTAGAAATAATAATTGACCGGGTTCGATTCGAACCTAACTCATTATTTACTTAGACTTGTTATAGACACGAAAATATATCTTAAACCCATTACTTATTAGATATACTTGAATACAGACCCGACCTTGTGAGCTTGACCTATTTATTTTTTAAACAACTATTTTTTAATTAAAGACTAATTCAATTTATTAATTAATTTTTTCCCATAATTTTTTCCAATCTATTTTTCATAACAACGATTATGATGATGACAGATTAGCTTGTAGGTTTTTTTTTTTCAAAAAAGAACTTTGGATTAAAATAAATCAATAATTATTCATATCTACCAATTAGGAAGAATTCATAATATAGATGGTTTGTATGTCCTTTGCTTATGTATAAGCTATATTAAATGATGTTCTCAATAATCAACAAAATTAAACTTTGTCACCTACCCTTCAAAGGATTAAAACTGGAGCATAATTTAGTGTAGAAAAAAAAAAAAAAACTAATTAATTGTTCATTAGAACTTCAGTGTGTAAGAAGTGTTAATTAATAATTAGAAGCCAAGGACTTCAACTTGGACGCTAACAGTAAACATAGAGGTCTAAATTCCTGTTTATATGTAACATAATCTTTGCGAGACTAATATTTGCGCAAATTGTAGGTTGCAAATAAACAAAGTTGTATGTGAATAGCTCATATACTATTTTTGTTAAGGGTTCGACTTGAGTTCAATTCTTTTTTATTTAGTTGATCTTCAATTCATTCATTCATATGAAAAGTAAGTCAGATAAATCAATTCAATTAGGGTTGAGCATAAAGTTGGAAAGATTGAAAATCAGTCCAAACCCGCCAGCCTAACTTGCAACTAACCCAAACTTGAAAATACATGTTTTGAATTTAGGTTTGTTTTTTGTTTTTACTTTTACTAGGTTGGGGCTTTTTTGGATCTCAAAACCGACTAATCGACCCGATCGAAATTATTATATAAACACTTTCATATTTTGATTTCATGAAATATTGGACAGCCCAACCCACCTTTTAAGAAAACTCCAGCCCAACAACAACAAAACAAGAATAGCAAGATAAGTTTAAGCCCAAATTAAACATAAAATCCCTAACATTGATCAGCTTACTCTGACGTTGGCGGCTGGACAATGGCATCAGAGAAAGAAGGCTTGTCTATGGCTCTTAGCCTCTCAGCCTCTAGGTGAGAGGTGGAGGCTCTCTAATCGTGCTTCTACGCTTCTCCTCTCATCTTGCAGTCTCCTTGAAGGCCTAAAAAGCTTCAACTGCAGTAAAGTAGTAAAGTGATAAACTTACAACCGACAACTTCTATTTCTCCTTTCTACATCTTCTTCAATTGTTGTAGACACAATCTCTCTCAATTTTGTCTCTAAGAACTGATATGCCGCCCCAATATGGATCTCTGATTGTTTTTGGTTTAGCTTCCATGTGGCTCGGTTTCCCTAGATATGATGTTATTTGTTTTTCTTTTTAAGTTTATGATTTTTTGTGTCATTTGTTAGAAATTTAATCTGTAATATGTTACTATAATAGTGATTGTTTCCTTAATTTCATTTACATGCATTTAAGTTACATTTGTGTTTTAATTTCTGCATTTTTTCGCCCATGGAGTGTAAAATTTGGGATTTAAAGGTTGTAGATTGTTTGGATGAAAACGGATCGATACCGGACCGAAATTAATGAGTTGCTAGCAGTCGACAAATCTTGCAAACTGATTTTTTCGGTTGATTGATTGGGTGTCGATTTTGTAAAATCGAAAGAGGCGGGTCCGGTAGTGAAAGGCTTAAAACCGAGCCAACCCAATTACCTGCACACCCCTTGATTTAATGAATCTAACTCAGATTTAACGACTATTTGACTATTTCAACGTATAAACAAAAAAAAGTAGTATTGATTTTTCATTTATTTTTTAAATGAAAAAAAAAAAAAAAAAAACCTAGACTAAACTTATATTTTCATGCATATGTAAGCTCATATCCAGTTCAAACTAACTTTTATATATATATATATATATACTTATTATACATTAAAGAGACTTAAAAAAGGAATATTCTAATTTCTTATTTTATCTTTTGTACTTATTAAATTTTAATATTATCACACCCACTTGATATTTATCTTAATAGACTCGTTTCAAACATAAAATATTATATGTTTGCAACACAACTTTAACTTTGCATAATACATTGGCAAGCTTGAAATTGAATTTGAGAATTTGAACCTTGAAACTATTTATTTAACCATAATTAGTTAGTTTATTCTAACCATAACCATAACTTCCTATATAATTTCTTTATATCTGCTTCTGAAACTTTATGTTCTTTATATATGCTACTCTTTTTATTTATTGTTTTTGGCAACTTCTGTACATTATGTGATCTAGTTGTCTTTGATTGCTGGTAATGATAGTGCCTTAGAATAATAAGCTCTATGTTTATCTCAATAGACCCATGTCTTCAACTGTCACGTTCCTCATGAAGGCATGACTGGCCGGAAGAATGGTAACCACACCTTCGTAACCCTGACTTAAATAAAGGAACGACAATGACTGTTGACTCACCAATGAATAAAACCAAGAAATTATAAAAACAAAAGTTAGCATTAAAAAACTTGTTGATTACCACAAATCACAATTTACAGCAAATTTCGGCAGATGTCTCTTACAATATGGAACATGCTTTAAAATACAATCCGATAAACTCTTTTATTACTCAACACAATACAAAGACAATAAGGAGCTCTGCTCCTTTCACACCATCAACAAAACAAGTACTAGAATATTACATCATACCACATTGACACCCAAAGTGCTAATGTGACTGCAACTTTCATCCTTAACTCCAAATATGAGATTCTGAGGCATACATTGTCATCAAATCCTTAGCAAAACCTTGTATTAGTGGTTAACTTCTTTTGAGGTCCTACTACTAAAAAAAAAAAAAAAAAAAAAAAATATATATATATATATATATATATATATATAACCACAAGAAAGGGGTGAGTCCTACGGATCCCGTGAGTGGAAAATCGTATCCAAAGGGTACTAGCATTACTCAGCACAAACGTATAATATATATATATATATATATATTAACATCATGTAATATGATTCACATAACATTTCACATTACACGTACACATTGTAAGTTTCATAAATTCACAATTTACATAAAACACAGGATCACAAATTAATCAGAACAATAATATCACACAAAATAACCAAAAGGCCAACGAGTAACCTAGCCCCGCACACCAGTATCACCCCCTGCCGGGCATTTACGCGCCCGCACAACAAATTAATTCTCCGTACACAATCCATCCCACCGGGGCTGAGCACTCAATTTTTTTAGCAAATATTCATCAGAATCAGGATTTCTCATGATTTCAAATCAGAGTATCCTAGGTGCACCTGGATTTTTAATTTCAAAAATGAAAATCATTTTTCAGAAAATGTTCACGAGTTGGCCCTTATCAAACACAAACAATGTCAACACAGTAACCAATATCAAGCAAACATTATTCAAGCAAATTATTGAAATACTCCACTAGCTTACTTTCCATATATCACACATATTCAAATAAACATATAATCACATATATTAATCTAGCCCCTAAAGGCAGCAATTAACCACTCACCTGTTACCAATTCCATTTGTCACTCACACTTGCGTCTATGCGTCTCATCAGGTTCACATTAGAATCTAAAACTGAAATTCATAATTCCAAATACTACTTAGTTCATAAACGTTATTGTTATACCCTTTTACTTACTAAACTTATATCTCAACTTATATAGGTTTATTTATGAAAGTTTTCATTTAAACTATTACATGTCAATTAATATGGATTAGACTTTAGGTGATAAGATTAACAATGAAGAGGCCTTTTAAATATATTGACAAAGCATATGATAGGAGAAACCATTAGAAAAGAATAGAAAGCATTTAGTGAGTTAAAAATGTTAAAGCTGTCCAAACTTGTGGTTTGGACCAGTGTCTACTTTAACGGTCATATTTTTCTCTAGAAAACTCCGAATCTAGTTTCGTAAAATTTATAAAATACTAGACACATGTAGATTTATAATGGTATATCATTTGTAATTTTTGGATTTGTATATCAACACAGTTTATTTTTTAAAGTTACATCAAATTCTATAACATGCAGGATTTTTGATAGCTTTGACCTTACCGTAATTAATTGAACATAACTTTCCCTAGGTAAAACAAAATCCAATTCTGTTTATTTATTTTATTAATAGACAAGTATATATATCTTTCTTATTTAGAAACTTTTCCTAAATTCAATCTTGAACCCAGTCAATTTCTTACATGAACCAAAAATAGAGCACTACGAATCTTGCCTGACCTAGCCGAAGTCTAATAGCTATAACTCACAATATATTTGGAAAAAAACTACGAAATTTTGTAGGAAACATCCCAAGATCTTAAACTACACTTTCTATTTTGAACCCTTAATTTAATTCAGCCCCGAAAATTCTCAAAATACTGAATTTCTTTCATCCACGAAATCTACCCTGTATCCCTTTAAAAAGCCATTCAACTCTCACTTTCAACATTTCACCCCACCAATAACATCTTATGCCTATACTCACTACTCAATTTCATTAAATCTTTAAATCACAACATTAACCCACTATTCTTTACTCTCGTTCATAAAATTGTACTCAAATTCAATTAATCTCTTATAAGGAAACTCTAAGAATCCCAATTCTATAGTTAGCATTAGCATGTTCAAGTTTCATGATTCCTAATTAACTATTTAACGAATTAATGAAACCTATGTAAGCCAATTTCTATGTATATACTAACATTAAGTTTCTCTTAAGGATTTTATCGAATACCTAATTAACATGTTTAACTCTTAATTCATATGCATGAGTTCACAAACATAAGCATACCTCCTAATTAATTCTTATATGTTTATTATTATTATTATTATCAAACTTTGAGTTATGCATTAAAATTCCTCTACCTTCTTATGTTAAAATCATTAGTAACACATTAATCATAAGACCTAGTCTAATGAAATTCCAATTACTCACCTAAATTAAAAGTTCTTCCCCACTTAAACATTTACTACAAGGGAGGGATGCTAGATTGTCTCAGCTGTCCCCTTCACTCCAAGCTGCCATCCTCCCCAATACTTAAACCCAACCAGCAAGTAAAAATCCAACAGTCACCCAAGCAAGTAAGAGCAAAAAAAAAAAGGAAGAAACATTGCACATAAGACAGGGCAGGTTAGAACAATTTAGCAGCTAACTACGTACCTACTTCCACTCAAGTTTGATCTTGATTTCTCACACACAGCCACTCCTACTGGTAGCTCCACAAGAATAGAAAATTTAAGGATATACATCACACATACTTGGCTAAACCCAAAATCAGACTCTACAACTCAACCAACGTTGACCCAATCCACTTAGGGAGTTCTATAACCTAACTGTCTCACTGATCAATCCCATAGTTAACAAGAATTAAGTAAGGCAAGAACAGAGAAATTTAATAAAGGAAAAGTTGTTGTCTTACCTATCATCCACCACATCTACACTACCCAGCAAACATCCATACTTCTTAGCTCTTGCAAGTCTTATGGCAGCTGCCCCAACAGTTAGAAGGAAAGGAAAGAAGTTCAATTGGTGGCTAATTAACCCAAGAATGGCTGGACGGCAGGTACAGGGCACGGTTGGTTGTCTAGCTAATGCCCTCACTTAGCTTTTCTCCACGAATCTATTACTATTACACCGCAAGAGACACCACCATCCCGATTATAAGGGAAGAGAAAGTTAAGTTGTTGCCAAGAGTGAGTCTCTTCGTCCAACAGGGAGCTAAACAGGGGAAGAAAATGAGGAAATCTGCCCAGACATTTCCAGAACAAGGAAGGGCGGTGGAGAAGAGGAACCAAGAAAAATCGTGAATATTCAAGAAGTGGAATCAGTTAAAGGGGGAAGAAAACAAAAAGGGAACAAACAAATAAAATAAAATAAAATAAATATATGAAATTAACTAATGCAAGATATTTAAGGCTATGGTTACTATTACAATATGTGGTTCCCTGATGGTGATATATATATATATATATATATATATATATATACATCTATCTAGTGGTATTGGTTATTTATCTAATTTGGTTGTGATAAGAATAAAATCTTAATATATTTATACACCAATATATTATAACACTCGCTTGAATTTACTTGGTTACAGTGTTATTTACTTTACAATAATAAATACACACCTTTTTAAAATTATATACTAAGATCTCGAATTGTAACATATTTAACTATAGTGTTATTCAATTAACTTGTTTTGTTGATAACGTAAATTGAACCATTGTGTGTAAACTCAATTTTTACATTATTAGATTGTAAGGGTTTATAACACCAACTATACCAATTTTGATTATCCATCTCAATTAGATGAAGTTGAAACTCTACGTAGAATGTATATATTTTTGTGTGTTTATTATATTTTTTAACAATATTGACTACACATATGTATTTAAATATCTTGTAATATAGCTTCACTTTCTCTACAAGCGAAAAGAAGCCAAATCAATTAGTATCTCCAACTAAGACTAGTTTGGTTTGGCGTTGAAAATCAGTGTTCTCGATAATTGAATTTGCTAACAGAGATTATGAAAGAATGAATTTTAATATAATCTATTTTGTGTTTGCTTAGTTGTTCAAAAAAGTGATTTTGAATCATAAGAATATTACAAAAAGGGATATTTTTGTCAAAAATAATATAAAAATTGGGTCTTGTGCTTTGCTATAAGTGTATTCTTAAAAAGATACATATGAGTAGCTTCTGAAAAATAGGCTAAAACCGTGTTAGAGCTTGACCAAAAACGATTTTCAGTTTTAACTAAACATACTATTTTACAAACTGAAAAAAAAATTCAAGCTCCAAACACCAAACACACGTTTCAACACAAAACTAAACTAGCACTAAGAAGATAAGAGAAACAAAAAGAATAAAATAAATGATATTCTTGATGTATGATGTCCCTCTCAGGTATGAAAATAACAATATCTTGTAGATGTAAATATTTACAAGATATTATTATTTCTTATATTAAATATCTTAATTTGAAGTTTTAACTCTATTCTATTTTTATTTTGTTTTATATTGCTTTAATAGAATTTTAATTATAATATGATTGTAAATTTATTCTTTTAATATTTTTCAAATTCTTAATTGCTAACCACTAATATGCGAGTTTAAATACTTATCATGCCTTGGAACTTGCATGAGAGACTTCATGTTCTTGAAGTTGGTGGATATAGCTAGGAAGTTAACATGTTCTTTTTTGAGGACTTGCATCTAATCATTAAAAGGTATCTATAGCCTATAATGATTACAAGTAATTGCATTGATTTATTATGTTTATTTGGTTTACTTATCATAATATGCAAAAATGTGTAAGAATTATTATTATTATTTTTTTTATTAACTTTGATCAAAATCAATATGATGAAGATAATCTGCGGCATATTGAGACAAGGTCAACTCTCGTAGTGTGTCAATATTAAATAAAGTCAATGTTATATAATCACCTTAAGTTGAGGATGCATTAACAACTTTCAGTTAACTTTTATTTATTTTCATTATTATTATTATTATTTTTGTGAAAATTCATTTTTGATTGATATGAAAGTTTGACTGCAAATAAGGACTAAACGAATTAGTGTGATTGTTTTAAGAAAATTTAAGAATTGTTAGAGAAATAGCTAGTATGCCTTAATCATTTTTGCTTCAATTTATTAGTGATAGAATTTTTTTAATGGTTACTGAAAATTAGGATATTTGAACTTGCAGGAAAAGATGTAGTGGTTGTTGCCAAAAAGAGAGCATGTTGACAAAAACAAAAATATTTTGAATTAAGTCTTGACCAAAGAAGAGAAAAAAATAGAAAGATCAGTTGAAGTAAAAGAATTAAATCATCTTCAAGCTTTAATGTAGAAGATATATACTTTTAAAAGACAGAATAACTAATAGGATGGGTAAAGCACTATCAAATGCTTAAGAGAGTGAAGGTATATGTGTTAATGAAAATACAAAAAATAAATTGTAGATGCATATATATTTTTTTAAATAATAATAAAATTTGGGTTGATATTCATAATAACTCATTAGAAAGTTTTTTTTTTTTTTTTTTTTTTTTTTGAGAATTAGCTTTGAAACCGTGCTCAAGCTTACATGAATTGGCAAATGTACAACCATGTATACATTGCGATGCCAAAAGATTTGAGTATGAGCCACCCGCTTTTTGTTGTAACAAAGGAGAGATAAGCCTTGCTACTATAAGTGTTCCACATGAAATAGAAGTCTTATTGACATCTTATTACAAAGAGAGCCAAACACTTCTTAAAGAACATCTGAGCATACAATACTATTTTTATGTTACTGAAAATGAACTCCATAACATAATAAATGTCTTGCTGAATGTTGACCTTGATGAGAATGTCGTCAAAATGTTGATGGAGACCATGAAAGGAAATTCATATACTCAAGTGTTACAAAGGCTTAAGGATTACAATTCTTTCAAAGAACCAAATTCACATTTTAGCTCATGCAAAGCTAGATCAACGGGTTTATAATTCACTTTCAGCTGATCAAGTTACAGTGATTTGGATTGAAGGCACCCTTAGAAAGAGAAATACTTATTCATGAGCACTCTAGTTCAAGGCATAAAGTTAAACATTATTTTGGCTGTTATGACCCATTGCAATATCCTCTATTATTTCCTAAAGGAGAAGTTGGATGGAACCAAGATATCAAGAGTTACAATCCTTCAAACAAGAATGTCAATAAGCGTATATATGTTTCAGTGCAAGTAATTTAAACTCTGTAGAAGAAATGCTTGCTTAGGAATGCCTAGGTACGTTAATAACAAAATATTTAATGGGTATAACTCTCAGATATAAATTCTTTTGTTTCCTTTCAATAGTTGTGTATTTTGATCGATAGTATGGATGTTAGTAATAGTATGATGTTTCACAATATCACCAAATTTATGTATACCTGAAAGTTAGTGTTCTTGTGTAGCTGTGACCCACATGCCCATATGCAGCCAACCCTGTTATTATTTGGTCTGTCTTATGGTTAATTAGGGTCAACAGTTTCCTTCACTAATTCAGGAAATATCAAATAGGATTCGTGATAATCTTTAAATTAGTATTTATTTGAATGCTATATAGATTTGTGTAGTTAATAAGAGTGTATGATTTTGATACATAAAGTTAGTCGTATATATAATGTAGTTCCCATCAGCTTAGCTTTTCCTACCATGCTAGGATGTAAAGAAAAGCACTTATTCATGTACAACTAACAATATATAAAACAAATTAAGCAAATTAGTTGTACATGACCCTTGTTTTTCATAAAATCAATGCATTTTGATATGAATAATAGATTTATGAGCTTTTCTGTTTTCAGGCTTTCCTATAAATCATAAAGAATAACTTCTAGTAATAGAAAATTAAATATATAAATTACTTAAATGTTACCTCAAAGAAATAAATCACAACTCGAATTAGTTTTTGTTCATGACAAATATATATATATAAATACCGATGTTAATTAATGACAAAATTTTCTCAGTATTGAAAATAGAAATAGAAGTAAACACCATTACGGTAGCCATTTTGTCTCAAATTCTTCCTTCATTATCAAGTTTTACAATCCTAACTACTCCATTTCCACTTATCCCACCATATGATTCTAGAGCAGTACCTTGGTACCAAGAGCATTGCAATTCATAAAATTGTCAATGAAAGTAATTTTCTTTTATTATGTCCTTTTTTATTGCCTATGTTAACAAGTAACTTTTTATTAAGATTATTTAATTTATATATTTATTTATTTTATATGTTGATGTTTGTATTTTCTCAAAATTTAATTTAAGATCTTAATATAGATGTAATGCGCGTTGAAGTGTGGCCAAAGTTTCATGTCAAGAGTATTATTCCTACAAGCTTCAAATTAGAGAAGTTGACAACTGGATTCTTTTACGAGCAAGGAGATTATTACAAAAAATTGTGGTGGATATTACATAAAGCTTGAAACAACAAGACTTGAATATTACAAAAAAATTCAATCAAAATTTAGAGATGAGTTTTACCAAGGAATTATTGACAGTATTAAGGTTGGAAAGAAAAAAGGAAATCAAGTAGGCCAAAGAATTGTGCTTCTTGCTTTTTTATTGGAGGACCTAGAGACATGAGACATCGTTATATGGATGCTATGTGTTTAGTACAAGAGTTTGGAAAACCGGATCTCATTATCACGATGACATGTAATATGAAATGGAAAGAAAACAAGGAGAATTTCCTAGGATAACAACCTCAAGATAGACCTAATCTTACCGCTAGAGTTTTTAGGCAAAGTTACAAGATTTGAAGGATCAACTTTTCAAGAAAGAAATTTTTGGAAAAATCTTAGCATATGTTCATGTAGTTGAGTTTCAAAAACAAGGTCTACCACATGATCACATTTTGTTAATTTTGAAACCACAATCCAAGATCTTAACTCCAAATCAATATGATACATTTGTGTTTGCAAAATTCCCAACAAGGGTAGACATCTTATACTTCATGAGATGGTGGCAAAGCATATGATGCATGGACCTTGTGGAGAGAAAAATAAAAAATTCTTGTGTGGTGAATGAAAAATATAAAAGTTGTTACCCTAGAAAATTCAGCCAAAAAACAGTTCAAAGAAATGATTCTTATCCAATATACAAGAGAAGAAAAGATAGATAAGAGGTAATTTACAAATACCATTTACATTATATTTAAAATAAATTTTGTCTTAACATATTTTAGTCAATAGTATCAACTTACAAATGTATATATATACTATATTTATATATATACAGTGGCGGATCAAAAAAATTTGTCAATGGGGTTAAATTTTTATTTTAGTTTATAAATAAATAAATATATATTATACAGACCCGCACCTAACAAATTTGTTTTGTTAAGTTTATTTCATGCAATAAAATTTACTGAATCATGTGGACATAAGTTTGGCTTCTAGGAAAGGTTATTGGGCTTATGAGTTACATAATAGGTGATAGCTCTCTCATCCTTCCTGTAAACCCCTTCCCAGGTGAAGACAGGATTCAATATTAGGTTTTGCCTTTCAGTACAACTAGCACCTTTTTGAAGTTAAGGGGAATGCAAATTTATAATCATATTATAGAATTTGTTAACAAGTGTCACAAGTTCAATTAGAAAAAAGAAGAAGAAGAAGAAGAATAGATTAAAAAAAATTGAATAATTGAATATGTTTTTTCTTGCTAATTTGTTAAATTTTTAGTAACTTTTTAAAAGTCAAGTGCCAAATTGTTAAATTTATAGAGTATAATTAAATTAATTTAATTTTTTCTTAAAGATCTTTTTTATTGGGAGAAAATTGAAAATAAAAATAAAAATAAAAATAAAAATAAAAATAAAATAAAAGATGGCTTAAATTTAATTAATTAATTTGTTCAATTTTCAAAATCCAGATTTCAAATTTCAAAATCTATACAAAAAAAAAAAAAAAAATTAGATTTGGAAAAAGTAGTTACCTAGAATTAGAAGATGGTTTAGATGGGTTACCAAAAACAGAGTCGCTCTTGTAATTTTAGAAGTTTATGGCTCTAACCTTGAAATTTCTTTTTCACAATTATGGGGATGGCTGATTGTTCCTTCCTTCACTTCAGATTCATCATAGAGTTTGAATAAGAGACAAAGTTTTACTTTTTTGTTTTAATTTTTATTTTATTGACTTGGACTTTGAACCTTTTTAGTTTTAGTTTTACTTTTTTGACTAAGTTAACTTAAAACATTTCAAATTTTACCTTATTGATTTATTTGTGGGCCAATAGCTTTTGGACTATTTATTTTTCAAAATTCAGTGGGGGCAAAAAAATAAATAAAAAATTACACAATCTAATAGGGTCAATTTCATAATTTACCTATACTTGTAAGATAATTTTTAAAAGTTAGTGGGGGTCAGTTGACCCCACTGAGCTTCACCTCCATCTGCCCTTGTTATATTTATATATATAGATAAATTTAATATTATGAATTATGGATCCAATTAGATAAATTTAAGGCAGGATTTTATGGTTTGGAACAACATTCTTTTAAGGTTGGTTAGTTAAGTTATTTAGAGCCTAACCAGTATCCGAGCTGCACCTTAATTCCTACTCATCCTTTTTCACTTACGTATTCCTTATATATATGGAGCATTCATCTACCTTCACATGCTTCACTACATGTCCAATAATCACTCTTGTATTGTTCTTATCATAGGATAAGTGAAATGACATCAAAACACTTAGGTAAAAAAATGATCTTAAGCAAATGATCACTTACACCCCCAATACTTTGAGAACTTCCATTGACACGTGAGTAAAGACTTTGCATGGTTCCTTGTGTTCGGTTAATTTAGTGTTCCTGTTCAATAGAAAAGCATCCATATGTTTATCTCAGCATTACCATATTTGTAGTTTATGAGATCACTATTCTCTTTACAAGAGAATGACACAATATATGCTAGTCTCGAAGAATTATTAATATCTTTATTCTTGATGATTCATTGACTAAAAATACTTTTAGAATAATACTTTATGTATGTCATATCACACAATTATGATCAACTTCATAATATACAAACCCAATATTTATTCTAGAGATTTTATATATCATCGTACTAAATCTCATATAAACAATATAATAAAGAATACTAAATGAATATTATTACATGCATTAAATACAAATAAAGTGTCATTACAACCAAACATTAATTGACTCTTGGATACTAATACTAACGGAAACAAGAAACAGTAGTGGCTTATTCATCTAGATAGTTAAGACCAGTGATAGTGTTTATATTGAAGATCTGGAGGCATTATTTGTTTGGTCAGAAGTTTGAGGTATATACCGACTGTAAAAGTTTGAAGTATCTATTTGATTAGAAGGAGTTGAATATGAGGAAAAGGAGGTGGATGCAATTTCTAAAAGATTATGATTGTAAGTTGAAGTATCACCTTGGTAAGGCTAATGTTGTAGCAGATGCTTTGAGTATAAAATCTTGTCATATTGCAAAGATTATGGTAAAGGAGTATTAGAGGAATTAAGGATTGAACTTTGAGGAGTTGGAACAAAAATCTAAGGTGATTCGATTAACCATATAAGGATTCAACCTGATCTTAGATAGAGAATAAGGGAGAATTAGTCTAGAGATGATGAATTGGATAAGATGAAGTAGAAGGTGTTGAAGGGCAAAGTAACAAAGTTTAGTGTAGGTGAAGATGGTCTACTTGAATTTCAAAGAAGGTTTTGTGTATTTGCTGAATTAGGCATTAGGTAACTAATTTTGGATGAAGCACACGAGAGTCAGCATGTAAAATTCACCCTAGAACTACCAAGATGTATAAGGATTTAAGGAAGCTATTTTGGTAGAATGCAATGAAGAGGAACATAGCAAAGTATGTGTCAAGATGTTTGATTTGTCATAGGGTGAAGGTTGAACATTAGAAGCCTGTGGGGTTACTTCATCTATTGAATATTCCGGAATGGAAGTGGGATAATGTGTCAATGGATTTTGTTGTCAGGTTGCCGAGAATGTCTAGTGGTTATGAGCGATCTAGGTGATAGTGGACAAATTGAGCAAATCTGCTCATTTTTCACTTATCAAGATTTCTTATTCTTTAGACAAGTTGGTTGAATTACATGTAAAGGAAATAGTGAGGTTGTGTAGAGTGACAACTAGTATCATGTCAGATTTTGACTTGAGGTTTACACGTCAAAATTCAGGTAGGCTTACTAGAAAAAATTGTATTTTCTGCATTTTCCATTTAAAGACGCGAAAGGTCACAATGCATATGCAAATAAACAGATGCAGTAACTTTAAACTCAGATACTATTTTCTACTTCTGTACAGATGCATAACTTATCTGCGTTTGACTTATGCGTCTACGTGACAGACACAATATGTAGATGCTAATAATTGCTTGCAACGTATGGAATCTGGCTTTTAGAAGTTCGATGTAGACATAGATATTATGACGTGTTGATTGCAGACGCAGAAAATAGATGCATTACTTTCTTTTTAGTTTTTAATTATTATATGCGTCTACTATATGCAGATGCAAATAATTAGAACATCACACATATGTCCAAAATAATTTAATTTTTACTTTATTTTTTTAAGGTTTAGACCTGTAATAACTTGTATAAAATTATAGTTTATATTTGAATTCTAAATCTCATATAAATAATAAAATATTATACAAAAATCATCATAATATTACTATTGTTTACAATTGTAGAAAAAATTATCTCATAATACTAAGTTTTCATCATTTCGAGCCTACTCGTCATCCTAGTTGAGGTTAACGGTGTGGACTTAGGAGGTGCAACATGAAATTATCATAATAAATAAGTTACAAGTTATACTTAACTTAATATGCATATAAGTTAAAACTCTAACTTAGACAAATTAAGCAAAAATTTCAAAATTTTTTCTTTGTAACTGAAAATTTGGCCTAATATCCTAACCGTTGATCTAAATGGATTTTCATTTCTTTCTACAAGTTTTATTTATCCTCACGGTGGTGCTAGTATTTGATAGGGATTTTACAAACATCAGCACGTATATTGTCCTCAAGTAATATAGTAATAAGTAGAGATCGTTCCTACGAGGAATAATTACTTTTTTTTAATACTAATTATCAGTATAATGCAGCCTAACTTTAATCAAGCCAATACTAATTCAGAGATTTTAAATTTGATTTATAAAAATGTTAAAACTAAGTCTAGGTTCTCGACATCTCTCACACCATACCTTATTTCAAATCAATTCATGCAATAGCTAACATTAGCTCAGATTTCTTAATCAATTACTAGCATACTCCTATATCTAGCAAATACATATTTTTCTTAGTCTAATTCCCTATATTCCTATGAGAATTATTCTAGAACAAACTCATTAAGAACCAATATCCTGGTTACTTATGGTAAATGAGTATATTCCTATCTCTTAAACAAAGTAGATCATCCAAATCATATGAACAATCCAAACATAAGCTATATTGCCTAAGGCTAATCCCAAAACTGACTCTTCCAAGTCAATTAAATTCCTGATCAATCTAAGTGGTGATCAAGCAATTAGAAGCATTAAGAACAAGGCAATATAAATACTAAAACTAAAGCATGCATTAAATTAAAACTAAAGCCACAACGGCTACATGTGAGTTCAATCGTTATCCTTAGAATACAATTGCTCCATCCTAACTACTGAAAACATACAAAATAAAAACATAACCATTACAAGAAAATAGATAATATGAAGAAAAAAAATAGAAACTAGAAATTGTTACGCTTTGAGTCTCCTTTTGCTCCTTAACACTCTCTATTATAAGCTCTGGTATGTCTTTAAACTTTAGCCTTCTTCCTTTATTTATAAGTCTTTTTCTCCTATTTTAATTAAAATAGAAGTCCTTAAAATTTGTACATGCGTTGTGGCGTGTATGTATATGGCGCTGCGACTCTTCAAGTTCTGTTTAATTTCAACAGGACTCCGTCTTGTCCCCACCGCAGCTTCTTATATTTGGTTGCTGTGGTGCCAAACTTTTGCATGTTTTAAAAAAGTAGTCTTCAGTTTGGCTTTGCGACTTCAAAATCATCATCCCATGGTGCAAGTCTTTAGGTGCCGCGGCTTCATGCTCTTTGACTTCTTTGAGTTTCATGCTTATTTTAGACGCGCTGCGACTTCGTCATATATGCACTGCAGCTTAAGCTTCTCTATCTGTTCCATCAATTTCTCCTCTATGGCCTCATGTTCTTTAGCATTGCAGCCCCAATTGAATTGCTTTACTTCTCTAATCCGAACAAGGACATTGCAAAGACACCTGAAACAAATTAGATACCAAACTTCGTAAAACTACTCCTATTTAAGATAAAAACTCTACAAAGCTTTTAAAACAACCTAAAACAATTACAACACTATATTTGACTAATATTCTAACTGAGAATCTAAGGATTAGCATCAAATATGAAATCATAGTAAAATAATTCTATTATTTTGGAGTTATCACACCATCAAACCTAATATTTTACTAATCCTGAGCAAAAAGAAAGAAAACAAAAATCACAATTAACCCATCAATGATAAGCTAATTATTCCCCTAAAAATCCTCAAATTTTATAACAAAAACTTGACTTAAGATAACACAAAAGTATAATTTTGATTTTATCATGTTCACTATCCTCATGTGTGTCATCTTCACTAGAGTTAGATGGCTTTAAAAATATTATCAAAAAAACTCAAAGACTAATCTTAACTTCTCAAACTTCGTATTTCCTTCATCTCTCCACTAATGTAGGCTAAAACTTAGTCAAAAATCAATAAGTCTTTTATTTAGCTTGCAATGTCAGGCTAGGATAAAAGGTTTGATGAAATAGAATTTTTAGCTCAAATACCTTAAGCACAAATTGTTTGTATAAGTTCACCCTTCTTTTCCACCTTTTTTTTTTCAAAGGCGTTAGTTCCCACATACTCGGGCTTCAACTATTTTATCTCATGATTTTATCACTTAATATATTTCTTCTTGTGTGGCAGTTCTTCACTTTTTTTTTTCATTTTCTTTCTTTTATTTTTCTACTAAACCTGTAGTTTGTAGATAAATTATCAAGGAATTTTCACATATTCCTCCAACTTAATTTTTATCAAGTGGGGATGATCAAATAATTTTTTCTTTTTCTTCCTTGTAATGCATTCCTTCTCATAGAATTGCTTCAAACTCATTATCTCTTTAAACTCAATGAAATTGCATAATGAATGTGCTTAACGTAATAAGGTGCAAATAGGTCTTATAAACAAAGAATTGGTTAGCAAATGCATGTGCTAGGAAAAAAAAAAAAAAAAAAGGCATCAGGCTCAAAAGTGGGTAACTAAAGAACTATAAAATAATTGGTGGATATTAAAAGGCTTTATCAGTCCAAAAAATGACCTAAATCATATTCTCAACTAAGTTTCACCTATGATTTCATCTCGATGGATTCTTACTCATTAAAGAGGTCAAAAGTTTATAAAGAAAAGATTATCAAAAACATCAACTCTAGGTGACAATAGCCTTATGTAATATATATATATATATATATAAAGTATATGCCCTAATTATAACAAATTCAAAAAATTCTCATGTTATCGAAAATCAAAATCAATGCATAAATAATATTGTCATGGGAATAAGGAAATATTAGAGCTTTATTAATAACTTAACTTGCAATTTCCATAACACAATATGGGAAAGGGAAACAAAATACATCCTAATTATACTATATAAACAATTAGACATAAACGGGGGTTAACCACACATACAAAATAGAGAATTACAAAATTGTAAGTTATCCCCCCCTCCAAACCTATACTAAACAATGTCCCAATGTTTAATGAGAAGCAAGAAAATAACAAAAGGAAAAACAAAATATAAAAGACTTCTTTCAGTCATCGAAATCTATATCGATGTCCTCCTCGGGACAGGGAATGATCCTATCCTCCTTGCTGCAGTATTATCCTTAGTAACTCGTTGTTCTGGTGATTGATAGCATGGTTATATTGCCAATGCTCTGCACACTGCACCTCTAGCCTTGAGAGTCGTCAAGCCAAGGTCAATTTTTGCATATAGACAGGAGCTGGTTGAGTTGGAGCTGCTAGATCACCTTTTCTCGCTTCAACATCGTGGAGCAAATACTTATTCATTAGCTTGTCATCAATGGGACATTTTTGCAGGACCAATGATTCAGTGTCCTCCCAAATCACACCAGCCTTGTGGCATAGTTCATTGATGAGGGAGAGGAACCATATTCTCAAATGTCCACTATTCGTAGTCTGAAATATGGCACTACGAATAACTTTACCAATATTAATGGACATACCTCGGATAATAGCATAAATCGGAATAGCTAGCTCCTTGGTAACATCACTGGCATGTCCAATAGGTGGCACATTGGAGAGCACAAAATAATACCAGGCCCTAGTAAAGGTTAGCAGCAGATTAGTGTTAAAGTGAACTAGTTCTCCATTAGTCAACTTCCAAATGGAGCCTTGATAGCACAAGGCATTGATGATAGCATCGTAATCTACTATGCCACTCGCATAAGTCATATTCTCATAAGTCTCGGGAATATCCAGAATCCCATAATAGACATTGATTGCTGTACTTGTGAAAGACACCATCTTCCCTCGAACCATGACTCTATTGTCAGTGTGGTTCACTTGATTGGCATAGAACTCTCGAGCCTTTGCAATGCCTCTAGTTGAGGGTGGTGTACACCCAATGTCTATTATCTATTAGATTGGATATCCCCGGAAAATAATCAGGGCTGAGGTACTGACCTCTTTGTGCCATAATCTTCTTTATTGCAAGATCATCATGATATCTTTTCTCTGTAGCAGCATAAATAAGCCAACTATTATCAAAGTTTGGTTTAGAAGATCGAGCACGCTTAATATCTTTTGTCTTTGGTCCTATTATCATGAAAAACAAAAACAATATAATCTCAAACCCTAAAATGCCTAGAACAATGTCAACCACAGGCCATTAATCAACAAAAAGGGTCTCAAACCCATCAGAGCACGATTGAAAACTCAGGTATAGGATAAGCAATAATCTATCAAAAAGCATACACTACCTATCCATAGTCCATCATCCCTATTTCAACTATCATGATATTATAATAATGCATTCAAGAATTATAGGGGAATGGGTTATAAGAGGATGATATACATTCATATTTCCATAATTGCATCCAACAAAACCTAAGAACTCAAAATTAAGATTGAAAACATAATACCCACGTAACTAGAAACCTAAACTTAAAAACTAACCACAATCCCCAAGATATAAGTTTCAACCCACTATCTAACAAGCAAGTAAGCATTTAATCACAAGAAAAGCATCTTTCTTATCAAGATATTGAAATATTCAAATTGAAAATACAAGAACTTTCTTGGGTTGAAGCAAAGTGCAGTGAGCATTTAAATCGTGGTAAAGGAGAGGGGAATTGTGTAAGAGTGAGTGAATTGGCAAGAAAGGGGCTTAGGTTGGAGATTTGTAGCCTAAAATCTCTGATTTTTTGACTTTGGGTGTTAGGGTTCAAGGTTATGCAGTTATGGGGTCTAAAAAATCGCTTTTAAAAACTGAAATCCTAACATGGCACTGCGGCATGACCATATTGACTCTACAACTCTGAGCTCTAAAATTTGAAAACAAGGGATATTGACGCTGCGACCTGAGTAACATGGAGTCTCGATGTAGAGTTCTCTGTCTTAAACCTATATATATATATATATATATTTAAGAATTTCGTTACCTTAGAAAATTAGAGCCACGACTCAATGCGATATGTGTAAAACATTTTAATTTATAGGTAACTGGCACTGTGGTGCCAAGGAGTTGACATCGCAGCTTGGAGCTCTCTGCCTAAAATGGAATTTTTCAGAGGATTAAGGCATCGTGGCATGGTTATTTGGGAAGCAACAGCTCCAAGTAATCTAAGTACTTAACTGGGCTTTTCTTTTCCATGGTGTCGTGGCTTGCACTTAGGAATGCCACGATAGTGTACTTTCTGTTTGATTTTGCAATTTCCTGATCATAAAAGGATATGACGTGAGGTAATAAGGCACCGCGGCCACAATTCCTTTTGCTGAGGTTTCTTAGTCTTCATCACCTGAGAAAAGATGATATAAAGGCTGAGTGTAGAATAAAAATTAAAACATCAATAAACTATATATAAAAAAAAGGGTTTAAAAACTTGGGTTTAAAAACTTAGGTTGCCTCATGTTGACTTAATTACTTAAGTAGCTTCACCGAGTTTGATAGAGGTATGATCATTATTAGTCTTTCTTCCCTAATAGCATTTCAATGTTTGGCTATTCACTATAAATGTTCTATAAGGATAAGTGGCTATCAACTCCACAACATCGTATGGAAACATTTTAGCAATGGTGAATGGTCCAGACTATCTTGACTTGAGTTTTCCTGAGAAAAGCTTCAACTGGGAATTAAAGAACAGGACTTGTTGACCCTAACTCAAAGTTGTGCTCAACAATCTGTTTATCATGCAGCCTCTTGGTTTTCTCCTTGTAGAGTTTGGCATTCTCATAAACGTTGAGCATAAACTCATCCATCTCATTCAATTGGAGGAGTCTCCTTTCACTAGTGGCTTAATAGTTAAAGTTCAGCTTTTTTATTGCCCAATAGGCATTATGCTCCAACTCAATCGGTAGATAGCAAGCCTTGCCATAAACCAGCCAAAAGGGAGACATGCCTATAGGGGTCTTATAGGCTGTTAAGTATGCCCATAATGCATCGTCCAATCTTTTGGGTCAGTCTTTTCATGATAGACATACAGTCTTCTCTAGAATCTTGATCTCTCGATTGGAGACCTTAGCTTATCTACTTGTTTGGAGATGATATGCTAGTACAACCTTATAAGTCACCTCATATTTAGCAAGGATAACTCCTACTTGTTTATTACAAAAGTGAGACCCTACATCATTGATGATCGCTTGAGATGTACCAAAGTGTGTAAAGATGTTCTTTTTCAAGAAGTTGGTCATGACTTAGAGTCATTAGTTGGCATAACAATGGCTTCAACCCATTTAGAGACATAATCTACAGCAACAAGAATGTATTGATTGGTGTATGAGGAGATGAATGGATCCATGAAGTCCATCCTCCATACATCAAACAATTCCATTTCAAGTATGTTGTTAAGTAGTATCTCATTTTTCTTAGATATGTTGCCCATCCTTTGGCACCTGTCACATTTGGAAACAAATTCATTAACATCCTTAAATAAAGAAGGCCGATAAAAAACTAATTGGAACACTTTGTAGCAGTTCGACTCTTTTCAAAGTAACCTCCATACTCCGAAGCATGGTAATAATGAAGTATACTTTCCACCTCTTCCTTCGGAACACACATTCTTAATATCTAATCAGCATAATGCTTAAACAAGAAGGGTTCATCCCAAACAGAGAATCTTATATCACGTCAATTTTTTTTTTTTTGGTTTGAGAAGTTAAGTTAAGAGGAAAAACCTTGCCAACTAGATAGTTGACAAGGTCAGGATACCAAGCCAATAGTTTATTAATAACTTGGAAGAGTTGTTCATCTGGGAAGGTTTCATTTATGTAAGTGGGCTCAGCCACTTTATCATCTCCTTCCAGCCTTGATAAGTGATTAGCTACTTGATTTTCAAAGCCCTTTTGGTCTCTTATCTCCAAGTCAAATTCCTGTTAACAAAATCCACCTTATCAACCTAGGCTTTGCATTCTTTTTATTAATTAAATACTTAATAGTAGAGTGGTCAGTAAAAAAAATGACAGAAGTTCCAATTAAATAAGATTGAAATTTATCAAAAGTAAACATTACTGCTAAAAGTTCTTTTTCAGTTATGGTATAATTCAATTACGAACTATTTAAAGTTTTTCTAGCATAGTATATAGAGTGAAAAATCTTTTCTTTTTTTTCCCTAACACTGCTCCTACTGTATAGTCACTAGCATCACACATCAATTCAAATGGTAGGTTCCAAATTGGAGTTACCATAATTGGGGCGGTTATTAATTTGTTTTTCAGCTCTAAAAATACAGTAAGACATGCATCATCAAATATGAATGGGGGTGTCTTTTTCTAAGAGATTATAAAGTGGTTTGGATATTTTTGAAAAGTCTTTTATGAATCTCTTATAGAAGTCAGCATGGCCTAGAAAGTTTCTTATTCTTTTTATTGAACTAGGGAGAGGCAATTTTTCTATATTTTCTATCTTAGCTCAATCTACCTCAATTCTCTTATTAGACACTTTAGGGCCTAGAACTCTACCTTCTTGTACCATGAAATGACACTTTTTTCCAATTTAAGACCAAGTTGGTTTATTCACATCTTTTAAATAATAAAGTTAAATTGTGGAGAAATTCATCATATGAATCACCTAAAATAGAAAAAATCATCCATAAAAACTTCAAGCCCTTGTTCCACCATATCAGTGAAGATGGCTATCATGCACCTTTTAAAGGTGGTCGGGGCATTGTATAAACCTAACAGCATCCTTCTAAAAGCAAAGGTACCATAAGGGCAAGTAAATGTAGTTTTTTCTTGGTCTTCTGGGACAATAGCAATTTGATTATACCCAGAATAACCATCTAGAAAGCAATAGTATTCCTTACTTGCCAGCTAATCTAGAATTTGGTTAATGAATGGAAAGGGAAAATGGTCTTTCCTTGTAGCTTTGTTCAACTTTTGGTAGTCCATGCACAACCTTTAACTAGTAACAGTTCTTGTAGGAATTAGTTCATTGTTTACATTTGCAACAACTATTATCCCTCATTTCTTTGGTATACATTGGATAGGACTTACCCAATGACTATCCAAAATTGGATATATAATTCTAGCAACTAACCACATGATTATTTCGTTTTTCACCACCTCTTTCATTATGAGATTAAGCCTCCTCTGACGTGGGGTGCTTTATGTTCATCCTGTTCTTCACAATGGATTGAAATAAGTTTGAGGGTGTTTAATGGAGTCGTTAATAAGGGAATTTATGCTTCCTTGATGATGGAAGTTTTCTATACCTTGTGCTCTTTCTTGTAACATTGAAGACAGTATTAATTTAAGTTTGGTTGGTGGAAATTATTTTGAATTATGATCAAAATTCCTAAAACTTTTAATGAAAAAAAGAAAAGAAATGGCAAGAGAAGAAAAATAAATTGTTTACATTGGTATAGACAAAAGAAAAGTGGAAGCAAAATATGGGTGTATTACTTCGTAAATGAAGGAGTTCTACAAAAGGTCCTAGAATGAATAATGTGATTAGAGTGATTTTAAGCCTTATAAATATCCTTTATCATATCATTACCCTAGCCTTACATTACAAGTCTTACAAAGTCCTAATGATTCTTGGCCGAGTGTTAGTCTATATTGGTAGAGAGAGAGATGAAAAGAAAACCTATAGGGTTTGAGTTCAAGACACTACTTTTCTTAGACATAAACTAATTCGGTTTGCTTTCAAGATGTGGTATACCGGTAAAACTAGAAATAGGAATGGAGTGGCGATAATTATAGATGGAAATTTAAAGGACGAGGTTGTTGAAATCAATTTTTGTATATCAGTAAGACTAGAAATAGGAATGGAGTGGTGATAATTATAGATGGAAATTTAAAGGACGAGGTTGTTAAAATCAAGAGGAAAAGTGATAGAATAATTTTAGTGAAAATGATGATAGATGAGGAGGCCTTTAATATCATTAGCGCCTATGCTCCACAAATAGGATTGGAAGAATCTACTAAGAAGGCTTTTTGGGATGATTTAGAAAAGATAGTCCAAGGAGTACCATTAGGTGAGAAACTGTTTATTGATGCTGATTTGAACAGTCATATAGGAAGTACTAACGAGGGTTTTGAGAGCGTACATGGAGGATATGGTTATGGAGTTAGGAATGAGGGTGAATAGTCTATTTTAGATTTTGCAGTTGTGTATGACTTGATTTTAGCTAACTCATTTTTTAAGAAACGAGAGTCGCACTTAGTCACCTTTAGTAGCGGGCCGAATAAGAGCCAAATTGATTTTGTTATGACTAGGAAGGTTGATAGAGCGGTTTGTAAGGATTGTAAAGTTATACTCGACAAGTGTTTAGTGTCTCAGCACAAACTTATGGTTGTGGATGTTGGTGTTAAGCGACGGAAGCAAAAGCATAGAAGTAATAAGTGTATTAAGACTAGATGGTGGAATTTAAATGGAGGGAAGATGGCTCTTTTTAAAGAGAAAATGTTACAGGGTGATCCTTGGAAGGTGGAGGGTGAGCCTAACATGATTTGGGATGAGCTGGTGAGTCGTATTAGGAATAAGGCTAGAAAGGTGTTAGGAGAAAGTAGAGGATGTAGACCTCCTACTAAGGGGACATGGTGGTGGAATGAATAAGTTCAACAAGCTATTAAAGTTAAAAAAAAGTGTTATAAAAGTTTACACAGGTGTAGAAATGATGAAAATTATAAATATTTTAGACAAGCTAGAAAAGATGCTAAGAAAGCGGTTAGGGAAGCCAGATGCAAGGCTTGCGAAGGTCTTTACCAAAAGTTAGAGACAAAGGATGGAGAGAAGGATATTTATAGGATTGATAAGCAAAGGGAAAGACTGAACTAAAGACTTAAATCGTATTAAGTACATTAAGGAAAAGGTTGATAGGGTTTTAGTTAAGGAATACGAGATTAATGAGAGATTGCAAACTTATTTCGATACTTTATTTAATGGAGAGTTAAGGGGTGATTTTGGAGACCTTGATGACACATTTGATGATACGAACCGCCTGATTTGTTCGTCGGATTAGAGCACAAGAGGTTAAAGAAGCTATGCATAGGATGAAGAATTGTAAGGCATTGGGCCCAAATGATATTCCAATAGAAGTTTGGAGATGCCTAGGAGATATTGGAGTAACTTGGCTTACAAATCTTTTTAACAAGATTTTAGTAACCAAGAAAATGCCCGATGAGTGGAGGAAGAGTACGTTGATCCCTGTTTATAAGAATAAAGGAGATATTCAAATTTGTTTGAATTATCGAGGAATAAAACTTATTAGCCATACAATGAAATTGTGGGAGAGAGTGATTAAGCGTAGGCTTAGGAATGAGACTCTAGTTTCTGAGAATCAACTTGGCTTTCTGCCAGGAAGATCTACAATGGAGGCTATTCTTTTACTTAGGAGATTAATGGAGAAATATAGAAAAAAGAAAAAGGATCTTCACATGGTCTTTCTTGATTTAGAAAAAGCGTATAATAAAGTGCCAAAACAAGTTTTGTGATGAGTACTCGAGAAGAAGAAGGTCCCAACTAAATATGTAGAAGTTATTAAAGATATGTATAAGGGAGTAATGACTAGGGTGCGGACTGTAGATGGTATGATTGGAGAATTCCTGATCACAATAGGTGTTCACCAAGGTTCATCCTTAAGTCCTTACCTATTTGCTTTAGTCATGGATGAACTTATCTATAATATTCAAGATAGGGCTCCATAGTGCATGTTGTTTGCCGATGATATCGTGTTGGTAGATGAAACTAGGAAAGGTTTAAATTCTAAACTAGAAATGTGGAGGAACGCTTTAGAATCTAAAGGCCTTAGATTGAGTCGGACAAAAACTGAATATATGGAGTGCAATTTCAATGAAACTAGAGGAGGCTTGAATGATATAATTTTAGGTGGTCAGACAATCCCTACAAAGGATGTGTTTAAGTATTTAGGGTCATTTATACAAAAAGATGGTGCAATTGAGCATGATGTAAACCATAGGATCAAGGCATGGTGGGTGAAGTGGCAAAGTGCTTTGGGAGTTTTATGTTATCCTAAAATCCTGAATAGATTGAAAGGAAAATTTTATAAGTCGGCTAGTAAGACCAACTATGTTGTATGGTACTGAATGTTGGGCAGTTAAGAAGCAACATTTGTATAAGATGGGAGTAGCCAAAATGAGAATGTTGAGATGGATGACAGGACATACAAGAAAGAATAGAATAAGGAATGAGGAGATTCGTAAGAAGGTAGAAGTAGCACCTATTGAGGAGAAAATAAGGGAGAATCGTCTACTGTTGGTTTGGACACATCCAACATTAGCCAATGGACGCAGTAGTTAAGCAAAGTGACTTAGTTCAGGTGCCAGATGTTAGACGAGGAAAGGGGAGACCGAAACTTACATGGGGGCAGTCATCGAGAAAGATATGGCTGTGCTAGGGACTAATGTAAATGTTGTCTCGGATCGATGCGAATGGAGGAAAATGATTCATATAGCTGACCCTAACTAGTTTGGGATTTTAAGGCTTAGTTGAGTTGAGTTAAGAGTTGATTCATCTCTTATTATCATTTTCGTTTGTCTTTTATTTTTCTTTTGTTTGAAGACTAATAAAACTTTGAGTTTGAGGGTGTGAAAAGTATGAGAAATAGACTTATTTTACATCTTCTTACTCATTTAATTTAGCTATGTTCTTAAGTTTTAGTTTGATTTTTCTTAATTTTAGTTGAATTCCTAGTCGAAATCCATATCATATTAGGATGTTGAATCCTAGTTGATTTTGGTAAGGAGTTAGGCTGTTTAATAAAAGTTTCATTCATGCTTAACTTATTTTTTGTATTTTGAAGATTTAATACTTGAAGGAGAGCCTTTGGAAGTCAAATTTAAGGATAATTGAAGTAAAATAAGCCAACTAGGCAATGCAATAGGCGTATAGACTCGCAAGAAGAAAAGTTATGATGCCATATAGTCCGAGCCGCGGCACCTATGCTGCTGTCCAGTCTCAATTTGACTTAAATCATGATTCTCTTCAGCACCATAGCTCCAGGAAGTTCAACACGGTAGCGCTAGCTTGATTCATTATCCTAATTAATTTGAAATTCATAGGTTTTAATGCCTATAAAAGGGGAATGACTTATGAATTCAAAACACACAATTAAACTGAGTTTTTCTAGAGATAAATGAGCCATCAAGAGTGCAAGGAATTAAGAGGAGCAAGGGAGGATTTAAGATTGAAGAATAACAACCTATCAATTTTCTATTATTTTATTCATTCTTTACTTTTCTTGTATTTTTATTTTTATTTTTTATGTTTACATTATTGTAGTTCATGTCTACACTAGGTAGCATGAATGATAACTCTAAAATAATAGGGTTATTTCACTATGATTTAAATTCATATTTGATCCTAAACTGATATTTTAATTTAGAATACTAGTCAAATATAGTGTCAGAGTTATTTTAGGTTATTTTAAAGAGTTTTGTGGAGTTTTTATCTTAATTATGAGTAATTTTTTGAATTTTGGGTATTTAATTTGTTTATATGTCCTTGCAGTGTCCAAGTTCGAATTAAAGAAGGGAAGCAACTTAACTGGCACCGTAGAGTTGCATAACATGAAGCTACGGCAGCCTAAAAGGAAGAATTTGAGGAAAACAGCAGATAGGACTCATTCATGTGCCAATAAGATCAAGCTGTTGTGCTAATACAAAGAGAGGAAAACCAAATGTGTCAGTGAGCTGGATGCCGTGGCGCTTGAAGAATGAAGTTGTAGCGTGATGAGAAGGAAGCCACAGAGCCAAAGTAAGGACGACTTTCATAAACTGATCAAGGGATTGGTGTTGCAGCACCTATGAATGTGAAGCCGTGGCATGGTACAAGAGGAGTCCTATTGAGATTTTACAGACCCTGTGGCACTGCAATGCTTGTACAGATTCTTAGGTCTTCTATTTTAAATCAAATAGGAAGGAAATTTTTTTTAAATAGAGGAGCAAGTTTGAAGTTGATAGACAAACCAGATCTTCTAATAAAGAGTGCTAAGGAGCTGAAGGAGACCCGAAGAGTGACAACTTTGAGTTTCTATTTCTTCTTCTTCTTATTTTCTATTTACTTGTAATGGCTTTGTCTTTAATTTTTATATTTTCTTTAGTTAGTATGGAGTAGTCATATTCTAAGGTTAACAATTGAATTCACACGTAGCCGATATGGCTTTAGTTTTATTTCAATGCATGCTTTAGTTTTAGTATTTATGTTGCCTTGTTTTTAATGTTTCTAATTGCTTGATCACCAATTAGATTGATTAGGAATTCCGAAGTTGACTTGGAAGAGTTAGTTTTTGGATTAGTCTTAGGTGATATAACTTATGTTTGGATTGTTCATATGAGTTGGATGATCTGATTGTTTAAGAGATAGGGATATACTCTTTTACCATAAGTAACCTAGGAGATTAGGTCTTGATGAGTTTGTTTAAAATAATTCTCATAGGAATATAGGGAATTAGACTAAGAAAAATATATAATTGCTAGGCATAAGAGTATGCTAGTAATTAATTAAGAAATCTAGGTTAATATTAGTTAATGCATGAATTGATTTGAATTAAAGTTATTAATGTATGGTGTAAGGGATATCGTAAACCTAGACTTAGTTTTAATGTTTTTAAATTAAATTTATCTTTGAATTTACATTGGCTTGATTAGAATTAAGCTGTACTATAGTGGTAATTAGCATAAAAAATAATTATTTCTCATGAGAACAATCTCTATTTGTTACTATATTACTTGAGGACGATACTTGCGCTTGTGTTTGTATAATTTCTATCAAGTTTTTGGTGCTATTGCCAAAGAATAATTTATTTTATTTTGTTAATATCATTATAAGCTTACTTGATTATAATTCAAGTTTTTTATTCTTGATTTCAGGTGTTATTGACATTGTATGCAAAACACTAGAGATTTGGAATTATTACTATATGATCCCAAGATCGAACGAACGCTTAGAGAGTTAAGAAAGAACCAAATCCCAAAACAATCTCGTGCAATAGCTGAAGGTTAAGAAATTCATGAAAACAAGGTTTTGAGGGATTATGTTGTCCCTCTTGTGCAAGGCCTCCACTCTATCATACAAAGACCAACCATTGCTGTAAACAATTTTAATATCAAACCGGGCACAATCCAGATGATTCAACAATCTTAGGAGATTACCAAGTGAAGCCCCTATACCCAGTTAGTCTCATTCCTGGAGCTATGCGACACATTCAAGTGCAACGGTGTCTCAAATGATGTAGTCCTCCTTAGGCTTTTTTCCTTTCTCACTCCGAGATAAGGCAAAAAGTTGACTATATTTATTACTTCAGCATTCCATCACCACTTGGTCAGACATGGCACAAAACTTTCCGACCAAATTCTTTCCTCTCGCAAAGACAACCATGCTAAGGAATGAAATCACGTCATTCCTTTAACAAGATCAAGACTTACTCTATAAGGCGTGTGAGAGATATAAAGACCTAATGAGAAAGTGCCCATATCATGGCATTCCTAAGTGGCTACAAGTGCATACCTTTTATAATGGTTTGTGAAACCAAACTAGAATAATGAGTGATGCTGCTGCTAGTGGTACTTTAATGGGTAAATTTACGGATGACGCCTATAACCTTTTGCAAGAGATGGCCTCAAACTCTTATCAATGGCCAACCAAAAGGTTATCATCTTGAAGAGTTGCTGGAGTGCAACAACAAACTAAAGTCACTATCTTGGTATGTGAAGCTTGTGGCAAAGGTCAAATACTGAAACGGTTCAACATGTTCAAGCTAAAGTCGCTATCTTTGCCCAAATACTGAAACGGTTCAATATGTTCAGAATTTCAACCATCAAAACAACCATTTTTCCAATATATATAATCCAAGGTAGAAAAGTCACCCAAACTTTAGTTAGAATAATCAAGGATCACAAGCTGCAAGGCCTAATCCACCTCTTGGATTTCAAGCTCTACAAAGGCAAGCAGCTCCTCAAAAGAAGCCATCTTTGGAAGACATGTTTCTGCAAGCCAAGGTATCTCCTTGAGTACATTAGAGACACACATTAGGTAGCTAGCAAATGTTTTGACTATAATACCTCATGGTGTCCTTCCTAGTGATACTGAAGCAAACCCAAGGAATAAGAGTAAGGAACAATGTAAGGCAATAACTCTTAAGAGTGGGAAAGAGTTAGAGGAGTAGAAAAAGAAAATACAAGATGTTAAAATCCCTACATCTTCTACTAAAGAGGAATTGCCTATTGAAGTCATAGAGGAGAAGGAAAAGAAGGTAATTGCTGAACCCAAAAAGGCAAATTCTATTCCCTCAAAGGTTCCACGAGCAAAACCTTGACAAGCAATTCCATAAATTTCTAGATGTGTTCAAGAAACTCCACATAAACATTCTCTTTACTGAAGCTCTGAACAAATGCCAAGCTATGTAAAATTGATGAAAGACATCCTGTCTAAGAAGAGGAAGCTTGGTGATCATGAAACTATTACACTTACTGAAGAGTGTAGCGCCATACTTTGTAGTTTTACTATTCCCTGCACTATAGGCACACTACATTTTGGTAGGGCACTTTGTGACTTAGGACCTAGTATAAATTTAATGCCTTTATTAATTTATCAAAAGCTAGGAATGGGTGAAGTAAAACCAACATCAGTAACTCTATAATTAGCTAGTAAACTTACACACTAGTTACTAGTAGGACACTTATTGATGTCTAAAAAGGTGAACTCACCACTTGAAGCTTCAATAATTTCACACTCTATAAGAGAATATAATGATTTTAAGGAGTGTATGAAATTATTGGATGCATCACCATATATGCTGAAACTAAATCCAAGATTTGAAAATCTGGATTTACCATCATCCACTCCATCTAGATTAAGACTATCAATTGATGAACCTCCTATCTTAGAGCTAAAACTATTACCTAATCATCTAAGTTATGCTTTTCTTGGTCCTTCATCTACTTTGCCTATTATTATTTATGTTTCTCTTATTAACATGCAGGAAGACAAACTCTTTCATGTAGATAACATAGAAGAGCACTAGGATGGACAATTGCTAACACTAAGGGTATAAGCCCTTCCATTTGCATGCACATGATCCTTATAGAGGATAACCGTAAACTAACAATTGAGCATCAAATGAGGCTTAATCCTATAATGAAAAAGGTGGTGAAAAAAGAAATAATCAAGTGGTTAGATACTAGAATTATCTATCTAATCTGGGATAGTCATTGGGTAAGTCCTATCCAATGTGTACCAAAGAAAGAAGGGATGATAGTTGTTGCAAATGCAAATACTAAACTCATTCTTACAGGAACCATTATTGGCTAAAGGGTATGCATGGACTACCGGAAGTTGAACAAAGCTACAAGGAAGGACCACTTTTCACTTCCATTCATTGATCAAATGCTAGACCGGCTGGTAGGCAGGGAATATTATTGTTTCTAGATGGTTATTTAGGGTATTATCAAATTGCTATTGCCTCGAAAGATTGAGAAAAAAACTACATTTACTTGCCTTTATGGCACATTTGTTTATAGAAGGATTCTTTTTGGTTTATACAATGCCCCTGCCACCATTTAAAGATACATAATGGTAATTTTCACCGATATGGTAGAACAAGGGCTTGAAGTTTTTATGGATGATTTTCTGTTTTAGTTGATTTATATGATGAATGTCTCCATAATTTAACTTTAGTGCTTAAAAAATGTGAAGAGACCAACTTGGCCTTAAATTGGGAAAAATACCATTTCACGGTACAAGAAAATATAGTTCTAGGTCATAAGATGTCTAACAAGGGAATTGAGGTACATTGAGCTAAGATTAAAACCATAGAAAAATTATCTCCCCCTATTTTAGTAAAAGGAATAAGAAGCTTTCTAGGTCATGCTAGCTTAATAGGAGATTCATGAAAGAATTTTCGAAAATTTCCAAACCATTTTGCATTCCTAGAAAAAGACATCTCATTTATATTTGATGATACATGTCTTGCTGCTTTTTTAGAGTTGAAAAATTGATAATAACAGCTCCAATTATGGTAATCTCAAATTGGAACCTACGCTTTGAATTGATGTGTGATGCTAATGCTCGGACAAAGAAAATAAAAGATTTTTCACTCTATATATTATGCTAGCAAAACGTTAAATGGTGCTCAATTGAACTATACCACAATTGAAAAGGAACATTTACCAGTAGTGTTTAATTTTGAAAATTTTTGATCTTATTTAATTAGAACTTCTGTCATTGTTTTATTGACCACTCTACTATTAAGTATTTGACTTACAAGAACAATGCAAAGCCTAGGTTGATAAGGTGGATGCTGTTACTACAAGAATTTGACTAAAAGATGTAAAAACTAATACTACTAAATATCCTTTACAGTAATGTACAAACTTGCTATTAATACCATGTAAGGTAATAAAAAACTAATAATGACGTCCCTACTCTAACTACTATACAACACACAATTATAGAGACCAACTAGCTGCTTCCCAAACAAAAGCTAGAGTCCTACACCTCTGTTCTAGAACCATAAGACCCAGTAGTAAAATAAAGCAAAGATTGAGAAGCATCAAATGGCCAAAATCTGATAAAAATATAAATCAGGTAAAAAATCAAATAGAGTAAAACTCATAGACCATCAAGTAGAAATATTCAACCAATGAACATAGACTTTCTTTCCACGCTCAGCAAGTTGTAACATGCATTGGCAAAGTACTATGGACCTTAATCTACTTGTCAAAACTTTTATAGCCGTTTTTTCATTGAATCAGTCAAGAGACAAAGCATAACCCTTAATGAAAGCATGATTAACAAATGAAAAAGGTTAACAAACCAAGAGAATAATCTAACCTTCATCCTAGCCATGCAAGCATTAACCATCAATAACAAATACAAAGCAAATACAACTACGAATACAAATCAAAGAATGCTTAACAAAACAACAATGAACATTCAAAACAATTTTAGATCTCAATTAAATATGGCATTATCAACTTACAAAGATCATAAATAATCATTGTGCATCAATATTAATCAACATGAAACATGAAAGACCTAAACCATAATGTAGACCAAAATATATATATACATATATATAAGAAAAAAGATATTGTTCCTTTCTTAAAATAGTTTAACTACTCCATAAATTGAAGCTACCTATTGTAATCTAATTTGTCCTCACCTAATATCCTCTAAAACTTCAAAAACTATACTAGTTAGAGGACACTCCAAGATTAGCTTCACACTTTGCCCATCTAAACCACTTAATCCTCAACAAACTTTCTAAGTACAAGGGCTTCTAATCATCTAGCAGAGAGAAAAAGAAGTTTGTTTTGCTCCCATCTAAACTCAATATCTCACCTACTATAATCCTCTAGATTGGAATGAAGCCTTCTATCTTCTCAGCTCCATATGCCTTAATCTCAAACTTTTAGTAATCTTGCCAATATTTTCAGTTGCCTCTTCATACATCTTCTAAATTTTTCACAACATTCACCAAGTCGACCACTAAACTATCCTCACATCTAGCCCTTTTCTTACTCCTATTTTGTTGTTGCCTACTATTATTCACATTAGCTGAGTTTTGGCACCCTTATTAATGTTTTCATCCTTTGCATAAGCTAAGAAATGTCGACATACTCATCCACCTCAACACCATAATTTGTAGCCTAATTTGCAGTCACAAAGTCATCCCGTCCTATTATCTTTTTTTTTTTCCAATGACTCTTCTCTATCCATTGCCTTTACTACATCTGCAGCACCCTCTGCCCGTCCCTCATTAGCTCTATCTTTGCTAAACACCTTCTCTAATCTGTGATAAAAAGGGAAACACTTCCCTATTAATCCTTTTTGCAGTGGGTTGGCTCTGTCACATATAAATAATGAATATCCAATGATAAATTGACACTTGAGATAACATAATTATACTAAAAAGTAACATAAACTATAAATACCTTACACCATTCATTAAAGATGCCCTGCTCCACTGTCACACACATCTACTCTTCATTCCAACCAAATCCATTTGCATTAAGATCTAGCATTTTAGAAATAGTAAAGTATTGTTTTTTCAACTACTTCACTCTATAGTCAATATGTGGATTGGCTCTAAGCTCAATACCAGGCAATTTTTTATGCAGCCGTTTTTCTAACTGGCTTGCATAAACTACTCTAAATGTCCTATTCTCTGACTTCTACTTCCCTAAATTTGCTAAGTCTTCCAATCATTCTACTAGCTTGAAATCCTAAACAGCAGTTCAATGGTGTTGGGTTTTATCGGTCCCTCTCCCCTTTCTTTATGCATCAATATCTAAATAGTTATAGATAATGTATTTGAATAAAAATCTAGTAAACAATTATGGAAAAAACCACACAAACCAACATTATATAGCAACTAAATAGTTACAAAGACAATCAACCATATTAAAATGTTTTACATAATGTATTTAAACAAAAACCTATTAAACAAATATGTAATAAAAAACTCAATCTAACTAGTAAATTTTCATAAATTAAACTAATACATATAAGTCATTTATTAAATAAATCATTTGCAAAAATGCTAAGTATTGATTTCTACTAAATAAAGCAATAAAAATAAAAACTGAATGCACACAATCACTTATTAATACATCATGTAAATTAAAAAAACTAATTGTTTAATGTTCAAATTAGTCTATTGAACATATCATTTGCCAGGTTTTCTCTTTTTGTAGTCCAAGCCTTACTTACTTTCACATATTTGACCCTGTCTTCATCTTCCTCATCTTTCTCATTCAGATTTTCATCACCCTCTTCAATCTCTACATCATAAGCTACTTCATAAGGAACATGCATTTCCATTCTTATGTGATTATGTAGCATGGCACATGCTATTATAATCCTACATTGCATCTTGAAATAATAGTAGGATTACCCCCCCTAAGTATCCCTATCTACACTTCAACATTCTAAATGTCCTCTCAATCATATTTCTAGTTGAAAAATGTTTCATATTGATGTACTCTTGTGTAGTGCTTTGTAAAGAACTTGTCCCCTATTCCTTTAAATAGCATCTTGTACCTTTATAAGGTGCAAAGAAACCATCAGAATTTATGTTCCCAACATCACAAAGATAATAAGTACCTAATAAGAAAAAGTATAGCATTATTTTAGTTAATGTTATATATAAATACCTATATACCTAGAATATTAACAACTACATTATTTAGTTTCTTTACCTTAAGGGATAATCAACTAATTCCTCCTAGAGATTGCATCTTTTAGTATCCTAAAGTCAATAGCAGAACCTTCTCATCCAACCAACAAATATATGAATTGCATATCAGGTGCACAAACTCTTAATACATTGGTTGAAATTTCATTCTTCCTAGACCTGAACTTAGGCTTATCTATACTCGACACATTCACTTTGATATGAGTGTCATCAAGTGCACCCAGACAATTCTAATAAGAACATATAAGAGATTAAATTAGTAAGACTATTTATAACTTTTTTTAGAATTACTTATTAAACTACAAAGTTATTTAAAAATGATTTACCTTAAAAAAATTTTACCTATCATTATTGTTGTCCTCTTGAATGGGTTCTGGTTACTTGAAAAGAACCCTATGAAATCTTAATATAGAGTGTATGACCTTTGTCATAACTCTACTTAGAGTCTCAATTGATCTCATGATTTGCCTCTTCATAGTTCTAAATTTTTCATCATGAGCCATTACATTGAAAACAATTGCTACCATCTCTTCAATACCCATATTCCTAAAAGGCACTAGAACTCCAGGTCCCCTAATCATACAACATAAGTTCCTAAATGTTTTCCTATCCATCATAAAATTCTCTATGCAAGATAAATCACTTAAAAAGATAATCCTATCAAAATTCATATTCATAATGATATTTTTATTGTAAGCATCCTATTTTTATTTTTTTTATTCTTAATGGACATTTTTTAGAAACTATAAGAACTATGCAGACCAGTATTAGCAAGGTCAAACTCTCTAACATGTCAAGATGTAGCAACAACTAGAACATGTCAATGGTATCAATGACATCCAAAAGAAACAAAATAGTATAAGGATTAGTATTATATGTGCATTAGTCTAATAGAGCGGAACCTTTCTATTTTTTTGTCAATGGTATCAAATGAGAATTGAGAAAGTAATATGGTGTCAAAGAACAAATCAATCACAGTAATTTTTACTAAGCAAAATGGAAAGGAATATAAGAGCAAAAAAACTAATGACACTCTTTAATTATTTTGAGGAATATGCAAATAAGATAGAGACAGTAATATAAGAACCCTAATAAATGCTTATACATGATAGGCAACAATATTATTTTTGTGTTATAGTTTGTGAATTGTAAATTGGGAGATGGGTTTTGGTTCAAAGTTGTGAAGCAAATAGAGAAGGAAAAAAGCAACCAAGATCCCCAACAAAAGCACAAATAACTAATATTCATAATGAGAAAGAAAAGAATAGCTAGGGAAGAACAAGTTGTATGTGTATGTTTACATAAGAAGAAAATTTGGTATATATACAATAGTATAGAAGGTTCTCATATCACATCCATGAAGTTAGACCTTAGATTTAGTAGTAACTGGGAAAGGAAACAACTCACTTACTATTAAACACCTACTTGTTAGAATTGTAAGTGATTGTTGCAGGTGATATATATGAAGTCAGGAAATCATATATTTTTATGCATAGGATAAGAGAGAGTGATATCAGGTTTTTGAAATTAAAAACAAAAGTGAAACATTAATCTAGTACAAAAATAGAGTTACAATATACTTTAATTATTAAATTAAACATTGAACAAACTTGAGTTTCTTCTTTCTTAATTAACTAAACTCTAGGTATTTTGACTTTAGAACAAGTTTATGTATTGGTTGGAAGTTAGGGAATGCAAGGAGTAGCTCATTTAGACTAGAAAAAAAAAAAAAAAAACACAAAACTAGCTATCTAGTACTGTAACGCCAACAATACAAGAAAGCAGTTGGTCATTATATCAAAAAGACAATATTAAAGTTCTCATCTATTTTCCAAAAGTATTGCATCAACAACCAACAAAACATCCAACCAAACTAATGAAACTAACAAGTTGGTCCTTCTAACATCATCAAATATTTAATAAGCAAAACATCCATATTATTGGAACTAAGCAAACTATGCAACTCAAACATAAATGAATTTAAGACAGAGAACGATATTAAAGAACCAGATTAATGGAACTTATAAAAGAAGAACATTGACTAATGAGGTTTAAAATCAGTCAATACAGAAAAGTGACCATTATTTTCTCTTTTTCTTGCTAAAATTATTGTTAATGACTACCAACTAAACCCTAAAATATCAAAAGTCATCATCCTAAAAAAATTAAAGGACCCAAATTCTGAAAAACCTATATATCCCAATTTCATAAAACCTTAGAATTCTAATTTTAGAAAACCTAACCCAAATGCACAAATTTAGTACCAGCTTGACATACATAAAATGGAAGATTTTGGTAACTTACTTGAATGAAGCTCTAAAATGACAACAAAGACAAATTCCTCTTGCATCTTTGTGAACACTAACAGAAAAAATTACTTTCGGACTTCTCTGCAGAAGGAGAAGTGACCTTCAAGTAGAAGGCCTTATTTTTTCTATATTCAGCTAGGTAGGGATTGATATAGAGAAGAATTTGAAGGTGAAAAGTGGAGAAGGTGAAGAAAAATGGAGAAGCTGAGATTATCGAGATTTCAATTTTTAGATCTGCTACTGTAACATTATAAGCAAAATGATCATTTTGCCTATCCTTTTTCCCTCTTATGTGAGAATAAAATATAGGCACCTATTATGAAGGGTATAACATTCTCGTGATCTTAGAGAAAAGAGCCAAATTGATGCCTATGAAAAGTTTTTTTTTCCAAGTAAAAGTTTCAACTCTTGAAACAAATACTGGCATAAAGTATTTCAGACAATATTTTCCTGAATAAAAAATTAATTACCTGAAACAAATGCCCCCTTAAGGAATAATTGAAAGTGGCCTATAAAGACCTGAATTCGGAATTGGACAATCAGAGGGACTAAACTGAAATTGATGAAGTGACTCAAATGAATAAAACGGAAACTATGTGGGCTGTATAGTAATGTTTTGAGTTACTTGTTCACCCTTTCAAAATCAATTTTGTGGTAGCGAAGGACGGGAATTACTAAGGGTCAGGTACAAGGCGCGTGGAGGATTTGTCTCAGCTGCATGGTGTATACAGTGGAGAAATAAAACTTAAAAAAAAAAAAGTGATAGAAAATAAAAGCCGAGAGAGAGTGGAGGACTGTCGGGCAAGAAAGGAACAAAAGAAGCTGCAACTGGGTGATATTTTTCGGTGGCAGCAGCAGCAGGGAAGGTGAAACAGCTTCAAAGGAAGGGAAACAACTGATTTTGCTAGGAAAGGAGGTAGGTAGTTGTTGAGACCTTTGTAGGGTTTGGGAAAAATGGGTTTTGTTGTGTGGGTGAGTTCAAAGATCTTATTTTTGGGTATTACTAAACTGATTTGGTGGAATCGCATAAAAGATTAAAGATTAAAGTCATTATGTGAAGTATTTTGATCATATGAAAATGGGTTGGCAATTAGTATATGCTTTTGGGATTATTGAATTGGATAATTAGGAATTGTTGTTGATTTTAGTTTGTATTTAAATTTGGTAGAGTTGGTTGATGGAAAATTCTGGAAAATATCTTGATATGCATGTATAGCTTTCGGGTACTTGATCTTCATTGCTTTGTGATATGAGTTGATGAAATTGAGTGAAGATAGGATATATAGGATGTCTTGGTATTTGAAAAGGTGGGGAGTGAGTTAAAAATTTAAGTAGTGTGATGTGGGTGAGTGGCTAAGACCATGGGTTGGATATGAAATTGGGCGTATGTGTTTTGATTAATTAAGTAAAAGGATTCCTAAAACTAGGAAAATTGATTTGGTAGGAAACATGAAATTGATTAGGAAAAATTAAGGAAAATGTTAAGTGAAAATTTAAAAGAACACAAGGAATGGTGAGGGTGAGTGCTTCAAGTTGAAGGAAAAGGAGTGTATTGTGCTTTAAGTGTGTGTGTCTCGGTTCTGGAGGAAATGGGGTAGAAGTGCATGTGAGTTTAGGTTTGTGTGGTATAGGTGAAATAAGAGTGAAATGGTAATGGAGGTCAAGGACTTAGAAATAATTGAAATTGGAGGAAAAATTCAACTAACATGTTAGGTGTTTAAATCGGATAAAATAGGTAGAAAATTAATTGATAGAAATTGTAATCTTAAGTTTGAAGTGAATGGAAGTGGGTAGCTTTTATTTTATGAAATCAAATCTTGGTTTGATGGAATTGGAGGTTTTTGGAGAGCTTAAGTTTTTAAAAAATTCTGCAAAGAAATATAAGCAAATTGAACAGTGTTCATGCATATGGGTTTGAATCGTTTTTGATTGATGCATTGAAACTGGTTTTGCATGAAAGATTGCATAAACTGGAAGTCATTGTGGAAGAAACTCCTTTTTTTACTGGAAGTTTACTGAAATTGAGCTGAATACATTGATAGTTGTTGACAAGCCCAAAAGTGGGAATTTTTGGGACTTTTTTCCTTAACTGAAAAACTATGTATTTTGTAATTGCAAAACTGTAAAACTGAACTGTTGAATATTCTCATACTGTAAGTTATTTTTTCCTACTTGGGACGCCAATAGAAGAGTATTATCCCTTAATATGCTGCCTAATGAGGTCTGATCAACCGGGACTTGCTAACAGTAGATTTTTAGGAAATATTGCTAGACTCCACTATGCAATACTGAATTGTAAGATGATTGAAAGTTGCTGTCGGTATCAATTGACTATATAAGAAAATTTTACATGCATTGATTAGCTGTATGTAAATATTGTTTGTATTTTCAAACTGGGGATACAGAAATGTTTCTAAATTGCTTTACGTTCTCAAGACTACCTGTTGAGTTATTTCCAAACTCATTTTTTCAAATGTTTTCCATGTCTCTTCAAATTGAACATTCTAGAATAGAACTAGTTTTAAGATTTACTTGTAGGACCTGGTTGATTGAGTGGCAGGGCATAAGTGGTTGTTTTAACTTTTCAAATGTTGTGAACAATTGTTCCTAGCATAGAATTTATGTTATTTTGGAAGACGTAGATAATACTTTATAGGAATTTAGTGGCAGATGAGTGGATCTTGTATAGCCTAATTCCGTATTTGCATGGTATGGTAATGTTAATTAAGCAGTCCCAGATAATTTGTAAAGTGACTATTCCACATGGTTAGGAAATTATAATACTTCATAGGAATTGTAATAAGTTAATTATGAGCTTGATTGATTTCATTTGCATAAAAGGGAATGGAAATATGTAATACTAGTAGCTAAAGTTTTAATTAGAAGTAAGCTAGTACGGCTAATACATTAAAAATGAAGTATAGATGTCGGTTATTTTTAAAAATTATTTGGAGTTAATGAAGAAGAACAAGCGCTTCTAAGTAGGATGTTGCACGATGTAGGTCAATAAATGTCATAGTTAGGAAGGGTGCCTTGCTGTAAGTGGAAGGGGTTAGACGAGGTAGAGCCGTAGAGGGAGACCAAGAATTACATGTGGAGAAGTTCTTGAGAAGGATATGATTGCTTTGAGTGTCACTAAAAATGGTGTCTTGGATTGAAAGGAGGAAAAAAAATTCATATAACCGACCTCAACTAGTTTGAAATTTAAAACTTAGTTGAGTTGATTATTTCTTAAAAGTCACACTCTGACATGGAAGATTATGCTTAAATTTTTTTGTTTCTTCCTTCAGATTGATGATGAAGAGGAGAAGATATTCGGATTCTGGGATAGCCCAAACTACCTTAACTCCAGTTTCTAAAAAGTCACTCGTTGTCTCCCCTCTCTTCAAATCTGTACGGACCCATATGTTTCCTCTTATTCCGAACTAACATTATGTCTTTCCTCTATTTCTTTTCTTTCTTTTCTTTCTTTGAAAGGTAATGTTTATTTTTACTTGGTAGGTTTCATTACATGATTGGTGGCTGGTGAAGGATCAACCCAAGGGTTTAGCTGTTGAGGGTGTTGCATCCATGGGGTAAGAGCTTTCTTATACTCATCACATGTTTTAAAAAAAAAAATATTTCAAAGTTCTCCGTCGAATTCAAGCCAACAGATGTGAACACAGAAAAGTTCTTAAGGTTTTAGTGTAATGACATGGGTAGGAATCTCAGCTTAAAATAAAATCCCAGCATTTGGTAACCAAAAGAATGTATACATACAGATATACGCACATATGGACCCTCGTCAGTCACTATGTAGGTTTTAAAATTTTATTGGTCTTTTTCATAGTAAAATCTTCTAAGAGAAGAAAAATCGCAAAGAGACAACTATGCTGGAGGAAATCAGATGAGTGAATAATTTCTAGCTGACTTAAAGTTTTTACTAGATGGAATCATTGTTATGACTTATTCATTCCTTTAGGTGGTGAACCTTGTGTATCTATTGTTTATTAGGGTTTGCCCCTTATGGTGGTGTTTTAGTGAATTTTTTTACCTATAAAAAAAAAAAAAATATATATATATATATATATTATGGGTTTGCACTTGGTTTTTTATTGTATTGCATCAGTGTTGTGTGCTATCTCTTTAGTTAATAAAATTTAATACATCACATAAAAGTATAATGGAAAAGATTTTGTTTTTCTACTGGAGGAAATGCAAGGTTAGTTTTGAGTGTTTTATTACATGTCTAACTCTTAACTGTTTTCTGAAGAATGTAAACAATCGCTTCTTATGTATCAGTGGCTTTTAACTTTTTTCTTTTTATATTTATTTGGTTAACTACTCGTCTATAATTTTCGATGATGATAATTCCATCTTTTGCTTGTGTTCTCAAAGTGTACTGTGAAGTTCAGCTAGATAGCTAATATTGAATTTAATTGATATGGATGCCTGAGGGTTTCTTTGTTATGTTTCTTAAAAAGTTGTATTTGGTTTCTTATTTCAGGAGGTTAGGGACGAGAGTTTTTTCCTCTAAAGTGATTGCTAAGAGACATGATGCAACCATTCTTGAGACTGTAGATGGAATCACCATTACAGTTAGTGGTTTAATAAATAGGCTGCGTACGCATCAGAATGGCTTTCCACTTCAGGTATGTAATTTCTGGAATTTTTTCTTGACTTTTTGTAACTAAAAGCTCTTAGTTTTTACATAATTTTCATGTTGCCCCAATTATTTTGTTGCTTTGGGGCTGTGGCTATATATGAGAATGGGAATGGGCTACTTGATGCAAATTTCATTGTCAATGGAATGGCCAATAGCATGCTGGTGGATTTAGAGGTGGGTCTTAGTTCTGAATTATTTTCTCTGGTTGTTGAGATGTGGTTTCCTATTCAGCATTATCAATGTAAGCAAGATAAAAGCCTAGGCAAGCACCTGGTACCCCGGTAGGAAAATGCTGTTTGACCTTAGAAAAAGCTCATTAGACGTTACCTTTTAAAGTCTCACATAGTTTTAACTCTAAAATGCCAACCCTAATTAGTTTGGGATTTAAGGTTTAGTTGAGTTGAGTAGTTGAGTCTTGACTCTTAAATAGGGAAAAACATCGTTTTTTTTTTTCTTCTTTTTTTTCCTTTTGTTAGACAGATAAGATTTAGAATTTAGCATCATAATGGTTTTTACTTTTTATTTCAAAAGTTTTATTGCGTTTTGTAAGAATGCTGACTTCACATTTAGATTTATTTGGAATGTTAAGTTTCCTTGAAAGTGTCTATTTGTGTCCTGACTCCTTTGTTGAATGATATGGACAACTGTAAACCAACCACTTGTGGAGATCATATATTAATCGTTATGAGTAGGCACCATATGTGTAAAAAGCTGGTGGGATTTTGATAATTTCTGCCGAAGTTCAAAGTACAAAATCCCAACCAATTCAACTGAATGAGTTTTGGTTTTCTGGTTTTAGGTTGGCTTGGGCTTGGTCCGATCAGTTAGTATGTTTCTTGGTTATTTTCCGCACCCTTAGCACAACTTTATTAAAATTAATTCTAGGTCTCATCTTTAAGGCTTCAGTTAGATTCCAAGGTTATTCCATTCTCTCTGTGTCTATCTATTTATCTCATGTTTCAAGCCACACTAAATCTAACATTAAAAGTAAATTTCATTTCAAAATTTATGTTGTACAAAACCTAGACCAGGTCACCATTCCTTAAGCACATACGCAACAAATTCCTAAGTAGTCAAAAATGCCTCCAGAGATAGTGTCATGTTCATATACAAAACAGGTCTGAGGAACTTTTGTTTTTCTTTATTGAGTTGATTATCTTTTCACCTTAGATCAGGTTATATCCTAAGCTTCCACTGCCTAATATCCACAGTTTACTCTTTTTTTTGTACATGATTGGATCATCAAAATTAGCTTTCCTACATCATGGAATCAGAAAATGGCTTATTATATCTTTTTCGCAATGTGCAGGCATGCTCGGAACATTGAGAGATGGACAGAAAAATGATTTTATAATATCTTTTTGTTATTATTTTCTGTTTTCTTCTCCTTATTGCAATGGAAGTCTGAGTTCTTGTCTTGACAGGTATGTAAACACTTCTTGTTTGGATTTCCATATGATTGGGAAGAGCATGCAGCTAATTGTTTTGGAGAAAGATCTACAGATGGGTCTGCTACTCTTGATGAAAACATTTCTTCATGCAACTCCCCAAATATTAATTTTCAGCTTTCTTTACATGATCTCCATGCTACTAGAATACATGATCTCTTAATATGCAATCTTGGAGACCCAAATACATCTTTGCTCCCAAAGAGTATTTGTGATGATATATTGGGAGAATCCTGGGGTTATGCTTTCAAGCAATCTGAATCAAATGTAAGCATGGAAAATAACACTGACCTGATGACTATGGAGTATGGACTCCACAAGACTCCAGAAAGGATTAGTAATATTTCTTCAATTTGCAACGCGGATAATGGCATCTTGGAAACGACTGACATGAAAGATGACAATCGAAGAGGTAGTTGTCAGTTTAAGGCAGGAACCAGTACCACTAACCCGAGTGGAGGCCCTTCTAAAAGAAGCATCAATGGATTGAGGATTACCAGAAACAAACATAAAGAAGACGATTTATCAAATTATCTGAAAGAACAGAAATACGTTGAACTGGCGGAGACATCAAAGATCCTCGGTAGCATTTGTAATAGAATTGTGACAAGGAGCGCTTCTAAAATTAGTGATAAAATAAGGAAAGCACCTTGATTTCAGCAAAATGATCAGACTATCAAACAGGAAGGTAAAGATTTTGAGGATATGATTGTAAGGCACACATAAAGAGCAACTAAAAAAACTCAGATGATGGATTTGATGAATGTTTTATTGTAGTTCAGAAAAAATTATTCAATTTTCTCAAAATTGTGTTCACAGTATCTCAGTTTTTCCGTACTCCATTGATGGTATAATGCATTTGAATTTGTTTAAAATATAAGTTTATGCAACAATAATATTGAATGTTTGACATCTGAGTCAGATCACAAGTCTCTGTCTGAGTTAAATTGTGTTCACTGTATCTCAGTTTTTCCTTCCTTAGTCCATGCATCATTGTATCTATTTGTTTCCATACTTGGGAAAAATTTTACTGTCCACTAAGATGCAATTTTTTTTTTGTCGATTTATTTAAGTCTGCATCAAGTTCTTGAAAGTTGTCCATTGTTTTCAGTTATGCTGGGTTTAGGTTAAATGGTCAGCATACTAATGTGTTTACAATTAATTCAAACTTTTTTCTCATCCTGAAGTTTATTTTGTGGATGATTGACTATTTTGGCCAAGTTCAGAATGTGCTTTTTACCTTTTTTCTTCTGCTATAAACATCTCTGAAAGGTGGAGGTGTCTGTGTGACTGTGGTATCTGCGGGACATGCACAGAATTTGATTGCTGAAAAATGTTGTTGTTGCTTGGGCTCTGGAAGGCAAGCAACGAAACTGTGAACCATGGTGGGAGTTTTGTAGTGGCTAAATTTTTGTATTGGTTTTGGCGTGCTAGTCTGCAGATGCCTTTGGGATTCACAATTTGCACAATTCCTATTATTTTGGGAGTTTTATATTTCGAAGTTTTGAATTGTGGGGCTAGAAGTAGGGATGGTAATTGTGCCGATTTATGTTGGGTTGGGTTCGACTTAACTAGATCCTAATGGATTTGGGACTGGGAATTTTACATTTTATTCATTGGATCTAAACAAAAATTGGAGACCCTCTAGGTCTATGATAATTTTTTCAATAATAACATATATTTGTTGATTATAAAAAATTTATGAATGTTATGATAAAAAAAAATGTATAATAATTGTAAAATTATATTGTACTCATATTCATGTCCATCAAAAATTACTTATATCTTCTTCAATAGTTAAAATGAAAAAAAAAAAAAAAAAATTTCGTCACCGCCTTGACAGTGGATGGTTTTGTGTTTTTGATGATTCCTATCTTACAGTTTTTGTTTTGATTTTGAATTTTAAAATTTTTAATTTTGAAAAGGCAACCATGGAAAAAATTTCAAAAGTGTAATACTTTTTACCAAGAGATTGAAAATCTAAAAGCATTAATCCAATGTTATTCATTATTCCCACATCTTCCTGCCAAATATATTTTTATTTGATAAAATTAGAAATCATATATATTAAAATAAAATCTTTAAGAACTCAATGGTCAATAGGTTTTTTTTTTTTTTTTTTTTTCAAATTATTGATTGAAAATGTTTAAAAATTATGTGTACCTTGTAATGATGGTATGATTCCACAGCAATCATGCCATTAATGATAAAATTTTCGAAGTTCTTAGTAGGTAATAGTCTGGACCAAGAGATTAAAATACTTAAAATTATATTAATTTAATTAATAAATTTTTAAAGGAAAATTAATTAGTAAGTTGAAATAGTCATTAATTAAAAACACAGTTTTTTTTAATGGGTCTGTGGGAGAGCCCATGGGTTAAGTAGAGAGTCTGGGTCACATTTTTGGGTCTAGAATAGATATAGATAATTAACCGGCTGGGCGGCCATCTCTAGTTATAAGAACAATTTAAGAATATTTATGACTATTGAATTGTTACAATTTAATGTTTAAGTTGTAATCATAACCTTTTACATGTTTTAATTTGCTATTCATTGGAAGTATTTTTTTTTTATAAGAGTTGTATATTTTTATTTTATAGTGTAAAATGTAATTATTACTTAAAAATTTGGTGAATGGTATGTCAATAAATAACTTATTTCAATTCTTTTTAGCATTCAAAACCTTAGACCCCTATAATGAAAGAAGAAAAATAAACTTATTAGGTTTATTATTTAATTAACTATTTATATTTCTACGTGTAATTTTTTTATTCAAACATTTTAAAGCCTAATAAAAAAGAAAAAGAAAAACAATCCTCGTGAACTTATATATTATAATGATATTTCTTTAAACCCATTATTGAAACTCAAAAAATACCCGTTATTGGTCTTAATATTTTAGTATTTAGCATACTTGTTAAACCAAATGGGTTAATACCTTGATTTGATTTTGATGATAACCAATAATTAATAATTAATGTTTAATGTAATCAACTGAATTGCACTACAATTAATACGACAAAACAAACATAGATGAAACCCATTGTTTACTAACCTTTAGTCAACAGAAGTAAAGTGCATCAAAGAGTCAGTTGGAGAATTAATTGTTGATCATTTGCCCAGTCAGCTGAAAACTCAAATTCACCATTTTATTTATAAATCAGTCAGTTGAAGTTCTTAACTGAAGTTGTGTTATCAATTGGAAGGAACATTGACTGTTCATATTCTTCCTCAACTAAAGTCAATTCAAGAATATCTCTTATGCCAGTACTCGCAAGAAGACAAAACAAGACAACCAAGGTCTTAGGAATGAGGTATATTTTGCTTAGATTTTATTATCATATTTTGGATGCTACATTGTTGGTTTTAAGGAGTTTGACTGATGTCAGGTAAAAAGACATATTTGGTTGTTGCTCTATTTGACAACAATTTTTTTTTACTAAGAAATAGATATTTTCAAGTTAAAGTCTACATATTGAAGAGCATCAAATCCAAAAGAAGAGAAAATCAGTATATTGAAGGTTCAAATTTCAAATTCTTGATTCAATCAAATGAAAAACTTTGCATTTGTGTGATATTTTGAAATCACTTCATTTCTTCTTTCAAATTAGAAAGGACAAGTGAGAACATAAAACTTGTTAAGCTTGGTAAAGTTCTGCTTGTGTTGCGTAATGAGGAACATGGTGTTAAGGTTCTTGTTGATTCTCGTAATTTTAGCTTGTGTAAAGGTTGCTAAGCTCTGCAATTTAATAATGTAAAAGTTTTTGCTATACTACAATTCAGTTGGTAGCATATTGAACTCTCAAGAAAAACTTGAGGAATGGAAGTAACCAGGATATATGGTGAACCAATATAAATATGTTGTAAAATCTCTCTAACCTTACTCTCTTTATTTTTTATTGCTAAGTTATTGTTGATTGCATATTTGTTTGTGTGCTTTGTTTTTAAATCTAAAAGAATGTGTTTTTAATGAGTTAAACACTCCTAGTTTGTCATTACTGGGCCAACAATACTAAAATTAGATATGAATCGATTGACAATAAATAGTGGCTATTTATTAGTCATTATAATATTTTAGTATTTAGAATAGTTAAATTAAATATCATATAATAATAATATTATTTACCGCCACTTCTCCTCCCTTTTCATATATGCATTTCCCTTCCCTGGATTAGCGAACGGACTACCGCCGTTTCTCCTTCCCTTATAATAACATAAACAAGGAGGCTTTTTATTTTAAAGTTAGTTTAATTTTTGAAATAGTGAAAAAAAAATCAGCAGATATAAATTATTTATATATGTTTATTAACTTAGAAGATTAGTAAATATGAATTTGTTAGAAAATAATTTTTATGTCATTAACCTATAACATCAGTAAATATGAATCACTTAGAAATTTTTTTAATTTCAATAATTATATGTTTTTTCTATCAATTTAATTTATTTAAATTTTCAATTATTATTATTTATTTATATATAACACAAACAAAAAGAGGCTTTTTTATTTTAAAATTAGTTTAATTTTTGAAATAGTAAAAAAAAGTTAACAGATATAAATTATTTATATATATTTATTAACTTAGAACATTAGTGAATATGAATCAGTTAGAAGATAATTTTTATGTCATTAACCTATAACATCAGTAAATATGTATTAATTAGAATTTATTTAAAATTTCAATTATTATATGTTTTTTCTATCAATTTAATTTTTTTAAAATTTTAATTATTATTATTTATATATAGATAACACAAAAAATAAAGTTTTTTATTTTTGAAAGTTAATTTAATTTTTAAAATAGTGAAAAAAAATCAATAGATATAAATTATTTATATATGTTCATTAATTTAGAATATTAGCAGATATGAATTATTTAGAAAATAATTTTTATGTTCATTAACCTATAACATTAGTAAATATGACTTAATTAGAAAATACATATTTTTTAATTTCAATTTTTTTCTATCAATTTAATTTATTTACAATTTCAACTATTATAATTTATATGATTTCAATTATTTTTTTAATTTAATTTAAGTTATTATCTTTTTTTTATCAATTTAATTTATTTAAAATTTCTCTTTGCATAATTTATTTAGGCTACATGTTTTATATTTTTGTAGTTAAAAACTAAAAGATGGTTTCTTTTTTCTCAAAGAGTAAACAACTGGCAGTTGAAGAGCCACGATCCCCAAAAAAAAAAAAAAAGGGTTGATGATATTGGATGGTTGTATTTTGAAAGAATAGTTGGTAATCGTCAACAAGTAATTTTTAATTTTTGAGGAAGGCAAATTAAGAGAGGATGTATTGCTCGAGGAAAACAATATTTAGCTAGAGGTTATCCAAATGTGACAAAGTGTGAGAAATATCCTTTGAAAATTTCTAAACAAGTGAGAGAAGAAACAAGAGAATAAAAAAATAAAATAAAAGAAGTAAGAGGTGAGATGAGGAAAAATTTAATGAGTGGGACAAAGAGGAGAGCCGAGATTAGAGAAGAAGATATTGATGACACAAATAATGAGATAAGCATACAGGAAAGGCAAAATTTTCAATATGCAATGAATTTATAAATACATGATATACATATGACAGAGCAAGGATATAGGTAAGTTCCACATCCAATGATTAAGCCTACATGAACCTGAAATCTAACTTGCACTCAGAGTGTAAAAGAAGGTTTTGGAAAGTTTACTAGGAGAGAAAAATGCCCAAGTAGAGAAGAGATGGATCCAAGCATATATAGGTAACAATATTTTTACCAACAAAAGTTGAAAAACATGTGAAATCCAAAAAAGTGGGCAAAGTCAGCAAAGCATGCTATTGGAAAGTTCTTTATTTATCAAAATATTGCTCCTAGCAAAGCATAAGGGTCATATTATTAGTGTATGATTGATAAAATTGTACGTGTAGGGGTTGGAGTTTAAGCGCCTACTCTTTATGAAATCAATGGTCCAATTTTGAAGGATGAGATAGAGGAATTAAGGAATACATTGATCAATTTAAAAAGAAATTAGAGGTTTATGGAGTGACTCTAATGTGTGATGGATAGACATCTATAACCTATTTATCAATAACAAACATTTTGATTTATTATGACGGAAAGACAATTTTCCATAAATCAGTAAATACAACTAGGATTGATAAGGATGGTAATTATCTTTTTCAGTTAATGGATGAGATTGCTTAAGAGATTGGAGAGAAATATGTAATTCAAATCATCACAGATAATCAATCTTCAAACAAAAGGGTTGTAGAGTTATTGATGGATAGAAGACTACATTTATATTGGACATCATGTGCTGCACATTCTCTTGATTTGGTATTACATGACTTTCTGAAATTCAAAAGTGTTTCACCTATTCTAGAGCAAGAAAAAATGTGTACAAATTTCATTTACAATCACAGAAAAGTTTTTCATTTGATGAGACAACATTGCATAGGTGAATTGATATGGCCAGCTCAAACAAGATTTGCCAGAAATTATATTACTCTTGAAAGTCTTTTACAACATAAAAATAGCTTACAAAGAATGATGACTTCAAATGAATGGGTAATGAGTGCATCTAGTAAGGATCCAATTGGGAAGAAAGTTTGCCAAACTCTTATGGATTCTAAGTTTTGCGAAAGAGTTAAAAAAAATTGTTAGCATACATGCTCAAATTGCAAAAGTATTGAGAATGGTTGATGGAGAGAAATTAGCAACTATACCATATGTATGTGCAGCAATGACCAAAGCAAAGGAACAAATACAAGAAATTGCACCAAATTCTTGTAAAATGTATATTGATAACATTGATTAGTGTTGTTAGAAGCAAATACTATCTCGTATTCATATAGTAGGTAAGTAATGAATATATATTCTTATTATGTATGATTTTTCTTATGACTTGATATTCTAAACATACATCTAACTTGTGTTATATTTCATTTTTGTTTAAACAAGATAGCATATTACTTGAATCCTGCATACCAATATAGTGAAAATATTAGGGATCAACCAGAATTGATAAATGCACTTAAATATGTGGTTAATAGAATTGAACCAAGTAGTACAATAACTTCTCATGCACTAGAAGAGGTAATAAAAAATGATCAACAATATTGAATCATATATATACTTGTTGCAAATTGAGAATTAACAATCTATTTGTTAATAGGTTAAAATTTTTCGAGAGGCCATGCATGGGTTTTCAAGTCTACTAGCTATTAAAGAAAGAGAAAAAACGGATCCAGATAACTTGATCTTATTTAATAACTTTATTTCATTAATACAATTTTTAGTTAATGGTATAATAATAATATATTTTTCACAGTTGAATAGTGATTTTTGTATAGAACAGATGCTCCAAATTTGAGAAAAATTGTATTAAAGGTATTATCACAGACAAGTTCATCTAGTAGGTGTGAAAGAAATAGAAGTACATTTTCTCTTATTCACACAAAAGTACGTAACCGACTTAACTATGAAAAATTAGAAAAACTTGTTTCTGCACAATACAACATGAGGTTAAAATTGAAGCATATTATAAAAGAGAAAAACCGGGAAAATGTTAATTTCAAAGTCATAGATTTAACTATAGTGTTTGAAGATAATGAAGGTCTTTCTGAATGGTTAGATGATCCTGAAGATATATTATTAGATTAATTTGATGGTAATGGCCAACCAACTAGGCCAAATGCTTATTTAGCCACTTCTGCTAATCATTGGTCAGACACATAATATCAATCACAAACACATGGTATGAGAATGCAAACAAGAAGAACCCAAATAACTGATGATGAAAAGTTTGAAAATTTAACGAGAGGATATTAACTTCGTTCTCGGCATATATTTGTTGATACTGAAGAATAAGATGATGATGATAAAAGTAGTAGTGATAATAATGGTGATAGTGAAGAAGGAGGTAATAATGGAGGAGATGAAGGACAATGAAATAGAGGTGGAATTTCAGGTGGAGTATTCTTTACTGAAGAGCAACGATTTAATTATTATACTCAAAATACTGATCATAGGTACCAACCTTTGTGTGAAAATGAAAAGCGTTATGGTAGAAGGAAAAAAAATAAATAATGAAAGTCAAATGCAAAATGATGGAAATACAATGATGGTGGATGCTGAAAGTTTGACTTCAGAATTTTTCTCATTTTATTTGGGTGGAGCTAACATGCATATAAATGATTTTTTCACTTATAGTTTTAGCTATGGATATGGGTCTCAACCATCTAGATATGATGCTTATAATTTCAATTATAGTTCATTATTCTCTAGTTATGGCTAAGATGCATCTTCCATATTTGATATACAATTATCATCTTCTCACTTTGATCATTTGACTACACAAACTTAGAATTCTAGATATAATGTTAAAGATTTTTAGAAATATGTGAGAGAATATGAGACACATTTAAGTCATCACATTAGTTATGATGAGTATTGTAGCTCTGCTAAACAATACTATCAATTTCTTCTTAAACAATTTCAATATTTTGAATATGTACCTGCTAGACACTCTTCAGCTAGTTGGATATGGTTGTAATTTAATATTTTTCTTGAATTACTATGTCTATGTTATGATCTTTACTTGGATATGTATTTATTAATACTCTATGTAGTAAATTATTCATATTAGATACTTACAATAACTATAATATGTGTTTTATTATATGTTTTCATGCATTTCCTAAAAATTAGCGTTTCCATACTGTTTCTCAAATCGTTTTTATTTCCGAACTTGTCGAAATGGTCCCTCGAAACGAAACTTTGTTCCTTGCTTGGCGTTATGCCTCCAACCCACTTGGCCCTAGGGCACCAAGTCCTCTGTTTGCCAACAAAGTCGTGCTCTTGTAGGACGTCATGATTTCCTTTCTTCCTAGCGCTGCGTGTAATACTTCATCTAACTTAGACAATTTAATATGTAGGTTGATAGATTACTAAGTGATATACTTTTTGTATAGATTGGTGTATTAAGTGGTTAGACTTTGTTTAATTGATAGGAATAAAAGAATCACGCACTAAAAACATATTAGGATAAATGAATGCATAGAAACGTGTTTAATAAACACTTGTGAGCAAACTTGAAACACTTAGAAATTTATTAGATCACCTATTCAGCAAATGCAAGTATAGTTCATAGAACTTGGTATATAGTAAGACTTGTTTGACTAATATATATAGTGATTGCTATCCTAACTAGCTAGTGTACCTTAAGGTAGATGTTAATGGAAATAAAAATGTTAAAGAGACAAATTTAATAGAATGCATGCATAAGTCTTTTAGAAATAATGTATATGTGTATGTGCATACAATTGTGCAATTTGTAATAATATAGTATATTACATGTATTAGTGATAAATTAAGGAATGTTTGGTTAAGTGGGTATAAATGGGAAATGCCCAAATAAATTAATGCTAATATGGTATTAGTGAAGGGGCTTAATGAAAAAATTGTTCTTCACCATTATAATCACATAGGCCATCTTTTTCAACCTCCATTTTTTATTTTCTAGAACTTAGAATCCTAGAGAGAGTAGAAAGAACATAGAGTGAGAGAGTCATTGCATGTAAGCCTTGCTAAGCCTAAAACTAAAATCTAACTTGATTAAAAGACTTAGCAGCTTAAGGAGATTACATTGCTTGCTTCATAAGCAACATCTGGGCAGAATTGAAGAAATGGGTTTTTGGAATTTCTTTAGGTGGTAATTCAAGTGGTAGAAGAGTTATTAGAAGGAATTCATAGGGGACTTAAGAAGGAAGGAGGGAATAACACTATTAGCATCAAAGGCTAGGTTTCTGGATAATCAAGTATGTGTTATATATTCTAGTTTAAATTCCTTTTTACTAAACAAAAGCTACTTCTACTTTTAGTCTCAATGACTGTTCCTATCAAGTGTTACATGAAATTCTAAATTTTTTGAAAAAATTCTGCTAAAAATGAAATTGTTGTCAACATGAATTTTGTACATTGTTATGCATGTGTGGTGATATGTTGGCCCTAGAAGTGTCAGGACTCCAGAAGTGTCTAAACAACCTAGTTTCTAGATCCAGTAATTATGGATGCCTGTAGATTGATCTATATTTTGGAAAGGGCTAGCACTGATGACTGTTTATTCTTACATGCCATTGCTACTATGTGTGTTACTTAGAGTAGTATGAGGACTATACTTGCATAAATGAATACTGGTAGGTCAGGGGAGGTTACTATGAGGATGCTGATATTTTTTGATGTACATAGTCTAGGCATAGAGTAAAGCTTGTTTGAAATCAATGAAATCTTTAAGTTAAACTCTGTTTTGTAAAATGTCCTTGGTACAAGAGGCAAAACAAATGTTGAAATTACTCTTGTAAATATTTTGTCACTTTGTATATAGCAATGAAAATGACTTTGAGATTGAGCCTTTTGAATCCAAATTGTGTCTTGCAGTTTATCTTGTTAACCAATTCATAAATCAAATCCTTATTAATTTAAATTGAACAAGGCAGGTTGATGTTTTAAGTCATCAAGTTATTACTTTGAAACAATTGAATGGTATAACTGATCTTTAAGTTGCTATTGTAAAACTGTTAGTTAACCAAGAGAAGCTCCTTTTATAAAGAAACCTTGTACAACCCTATTGAATGAGGAAGGAATCTAATGAAGCTAAATTAAATTGAAAGTGTTAAGACATAAGTAAATATATGCTAAGTTTTGTTACAATGAGTTCTAAGGACTAAAATATTAAAGTAAGTAAAGGTATACGTACAATCATTAAGGAATAAATATAAAAGAGAATTTTTTATTGATATTTCAAGAGTATCATTACAAGTTTGTAAGATAATACATAAATACAAGCTTTTACAACTACAGGTTTTCAATATATTATACACAACAAGGTTGTCCAAGTATCTATGTACTCTTATGGATTATTATTAGAGTAAGGTGCTATACTGTGGTGCCCTTTTCTCTGACTTGGTTGTGTATAACTTGCAATCCTCACATTGTGGCTACCTCTTACAAACTACTGCAGCCTTGAGCTTTCTATCTTCATGCTAGAATTCTCGAGACTTCACTGCCGTGGCGCCATATCATGTACCACCGCGGCTCGATGCTCTTTGATTTGGTATTTTTTTCCTACTTCTTGGGCTCCACAGCTCTTAGGTGCCCCACGCCGTGGCGTTGCCTTCAACTCTCCTTCTTTGTTAGGATTAGGCCATTGCTCAAGACACTTTAAAGAAAAATAATGAACTACTTTAGAAAAAGTACACATAATTGAAATAAAATACTCATAATTCCTAAACAAACATAATTTGACTAAAATATAAATTCTAGTTGAAATCTAAGTCCAAACTTTGGGATTTAACACAACTTAGGACTCATAAGTGTAGTTAATAACTCCATTTCATAGAGTTATCATACCCCTAAACTTAACATTTTGCTAGTCCCCGAGCAAAAGCAAGAAAAGACAAAAGAAACCAAACCACAGTTAGACATATCAAATGTTGAACTAATTATTCTTCTAAAATCCTCAAAGTTCATTTCAATGACTTGACTCAAGATAAAATACAAATATAATTTTAGTTCATCATGTTTGGTTGATTTCAATTGTGTGTGTAAGATCCCTTTATCAAGATTCTAGCAAATCCGGATAAGCTTATTTTAGACTGGACTACAAACTAGAATTAAACTCCTAAAAGTTAACATCTCCTTCCTCTCTCCACTAATGTAGGCTAACACTTAGTCAAAAATCAATAGGGCTTGATATAACTTGTAATGTGAGGCTAGGTTAAAGGTTAGATAAAAAGGAAATTTAAGCTTGCTACCCTAAGCACACTAACTCCACATAGGGTACCACTTACTTCCACTGCCTTTTGGTAGCTATTTGTCACAAATTAGACTTTAAGTTTTATAGCCTGACTCTTATGGGACATAACTTTTCAATGTGTCCCACATTTTTCTCTTCCTCCTGTCAAACCTTTTGTTTGCAAAAGCAACACACCTCAAACTTATTTTTTTCACTGTGAAGAGGGGGTGAACAAAAACATCTATCTTGATTCACTTTTCTCCCAATTTGCTTATGTTTTCTCTTTGACAAAACTCATAGTCTTGTTATAAACTAAAAAAAATAATCATACTACAGTTCCTAGTATGATTAATGTGCTTAAAGTAACAAGGTGCAAATGATGTATAAAAAAAAAAAAATTGGCTAACAATACATGGTTATAGGAAAGAATAGGCTTTAGACTCAAAGTGGGTGTTCTAAAGATAAAGTAAACCAAGGTAGGTAAGAAAAGATTAACCAGTCCAAAAAATGGCCAGGATTATTATTCTAACTAAGTTTCACCAAAGATTTCGCCTCAAGAGAAAATTAAAGCTAAGTTCACTCTAATATAAACACTCTCTAAATGATACTGAAATCCTAAGTAAAAGAAACCATATATGCATGAGTGTATGAAATCCATCCTAATCACAATAAAAAGAAGAAAATTCATGCATTCAATCAAGAATCAACTTCAAAGAAACAAATAAGGTATTATCATGGGAATGGGGAACAATAATAACATAGTTGATATCTAGCTGAAGTAACACTTAAACATGTAAACACTTGAGAAATTAAAGGTGAGTCACAAAATAAATAACATTAATATGTTAACATCCACAGTACATCCTAAAAACCACTAGACATAACAAAACAAAACAAAATTAAAAAAAGGTTACAACTAAACAATTATTACAATTGAACAATTACACCCCCAACCTAACCTAAGTAATGTTCTCAATGCTTAAAATAAAAACAAATCAAAGAAAGAAAGCAAAGAAAAGAAAAACTCCCTTTAATCCAAAAAGAAGTTAGGCTTCGGAATCATCCTCATCCTCGAAATCATGAGGTTGGAATGCAGTAGGTGAAACCAAAACTTAAGGGAAGGAACTCTGACACCTCCCCATGATCTCCAAATAAGCCTTTAGAAATGCATTGTTTTTTGGCAGAATCTCATTTACAAACATATTATGCTCTGCTGCTTGCACCTTAAGTTTGTCTATGCGCTAAGGCAGTTGATATTCTAGGTTGAGTATTTGAATCATTCAAAATATCAAAGCTTGTTGATATTCTAAGTTGAGTATTTGAAAGAATAATTGAATAATTCTAATCAACGATCAACATCAAATCCCCACGAATAACTCCTTGTTTATTGGAAAATTTCTTTATTAATTATCTATTAATTTTACTTTCAAGTTACTCTCAAAATTCAAAAGATAAAATCCCTTTTTATTTTATTGTTGTTTGACTTAGAATTTATATTTTGTACAAATTGATTAAACACAACTTCTCATGGGATCAAGCTCTATTCATCCTAACTACAAAGCTAGGTTAAAGTAGAGAATTGTAACTATTTCTTTCGACACACATCACTAGGTTTACAATATCCCTCACATGTCACCAATGTTTCCTTAATTCTACTTAATTCATGCAATAGCTTCAATTACTAACATATAGTTCTTAATCAATTTCAAGCATATTCTTCTTAGTTAATTCACTATATTCCTATGTGAACTTGACTAAGATAAATTCAGTAAGAGCTAACTCTAATTTGGTTACTTATGGCTAAAGAGTATATTCCTATGTCTTTTAAAAAAAACCAGTTTATCCAATAAGATGAATAACCCAGTCATAAGCTAGTTTGTCTAAGTCCCGAATTCACTTTTCCAAGCTAAATTAAAGGTTCCTAATCAATCTAACTAGTGATCAAATAATTAGAAGCATTAAGATCAAGATAAACATAAATAATTGAAAGCTAGAGAAAAAATTAATTTAAAGCAAAGGCCACATAGGCTACATGGGAGTTATATTGTAACCCTAGAACAGAACTACTTCATACTAACCAAAGTAAACAAAAACATAAGTAAACTAGAAAATAAGGAGAAGGAGTAGAAGACTAGAAGTTGTCACAACTCCAGGTCTTCACAATATCCTTGATATCTCTGAACTCACTTGCTTTGGTGTATTATTCACTCCCAACCTTCACATCTTTTTATAGTAGTTTAACATAACTAGAAGTCTTAAGTGAACACGGATGGGCGCAGTAGCTCCAACCCACATGGCAATGTGGATCCAAGTCCTTTGTTTGCTAATGAAATTGTCATCTTTTAAGGAGGCATGGCTTCTTTTTGTGTGGTGCTGCGACGCCATCCTATATGACTTGGTTATGTAAAACTTGCAATCCTTGTGCCGTGGATCCCTTTTACACACTGCTACGATGCCAAGCTCTCTATCTTCATGCTAGAATTCTTGGAACTTCATCATTGTGGCACCTATGATGTACTGCCGCAACTTCATGCTCTTGACTCGATGCTTGTTTCTAGCTTCTAAGGCACTACAGCTCTCAGGTCCACCACGTTGCGATGCTGTCTACAACTCTCCTTTTTTGATTTAGACTAGGACACTGCTTAAGACACTTTAAAACAAAATAAATAACTATTTTAAACAAAGTGTTCATAATTCCTAAACAAATATAACTTGACTAAAAATATAAATTATAATTGAAATCTGACTCTAAACTCAGGGATTTAACTCTAACTCTAAACATTTCACAGAGTTATCAAGTTACCATCATACTTTTTTATGTAAGTATAGAAAACCAAAAAATAGGATTAAAATTTGGTAAAGGGACTAGGTTATGAGTGGAAAATCATAGGAGAACACCCATCTTTGGTCTCCTAACTAGGACTTTTGTACATCAACAATCAATTACTTCCATATAATGAAAAGATATTTGAATCAGTTCTCACGAAAATCTCATCACAAAGAAATAAGTCAACATAAGAGATTGAAGAAAAGGCAATTAAAAGAGAAACCGTAATTTAGGCAATTAAGAAAATTTGGAAGGCAAGAAAACTAAAATTATTTAACAAGAGGAAATTTAAATAATTCTAAACTAAAATGTTTGATCTTGAACAAATACTTGTTGAATTAGACATGATTGAGGTTCAGATCCAAGCAACAACAAGATGAAAAGATAAAAGATTGCAAACAAAGAAGAATTTAAATTCGGAAAATCACTGCTTTTGCGTAGGAGTTAAGTTGAATTTGGTAATGCTGTGACTTTTAAAAAGCTGCGCTGTGACCTTCATGTTGTAAAAAAGCAGTTGTCAAAAAGTCACATCAACCATGTTTGGTAAGCTTTTTATAAAAGTTGATGTGGATAGTAAAAATAATAGACAATGTATTTGGTAGAACAAATCATAAGCTGTTGTGAATGTATAAAATGATAAAAATCACCATTATTAATTAAGGATATATTTAAGGAGAAAAATTAGATGGTTTATAAATTAATTAAAAATATATTTGTTAATCTTTGAAAATTAATATGTTGATTTTTGTAATTTTAGTTTTGAGAAGCCACAACCACCTTTGACTTTTTAAAAGCAATAGAAGAAGCACCTCTAAAAAAAATTAACCAATAATATTTAGGTACTATAACTTTTTAAAAGCCAAAGCATACTATTCACTCACTAAAAGAAAGTTACAAGAATGTCCAAAAAATATTTCAAAAAGTTTTTGCAACGGTTATCCAGCTTTTACCAAAAACATCCTTAACTAAAGTTATCAATAATGATATTTTTCAATTATTATTCAACATTTAGTAAAGTGTTTCCACAGAGAACCTTCAACAACATTTTTTTTTTAATCTTAACGGAAACAGTTATTTGCCACGCTTTTCATCTACAACAATTATTCTCTTCTTGATTATAGCAATGGTGTTTCCTACTAGTATATGCAATAATAATTTTTTTATTTTTAAACCCATTGCAACATTTGGTAAAGTCTTGCAATATTATTCATTCGCAACGGTTTTCTTGAACTTATTTTTTGTAACAGGAAAAAAACCATTGCTTAAAGCCTTTAATATGAAAAAAAAAATTATATAAATAATTAATACATCAAAATTTAAATTTATTTTATTTTAATTGTAATGTTAATTAATTTATAACAGAAATTACCAGCATTCTTTCCTCTTATCTTATTTAGTACTTATATTTAACAATATTAGATACTTATGACATCTTACAAGAGGAAAGATCAAAGTACTTTATAGTTGAATTATGCAAATAACCAACATGCTATCCAATAGTAGCTGTTACATATCATTAAGCTTCACAAAGGAAAATAAAAGGAAAAAAAGAAAAAAAAGCTTCTTAAAGAAAAAACTAAAAGGTCTTTGTAATTGATAGTCATGCTTTATTTAATTTGTGCATCATAACACTCTGCTGTCAATAAATTCAATTCAACTTATTAGTGATTTCTTACTAAAGAAATTATATTAACAAATACAGAAAGAGTTTCACGTATTATAGCAAATGAATATAGATAAACAAGTTATAAATGCAAAAACAACACACATAAAAAAATTGTGTTAAAACAAGCTCTAACCAACCATTCTTTTTCACAGCCAAGACTTGAGTGGTCTAGCGGCACTCGTTATCCCGACTTATCTAAGAGGTTCAAGGGTTGACTATCATACAGAGAATGTTCCCGATAAGTACTATCGAAGAAATATTTTAAAAAATAAAATTTCTTCAAAGAAATACAGAAAAAAAAAAAAAAATTAAAATCCATCCTACTCACTTCTTTTCTGTCATTTATCGTAGAGAATATTCAATAGTCCATTGAGCCTTGATAGTGTCCCAAATAATTTTTACAGTTACTCCAATCCAGTAGGCCTAAATAATTCATTCAAGAAATTCACATTGACATCCTAGATACAACAATAGTTAAATTAAACAATAATTTACGAGTATTCATTTTTCGTGCATTGAAAAAATTAGTTTAATTTCAAAAAAGTAAAAAGTGATTAGGAAAATGAAGTGATCTCTCTTGAAACAAGAAATAAAGAGAAAAGAATAAGAAAGAAGAAAAAAGAAGAGGAGAAAAAAGAAAGAAGAAAACAAAGATAGAACTTGAAGTTGGCATAAGGACAACACATTTGACAGTTATAAGACATAAAATTCTTGAGAATTAATTTTTATTGAAACCCTAAATTTCATTTCTTGAGCAACTTGAGTTAAATTAAACAATAATTTGTGATTATCCATCTTTAGTGCAATGAAAAAATTAGTTTAATTTCAAAAAGGAAAAAGTGACTATGAAAGTGGAGGATCTCTCTTGCAAGATGAAATAAAGTGAAAAGAATAAGAAATAAGCAAAAAGAAGAGGAGAAAAAGAAAAGAAAGTTAGAACTTGAAGTTGGCATAAGGACAACACATTTGATAGTTATAAGACATAAAATTTTGAGAATTAATTTTTGTTAAAACCCCCACGGTGTATGTTCACCCTTGTAATAAACTCAGTCGGAAATAGGAAAGGAAGAACAAAAAATGCAGGAAAAGGTAGGGCATTTGATTTGAGCTTGGGACCTTGTTAATAGTAAACCTAATGCTAACTACATGTGATGTTGTGAGATTCTATTATTATAGACAATTTTATTCATATCATTATTAATAAATAGTAATATTCATTAAATTGAATAACTAGCAAAAAATATCATGTATAAGAGTTAATAATTAACCATCATGAATTCAAAGAATTTAAATAATTAATATAATTATAATGATGAGATCATACTAATGAGAAGTTTTTTTTTTCTTTTTTTTTGCTTATGCAGGTATGTGAATACCCAATAAAAGATCTATTACTCTTTGTATAAAAAAGAGAATGTTCTATGTGTTCCATATAAGATGTAACTCAATGTCTAAGGCTATAAAATGGTGAAAATTAGAAAATGAGTTTCTAATTTCCCTAAGAAAGTTATAATTTTAATATGTAGACACATATAATTAAATTTATAGTTTGACATTATTTCGATACCTGAATAAATTTAATCAGGATATTGCATAATAAATTTAATCTGGATATTGCATAATAAGTTTCAAAAGGTTCATAGCCATATTTGCACTATTATGGGTAGTCATTATATGTTGCTAGGCATAAATTTTGACTTGTAGCAAACACTAAAAATTAATTAATTTACCTCTATTAAGCGATGAATTAAAAATAGTTTTGATTCAAATAATTAAATGAGTTATAATTTAATTGGATGGGGTCTAACAATAAATAAGTAAAAGTTATATGCCTATAGGCATCAATAATTTGGACCTAAGGGGTCACACACAATAGTACAATATTCAATAAAAAAAATTTTGGATAACCGTGTAATTATTGTAGTTTATTGTGAATTAGTTTTAATTATGACTAAATCATAATAATAGAAAAGTCCCTAATATGTTAAGAATGTCCAACACATAAGGGATGTGACGTGCCTTTTTAAATATAAAGTTTAACAAGTTAGATGGTGGGTTTGTACGTACAACACAAAAGGCACACAAGAAACCTCTTGGCAGCTCCTCTCACCTTCAAGAATGGATTCATTCCTATAGATACACTTTGGGATATGATACTTATGTCGTTCTGTGATCTCTGCGAATCAACTAGAAGAAATGAAAGCCAAATCAAGAATATGAAAGAATTGAAAGCATTAATGTACACGATACTTGCTTAGCTATTAAACTAGAAATAGGATTTTTCATATAATCATAAGGTAATCTAAGGGTTAACTTAATCAAAATTTTAAAATTTCACTACGCATATAATTACCATGCTTATACCGATTCCTAACATACCTTTCATTTCTATTACCATTGCCATCTTGAGAAATGTTTTGAGCTCTTGTGCAAAAATACAAAAAATAAAATTAAAGCCTTAATTGATTGTCCATTGTCACATTCTAGATTTTAAGATAATTTTTTACATCCTTTTAAAAATTTAAAAGTATTTTTGTATTATTGGTAATTTCCATTCATTAACCTGTGTTTCAAATCCCGCATCACACCCATTGAATTACACTTGACCTAGTTCTCTTCTAAAAAGAGATACGTAGTTAACCTCTCAAAATATTCGGTCATAAAAAGCTATCATCTTGTTTTCATATCCATCAATATCTATAAAAAAAATTGTGAGTTCATCAAAGCCATCTTCATGTCTTTCACATTATTTAAATAGCCATTCATAGTTGCCTATGCCTTTTGATTTCCTTATGGCATTTGTTTTAAAAAATGTGTTGTTAACAAAGAATTCATGCATTGCATCAGCATCAAACATGAATAAATCTATGCATACATAGTCATTCACTTCATAGTGCATGCTTACATTCATAATCATGTAATGCATGCTTGTATATATAGTAGGTCTCACAACTAATGGATTAATACATAGTCTTTTTATCATTCGCATGACATCATTCTATCATACATAACATTCACGCCAAAAACCTTCAAGAAGACATTCAAATCCTACTTGATCAATCTGTAATTCAAGATAAAATGTGAATAAAAATATCTTCAGATCATATGCTTACCAATATAACCCAAAAAAGAAGAAAAAAAAAAAAAAAAAAGAAGCCTATTCCAAAATTTTACGACCAAAAAATGCCATACAAATAAGACAAAAATTTTCAAACAATTTTACAAACATTAAACATAGAAAACAATACACCTAAATGGAAAAACAAGATAATAATAATAAAAAATAATTCTTGATTCAATCCTCCAAAAAGCTACATGCATATACATAATTTATTGTTGAACATAGGTGGAAAAGTTCTCTAGCAACCTTGTATGAATATCTCCATGGCACTTTAACTCTTGGGTGGTGTCAATAAGGTCAACAATGCCATAACCATTTTTACTACACCCTCTTGAATTACAATAATTCTAGGTAAGGAAGAGTTGACGTTTCTTCGGATGGGTGAGAGTTCCTCCGTCACGGTAGAGTGTTGTTGTCACTAGTACTAAAATCTGCTGGATCTAGACTCTGTTTTCCTGAATTCTTTCTAGGTTGTGGTCTGATGGTTGAGTTTCTCAAAAAGAGATTCAAATAAATTATTATAACCTGAAATTATAAAGTCAATTTTAGATATAATGTATAAATTTTAGTTTTAAAATAATAAACACATAAATAAATTAAATAAGTAACAACGTAATTGAACATGTTACAACTCGATGTTAAGACATGACATTTGAACAAGTTGGTGTAATTCTTGATCATAAAAAAAAAAAAAATACAAGTATTCAAACTAAATAAATATTATATCTATATGTATAAATAAAATACACACATACAATTAATTTAAATTGGGTTGACTTGGAGCTTGAAATTTACTTGTACAGTTTTATTGAGAGTGCAATAAGTCTGTAAATAAAAATAAACTAGAAAATATTTATAGTAAATACATACATACATATAACAAGGTTAATTATACATCACACATTATAAAAATAATAATAATAAGACTTTGACCATAAAGTGTTTTGTTTTGTTTTTTTGTTTGTTTTGTTTTTTTTTAATTTCTTTCTTTTCCACTATTATCCTTTGCACCGCTATACTTCCTTCTCTTTAACTCCTCTACCCATGTCATGTTCTTACTCATCCTTTGTTTTGTTTTGCTTTTGTTCCTTTTGGTTGCCGTGAGCTGCACTTTGCAGCCAAGCCAGGTTCTTCTCTTGATATCAGCTAACTCTTCCTCCTCTCTTCTTGTTTTCAACCTTGCTTCCTAGTCCTTGAACTTCAATCCTCATGAACTGTTTTTTCCTAGGAACCGTGAGAATGAGTTGGCTTTGGGGTTGGTGTTTAGAGTTGCAGCAACGTGTGGTGGGCTTGGATTAAGAATTTAGTCAAGTTTTCCATGTTTGCAGCCTTTATTCTCTTTGCTGTAGTAACTCCTTCCTTAGGTATGTGTTTTAGCTAATTTCTTGTTCCTTCATGTGTGTGTCCCATTTTTTGGGGCAGTAACAAAGTTGCTATAATCCTCCTCCTTGGCTGGTTGGTTAAGTTGATTAAAGAGTAAAATTCTGTGGGTCAGAGAAGCTTTGAAATTTGAATATATTGAGTGTATTAGGGTGTATATATATATATATATATATATATATCTATGTGAATCCATACCTATGAATTATACTAAAATATGCATGGTTGGTGTTTGATAAAATGTTTAGGAGAAATCAAATGTTAATATATGCATAAAGGTTGATATATATAGGTTCCTTAGTAAAATAATAGTTAGGATGATAATAATTAGTTTGAAAAGGATGAAAATATAATGAATGAAGAAAGGTTAAAGACATGAGCTAAGAGTTGGAATTTGAATAAAAAGTTCATTAACAAGAGTAGATATTGGTTAGTAAATGTTGTGGATTAAAGAGTTAATGAAAGTGAATAGTGAGTATGAGTAAATGAGTGTTAGTTATGGGTAAAGTATTGGAAATTGAGAGTTAAGAGGTTTTTGAATGGATGCAGGGACAAATTTCATGGGTTAGAGAAATCTTGTATTTTGGGTGTTTCCAGGACTGAATTAAATAAAGAGTTATGAAGAGAAAGTGTAGTTAGGGTCTTCAGAAAATATCTATAAAATTTCATAAATTGGTTCCAAGTGTATTTGTTGGACTTCAACTAGGTCCATGCAGGATTTTCAGTGAGCTTCAGTCAGTCTGGAAGACTTTGTCAGGAGTTGTGGTTGGAATTAGTTTAGGACCTCTCAGTTAAAGTTGTTCCTAATATATTAAAGGAAAATTATGGAGTGGTGTAGGTCTTAATTTCTTGTTATGTGTATTTTGGAGGTATTGAAAGTCATGGCTGTGATTTTCGGGTCCTACTTGTACCAATTTTGAAGTAATTAAGATCAGAGGGGTCTTAAAGAATAAATTAGGAGTAGCATTTTGAAGATGAAATGTTTATAATATCTTGAAAAACTATACTGAAAATTTTCATAATTTATTTCCGAAGTATGAGAATTCTATAAGCATTGGAATAAGAGGTTGGTAACCCAGAATTTTACAAAAGCCCTATTTTTGTTCATGTGAGAAATTGAGTGGGTTCAAGACTAATTTTAGGAGAAGTTTCTAAATAAGAAAGATAGCTAACTTCCTAAAGTTAATGTTTAAACTTGGTTTTGCTAAATTGGGTTAAACATGTAAGTTAAATTCAAACATATATCCAAGGGGGTTTGCGAAAATGCTAAAAAGGAGTAAACTTTAAATAAATACTTGAAACTTAATAACTCTAAATTTTCATAATTAAAATGTTATAACTTATAAATTTGATAAACTAAATAATATATGAAAAATTTAATTGCAGATTCAGAAAGTACTGTTGAATTAATGACACACGTAAGCGCAAGAGGAAATGACTAACAAGATGTGTAAACTAGTGAGTGGTTAATTGCTTCCCTTTGGTTGCTGGATTAGTGTGTTTGATTGTTTGATGTGTTTATGTATATCTATATGTTATATAATAGGAAATAAGAATTATATTGCTATGATTGATTTAAGCGAATTATGGTTGATGTTTGAAATTGTTTGTAGTTGATAAGTGCCAACGAAATGTTTTTCTTTTTGAAATGATTTTTATTCATGAAATAAAATCCTGGTGCACCTAGGATGTTTTGAGATATTCTGATTTTGATAAGTTTTAAAAAAAGATATTTGAGTTCTCAGCCCCGATGGATGGATTTAAAGAAGGAGATTTAATGATTATGTTTATAATTATGTTTGGTGTGCAGGCGCAAAACTGCTTAGTGGGAATGGTGTGCGGGGCTGAGTTACTTAGTTGGCCCTTTGTTTGACTTGTATGCTGTGAATTGCTTTGATTGTCTTGATTGAATTATACAGAATGTATTTGAACTAGGCTTTTTAAGCTCATGTTTCCATAATGGTGTACATGTAACCTAAGTAGTTTTTGAATTTATGATATATTGATATTAATCAACTATATATGTTATATACACATGTTGAGTGATGCTAGTACCCTTTGGGTACGCTTTTCACTCACTGAGTCCGTAAGAATCACCTCTCTTTTGTTGTTGTTTTTTTTAGTAACATGATTTTGGTATATATCATAAAAAAGTTCATGACTAGTCGATAGTATATGACAAGGTATTCTTTGGAATCTCATACTTGAAGCCACGGGATGAAAGTTTGTAGTCATATTAGGGTTTTGAATGTGTGATGGATTTTATGTGTAGTAATTAATGAATATTGTTTATGATATTAGTGGAGCGGAGCTCCTTGTTATATTGTAATTGTTGTTACCTGGTTGAATGTAACCAGAAATTATATTTTTTGTATTTTTAAGCATGTTCCTGCCAAATTTTTAATAAATTGTTATTTGTTTCAGTAAACAAACTTTTACAGTTAACTTCTATTTTTATAAAATTTGTTTTTATGCATTGGTATAGTCAAGAGTTGTATGCGTTTCTTTGTTTTGAAGTTAGGGTTACGGAGGATTAGTTACCCAATTCTCTATCTAGTCATACCTCCGTGAGGGGTGTGACATAAATATAGAGCAAAAGGCGTGCTTGAATTGAGATGTTTAAGCTTATTGAGTCTTTTGGGAAGATGATAAGATTTACAATAAATTTATGCCAGATAAAGATGAATTTAACCCAAAAAGAGTCATTTCAGTTATCTAAAATCATTAGTTGTACAAGTTCAATTATATGAACCCATATATATATATATATATATATATATATATATTTTAAAGGAAAATCGTAAAGATATATCATACAAAATTGTTGAAAAACCATAATCAAATACATTTTGCAAAGAGAAGTAGACAAACAAGTTTTAATAAAAACATAAAAAAAAAAAAAATAATAATAATAATAACAAGCATATTTAACAAGGTTGTCATGCTTAAAGCAAAATTCCATCAATGATTTTTCTGAAAAAAGAAGACTTACCTCAAAATTTTTTTCTCTAGTGCGTGGAAAAAGATTTTTAGTGAGATTAATAGTGCTTATGATCATTTTAAAAAATAAGAAGCTTTTTTCCACTCCTAACTAGCAAAAGTTTACATGCTGAATTTAATTAGTTAAATTAAGATTAGCTACTACATGGTTCCGATCAACTGAGAATGCTGCTGAAATTTTCTCAATAAAGTTGATGAAGATTTGTTCAGTTGTTGAATTATGATCATTAGAAGATATAATAGTAAGATCAGTTATATGCTCATTTTTAATTGTGGAATAAATTGATGAGATAAGATTTTCTTTATCAATTGCAGCTTGGTTAGCTGAAACTGATTTAACTTCTCTCTTTCCTTATGAAAATTTGATTACTATTTAGAATTCTTTGGATTCACTAAAATTCTGAATGAGATATTGTGAGTTTTCTAGCATAATTAGAGAAGTTTCAACAACTCTGCAGTTCTTTGTCAAGTGTATGGCCTTCCTTAGTCCCCTTTTTTTAATTCAACTCTATCTGGTGACAAATCATTAACTTATCAATCATATATTTTGGAAAATTAAGTTTTGGTTGATTCCTTAGATTCATATAGAATCACAGATAAGGATGTGATTATTTGAGCATAAGATGGTTTGGCATATATTGAACAAAGTCTCTAAGTAAATCATTGATTTGTCTTGATATTTGATGAGAACACCTTCGTTTGACATTTTGTCATTCAAGATCCATAAAAGATGTTTTTTTTTTTAGAAAGCTTTAACTAGATGTGATAGTACCATGGTCACATTCTTCAAGGGGCCATACCTTTCTCTTGAAACAAACCTGTAAGAAGAATGATCATTTTCCTTTTGATACCTAAGTCCAGTAGAGTCAATTTAGTGGCTGTAGGCAGGCTGAGTATTCGATCGGGTCGATCTATTTTGAACCTTTTTCTGGCTGACCCTACTATATCGGTTCCTTGAAATGTTTCATCCAATTGAATAACTAAAAATTTCAGTTGTCTAAAGTTTCAAACTGCCACATTTACTCTTTTACGGTCAGTTTCGGTTGGTTTCTGACTATTCATTTAACACAACATAAGCCCCCAAATCTTAAATCCAAAATTCAAGCAAAGAGTAGAAAAGAGAATAATTGAATAGGATTGGAAAGAAAACTAACTAAAATTTCATAGGTTGAGAAATACAGTTTATAAAAACTAAATTTCTTGACAAATCTACAACGATATCGATGATAGCGTTGCCTAATCTTGGTTTTTCCATTCATCCAAAAGCACATCCAAGATGTGATGTGATTTTTATTTGAGCTCGGTAAATAAAGGAAAGAGATTGAGCGTTGAAGAGAGATGAGACTTGAATTTTGTTGTAGTCTTATAGAATGAAAGGCTATATGGCTTTTTTTGGCTTAATTTCACTAAGTAGACAATAGGCTAGGACATGGTAAGAAAAATATAGGGTGGGCGTATTTTAATTTGGCTTCATAAAACTTAAAATACTAATTACAAGTTGGAATTGGGCTCTATTCAGTCAGGTCGGTCAACTAGCCCATCATTTTGAAGTAACCCGAAAATCCATCCTACCCTATTTATGTAGATAAATTCAACCCGCCCTCAAAATTGACTCAATCGAGTTGGGTAGGTTTTGGCCCAATTCGGTCGATTTTGGGCCTAGTTGTCAGTTATTTAGTTTTTTTGCTCAACCCTAGCTATAGGGGGTTTGAATTTTTAATAACTCAAACCATTTTTCTCTAGTCATTTGTAATCTCATTCTTTTATTGGAAAAAGGAGAATGAGTGATCATTTTGAATGCAGTGTTGACACATAAAGGTTTCAGCCTTATCAATGAAAGTGTTGTGTTCTTTATGTGGATTAAGAGAATGATAATTAATGCTACTTTTATCAGAAACACATTCTTGATTAGCTAACAAATCCAGATTTTTCTTGTCGTGCATAAGACTAGCTAACTAGAGAAATAGTTAGATTATCTACTTTGCCTTTCAGCATGTCATATTTAAGATCAACATATATAGATGAAGTATACAAACTAGTATAGGTGAGAACCAAAAGAGTAAGATAAATTTCCATTGTCGGTTGAAGGATTAATTGTGTCATCAATAGATTTTTCATTTGTTGCCATGAAACAGAGGTTTACCTCTTCCTTGATATCTCTATTTGAGCTTTCACCATCATCACTCCTTATATGTCAAGAAGAGTTGCTTGAGTGCATGAACCAGATGCCATCACTGCCTTAACGACACACGTGGCTGGATTGGCAAAGAAATTTGACAACCTTGGGATGAAACAAAATACTAAAGCAGCTGTCATGGTTTGTGAAGCTTGTGGCGAAGGTTGCTCTATTAACCAATGCCCAAATATTGAAGCGATACAATATATGCAAAATTTCAACCGCCAAAACAATCCATACTCCAACACTTGTAAATACAGGGTGGAAGAGTCATCCAAACTTTGGTTGGAATAACTAGGGAGCATCTAATACTGCAAAGCCAAACTTTCCACCCAGATTCCTAGCTCAACAAAGGCAAGCAGCCTTCAAAAAAGAGCCTTCCTTGGAAGACAAGTTTATGCAATTCATGTCTCGAACCAACTCCCTAATTTAAAGCCAAGCGGCATCCTTCAGAATATTAGAAACACAAATTGATCAACTGGCCAATGCTTTGACAAATAGACCTCAAGGTGCCCTTCCTAGTGATATGGAGGCAAATCTAAAGAAGAAAAATAAAAAGCATTGTAAGGTAATTACTCTTTGATGTAGAAAAGAGTTAGAGGAGCCTAAAAAGAAAATTGAAGTTGAGGCTCCCAAAGAAATAATTGAAGAAGAATTACCTACTGAAAAGAAGGAGGAAAAGGTAATAGTAGAACCACAAAAAACAACTCCTCTTCTTCCATTCCTACAAAGTTTCCAAAAACAGAACCTTGATAAAAAATTCTAGAAATTTCTTGATGTGTTCAAGAAGCTCCACATAAACATTTCATTTGCTAAAGCTCTTGAACAAATACCAAGCTATGCCAAAGTTATGAAGGACATTCTGTCCAAGAAGAAGAAGCTTGGAGACTATGAAACGGTGGCATTTACTGAAAAGTGTAATGCCATAATTCAAAAGAAGCTCCTTCGTAAACTAAAGGATCTATGTAGCTTTACTATTCCTTGTACAATATGTACACAATACTTTGGTAAGGCACTTTGTGAGTTAGCTGCTAGTATAAATTTAATGTCCTTATAAATTTATCAAAAGCTAGGAAAAGAAGAAGTAAAATCCACTTCAGTCACTCTACAATTAGCTGATAGATCACTCATATATCCTAGGAGAATTGTAAAGGACGTTCTTGTTAAGGTAAACACATTACTTTTCCCTGTTGCCTTTATAGTCCTTAACATGGAAGAAGATAGAGGTGTCAATTATTTTAGGAAGACCTTTTCTAGCAACCAGGAGGACATTAACTAATGTCCAAAATGGTAAACTCACCATGAGGGTAAATAATCAAGAGGTTAAATTTAATTTTTTTTTCAATTTATGAAATTTCCTCTAGAATATGATAAGTGTTTTGCAATAGATATGGTGAGTAATATAACACCCTTGAATATCTAGGCTTCCTTTTATTATAATTTTTTTTAAAATTTTTTATAGAGTGAATTTGTATAGTAATTAATGATCACTATTATAGTTCTTTGAGTGAAAATTTTCTTTGTTTGTTTATTAATCTTATTAATTAATCAATGAACCTCCTAACTATGAGAATAGTATCTACTTTTATTTAATTTACATTAGGTATACATACATACATACATACATATATATATATATATATATATATATTGTCGATTAAGAGTCTTATAAATAAAACTTGTAATTGAAGAATTGAGATTTAAGGTAAAAAGCCTCTATTATAATGGCCATAAGGAATTTCATCATGTCTGTACATTTATATACCAGTATAGTATGACTAATTTCCAAAGTATTAAAATAAGTTAAACTTCATATAGGTCTTTCCTTTTAAATGAAGGTCCAATTACTACTAGTAATAAACTCATCATTCTTTAACTGTTTCTCATTAAAATCATACATATACATATATAAGGGAAAGAGGTCTAAGTGAATTTACCTCCCTTTCACTTTGATTAATTCTATTCCAATTTCTATTTTAAATAAAATTCATTGACATTGCCTACAAAATCAATTAACATTTCTACTTTTAAGTTTCTCAAGACAAGACCTCGGCGTCCTAGACACATAGAGGACTTTGGTCAAAATACTACAAAATAGAATTTTTTAATATGAAACCATTATAATATACTATCTATTTTGCATCTTTGTTACTTAACACATTACATAAGGAAAGGTAGTCCCCTTCTTATAAAATCCTCCAGATCCCTTACATCACACCAAACGCTCCACTGGTGCTAATACTCATAGATATTGTCATAGGCCAGGTAATGCTCCACATGGTGCACAAAAAAACAACTCCACATACATAATGCTAGTATCGAGCTTAACTCTAGTGAATGTCAATTTGTACAACCATAATTAAGATAAAATGAGACAAAGATCTCAACAAACAATCAACAATTTTCAAAAGAAAGGAGCATGGTGTACAATTTTCATAAAAACGGAATATAGATGCAATTATGCATGGTACATATGCAAGGCTTTTCATGAACCAAAACAGAACATTCCCTAACCATTTACCATGGTCTTTCTGTGAGTATACTATAGGGAATTATCCCTTTATATTTGGGTCAAAGCATAGGCAATTCATGGCACTTTTAGGCCATTGACACTTCTAGGTCAAATCTAACTCAAGCCGAGCAACATGTAACCAATTGACATGCAACCACAAAAATGTTTTTTCCCATATAATTTTAACAAACAATTTTTATAAACATGAAACATAAATCCCAGAAGGTTGGCAAGGCCGAATTTTTCCATGGAATTAAAAGAATCTACTTTTATAATTTTTTAAGAAAATAGAGAGTTGGAAGTGTTGAATTTGCTTATCGTTTCAAGCCAAAGTTTTTATTAATTCCTCTTTTTCTTCCCTTTAATCTTCCTTGAATTTCCTTTGAGTACAATCCCCTTTCAATTTTGAGTCTCACAGTTAGAAGCTAGGAAACCCATTAACAAAATTTACCCAAAATGACTTGGAAATCAAGTAATTCTTACCTTTCCAATCATTCTAATCTTTATTTTAGGTTCAGATTTTTAATATAAGGCTTGGAACCCCAACATGCAAGAGCTGGTTTTCCTCACTTCTCTCTCTTTTTCAGTCTCAGTTATAATTTGTAGAATGGGAACTTGAAGAAAAAGATAGTGCTAATAGGTAATCATTAAGCATAAAAGGTAGTTAGGGATTAAACCATCAAACTTTCGGATTTACCCTATCCATTATCAATAGTTTAGGATTATTATATTATTATATTATTTTCTTATATATAAGTGGTGTTAAACCAATAGATAAGGTGCATAAATTATCATTATTTATGTCCAAACAAACTAGGATTCCAGTATCCGGTATAAATTTTCTACCTAAACACTCCTCCTCACCATTATACATTATTAATAATATATATATATATGTGTGTGTGTGTATGTAACACTAATGTATACTTATTTTAAATTAATAAGGTTTTTATATTTATATATATACTTAGTATTAATACACTTTAACATGCTTGTACAAATTATGTTTCTATTTTTTAATTAAAAGCATTACAAGTACGATTCTTCACTTAATCATATAAGAAAATGGAAAATTTCCTTTCCTTCCATTAACATCTCCTTGGTAATTAGAGTACTATCTAACAATTCTTAAAGATCGATTTTTCTAATTCCTTTCTTCTAAGTTTACAACTTAAATTAGTTAAATTACTAGCTCCACCTTACTATTAATCTAATACAACTCATGCACTCCATCTAATCCTTAATATGATTTCAGGAGTTTAGAAAAATCCTTAACTTTTGTTGGCTCCTAATTCTTTCCCTTTTTATGGTTCACAAGTTTCTATTTGGGTTTTACCCTTCTATTATCTATTATATAATAATGCAAGCCTTAGCAAATCCCATTCAATCATTTTGTGTGTGTTCAAGCCTTAACTTATACCAGTTAATATGTTAAACAAATATATATAATCTATTAACATTTCTAAATGATCTAATGAAGTTAAATAATTTAAAATCATTTTGTGTGTGCTTTTCATGCCATTTAGGTGGGTTGTTACAAGTAATGTTACTCAAGAGGTAATTTTAGAAAACTATCCAATTAACCATCTTAAGGCTTCATTAATTTTTTACACTAACAGAGATGATGATGAGTTTGTTGAGTGTATGAAGTTATTACATGACTCACAACAAATGCCTAGACCAAATACAAAATTTGAAACTCTGGATTTACCACCATCCATTCTTTCTGGGTCTAAGCCCTTCATTAAAGAACCACCTACCTTAGAACTCAAGCCATTACTGACTCACCCAATATATGCTTTTCTTGGTTCTTCTTTTACTTTGCTTGTTATTATTTCTACATCTCTTATTAACATACAGAAGACAAGCTCCTTCATATGTTAAGAGAACATAAGAAGGCATTGGGGTAGACTATTGCTGACATTAATGGTATAAGCCCTTTTTTTTGCATGCACAAGATCCTCATGGAGGAAAATTATAAATCTACAATAAAGTATCAAATGAGGGTTAACCTTATAATGAAAAAGGTGATCAAAAATGAGATAAACAAATGGTTAGATGTGGGTATCATCTATCCAATTTCTAATAGTCTGTAGGTAAGTCTATTCAATATGTACGAAAGAAGGGAGAAATAATGGTAGTTGCTAATGTAAAGAACAAACTCATTCCAACAAGAATTATGACTGGTTGGAAAGTATGCATGGACTATCAAAAATTGAACAATACCATAAGGAAAGATCACTTGACCTTTCCTTTCATTGACTAAATGCTAGACCAGTTGGCAGGTAAGAAATTTTAATGTTTTCTAGATGATTATCTAGCTCTCAACTGCTTCAACCTTTTTTGGATCCACCTAAATACCATCTTTGGACACCATGTGACTCATGAAAGCCATATTGTCTTATTAAAATTCACATTTCGAGAACTTAGCATACAACTGGTACTCTCGTAGGTTAGTAGAACGTATCTAAGATGTTGCTCATTTTCCTCCTCACTCTTAGAATAAACTAAGATGTCATTCATGAAAACAATTGAAACTTATCCAAGAACGGTTTGAACACACGATTTATCAAGTTTATAAATGTCGAAGGTGCGTTCATGAGTCCAAAAGACATCAATAAGAATTCATAATGCCCATATCGAGTCCTACAAGTCGTCTTCTATCTTTAGCTAATGTTATCCTAATCTTAAGTCAATCTTAATAAACACCATGCTCCCTAAAGCTGATCAAATAAGTTATCTTGTTAAGTTGCTTGTAATCTATGCACAGCCGCATAGAACCATCCTTATTCCAAACAAACAAAATTGGAATACCCAAGGTGAAGTGCTCAGCCGGATGAAACCCTTGTCAAGCAAATCTTGCAACTGCTTTTTCAACTTCTTAAGCTATACAGGAGCTATGCAGTAAAGGGTGTCAAAATTGGATTAGTACTTAAAGCCAAGTCGATACAAAAATCAATACCCTGATCAGGAGGAAAACTCTGTAACTCATCAGGAAAACGCATCCATAGACTTTCCTACAACCCGATTTTGTTCCAAACTAGGCTCTATAGCTTCCGCATCACTCACAAAAAGGCAAGTATGCTTTACATCCCTTTCACATCATTTGCCTCACACCAATGGCATATATCAAGTTATGTAGAGCTACACTATGATCATCTTAGAATCAGAATTCAAACTACCTCATAATCTTAAAGGTAACGGCCTTCTCAAAGCAATCAACTGTGGCATGGCAGGAGGCTAAACAATCTATATGCTGTATCACATTAAAATCCAACATGGCAACTTTGATAAAGTCTACATACAACTCACGGTTGCCTACATAAACAACATAATTTCAACACACCGAGTCTATATCCATCGATTCTGGACATAACCAAGGGTACCCTAATAGTTTCGGATTCCTATTCAACTTCATAACAAATAATGAAGAAACAAAAGAATGTGTAGCACCCAAATCAAACAATATATGTGCATTTGTGGAGCAAACTAAGAGAATACCTAAAATCACGGCATTAGATGCATGTGCATCTTGAGGAGTCAAAGTATACATTCTGGTCTGACCATGAGCCTGCGACCCCTATAACTAAAATGATGCAACCTCAATAGCATGATAATTTGGGCAACGAATTACCCTCAACCTCTTCCCTTAATAGCAGTGGATCCTCAGCTCTACTAAAATCAAAAAAACATGGGGGCTTTAGCTTCAAAAAGCTCTCAAGCCAACCATCACTCCTCGGCATCGATACCAATCATCATATGCCTTAACTAAGACATGTCCTCTCCTAGACATGCCTCTAAGGCGACCACTCATTGTGCTACTCCCTCTTATCCCACGTCCCATAAAAGGTGGAGCGAAAGCTTCATCACTAAACCTCTGGCCCCTCTCGCTAAAAGCCATCCTATGAGTCCTAGATGCCATCGTCATCTATGCACCAAATTCAAACAATGCAAACAATTCATCAATCACCTAATAAACCCTCATTACCCTTTTATCAAAATGGTAAGAAGTAAACAAGGATAGCATAAATAACAATAATGACTCAAAGAACGAATATGAATTCTGTAATCCACTAACAAAAAGAAATGAAACTTAGGGCTATGATACTAACTTTCTCATGTCCCAAACAGGGGCCATGACTAGTGAATGGATCAGGGTGAACAAAGGCCTACCATGACCCAAACAAGCTTACAAAGGTTCTTGAAAAATAAACAAAACTGCAATAGTCCGTCTAAACCTTAGATGATCAAAAGGTTATATACCTGATAGGATAATATCATAACTTACAAATGGTCATCCATAACTGAAAGCACAAATTTGAATAGAAGCAAATCCCATAAAGATCTAAATACAAATGCAGTCATCCTAAATATAATTGTTAGGAATCGGTGTAAAATATGGCAATCATATACACAGTGGAATTTAAAATTTTGATTCCTTTAAGCCGAAATCACCTTATAATTATATGAAAGATCCTAATTCTAGTTTAACAATGAAATAAGAAATTAAAGGATATGTACCTCTGAGGCTTTCAATTCTTTCGTCATACTCTTGATTCGGCATTCACTCCTTTGTTGATTCATCAACAGTATAGCAATGACACATGTGTCATATCTCTAAGTGTATCCACACAAATAAATCCTACCAAGAATATTCATGCTTGAAGGTGAGATGAGTCACCAAGAGATTCCTTGTGTGCTAGCACAAGTTACCAAAACTCTCTTGTAATTTAAGAACTGTACTTGGCCTAAAATCCTTTTAAAGGTTTTTGGGCTTTTTATACAGTATGTATAATTATTTTTATCTTCTATGTCTTTTTAGCTTATTAAGTCTTATATTTATAAAGACTAGTCACCTCCATATGTATTGGACAATCCTAACATATTGGAGATTGTACTAACATTAGGATTTAATCATAATTAAATGTAATGCTTAACAAACTATAATAATTACATGACAGCCCAAAACTCTTCTTAGTTGAATATTGTCATATTGTGTGTGACCCCTTAGGTTCAAACTATTAATCGTAGTAGGCATGTAACTTTTACATATTTATTATTGGACCCCGCTAATTAAATTAGAACTCATTCTGATTATTTAAATTAAAACTCTTTTTAATTCACCCTTTAATTAAAATTAATTAATTAATCAACTATAGATAATTAATTAATTATCAGGGTTTCCTACAAATCAAGATTAGTGCCTAGCAGCACATGATTACTACCCCTAATAGTATGAATATGCCTGTGAACCTTTTGAACCTTTCTGTTATAACTCGATAATTCAATATGTGCGTGAGAATTTTCATACGCAATTGTTGTCTATATGTATATAGATAAATTATCATTGGTTGACTTATTGACACTAAATAGGAAAGTTATATGTATGAATATGACTTAGGTACAACCTTATTAATGTGCATTATAAATATCTATGTATATATCTCATGAGAGGGAATGCAAGCCATTCATATTTTCTTAATTTTTTTATACTACTTTGACTCTCTTGTTTTAGTGGTGTACAATGCTTTCTTTTCTCCTTTGTTTTATCCCTTTCTTATGACCCCCTTTGTGCTCTTGTCTCCACCGCCTTTCATTCTCTTGGTCCCTGCCTATCATTGTTCTATTTTAAAACTAGTTGCAGCTTGCTTTTAATTGAAGAGAATTTTAGTTTTCTTGGATCAAGTTAGCAAAAGGTAGAATTCCTCCTTCCTTTCCTTGCTTTGGTTGGGATGGGTTATCTTATAGGAAGGTATATGGCTGGTTGAGGATAGCGTAAGGTAGCTTTGTTACCATGTCCTTACCTCCCCTGTTTTGTGTTGCCGTCCAAGGGGTGGTACTGCTACATGATTTATGAGGAAAGCATGAAAATTCAATTTGCAGGGATAACAATTTATGCCTTATTTTGTTTGGAATTTTAAGTTGGTTGAGGCATAAAAATAGGTGCTGCTAGCCACAATTGTTATAGCTTTATGGGGGGTGTCTTGCCTTGTAGGGATGGCTAACAGTTGCTGGCCTTTTTAATTCTTGCAACCGGTGGAGCTTCTTCCTACTAACTGTGACCTTGGAACAGTAGCAGTATGAGGGTATGTGGCTGAAAATTTACTTAAAAGTGCTAAGGGTAGACTATTAAAAGTGCTAAGGGTAGACTAAAGGATTAAGGGTAAATTGAATGATAAATTGAGTGATTGAGAATGGTTATAAGGAATAGGAATTTTACTTAGTGTCATATGGGTGTATATTAGGAGTTTATGAATTTATAAATTAAATTAAGAACTAATTAAAACTAATTGAAGGAAGAGTACATAAATTGAAATAATAGTAATTAGAATTAAATGGTAAGTTTGGAAGGACGGTTTAATTGAGTTGATTAAAAAAATTTGGATAGCTCATGGCAATTAAATATTGAATTACACATTAGTGAAATCATAATCAACTTGGTAATAGTTAAGCATACAAACATCAAATTAGGTATATAGTGTAGGATGAAGGATAAACATTAATTGGTTGGTAAAATACTCCAAAGAACTTAAATATTATTATTTATACAAGAATTAATCTACGTATATTCTATTAGCTATATGGTGAATAAAGATAATACGGAAGTTAAATGAATTAACTTTAAATTTAAAATTTTGAATAATGAAAGAAAATAACTTTATTTAAAATAATAAATAGAGCACTTAAAAAGAAAAATTAGTTTTTAGGTGGAATGTACATGTATATATTTATATAGGACGATGATTTTGTAGAGTTGACTATTTGATCTGGTGACTAATTTAAATAATGTATAAGTTTATGATTTCTAGCTCCAAAGCACGTTGAGGAAATTCCAACCTTTTCGTAGACTAGATGAGCTGACGAACCACGTTTTTGAGCTAGTGAGTGAATTATGTGCCTTATGGTTACCATATTATTGTGTACAATTATACGTATATTTGAATTGTTGTGTTATAAGGGAAAATAAACAAATAAGTTATTTCAGTGATTTAATTGAATGATATGTGTTTAATATTGAATGTGATTGATGAGGGCCAACAATTTGAAATTTCCTTAAAAGTGGTTTTCATTTTCGAAATTAAAATCCAGGTACACCTAGGATATTTGAATTTGAGATTTGATATAAGTTATTATATTTCTGATACTTATTTTAAAACTAAATGGAGTGCTCAGCCCTGGTAAGATGGATTTATGTACAGAGAATTATTTTGTTGTGTGGGTGCGTAAATGCTCGGGGAGGAGATATTGTTATACGGGATTGAGTGACTCATTGGCCCTTTGTTTGTTAAATTGTTTGTTATTTATTTGGCTGTTTGAAAGGTTTAAGTGATACATTAAAATTTCTTATCTAAGTAAATTATGAATAGATGAGATTTGTAATTATATATGTGCATCAGTAATTTAAATGTGAATTTAAGCCATGATATCTGTGTGGTGTGATGCTGGTACCCTTAGGGTACATGATTTGTTCATTGAGTCTTTGTGGCTCACTATTTCCTTTGTGGTTGTTTTTTAGTTTCTAGGAAATTACTATTGATCGTGAGCAAAATTGCTACTTGCCGATTCTACCGTGGTAAGGTATATTTTGGAAATTGCACACTTTGAGCTTAAAGGATGATACTTGTAGTCACCTAGGGTGTTATGCATTGTTGTCAGATATATTGTATTTACCGTAGTGTTTTCCTGTTTTGTTCTGAGTGGAGCTCCTCTGTATATTATGATACTATGAGTTACTGTCAATTTTATAAACAAGTTGTTATATGCATTACGGCATGTTCCATCGTACAGGGAAACACTGCCGAAATTTTTAATGATAGTTTGATGTTTAACAGTTGAGTTCGAATTTTATTTTGATTTAGTAATTATCCTAATTGTAATGTGTGAAATAGTCATGGATGTACAATCTTTGAGTCTCCAAGGTTACGAAGGTATAAATACTTATTTCTCTGGCCATTCATACTCCTATTTGGGATGTGATATTTTCCATTAACAATTACCATGCAATTCAATCATTTTATCATGCAATGTCTCAATAAATCTATTTGGGTATAGAAATAATGTCAAACTCTAAATTTAATCATATGTGTCTAATCTTAAGATTATAACTTCATTGAAAAAAATTAGAAACTCATATTCTAATATCCACCATGCTATGGCCATAGACTCTAAGTAAAATATTTTATAGACCACATAGGACATTCTCTTTTTTCTACTAAGAGTGATAGATCCTTTATTGCGCATTCACATACCTCCATATGCAAGTGATTATACCCAATTACTACTTCTTAGGTGACTCATTAATAGAATCAAAAATAGTATCAAAGTATAATAGCATACATACAAGATAGCTATGATGCCTGAAGTCAAAGGACTATTTGCACAACTGTAACATGAGAACCACCTATTGACAAGTAAAGAAACTCCATATAGATGTTCTTCGTTTAGTTAGTTTAATGAACTCATTCTCTAATTAGCACTTATATATCTATCTTAGTGTCTCATACACAAGTAACTATGAGATCAGTCACTATCGACTTTTTGAGCCAACTAGATATACATTAATCTATCAGGATTCACTAATGCCTAAATTAGTGGGCATTAGTGATCCTATGAATAGGAATATAAAAGAATTAAACTTAAAGGAAATACATCTCATCATGATGCTTATTTTTATTATTTTAATTCTTTGGGCTCATGATGGTTAATTAATAACTATTATACATGATATTGTTTACCACTTATTCAATTAAATGAATATTAATATTTATTAATAATAATATGAATACGATTGTACATAAAATAATATGCCTCAACATCACATGTCATTAGCTTTAGGGCATACTATTAACAATCTTCCACTTGAACTCAATTGAGCTACTAGCTTTGTTTTAGTTAGCAAATTTGCTAAAATCTCTCTGTTGACCTAATCTTTGTAGAATCATATAAATCCTTTTTATACATGATTTCTTAAATCATATTTGGAATCACAATTCCAAGTGTTTGAACCTCTTATGAGACCAAAGTTCTAAAGCTTGAGCTATCGCCCCATTGCCATCATAGTGCATGCTACTAGATGTTTTAATGGTAGGAACTTCTCAAGTTCATTAACGAACTTGGTTATCCAAACATGGTAAGAAAATATAAAGATTTAGTATTGGAATTTATAATAGTATTTCTATACTATAATTCCAATGAACTATTTCAATGGTGAACACAAATATAGAATTCAATCTTTTTATTATACATATTAGTTTCCAAATCTAATAGTTATAACTATTATCAAACAACTTCTTAATTGGTTTTACATTCATACAACATCTTTAACGTGTAGTATTTCTTATATTTTAGCTGAAATACTTATAATACTCCCACTAGATGAACCAATTCTTAAAATAATATTCTCAAATTCTTATGTATATCAAAGTCTTTGATATCTATAATGAATTGGATAAACCAATTTTGAAAAAACTTGTTTCAATTCTTAAAATAATTCATAAAATGAAACATTGAAGTTTACCACTAGATGTAAAACTTTTTTATTGCTATAATATTCTCTTTCTTTTAAATGAGATATTTGGTTGTGATTTCCCTTAAAGGCATCTCATATCTCAAAGCTTAAATGTGTAACCCTTACAAGTAAAATCTTTATATACTATTAACGAAACAATAGATCAAAGTTAATGATTGGCTTTGCATATAATTGTTCGCTATTAACATTACTAAACATGAGGTCTCTGCCATTTCATCTTTACTCTGTAGACCCTTTCTTTTTGCAACCATTAAGTACAATACTTTTAGTAAGGTCAGTAAAGGTACAATATCTTTTGTTTGAGTAAATAAAGTCTATTAAGATTTATGACATAAAACCAATTTCCGAATAATGTCAAACATTAGCTCTTTTTAGTTTGAAAGATTCTTATCATCTATAAGGTTTACCTTAAGGTCATTAACTATAAGAAATCTTATTTTCAAAACTACTAAGAGTTTGTGTATTTTAAGGCTATTTTACTTATATATCTTTTAGTTTGATTTATAAATTATGACTCTTGAACTCTTTCAAGAATTTTACTCACACTACTACTTCTAGAGAAAATATTATTTTTCAAGAAAAATAGTATGTTTCAAAACAAACAATTTTGTCTTAGTGTGAGATAAAATTAATACGTAAACCTTTTTAGGATAATTCACAAAACAATATATCAAACTTCATCTCAAAGTTTTCTATGCTAAGTCTCTTTACATAGGTATACAAATCCTGAAATCTTAACAATTAAGATAAGATTTTTCTCCTATGTTATATCAAATATAGAGTCTTACGTATAAACTCATGTGAAACTATATAAGTAAACTAATTGTGGTTTTAGAAAGCAATTGGATAATTATTATATCTTTTTAAGATCGTATCATATCTAATATGTTAAGATTTCTCTTGTAGATACACCATTTATGGTGTTCTTTAAGAAAAGCTAACTAAATGAGAATCACATTCTCTTATGAGTTATCTAAGAATTCGTAGCTTTAAATAAACCTCTTTGATCTTATCTAGGAGATTTAATACTTAATTGGTTTCTATTTAACTTGAAATATGAATCATTTGAACATTTCAAATATTTCATTTTGATACTTCAATAAGTACCAATTACCTTAACATTGATGATTCTTTGATAGAGGTTATTAAGCATAGGCAACCATCCTAAATTAAATGAATTCAAATGTCCTTATTTTAGTTGTTCAATGTCAGAAGAAAATATCATCTAGTTCTAACTTATAAAAACTAATTAAGCACCAATACTAAATAAAATCTTTATTATTATAAAAAAAGTATTAATCAATTTCTGAAAGAAATAGACATAATGTTCTTATTGGTACTTCAAGATAGTTTTATAAATTTTAGTACGTCCAAATGGTAATACTAAAATAGAGGATCTTACAACCAATGTGGTAACACTTACCACATGTTAGGGTGTAGTTTATCTTTGCACTATTTTAGATTCTTGTTATTTCTCACATTTTGTAATTTTTTTGCAAATATGAGAAGTATATTTGGTATCCAATACCTTATGTAAAAGTATAGTTAAATTATTAATGAAATAATATTGAAAAACCTTGATAAGCCTTCTTAAGGCTTATACAATTACTTGTAAGACATCTCTCATAGCAACCTTCTCAACCGCAAAGGAAGTATTACCCCTTTCTATTATTGACTATAGGTACTCTTACTTTAATTGAGATTTTGACTAGGAGACTTGAAATTTTGCATTATAATTATGCTTTGCCATTCAACTTTTGAAGGCTAAGCATGGTCATAGTTGCCTTATCTATTTCGTCATTGAACTTTCATAAGCCTTATGATATAGAGTTAAACATGTAGTACAATACTTGCATGTTATACTCCAACTACTTAGTTTATTCCTCATATGCATTCTTAACAACACTTGTTAGAAGCATAGTTCCTAGCTTATAGCTATCTTAAATGAATTTTGAGAACACTTCTCATATTCGTTGGCCAAATAATGAATTTAGAGACCGGTCAATACATTGTTATATTTAATTCTAAGTGTGGGATTAGATTTGGTCAATGTGATCTACCATAGTTAATAAAAGATAATCTAGCATCTATTTAGTTATTATTCACCATAAAGACTTGGTCTTTAATCTAAATGGTGTCTCCCAATAAATTTTTCGATTTCCATTACCCTTTAAATGAAAAATAGGTGACCTAGATTGAAAAGTCTCTTAGTAGGGATCAGGATCCCATCACTTCTACATAAAAGTCTTGTGTGACATAACAAACCATATGTAATTGAAAGGTAGATAACTTTTATCAAATTCATCATATGAATTTTCTAATCATGTTTAGCCCCTAAAAGTATACAACCTTATATGACACAACAAATCATATACTTTTTAGTTAAGTCAATCTTACCATTCATAAAAGTATATTCCAATGTATACATCTCTTGTGTGACATAACAAAGACATATAGTCAAAATACCTCATGAGCATCATTTATACAATAAATAATACAAATTAACTCAGAAAATGCAAACCATGTGGGACACAACAAATTTGCATAAACAGATTATTTTCTAATATTATTTATAATGGTGGAGGGCTACGATGTCATTCTTGTAATGACTTTTGTTACAACTTAATATTAATTATTTTAATGAGGGTTTTAAGTCAAGTTGCTTAGTATCGTCTATCTAAGCCTGCATCATATACTATCACGTGTATATTCATATATCAAATATATAAAATGGCTTTAAGGCATACTACTAACAACAATAAGTTTGAATAAGTCCATCAAATCCAAAATCAAATATAGTTATACACCAATAGTCAAAATAACATAAATCAACTTTCATTCCAAGTGGCAATATTGATTTCGATTCTACTTGAAGCATATGTCCAATGACACTTATCAAATAAGAGAGGATGAAATGTTAAAGTGCTTGTCCCCGAAAACTATATTTAAGAATGTAAAGTAACTAATAAAGACACTTATGTATGCATAAGTGATTCATAATGGATTTTTAAAATGTTTGGTTGCTCAAATGCATTTTAAAAATCATTTACTTAAAAACTAGTTTGAAAAACTTGAAAGAAAAAAGTCAAGTTTAAGTAAAACATGTTTATACAAGAAACAGTTTCCGAATTGAAAAGTAGTGATGCATTTGGTGAGTACAATGAAAACACTACATTAGGAAATATCCACTAACAAACACGCGAAGCTTCCAAGAATGTCGGGAACTAAAATTCACCCAACCAAGAGTGTCCAACGAGTCTAGATCAATTTCAAAAAAATATACAATAAGCATCTCGAAAACAAGCCGAATAACCGATGATTAGAAGCAACGAGTTCCACTAATAAAGCTCGAATTCAAAGTTAATCCCAAATAACACATTCTAATCCACAAGCAAACATCCAAATCCAACGAATTCTAAAAGTAGCTAAAATGTGCTAAATAAACCTTAGTGAGCTCAAAGAAAAAAGTATAAAGATATACCGTAGTTAAAACCTATGCTAAATACCAAAAATTTTAAAATTTCACAAACTAACAAAAATAGACATTTCCAAGAGTTTTCCAAATCTGACAATTTGAAAGTAAGTTTTATAATTACCCATTTGCAAATCAACCCAAAAATTCCATTTCTCACAGTTATAATAACTTAACATTCAAAAATCCCAAAACTTGAATTTACACAATTTTCACTTTTAGTCCCCAACCAATATTCTAACACCAAAAATTACATTCTTGTATTTGAATTTTCATAACCAAACACCCTTACTAATAATCAAGACATAATTCATGGAATTTTCAATAAGTAAGATTAGGCTAGGATTTCTAGTTTAGAGAAAACAATAGGAATTCAAATAACTCACAATTTAATTCAATAGAATACAATTTAACCACAATTTCAAGATAACAAAAGTATGATTTAGCTTGCTACAACTCAAGAAAATTCAAGGTTATAATCAAGACCCATAACCTAGCAACTTAACTTGGTAGTTAGAGATTGTTTTGGTGTCAAAAAAGAGCAAGAAACACCACCTGAAGCAGTTAGAACAGTCACTGAAATCAACCCTTAAAAGGGATTGAAATAGGGGCTGAAAGTGGTACTATTTTAGGATTGTTATGGGTGGCTGATTGGAGGTGTCTTGGCTAGTTTTTTGGAGCTCGAAGTAAAGCTGAAACGGATGGGTAAGAAGGTTGGAACAGCCACCAAAATTTGCCCAAAAATGGACTAAAATAGAGTTCTAATTCAGGTACAGATTTTGGCCTATTTTTGGAGTTGTTTCGGCAGGTTGTTTGCAGCTTGAAATAGAGTTAAAATGGAAGGTAAAGAGGGCTAGAACAGCCAATAAAATAGAGGCCAAATTCGGTACAATTTTTTGGCTATTTTGAGAGTTCTTTTGAGTTGTTGTTTGGAGCTTGAAATAGGGTTGAAATGGAGAGGAAAGTGGGTGGGAACATCCATTGAAATCAGCACAAAATGAACTAAAATAGAGGCCAAATTCGAGTACAGTTTTTAGGCCGTTTGGGAGCTTTTTTGAGGTTAAAATAGGAGAAGGTTGCGAGGGCTTTTGAAGGGGAAAGGAGGATGGTTTTCAACTAGAAGCATGGTAGGTTGCTATTGCCCTAGAAGAGAAGGAGTTACACGAGTGGACAAGAAGAAAAGGAAAAAGGAAGAAAGAGAAAAAAGAAAAGAAAAAGGAAAAGGAAAAAGAAAAAAAGGAAAAATAAATTTGGATGGGAACACTTTTCTCCTATAATATGGTCCAAAATGATTTACCAAATTAATATTCAAAATCAGGTTCCCAAAATTATAAATGTTTAACTTTAAAAACCATGTAAAATTTAAATCATGTAAAAATAATTTTGTTATTGTGTAATAAATAACTTTATTGACTCTAAAATATTCAAAATAGTTTTTGGAACTTACTAAATTATTTTAGTTAGTTCGAAACATTTATGCGAAACCTCAAATCCAATAATTGGGTACAGTAAAAATTTCGAGGTCATCGCATTCTACCTCCCTTAACAAAAATCCATCCCGAATTTGAAATAACTCAAACAAGGAAAGAAAACACTTTATCAAATAAGTAAATAACAACTAGCAACTAGTGAGGTACCCTACTCAACAAACAAGTGAGGGTAATTCTCCCTCATCTCTGCTTTACCTTCATAAGTCGCCTCTTTTTGCATGTGGTTACACCACAATACTTTCACCTATGCATTTCTTTTGGTGCGGAGCTTCTTTACATAATGATCAAGAATAGCCACCTGACTTCTCCTCGTATGTCATAATCCTCTCTCAACTAAAAGAATTTTGGTTCCAACACATGAGATGTAAGTAGACATTTCAGAATCATGAACACTAGATGAACTCTTGCTAAATTCGAATGGCAATGCTAGAGGTATGAAATTGCACCGACACATGTAAGAATCTTAAATGGACTAATGTATCTCAATGTTAGCTTCCCCTTCTTTCCAAACCACATCATGCCTTTTGTCAATGACACATAAAGGAGCACATTATCACCAACAGAAAACTCCAAGTCATGGCGATGGTTGTTAGCAGAAGCCTTATGCCTACTTTAGGATACTAGAATATTGCCTTCGAATCAAGGAAACTTTCTTAGTAGTCTCTTGCACAATCTCAGGGCCTAAAAGCCTCTCTCACCAACCTTGAAGCAACAAATAAGTGACCTACACCTTCTCCTATAAAGAGCCTCGAAAGGTGCCATCTGAATACTAGCCTTGATAACTATTGTTGTAAGCAAACTCTATTTGTGGTAGATGGCGACTCCATTATGCACCTAAGCTTATAAAAAATAAAAATAAATAAAAAAGGAACAAATCATGTCTTCTACTGTCTAAATAGTGCGCTTTGACTAACATACTGTTTGTGGATGAAAAGCAGTGCTCAAATGTAACTTCATTCTTATCACTTCTTGTAACTTTCCCAAAATTGAGATGTGATTTGAGTACCATGATTAGACATTATAGAAACGAGAACACTGTGAAGGGTGATGATCTTGTCAATGTATATTTGAGCTAGCTGTATGACATTGTAAGTCATCTTCACGGAAATGAAGTGAGAAAACATAGTCACACTGTCAACTGTTACCCAGAAAAAATTAAATCCCTTAAGTGTATAAGGTAAACCAACCACAAAGTCCATTGTAATGTGCTCCTACTTCCATTCTAAAACATCTAAAGACTATAACTTCCCTACTGGTCTGGTGCTCAGCCTTGACCTACTGACAGGTAGGCATCTGGATATGAAATCTGCTACATATATTTTCATTCAATCCAGCAATAAGTTTCCTGAACATGATACATCTTAGTGAAACCTAGATGAACAACATAAGCTAATTGATACAATTCCTCAGGAACCTATCTATAAAGAGCACATATGCTTGGTACACACACTTAGGAACCAAATAGAAGGATACCATCCGCTTAAATGACAAATTCTCTGCTCTGATCTTGAACAACACTTTCTTGAAGTGAAACCAAATAAGGATCCTGATTTTATGCTTCCTTAATCCAATTAAGAAGAAAAGGTCTTGCATGAAAATTAGCCAAGAACACTCTTGACTGGCTGATCTCAAACTAAACACCATCATCCATCACTTAATGCATCTCTACCATCTAATGTCTTCTAATCACTAATATGTATGCCAAGCTACCTGAAGACTTCTTACTATGAGCATCAGCAACTACACTTGCCTTTCCGAGATGAGCAAAATAATGCAGTCGTAGTCCTTCAATAACTTCATCCATCACCTCTACCTAAGGTTCAGATCACTTTATAGAAAGATATACATCAAACTCTTGTGGTCGATGTAGATCTCACACGTCTTACCATACAGGTATTGCCCCTAAATTACTTGTGCCTATTCAGCTACCTAGAAGCACAAGCAATCACCCTACCATGTTGTATCAACAAGATGCCAAGTCCAATTCTTGAAGCATCACACTATATTGTGTTACTACCTGATCCAAAAGGTAAGGTAAACATAGGAGCTGTAGTCAACAGAGATTAAGCTTCTGAAAGTTCTCCTCACAAGCTATAGTCCACTGATACTTCATATTTTTTTGAGTTAACCGAGTCAAAGGAGCTGTAATCCATGAGAAGTCCTTAACAAAGCAACGGTAGGAGCTTGCTAACCCAAGAAAGCTGCGAATCTCGGTAACTGATGTCATTCTTGGCCAATTCTTAACTGCTTCAACCTTTTTTAGATCCAGCTAAATCCCATCTTTAGATACCATGTGACACAAGAAAGCCATATTGTCCAACTAAAATTCACATTTTGAGAACTTAGTGTACAACCAGTGCTCTCATAAGGTTTATAAAACCAATTTGAGATGCTACTCATGTTCTTCCTCACTCTTAGCATAAACTAAGATGTCGTTGATGAAAACAATTACAAACCTATCCAAGAATGCTTTGAAGATAATTTCATCAAGTCCATATAAGTTCCAGGTGCATTTATGAGTTCAAAAGACATCACTAAGAATTCATAATGCCCTTATCAAGTTCTAAAAGCCATTTTATAATGTCCTTTATCTTTAGTTGATGGTACCTCAACCTTAAGTTAATCTTGGATAAACGCTGTGCTCTCAAAAGTTGATCAAATAAGTTATCTTGTTAAGTTGCTAGTTATATATGCACAGATATGTAGAACCATCCTTCTTCCAAACAAATAACACTAGAGCACCCCAAGGAGAAGTGCTCGGTTGGATGAAACCCTTCTCAAGCAAATATTACAATTGCTCTTTCAACTCCTTAAGCTCTGTAGAGCCAAGTGGTAAGGGTGTATGGAAATTGTATTGGTATTAAGAGCCAAGTCTATACAAATCTCAATATCTCAATCTAGAGGAAAACCAGGTAACTCATCAGGAAACACATTTGTAAACTCTCCCACAGCCTGAACTTGTTCCAAACTAGGTCCTATAGCTTTCGAATCTATCACAAAAGACAAGCATGCCTTACATCACTTTCGCATCATTCGCCTCGCAACAATGGCAAATATCAAGTTATGTAGGGCTACACTTCAATCATCTTGGAATCGGAATTCAGACTCCTCCATAATCTTAAAAGTAATGGTTGATACAGATTTTACTTATGCAAGCACACGTATTGTCCTCAAGTAATATAAAGTAAGTAAAGTATCGTTCCCACGAGGCATTTCCAATATTATGCTAAGTATTAAAATTAGAACTAGAGATAAACCTAGAACTACAACTTCCCTCAACGCTTCACTTGAATTATGATTATCTTGTATAACTTAGTTATGACAAAGAATTATTAACCTAAGGTTCTTGATTAATTATATACTACTTCCAATGTCTTATAATAATATCTCACTTGACCAATTCACTATATTCTTATGTGAATTGAGTTAAGAAAGACTCATTAAGACTAGACCTAAATTAGCTACACAAGGCATATAAGTATTTTCCTATCCTATGCACAAATCAAACTCAACAACATGTGTTGAATTCAAATAAGTGATAATTCATTCAAGGCTTAACTAAAATTCTCCCTCCCAAGTTCCTTTAGATTTGCTAATTCAATCTAAGAGATGACCAATCAATTAGGAGCATTAAGCATAAAAAAAATTAGATAAATCATATACCAAAACCTAAGCAATCAATAAATAAAATATTATCAAGCTACATGCTGAGTTCTAGTTACAATTCTAGAAAGGAAACTACTCCATGCTACTTAGTGTAAACATGGTTTCAATAATAATAAACATCACAGGAATACAATAAAATTAAAAAAGGAGTAGAAATAAAGAAAGCTATGAAAGTTGTCGATTTTCAAGCTCCTACAATCCTTTCCCCTCTTGCTTCCTTGCACCTTTGACAAACTTTAATATTTCAAAAAAAATGTTGCTAACTTGTGTTTCTAAGTCCTCAAGGTAGTCCCTCTTGTATAGGCTTAAAAACCCTCAATTTCAATTTAATTTGGACTAGGAATTGCATCGACACCACGATCTCAGCTTCTTGGAGCGGTGGTCTTGAAAATCTATGAAATAAGAGAGTCTAGAAGTAGCTTTGGCACCACAGCGCCCACCAGGAAAATTTCTAGCATTGGGGCTGTAGCTTTAGGGTGCCAAACTCTTAGGTAGCTTCCCATGTCTTGAAAGTTTTAAGCCCAAATTTGACTTCTAATATGACTCATTCTTGTATTAGACCTTCAAAACACAAAAACTATGTTAACATAAGTTAGAAATCCTATAAAACACCTAAATCCTAATCCTAAAACACCTAGGAATCAGCATCCTAATATAATACAGACCCAAGAATTCAACTAAAACTAAGCAAAAACCAACTAAAATAATCAACTGAGGCATGGCTATAGGCCAACCAATCCATACCCAGTATCACATTGATAACTCTTGAAAATCGAGTTATTTAACATTCTTTTATTCATATTAATTTAGCTATGTTCTAGAATTTTAGTTAGTTTTTGCTTAGTTTTAGTTGAATTGCTAGTAGAGTTCATATTATATTAGGATGTTGATTACTAGTTGTTTTAGGATAAAATTTAGGTGTTTTATAAGAGTTTTAACTTGTTTTAACTTAGTCTTTTTGTTTTGAAGGTCTAATACAAGAAAGAGCCCCATTGGAAGTCAAATTCAAGCTCAAAACTCTTGAAAATCACAAAACAGTATGTGCTGCCTAGGAGATGAGCACCCTAGCACCAGAAAGTTGCAGCCATGGTGCCATAATTTCCTAGGTGGGCGCCATGGCTCCAGAAAGCTAAGCCCGTGATGCATAAGCCACTGCAAAGTTGCCCAGTTTCGTCGATTTTTGAGGATGCAACTGAGAGAAGCTTAGGCCGAGGCGCCAGTGTGATACCCCAATGCTCAGATACCATTAACATGACACCTTACTTTGCTAATCCTATACTTAAGTTAATTAATATCATAATACTTAAATTAATTGGTAATTAATCCTTTATTACTAAGCTTCCTTCTATACCTTTAATTCTTGAATTGCCTTGGACAATTTCTCCACCTAAAATTTTTCTTTTTCCTTTTTACTCTTTCATGACCGAATTCATTAACAAATTTACCCAATAATTCCTTTAACTTGATTTAATTCTTGACTTGTCAACTTAATTAAAAATAGTTAGACACGTAATGGACCAAATCACTCCTTTTAACCTTTTTTTATTACTTACTTATTATAAATTCCTAACCAACTACCTATTAACTATACTAATGATCCTTTCTATCAAATTTTAGACTTTAATGGCCGGTTAGTACTAAATCTTTTAACCAATTCTTCCTATCTTGAATTCTACCATTTGTTTCATTTGTCCTATGTTAATAATCATCCTATTTTCTTGTTTTAGCCAAATTGGCCCTTTTCCTTGCCTAGATGTTACCGAGCTGAATTAGACACTTCTTTTTTCTAGGAAATTCTACTTAGTTGGTTCTATAGAAGATAATTAAAGACTTACAAAGAGACATAGTCTTCCATTTCATTAATTTACAAGACACATATTATTACATAAACTTCACACTAAGTATGGACCAAAAAGGAAACCACTATAATTATTTTACAAGTTCCCCTTAAACTACTAAGTTAAGCCCAAACTATACATATATGTCTAACTACGGTCGTTACTAGATTTTTCTTTACTTTACCAATGACCTAATGACCATAACACAAAATACTCGGCCATTATTCCCCCTAGGTGGTTAATGGAACGACACAAACAGCCATAAGAGGGCTATTCTCATCTCCCACTTCATACCACCAGTGTAACACCCCTAAAAACTTACTCTAGTTTAATTAGACTAAATAGGTACTAATTATGGTTAAGCCCATAATTAGTTTACTTCTTGCATTTCAGTAAGAATTCTCTTGCATTCATTCTATGCATTTAATTTAGGAAATTTTAAGGTAAAATTCCATATTTAGAAATAATAACATCATACCATAACATCATGATGACATCATCATATAGTTTGATGACATCATCAGTTAGTTAAGTTAGTTAGGATTTCAGGATGGAGACATCATTAGGATGACATCACCATGACATCATCATTTGTAATTATGAAGACATGTCATAATGGAACTAGGTCATTAAGAAATAATTAGAATGGAACAAGAAAATAACTAAACTAGGTAGAATCAAACCAAAAACATTAGAAGGGGGTGAATACATTAATTAAACTCACTTAGGTGTAAGAACCATATTAAAAGAAGAAAGAAAATAATAAAATATAAGTTACTTGCTAGAAAAGGAAATGTGATGAATTAGGTGTAAGAAGGAGGCTAAGTGTGGCAATTTGTAATAAATGCAAGGGGCTGAGTTGTAAAGTTTCATTAAATGCAATGGGGTGAGTTGTAAAGTCTCATTAAATGCAAAGGGGTGAGTTATAAGACATGTGACAATAGGTATAAAGTTTCATTAAATGCAAGGATGAGGTGTAAAAACATGTGACAATAGGTGGCATGCCAAGTGTTAGTAAACAAGGAGAAAACTAGGAGAATGAAGACATGTGTAAAGAGAGTAGACAACTTGGAAGAAAACTAGTAGAAGATGAAAAAAATAGGAATGATTAGCATGCATTAGTGAAGAAAAAGCCAAGGAATTAAACTCCTATATAAACTAGCCATGTCTCCTTGTAGGATCTATACTATGGTTTGAGTATCCTCCTTTTTTGGATACCTGGGAACTTCAGCTAACATGAATTCAAGACAAGTTACTAGAATTATTAGTCCTTTCCTTTAAACTTTCCACAAAGGAATCATTTTCATCATTTTCATTTCATATGAATGAAGGATATGAGAATATCATGAGAAATATGAAAGAATCAATGAAGTAAATGATGAAACAAGAAGAGATAGGTAAGGATAAATATCAACACTTGCCTAATACCCGTAGTCTTTTTATTTTCTCTCCTACGCCTCTTATTCCTCTTTGTTTCGGTTTTCCTTTTCTTTTCTCCTTCCTACAGTTTGGATTCCTCTTCCTTTAGTTCATCTTTTTCCTTTTCTTTCTTGGATCTACATTTTTCCCTTTCTTTCTTTAGCCTATGATTTTGGTTTTCTTTTCTTGAGGGGTTACGGTTTTACTTCTTTTAGTGTGTGTTTATATTTAAGGTTTGTTTCTTCTTTTGGTATGGATTTTCGGTCACTGGGGAATGTTTGTTTGTGGGTTTTAAGGAAGAATAGCCGGTCTATATAGGAGTTCAATTCCTTTGGCTCCTTTTTCATTAATGTATACTTATCATTCCTACTTTTTCATCTTCTACTAGTTTTCTTCCAAGTTACTACATTCTTTTACATATGTCTTTCTTCTCCTAGTTTGCTAACACTTCGCATGCCATCTATTGTCACATGTCTTTACACCTCACCCTTACATTTAATGAAACTTTACACCTATTATCACATGTCTAACACCTCACCTTTGCATTTAATGAAACTTTACAACTATTGTCACGTGTTTTACACCTTATCTCCTTGCATTTAATGAAACTTTATACTTATTACCACATATTTTGTACCTCACCCCCTTGCATTTAATGAAACTTTATACTTAAGTAGATTTAATTAATGCATTCACACCCTCCTAATTTCTTCCTCACGGTTTGGTTCAATTTTTCCTAGTTTAATTCTTTTCTTGTTCCATTCTAACTACTTCTTAACTACCTAGTTATATTGTAACATATTTTCCATAACTAGAATGATGATGTCATGGTGATGCAATGATGATGCCAGGATGATGTTTCTATCTTTAAATCCTAACTAAACTAACTATATGATGATCTCATCATAATGCCACTCTTTTCATATTTGGAAATTCACCTAAAAATTTCCTAAATTAAATGCATGAAAATTCCTACCGAATGCATGTATTAGGCTAAGTATGAGCTTTACTGTAATTAATACCTATTTAGTCTAATTTAAACTAGATTAAATTTCTCAGAATGTTACATTTCTCCCCCTCTCAAAAGGAATTTTGTCCCCAAAATTCATACTAACCTCATTAAATAGTTGTTAGTAAGTTTGCCTCACTTCATTTTCATCTTCCCATGTTGCATCCTTTTCTAAGTATCCCTTCCATGCTACTTTCACTAATGGAATCATATTTCTTCTCTCGGAACTTGGTCTTCCTAGCCACTATCCTCAAGGATTCAGCTCTAACTTAGAGATTATTTTCTATTCCTATGGGTTCATATTCTAAAACGTGATCAGGGCTCAGTTTGTATTACCTAAGCTGCGAAACATGAAAAATGTCATGCACATTGTCTATGCTCGGTGCTAATGCTACTCAGTATGCTACATTCCTAATCTTTTCTAATATCTCATCAGGTCCTATGTACCTTGGTCCAAGCTTTCCTGTTTTCCTAGTCCTCCTAAAACCAGTTGAAGGTGTAATCCTTATGAATACGTGTTCCCCTTCTTGAAATTCTAATGGTCTTTTCCTCCTATTCGCGTATTTCTTTTGCCTATCTTGAGCTACCTTTAACTTTTGTCTAATCTTCCTAATGGCTTCAGTGGTTTGTTAGATGAGATCATGTCCTAACAACCTATTTTTCTCCTACTTTGTACCAACATAATGGAGACCTGCATTTTCTACCATATAATGCCTCATAAGGTGCCATTTGAAGACTTTGGTAGAAAGAATTATTATAGGTGAACTCTGCTAGAGGTAAATGATTATCCCAATTCCTCTTAAATTCTAAGATATAGGTTCTAAGCATATCCTCTAGAGTTTGGATTGTTCAGTTAGATTATCCATCGGTTTGTAGATGATAGGTAGTGCTAAACTTAAGTTTAGTTCCTAAGACTTGTTGCAAGGCTTGCCAAAATTTTGAAGTAAACCTAAGATTCCTATCCGAAATAATACTTCTAAGTATACCATGAAGTCTCACGATTTCCCTAACATAAATTTGTGCTAATTTCTCAAGATAATAATTCAACGTAATGGGAAGGAAACGTGATGACTTAGTAAGTCGATCTACAATCACCCAAATGGCATCATTCCTACTAGTAGTCCTCAATAATCTTACAAGAAAACTTTAGTTACCTCATCCCATTTCCAAATCGGTAATTTTATAGGTTGTAATAATCCTATAGGCTTTTGGTGTTCTATTTTCAGTCTTTGAAACATCAGACACTTAGACGCATATTTAGTAACGTCCCTTTTCATCCCATGCCACCAAAATTGAATCTTTAAATCCTTATACATCTTTGAACTTCCGGGATGAATGGAATACCTAGACTTATGGATTTCATCTAAGATCAATTTCTTAAGACTACTATCCTCAGGCACACAAAGTCTATTTCTATACTCAAGCAATCCCTCCTCATTCACCTTAAAATCTCTCAACTCTTCAATTTGCATCTTATGCCTAATCTCCTTTAAATAAGTATCTTGATCTTGTCCTTCTTTTATCCTTTACTTCAAATCAGATTGCCACCTAAATCCTGGAATAGCCATACATCTAGGCTCCACTTCAATCAAGTTACAGGCATCTTTAAAATCCTCTAACAATTTATACTCTTGGATCATCAACCTAGACATGTGCCTGGACTTTCTACTTAAAGCATCAGTAACTACATTAGCCTTACCAAGATGGTACTTTAATTCACACTCATAATCCTTTAAAAACTCCAACCATCTCTTTTGTCTCATATTTAACTCCTTTTGATCAAACAAATACTTCAAACTCTTATGATAAGTAAAAACCTCAAATTTCTCACCAAAAAAGTAATATCTCTAAATTTTCAAGGCAAAAACCACAACAATAAGTTCTAGATCATGGGTAGGGTAAAGTTCCTCATTAGGTCTCAATTGCCTAGAAGTATAATCTACTACTCTACCCTATTGCTTCAAAACACAGCCTAACCCTTTCCTAGACATATCATTATACATGGTATATCTTTTCTTAGGGTTGAGTATAACTATTACAGGAGCAGTATTTAATCTTTCCTTTAATTCCTCAAAGCTACTTTGACAACTCTCGGTCCACACCCATTTTACTCCCTTATGGGTTAACCTAGTTAATGGCATAGCTATTAGGGAAAATCCTTGAATAAACCTTCGATAATAGCTTGCCAAACCTAGAAAACTCCTAACCTTCACGACTGTTATTGGTACTTCCTAATTTTAACACCGCTTTAACCTTCTTAGGATCTACAGTAACTCCCTCACCACTTAATTACATGTTCTAAGAATCTCACCTCATCTAACCATACTAAACTTAGTGTATAATTGTTCATTCTTAAGGGTTTGCAGTACTATCCTCAAATGTTCCTCATGTTCTTGCCTATTCCTCAAATATATCAAAATATCATCTATAAACACTATCATAAACCTATCAAGATAAGGTCTAAACACCCTATTCATCAAATCCATAAATATCGTAAGTGTGTTTGTTACTCCAAAAGCCATAACTACAAACTCGAAATGACCATATCTTGTCCTAAAAGTTGTTTTAGGAATATCCTCAAACTTAATCCTCAATTAATGATGTCCTGACCTCAAATCAATCTTAGAAAACACAACAGCTCCCAGCAATTGATCTAACAAATCATCTATCCTAGGTAAAGCATATTTGTTCTTAATGGTAACCTTATTAAGTTGTTTATAATCTATACACAACCTAAACGTCTCGTCCTTTTTCTTAACAAATAATACCGGCGCTCCCAAGGGTGAAACACTAGGCCTTATGTAACCTTATCAAGTAATTCCTCTAACTACCTCTTAAGTTCTACAAGTTCTACCAGTGCCATTCTATATAGAGGTTTGGATATCGGAGTTATACCTAGTAAGGTTTCTATGGAAAATTCTATCTCTCTTTTAGGTGGTAAACCAGATATATCTTCAGGGAATACCTCAAGGAAATCTCTAACTATTGAGATTTGGTTTAATTCCTTCTTTTCCTTTTTAACTTCGATTAGGATATCTAAGAATCCTATACAACCTTGAGACATTATCTTCCTAGCTTGAAGGGCCAAAATAAACATTGAAGTAGGTTTCGGTTTTGGTGAACAACTATGGATCGGGTGAAATACTATCTTCTTATCCTTACAGTCCACTATTGCCTGTTGTTCTCCTAACCAATCCATTCCTAAGATCAAATCTAAGTCTTTCATAGGTAGACAAACTAGAGTAGGATAGCTTAACCTATCTCGTACTTCTAATTACACTGATTTACATGCTTCATTAACACACAAGGGCTTGCCTGGTGGGTTTCCATTAACAATCTACAGGACATATTGGTTATTTATAATCTCAACCACCTAGCACACTCTACAGAAATGAAAGAATAAGATGCTACAGTGTCAAATATAGCAAGTACGTTGTGACCAGCTAATAGACACTTACCGAGAATGACGTTATCATCCTCTTGAGCTTCCATTTGGTTCAGGGAAAACATTTGTCCTAGTGCCATTGGTTTCCTAGTGGTTCTTGGATTATTTGACTATGAACAATACTTAGCTATATGACCCTCCTTTCTAGACCTAAAACAATTATTGGTACCTATTTAACATAGCCTACCAATATGAAATCTCCCACACTTGCTACACGATCCTTCTTCCTTTGATTGACCCCCTACTTGTTTCCCTTTATTCGGCCAATATGGTGACCTCCCAACTCCAGCTCTAGTTCTCCATTTGTTACCCTTATTTCTTTCAATCTCCCTAAACCTTTTAGAACTTTTATATCTCCTTTTCCTCTTTGTTTCTTTCTTCTTACATATTCTCTCGGCAATCTTACTTTTTCCTACTAACTGGGCAAAGTTTTCTATTTCTAATGTCTCTATCTTACCCTCACATCAGGATTTAACCCTCGTTGAAACTTATCGACCTTCCATTTATCATCATAATGGGTTTGAAGGTAGGTAGAGAACTTAGATAGTTCTTCAAATTTATGCTCATACTTCGCTACACTCATACTCCTCTATCTGAGTTGGTTAAACTCAGCTTCGAGATCTTGCTTAACACTATCAGGAAAATACTTCCTATAGAAGGCCTTCCTAAAACTCCTCCAATTCACTTCTACCCCTCTAGCCATGAGTAACATTTCCATGCTTTGCCACTAATATTCGGCTTCACCTTCTAACATGTACACTGTTAATATTAAGTTATCGTTTCCTCACATCCCATTACCCTAAAAATATTTTCTAATTGATACATCCACCTCTCAGCTACGGTATAGTCATAACTAACTGAAAAACTATGTGGGTTGGCTTTCCTAAAATAGTTCATTAAAGCCTCGACTTCCCTCGGCCTAGGTCCTTGCATTCGAGGCTCAATGTCCTCTCCTGCTGTTATTTATTTGTGCCGTCGTATTAGCAGCAACGTTGATAGCTTCCATTATAGCTTCCACAGCTGCATTGGTATCTACTTGTTCTCTCATCACTCCTAATAAGTCTTCTAGTGTATTAAGTATGCCTTCCAGGAGCTTGTTTTGGGATCTTTTCTCAGGAGCCACCCTAGAACGTACACATAATTACACCTTTTAGTTTCATTCCTATATTGAGATTTCCTAACATTCTAGCATGTCATGCTCTTTTCCTTTTTCTACCATGCATATATGCCATGTTCCTTTCTTTCTAATATGCATGTTAGGCTTCTTCTTTTTCTACTATGCATGCATGTCATGTTCTTTTCTTCTACTTTGCATGCAACATTTAACATTTCCTTCATGCAATATTCAACATTTCCTTCATGAAACATTTAACATTTCGTTTCCTTTTCACATGCTATATTTAGCATGTCCTTACCTTTCCTTTCATCTTTACATGCCATAATGAGCATGTCATTTTCTTTTTCATTAAACACTTCTCCTTTTTCATCATATGGCACATAAACACATGTATTAGCAAAACATGTAACATAAAGCACCTTGCCATATCAACAATTCATAATACTTCATGTAATAGAAAAATAGAAAGCAAACAATAAGCAACCAATAGGCAAATCATCAAACAAAGAATACAACCAAACCTTGAAAGAAGGTGATGTGCATGATACCGTGGCAAGTAGTCCTAAACTTCTCATCCCACCTTTTGCCCAAAGCGTTGCTTTGATACCATAAATGTGACACCTTAATGTTCGGATACTATTAATGTGACACCTTACTTTCCTAATCCTATACTTAAGGTAATTAATATCGTAATGCTTAAATTAATTGGCAATTACTCATTTATTACTAAGCATCCTTTTATACCTTTAATTCTTGAATTGCCTTGGACAATTTCTCCACCTAAAATTTTTCTTTTTCCTTTATACTCTTTCATGACCGAATTCATTAAAACCAAATTTAGCCATTAATTCCTTTAACTTGATTTAATTCTTGACTTGTCAACTTAATTAAAATCGGTTAGACACTTAGTGGACCAAATCAATCCTTTTTACCTTCTTTTTATTACTTGCTTATTATAAATTCCTAACCAACTACCTATTAACTCTACTAATGATCCTTTCTATCAAATTTTAGACTTTAATAGCCTGTTAGTACTAAATCTTTTAACCAATTATTTCTATCTTGAATTCTACCATTTGTTTCATTTGTCCTATGTTAATAATCATCCTACTTTCTTGTTTTAGCCAAATTGGCCCTTTTCCTTGCCTAGATGTTACCAAGGCGAATTAGACACTTCTTTTTCCTAGGAAATTTTACTTGGCCGGTTCTATCAAATAGACAATTAAAGACTTACAAAGAGAAAGTTTTCCATTTCATTAATTTACAAGACACATATTAGTACATAAACTTCACATTAAGTATGGACCAAAAAGGAAACTATTACAATTATTTTACAGGTTCCCCTTAAACTACTAAGTTAAGTCCAAACTATACATATATGTCTAACTACGGTCACTACTAGATTTTTCTTTACTTTACCTAGGACCTAATGACCAAAATACAAAATACTTGACTATTATTCCACCTAGGTGATTAGTGAAACTACATAAATGGCCATAAGAAGGCTATTCTCATCTCCCTCTTCATACCACCAGTCCACTACTTACCATCCCTCGGTAACATATACGGTACCGTCCTCCAAGAAACAAACAAACACATGAAAGGTTTGCACAATAAACACCTCCATGGAAAATCAATTATCATGCACATTAAGATGAAGGAAAAGTGAGTCGAACCTTAACAAGCATTCACACATAGTAAAGAGGAATATCTTGATGGCAGTTTTAAAATATAGGAATATGCAAATGCAAACTTTATTATTTTCTCTTTTTATTATCCACTCCTTAGTAACAAATCTTGACCATTCACACAAACCAGAGGCTGCCTTAACAAGGACTTTGTATACTCTTTCTTTGTACTGCCTCTCGATAGTAGGATTCATACTTTAGTTTGAGTATCCTCCCTTTTTGGATACCTGGGAACTTCAGCCAACATGAACTCAAGACAAGTTACTAGAATTATTAGTCATTTCCTTTAAACTTTCCACAAATGAATCATTTTCATCATTTTAATTTCATATGCATGAAGGATATGAATATCATGAGAAATTGGAAGAATCAATGAAGTAAGTGATGAAACAAGAAGAGATAGGTAAGGATATGTATGAACACTTGCCTAATACCTATAGTCTTTTTATTTTCTCTCTTAAGCCTCATCTTCCTCTTTGTTTCGGTTTTCCTTTTCTTTTCTCCTTCTTACGGTTTGGCTTCCTCTTCCTTTAGTTCATGTTTTTCCTTTTCTTTCTTGGATCTACATTTTTCCCTTTCTTTATTTAGCCTACGGTTTTGGTTTTCTTTTCTTGAGGGGTTACAGTTTTATTTCTTTTAGTGTGTGTTTATGTTTAAGGTTTGTTTCTTCTTTTGGTATGGATTTTCGGTCACTAGGAAATGTGTGTTTGTGGGTTTTAAGGAGACATGGCTAGTCTATATAGAAGTTCAATTATGTTGGCTCCTTCTTCATTAATGTATACTTATCATTCCTTTTTTCATCTTCTACTAGTTTTCTTCCAAGTTGCTACATTCCTTTACACATGTCTTTCTTCTCCTAGTTTGCTAACACTTGGCATGCCACCTATTGTCATATGTCTTTACATCTCACCCTTGCATTTAATGAAACTTTACACCTATTGTCACTTGCCTTACACCTTACCCTTCCATTTAATGAAACTTTACACTTATTGTCATGTGTTTTACACCTCACTCCCTTGCATTTAATGAAACTTTACATCTATTGTCCCATGTTTTACACCTCACTCCCTTGTATTTAATGAAACTTTACACCTAAGTAGATTTAATTAATGCATTCACACCTTCCTAACTTCTTCCCCACTGTTTGGTTCAATTCTTCCTAGTTTAGTTCTTTTCTTGTTCCATTCTAACTACTTCTTAACTACCTAGTTCCATTGTAACATACTTTACATAACTAGAATGATGATGTCATGGTGATGGAATGATAATGTCATGGTGATGTTTCCATCTTTAAATCCTAACTAAACTAACTAAATAATGATATATCATGAAGTCACCTCATCATGTCATGATGATGTCACTCTTTCCATATTTGCAAATTCACCTAAAAATTCCCTAAATTAAATGCATATAGTAAATGCATGAAAATTCATACCAAATGTATGTATTAGGCTAAGTATGTGATTTATCGTAATTAATACTTATTTAGTCTAATATAAACTAGATTAAATTTCTCGGGATGTTATAGCCGGCATGAGTCCTAGTCTGAATTGAAGTGAAATTGAGAGTTTTTAAGCCTATAAAAGAGAGACTACTTTGAGGACTTATATGGACAATTAGACATACAAGTTAGCAACGTTTTTCTAGAGTATTAGAGCTTGTCAAAGATGCAAGGAAGCAAGAAAGGCAAGGATCGTAGGAGCTTAAAGATTGACAACCTTCATAGCTTTCTCTATTTCTACTATTTCTTTACTTTTATTGTATTCCTTTGATGTTTATTATTGTTGAAACCATGTTTACACTAAGTAGCATGGAGTAGTTTCCTTTCTAAAATTATAACTAGAACTCAACATGTAGCTTGATATTATGTTATGTATGGATTGCTTAGGTTTTGGTATATGATTTATCTATTGGTTTTATGCTTAATGCTTCTAATTGATTGGCCATCTCTTCGATTGAATTAGGAAACTTAAAGGAACTTGGGAAGAGGAATTTAGGTTAAGTCTTGAGTGAATTAGCACTTGTTTGAATTTAACACATGTTGTTGAGTTTGTTTAGAATCCTAGGTTAATAATTATTTGCCATAACTAAGCAAGACAAGATAATAATAATTCAAGTGAAGTGTTAAGGGAAGTTCTAGTTCTAGGTTATCTCTAGTTTATTTGTTTTTAGTTTATAATTAGTTCATAATCTATCAAAATTTCAGTTATTTGAATAAAATTGGAATTGTTAATTTTAATACTTAGCATAATATTTGAAAACTCCTTGTGGGAACAATACTCTACTAACTCTATATTTCTTGAGGACGATATGTGCGCTTGCATTTGTACAATTCCTATCAAGGACAACGGAGGTTGCCTAAGAGTCTGGAGCCTTGGCACCAAACTGAACCAGGTAGGCGCTAGAAAGCTAATGCCATGGCACCTAAGTCCACTGCCAACTTGCCCAGTTTTGTTGATTTTTGAGGTTGTGGCACTAGGAAGCTTAGGTTTAGCACTAGCGTGATTCCTAGTCTGAATTGAAGTGAAATTAAGGATTTTTAAGCTATAAAAAATAGATTACATTGAGGACTTATACACATAATTAGAGACACAAGGTAGCAATGCTTTTCTGGAGTATTAGAGCTTATCAAAGGTGCAAGGAAGTAAGAGGAGCAAGGATCGTAGGAGCTTGAAGATTGACAATCTTCATAGCTTTCTTTATTTCTACTCCTTTTTTACTTTCATTGTATTTTTTATTATTGTTGAAACCATGTTTATACTAAGTAGCATGGAGTAGTTTTCTTCCTAAAATTGCAACTAGAACTCAACATGTAGCTTAATAATATCTTATCTATGGATTGATTAGGTTTTGGTATATGACTTATCTAATTCGTTTTATGTCATCTCTTAGATTGAATTAGGAAGCCTAAAGGAACTTGGGAAGGGGAATTTAGGTTAAGCCTTGAATGAATTAGCACTTTATATGTAGCCAAATCTTAATGATTTGTTTAATTTAATTCACATAGAGTATAGTGAAGTGAGATATTATTATAAGACATAGGACTATGCTTATAATTTATCAAGAACCTTTGATTAATAATTCTTTTCTATAACTAAGCAAGACAAGATAATAATAATTTAAGTGAAGTGTGGAGGGATGTTGTAGTTCTAAATTTATCTTCAGTTTAATCTTGCTTTAATTTACTTTTAGTTTGTAATTAGTCTATAATCTACCCAAATTTTAGTTGTTTGAACAAAATTGGAATTGCTAACTTTAATACTTGGCATAATTTTTGAAAACTCCTCATGGGAATGATCTCTACTTATCATTGTATTACTTGAGGCGATACGTGCACTTGCGTAGGTAAAATCCATATCACACATCAAAATCCAACATCGCAAGTTGGATCATGTCTGCACACAACTCATGGTCACTATCACAAACAACACAATCTCTAAACACTAAGTATATATCGATCAATTCTTCTAAAGGTATGGACACAACCAAGGGATACCCTAATGGTTCCAAAGTCCTATTCAACTTCATTACAAAGAATGAAGACACAAAAAAATGTTTAACACTTGGATTAAGCAATATACATGCATTTATGGAGCAAACTTGGAGAATACCTGAAACCACGACATTAGATGCATGTGCATCTTGAGGAGTCAAAGCATACTCTCTAGCCTGACCAGACCAAGTGATTCCTGTAACTAAAAGGATACAACCTTAATAGCATGATAATTCGAGCAACAATTTACCCTCAACCTCTTCCCTAAATAGTAATGTGTCCTCGGCTCTACCAAAATAAGAAAAACCTGAGGGCTTCAGCTAAAGCTCTCATGCTATTCATAACTTCTTGGCATCGATGTCATTTGTGATGAAGTAGTAGTAATCAGAGTTGGTGGTGGCTCAGTACGGGGCTGCAAAGCAAGATGCTTATTCATTGTGTCCAGGAATATGCTGACACCCTATGCTAAAGTAGTCAATGTTTAGTTCAAGATCAGAATCCCAACTGAAGCATCAACTTTAGCTATAACTAGCAGAGCTCGTGGAGTCTCATGAGGTGGAGTAATGGTCTCTTCATGTGCCTCAACAACTGGGACATGACTTTTCTCAAAAATGTCTCTACCGTGACCTCTTTTTATGTCATACCCCATTTGGGCACCACTTCCTCTCGTTCCACATCCCATAGGAGTTGGAGCAGAGGCCTAATTACTAATGCTCTAGCCTCTCTTAGTAGAAGCCATCTTACAAGTCTTAGGTACCAACGTCACCTAAGCACAAAAGTCAAACAAAGTAAATAATTCATCAAACACCCAATAAATCTCAGGAATTCATTTTATCATAATAACAAGAAGCAAACAATAAGAGTATGAATAATAATGATGACTTGAAGAATAAATATGAATCTTATACTACATATATCTATAAATGAAACCTAGGGCTTTGATGCTAACTTTGTCACAACCTAAACTGGGGCCATGACCAACAAATGGATCAAAGTAAACATACCCTACCATGACCCAAACAAGCCTATAAAGCTTCTCGAAAACAAAACAAAACTGCAATAGCCCGTCTAAAACTCAGACGATCAAAAGATTATAAACCTAATAGGATAACATCATAATACACAATGGTGATCCATGACCGAAAGCACAAATTTAAATAGAAGCAAATCTTATAATTAGGTTACAATGGTGTCTAATTACAAATACATTCATCTTGAATACAATAAGTTTGAATAGAAGCTAGGCCCAAGCTGAAACAATGGTTGGGCATACCAAAAAGAGATATTATAAGTAGACACCTTCACCGACAACTCCGAAATCCAAGATTTCAACTATCTTAAACAAAAACATATGCTAACGAATATGAGTCATAAAGTCTCTGTGGGTATACAATACATAATGAAGCAGGAGGCGAACAAGTCAAAGCATGAATATTTTATCAAAAGTCAATTTACATAAATATACATTTTTGATAACTTAAGCAAAGTAATTAAATAGTTTTCAATAACCATTTGGTAAGAAAAGTATCTCAAAGAAATGTGGCCAAACCATTTGATATAATTATTTTATGAAAATCATAGTTAGGCATTATATAATGTTAGAATTATCAAGCCAAAATACTCATATGGTACAATGAATTAGCACCAAACCCCCACTAACTAGGGTGTCAAATCAGTTAATTCATACAAACCTTAGAACCCTTGGGTTACAATGAGTCACTACTACACCCTCATTAACTAAGGTATTAAACTCATTACCATGTATGTTGCCTTACACATAGGGTTAAGGTATCCTTCCCGAACTGGGTGCCATATCCGAAATACTATGTGCATATAGGCTAACTATACCTCATCTACTAAGGTGCTCCGTCAAGTATCATTCCATAAAAAAAATTGAAAAGGAAAACATATTATTTGAATAACAAAGAAATGTCAAGATGAAAACTAATAAAATCAATGGAAGTGTCTTCAACATCATTATCCAAATAACAAACATTCTTATATTTACTTTTCAAATCAAATAAGTCCATCAAATCCAAAATCAAATACAATTATACACCAATATTCAAAATAACATCAATCAACTTTTATTCCAAGTGACAATATTGACTTTAAATCTATTCGAAACATATGTCCATTGACATTGATCAAATAAGAGAGGATGAAATGTTAATGTGCTTGTCCCCGATATATATGTTCAAGAATGTAAAGTAACTAATAATGATATCCAAGTATGCATAAGTGATTCAAAATAGATCTTTAAAATGTCTGATGGTTCAAATGCGCTTTAAAAAATCATTTACTTAAAAACTAGCTTGGAAGATAAAAAGTCAAGTTTAAGTAAAACATGTTTATACAAGAACTAGGTTTCCAAATTGAAAAATAATGATGCATGTGGTGAGTAAAATAAAAATACTACACTAGAAACTATCGACTCACAGTACAAGTGAAGCTTACAAGAATGCCAGAAATTGAAATTCACCCAACCAAAAATGTGGGAATGTCTAAAGAGTCTAGATTAATTTCAAACAATGATATAATAAGTATCTCGAAAACAAATAAAATAACCAAGGATTAGAAGAAATAAGTTCCACCACAAATTCTGAATTCAAAGTTAACCCCAAATAACACATTCTAACACACAAGCAAACATCCATATCCAACAAATTCCAAATGTGGCTAAAACATGCTAAATAAACCTTAGTGAGCTCAAAGTGAGAACTACATAGGTATACCATAGTTAAAACATATGTAAAATATCAAGATTCTTAAAGTTTCACGAACTAACGAAAATAGACATTTTCAAGAGTTTTTTGAATCTGACACTTTCAAAGTAAGTTTTAGAATTATTCATTTGCCCAAATCAACCTAACAATTCTATTTCCCACACTTATAACAACTTACAATTCAGAAATCCCAAAAATTGAATTTACACAATTTTCACATTTAGTCCCTAACCAATATTCAAACACCAAAAATGACATTCTTGTATTTGAATTTTCACAACCAAACACCCACACAAATAATCAAGACTTAATTCATGGAAATTCCAATAAGATAGATTAGGCTAGGATTTCTAATTTGGGGAAAACATTAGGTATTCAAATAACCCACAATTTAACTCAAGAGAGTACAATTTAACCACAATTTCAAAACAACAACAATATGATTTAGCTTACTACAAGTCAAGCAAATTCAAGGTTGCAATCAAGACCCATAAGCTAGCAACTCACTTTTGTGGCTATAGGTTGCTCTGGTGTCGGAAAAGAGCAAGAAACACTACTGGAAATAGCTGGAACAACCATTGAAATCAACCCCAAAAAGGGACTAAAATGGGGGCTGAAAGTTGTACTATTTAAGGGCTATTTTAGGTGGCTGATTGGAGGTGTCTTAGGTGGTTGTTTAGAGCTTGAAATAGAACTAAAATGGAGGGGAAAAAAGGACGAACATCTACTAAAATTAGGTAAACAAATGGACTGAAATAGAGTCCAAATTTGCGTATAGTTTTTAGGCTATTTTGGGAGTTGTTTTTGGTGGTTGTTTGGAGCTTGAAATAGAGCTAAAATGGAGGGGAAAGAGGGCTGGAATAGCACCAAAAATGGACTGAAATAGAGGTCAAATTCTGGTACAGTTTTTAGGCTGTTTTTGGAGTTATTTTGGGGCTTAAATAGATAGAGGTTATGAGGGTTTTGGAGGGGAAAAGAAGGATGGTTTTCTAGTGGAATTATGGTGGGTTGCAGCTACTGTGGAGGAGAAGAATAAGAAAAGGAGAAGGAGTTACACGGGTGGAAAGGAATAAAAGGAAAAAGGAAAGAAAGAGAAAAGGGGAAAAAAAAAAAGAGAAAAAAAGAGAAAGGAGAAAATATATGGCGACACTTGTGTCCCATTGTGTGGTCCAAAAGGATTTCTCAAGTTAAAATTCAAAAATAGGTTTCTACAATTTTACTTGGTTTAATGTAAACTTCCAAAATTTTAAATATTTAACTTTTAAAACCTTGTCTAATTTAATCATGTAAAAATAATTTAGTTATTGTGCAAAATGAAAGCTTCTGTAATTTACGAAAATAGTTTTATCAACTATAAAATATTCTAAATAATTTTTAGAGCTCACTAAATTATTTTAGCCAATTCGAAACATTAACATAAAATCTCGAATCCAATAATTCTGCACATTCAAAATTTCAGGTCATCACAATTATCTAAAATTCCTCACAAGCAACAGATATATAAGTGGTTTTAGGGTTGTGGTTTTATTAGATCCAATGTGTTGGATTCCAATTAAGCATAAAGCTCAAGGCCTAAAATTCAAAACTCCTTTAGTAACCCATAATCATATTAAGATTGCTAATGGGCCTTCTAGACTCCTAGTGGCCCAAATCTAATTAGGATTCTCACTAGGTCCATTTCATGACTTTCAAGAAAACTAGTCTTATCACATATATATATATATATAATAAATGACTATTATACCTTCATGTACTTGGAATTTAACCTAAATTTCAAGTATCCTTTAATCCTTCTAGGTTTATAACCTAAATCAATTAAAATGTGTAACCAGTAGTTCTCTCATATGTTGGCAGTAAATATAATTAGATACTTCCAAAAAGGTATGGTTAAATTAAAACTCTTTAAATTCAACCTTGGTTTTCTCAAACCAACCAACTTATATTTAAAGATCAAGATTGGCATATAGCAATGTAACATGACCACCCAAGTACAAGTGAAGTTAAGGTCATTGATCAAATCTTTCAATGCTTGGTTACCATGTAATTCAATCATTTCATCAAACATATCATGAGTTAGACATAAGGCATGGATTCTAGTGTCAACCATAACTTTTTCTAAATCCATTAATACTTGAAACCAAGTTTACATTTTGTTCCTCAAAGACATTCTAGAAAATACTTTTCTTAATCTCTTTCACTTTACAAAGATTCTCAAAAAAAGACATAAATGTCTTAAAAAAGCCATGGGATATTTGTTCTCTTTACTAAGGATGATGAATTTTTTTTTTCTATCATTCATCTACCTTCATATGCTTCATTACATATCCAACTATCACCTATGTATTATCATTTTTACAGGACAAGTGGAATGACATCAAAACATGTAGATTCACATATAAGGTAATAAGATGATCTTAAGTCAAATGATCACTTACACCATCAACACTTTGAAAACTTTCATTAACACTTAAGTAAGGACTTCAAATAGTTTCTCAGTATAGGTTAATTCAGTGTACTTGTTCAACTAACAAGCACAGGTATTTGTTTAAACATCATCCATTCTTGATGATTCATTGACTAGAAATGATTTGGAATAATGATATATGTATGACATATCCCATAATTATGATCAACATCATAATTATGCATACATAGTTATTATTCTTAGGACTTAAAACATGGTTATAATAAATCTCATTTAAACTAATAATTAAAGAATGCCTAAATAACATGTCATACATTAAGTACAAATTAATATGTCATTACAACTAACTATTGGTTGACTCTTGGATGATAATACTAATAATTAATTGTTCAAAAGTCTTAGAGTGTAAAAGTTCTTTAAATGGTAAAAACTTATTTCTCTTCTATGCCTCCAAAAAAATATAGGCTTGCACTTGAATATAGTCGTTTCCTTGTGAAATATGATTGGTGCTCCTTTTCAGCTAAATGTGGTGTTGAGAAATTTAGGGTCACGCATCACATGCATACGCAGCGAAATTAAAATTTTTCCTAACCAATAACTTAGGTATTCAACTAAATTTTTTATATTACGAAAGCAAAAGATTAAAACTAATATCTTGAAGCTTTCTCCCATTCAGCTATTTTGATTGTTTAGCAAGGCTGCTTCGAGTTTCTACACAAATCGTCAAAACGATTATCCCAATCAAACGGAAAGTATGATTAATAATTAGTAACTTATTCAAACAAATTAGCCTTTAATGAAATATGACTAATAATTAGTAACCTATTCAAACAAATTAGCCTTTAATGAAATAGTACACACAATTGATGGTTAAAAATCTTGACTTTTATTGAAAAGGATTTAAAGGAATCAATTCACCCTTAGGAGACATGCTAGCTTCCACTCAGTTGAATCGCTAATGGAGGATTATTTTTGAAGTAAAAACACTTTTGCTTCAACAAAAGACTGTCATGGCTAAGGGAGAAGATTTTCAAGAACTCTTCTTGCTTCACAATCTTTCACAAGACCGTATGTCACTTGTAATCACCATTTTTTTCTTTTTTTGCCAAATTCTCCCATAGCTTCTACATATATATGGGGGTGGCTAGGGTTTAAGGAGTTATAGTCATACCTTGTTTAGCATTTCATTAAACCTAAAGCCCAAGGCCTAAGGCCCAAAGCCCCTTAAATAATCCATAGTCTTATTATGATTACTAATGGGCCTTTAGACTCCTAAAGGCCTAAATCCAATTAGGATTTCAAATCTAATTAGGATTCCTATGAGACATTTCCTTGACTTTCAAGAAAATAAGTATTGCCATGTATGTATAGGTAATAATTACCTTTTCACCCTTATGTGCTTGGAAGTTAACTATTAATTCCAAGACTCCATTAATCCTTTAAGGTTCTTAACCTAAGTTAATTAAAGTGTGTAATCCATTAGGTTCTCTTATACGGTGGCAATAAATGTAATTGGTTACATTCTAAGAAGTACAATTAAATTAAAACACTTTTAATTTACGTTTTTTTTTCTCAAAGATATTCAAGAAAAACTTATCTTAATCTCTTTCACTTTGCAAAGATTCTTGGAACAATACATACTTGTCTTAAGAGGCCATGGGATATTCGTCCTCTTTACTAAGGATGATGAATTTTTTGTCTATCATTCATTTATATTTATACGTTTCACTACATGTCCAATAATCACCTATGTATAATCCTTATTACAAGATAAGGGGAATGAAATCAAAACAAAAATATTTACATATAAGATAATAAGATTGATGTCAAGTCAACGAATTACTGACATCACCAACACTTTGAGAACTTCCATTGATACTTGAGTAAAGACTCTACATGGTTTCTTATATTGGGTTAATTCTGTATACTTATTCAACTAATAAGCACCCATATGTTTATCTCAGTCTCTGTGCTTGTAGTTTATGATATCACTACTCTCTTTAAAAGATAATGACACAACATATACTAGTCTCGAAGAATCATCAATATCCCTATTTTTAATTATTTATTAACTATGAATACTTGTAGAATAATACTTTATGTATGTCATATCTCACAGTATGATCAACATCATAATTATGCATACACAGTATTTATTTTAAGAACTTTATATATCACTGTACTAAATCTTATTTAAATAATATAATAATGAGTGCCTAATAATATTATTAAATGCATTAAATACAAATAAAGTGTCATTACAACCAACCATTAATTGACACTTGGACACTAATACCGACAATCTCACACTTGGCATAAGCCAATACTTATGATATCTTAGTCCAATTATATCAAAGTGAAGATTATGTTTCTATTATGGAAAGGGATTCGTAAGTGGATCTACCACATTCTCATCAGTAGGAAAGTGATTTATCTTTATATCCCTTCTATCAACAATTTTCGTAATCAGGTGATACTACCTTAGTAAGTGTTTTGTGAGACCTTGGTTCCTTTTCTCGTGCAATAGCCCCATTGTTATCACAATATAACTCTATTGGATTAATAATGTCAGGAACCACCCCAAGTTCAGTTATGAACTTCTTTATCCGAGCTGCCTCCTTAGCTACTTCAAAGGCAGTTATTTACTCAGCTTCAGTTGTAGAATCTGTCATTGTTTCCTGCTTGGAACTTTTCTAGCTAATGGCTTCTCCATTAAGAATATATAAGAATCAAGACTATGATTTACAATTATCCCTACAGGTTTAAAAGCTTGCATCGGCATATCTTAGAACTTTCAATTCTTCTGTTCCTCCATGTATTAAGAATGCATCCTTAGTCCTTTTTAAGTATTTAAGGATGTTTTTAATTGCGTTCAAGTGCTCTTCACTTAGAAAAGCCCAATATCTGCTTGTAACACTTAAAGCATATGATACATCAAATTGAACAAATCGTGAAAGTATATGGTATTTCATTCGTGTGTTATCTTTCTAATTCTGTCCTAGGAGACATATTTTTGGAAAGATGCACACCATGTTACATGGGTAAGAACCTTTCTTTAAACCATCCATGCAAAACCTATTAAGCATCTTGTCAATGTACATGAAATGTGATAATCCAAGCAACTTTTTGGATCTATCTCTATAGATCCTTATACTCAGTATACAGGTTGCTTCACCCATATCTTTCATGGAGAAATTTTTGGATAACCAAAGTTTGATCGATTATAACATAGGTACATCGTTACCTATTAGGAGTAGTCACCTACATACAATACCAAGAATATTATTGCACTCTCACTAACATTCTTGTACACACATTGTTCATCTTCATTTTTAATAAAATCATAAGTCTTTATGGTTTCATCAAAATGAATGTTCTAGCTTCTTAAAGCTTAATAAGTCCATAAATGGACTTTTGTAGCTTGCACATTTTACTATGATGGCCTTTGGATTCAAAACCCTCAGGTTGTGTCATGTACACATTGTCCCTTAAATATCCATTAAGAGAAGCAGTTTTGATATCTATGTGCCATACTCATAATCGTGATATGTAGCTATTGCAAGTAAAATCTAAATTGACTTGATCATGGCAACTGGCAAAAAGGTTTCATCATAATCAATTCCTTGTTTTTGCCTATAACCTTTTGCTACTAACCTTGCTTTGAAAGTTTATACGTTACTATCCACATCAATATAAGTGCTTGCCATATAAGTATAAGTGATAATTACCTTTTTACCCTTATGTGGTTGGAAGTTAACTATTAACTCCAAGATTCCATTAATCTTTCAAGGTTTTAAACCTAAGTCAATTAAAGTGTGTAACCCATTAGGTTCTCTCATATTTTGGAAATACTTTTTAATCCAAAATATGGTTAAATTAAAACACTTTTAATTTAACTTTGGTTTTGCTAAAGCAATCAACTTACATAGGTCAAGATTAACATATATAAATGTATCATGACCACCTAACTACAAACAAAGATAAGATCATTGATCAAACCTTTTAGTGCTGGTTATTGTGTAATTCAAGCCTTTCATAAAACGTATCCCAAGATAGACATAGGACATAGATTCTAGTGTTAACCCTATCTTTGTCTAATTCCATTTGTACTTGAAACCAAGTTTATGTGATTTCCCTCAAAGAGATTTAAGAAAACACTTTTCTTAAACTCTTGTTTTCTTAAATCTCTTTCACTTTGCAAAGATTCCCGAAAGAAGACATACTTGTCTCAAGAGATCATGGGATATTCAACCTCTTTACTAAGGATGATGAATTCTTTGTCTATCATTCATCTACCTTCATATGTTTCACTACATGTCCAATAATTACCCATGCATTATCCTTATTACAGGATAAGAGGAATGCTGTCAAAACACATAGATTCACATATAAGGTAATAAGATGATCTCAAGTCAAATGATCATTTACATTACCAATACTTTGAGAAATTTCATTGACAAGTAAGTAAAGACTCCACATGGTTTCTCATATTGGGTTAGTTCAGTGTACTTGTTCAACTAACAAGCACCTATATGCTTGTCTCAACATCTCCATGCTTGTAGTTTATGACACCACTACTCTCTTTATAAAAGAATGACATAATATATGCTAGTTTCAAAGAATCATCAATATCCTTATTATTGGTGATTCATTGACAAGGAATACTTTTAGAATAATATTTATGATCAACATGATAATTATATATACACAATATTTATTCTAGGACTTTATATATCATTGTACTAAATCTCATTTAAATAATATAATAAAGAAATCCTAATAAATATTATTACATGCATTAAATACAAATAAAAGTATCATTACAACTAAGCATTGATTGACTCTTGGACACTAATACTAATAGGTGGAAAGCTAGAATAGATACATGTTGTCCTTTTTTTGAAATCTTGACTAATCAAACTAAAATTAGGAATGCAATGTCCAGAGATGCTTTATGTGTGTCAACAAATTCCTAGGACGCTAGTTGTCCAGCTTTGTCTTTTTTTAAGTTCTGGCCTGAGCTATATCTCTTTTAAAATTTGCTCAACTAAGGAAGATGATGAACAGTTAATTGTCTTTCTAAAATGATGTTGTAAGAATAAGTCTGTAAGATTGATATCAAAGCTTTAACTGAGAACTCCACCTGACTAGATTATAAATGAAACGCTTCATTTTCATTATAGTCAAAACTCAATTAATCTTTGTAGTTGATCTCTTAAGTTAATCTTGAAATAGTAAGTTTTGATCTTACTTTAGCCTAACTGAAATAATAGTCTTCTATTGAGGAAGCTTTAATGAATTAGTGCATTTCTTCTTCTTTGATATCCAATGAAATGCTTTTAGTTGATAGATAGAGATTTTCAGTTGTTCACTTATGTTGAATAAGCTTTTAATAAAAAGGTGTGTCGCTTCTTTATTTGATATCCACTAGTTGTTTTAGATTTTCAATTGATCTATTTTAGTTAACTGGCATATTATGAAATGTTGTCTTGTTGATTCTAGTCCAACTCAGTCGATTGATCAATTATACATGCAATATAAGTAAGATTCTCAAGTTATTTCTTATTGCATTTCTCATTAATTATTTAGTTATCATCAAAACCAAATTTAAATTAAGGTATCAAATAGCCATTTCATTTGACAAAGACGAATCTCCATGGATCTATTTTGGATTCCCAACAAAAATCTTTGCTTGATCCTTCCATGAAGTTTAAAGATCATAGAATGATTTCAAAAGTGATAACCAAATAATTCATAAAGATGTATGATCTCCAAAAAATTTCTTGAACTATTGGTTCTTAGAATCCTTGAAAGCTAGAAGAGAATCGTGTGTGCCAAGTTGTATATTGTTTCAATGCACATGCCAAGGATGCTTTTTGTAAGCAAAATATGGTTTAAATCAAGATGGAATTTTATTTTTTTTTTAAGAAATAGGAAAGAACAATTTTAAAATCGAAGGTGAAAGTTAAGTCTACTACAATACGAAAAAACTAGGTTGCTTTAAGATTAAGAGATGTTTCGAAAGCTTCCCAGGGTTTAAATAAAGGGTAAAGGCATTTGTTGGGTGTCGTGCCCGACCTTTCAAATTTTCCTGAAAAACTTCATTTTGTTTTGCTCTTTTTACAGACTATTTAGTAAGCATTGTTTTATGGATCAAAACCAATTTGAAAAATTGCGATAAAAATAGTATTCAGTCACATTTCGGTAACTTCAAGACCCCTCCTCAAACTTGACACCCCTCTCGTTATCTACATCTTCATGCATTCTCACTAAACAGATCTTGCTCCCTGCTGCAACTCCTTCACTGATTTGTCACCAACTACTGTCTTCTTCTCTGATTGCGTTCTGCAAAAGCTATGGACTTAAAGATCAATTACGTTTTTGATTTTCAAACATCATAGTGAAAATTATCTAATCCTTTTTTGTTTTTTATTAGGTCTTTTCATCTTCTTCTTTCTTTCTGTTAGACATGGATTCGATTCATGTAATAAGAAATAGGAAGGTGTTGATTTGCCTGCTTTTTCATTTCGATTTTTGGATAAATTACATACTTAATAATAGTATTGATTGTGTTAATTGCTACAAATATGTCTAAAACTAATAAAAATAAGAGGAAGTAGGATGCTACAATATAAGTACTCTTCATATTCTTAATTTTGATAAGATGGACTTTGATAGTGATTTGGCTTGTATCGAGCAGTGTAGAATGGATAGGAGATGCTTTAAGAATCGGTGTAATATGCTTAGGGTGCAAGGAGAGGCTTGGTGCCTACTAGGAAAATGGGGGTAGAAAAGATGGTTGCCATTGTGTTGAATATTTTGTCACATAATGAAAAATTCAGAATTATGAGAGTAGTTCATAAGGTCAATTGAGACTTTAAATAGAGTTATGATAAATATATTGCACTTAATCTTGAGGGGTCACGCTATTCTCTTTAGGCAACAAAGCCTATAATTGAAGAAAGTAATGATGATAGGTGGATGTGGTTTAAGGTAAAGAAAAAATGAAATTTCAACAAATGTATTGGTTGTTTGTGCCCCTAACATGTATTTTATTTATGCTTTGCCTGGCTAGAAAGGACTTCCAGTTGAATCTAAAGTACTGAGAGGTGCTATTTCTAGAAGAAATGATTTGGTCACAAGGTACTAGAATTAGGTTGTTCATATCAGGTTCATAAGATTCTATATTTTGAACTAAATTAGTTGTTTTGTATTTTTTATAAATAGGTAATTATTACTTTTATGATACTAGGTAAATGTGTTGAGACAGTTTCCTTGTACCTTATAAAGGTATGAGGTACCATTTGAAGGAATGGAGAATAGGACCTTTGTTGAACACTCCTCATGAATACTTTAATATGAAGCACTCCTCAGTTAACAATATCATTAAGAGGGGATTTAACATGTTAAAGGGTAGATGGGGCATTCTTAGGGGCAAGTTATACTACACATTCAAGGTGCAATGTAGGATCATTATAGCATGTTGTTTGCTACATAACCATATTAGAATGTAAATACTTGTTGATCCATATAAAACACAATATGATGCAAAATGAAGAACAAAAAGAATATGTGGATAAGGAGAAACCTGAAGAAGGGGAAAACATAATTAGATTTGCTTAGTCAACTCATGCTTGGACCACCAAACAATATGGCATAAGAGATGCTCAACAATTGGAGAGTTAGAAGAGGCTAAATTACAATTTAGTATGTTAAATTTAAATGTTTCATGATTTTAAGTTACTTAACAAATTACATTGTCAGTTTCTATTTGGTTTTATTTGAAGCACATTATGAATAATGCTTACTATTATGTTTGTAATAGTTATGAGTTGTTTTTGAATAATGTTATTTGATATGTTACTTTTATTATGATTAATTTATTGTTATAGTTGTTGAAAAGGATGTTGATTCTCAAAATGAATGTATGTATTGTCATACTTAAATCACAGTACATGAGTATGGTTATATGTATTTGTAGATATGGATGTTGAAAGGGGGGAAGTACTAAGCACCATTGGACAAGTGCTAATCATTCCAAGCTTGTCAAATGCTAGGAAAACATGGCAAATTTAGGAAAATAAGAATCTGACAATGGCACTATTAGGGCTGTATATGGAGGCAATTAGAAACCTGGTTACATGAGAAGATACTAGGATGCAGGATTAGGGAAAACCCTCATGTTCTACACTTTTCAAATGTAACATAGTCATACTATAGCCAAAGGCTTGAGAAACAAGCAATTTCCTTATTACTACAGGTTTGTATGGATAGAGAGGTGCAAATGTAGTGGACGCTATGAATAAGGATGAAGCTTCAAGTGGTGATGACTTTATGACAACTATGAAGGGGCTGATGAGATTGAGTTGGATGAGCTAGTTGATGACATTACTAATCTAAGGCATAAGGAGGAGACTACTGATAATGTACCAGTAATAAAGAATGCAGGGTATCTAGGGAACATAGTGAATGAAGGGACTATTTCTAGATAAATAGGCTATAGTTTGACAAAGAAGACCAAAAAGGAGCCAGAGGAGGTGGAGAAAACAGTTTGGGTGAGTTGGTGACTAGTATGAAAAATTTAGTAATTTTTGAAGAAACTGTTTCTAATATTTCCAAAATAGCCAAGTGTTTTCAGCTAGAATCTAATGGTGCAAAGAGAAGGTGAAATATGTATGAAGTAGTGTCAAAAGTTGAAGTATTCATCAGTGTAATTCAAAGGCTTAGTGCTGGAGAGATACTCAGTTACGATGGTAACAAGACAAACTATTTCTACTATGAGAGATCCAAAAGGAGCTATATTTGTCAACATTAGTGGCCATAGAGTACTTCATTTGAATGAGGTCTGATTAGTTTTTGTTTGAATGAAGGCACTTATATTGAAGGTTGGAGGAAAGGGACTGACCAGTGGGAGCAGTGTATGATTGTAAAGTAGTTCTTGACTTGATGAATGAAAGAAACATTGTAAAACTAACATGAAATTGTACTTTGTATCTAATATTATTTTATTTTATTTTATTTTTTGTAGTAGAGTGCATAATTTAGGATGATGATGTTAGTATTTAGTTTGGATGATATTATATATTTTGCTTATTTGGAACTACATTACTATAATGTTTAATTTGTTTTGAATTATTTCTTGGTACACTTGGTTTGATAGCCATCAAACCGGCGCAAGTATCAAATATGCACAAGTTACACAACATTATGCAGAGTTTATAATAATTTTTTTTTAAATTCATATTTATTATCAGGAATTATAATTTACATACAAACATGGGAATTAAAAAAAATAAAAAATTCATGAATAAATTATGGCAAACTCAAATAAAAAAATTAAATTTTACCGTAGAATTAGTTTGCGTCTAATATATATTTTCCCGAAAAAGTTATTTAGGAGAGTAAACCATCTGACCCAAACAAAAAGAAGCCGAGTTGGGTTCGAGGTGCTTTGGACCTTCAACTGAAGCCCACTGGAAAATTTGAAGGCCCATGAGTCCAGTGCAGGCCCTTGGTTCCCGTCGTCTCCGTCTGCATTTACATTCATTCATGCCCCACTCGAAACGCAGCAGTAGTCACAGACATTGGTCCTTTAAACCCTAGCAAGGCCCTTTAAACCCTAGTAGAGGAGAAACCAACTACAACTCGAAGCTTGAAGTCAATAAAAAGCATTCTGCAATAGAAAATCTCTCCGGTGTCTACACCAATCTTCGGAATTCGTAGTCCTGACGACGTTTCACCTGGGTGCTGTATAAGGTGGCTCTCCTCATGTATTATTATGGATGATTCTCCTTCGTTATCATTTTGGTGAAAATTTATGGAAAATTAATTTGGATTTCTAGACATATGCTTCCCATGTTTACTTCTGTATAGTTGTCTTTAGAACACCCAATGAGATAAAACAGAGTTTGTAAGGTTGAGTTGCTGCTTATCTGCAATCACAGCCGTGCTTTTGTACTTATTTCTGTGGATATGTATGGATGTTTAAACTTTGAATTCCTGTCGCTTGTGCTTATATAAAACGCTACTGGAATGGAATCGATTAAGGTCAATTGGGTGTTGCTAGTAGTGTATTTCAAACAGAATTGCTTATTTATGTTTTCTGGGAAATAAGATGAGCATAATATTTTTGGCGGAGTTTTTATAGGTATTTAGACTGATATCTTGGTATTTAGTTTTCCAGGTGCACTTCAGAAAGTTATAAAATGCTTGTGTTGTTTGAAACACCGGCTGGTTTTGCACTTTTTAAAGTTTTGGATGAGGGGAAGCTCTCCAAAGTAGAGGTAATCTTCTTAAATGGATCCTTTCCTTACTATTTGCTTGATTCTCCTGAAAAGGATTGATAGCTCGAGAAGGTTGTTTATGTTTCTTTAAAAATTAGCTTTATTTTTTTGTCTGTAAACGAAATTTTTTTATTTGGGTCTAAGTTCTGTGGCTGCTTGTTGTTATAGTACAATTTCATTTTCAAGTCGTAACGGATATCATATGTTTTCTCTCTTTTCTTTTATTTATGTATAATATATAGCTGACTGATCTATATTTTCTCTAAAAGTGGATGTAGTAAAATTCTAATATCTTCTTTGATGTTTTTATTAAAAATCTTTTGCCATGCAGGATTTGTTGAATGATTTTTCCAGTGCAGAAACCACTAGACAGGTTCTCTCTCTCCCTCTCTCTCTCCCTTCCTCCCTTCCTCCCTTCCTCCCTTCCTCCCTTCCTCCCTTCCTCCCTTCCTCCCTTCCTCCCTCCATACCTTAATATATTTAAAATTTTAAACATCATAATTTGTTACGAATCTCACCATATATAGTACTGAATTTTAGGTGGTCAAGTTGAAAGCATTTTCCAAGTTTGAGAATACTTCCGAAGCTTTGAAAGCTGCAACTTTGTTGAACGAAAGCAAACCTAGCAAGGGTCTATGCAAGTTCTTGCGAGCTCATTGTGATGGTGAAGCATTAGCTGTGTCCGACTCGAAGCTTGGAAATGTGATTAAGGATAAACTGGTTCGGACACTTTTCCTTCTCATATTATTTATGTTCATGTCAGCTTGTCATTGACAGCCATTTCTCTGAACTAATGGGTTGGTTATTATTTCTTGTCTTGCAGAAAATAGAATGCAGTCCACAACAATTCTATTATGGAATTGATGAGAGGTGTGAGAACTCAACTAACAGATCTCATATCTGGTCTAGCGGTCCATGATTTGGCACCAATGAGCTTGGGTCTATCTCATAGCTTATGCAGATACAAGTTGAAGTTCAGCTCTGATAAGGTCTATTTTCTATATGCCCAGAGGTGTTATCTTAATCTATAAGATTCTTCTTTTCCTGTTGGAAAAATGCTGATATTGGAGACTATTTTAGTCATAAAATTATGCTAGTATTTGAATTTGGTGCAATTGAATCTTTCGTAGGAATACTTACTGAGCAGGTTAATGTTTGTGTCATTATATTATACGTACAATTTAGAGTTGTTAGTGATACATTAGAGTTACTGTGTAATTAAGTACATTGCCGTAATTCTACTTTAAAGTCGTAATTTAATTGATAACATTGAAGAATCATTTTCTTATAGAAAGCGAAGGCATCACTGTTATCAATTCTCTATGATAAAGACATATATTCTCCATGCTGCTGTAGCCTGAATGTATATTGCTGTATTAGGTGGATACTATGATTATCCAGGCCATTGGTTTGCTTGATGATCTTGATAAAGAGCTAAATACGTATGCAATGAGGGTTCGAGAATGGTATGGTTGGCATTTTCCAGAGCTCTCAAAGATAGTACAGGATAACATCCTATATGCAAGAACGGTCAAGCTGATGGGTAATCGTGCTAATGCTGCAAAGCTTGATTTCTCTGAGGTAAAGTCAGTAGTTGTTTCAGTTAACTGTGATATTATTCTGAATGTTCTCCCTTGGGCATGGCTTATAGGATTTACCAATTAGGCAATTGGTTAAATTTCATGATTCATAGGAATTCACACGATCTTCTTATTCTTGACTGTAGAAGGCCAGGGCCTAGCCTAGTTGTACTCGAACCTGCCAATAACTCTGTTACCTGTCCGTGTATGGTATACTAATTGGCTGCCCCATCCCCAAAGGGTACAACACTATGTTTTTTATTTTCTTTATTACTATAATTTTTTATTTTAGGTCAACATAAATGAGTCAACTTTTATTTAAAAAGAAAAGTAATTTTGCATCTAGGAAGAGTTGACCCTTGATCTTTGTAAAGAAGTCATCTTATTGCCACCACGCTAGGTACATTTTTGTTTCATAAATTGTATGTTATGGAATATATTTTGGATATATATCATAATAAGTTCAGTCGGGTATGTGTTTGGGTTTGGTGGGTATTGTAGCATTCCAGTATCTGTACCCCAATAAACTTCTGAAGTCATACCTGTACATGTTCCTGTTACCCGAACTTGAACCCATATATAGTAGTGTTAGACCTGATTCATTACTGCCAAAGAATTACTTGAAATGAGTTGACATGGTAGACCTGCTTTCTCTGGAACCGTCGATTGTATTCAAATTATCTTTTTCAAATAAAGATGAATCTCAGTTTTTCTTCTTTCTGTTTACTTGCTCAAATTATGCAGATATTGCCTGAGGAAGTGGAGTCAGAATTGAAGGAGGCAGCTGTGATATCCATGGGAACTGAAGTTAGTGACCTTGATTTGGCTAACATCAAAGATCTATGTGACCAGGTTTTGTCTCTTTCTGAGTATAGAGCTCAACTATATGATTATCTCAAAACTAGGATGAACACCATTGCACCCAATTTGACTGTTCTCGTTGGGGAGCTTGTTGGTGCTCGACTCATTGCCCATGGTGGCAGCTTATTGAATCTTGCAAAGCAGCCTGGTAGTACTGTTCAGATTCTTGGTGCGGAAAAGGCTCTCTTCAGAGCCCTAAAGACTAAGCATGCAACTCCCAAGTATGGGCTCATCTATCATGCGTCCTTGATTGGTCAGGCAGCCCCAAAAATCAAGGGAAAAATATCTCGGTCACTTGCTGCTAAAACGGCTTTGGCAATAAGATATGATGCTCTTGGAAATGGCCAAGATAACTCCATGGGACTAGAAAATAGAGCTAAGGTAGCTACATAACTTCAGCTAGTATCTTCTGTTGCTTTCTAGTACTGTCTTATTTTATTTTATTATTTTTTGGCGTAGATTGAAGCACATTTAAGAAATCTAGAAGGGAGAGAATTGGGTCGTTTTGCTGGTTCAGCTAAAGGCAAGCCCAAGATAGAAATCTATGACAAGGACCGAAAGAAGGGACCTGGAGCAATGTTAACTGCAGCCAAGGTCTGTTCTTTGCTCCATATAATATGCATAAGATTTGCACTTTAAAATCCAATCTGATAATCTGTTTTACGTAGACATATAACCCTTCAGCGGATTCTGTTCTCGGGAAAACTGCTGCTTCTGGGGATGAGGAAGTAGCTGACCATAAGAAGAGGAAGATTGAGAGAGAACAATCAAAGGTTGAAGAAGCAACGGAGGAGGCTCCTGTTACTGGTGAAAAGAAGAAAGAGAAGACAAAGAAGAAGAAGAAGAAGAAAGCTGATGAAGACTTGGCTTTACAACATGATGGAGATGTCAGAGTAAATGCAGAAGTTGAAGCTGGTAAAAAAGAAAAAAAGAAAAAGAAAAGTGCAGCTGAGAATGCTGAGATGCTGGATGGGGATGTTGAGAATGTTGTTGCAGTAGAAAAGAAGAAAAAGAGAAAGCTTGCTGAACAAGAAGAATTGTTTGAAATGCGCAGCAAAAAGAAAGAGAAAAAGAAGTGAGGATTAGTATGTCTCCGGTAGAGTGCTTGGCTACGTAACTGGCGACTGCGTGCCCATCAATTTTGGATAAATTATAGGAACTTCTTACATTTATGTGGTTTTGTCCAATTCTTGGTCTTATGATGATTTTAATACAATTCAGTAATATGTGCTGGCTGGTTACGAGTTGTAGGCTTTAACGGAGAAAGGTATAATATTGCTGCAATTGTATGTCTCTCGTTACTTGTGTTTTTTTCCATCTGAGTACTTATTTTGTTTGAACCTTTAAGTAATGGGTAACTTTTATGTTATCATGAAAGTTTCTCGTCAGTGCTAGTTGATGTCGTTTGTAATCTGTTCCGTGAATTGACTTTATTTTCTGCTCTGATAAAAGGGGAAACTGACACAATTATTCTGCCCTTAATCTTCTACCTATATTTAGTCTCCCTATAAAAGATCTGTAATTTGTTCAGCTATTCCATGTGGACAATTTTTCATATTCAAATTAGATAAACTGAGTTTTTTTTTTTTTTTTCAAAGATCAACTGAGTGTTAAACTTAAGATAAATATTCAAATTATAGTGCTCCCAAAAGAAGAAACACAGCCCTATTTTGGATTCCTTCCTCTTTTGCAAAACTATAGATAGTGTGAAAATAAATAAAAGGGAAATGAGGAAGTGGATAGGTATGTGGCAGTGTAGCTTGCGTACAAATTTTAGCTGCTGCTATGCGAAATCACTTCAAAAATAATGAATTTAGTCTACATATAAATTATATTTTAGATAAATCAAAATATATCATGACTAATTAAGCCTATATGATACAACTAATTTTGTTTTGGTTGAAATTACGCATTTATACAAAAATATACAAATTGAACATATAAGTTTAAGATGATAGAGAAAACATAGTTTAACAATTTAATCATCTCAATATATTTCATTTTAATACTTAATATTTTTAAAATCAAGAGAATGTACTGTTCAATATTGTAATTTTAATTGTCTATTATATAAATATATAAATATATATATATATATATAAATATGGATAGCTTTATTACCACATACAACATCTTTAGGACCGCAACCTATTAAACATGATCAATTTTATTCTTCCTAAAATACCCTCCTACTATTTCTCTTTCTTATTTTTCTTTCATCAATTAAATTTTTTCTCATACTACAACTCTTATTTATCTTCTCAGTCATAAGTACAAATTATATATCTCTTCTTCTTTCTATGGCTAACATCATTAAATTTCAATTTTACAATTCTCTATGTTTTTATTATCAGACTATTATCTTAAACAAAACAATGACAATGTCAAAACAAAAATCTCAGCTATTGTCCGTTTTTTTTTTTTTTTTTTTTTGTATGTAAATTTTGACCCTGCCTGAATCTTATAATCTCCTTCACTCCCTATATAAGCACATAACCTTAACCTTTTAAAATTAGCAAATTTGATCAAAAAAAGAAAATGATGCGAAATTAATTAGTTTGTCGATTTATGAAAAGACGACATAGGGAGATAACCAAAATATTTGTGAAGTTGGAGGGAGGAATATAGAGGGAAGAGCAAAAGGAGCAAGATGATGGGAGAGATGGAATATGGACAAGTTGAAAGAAAACGTATTTGTTTTTGGGTTTCTCACCTTTAGTTTAATGCAATTTAATTTATTATGTAATTGATTTGTAAAATAATATTAATTGAGGATGGTTTAGCCTATTTACAATATTTTTCAATTAAGCTGTGGCTTTAGGTATTTTGATTGTGGTAATAAGACCACCCTTTAAATATTTTTTGAATAATTTAGATAAAATAAATATAAATACAAACAATTCATCATGAACCTAATATGCCCATCAAGACTTTTACACGTACAACCCTCAAAGAAAGAAAAAAATAATTGTTAATACAAATATTAACTTAAGCCCAATAAGCCCAAGCTCACCAAAGGCTCTACAAATACAAAACTCTCACATTCTCAAAAAAGGTCATTCTCTATACACTTTATAGCTCTCCCCTTATCTCTCTAGATACTGACTTGAGTTTCGGAGTGCTGACAAGGTCTCCAAGACCACCCCTGCAGGTGCATTGAGGAGACCTCTAGCTCGGACACATTAAGGAGACCTCCTCGCCAGGTCTCCAGCTCAGACAAGTAAGAGGCAATGAGGAGACCATCTCATTAGGTCTCCAACTCGGACACATTGAGGAGACCACCTCACCAGGTCTCCAGCTCAGACAAATCCGACATTAACATTGGCGCCGTCTGTGGGAAATCTGACATGAACATTGGCGCTGTCTATGAAAAATTCATATGATTTGAATTTCCTAACCTCCACGCAGCTCTCCAGGTCTCCATCTCGCCAAATCAATGTACTAAGTTTCCTGGTCTTTGCTCCATGAACAACCTTCACAAAATATTCAGCCAGCACAATAAAACTGACCCTCATTATTGGAGCACCTATTCTTCACCACTTTAATTCTCACACCCGAGCACTCAAACACTTCAACTCACACAGCTCACCACCTCTCCAAGATACACCAGGAACGCCTTGTTTCTTAAGCAAACCAGAGATGACCAAAGCCCCTTTTGGTAGCTACTCTTCTAATCAATTTTCAAGCCAATTCCGGCGACCTGAGAACCAAGGGCGGCCAACCTTATTGCCGACGCCGACCTCTCGGGTCTCCAGGTCGAAACCGCCACCTCACTAGACTTCTCACGTGCCTCCATGAGCGACCTCAAGCGGCGGCATTCCAACCAGGTTGCCAGATTGGGTGCCTGGCGAGCTGCTCTTTCAGTCCATTTTCAAGCCAATTTCCGACGACCTGAGAACGAAGGGTGACCAACCTTATTGCCGGCGCCGACCTCCCGAGTCTCCAAGTCGAAATCGCCACCTCGCCGGACTTCTCACGCACCTCCACGCGTGGCCTCAAGCGGCGGCACTCCAACCAGTTTCGCCAGTTTTGGTTCATGGCGAGTTGCTGTTCAGGTCCATTTTCAGGCCAATTCGGGCTACCTGAGAACCCAGGACGACCACCCTAATTGCAGGAGCCGACCTCCCTGGGTCTCCAGGTCAAAATCGCCACCTCACCGGAGTTTACACGCGCCCCCACACGCTGCCTCAAGCAGCGGCACTCTAACCAGGTCGCCAGATATGGTGCATGGAAAGCTACTGTTCCAGTCCATTTTCAGTCCAATTCCGGCGACCTGAGAACCCGGGCGACCACCCTCAATGTAGGTGCCGACCTTCCGGGTCGTCCCGTAGAAACCTCCATCTCGGCGGAGTCTTCACGCACTGCCTTAAGTGGAGGCACTCCGCCAGATTTGTGAATGTGCAGGCAAGCTCCCAACTCAACCCACCAAGAGTCTAGCCCAATAAAAGTGCAGATCTCTAACTCGGGCTAACAAACAAAGCTCGCCATGTCGGCCCAAATCCAAAAACAGCCTAGGTTTATCTATTTTTTCTATCTGGTCCCTACACTTCATGTATGTTATGGTAACGACCCATATAGTCTACATATTTACACAATTTGCCCAAAACTTTAAATAATTATAATTTTGACCAGTTAATTTAACTATTTTTCACATTCGGACCCATATTTATATTATTATTTTAATTACATAAGTGGCCCAAATGTTTATAAATTTACATAATTACCATATCTCTTTTCATACTTATCAAATATGCCCCTATCATTTATATTATTTTCCTAAATGATTTGAATTAATTGTATAAATAATTTCAAAGGCTTTTATATTATCATATAATTAACCGAAGTAATTTAAAAAAATTACATATAGGCCCTAAAATTCTTTAAATGGCCTAAAACTTTATAAATTTTACACAAGTTGCTCGCAAACTTCTATATTCTTATAGAAACTCTTGTCAACTTTATATCTTCAGTGCAAATCTACTAGAATCGAATGCTCAACTTAATTTGTATCTACTAAATTGTTGGATTACATGTTCATCATTAACAAAAATATTCCAAGTCTTGAAAATATTAAATCATTTACTGAAGATTCATGAGATCGCCTAAGACATCATAATTGTGGGGTCATAACAAAGATAAGCCAATCACTCATTTGTGAAAATAATTGGCATCTTAGGTATAGTGGACCAGTAATTTACCTCGCATACATCCTGCACTTTATAGTCATATCAAAATGATAATTGCAATGCAACTATATCTTTAACATATTATTGTATATTTATTCAGAAAGCATGTTATTACATGTTTACCATCATATGTGGCTAATGAATTTTTTGTTGAGATCGGCCGTTTGGCCATAGTTGCAGGAAATTTCTACAGGTGAAGTAGAATGGGAGAGGCATAGCCCCCCAAAAAAACCAATCACACAAGATCTCCAAACCCGAGGTCGGAAATGGTTGAGGTTCACCTGGTCCATCCAACGGCCCTGATAGGGAACTCGACCTCCCTGGTGCTCGCAGTCCAGGCAAGCGGAGCCCATGCGGTCCGAACCTCCGCCGAAGTTCAGGCAAGAAATCTCCAAACCCTGGGATCGAAAACGGTTGAGGTTCACCTGGTCGATCCAACGGCCCTAATAGGGAACTCGACCTCCCCGGTGCTCGAGGTCCAGGCAAACGAGGCCCATGTGGTCTGAGCCTCAACCGAGTTTCGCGTAAGAAATCTCCAAACCTGGGGTCGGAAACGGTGGAGGTTCACCTGGTCGATCCAATAGCCATGACAGGGAACTCGACCTCCCTGTTGCTAGCAGTCCAGGCAAGCGGGGCCCATGCGGTCCGAGCCTTTGCCGAGTTCGCGCAAGAAATCTCCAAACCCGAGGTCAGAAACAGTTGAGGTTCACCTGGTCGATCCAACGGCCCTGACAGAGAACTCGACTTCCCCGGTGCTCGCTGTCCAGGCAAGCGAGGCCCATGCGGTCCGAACCACCGCCGAGTTCGCGCAAGAAATCTCCAAACCCGTGGTCAGAAACGGTTGAGGTTCACCTGGTTGATCCAATGGCCCTGACAGGGAACTCGACCTCCCCGGTGCTCACATTCCAAGTATGCGGGGCCTATGCGGTCTGAGCCTTCGACGAGGTCGCGCAAGAAATCTCCAAACCTGGGGTCGGAAACGGTTGAGGTTCACCTGGTCAATCCAACGGCCCTGACAGGGAACTCGACTTCCTCGGTGCTTGCTGTCAAGGTAAGCGAGGCCCATGAGTTCCTAAGCCTCCGCCGAGTTCGCGCAAGAAATCTCCAAACCTAGGGTCAGAAACGGTTGAGGTTCACCTGGTCGATCCAACAGCCCTGACAGGGAACTCGACCTCCCTGGTGCTCGCTGTCCAGGCAAGCGGGGCCCATGTAGTCCGAGCCTCTGCCGAGTTCGCGCAAGAAATCTCCAAACCCAGGGTCGGAAACAGGTGGAGGTTCACCTGGTCGATCCAACGGTCATGACAGGGAACTCGACCTCCCCATTGTTCGTAGTCCAGGCAAGTGGGGCCCATGCGGTCCGAGCCTTTGCCGAGTTTACGCAAGAAATCTCCAAACCCGAGGTCAGAAACAGTTGAGGTTCACCTGGTCGATCTAACGGCCCTAACAGGATACTCGACCTCCCCGGTGCTTGCTCGCGGTCCAGGCAAGCGAGGCCCATGCAGTCTGAGCCTCTGCCGAGTTCGCGCAAGAAATCTCCAAACCTAGGGTCGGAAACAGTTGAGGTTCACCTAGTCGATCCAACGACCCTGACAAGGAACTCGACCTTTCCGGTGCTCGCGGTCCAGGCAAGCGATCCCCATGCAGTCCGAGCCTCCGCCGAGTTCCTGCAAGAAATCTCCAAACCCGGGGTCAGAAACGGTTGAGGTTCACCTGGTCAATCCAACGGCCTTTACAGGGTACTCGACTTCCCCGGTGCTCGCTGTCCAATTAAGCGAGGCCCATGCGGTCCGAGCTTTCACCAATTTTGCGCAATAAATCTCTAAACCCGGGGTCGGAAACAGTTGAGGTTCACCTGGTCGATCCAACGACCCTGACAGGGAACTCGACCTCCCCGGTGGTCGCATACAAGGCAAGCAGAGTCCATGCGGTCCGACCCTCCTCCGAGTTCTCGTAAGAAATCTCCAAACTTGGGGTCGGAAACGGTTGAGGTTCACCTGGTCCATCCAACGGCCCTGACAGGGAACTCGACTTCCCCGGTGCTCGCGATCCAGGCAAGCGATGCCCATGCGGTCCGAGCCTCTGCCGAGTTCGCAAAAGAAATCTCCAAAACCCGGGGTCGAAAACGGTTGAGGTTCACTTGGTCCATCCAACGGCCCTGACAGGGAGCTCGACCTCCTCGGTGCTTGCATACCGGGTAAGCGGAGCCCATGCGGTCAGACCCTCTGCCGAGTTTGCGTAAGAAATCTCCAAACTCGGGGTCGGAAACGGTTGAGGTTCACCTGGTCGATCTAACGGCCCTGACAGGGAACTTGACCTCCTCGGTGCTCGCGGTCCAGGCAAGCGAGGCCAATGCGATCCGAGCCTCCGTCGAGTTCGCGCAAGAAATCTCCAAACCCGAGGTCAGAAACGGTTGAGGTTCACCTGGTCAATCCAACGGCCTTTACAGGGTACTCGACTTCCCCGGTGCTCGTTGTCCAATCAAGCGAGGCCCATGCGGTCTGAGCCTCCACCGATTTCGGGCAAGAAATCTCCAAACCCGGGGTTGGAAATAGTTGAGGTTCACCTGGTCAATCTAACGGCCCTGACAGGGAACTCGACCTCCCCGGTGCTCGCAATTCAGGCAAGTGAGGCCGCCAGGTTTCAATCCTGCAGTCCGAGCTTGAATATTTAACTCTCCAAAGGTGGATTCTAGTACTGAATGAATTTTTAATTGTAAAGCATATTGTTTTGCCCTCATATGTGCCTAACAAATTTTCTTTTGAGATCAACTGTTTGACCGTAGTTGCAGGAAAATTTTATAGCCCAAGACAAAGGAAGTTAGAATCTACGAGCTCACCCCAACGTTGCAAGGCTTGGAGCCAAAAGCTCGTCTGCTAAGAAAAAGCTCAATTAACACTGTGGTTTTGCCCTTGGTTGACTTTAAGTCCGAATCACTTCATTCCTCGAACTTGTTTTTGGGGGTACTTATGTTAATACAAATATTAACTTAAGCCTAATAAGCCCAGGCCCACCAAAGGCCCTACAAATACAAAGCTCTCACATTCTCAAAAAAGGTCATTCTTTCTACACTTTATAGCTCTCCCCTTATCTCTCTAGATACTGACTTGAGCTTCAGAGTGCTAACAGGTCTCCAGGACCACTCCTGCAGGTGCATTGAGGAGACCTCCAGCTCGGACACATTGAGGAGACCTCCTCGCCAGGTCTCCAGCTCGGACAAGTAGGAGGCATTGAGGAGACCACCTCACCAGGTCTCCAACTCGGACACATTGAGGAGACCACCTCGCCAGGTCTCCAGCTTGGACAAATCCGACATTAACAATAATAATATGAGGTTTTTGAGAAAGAAAAATAGAGTTAAAAAAGATACTGGCTGAAGATATTGAACAAAGCGACTTAGTATCCGTCAAAATTTCACGATATGGAACAAGTTCTTTGTAAATATAAAATTTAAAATGTTAACCATAATTGTCACGCTACTTAAGAAAATGGAACAGTTCGACAGTAATATAAGAGAAGATACATTATGAAATTGGAAGGTTAAAATGGGTTCCATTTTCATTAAAAAGTGTGTAGAATTTGTCTTTTTCCCAAACTCTTTTTCTCTCCCTCGGAGTTAGGAAAAAGAAAAAGAACAAAATAATTACCAAATTCTACCCATTGGACAGATTTTTAAAAAACAAATAAAGGCGTATGATTGTTACTCACTGTTGGGCCAGCAATGGTAAATTTTTAAAAAAAATTAAGAGGGGCACGGTTGGTAATCAGGGATATGGTGGGGTTTATTTTTATGATTTATGACAATGGATATGGTGGGAATAAAGGGAAAAAAGTATAGGGCAATTTGAAAAGGGATAATTGGTCTCAACAGTGCGTTTGGGAAGCTGGGCCGAGGCTGCTTCTTGGCCACCACAGTCGGAGCAGCTAGCGCCGCAGGACACGACAACCCGAATGGGCTGCTACTCATCCTAGGCATCATAGTAGCCCTAGGCTATGCCAAGACACTGAGGCAGCAGGGGTACCGCCAAGGAGGATTAGGTTTAGGGTTTAAATTATCTATTTGTAATGGCATTTAACCTCATTCTTGTCTTACAATGTAAACTTAATATACTATCCCCTAAAAATATTTATGACATTCAAACAAAAAGAAAGATTAACATTAGTCAATGTACAGGAAAAATCATGTTCACATTCAGCATAACAGCAATCTTTATGTCATAACCTGATATCGTAAAGTCGAGATATAGACATAACGTGTAAATTTTAGGTATAAAATTAAAAAAATATGAACAAATTAAATAAATAGCAATATAATTAAACAAGTTATAACCCGATATCCTAGTATGCGTTTTAAAATTTTATGTATAATTTATTGTTGTAAATTAAATAAAATAAAGTGGATGAATAATGAATACATGCATATACACCTAGAATAAAACTCCACCACAAATTTATAGTTTGACTTTGCCTTTCCCCCACCGCATTTGCCTTTCCTCCTATTTTGTTGGCCCTCCACTATTTTAGAAAACTCTCAAATGTTCATGGCTGGCCATGAACTCCAGCTTGTTCTTCATGTTGGGTAATTTCTTTCCTTTTTTTTTTTTTTTTGGTTCAAGTCATGCTTCTCCTATCCTTCCCTACTGTGACAACCCCTTCTCTTGTAACAACTATTTTGGCAGCTTGGTAGAGCAGCCTTGTTAGGCATTGGTTTAGCCCTATTTGGGTGTTGCTTTAGCCATGCATACTTCCTTTTTCTTGGTGATTTCACTCACACTTCATTTGAATTACCTTTATCTTATCATGCTCAGTTATGATATTATGTTATTAACCTAGGATTCTAAATTAATTATAAGAATCTTTCAATTGCTTATAATTCATACCTTATTTAATTAATTCCCTATATGTCTATGAGAATTGAATTAAATAAGATTCATTAAAAACAATTCTAAATTGGCTACACATGGTATATAGGTATATGCCTATCCTATATGTGAATCAAATTCAATCAATAAAGTGAAAGAATTCAAACATATGCTATATCACTAAAGGCTAACCTATATTTCTTTCATCAAGGTTCCTCTAGATTACCAAATCTATCTAATTGGTGATCAAGCAACTAGAAGCAATAAACATAAAATGATATAAATAACATAAATACCAAAACCTAAGCAATCCATAAATAAAACTAAATCAAATTACATGTAAGTTCTATCATAAAGGAATAAGAAAAAACTATAAAGATGGCTGTCTTTAAGCTCTTCGAAATCCCTTGCTCCTCTAGCTCCAAAGCATGCTCAATCTTTTCTCTATCACGAACTCTAGACTATATTTAAACCTCAGTCCTCCTCTTTTATTTATAGCTTTTTTTCCTCTTATTTTGGATAAACTAGAAGTCTTCAAACTCCTCAAAATTTGTACAAGTGTCGTGGCTCAAACATATATGGCATTGCAGCTTCACAGAATCTGTATAATCTCAATAGGACTAATTCTTCTTCACGTTACGGCCTCATATTCCTATGCGCTGTTGCACTAAATCCTTGCTTGGTTTACGAAATTCATCCTTCCTTTGACGCTACAACTTCATCCTTATCGCACTGCGGCATTTATCTTCATTCGTTGCAGCTTCAAGGTACCTGACTTATGTACTTTTCTCCCTTTGTATTAGCGTCGCGACTTCATAATGGTGGCACTGCGGCGTTGTTCTCTTTGTCTTTTTTCCTTAATTCTTCCTTTTAGAGCGCCGCGGCTTCATTTTATGTAGTGCTATGGAACTAGTTGATCAGCTCCTCTTCTTTGATTCACACTAGGACACTGCAAAGACACCTAAAACAAATTAAATATCAAAATTTGGAAAACTACTCCTAATTAAGATAAAAACTCTACAAAACTCCTAAAACAACTCTAACACTATATTTAACTAGTACTCTAACTTAAAATATTAGGATTAGGATCAAATATGAATTAAATTTATAGTAAAATAACTCTATTACTCTAGAGTTATCAAGTGTTATAATTCGTATCGTGAAATCGAGATATAGACATAATGTGTAAATTGTCTTTATAAAATTAGAACAAATTGGTGTAACTCTTGATTGTAAATAAATTATATATATATATATATATATATATATATATATATATATGTATATGTAGATACACATAATTATAAAATTTATTTTCACCATTTTGGTTGACTTGGACTTAGAGATAAGTAAAATTAGTATATATATATATATATATATATAAACATATAAGTGGAATTAATTTGGGCCATATGTGTAAAAAGGTGGTCAATCATTGTATTATTTTATTATTTTATATTGTTTTGCTTTATTCCCTTTTGTTTTATGGTGACCGACCTTTGTTCTTGTAGCTTGTCCTCCTTGTTTTGGCACCAGAAACTCAGTCCTTATCCCATGTTACCATTCCCTCGGATGCAACCTAGAGATCTTATTGCAACTTGGTTTAGTTTACTCATAAATATATATATATATAAATACATAAATAAAAAATCAAATTTCCTTTCTCTCCCTTGGTGCGATGGATTGACTTCCTTTAAATCTCAAAAACTCAGCTTGTTCACAGCCATAAGAGTTTTGCAACGGCTCTGTTTCTGGTACTTTCTTGCTACCGTAATGCTAAGTCCTTCTCTTAGCTTGTGTTTTTTTTTTTCATTTTCTTGGTGTATACTAAGTTGGGTGGTTGTGTTTAGGATGTATAATTGAAAGGCAGCTAGTGTTTTCCTTTGTGGCTGCTTTGTTTTAGGTGGATTATAAGGTAAGTTTGAATCTTGTAGTAGTTTGTTTTTTTTCTTCTGCCAAACAAACCGTGACAGCCTTTAAAGCTTGGTAATTAGGTGCTTGTGTGTATCTTGCTTGGAGAGGCTTACTGTGCCTTAGTTAGGGTTAGCCGAGGGAGTTTTTTTAAGAGGGAAAAACGATTCTGTTTTAAGCTAATTTCAAGCTTTCAACTTATGCTTTTGATCATCCAATAGTTAGGTATTAAAGTAAGAAAGTGTAATAGGATACTTGAATATAAATACTTAATTAGAAGCCAATTATAACACTTGGATGTTTATTAGTTTAATTGTTATATATGCATCAAATTATTGATACTTAGTGAATTAAGTTAAAGACTAAATGGATGTAAATTAGAAATAGGAGTAAAACTTAAGAAAAATAAAACATAAGAATGATGATCATATGAATTAGAAAAGAGTAATTTAAGAATTGGCTATATTCATGATGGGAATGTATAGTTTAAGTTTTAATTAACCTTATGCAATTAAATTAAATTTAATTAATAATTAGAACATAAGTAATGTTAAGATTTATAAGACTATTTTGTTTGTGTTAGGAGGTATAAGTAGATATAAACTTATATACGCGAAATAGGAATGTGTATCCTAAGTATTTAATAAGATGCTTATAAAAATTTAAATTTTATCACAGCATGGAAGTTAACTTATGTAAATTTCCATTGTTAAATAGCTAATTAGGAAACATGAAACTTGACTATGTTAATGTTAAATTATAGAATTAGAATTCTTGAATAAGTTGAAGCCTGAAGTGAGGAAATAGGGGTTAATTGGTTATTGAATAGGAATCAAGGTTCAGATTTCATGGTTCATAGAAATCGAGTATTTCAGGTGTCTTATGGACTGAATTAAATTAAGAGTTCAAAAAAGAAAATGTAGCTTAAGGTCTTGAGTTGATTTCTGCAAATTTTTTTAATTTGGTCTAAGTATATTTGTCGAAAGATTTGCTGGACTACAGCTAGGTCTATGCAGGATTTTTAGTGAACTTCAGTCAGTTCTAAAGACTTTGTCATAGGTTGTAATTTGAATTAGCCTAGAACCTCTAAATAAAAGTTGTTCCAAACATACTACAGAGTAAATTTGGAGTGGTTCAGGTGTTAATTCTATTTTGGAGGTATTAGAAGTCATGGCTATGATTTTCGAGTCCTGAATATACCTGTTTTAAAGTAATTAAGATTAGAGGGTCTTAAAGGATGAATTAGGAGAAGAGTTCTGAAGATGAAATGTTCCTAACATCTTGAAATACTAGAATGGAAAGTTTGTAATTTAACTCCCAAATATGAGAATTCTGTAAGCATCAAAATCAAGGGTTGGGAACTAGAAATTTGTGCAGTGCCCTGTTTTTGTTCATATGGGGAATCGAGTGAGTGCAAGGCTAATTTTAGGAAAAGTTTGTAAATAAGAAAGATAAATAACTTTCTAAAGTTAATGTTTAAACTTGGTTTTGTTCAATTTGGTTAAGTAAATAAGTAGAAATCAAATATATCTTAAAGATCATTGTGAAAATAATTAAAGAAAAGTTAACTTTAAATAAATACTTGAAACTGAGTAACTCTAAATTTCCGTAACTAAAAAGTTATTACTTAAGAATTTTCAAACTAAGTAACATATGGAAAACATAATTGCGGCTTCGAAAAGTATGGTTGAATTAATGAAGCGCTTGATCGCAAGTGAGTGACGAATGAAATCAGTTAAAGATGAGTGGTTAATTGTTACCCTTTGGTGGCTAGATTATTATGTGTGTTTGTAAGTGTATTTGAATAAATGTTATTATATGGAAAAATAAGCATGTGCATTGTGTTTGTGAGTTATTTGAATTATGTTTGATGATTGAAATTGTTTATGGTTGATAAGGGCCAACAAAGTAAATTTTTCTCTAAAATGATTTTTATATCTAAATTTGAAATCCAAGTTCACCTATAACATTTTGATTTGATATTCTGATATAAGATACTCTAATTTTGATAATTATTTTAAAAGAAATGAGTGCTCAGCCCCAATAGGATGGATAATGTATGGAGAATTAACCTGTTGTGTGGGAGCATAACTGACCAGTGGGGGGAGATACTGTTGTGTAGGGCCAAGTTACTCGTTGGCCCTTTACTTGCTTTGTATGCTTTGGTTACCTTGGTAGTTTTAAGTGGATTATACAGTGTACTAATTGAATTGTCTTGCTAAGTTTATATTTCTGTATTTTTATATGAGTAATCTTAGTAGTTTTAGAATATATGACATGTTGATATTAATTGATTATATATTCTATACGTGTGTTTGGTGATGCTAATATCCTTTGGGTACAATTTTCTACTCACGGAGTCCATAAAACTCATCCATTTTCTGTGGTTATTGTTTTTTAGTAATAGGGCCTCGAGGACGGCTATTACCAATAATGGACCTTGCCAAATTTTAGGTGGCGAGGTAATTCTTCAGAATCTCAGTCTTGAAGTCAAAGAGTGAAAGTTTGCAGTCACATTAGAGCTGTGGGGTGTCCTGGTTTTAGTTATGTAATAGTCTAGTTGTTTGTATTATAATGAGAAACGTAGCGAAGCTCCTGGGCCTTGTTATCTTTGTTGTTGCTGTGTAAAAAAAGGAATATGATTTTTATGATGAAGTTAGGGTTACGGAGGATTCTTCAGAATCTCAGTCTTGAAGTCAAAGAGTGAAAGTTTGCAGTCACATTAGAGCTGTGGGGTGTCTGGTTTTATGTTATGTAATAGTCTAGTTGTTTGTTATTATAATGAGAAACGTAGCGAAGCTCCTTGGCCTTGTTATCTTTGTTGTTGCTGTGTAAAAAAGGAATATGAATTGTTTATATATTGGACATGTTCCACATTACGTGAAACCTCTGTCAAAATTTTCAGTAAAGTTTTTCTTTATTTTTAAGTATAATTGCTCAAGAGTTATATGCGTTTAGTTATGATGAAGTTAGGGTTACGGAGGTTTGGTTATCCAATCCTCTAGTAGTCATGCCTTTATAAGGGATTTGACATCAGTGTAAGTTTTGTTGTGCTTGGTCTGGAGTTAGTGGAGGCAGTAATTTGTGGCAGCCACTCTTCCTTTTTCCTTAGCAAACTTTCCTTTCACAGCATAAGCAACCATCTTGGTCTTGGGCTTGTTAGTAGCTTGGCTTTGGTAGCAAGTTGGGCTGCAGCTATATGTCCTTTGTTTGGGTTGTGGTGTGAAGATGTTGATCCTCCTTTATTCGGCTAGCTATGGCTATAATTGAGAGATACTTGGCTGCAACTTATGTTGTAGAAGGTGGGTGTGTTCTAGCTACTGTTTGGGGGCAACAACACGCTCCTTATTAGTTTTAATTGTAGTGCAACCAACACCCCTAGTTTTGGATAGCTTTGTTAGTGGTAAATTCCAAGTTATTCCCTTGTTTATTTTTTGGTTTATTTGTTATTCCTTGATGTTGGTTAAGAGTTTAGATATTCCTTTGGGTGATTTGTGAGTGATAAGTACTTAAAGCTAGGATTTCATTTTTATTATGTTAATTGAAGGTTTGAAATTTAAGAAGCTAGGAGGATGAATTAGTTATGGGTCAAGGTTGAACAATGGAGGTTTTGGTTTGGGTTATTGTTAAACCTATATGATCTAAGTAAGTAGTAGCTTCTAAATGATTAAGTTAACTTCAAAATTATTGTGGATTATTAATAATGTTGAATTGATGTGGTGTGTTGATTAAATTGGGATAAATATATATATACACACACACACATCGAAAAAAGAATTTATGAGATGTTTGATAAAATGTTTACAAGAAAGTAGTTATGATATAATGAGTAAAACTTGGTAGATTTGATTCTTGGTGATTAGTTGTTATTTGATTTTGAATAAAAAAGTTCATAAACAAGAGCAAAGAATGGTTGGTTAATTTGGTGAGTTAATAATTTGATGAAATTGAGTAGTGAGTATGAATAAAGGATGTTTAGTTGTGGGTGAAGTGTTGTAAATATGAGTTAAGTGGTTATTGAGGGGATGCAGGGTCAGATTTTATAAGTTAGGGAAATCTGGTGTTTCAAGGTGTCTTACGAACTGAACTAGTTAAGGGTTTTAAAGAGAAAGTATAGCTTAGTGTCTTGAGATAATATTTGGAAAGTTTTGTAACCTAACTAGGGGTATATTTATCTTTAGATCTATTAAACTGTAGCTGGGTTTGTGCAGGATTTTAGATGAGCTTCAGTCAATCTGGAAAACTTTACTGGGGGTTGTAGTTTGAATTAGCTTAGAAACTATGAATAAGATTTGTTCCTAACATATTAAATGACCAATCTAGAGCTTGATAGATTTTAATTCCATGTTATGTATATTTTGAAGGTGTTAGAAGTCATGGTTGTGATTTTTTGGGTCCTAATTGAACATTTTCTGGTGTAACTGGTTTAAGAGAGTTTTAAAGAATTATTAGGAGTGAAGTGATGAAGATAAATTGTTCCTAACATCTTTACAAATTATATTGGAAAGTTTATAATTTAATTCCCAAGTATGAGAATTCTATAAGCATTGGAATCCGGGTCAGGCAACCATAAATTGTGTGTACCCTGTTTATGTTTATGTATGTAAGTGGGGATTTAAGTGGGTTCAAGGCTGATTTTAGGATAAGTTTCTCAATAATAAAGATAACTAATTTCATGGAGATAGTTTTTCGAACTTAGTTTTATTGAAATTGGTTAAAGTATGTAAGTTGAAATCAAACATATATCCAAGGTGGTTATGAAAAATGTCTAAAAGGGGTTAACTTTAAACAAATACTTGAAATTTAGTTCCTTTACATTTTCGTAATTAAGAGGTTATAACTTATAAAATAGACAAACTAAGTAACACTTGGAAAATTTAATTGTAGCTTTGGAAAGTGTTGTTGAGTTATTGACAAGAGGATAAATGCTAGAGGGAGTAACGAGTAAGATTAGTAAACGGTGAGTAGATAAATACTACCTTTTGGTTGCTAGACTAATATGTATATTTGAATAGATATGTTTATATGGAAGCATAAGCATGTGTAGTATTTTATTGAGTTATTTAAATTGTGCTTGACTTGTAATTTTGTTTGTGTTTGATAAAAGCCAATAAAAGTATTTTTCTTTCCCAAATGATTTTTACTTCCGAAATAGAATATGGTGCACCTAGAATATTTTAATTTAATTATTGACATTGATTAAAAAGATTCGAGTAACTCAGCCCCAATGGTGGGATTTGTGAGGAGATATGAAGATTTCAGTAATTTCGTATTTCAGTGATTTTGTATTTTAGTAATTCTGTTTGGTGTGCGGGAGTAAAACTGCTTGGTAAGAGATATTTGGTGTGTGGGGTTGAGTTGATCTATTGGCCATTTGTATGCTTTAAGTGTGTTGTTTGAATTGTGAATTCTAAACATTATGATTTATTTATTCATCTTGTGTATTACATAATTTGTGATTAATTGATTATACTACAACTATATGTACGTACGAGTATCATTGAAATAAGATATGAAACATAGCTACTTAAGATTATTTAATTTAAATGTGTTCTTTATGCTTTGATTGATGTTAGTACTCTTTGGGTATGTTTTTCTACTCACTGAGTCTAAAGGACTCACCACTCTTATGTTGATTTTTTTTAGTAACAGGATATTAGTATACATCATAGAAGAGTTCATGATTTGTCAATAGCATACGACAAGGTATTCTACAGGATCTCATACTTGAAACCAAAGGGTAAAAGTTTGCAGTCACATTAGGGTTTTGATTATAGTGTTGATTTTGTGTAATAGTTTAATGGTTGTTGTTTATGATATGGTGGGAGCAAAGCTCCCTATGTATATTGATGTTATGTAAACTGGTTGAATGTAATCAGGAATTATATATTTGTATTTTAGGCATGTTCCAATATATAGGGAACCTCTGCCTAAATTTTTAGTAAATTGTTACACATTTCAGTAAATAAACATTTGTAGTTAACTTGTGTTTTCTAAAATTTACTTTTATTCTTTGGTTTAGTCAAGAGTCATATTTGTTTCTTTGTTTTGAAGTCAGAGTTATAGAGGTGTGGTTACCCATTCTTCTGACCAGTCATGCCTCCGTGTGGGTGCGACACTTTCTCACATATACCACTATTTATTGTGGCCTTAGTTTTTCTATATCATTTAGCTAATTGTCACAATGTTAGCAGTTCATAGTGACCTTAATTTTTATTACAATTCCTTACTGTGGTATCAGAGCCATCCTTATGATTTACGATAGATTCAATAATTGATTATTATAGCTTAAAGAGTTTGATCTCTTTTTATTATTGATTAATTGATAATAATAATATTATTATGAAATCTAAAAGGAATTGTTTTTACATTTCAAAGAGTTTGAAATAAACCAAAAAAATATACATATATCAATCATAATGGTGTTGCCATTATGTTTTATTGCCATGTACAATTTTTGTAACAACCCTTAATTTAGTTATAAAAATTATACATTATATGCGCGTATAGGATGAACTCTAAATGAGTCATATTCTTTTTTATGATTTCTTAGAAAAGTTGAAAGACTTATGTTGCAAAAAGTAATATATAATTAGTTTTCTATATTAAAATTTATTTTACTAATATATTAAAAAAAAGAAAATAGGTTAATAAAAATAAATAAACTTAGTACTTGAGAAGTTCTTATTTCTACGCAATTACTTATTGACCTATTGTAACTCTTTAGTCATTTTTCTACTTTGTATTTTAATTATTTCTTTCTAATAAAGGAAAAGAAAAGGAAAGCTTCATTAAATAAAAAATAAAATTCAATGAGGTCAATTTTGTAATTTTTTCCCCTTATCCTTTACTATCCATCTCATGGCCCTGGGCTCTTTTTTTCATCTCTAGCTGCAACATTCAACTAGAAGAGATAAATTTGTTTCTCCCTCCACATTTCTTCATCTTTTGCAAACTCATCCTTTTTAATCCCAACCACTTTGTAAATTCTTCTAATCCATTATTTTAGCTTCTCATATCTTATCATCTTGTTTACATATAAGGTAAAGGAGATATTATCCCTAAATTTCATGGCTGGAATTTGTTATGGCAACCTCTTTGAGTTAATGATTTTGGGTCTTTTTCTACTATAAAGCTCACCTAGGTAAGTGGGTATCTTACTAAATTGTTGTATTTTCTTTTATAATACATTCTAGGGATTATATTCATAGTTCTAAAAGTTTTCATGTTACTTTTTGAAGTTTATCTTGGAAATTACTGAACTAAAAGTTTGAAGAATAAATGGTTTTAGGGCTCTATTTAGGATCTTGTAATGTTGCTATTTCAATTAGAGGTGAGTTTTTGACTGAGTTTCTCTTCTTTTCTTGAATTTGAAAGGTTGGGTTTCATTTTTTTAATTTTTTTTTGGGTTTCTTTTCTTGGATGCGAAAATTTTCTTATTTTTGAGTTTGTGATGATTAGAAAAGATTTTATGGATTTTCTCTTAACTTGAACATGGTTATGAGTTTACAATTACTTTGCATCTTATTTGTGTTAGTTATAGTTATTATTTCAAAGTTGATGATTTTATGTTTTAGTTTTACTTACTGAAAAATTATTTTATTAGTTGCTACTCTAGTTATGAATAAATTTATTTCAATCCAGTCAAGCTTGTATGTTATTATAAGTTCTTGGTTTTCAATTGAACAATATTTCGGTATTAGGACTTTCAAAAGAAAATTATTTAAATTATATTTTCTTAAATGTTGAATTTTGAACTATTCGATTAGTTTTCTGATCTTTTGACTAAAAAAAAAAGTCTTAGCTACGCTATCTCTTCTCAAGTTTTCTTACTCTGGTAATGTTTTTCCTAATATTCCATTACGTTCATTGTATTAATTATTGTTCCTTGTTATCTGATCAGTTGATATGCTAGATTGTTGATTTGTGCTAAACTATTTGTAGTTGTCATTCATTTGATTCTAATTTAGAATGACTCTCTTGCTATCTTTTCATATTTGCTTAGTTTAACGTGAGTGGTAATTACACACATGCATTGCTTTTAAAAACTTCCATTGTGATTTAATTTTGTATGATTTTGTTTGTATATGATATGCTTTGGTGATTTGATAAGACGATATGTGTAGAAATAAATATTGTGACATGATTGTTGACCATGTGATGTGGAAAGTTTGGTTTATTTGACATTAAGTTTACAACGTGATATAAATTTTATTTTGATATTGCACTTTAGAAATATGATTTTATTTATTTATTTTTTTGGAATAATGATCCACTTGTTGGGGTTTGACATTTGGTTTAAAAAGAAGAAGACTTTGAAAAAATGACTAATTACATGTTTTCCAATAAAATTTCGATATGAGAATAATTGATTAAGATTTTAAAACAATTTTCTTTTACTATATGATTGATATGATATTCAAAGATAAATTACATATATATATAGTTTGAATATATTATTATGTTTGAAGTGTTGATCCACGAGTAGTGGAAATAACATTATTTGAGAATGATGAAATATTAGTTTTATGAGATTGTGAAAATATGTAATTTGGTATGATAGGAGGAAACCTTGTCAGAATATCATAGTTAACAACGGTATTGTTAGCCTTGATGTACCTTGGTTCGACCCTAGGTAGCAAGGGTGATGCTAACCCCATGTTATTTCAAGCACATGGATTGGTTTGTCTGTATACACTTGGATTAATACACATTGAGATGCCTAGCGAGTCAGCAGGGCTAATGCTAACCTTTGTGCGCATAGTCCATTGGTTTGTTTTGTGACATTATGTCTTGGAATCCTCCAGATTTGATAAAATATGTATTTTTCTTAAAGTAAATTTAGTCATGAATTGGATAAATGTTTCAACAACAAAAAAAAAAAAGGTATTTACTAACTTGTTTTTAGCATTCTAATTCATTCATTAGTTTTGTCACACCTGCAAACAAATGTATGACTGACCAGGAAAAATGGATATCCAAACCTCTATAATCCCGAATCCACATTGACTGAACACAAATGACTCTTAAACAAATTATAGTTAAGACCAAGAAAACTTTACTGAACTAAATAAAGTCATGATCTGGTTATAAAACATAAATATAATCCACATTGACTGAACACAAATGACTCTTAAACAAATTATAGTTAAGACCAAGAAAACTTTACTGAACTAAATAAAGTCATGATCTGGTTATAAAACATAAATATTTACTTTCAATTTGGCAGAGATTTCCCGTAAAGTGGGAACATGCCCAATAGTATATACACCAATAGCCTGGTACAATTCACCAGTAACCCATAATATCAAAGTACTCAGAGGAGCTCTGCTCCTAACAACACATTAAGTTACCACACTTAACTCAATATACACAACAATGCATGAAACCTAAAATGACTGTAAGTGTCGCCCTGTCAGCTTCAAGTATGTGACTCCGGGATATACCTTGCCGCAACAGTGTCGGTAGGTAACAAATCTTGATATAACGAGCTGTGTTTTCCTGATACTAAAAAAAAAAAAACCACAGAAGAAAGAGTTTCACAAAGACTCAGTGAGGAAACCACATACCCTGAGGAAACCACATACCCTGAGGGTACTAGCATCACATGGCACAAAATACATATAAATTACTAATTAACCTTATGGTTAAATTTAAATGCACATGTACATAGTTGCAGTTAGCATCCAGTCATAACTCACAATATATATATAACTCAGTTCAATATCTGTAATTCACAATTTTACAATTCAATTGAAACATACCAAACAATCAAAGGCCCAACGAGTTACTCAGCCCCGCATAACAGTCTCACCCCTTACTGGGCATTTACACGCCCCACAACAAATTAATCTCCTTGTATAGTCCATCCCACCAAGGTTGAGCACTCAAGTTTTAAAACACTTGTTATAATCAGAATATTTCAAAATTTTAAATAAGAATATACTAAGTGTACATGGATTTCAATTTCAAAGATAAAAATAATTTTTGAGAAAAAAAAAATCTTACTTTGTTAGCTCTTATCAATCACAACCAATATCAAATAACAAACATCAATCAATTGTTCAAATTCACATAATTTATTTCACACTGTTTGTTTCATCTAGACTGTGATGGTGTTGAATTATACTCAATATGATCGAGAGCTACAATTCATTAATTCAAACATTATTCGATTTATAATTTTATGATTAAAATTTTCAACAATATTTTAATTAATACATTTCCATTAATACAACTTACATGCATGCATGAATATTTACTTTCTTTTACTCATCCCATCAAATACTTTAGAAAACACACTTAATTTTTTTTTTTATTAGTTTGAGTAATTCATATATATATATATATACTTGTTAAGAATCCAATATAACTCCTTAATCCCATGCTATTTACGTTTTGGATATTGTATTCCAAATTAACTTGTTACTTTTAAGTCATTAAACTTACAACGTACAAATTTCAAATTTATATACTTCAATTCTAGATTTCCAATTTCAATAGTCATGTAAAACCATTACATGTATTTACTAGTTTCTTTAAACTTTTATGTAACCTTAATTCCTGTCCTAATTCCCTTCAAAACATACTCTAATAACACAATTAACTTAGAGTTTATTTCAAAGAAATTTCAAACAATGCATCTAATACAAGTTGCACGGCCTTGGAAAGTTCCTTTCTTATTTTTCCTCTCCTAGTTATGTCCTTATAAAGCCCCACCTATTTCTCAATTTAGCTTTTAACAACCAAAAAGGGGAAAGAACCTCTTAATTAACTTGTCGTTCAAAACAAGGGATAGTCTTTTAGAATTGATATAACTCACACACTTACTTTGGTGGCTGAAATAGAGTAAATGGAAGCTGTCCAAACAGCCCCTTCCACTTTGCTTATCCTCACCCTTGAGTTTCTGAAATTGGCTGGCAACAAAGGCATTCACACTACTAAAGCAGGGCAACCCTGCCTTCAATGCCTATTGCTACCTTTTGCTGCCCACAGCTCCATCAAATCCACCCACACACACACTTCCCTATCCCCTTCTTCACGATGCCTTTGTAACACTCCCAAAATTAATACCTAAATTAATTATAGGATAAGTAATTATCTTACGAGTTAGATAGGATTAAAATTGAATATTATTTCATGTATAGGAATAGTACATGTACATATAAAAATACATGTAGGATATGTATTAGTATAAAAATACATATAAATATATGTACATATATACGTATACATACATGTATATACGTATAAAAACATGGACAAGTATAGGCGTTGGAACAAAGATGAAAAAATGCTACATGGTGTTATTGGAAGAAGAAGAGAAAATGGTAAAATATAGATTACTTGCTAGAAAAGAAAATGTGATGAATTAGGTGTAAGAAGAAGATTAAGAGTGGCAATTTGTAATAAATGAAAGGGGTCTAGGTGTAAAAAGGAGAATAAGTGTGGCAATTTGCAATTAATGAAGGGACTTAGGTGTAAGAATGAGAATAAGTGTGGCAACTTGTAATTAATGATAGGGCTTAGTTGTAAGAAGGAGGAAAAGTTGAAATAATTAAGGGGGCATGTGGAAGAAAGTTAGGACATAAGGTGGCAAGTAATAATTAACATAGCAAGATTGCTAGACAAGTGAAAGGCAAGGAAAACACTAGATGTCCATAAAATAATTAAGTAGGACATGTGTAAAGAATTAAGGAAACAAAGTGTTCATGAAATAATTGAGTAAGGACATGTATAGAGAATTAAGGAAACAAGATGTCCATGAAATGATTAAGTAGGACATGTGTAGGGAATTAAGGTGACAAGGTGTCCATGAAATGATTATGGTGAATATGTGTAGAGATTTAAGGAAGCAAGGTGTACATGAAATGATTAACAAGACATGTGTAGAGATTTAAGATAACTAGGTTGCTTAACTGATAATTAAAAAATCTAAACTGGGGAATAAGAGGAAGACAAGTGCTAGGAAGAAGGAACACATGTTAATTTAGAGAATGACAAGTAGTGGTTGTAATTTTAGAGGAAAAAAAAGGGTAAAGTAGGAAACAAAACTTTCTAAGCCTTGGCCATGCACTATAAATAGGAGGTGGGGTAGTGACCGAAATGCATAGGCAAAGTGTTCACTAAAGTGAGAGAAAAAATGAGGAAACAAAGAAAGTGAGAGAAATAGTGAGAAATCAAAGAAAAGGCAAAACCATGAACTATGAGAAAAGAAAGGGTAAAATAGTAGGAGAAAAGAGGAGGAGAAACAGAGAGGGAAAAGAAAGGAGGGAGGCATAGAAAGAAAGAAAAACAAACAATAAGGGTATTAAGCAAGTATTCATGCATTCCTTTGTTTTTTTTTTTTTTTCCTTGCTTTGAAAGGTACTTTCTTATTACTCTTATATTCTTTAAGCTACTCTTGTATCCTTCATGCAAATGAACTAGATATGAGAAAAATGAATCCCTTTTAGGAAACTTAGAGGAAATGACGAAAAAGGCTAATTTGCATTGCATATTCCTATATTTCTAAAACTACCATCAAGAATCCTTCATTGTCATGTATGAATACTTGTTAAGGTTCGACTCACTTTTCTTCATCTTGATATGCAAATTAATTAGTACCATAGATATCTATTGTTTTCCTTGGAGAAAGGCATGATTTATGTAACGAGAAAATATGGCAAGTGGACCTTGTTTGGTAAAATATAGAAGTACTTGTGTTGAAATACAATTATGTAGTATGGAGTTGCTTTTGTATAAAGTTGTAATATGTTCTTAACAAGTTTACTTATTAATTTTATTAATATTTGGAGGAATCCTAGTATTACTAAAATTGGCTCTTGTATAAATAATAGTTTGCAAATTGTGTCTCTAAGATATTAATCCACTATTCACAAGTTACATCTTTTAAGTAAATCTTGGTTAATAAATAGAGTAGCATGGACTTAAAATAAATTGGAGGAAAAGATAAAATTTAGAAGGAGGAATACAAGATCACCAATCATGGCAGTATGGTGTAAAGTGAAATAACAAGAACGTCTAAAGAAAATAATAAAGTATTACTATAGTAGGAAAATAAAAATGCTAGAAAATACAAGTAACAAAAGTATTACCAATTAAATAGGCTTAAGAGTTTGATTATTGATTTAAATTGGCTTAAGAGTTTATTAAGTAGATTAAGTATAGGATTAAGGAAAGAGGGTGTCACAGCCTCCCTTTAATCCTTAAACAAAATCAAAACTTAACCTAGCTTACTAACATAAAATAGGGGTTATAATATCTACCAAAGCCTTCCCTTATTGATCCTTCTAATAGCTACATAACCCACAAAATGACCAAAACAGCAAGGAAGGAAGAATGACAACTCTTGGTTCATTGATTTCTCTACTAGCCCAGGCAAAAGAATGAAGAAAGATCTAGTCTTGTTATGGTGGTGGAAGACAGAAAATGAAAAGAATTAGAAGATAATAGAACGCAACCATAAAGTAAAAAGGGGGGGGGGGGGGGGAAGGGAATAAAATAATAAAGGAATGGAACTTAATGAAAAAAATAATCAAAGTTCACATGTTTTAAAATTGTGGCTACAAATTACTTATAGGTATAAGTGTTATATATATATATACTCGATTATTATTTTATACTTTATGTTATGCATAACTAATTTTTACTAACACACTTTAAATGAAATAAACTCTAAATTCAATTCAATTCATAATATGATAGAAATACATTTTCTAGCTTGTTGCATGTAAATATATAAATATATACACTAGCATTCATTCACTAAAATTCTAATTTTGCGTGAACTTTTATTTGCCTAGTTATATAGGTTACGTACAACATTTTAAAATGTATGTTAAATTATCAGGTTCGGGTTATCACATGTTTTATGAAAATTACTTAATACACAGATTTAAATTTGTTAAATTGCTAAATATAGTTTTGTAAAAATGTCTAGGCAATTGAAAGGTTTAAGCTTGTTTTGCCTAACTTATGATGATATATGTTATTTGTTTATTATGAGAAATTTGAAATACATTGTTCAGAGTTATATTTTCTTGATGAGTAAATAAACTTTCATGAAGTGAGTATTGATGCACTGTATTTTATAGTTAAATATAATTAGTTGATGGTTTACTTGATGTTAAATATATTTTGAGCTATGTGAACGATGAAGAAAAATGATTTCGTTTGAAATTGTGGTTTGCTATGTAAAAATCTAGTTTGGTGTATGAGTATGGTTGATAATTATTTTGGTAGCTTATAGGACTATTAGAGGGTGATCCATTTTTTTGGTTTGGATTACTTGTAAAGGAATCATTTTTACACTTTGGTAATCTGATCCCTTGGATTGTTTGGCTTCTCTTTGGTTTTGCTTAGGACTTTTGTTGGGAAATGAAAAATAATTGTGGAAATCAATGCCTTAGCTTTAGTTGGCTTTCATAGATAAGGGAGTGGATAAATGCGAAGATTGGAAGGAAATAGCTGAGAATGAAGTTGACGAAGGTTCCGGTACTATAGTCATTGAGTTGAAAGCCTTTGGCACTTAAGTTATAGATGGACTTATAGACTGTACTTTTCCTCTATCTACTATTGCTTTAGCTAGAGTTATAATCGGGAATGGTAAGGTATGTAGTTTAGTTAGGATATTTTTTTTAGACTTAAAGATTTTTCTTTGACTTGGTCTTGTGTTAAGATTTAGATTTAAGTAGATTATAAATTGTGGATTGTGACATTTAACTCATTTACATTTTGTATAGTGGTTTTCATGGAACCGTTCCATTAATTGTATATTTTATTTCGATGTGAGATGTTTATTAGATGAGTTGGTGTAATTTTTTTGAGAGGTTAAAGCATTGGGGTCATTAGTGTTTTAAATGTTTATTGGCAATTTTAGGATTTAGTTTATAGAGTTGTAAGTTTTGTTTATAGGAAAGGTAATGTTTTTGGTATTAAGTCAAAGGTAGGTTTTGTTTTTTGAAATCTTTTGGATTTTGGTGTTGTCGATAAGTTATCGTGTAGTTGATCTTCGAGATTTAGTTAGATTCTTTTGAGGTTTCATTAGTTGTCTATGGTTAAGGTTTAATTCGATTGGTTGTTGAGTAAATGATCTATTTCTATTAGGAGTTTAATAGGTCAATTGAGGATTTAAGTGATAGCTTAGGGTTTAGTACTCATGGCACCACACTAGGAATTTTTTTTGAAATATTCTTTGTAAGCTTTTATGAACATGTTATTAGAGCAACTTTTGTTAAACTAAAATTATTTGAAATTTAAACGATTGTACTTTTTGAAAATAATTCTTGTGAATTGAAAGTGATTATTTTTCTGTGAAAGTACTATGAAAGGTAAACTTGTTAAACAATGTATGTAATGTTCCATGTACACAAAAAATAAAAATAAAAATAAAATAAATAAAATAAAATTGTGCGTCTATATGTTCCTGTCCTTGTGCATGTGTTGTACTTGCCAACTCACTGAGATTGTTGAAGCTCATTCTACTCTTACTTTCTAGTTTTCCAGATACATGTTTAACCATGTCACTGTTTGGAGTCTTGGAAGTGCTAGCATTTGTTCTTCGCTGGAATTTGGTATTTTATATTCTTAAAGTGTTGTTTCAGCAGTTATAATAGATTTTGAAAAGTTGTTCAATTGTTGTATATCACAATTCATTGACCGAGTTCTCATTTTCTTTGATTTTGATTTGAGGCTAGCTTGGACCAAGGTGGGTTTTAACTTGCCTTGTTCTCTCGCTGGTCATGGTCGATATTTGGGTCGTGACAATTTTAATTTGTAATACATGAATCTTACATATATTTGTAGGTTGAGGAATTAGAGGATTAACCATGAAAGGTATGAATTAAGTAAAATTTGAAATTTTGATTTTCAACTCCAAAACATTGTTTGTGTTTGATAAAGGTCAATGACACTAATTTTTATCCGAAATAGAATCTAGGTATACCTAAGACACCTTAATTTGATTATTCAATATTTGATTAAAAATATTTGAGTAACTCAGTCTAGGGTGGATAAGTGAGGAGTTTACATATATTCTTGGTGTGTGGGAGCTAAATTTCCTTGAGGAGGATGTGTATTTGGTATGCGGGTGCTGAGTTACTCTAATTGGCCCTTTGAGTGTTTTGAATGCTTTGGTTGATTTGTTTGTATAATATATTACATTAATTGTATTTGCTTAATTTTACGCTTTCTATATTTGTGTACATAGTGAAATTGGATTGTTTTGAAATGTATGTTTACATTAAATTATTCGATCTATACATTTTATTTGTGTATGGTTGATGCTAGTACCTTTGGGTACGTTTTTCTACTTTACGAGTGTTAACAACAAAAAATATGCAAGATGTAGGCCGAATTCATTTGGGCTAGTTTGATGATTTTTGATCAGCTGAGCATTGATCAGCTAATGAACTGGATCAGCTAACTAAGTTTGGGCCTAATTCAAATTATGTCAATTGGGTTAAGACCTATTTAGTACGCCAAATCCCTTTAAAATAGGGATTTTCGGTTAAGGTTTTAAATGGAAGGATAGAGCTGTTGGGAATGGTTCAAAGGAGACGATAAAGATAAGACCTATTCAAATTGGTTCAAAATTGATCTTTCAACGGGCTTGGACACTTATTGGGCATATGGACTCATTGAAGCAAAATAATTGGATATGTCAAGTCGGACTAACTCAAAGTTAGTTTGGTGTACCTAGACCGCTTTCAATGTCAAATCCTATTTTTAAGGGATAATGGAGATATGGGGCATCAGAAAATCGTTATTTAGACTAGCTAAGGCAGAAACCGGTTGCTAAACTTTCAGGCAAATCAGCTGACAGGGGCAGTAAGTCACTTTGGTTATTAGTCATGATCCTATATTGGTTTATGCTTGGTCAGGAGGTTAAGGGAGAACGTGGCAGATAGGCTTAGTGGGTTAACGACTAGTTTTTCTTGTATAAATATGACTACATTCATCAATTGTAAACACATTTCAATGTCAAACAAAAACTTAGCAATTCAATTGAATTCCTATTTTAAATTCAGCCTTTATTGCTTTATTTACAAGCATTCTTTACATATTTTATTTCTCGCTTTTCGTTACAAATTCATACCTAGTTACATTTTAATCGAACCAATTCACTAGAAGCTTTTTAGTATCCTAGGAACCCATTGTCTAAGAAACAGAGTCTTTTTCTTAGCCAATTGCCTAAACATGGGAATCAAGAGTTGCGAAGTTAGCTTATTTGACTCAGTTGATCCCCATTGAAATATTTCTCAAACAATAGGGTACCTCTGCCAAAAATTTTAGTTAAATTATTATACATTTTAGTAAATAAGCATTTGTATTTAGTTTGTGTTTTCTAAACTTTCCTTTTTATTTCTAGTTTGGTTAAATGTTATATATGTTTCTTTGATTTGAAATCAGGGTTACAAAGGTTTGATTCTCAATTTCTCTAGCTAACCATGCCTTCATGTAAGGTGTGACAATTAATCCACACTAGGAGACCTTCCAACTAGGTTACCTATTTTTCATTTAAGGTGTAATGGAAATCGTTAAATTTAGTGGGAGACACCATTTAGATTAAAGACTGAGTCTTTATGGTAAATAATAATTGAATATATGCTAGGTTATCTTTTGTTGACTATGGTAGATCACAATAACTAAATCTGAACCCACATTTAGAATTAAATATAACAATGTATTGACTGGTCCTTAAATTCATTATTTGGCCTATGAATATGAGAATTCAAAAGTTGAATGGCAAAGCATAGTTATTATGCAAAATTCCAAGTCTCTTAGTTAATATCTTAATTAAGATTGTTGGAAGGACACTTACGAGAGATGTCTTATAGGTAAATGTATAAGCCTTAAGAAGGTTAGTCAAGAATTTTCATTGTTATATTGTTAGTAATTTAACTATACTTTTACATAAGGTATTAGATATCGTATGTAACTTATATTTGCAAAAAGTTTACAAAAGGTGAGAATTAACAATAATCTAAAATAGTGCAATGACAAACTACATCCCAAAATGTGGTAAGTGTTACTACATTGGTTATAAGATTTTCTATTTTAGTGTTACCATTGAGACGTACTAAAATTTATAAGATTAACTTGAAGTACCAATAAGAACATTATGTCTATTTCTTTTAGGAATTGATTCATGTTCTTTTTATAATAATAAAGAATTTATTTAATATTGGTGTTTAATTAGATTTATAATTTAGAACTAGATGGTAATGTCTACTGACATTGAACAACTAAAATGAGAACCTTTGCATTCATTTTGGGATGGTTACCCATACTTAATTACCTCTATCAAAGAATTGTGACTGTCAAGGTAATTGGTACTTATTGAAATATCAATATCAAATGTGAAATGTTCAAATGATTCATATTTGAAGTTAAATAGACACCAATTAAGTATTAAACCTCTTAGATAAGATCAAGGATGAGCTTATTAAAGGTAGGAATTCTTATATAACTCATAAAAATGTGATTCTCATATAATTAATTTTTCTTAAAGAACACTGTAAATGGTGTGTCAAGAGAGATATGAACATATTAGATATGATACTATCTTAAAAAGTTAAAAAAATTTCTTCCACTGCTTTCTAAAACCACAATTAGTTTACTTATCTAGTTTCATTCGAATTATACATATGACTCTATATTTGATATAACATAGGAGAAAAACTTAATCTTTATTGTTAAGATTTGAGGATTTGTATACCTAGGTAAAGAGACTTAGCATAGAAGACTTTGAGAAGAAGTTTTATTTATTGTTTTGTGAATTATTCTAAAAAGGTTTAGGATATTAATTTTATCTCACACTAAGACAAAATTGTTAGTATTGAAACATTATTTTTCTTAAACATGAAATTTTCTATAGAATTAGTAGTGTGAATAAAATTAAATCAAGAGTCATAATCTATAAATCAGACTAAAAGATGCATAAGTAAAATAGTCTTAAAATACACAAACACTTAGTAATTTTAAAAGATACCGAAGGTGAACTATAGAAAATGCGATTTCTCATTGTTAATGATCTTAAGGTAAATCTTATAAATGATAAAAATCTTTCAAACTAAAAGGAATTAATGTGTAATATTATTTGGAAATTGGTTATATGCCATAAATCTTAATGGACTTTATTTACTCAAACAAAAGTTATAGTACCTTGGCTGACCTTATTAAAAGTATTGTATTTAATGGTTGCAAAAAAAAAAAAACAAAAGGGTTTATAGAGTAAAGATGAAAAGGTGGAGGCCTTTTTTAGTAATATTAGTAGCGAACAATTATAAGCAAAGATAATTGTCAACTTTGATTTGTTGTTTCGTTAATAGTCTATAAGGATTTTACATGTAAGGGTTAGACATCAAAACTTTGAGACATGGGATATCTCTAAGGGAAACATAACCAAATATCTCATTTGAAACAAAGAGAATATTACAGTAACCAAAAGGTTTTACATATAGTGGTAATGACCACGTAGTGTGTAAACTTCAATATTTCATTTTATGAATCAAAAAAAGTTTTCTCAAGTTGGTTCATCCAATTCATTATAGATATCAAACTATTTGATATACATAAGAATGTGGATAAATCAAGATTGTTAATAAGACTAGTGGGAGAATTATAAGTATTTCGGCTGAAATACAAGAATAACTTACTACACATTAAGAATGTTGTGGGAATATAAAACCAGTTAATAAATTGCTGATAACTATTAGATTTGGAATCTAATATGTATAATAAAAAATCTAAATTCTATATATGTGTTTACCATTGAAATGGTTAATTGAAATTATAGTATACAAGATGCTATTGTAAATTCCAATACAAAAAAATCTTTATATTTCCTTACAATATTTGGATAACCAAGTTCGTTAATGAACTTGAGAAGTTCCTACCATTAAAACATCTAGTAGCATGTACTATGATAACAATGTAGCGATAGCTCAAGCCTTGGAACTTCGGTCTTAAAAGGTTCAACATTTGGAATTGTGATTCCAAATATGAATTAAGAAGGCATAAATAAAAGAACTTATATGATTTTGCAAACATTAGGTCAACAGATAGATTTAGCAAATTCACTAACTAAAGCAAAGCTAGTAGCTCAATTGACATCTTAAGAATATGAGTATTAGATACATGATCGATTGTCATCCTCTTGAAATTTGACATTAAATAGGGATCCTTTATGCATTAAACCTTCAAAACACACAAATTAAGTTAACAATGAGTAGAACTCTTATTCAAATCCTAAATCTGTCACACCCCTCTCGGATGTATGACTGGCTAGAGGAATGAAAAACCAAACCTCCTTAACCATGATTTCAAAAACAAGAAACGAACACGACTCTTGACTAAACTAAAGAGTAAAAGTAAATTTTATAAAACATGAGTTAAATAAAAAAATTTATTTCTTGAAACTTTCAACAATTTATTAAAAATTTCGGCAGAGGTTCCCCGTAAAGTAGAACATGCCCATTAAATATAAACATGCATTCTTGTTATTATACAATAACAACCACAACATAAAGACAACAAGGAGCTCCACTCCGATTCTTGTCACAATAACAAATAACTAGACTATTAAATTACATAAGACTAGTATCGATAATTGTTGTCCAATGAGATCCTGTTACTAAAAAAAAAAAAGGGATAAGTCCTATGGACTTTGTGAGTGGAAAAGTATACCTAAAGGGTATTAGCATCACTCAACACACATATGAGATATATAATCTACTAATATCAATATATCATATATTTCAAATAACTAATAAGATTACACATATTGACCATGAACGGGTGGAAAGGATACCTCAACCTAGCACGAATGTATTCATCGTAGAAGCAGAATGTGTTAGGACGAAAATGGTGGGGCCAAGCTTTGAAGCTACTTTTCTTATCAAATTTTACCCCAACAAGTTCAAAGTATAACCTTTCCAAGGTCCCCAGCTTTTCATTAGACATGAATTTTTCTATCCCACAGACCGTAGTGGTATTAGTCTGAGGCTAGAAGGTGGCAACGTCATCCTCTAAGCCATCCTCCCACTCTAGCGAGAAGCGAGCCAAGGCAGTCTCTTCGTCTTCCAAGACATCGCCCTCTTCAGACTTCGATTCTTCCGAACTACTACTCGTCTTGAAAGGTCGGAGAGCCAACGTCCTGATATATTTACCCTTTTTAGGACGAGGAACGGGCTCAATAACACATTCTACTATCATACCATCCACAAGGGGGAGATTGCCAACTAGTTCTAGTAGGGGGAGGGGCAGAAGGGGACTCTCCCTCACCAAACATATTGAAAGAAATAAGGAAAAGAAAGGAACTTGAAGGAATTTATGAAGTAAAGAAGGTCGTACTTAATTGAAAGGAGTTTGTAAGCGAGGTAAGTCTTCTAGTTATTGAGTTGATGAAAGTCAAAAAGGAAAGCTTCACTAGAGGTCTCAGAAAGTGAAACAGACAAAATAAGAAAAAGTCCTTTATATAGGGCATCCAATTTTACCTCCCAAGATGTGCTTTGTTCTGTGTGGCCATATAGCAAGTGATTGTTGGAGACCAAGTAATTTAACCAAAGGGTGGTGTGGTCTGACCTGAAAGATGAAAAGTCTCAAAGTGACCAATGCAAAGAATAAACCCAATTCAAACCATTGAAATGGACTATGAGCTAACTCCAATGTGCCCAATACGAGATCCAATTGACATTGTGGGCAATTTGATGAAATTACCGACCTATCCCATCACAAGGACATTCGATAAGCATTTCAAGGCATTATTTTTTGTGTACTGTATGACTGAATTTGAAGCCTTTCATATGCTCTTGAGGCTTCTTGTTTCAGGGGACTATGTTAGTAACAATATTCATCAACCAATAACCTATTGACAAGTGGCATCAAAAGGAACTTGATGGCATGAATAGTTCAGGTAGCCCACTATAGGTATCTCTACTCTATAAATAAGCCCGTGTCCATTATAAAAGCATAATTTCATTTTGGACACAATTCATATGTGAGAGTTCTCTTTGTGCAATACAAATATTGATTAGATTGTCAAAGGACTCTAGGGGTTCGCCTCTAGACCTTGCTCATGTCCTTGTAGTGCAGGCATCTTGAGGATCATGTACCTCACTAGATCGCCAAGGAATATGAAAACCGAAAATTGATTGGACTAAATTGGTCATCAACAAGTTTCTTTCTTAATTGTAAACTCCCATTTTTTAGTACAGTTTCTTTCTCAACCTTAAACGAACACTAACACATCTAAGCAAAAGGGAAAGTCAAACAAAGTTTCAATCTCACTCTCTAAGTGCATTTGTAGAACAAATGTATAAAATAAATAAATAATTAATTAATTCAACTAATTTTATTTCAAATTAAATAATTTTTTTTAATTTTTTAAACATATCATTATATTGACGACATTCTAATTGAATTATGTTTGTTTTGATTATAAATAAATAATAGAAAGGGTATATATATAATTATTTGGTAAACAAACAAAAAAACAATTTTTCTTTCCTTCTTAACATGAGTTATGTTTACCTAATAATGGTGTCTACGTGATACATCATACAAAGGCACTATGCTACTTTTCCTTGTTATTAAAAGAAATGTTAGGAAAAAAAATTATTAAGCCCAAATACCCCAAAGCAGAGGCCCACAAAGTCTCTGGACCACACCAGGTGGATCTTACTCTCCCAAAGCCTATATAAACAACCCATCACTCCTTTATTAAAAGTAATGACACTTTCTCTTATTACATATGTTCCAACTTGCTCTCCCTTCTCTATACTGACTTAATCTTTGGAAGATCATTGATAACTCTTTTATACAACCTTTTACTCATATTAATTTAGCTATGTTCTAGAGTTTTAGTTGATTTTTGCTTAGTTTTAGTTGAATTCCTAGTTGAGCCCGTATTATATTAGGATGTTGATTCTTAGTTGTTTCAGGATTAGGATTTAGGTGTTTTATAGGAGTTTTAACTTGTATTAACTTAGTATTTTTGTTTTGAAGGTCTAATACAAGAAAGAGTCCTATTGGAAGTCAGATTCGGGCTTAAAATGCGCAAGACAAGGGAGGCAGCCCAGGAGGCTGGGAACAGAAAGCTCTACCTAGGTGCTAGGAATTTTCTAGATAGGCGCTGCAGTACCAAATAGATGAGGCCGCGCACCCAAGCCACTAGCAAGTTGCCCAATTTCGTTGATTTTTGAGGTCGCGGCTTCAGGAAGCTTGGGCCATAGCACTGGCATGATTCCTTGTCCGAATTGAAGTGACATTGAGGGTTTTTCAGCCTATAAAAGAAGGACTATCTTGAGGACTTATAGAGCCACAAGTTAGCAACATTTTTCTGGAGTATTAAAGCTTGTCAAGGGTGCAATGAAGCAAGAAAGGCAAGGATCGTATGAGCTTGAAAACTGACAACCTTAATAGCTTTCTCTATTTCTACTACTTCTTTACTTTTATTATATTCCTTTGATGTTTATTACCATTGAAACCATGTTTACACTAAGTAGCATGGAGTATTTTTCTTTCTATAATTGTAACTTTAACTCAACATATAACTTGATATTATGTTATGTATGGATTGTTAGGTTTTGGTATATGATTTATCTAATTCATTTTATACTTAATGCTTCTAATTGATTGACCATCTCTTAAATTGAATTAGGAAACCTAAAGGAACTTGGGAAGGAGAATTTAGGTTAAGCCTTGAATGAATTAGCATTTCTTTGAATTCAACACATGTCGTTGAGTTTGATTTGTGTATAGGATAGGAATATACCTATATGCCTTGTGTAGCCAAATTAGGTCCAATCTTAATGACTTGTTTAATTTAATTCACAAAGGAATATAGTTAATTGGTTAAGTAAGATATTATTTTAAGACATAGGAATATGCTTATAATTGATTCAGAACCCTAGGTTAATAATTCTTTGCCAAAAACTAAGAAAGACAAGATAATAATAATTCAAGTGAAGTGTTGAAGGAAGTTGTAGTTCTAGGTTTATCTCTAGTTTATTATTGTGTTAATTTGCTTTTAGTTTATAATTAGTTCACAATCTACCCAAATTTTAGTTGTTTGAATAAAATTGGAATTGCTAATTTTAATACTTAGCATAATATTTGGAAACTCCTCTTGGGAATGATACTTTACTTATTCTATATTACTCGATCACAATACGTGCGCTGATGTTGGTAAAATCCGTATCAATTTTTTGGCACCGTTGCTAAGGAGTTATTCTTATATTTGTTAATATTAATACCAACCAGTTCTAGTTTTAATTGAAACTTTCATTTTTTCTTTTTCAAGTACTCTTAATCATAAATGCGAAGAACTTATAGCTTGGACCTTGTTCCTTTCTATCCTCGAAAACTTCAAAAGGAGAATCAACAAGCATCAAGCCAAATTCTAGCAATCCCTCTAGTTCAATCAAGAACCTAAGTTCTTACGGGACTTTATAATCCCTCTAGTGCAAGAACTTCACTCAAGCATACTAAGGCCGGAAACCCAAGCCAATGACTTTGAAATCAAGCTCAACCAAATCTAAATGATTCAGCAAATGGTGCAATTTTTTGGATTTCTAAATGATGATCCAAACTCGCACCTTATAAGCTTCTTGGAGCTTTGTGATACTTTCAAGATCAATGGAGTTTCAGATGATGCATTAAGGTTACGCTCTTTCCTTTCTCACTTCGAGAAAAGGTAAAGAGTTGGCTGCTTGCATTCTCCCACTACTCTATTACATTGTTGGAAGAATTAGCCTAAAAGTTTTTCGCCAAATTCTTTCCATTTGCTAAAACAGCCAAGTTGCGGAACAAAATTACTTCTTTCATGCAACTTGAGTCAGAATCTATTTATGAAGTGTGGGAAAGATTCAATGAGTTACTTAGAAGATGCCCCCACCATGCCCTACCAAAGTGGCTGCAAGTCCAAACCTTCTACAATGGTTTGGTAGGCCAAACAAGGACAATAATTGATGCAGCAACTAATGATGCTTTAACAGGGAAGACCATTAATGCAGCATTTGGATTATCAAAGAAAATTGGCACCCTTGGAGGACAACCAAATAAAAGCCAAGTCATGGCTTATGAGATTGTCGGGATGCACATGCAAGAAATTTGTGCCCAAAAAATCATGAAGCTGCAAATTACTTGAGCAATTACAATAGGCGGTAAGGTAATCCTTACTCCAACACCTTTAATCTGGGGTGGAGAAGCCACCCAAATTTTTCTTGGAGTAATCAAGGAAAATCCAATGAAGTAAAGCCTACTTATCTAATTGGTGTTTAGTCACAAACACAAATTCATGCACTTGAAAAGAAGTCATCTATTGAAGAATTATTTGTTTAATACATATCCAAGACGGATTCCATAATCCAAAGCCAAACGGCATCACTTAGAAACCTTGAGAATCAAATAAGCCAGCTGGCCAATGCCGTTACAAGCTGTCCTCAAGGTGCTTGACCAAGTGTTACTATGAAGATGAAGGAATCCTAATATGGAAGATTGTAAAGCCATCACTCTAAGGAGTGGTAAAAAGGTAGAAGAAACCCTTAAGCAAGTTGAAACCCTTAAGCAAGTTGAAATTCCATCTAAGCAAGATAAGGAGGTAATTGTAAGTAGTAAAGAGGAGGCTCAAGCTCCTAAAGAAAACACTCCTATATAATCACCTCTACCTTTCCCTTAACGCCTTCAAAAGCCAAAGCTTGATAAGAATTTTAAAAAAAATTTGGAGGTATTCAAGAAGCTTCACATCAACATTCCTTTTATGGAAGCTCTTGAACAAATGCCAATTTATTTCAAGTTTATGAATGACATCTTGTCCAAGAAGAGGAAAATAGAGGACCACAAAATAGTTACTTTAACTGAATAGTGTAGTGCTATCCTCTAAAAGAAACTACTACCAAAGCTCAAAGATCTGGGTAGTTTTAACGTGCCAATTTCCATTAGCAAGTCCATTAGTGGTAGAGCTTTATGTGATTTGGGAGCAAGCATCAACTTTATGATGTTCTCAATATTTCAAAAGCTTGGAGTTAAAAAAGGCAAAATCAAGCCAACTAAAGTGACCTTGCAACAAGCAGATCGATCACAAACTTATCCAAGACGAATTGTTGAAGATGTCCTAGTCAAAGTGGATAAGTTAATACTACCGACTGACTTTCTCATTCTTAACATAGAGGAAGACAAGTAAATCCTCATTATTTTAGGGAGACTATTCTTAGCCACCAATAGAACTCTTATTGATGTGCAAAAATGAGAACTTATCATAAAAGTTCAAGACCAAGAAGTAAAGTTTAACGTCTTTAAGGCTATGACATTTCCTTTCGAAGCCGATAAATATTATGCAATTGAAGTTGTACATGAAGCATCAAATGAAGGAGTTCAAGAAAAGATTATTCATCTTGACACGCCATTACCTTTAATGCACTCTTCAATTGCTATGCCACCACCCTTGAAGACTAGAAGCTCAATAAGAAAGAAAGCTGTCAAATGGTGGGATCAAATAATAGGAAAGCCAAAGCTCTTTAAGGAGATTTCCAATAAAGATCATGCCATGGTTAGTGCAAGCTCACAACGAAAATACAAGAGGAATAGGAAGAGATTTATGAACTTTGAAGAAAATAATATTCCTAAAGCCTCTATGGCTTAGGAGGATAAGGGCTAAGCATACAAAAATCAAGCCGACGACTATAAATCAAGTGCTACTTGGGAGGCAACCCAAGCTCTTTAACTTTGCACCTTAGTTTTTAATTTGTTAGAATATTTTAAACTAAGTTTTCATGTTTTTGTTGTAAATACAAAAGTCAAGCATCAAAATACAATTAACATGGTGAAAGGGGGTGAAAAACAGTACGTCGGGCACCACAACCCCAAGAAAGCAATGCTACAACGCTAGAAAATTGAACCAGGTAAGGAGGATGGCTCCTACGCTCTATAAAGATGGCGCCACAGCGCCAATTAGGACTTTCAACTCTTGGCTAGTGCACCTAGGTGCCCAAAAGTTGGAGCCACAACGCCCCAAGCCCGTTTTGCCCTTTTAACCCATTTCAACTCCCTTTTGAGCATGGATGCTTCAAATACAACTTAAATAAGGAATTATGTTCTTTCTACCTTGCTTAAATGCCAAGGAATTTTTCTATCCTAATTCATTTTGAATATCTTTAATATTGAGGACAATGTTCGTCTTAAGTTTGGGAGTGTTTGGTAGCATTTTAGGATGTGATTTCCAACACTTTCATGCACTTTGATCTTTTTCTTGGGATTATGTTGCCTATTTAGAGATTTTTTATGTTAAGGAAGTTCATATTTAGTTAGGAACCTTATAAATATGTTTAGTTCTCTCTTGAGACGAAATCTTAGACAAAGCTGAGTTAAGGACATGATTTAGGCATTCTTTGGACCATTTAAGCTTTTCATGCTAACCTTAATATATTGTATTCCTAGTTTACCCCATTGAGCCTAATTTGACCTTTTTCTTGTTCAACCACATTAATTTTTTCCCCTAGCCCTTTTTAATTTCCTTTTGCACCATTCACTTTTAAGCATGTTGATCTTTCTAGGAAGATTACGGACTTATATGATAAAAAAAAGGGGTGAACGGGGTGGAGTTAAAAAAAAAAAGTTTTATTGTGCTCCATGCTCACCCTGTTCTTCATTCTAGAACGAAATAAGTTTGGGGGTTTGCCATAAAGTTATTAAGAAAAGAATTTGTGCTTCAAATATAAAGGAAGTTTTTCATACCTTGTGCTCTTTGTTATAACATTGAGGGCAATGTTAATTTTAAGTTTGTGGGTATGGAATTCTTTCGAATTATGATCAAAATTCCTTTACAAAAAAAAAGAGGGAATGGAAGGGATGAATAATGTACTTAGGGTGATTTTTAGCCTTATAATTTCCTTTATTAGACCATTACCCTAGCTTTATGTTACAAGCTTAATAAAGACAAATTGATCCTTGATATAGTCTACATTAGTGGAGAGAGAGTTGAAAAGCACACTTGTAGGTTTGAATGCTAAATGGGATTTTACTTAGACATAAACTTATCTGGATTGCATGCATTCATTTATTAAAAGAACGTTACACACATATTGGAGATCCATGTGAATTTGATACTTGCTTTAAATTGAATCATGAATTTGAATGATACTTATGGTTGACTATTTAGTCAAGTTCATGTGAAACTTTCGAGAGTTTGCTGGGATTTTATTATGTTAGTGTGATGTATATTTAGGCTATTAGTTTTTGTTTGTGTTTTTAGTTTTCTTTTGCTCGAGGACTAGCAAAACTTAAGCTTGGGGCTGTGATAACTCTTGAAAAAAGAGTTATTTTACATCCTTTTACTCATATTAATTTAGCTATATTCTAGAGTTTTAGTTGGTTTTTGCTTAGTTTTAGTTGAATTCCTAGTTGAGTCTATATTATATTAGGATGTTGATTCCTAGTTGTTTTAAGATTAGGATTTAAGTGTTTTATAGGAGTTTTAACTTGTATTAACTTAGTTTTTGTGTTTTGAAGATCTAATACAAGGAGTCTTATTGGAAGTCAAATTCAGGCTCAAAATGCTCAAAGCGTGCAAGACAAGAAAGGTTGCCTAAGAGTAGGCGCAAGAAATTTTCCAAGTGGGCATAGCGGCACCCAAGCCACTGCCAAGTTGCCCAGTTTTGTTGATTTTTAAGGTCGTACCTCCGAAAAGCTTAGGCCTGCGACACTAGAGTGATTCCTAGTCCGAATCAAAGTAAAATTAAGAGTTTTTATGCCTATAAAAGAGGGACTACCTTGAGGACTTGTAAAGACAATTAGAGACACAAGTTAGCAACGCTTTTCTAGAGTATTAGAGCTTGTCAAAGGTGCAAGGAAGCAAGAGGGGAAAGGATCGTATGAGCTTGAAGACTAACAACCTTCATAGCTTTCTCTATTTCTAATCCTTCTTTACTTTTATTGTATTCCTTTAATGTTTATTATTATTGAAATCATGTTTACACTAAGTAACATGGAGTAGTTTCCTTTCTAGAATTGCAACTAGAACTTAACATGTAGCTTGATATTATGTCATGTATGGATTGTTAGGTTTTGGTATATGATTTATCTAATTCTTTTTATACTTAATGTTTCTAATTGATTGGCCATCTCTTAGATTGAATTAGGAAACCTAAAGGAACTTAGGAAGGGGAATTTAGGTAAGCCTTGAATGAATTAGCACTTGTTTGAATTCAACATATGTTGTTGAGTTTGATTTGTGTATAGGATAGGAATGTACCTATATGTCTTGTGTAGCCAAATTAGGTCCAATCTTAGTGATTTGTTTAATTTAATTCACATAGGAATATAGTGAATTTGTTAAGCGGGATATTATTATAAGGCATAGGAATATGCTTATAATTGATTAAGAATCCTATGTTAATAATTCTTTGCCAAAAACTAAGAAAGACAAGCTAATAATAATTCAAGTGAAGTGTTGAGGGAAATTATAGTTCTAGGTTTATCTCTAATTTATTCTTGTGTTAATTTACTTTTAGTTTATAATTAGTTCATATCTACCAAATTTCGGCTGTTTGAATAAAATTGAATTGCTAATTTTAATACTTAGCATAATATTTAAAAACTCCTCGTAAAAATGATACTCTATTTACTCTATATTACTCGATTACGATACGTGTGCTAACGTGTGCTAACGTAGGTAAAATCCGTATCAATCATCGGCCTCTTTCTTTTGTTACAAGTGCAAGCAATCCCAGAAGACCTAAGCTCAACCAACGAGTCCAGTATCTATTGGGCCCACAGCCCTTGTTCTGATCATTACCTTACTTTTCACGTAACCAATACACTTTTTACTCTACAAAGAGCATATATATATTTATTATATTTAGAGAAACCATATTCTCGTTTTAAGCAAATCATTATAATGATGACATTCAATTGAAATATTTTTGTTTGGATTAAAATAGTGCCCCTTCATTTTATTTTTATTTTTTATTTATCTCAAGGCAGGTAACAATATTTCATTCCGCATGGCTGATAACGCGTAAAACTTTCGCCAAAAGAAGAAAAACAAATGCAAGTTGGAGTTGGACTGCCTACTCGATGCCATCGGCTGCAAACGACCACGGAACAAGTCATTTGTCTCCCACGAATGCTCCAAGGAACCCAACAACTACCAAAACAGATTGTCCTTTTCTTCTTTGAAGCCAGCAGAAGGTAAGTATTCAAATAAACATGGTCAAAATGGATCCGTGACTGCGAATCAGTTGGTTAGGCCTTTAGCCTTTGGGAACAAAGTGAGAATGGAAAAAGGAAGCTCGATGAATTAAAAAGAGAACATAAAGAAAAATAAAACTATACAATAGTTCCATGACATCCATTCTAAATAAAACAGCAAAAAGAGTGACATTGCACAATTCTTTCATGACATCCATTTCATTTCACAAAATATCTACAAAAATTTGTAATCCCAAAAAAATGATGAACAAATTTGTTGGCCAACTTGGAAAATCTACTCTCCTGTTTTTTTAAGTCCTAAGAGGCCCTATATAATTGTAATTAGAAACAAAAGGTCAAAATTACTAGAAGGGTCCCTCGTTGAATTCAACCTTGTGATGTACAAAGTCAAAAGTTTGGATCCATTCTTCTTGTCATTTTCCAGCTGATTTTGGTATGCCTTTTTGTGTACAATATTTTAGTGTACCTGGGTAGACTTGGTCTGTCAGACAAAATGAGAGAGAAACACTCCCCTTGTGACAAATGTCATTGTTTGGAAGGCTCCATTCTTTGCTCTCTTCTCCATCTTCACTGTGCCCTCAACATGGCTCATTTTTTTGAAGTCTCAGCTCTCGCACTCCCTCTAACCATGTATATATACAGTCACAATCTTACACGGTAATTTGTTCTTTCTCCCTTGAACACTTCTAGCTACTAGAGGCAGCCAAGTACAATGATTGACTCCAATCCACCACTCTTACATGGTTACAAAAAACTTCTCCGCCACCCTGCTGAAACTCTTGGGGGTAAATGCTTTGATCATGAAACAGGTGTTGTCATGGAGGAATGCCAACTCCCACTAATAGACCTAAATGGTCTAAGGAGTCAGAATGAGAAGGAGAGACTAACTTGCTCAGTAGCAATCTCCAATGCATCATCAGAGTGGGGTTTCTTCCAAGTACTGAACCATGGTATCTGCCCGGAGCTCCTTCGGAAGATGAGGAGGGAGCAAGTGAAGCTCTTTAAAATGCCATTTGAGATGAAAGCTAATTCTGGGCTTCTAAATAATTCATACAGGTGGGGAACACCAACAGCCACTTGCCCACACCAGTTTTCATGGTGTGAAGCTTTCAACATCCCTCTTGCAAAGATTTCAGAAGCAGCTTGCTATGGGGAGTTCAGTTTCTTAAGGTATCACATTCTCAAGTACGATGCAGTCAGTTTCTACCTATTCACAATATGAAATTATTTATTTAATTTGAAATCTGTCTCATCCTATTAGTTTTAAAAATAAAACAAACATAGAAAATGAAAAGAAAAGAAAACATCATGGCTGTAGAAGAGTAGAAGAGGATTTTAGCTGTTATATGATGATGAAATGCACTCTCAGGAAAGAACCACATTTACCCCATGTGGCTTGCTTCCTCAAACACCTAACTTGTCCCTTCGTCCAATTGAAAAGTTGGAACCAACTTGCTTCAGAACACACCATTGCTTTTTAAGTTGCTCATGCATAATATGATACCCACTGAAGCACAAGCTTATAGTTTTGATTCTACCTTTTGCAATAGGGAAGTGATGAATGAATTTTCAGAAGCAATGTCAAAACTAGCTCGGTTGCTAGCAGGGGTTCTGGTGGAGAATTTAGGCCATCCACATGATATTTTAGAAGATATCTGCAATGAGAGTACATGTTTCCTACGCCTGAATCACTACCCAGCCTGTCCAATATCTCCAGAAACGTTTGGTTTAGTGCCACACACTGACAGTGATTTCCTTACAATCCTACATCAGGACCAAGTTGGGGGTCTTCAACTCATGAAAGATTCCAAATGGGTGGCTGTCAAACCCAATCAAGATGCTCTAATTGTCAACATCGGTGACCTTTTCCAGGTGAAGTGAGAAGTTAATTTCTATGTCACTACAAAACAGTGAAACACCCAGAAAAATGAACAAAACATTAGGGAACCAAACCCAGTAGCCAGTAATATAGATATTAATTACTACAGAACCATACTATCAATTTTTAAAGTAGAGGCTTTTTTCATGCTTCAATCATAAAGCATGCTCCCTCCATTTTTCTTGTTTATGACATTTCAACTTTCTCACTCTCCCAATCAAAATGTTGGAATAATTAGCACATACAAACAATAGGTCTAGCCTACCTAGTGGGGGATGGGGATTTACACTAATGGGTAGGGTGATGGAGGGGATAAACACGTGTTGCCTGAGTTTGAACCCAAGAGCTTGAAATCATTGGCCCTAGGCCGGTGTTGCAGAGCTAAATGCTTCTTGCCTTTCCTAGTAGTAATTGAAGCCATAAAAAATATATATAAACTAAAGGGGTCATTTGTTTCTTTACGAAGGACAAAAGTGTACTTTTTGATGATAAAATGACCCAAAAAATCAACTCTTGAAAATTCATGTTTTGTCAAACTAAGAATATAATGTCAGGATAGACAGAGTAATAACTGAGTATCAGTCTGTTCAGGAATTTATACAAAGCAAACACTTCAAAAATTTAAGAATCTATCCATTAAATTAGTTGGTCATAAGCAACACTTTGGTGCTACTATCACATCAAAATGAACCAAAATAAACAATTAGAATACCACAAAAAAGATTAGAGTCGTTGAACAACTATTGTACTTATTCTGGAAAACACTTACAGGCATGGAGCAATGATGTGTACCAGAGTGTGGAGCACAAGGTTGTGGCAAATGGGAAAATGGGAAGATACTCTATAGCCTATTTCCTATGCCCTTCTTATGATTCTTTAATAGGGAGTAGCAGAGAACCTTCTGTCTATAGGAAGTTCACTTTTGGAGAATACAGGAACGAAGTTCAAGAAGATGTCAAGAGAAGCGGCCGCAAAATAGGACTTTCAAGATTTATACTTTAGATACAGACAAACAGCGATGTTGCATTGAAGCACCAAAACACCATATTCATGGATGTTGCAGGACCAGTATACACTGGTTCCAGTAGCCACCATTCACATGTTATCTTTTTACATATTCATAGTGGGTGATTAAACTCAACAAGTCAAAGGAGAGACCCAGATAAAAAAGGTAAAGATGGAAAGTAGTCATATTAAATTTACGCAAAATATTTTATCACAATGTACACTCCATTTGGAGACATATATAATATTGTCTTGGTCCAAAGCCCAAACCTCCTTTATTGCCATTTTATCAGGGTTTAGAGAAAATACAAGCTCTAGTAAGTTTTTGTACACGAAAGCACATTTGTGCTAACCTAACCACCCAATGTTGTTTTTCTAAATGAACATACAATATCATGTTTTCAACTATTTTAGCAACTACATAAAGTCAGCTTACCAGTAATGTCTCTAACAAGGACAAGCTTAACAGTGTTCACTACAGTAGCTTTACTAAAGCTCCAATATCACATTCCCTAATGCAATCTCTAACAAAAGTTCTTGACATTAAACCTACCATCTTCCCCTCAAAACCAGCACGCAGGTAGACATCAAACGCTATAGGTCCATTATAAATATATTTTCAATGCATATAAGTACTGATGTACAACATAAATTAATACTTATATGCACATTACTGAAAGTCAATATTTGTAAATAAATAACTAGTGCTAATAGTACTATTAAGATTATAATGATGCATTTTGGAGACTAATTGGGACCGAGGATATATCTGTAATTTTGACATTTAAATTCTGGTCTCAGGTCCTTGTTTGGATAATTTTGGGTTCATTTGGATGTCATGGGTGCTTATGTAAGGTTAGACATCTTTGGGGATTTTTGGTGCTTTAAAAGAAAAAATGTGGCTTTGGAGGGGTTTAGGTAAAAATTACTTTGCATACTGGCCTACAGCTTATCCTAGAAGGATCAACTCTCAAGGTTAATAAAGAGGTCCTTGGAGTTTATTTTCTTCAGTTCTGTCTCAATGTTTTAGCTGATGCTTATTCCCCAGCTTGGTTTCTAAGTATTTAGGTTTTTGAGGAGTCATCCTAGTGGTGCCTTCCCAATCCCTCTGTTGATGTGTTCCTACACCAGAGGACCCCTTTTCACCACCTGTTCTGCTAGTATTTCACTTCCTTCTTTTACTTTTTCTTCTAATCTTTTTCCCTTCCTAGGTTGGGTGTAGATTTGACATAGCTAATATTTCGCAGAACCCTATTCCCATTGGGATCGATGAAACTATGGCTACAGATTGAAGGATTTAATAGCAAACAACCACAGTGATCAATGCTCAACATAAATACAGAGATAGACTTTATTAGGAAAACTTCTATTACAACAAAAAAAGATTTTCACACCCTACTCCCTTCCGAGCTAAATGAAGTTTTAGAACAAAGTTAGGCTAAAGCTTTATTAAGTTTCAGAAGTGCTTAATTGATAAATCTACACACTCCCATAACATTAATCTGTCTAATTCTAGCATTGGTATTTATTTGAGCAAGCTCATTTTGAAAGGAAAAAGTCAATTTTCGAACACAAGAAATGAGATGGCTCATTTCTACAAGACAGACTGTCAGAAAGTTCTGCTGCATTTCAAGAGGGCATTGAGCATACTCATTTCGAACAGCAGAACACTTTGAGCTCACTTATAGTTCCAGGGTATAGGAATCATCTTAAGCAGAAGCAAAGACTCTTTTGACTTGTTTCAAAGAGGAAAACTTTTAGGCCGGCTCATTCCTGACATGAGTAATGGTGACTCAATAAACAGTGTGTTTCAGCTCCAAAAGTCAGAAAAATTTAAAGTTAATCTGAAAACCACGAAGAACACTTTGATCCAGCTCATTCTGAAAACAAGCCAGCTCACTGCTGTACAATTTTCAGATATCCAAAATCCAAAATATGACAGTAGGACCAACAGCTCTTTGAGTTTTTCAAGGGATTATGAATCTATGTTTTTTTTTTTTTTTTTTTTTAAAAGAAAAATAAATATTATTAAGAAAAGAAGTTCAGGGAGGAGGACAAGAAGACCTCCTAAAAAGGAATAAAACACAGGAAATGGTGAGCCTAACACAATAATTCTAGAAAAGGGCAAGCCTAAAACAATAGAGTCGTCAATCTTACTGTATATCAACTAGAAAAACACCCTGAAATGCTCCTGAAGCAGAAGCGTGAAAATTTTTTTATCCCAACGAAGATGCCAAGCAGAACAAGTATACAACATTCCTAAAATCCGTGCATTACGTTACAACCACACTATCAAATCACCACAAAGAAAGCACAATTCCATAAACAATTCACATCCTTATTTCCCCTAGAACTTCGGTAGCGAGTAATCAGAGTTCATGCAGAGAACTCGGGCATACCCAAAGTCCAAACCATTAGAAAATGAAGAAAAATATGCTCATTTGTTTCATTATTTTTCATACACATCACACAAACATCAGGGGGTAATACCTTTGAAGGTCTCTGCATCAACAAAATATTATTAGTATCGACTCTATGAAAAACTGCAATTTAACAAAAGTCTTAACCTTAGATGCAACCTAAGCCTTCCAAATGAAATTATATAGGGAAAGGGGAATGCCTGAACCATGAACAAGAAAACTATAAAAAGATTTACATGGAAAAGATCCAGAAGATTCAATAGACCAAGCATGATTATCAGGAATATTAAAGAAGCGACAAGATGCAAGTGTGTTCAATAGACTTGTAAGACCAGAAACTTCCCTTTCATTCAGACCCCTAAATGGAAATTCAAAGAAATCATTACCCTCCAAAATAAAATAAAAAAAGAAGAAATAGGAGGACAATGGAGAGTTGACAGTCGATAAAGCCTAGGATAGAAGACAACAAATGATTCATTAAAAATCCACATATCCTCCCAGAAAAGAATACGAGTATTACCAACTTCAAAATTAATTCACCCCTCTTAGTTTGCCCTTAGGGACAACACTCTGAATCCAAATTATTAAAGCATGATAGTCATAGTATATGTAACACTGTAGGTGGAGTGTTAATTTTCCAGTAGGTTAACGTATAACACATCCAAAAAAAAAAAAAACACCAGGAGAAAGCCTGATAGAAATAGGAAAATTAGACCTTAATAGCGAAAGTAACTAGTAAGGTCCGTAGAACAATGTGAAAACAACAGATCTGCGTGGAAGACAAACATTTGATTGAACCAAAATATGTACTATCACAAACTATCTATAGACAAAAATAGCCATTTCATTTATTTTCACTCACAATTTTATCTATAAGCAAATAACTCTAGAGAGAGAATGAGCGAGAAACTAACCATCACATAAAGTAAAAGATACATCACCTTCGTTAAAATACAACGAAGATTGATAGGTTCACAAGGATAATATTCTTGATGGGCTCAGATACTCTTTCAGATCTTGACAAAGCTTGATATCCCTGCTGTATAGTGTTGTAAACATTTGCATTATCGGAGAAATTTATTGGTCAGTCAAGAAGCATTGCAACCTTGCCTTTCAGACTGCTCTTTTTCTTCGCTAAGGGGACCATTTGTTCACCAACAACATTATCTTCATTTTGGCAATTGAACTTATAGGCAATTGTCAAGTCCTCTGTCATGCATTTATACTTGTCCTCATCCAGGGGCTTCTTCAGCAAGGGACCAAGGAACAGACCCAGCATATCCTGAGCAGGATCACCTGTTTGGGATGCATTATTATTACTAACAACTTTTCCCACTGAACTATAAAGAACTGCTGTTGCAGGAAAAGTTGATATTTTCTCGTTAACAGGGGCATCAGGAGCATCTCCGAGCTCAATTCTACAAGGGTTTCTTGCTGGATATCGGTTCTCCGGTCCTCTATCTGACGCTTTTTCTTGCTTCATGTTCTTATCTGCTTTGACATACTGTATGCAAATGATAACAAATTCAAATTGTGAGCATGATAATATGCCTCACCACCAAATCTGTATTAAGTTAATAAGATGCAATAGGAAAAAGAAATTCAAATTGTGAGCATGATAATATGTTTCACCACCAAATCTGTATTAATTTAATAAGCTGCAATAGGAAAAAATAGATAACCTCAACTACATTCCCTTCAGTATATGAGTGGACTATGCTAGCATGTGATGGTAGAATTGTAGAAGCTATCATATTCAGATCGTTAAAAAAAGATATAAACAGTTGTTTCCCTTCATAGTTCGTTCAATAGTATGAAACAATAAAAATACCTCTTCGGCAATGGCCATCATTTCTTCCATTTTCAGATCCATATCATCATCACTTAGAGGATGAACTAGAAATTCTTCACAATTTGCAGAGCCAGAATCCATTTCATTCTTCCTTTTACGTGCAAAGGATTTCCGAACTTTTATCCCAAGAACATTATTCTTTTTCTTCTTTTTATAAGGAATGTTACCATCTCCATGTGCATCTTGTTGACTTGATTTTCTTTTTCTTTTCATTTCACATTTTGCAAGAGAGCAACAATTTGTCCCCAAAGTTTCTCTTGTGTGAATTATGTCAGCTTTCCTCGGCAGCGTAACTCCAGTGTTAGCTTTGGAATTACAAGTCTGGGACAATGTCATATTGTCTCTCTCGTATTTGTTTCCATCACCATTGTCAGACTCATTAACTCGGACAGCATCTGCCACACCCAGCATCCACGGTGGTAAATGACGTTTTTTCCCCATGCCATGAGTCAATCCAACAACCTCTTTTTCTCCTGTATAGTTCTCACACATCCTAAGAAAGAATCGAGCTTCGTGTTACCTTCTACAAAAAAGAGGGCAGAAAAGGCTTCAAAATAAATAATAAATCAGACCCATTAGATTGAGTAAGGAAATCATAGAACACATGGGACAGATGCATTCTTATATTCTAAAAACTGTTGTTAAATCAAAGAAGGTATTTGTAACTAGTTATCATTCTTCGCATCAAATGCCACTCTGTCTCCTACAGATTCCACTCACCTGCAAACTCTATGTTGTCTTTAAGCACACAATTTCTATCAAATCTTAACAAACAAGGGTCCTGTAAACAACCCAGAAATACAAGAAGTTAATTACATGTTGCTGGTCTAACATTTTTAGTAGTCCAAGATTTTTTTTTTTTTTTTTTTTTTTTTTTCCCAATGATAATATATTGGGAAACAAAAATATTGGACTACAGAAAATCAACTTTAAGAGAATATATTGGACTACAAAAAATGTTAGACAGCAGGAAGTACCTGTATTTTCTAGGTTGTATACATGCCAAATCTGGCCAAGATATTTATTTTTTCCCAATGATACACACAGGCACATGACCAACATGACTAGGGAGGCATAACATGCTTCATTGTTTTATGTACTGCATTTCTCTAAAGAGTAACAATGTATATGGAACACCTGAAAAAAAATATAGAATTCAGTTCATTTCAAATGAACTCTATGTTTTTTATGTTTGGAACAAATGAAATGTGTAGATTTTAAATGAAGTTCATTTGAAATCCATATTTTCATTTAATTATGAATTTCACACCAAATAGGTTGGATTTCATTTTGTTGAATTCATTTAAGATAAGTTATTATTTTATCCACCTCAAATAACATTTATATCCTTAATATTACACATATTCTTTATCTAGATAAATTGATAAAGAGCTACTACAGCTTCATCTCAAATGTTCATCTAACCAATTACAAGTTTTTTTCCTATCAACTTATTTTTTTGTTCATTGAACAATAATTAATTTCTCCTGTTTTTATATTTTTAATTGATCAATGCTAATTTTAATTAAAAATTTTGAGGGTAGTATCAAAAAAACACTAAAATGAATTCTTCATTTGTTCCAAATAAGAGAATTAGACTGAATTTCATAGTGTAATTTTCATTCCAAATAAGAGAATTCATTTTAAATGAACTGAATTGTAGAATTCATTTAAAATGAAATAAATTCTATTTTTTATCTTGTTCCAAACATTCCTTAAAGGATTAAGCTAATGATCACAGAAATAAAAGGATTACAAACATAGGAATGTAATCCTAATATTACAAGGAAATAGGCCACATAACATAGGAAGATATATAATCTAAGCCTGTATAACCCAAAGAGGTCTTAAATATTAGTAACAATTATACACCCTAGGAAACTTCATATTGCTTTAAAAGTAACTCATGTAGCCTGGAATAATACCAAACAAAAGATTCAATAGAATGAACCACATTTCTTTTAACAAGAGTAACTCTTTGAGCCAATGTTACCTCATTAAACGTACTGCATGCATTTTGCTGTAATTTCCAAAGGCGTTGTCTTTTTATAGTCCATCCAATTTTATAAAATGAAACCATACGAATTGAACATTAGTCAATCCCAATAACAAAACAATACCCGTTATCACAAAAATATCGCAATAAAATAAAAATTATTTATAAATCCGTGACTAAAATGAAATAAAAATCAATGGCCAAGGTTTTTCTTTCTTCCTTTATTTTTCTCTAACAAGCGTTAAATGACAGAGATCTAGCCCAAAACATGATATGCGCATTCATATCCCTTTATGATCCTCTATGCAGACCAATATGGAATTCTTAACGTTGCAAATGACCTATATTGTTTAAGGATATAAAATACAAAACAAAAAACACTTACCAAGAATTGTCTACATCAACAGAAACCAAAACAAAATAAGAGGGAGATAAGCAAAACCTACGAAATTCATCCAAGTGTAGAAAACAAAATCATACATAAGTTGCAGAATTTTGAACAATTTACCTTCAGAGAAACTAAAACAGAGAAAGGGGCGTGGTTGACAGAGAAGGAATTGATAGAAGAATCACGGAGGTGATGAAGATAGAGAGAGAAACGCTTTTCCAGTAAAGAAAGAAAGGTGGGTTTTGATGTTATGAATTTTGAGATAAAGTGCTGTTTTTCGATTCTGAACTTCAATGCCGTTTCCACCTTCGTCTCAACTTTTTCAATCGATCTTCTTCCTAAATAACAACACATGAAATTTTTTTTGTTTGGGAAGGGCTGGGATTAATAGCAATGAGCCAGGGTTCGAAACCTTGAATTGACAATTGCTTATATTTACAAAAATTAAAAAAATTAAAAAGCCTTCTATGTGGACCACTCTTTCTGCTGGGTGCACCAGTGGCACCAAAAATTTATTTTGCTCTGTTTTGGGAAAGCCAGAAAGCCCAATACACCACAAAATTTTGGAACATGGTGGATTAACGACGTATACACTTTCAGTGATTGACACATGAAAAGTGAAAAATGGACTAACTAGTTTCTTATTTTTTGTTTTCAAATGGCATGGACCCTAGAAAGTTTTAATTTAACTTACAATTTTTTTATTGATTTGACATAAAGTGTGTCATAAATATTTTTCTATTTTCCCTGGTATGTGCTTCACCATGCATGATTAATGCGTCTAACACATTCTCCATCTTCATTTCTCGATATTGTTTAAAAAAAAAAAAAATTGAGAAGAGGTTTGCTTATTTTTCTCCAGCCTCATCCATTTTCATTGCTCTTCCAAACACATTATCACTTTGAAGTTGCAAGGATCGTGAAACTCCAATAAGTAAGTATATTTTGAAATTTTATTTATCATATATGATTATCAAAATTTTATAAAGTTTCAAACAAGACAATTTTTCAATATTTGATATTGAAAATGTGACCTTATTGAGATGAAAAAAATAATTTGATATATTGTTTTCCAGCAGCTACTAACAAGTGAAAATTTTTTTTAGGTGTCTTATGCAGATGGACTCAAACAGTTTTAGTCAAAATTTAGACTTGAATGAGCCTCCAAATTATATTGGTGATGATGATGATGTTGTTAGAAACAATTAGGAATGTAACAATGAGGAAAATCTAGTAAGAAATAAATTGATTGCATATCATGAGTTAACTACCTCAGATGTATTACAATGACATTTTAAAGTATTGAATTGACCAAGGAATTCTACTATTCATGCAGCAAGGTTTTGGGTTTGGTGTTCATAAGAATGGGGATCGATTCAATGAAAATGGGGATAAAATAGGTCGTCGATGATGTTGTGAAAAAGAGAGCAAGTGTGATGAGAATCATGCTAACCAAGTAGCACCAAAAGCACCTAAGGTCAAAGACAAGGTGTGGGTATCTTGTGAAATTTGAAATTCATAAGCACGATGAAAAACTAAAGTGGGGTGTGTCCAATTTTGTTGAAGACCACAGTTACAACCTAGCCTCTCCAAACAAGGCATAATTCATGTTAGTATTAATTAGTGTCCAATAGTTAATCATTGGTTGGTTGTAATGACACTTTATTTGTTTTTAAAGCATGTAATAATATTTGTTAGGCATTCTTTATTATATTGTATAAATGAGATTTCGTACAACGATATATAAAGTCCCTAGAATAAATACTGTATATGTATTATTATGATGTTGATCATAATTGTGAGATATGATATATATGAAGTATTCCTAGTCAATGAATCGTCAAAAATAGGGATATTAATGATTCTTCGAGACTATCATATGTTATGTCATTCTCTTGTAAAGAGAGAGTAGTGATCTTATAAACTACAAGCATGGAAATACTGAGACAAATATTTGGGTGTTTGTTAGTTTAACAAGTAAATTAAAATAACCCAACACGAGAAACCATATGGAGTCTTTACTAACGTGTCAATGAAAATTCTCAAGGTGTTGGTAGTATAAGTGATCTTCTAACTTAAGATCATCTAATTACCTTATTGTCATAACCCTTATAACTCGATATCGTAAATTCAAGTTTTAGATATCGTGTAAGTTTTAGTCATAAAATAGTAAACACATAAACAAATTAATTAAATAACAATATAGTTAAACATGGTATAATTTGATATCTTAGTGTAATCTTAGTATTTGTTATTATAAAGTAAATAATATTGTGACCAAGTAAACTTAAATGAGTGAATAATTAAGGTATAGGTGTATATATTAGGACTTAATTCTCCACCACAAGCAAATTAAATAAGTAAACAATACAATTTAATATGTGCAGTATATATATAAATATAAATATAAAACTAAGAATTAATTTGAGCCACACATTGAATCAACTTTGTTGACCATTGACTTTTGTACTTTCTTTTCTTTTTATTTTCCTTATTTCCTTATCCTTTTAATTCTCTCACTTGTTTCCTTTCCTCTTGGCCGATTCTTGGAAGTTTCCTCCACCTCCTTGCCTTTTGCTCTAGATTTTTCTAGTTTCTCCTTGTGGCAGCCGAGAGTGAGAGATCATTTTCCTCCTTTGCTTTTCTTTCTGTTTGGTCATGTACCATTTCTATTGCAGCCACAAGCTTCCATTTTCTCTTGGGTGCTGAGTTTGTGAGTGAATTTTGATGTGTTTTCCTTCTAGCTATGAGAGTTTCCTTTTCCTTCTTTTGGTCTACCATGATAGCCTCCCTTAGCAGCCATTCTTGCTGATTTTCTTGACTACTCCTCCAACTCTTGCTGGCTGTGAAAATAATCTTGGCCAAGAACTCCATGGTTGCTGTTGGTGGTTAGATCGCAGGGGTAGGCTGGCAGCCAGGATTTTTCCTCCTTCATTGGGCACTTCTAGCTAGTGTAATAGTTGCCTTTTCACCCTTGTGTTAGCAACAACAACTCCCTTTCATGACAACACACTAAGGACAACCACCCCTTTGTCTTAAGTTGTAAATTGTAGCATGATAATCTAAGAGGTACAGCTGCCCCCTCTTGTATTGATGGTTTTATGTCTTTCATTCAATTAAGGTAGTGGTTTTCCTTAAGTTAGAGACAATAAACATATAGGAGATTAGTTGATAATTGGCAAAAAGATAAATTGTGAAGTTGAACTAAGTTGATATAAGTATAGTTTAATTCAAGTTTGATGAATATTAGCTACTAGTTTAATTTATATGCAAATTGGAATATGAATATGATTGAAATTTGAGGATTTGTATTGAATTATTAGGATAGGTATATATATATATATACACGCACACACACACACACGCACAGCAATGGAAGTAATTTATGCACTCAAGATGTTTGTAAAAATACCTAAATGAAACTAGTTGCTAATAGAAGGACTAAAACTTGTTATAGGATGGGTTGATTCTTAGTTTTGAAGATTTTGTTAGTTTAATTGCTTCAAATTGATGGTATTCTTGTGGTTAATATTGTGAGTTAAAGAGTTAATGAAAATGAGTGAGTAGTGAATATGATCAAAGGACGATTAGTGTAGGTAGAATGAAGGAAATGTAGGTTGAGTGGTAAATGAAGAAGATGCAGGAGTAGACTTTATAAGTTAGAGAAATCTTCTATTTCGGGTATTTTCGAGATTGAATTAAATTAATATATATAATGAGAAAATGTATCTTAGGGTCTTGAGATGATATCTAAAAAATTTCGTAATCAGGTTCTAAGTATATTTATCTTTAGACCTATTGGACAACAACTTGGTTCGTGCAAGATTTTTAGCAAGCTTCAGTCAGTTTAGAGGGCTTTGTCGGGAGTTATAATTTGAATTAGCTTCTGACCTCTAAATAAGAATTGTTCCTAACATATTAAAGGACAATTATGGAGTTGTACAGGTTTTAATTCCATGTTATGTGTATTTTGGAGGTGTTGAAAGTCATGGTTGTAATTTTTGGGTCTTGACTGTACCTGTTTTGAATTAATTAATGTTAGGGGGTCTTAAAAGATGAATTAGTAGTAGAGTGCTGAAATGAATTGTTCTTAACATCTTGGTAAACTATACTGGAAATTTTTGTAATTTAAATCTCAAGTATGAGAATTCTATAAGCCTTGGAATCCGATGTTAACAACCAGGAATTGTGCTAATACTCTGTTTGTGTTCATGTGAAGAATTAAGTGAGTTCAAGGTTGATTTTAGGAGAAGTTCCTAAATAAGAAAGATATTTAACTTCCTAAAGATAATGTTTAAACTTGGTTTTATTAAGTTTGGTTAAGTATATAAGTGGAAATCAAACATATCTCCAAGATAGTGTGAAAATGCCTAAAAGGGGTAAACTTTAAATAAATATTTGAAACTTAGTATCTATAAATTTTCATAATTAAAAAAAATTTCATAATTAAAAGGGTTATAATTTATAAAATGGACAAACTAAGTAACACTTGGAAAATTTAATTGCAGCTCTGGAGAAATGTTGTTGAGTTAACGATGCACATAAATGCAAGATAAGGTGACGAGCAATGTCGGTATATGGTGAGTGGATTACAGTGCTATTTGGTTGCTAGATTATTATGTATAATTGTATGTGTATTTGAATAGATGTGTTATATGGAAAATAAGTATGTGTAGTGTTTCATTGAGTTATTTGAATTATGTTTGATACTTGAAATTATTTGTGGTTGATAAGAGCCAACGAAATGAATTTTTCTAAGATGATTTTTATTTCCAGGAATTGAAATCCAGGTGCACCTATGATATTCATATTTGATATTCTAAGATATTTTGATTCTGGTAAGTGTTTTAAAAAGAATTGAGTACTCAGCTCTTGTGGGGTGGATTGTGTAAGGAGAATAACTTATTATGTGGGCGCGTAAATTCCCAGTGAGGGAGATGTTTGTTGTGTGAGGCTGAGTTACTCGGTTGGTCCTTTATATACTCTGAGTGTTCTGATTACTTGGTTTGAAGCATAAATATCAAATTTGTCAATTGATTTGTCTATCTTATGAATTATGTGAATTGTGATTCTATGATAAGTACATGTACATACATATACCATTGAATTAAGATATGAATATAGTTACGTGAGATTAATTAATTGATATGTGGTTTTATGCTATGATTGATGCTAGTACCCTTTGGATACGATTTTCTACTCACCGAGTCCTTTGGGACTCACCACTCCTCTGTTTTTTTTTTTTTTTTAGTAATAAGATCTCTGTGAACGTCAGTGATTGATAATGGACTTGCCAAGAGATTGGCAACAAGATATGCTTTTCGGATCACCTACTTGAAGCCATAGGATGAAGAGTTTGCAGCCATTTTAGGGCTTAGTTTATGAAGTTTGAGTTATGGGACTTTGTGTTTAATTAATTTTTTTTTTTGTGAATGGCGGAGCTCCTTGTTGTCTTTAATGTTGTTGTTGTTGTGTAAAAACAGAATTATGTATTTGTATTTTTGGGTATGCTCCACATTGCCGGGAACCTCTGCTAAAATTTTCAATAAATGTTATATATTCAATAACAAGTCTATGTTTTTAAGTTAATTTAGTAAAGTTTTTCTTGATTTTAACTAAAATTGTTCGAGATTCATATGTGTTCAGTTGTGATATAGTCAAGGTTATAGAGGTTTGGTTATCCATTCCTTCGACCAATCATACACCCTTGAAGGGTGTGACACTTATATATGGATATATGTGTTTTGAGGTCAGTCCCCTTATCCTGTAATAAGGATAACACAGTGGTGATTACTGGACAAGTAGTGAAGTATATGCAGGTAGATGAATGATAGATAAAAAATTCAGCATCTCTAGTAAAAAAGACAAATATCACATGGCTGCTTGAGACAAGTGTGCCTTGTTCCAGAAATATTTGTAAAGTGAAAGAGATTAAAAAATATATATTTTATTGAATCTCTTTGAGTAACAAAACGTAAACTTGATTTCAAGTACTAATGAATTTAGTCAAAGATAGGTTTGATGTTAGAGCCCATGCCCTATGTCTATCTCGGGACATATTTAACACGATAACCAAGAACTAAAAGGTTTGATTAATGATCTTAACTTCGTTTGTACTTAAATGGTCATGATACATTGCTAGATGCTAATCTTGATCTATGAAAGTAAGTTGGTTGGTTAGTAAAACCAAAGTTAAATCACTTTTAATTTAATTGTACTTCTTAGAAAGTATCTAATTATATTTATTGCCAATGCACAAAAGAACCTAATGGGTTACACACTTTAATTGACTTAGGTGAAAAACCTAGAAGGATTAATGAAATTTTGGAATTAATAGTTAACTTCCAAGCATATAAGGGTAAAAAGATAATTGTACATACATATATGGAAAGACTAGTTTTCTTGAAGGCCAAGAAAAGGACTAGTAGGAATCCTAATTGTATTTGGAATCCTAATTAGATTTAGGCCACTAAGAGTCTAAAGGCCCATTAGTATTCATAATATTGTGGCTTTGGGCTTTATATTTAATGAAATTCTAAACATAGAATGACTATAATTCCCTAAGCCCTAGCTCCTAAATATGTATTAGCTTTCGTAGAACATGCGTAGCGTATAAATCATATTTATGATATATACATATATGTTATTAATAATTGATATACATATCAATAAATTATAATTAATAAAAAATAATTCTCCAAGTTATTGACATTAAACAAAAAAAATAAATCAAAAAAAATTTTAATTCACTAATATAAACATGTAATTTCTTAAAATTTTAAAAATGAAAAAAAAAATGACATAAAAATATTCTAATAATTAATTTATAAGATTTTTTCAAATTTTATTTTATAATATTATAATTTTCATAACTTATATATTATAATTATTTGTAACTTATTAAATAAAATTTTGAGAATTCAATTTTAATTACTATAATATTATAATAATGTAAACTATAATCTTAATATTTATTTTAATGTATAGTTATTTTTTAAAATGTTAATACATAAATTTGAGAAGAACTAAAAATATTATGATAATTAGGAATTTATTAAAGAAAAAAAATAAAAAAATTCAGCCTTAATTACAATTGATGTATAATTATTGAAAAATTAGTAAAAAGAAAAAAAATCAATAGTTCTAAAACAATTACAATTATATTGATATTAAAATAGAAAAGAATTAGAAAAAAAATAAAAAATTAATAATAATCTTTTTGAAGCAAAATCACAACTGCAAAATAACAAATAAATGTAACTATGTAATAATTAAAACTCATAAGGGTATTTAAAGAAATCAAAAGATTATTCCATTAAGCCACTTTTATATAGTATAGAAGTATAGATAAGCTAAAGGGATTTCGGCCAAGATTAATGCAACTAAGCTTGAATGCATGATACTAGATATTCAGCCAAGCAAGGATTGGAAGCAAGAAGAAGTTCTTGACAACTTATCCTCCTTTAGTTGTGACCCTTTTGTTAAAGCAAAGGAAGTTTTGCTTCAACAACAATCCACCATTAATGATTCAACCAAGTGGAAGCTAGGACATATCCTAAGGGTACATCGATTCCTTCGAATCCTTTTTGAAAAGGGTAAAGCATTTCTAACCATCAATTGTGTGAACAATTTCATTTAAGGTTTATTCGTTTGAATAGCTTACTAATCATTGATCATACTTTGTGTTTGATTGAGAGAATCATTTTGATGATTTGTGGATGAACTCCAAGTATCCCTAATAAACAATCAAACTAGCTGCATAAGAAAATTTTCAAGAGGTTAGTTTAATCTTTTGCTTTCGTAATATATTTATTTAATTGAATACCTAGGTTCTTGGTTAGAGAAAATTTTAATTCTGTTGTGTATACATGTGATGCATGACCCTAGATTTCCCAACATTGGTATCAAAACCTCTAGGTTTATTTCAATTAATTATATATGATTCTTGATTTTTATGGATATTCATAGTATTGAAGCATGTTATAGAATTTGTTTAGAATTTTCGTTTATGAAAAGCCCTAAAGAGTTTAAGGGTTTTAAGGTTTTTAGAATTATTCCAAACAATAAAAGTAAAACTTGGGGTTTAGGGTTTTGGAATTGTTCCAAACCCTAAAAGGTTAAGTTTACAGGGTTTTTGAGATTTGGAATTGTTTCAAACCCTATGTAATTTAGTGAATTAACTAAAACCAAGTGAAAGCCGAGGGCCCAGGTAAAAGCCTAGTCCCCTTGTAGACTGCCAAGGCACACACTGTCAAGGTAGAACCACCAATGGCTAAGCCACCAAGGCCAAGGGCACAACCAAGGCTTAGCCAAGGGCCAAGGCCCACGACTCAGGCTTATTCTCTGAAATAAGGGTATTTTGGCAAAATTCATAAAATAAAAGGGATTTCAAATGAATTGGTTAAATTATATTTTCTAAGTTGTTAGTGAAATTAAATTTAAATAGATGATGATCCATAAGTAATCAACAATCAAAATATTTAATGTTTTGCATTATGAATGTAAGATAGGTGGAATAATTAGAATAAGGATGATTATGGACCACACATACATTTTGAATGTATGCTTTGTTTTGGTATTTTTGGAAAATAGGGCATGCTTGCCCTGCCTTATCTCCTATTCTTTATGTAATTCTCTTCTCATCTAACTCCCCTCAAATGTAACTCAAGGTTTCTTACAAATTATGTAATAGTTGCATAGGTTAGGATTTAGTTAGATTTGAATTTACTTGTAAATCAAGCATATAGAGATGAAGATACCAAGATAAAGTAAAGACAAGGATGTGGTGGGACTATGTCAAGTCTTAGGATTTGGTTTTCCTATGTGTGGAGGAAATCAAACGGTCCATAATCATCCCCTTATTTTATTTTATGGCTTGCTCATATATATATGTTATAATTGCTTGTGTTGTATTATGGATATATATATGTATGTATGCATATCATAGTAAGACCTTAGGATTCAAACCTATCCACAATTAAAGTTCCCTCTAAATTATTAAGTCACATGTTAAGAACATGTTGCCTCCCATTATTGTAGTATAAGGGAAGTTCTATTTATTTCTATTTGTTTGGCCCACGTTAATGTAATCGTACATGGAACTCAATTATGCCATAAAATATATGTGATATATTAGAATAATGGTTAGGACTTATTATTCTGATGGTTGATAGCAAAGTTGTGCTACCAATGCTTCGCATACTGCACTTCTAAGCGAGAGATGCCTGGTCCACGGTGAGGCACTGGACACTCGTAGGTTGCTCCAAGGCAGCACTACTACCTTCACTAGCTTGGAAGTTCCTCTTATAGAACTTTCTCATCACATTATCATCAATGGGATTCTTGGCATGCTCGATTTGCTCACCATCATCACACTGAACTTCAACAGCAAAGCACAACTCCATGATTAAAGATGGGAACTAGAGTCCTAAATGCCTTCCATTCATACTCTGCATAATAGCATTATGAATAACTTTACCCACATCAATAGTCATACCTTTCATAATAGCATAGAGCAACAGTGCTTTATCTTTCGTCACATCACTGGCATGATAGGCAAGATGTTTGCTAGCAAGAAATAGTACCACATCTGGGAATGAGCCTCAAGCTGACTAGCCTTGAAACTCACTAGCACTCTATTAGTCATCTTCCAAAGTGACCCAGTGTAACATAATTCATCAATGAAAAATGTGAAGTCCACTTCCCCACAAATAAAGCTCACTTATTCATCCTTATTATAGCACAAAGCTTTATAGAAGTTGATGGTTATGCTGTCAAATGGGACCATCTTTCCTCGCAGAAAAATTGTACCATCAACTTATTCCCGGACATTTACTTAGAATTCTCGAACCACTGGTAATACAGCTGCTCGTGGTTCCGCTCTCAACCTCAACCAACTGCGATTTCCCATGAATGTATACACAAATGGGAAATGTTGCTTTGTACATGTAAATCCACATTGTTGAACGGTGCTCTTATACATCATCTAAGTGAAGTACTGCTTCTCAACTGCAAGAGATGAAAATTTTGACGTATCATGACTGGTAGAGGACTAACTAGTGGTTCGAGCATGCTTAGGAGCCATAGTCTTGAAAAACAAATAAGCATAATCCAATCCTCACAATTCTCATTAACACAAGTCAACCAGAACCCTTAATCAACAAAAGGTCTCTAACCTGTAATAAACCAAGTAGTACTCAGGCATAATATAATACAATTACGAGCAACCCAAGCATTTTATAATAATATTCCATGACTATATCAACCCTGCCTCACTCAATTCAAAACCAACATGTCAATGCACATAAATGAAGAAGTGGAATGGGAATGATATCAGGACATTGTATATACTTATTTGATATGCATAATACAAACAAAATCATATGAGCATATTTACCGAACTTAAAATGTAACCCCTACGTAACCTAAACCCAAGCCAAAATATAAGAGATTGTGAAAAACCCATAAATAATCACTCTAACCCAAGGAACTGCACATATGTTTTCAACAAACTCACACCATCATGCTTTATTAACAAAATTTGGAAGAGGGATATAGAAAACTTACTTGGTAGTCTGAAAATCACAAGCAAAGTAGCAATGACTATGAGTGACTTATGATCCTAAGTGGGTGTGTGAGGTTTTTGTAAAGATTTGAAGGCTAAGAGTCTAAAATTTGAGAGAGATGGGTTGAGGTTGAGAGTTTGTGAATTAGGGATTTAGTTTTATCATTTTAAAGACTAAAATCCTAATATGGCGTCGCAGCATGAAGTAAATAGCATCGCGGCTCCATGCCTTAAAATTTTAAATTTTGAAAACACGAGTTAAGCATCGTGACATAATGCATATACCGCTATAGCGTTTTACTATCAGGTTGAAACCCATACTTTCTTGAAATAAGATGCCGCAATGCATGTGAGAAGGCACCGCGACTTTTTTCTTTCTATGTAAAAAATGCATTTTTTGGGTTTTGGGCCCCGCAGCTCAAGTGTTGTACCATTGCAGCGCTGTGCTCTCTATTTGAAAATTTATAATTTTGAGATTTGGACCCCGTGGTGCGATGCATTAGTCTCTGAGTTCATACCTGGGTTTTATAAAATAGGAAGCCGTGAAGTGAAGGGATGCAGTGCCACTGCGTGATGCTCTTGGGTTGAATTACCTTCTTTTTGGAGTGGGGGTGCTGCGACGTAAAGGGATGCAGTGCCACGGCATGATGCTCTAGGGTTGAATTATTTTCTTTTTGGAGTAGAGGCGCTGCGGCATGCTGTATCATAGCTCCCTGGCGTCATGGCTTCTGGCTATGATTTATGATGCTTTCATTGGCCTTATAGAGATAAGATAAAGGCTAAGTAAAAGATAAAAATCAACAAAACTTAAATAGAGAAATAAGTGAGAAATTTGGGTTACCTCCCAAAAAGTGCCTGGTTTAAAGTCCTCGACTTGGCTTGGTGTTGCTTAAGTGGCATTGCCAAGATTAATGGAGGTATGATTGTCATCAATTTTTCCTCCCTAATAACATCTCAATCTTTGTCCATTCACTTTGAATGTTTTATGCGGATTAGTAGCAATCAACTTCACAACATTGTATGGAAACACGACTATCTTGACTTGAGCTTTCTAGGGAAAAGCTTTAATCGGGAATTATAGAAAAGGACTTGTTGACCCAGCTCAAAGTGGTGCTCAACAATCCTTTAATCATGTAACCTCTTGTCTTCTCCTTGTAGAGTTTGGCATTCTCATGAGCGCTGAGCCTAAATTAGTTCGTCTCGTTTAGTTGGAGGATTCTCTTCTCACGAGCAGCCGTATAGTCAAAATTCAGCTTCTTAATTGCTATAGGCATTATGTTCTAACTCAACCGATAAATGGCAAGCCTTGCTAAAAACCAATTGAAAAAGGGACATGCTTAAATTGTAAGTTGTATGGTATGCCCATAGTGCATCGTCTAATTGCTTGGACCAATGCTTTCTCGAAGACACATTGTCTTCTATAGGATTCTCTTGATTTATCAATTGGAAACCTTAGCTTGTCCACTTATTTATGGATGATATGCTAGTGCAACCTTGTGTGTCACCTTATATTTAGCAAGAATGGCCCTTACTTGTTTGTTGCAAAAGTGAGACCCTTCATCACTAATAATTGCTTGGGGTGTGTTAAAGCATGTGTAGATGTTCTTTTTAAGGAATTTAGTCACAACTTTGGATCATTGGTTGGCATAGCAATGGCTTCACCCCACTTAGAGACATAGTCCACAGCAACAAGGATGTATTAATTGGTGTATGAAGAGATAAATGGACCCATAAAGTCCATCCCCCATACATCAAACAATTCAACTTCAAGAATATTGTTGAGTGGCATCTCAGTCTTTCTAGAAATGCTGCTAATCCTTTGGCACCTGTCACATTTGGAAATAAAGTTATTAGTGTCATTAAATAATGTTGGCCAATAAAAAAAATAATTGGAGCACTTTTCCTATTGTTTGGCTCTTTCCAAAGTGATCTCCATACTTTGAAGCATGATAGTGATGGAGTATGGTCTCTACTTCTTCCTTCGGAACACACTTCTTAAAATTTGATTAGCACGATGCTTAAACAAGAAGGGGTTATCCCAAACAAAAAAAATCTTATATCATGTAAAAAAATTTCTTTTGTTAAGGAGAAAAAACCTTGCCAACTATATAGTTGACAAAGTCAACATACTAGGGCAACCTCTTATGAACAACATGGAAGAGTTGTTCATCCAATAAAGTTTCTTTGATGTTAATGGGCTCAACCACTTTATCTTCCCCTTCCAGTCCTTGATAAGTTATCAGCTACTTGATTGTTAGAGCCCTTTCGATCTCTAATCTTTTAGTCAAATTCTTGAAGTAAAAAGATCCAACTTATCAATCTAGGCTTTGCATCATTTTTATCAATCAAATACTTAATAGCAGAGTGGTTAGTAAACACAATGACAAAAGTTCCATTTAAATAAGAACGAAACTTATCAAAAGCAAACATTACTGATAAAAGTTCTTTTTTAGTTGTGGTATAGTTCAATTGGGCACCAATCAATGTCTTGCTAGCATAGTAATAAAGTGAAGTATCTTTTCTTTATGCTGCTCTAACACTGCTCTTATTGCAAAGTCACTTGCATCACACATTAATTCAAAGGGTAGGTTCCAATTAGGAGTCGCAATTATGAGGGCATATATTAATTTGCTTTTCAACTTTAAGAGTGCAGCAAGACATGCATCATCAAATATAAATGGAGTGTATTTTTCTAGGAGATTACAAAGTGGTTTAGAAATTTTTGAAAAATCATTAATGAATGTCTTATAGAAGCCGACGTGCCCTAGAAAGTTTCTATTTCCTTTTATTGAGTTAGTGGGAGATAATTTCTTTCTAGTTTCAATATTTGTTCTATCTACCTCAATTCCCTTACTAGACACACTATGGCCTAGAAGTGTGCCTTCTTGTACCATGAAGTGACACTTATCCCAATTTAAGACTAAGTTGGTCTCTTCACATCTTTTAATCATTCTACTTAAGTTATGGAGACATTCATCATATGAATCGCCTAAAACTGAAAATTTATCCATAAAAACTTCAAGCCCTTGCTTCACTATATTGGTGAAGATGACCATCATGCACCCTTGAAAAGTGACTGGGGCATTGCAAAGGACCAAAGGCATTCTTCTAAAGGAAAAGATGCCATAAGAGCAAGTAAATGTGATTTTTTTCTTAGTCTTCTAGGGTAATAACAATTTGGTTATACCCAAAATAAACATCTAGAAAGCAGTAATACTCCTTAACTTCCAGCCAGTCTAGCATTTAATCAATGAAAGGAAGGAAGAAAGCTATCCTTCCTTGTGGCTTTATTAAGCTTCCAATTGTCTATGCGTACCCTCGAACCAGTAATGGTTCTTGTTGGAATGAGTTCGTTATTTGCATTTACATTAACTATCATTCCTCATTTCTTTGTTATATATTAAATAGGACTTACCTAATGGCTATATGAGATTGGATAGATAATTTCAGCATCCAGCCACTTGATTATCTCTTTTTTCACTAGCTCTTTCATTATGGAACTAAGCCTTCTTTGATACTCTATACTAGCTTTATGATTATCCTCGATGAGGATGTTGTGCATTCAAAAGGAAGGACTTATACCCTTAATGTTAGTTATTATCTATCCCAAAGCCCTCTTATGTTCTTTCAACACACGAAGGAGATTTTCTTCCTGCATGTTAGTAGATATGCAGAAATAATAATAGGCAAAGTGGATGAAGGACCAATAAAAGCATACCTTAGGTGATTAGGCAATGGTTTAAGTAGGAGGCTCTTCAATCAATGGCCTTGATCCCGATGGAATGGATGGTAGTAAACCCAGATTTTTGAATCTTAGATTCGATATCAGCATGTGTGATGTTACATCCAATAATTTCATACACTCCACAAATTCTTCATCTTCTCTAGTAGTGTGTGAAATTAAGGAGGCTTCAAGAAGGTCTTGAGTAAGGTTGCTCACCATGTGTATTGCGAAGCATTCATCATGATCTTAAGAGAATTTCATACATTGGGAAACATTGAACTTGATTTCTTGATTATTCACCCCAATAGTGAGCTCACCCTTTTGGACATCAATTAATGTCCTCTAGTAGCTAGAAAAAGGTCTTTATAAAATAATAGGTATCTCTTTATCTTCTTGCACATCTAGAATTATGAAATCAATGAGAAAGATCAATGTGTCCACCTTGACTAGAATATCCTCTACAATTCCCCTAAGATATGTAAGTGATCTATTGGCCAATTGTATAGTGACTGAAATGGGTTTTACTTTTCCTATTCCCAGCTTTTGGTATATTGATAAGGGCATTAAGTTTATGCTAGCACCCAAGTCACAAAGTGCATAACCAAAATGTTGTGTGCCTATTGTGCAATGAATAGTAAAGTTACCTGTATCCTTTAATTTATGAGGGAGCTTCTTTTGAAATATAGCGCTGCATTCTTTAGTAAGTGCCACAGTTTCATAGTCACCAAGCTTCCTCTTTTTAGACAGAATATCTTTCATAAATTTAGCATAGTTTGGCATTTGCTTAAAAGCTTTATCAAATGGGATGTTTATACGGAGCTTCTTGAATATGTCCAGAAATTTCTTGAATTGTTTGTCAAGGTTCAGTTTTTGGAATCTTTATGGGAATGGAAGAGGAGGAGTTGTTTTTTGTGGTTCAATTATTACCTTTTTCTCCTTCTTTTCTTCTACAGCTTATAGTAGACAATTCTTCTTTAGTAGGAGATTTGGGAGCTTTATCATCAATTTTCTTTTTTGGCTTCTCTAACTATTTCCCACTCCTAAGAGTGATTACCTTGCAATGTTCTTTACTCTCCTTCCTTAGGTATGCCTCGGTGTCACTAGGAAGGGCACCTTAAGGTTTACTTGTCAAGGCATTGGCTAGCTGCCCAATTCATGTCTCTAACATTCTCAAGGAGGCAACTTGGCTTTGAATAACCAAGTCATTTCTAGACATGTATTACAGAAGCATGTCTTCCAAGGAGGGTTTCTTTTCCAAGGCTACTTGCCTTTTTGTCTCTTGAAGTCTTTGTGGTGGATTAGGCCTTACAACTTGTGCAACTTGATTATTCCAAATAAAGTTCGAGTGGTTTGTCTACCCCAGGTTGTATGCGTTGGAATAAGGGTTGTTTTGGAGGTTGAAGTTTTGCACATATTAAACTGCTTTAGTATTTAGGCATTGGCTTATGGTGTGACATTCGCTGCAAGCTTCACATACTATAACAGTGGCTTTAAGGTGTTAATTGCACCCCAAAATTATCAAATGTTTTCCCCAACCCAACTACTTGTGTTGTTAAGGCAATGATGGCATTAAGTTCATGTACCCCAGCAACTCTCCGGGATGCTAACCTTTCGAATGGCCATTGATAGTTATTTGAGGCCATTTTCTCTAAAGGGTCAAAAGCATCATCTGTAGACTTTACCATCAAAGCACCTCTAGCAATAGTATCAATGGTGGTTCTAGGTTTGTTTTCCAAACCATTGTAGAAAGTATATACTTGCAGCCACTTGGAAATGTCATGATGTGAGCATTTTCGCATCAATTCTTTATATCTCTTCTATGCCTCATAGAGAGATTCTTGATCTTGTTGAAGGAATGATGTGATTTCATTTCTTAGCTTAGCGGTGTTGGTGGGAGGAAAGAATTTGGCTAAAAAATTTGTGCTATGTCTGAGTAAGTGGTGATGGAGTTTTGAGGTAATGAATACATCCAACTTTTTGCCATATCTCAGAGTGGGAATGGAAAAAAGCCTGAGTAGGACTGCATCATTAGAGACGCTATTATATTTAAATGTGTCACATAATTCCAGGAATGTGACTAGATGAGCATAGGGGTCGTCACTAGGTAAACCACCAAACTATGCAGATCATTGGATCATCTGGGTTGTGCCCGGTTTTATTTCAAAGTTATTGGTAGTAATGGTTGATCTTTGTATGCTAGAGTGAAGGACTTGCACAAGAGGGACAACATAATATCCTCAAAGCCTTGTTTTCAGGTGCTTGTGGTTCTTCAGTCATCACACTAGAGTTTCTTGAAACTTGGTTTTCCCTTACCTTATGAAGTGTTCGTTCGATCTTGGAATCGTATGGTACTAGTTCCAAGTTTCGAGTGTGTTGCATGCAATGTTAATAGCATTTGCAATTAAAAATAAGAACTTAAGTTAGAATCAAGTATGCTTATTGAAATTAACAAATAAAGTAAATACATTCCTCGGTAGCAGCGACAAAAACTTGACACGAATTTTACCTATACAAGCACATGTATCGTCCACAAGTAATATAGATAGAGTAGAGATCATTCCCACGAGGAATAGTTTTACTTTATAAGCTAATTATCAATATTATGCAGCCTAATCCTAATCAAGTCAATACAAATTTCATAGATTATTTAGTAAATTATATAAAGATTATAAACTAATACTTAGGTGTACGATATCCCTCACACTACACCTAAGTTTACCTTAACTTAATTCTATTCATGCAATAGTCCAAATATTAACCCAAATTTCTTAATCAATTACTAACATATTCCTATGTCTAGCTATTATATATTTTTCTTAATCTTTCGCTATATGCCTATGAGAAATACCCTAAAACAAATTCATTAAGAGCCAATCTAAGTATATTCTATCTCTTTAACAAATTAGATTATTAAATTTAGATGGACAATCTAGACACAAGCCATATTGCCTAAGCTTAATCTTGAAATTGACTCTTCCAAGTCAGTGCCAGAATTCCTAATTAGTCTAACTAGTGATTAATCAATTAAAAGCATTAAGATCAACGCAACACATATATTTGAAACTAAAGCATGCATTAAATTAAAACTAAAGCCACATCGGCTACATGTGAGTTTAATGGCAACCCTAGAATATGACTACTCCATACTAACTATAGAAAACACAAATATAAAAGATATAGCCATTACAAGTAATAAGAAAATAACAAGAAGGGAGTAGAAGACTAGAAGTTGTCAGGCTACAGGTCTTTACTAGCTCCTTAAGTATTCTCTATCACGAGCTCTGGTATATCCTCAAACTTAACCTTAACCTCATTATATAGACCTTTTGATCCTAGTTCAACTAAACTAGGGATTCCCTAAAGCACGTAACGGCACCGCGGCGTGGCCTTCCATTGCTCTACGGCGCCTTAGCCTCTATATAGTCCTTTTCGGATTCTAAATCATCACGCCGCGACTTCATGTTGTTAGGCACTGCAACACCATCTTCTAAGATTATTCACGAAGTCATCTTTCTGGGCAGCTTGAATAGGTCATCGTGGTGTGTAGTGGTTGGGCGCCACGACGCTAAGTTCTCTGCCTGATTATGAAATTTATGATTTTACCGATGTTCGCGGCATAGACATGGCTCATGCCATGGCACAGGTCTCTCTGCCTGATCTGTAAACTTTTCTTTCACGCACTGCGACGTTATCTTCCCTAGCGCCACTGTGCTAACCTTCAATACTTCTCCTTTTATGTATATAACTAAGACGCTACAAAACATCTAAAACATATTAGACAACCAAAAAAAAAAAAAACTATTCCCAATTGTATTAAAACACTATAAACTCCTAAAAACCTAGAATAGCTAAAACACTTAATTTTACTAACATTCTAACTCTAAATCCTATGACTAGCATGAAATAGGAATAAAAAGTGTAATGAAATAACTCTATTTTACCGATTAATCAATCATCTTCTTACCTTATATGTGATTCCATTGTTTTGATGTCATTTCCCTTATCGATTAATCGACTATGAAGTAAAGCAAATGCAGGTAGATAAATGATAGACGAAGAATTCATCATCCTCAATTAAGAGGATCGATATCCCATGGCATCTTGAGACAAGTATGTTTTGTTCCTGCAATTGTTGCAAAGTGAAAGAGATTGAGAAAAGTGTTTTCTTGGATCTCCTTGAGGAACAAAACATAAATGTGGTTTCAAGTACTAATAGGTTTAGACAGATAGAGAGAATACTAGAATCTATGCCCTATGTCTATCTCAAGATATGTTTGATGAAATGATTGAATTACATGGTAACAAAGCATTTAAATGTTTGATCAATGATCTTAACTTTGCTTGTACGTGGGTGGTCATAATACATTACTAGATGTCAATCTTGATCTATGAATGTAAGTTGGATGGTTTAGCAAAACCAACGTTAAATTAAAAGTGTTTTAATTTAATAGTATTTCTTAGGAAGTAACAAATTACTTTTATTGCCAATGTATGAGAGAACTTAATAGGTTACACACTTTAATTGACTTAGATTAAGAACCTAGAAGGATTAATGAAGTTTTGAAATTAATAGTTAACTTCCAAGCATATATAGCTAAAAATGAAATTATCACCTACACATATACTGTAAGACTTGTTTTTTGAAAGTCAAAAAAAAGTTTTGTGGAATCCTAATTGGATTTGTAATCCTGATTGGCAATGTGTCTCACATAATAACTTTTGGGTAGATCATTCATTTTTTCCATAAAGGGCTTGCATATTACATGGAATGTTTAAGTAATTTATTTTATTTTTATGTTAAAAATAATTATTGTTTTAAAGTTTGATTTTTTTTTTTTTTTAATTTTCAATACCCAAAAAGAAGAAAATTTTTTTTTCTTATAAGACAAATAAAAGAAGGAGAATTATATAATATCCTTTCATAAAAGTGGGGTCTTAAATACCCTACCCATGTGTATAAATCATACACCATTTATTTTTGTTGTTTTTATCACAACCATTAATACTTTTCAACTGATTACTTGATTCTTGCAAGTTTATAATAATCTTGTTTTCACCCCAAATTTATATTTTTTCTCAATTTGGTATCTATGATCTTGCCTTCCTTTACCTATCTGCCTCAAATTCTTCTACCTACTTTCAATTCTCCCTCCTATGGAAGTAGTCCTCTTGAAGTTGGTTCCTCGAGTTTTCCTGGGAAAGAAGGGGCTAAATCAGAGGACAATGAATTGCCAGAATATGAAAGTGATGATTTTGTTAATGGATCTAAATTTGATGATAATAGTGGCAAAACCAATGATACTCTAATATATGATCAAGATGAAGAAATGGATCCAAATGACTAATCTGGGTATAAATATTATACTTCCTTGTACTTGTTAATGGCACTATTAAAGTACAGAAAAACTAGATACTGACAACCAGTGATTCTGATACAGATTAACTCTCGTGGAGGAGAAAAGAGACGATTTGGAGGAGAAACTCAAATTTGAAGAAGCAAAGGCCGAAGAAAAGGAAGGCGATCTTGACAACGAAAATGGTTTAGATTTGGTTCTTGAATAAGAAGAAGCCATTGTTGTATTAAATGATTTGCAATTGTATTTATGATTATAGAGAATGAAATGGTATACATGAGCCATTGTAATGTCGGTGAAGGAGAATACCAATCAGTGGAACCAGAAAAGGGAAAGGACAAAGATGAAATTGAAACATTCAGTAAAATTGTGGGTGAAAATATAATTATCAAATATTTTGTGCAATTTGCATATATGGCTTACACAAGTAACATCGACAAGTGATTGATTTATATTGTGACATCTAATAAAAAAGAGAGTATTGATATGTAAATTATAAAAGTTGTTAGGTGTATTACAAATAAGTTAAAAGACAAAAATTCAAACGTCATATGTTTTGTCTTTTAGTCTATATATAAAAATAAGATAGTGCACATAGCACTATCCTAAAAAAAATTGAACACTTAATACCCCCACTTTCAAGAGTGTGTATAGTTCACATTAAAAGAAAACTACATCGAAAAAAAAGAATTTTCAATAGAATTTGTTTTAAAATTAAATTCTTTTTCTGTTAAAACAAATAGTGCCTATGAGTATCTTATTTGGGTGATATATTTTTTAAAAAAAAATTACACTTAATGCTCTAAATAGTCATAATCTCAATAACATGCAATACATCACTTACTTCTTTTAAAACATTTTATTTACATAAGTACGAGTTTTTCTAAATAGTACTCTTAAGACAAAAAATTGCTAAGATGATAGAAATAATTTATTTTGCTAAAAAAAAATCCTTTATATATTACATGTAAACCAATATTGTAGCAATATCGTAGAAGCCTGATTTTCTAGGAGGTTAAAAAGAAATAATAATTTATTTGTTTAAGTTTGGAGTGTCGAATTTTGAATTGTTGTCATTTGTTGAAAGTTGGAACATCTTCACCTACTCCTCAAAAGCAACCCTTTATTTGCATTCCCCAACCCCCTTAAACCCCAGCACAGCTAACCCCTTTCTGACTGCGCCGAATTCGTCTCTTCAATTTAAATCTCGCTCAACCCTCTGAAACCCTAATTCACTCCACCATGAGCTCTACCTTAGCCACTGCATCATCATCATCTTTCTTCCATTTCAATTCCATCTCTGTAAAACAACTTTCACCTTCAAATCTTCGTTACACCTTCCCAATTGTTCGTAGTCCCCGCTGTATCCCCCGCCTTAGGGTTAGTGCGTCCTCAAGTATTGGTCCCACCTCTAGCTGACAATAACCCCATTTTTCAGAAGCTTAAAAGCTATGCTGGAGCTGCAATTTTCGTAGGTGCTTCGGCCGTGATGATCGGGAAGGTCTCTGAGTTGCCAGCCAGAGCCGAATCCCCAGTTGTAGTAACAGAACAGGCTTCTGTTCTTGAAGGAGAGAATCAAATTAAGCAAGCGGAGCAGGAGCAATCCTCGCCTTTGACCGAGTTTCTTGAATCGAGTTCCGAAGCTGTTGAAGCCCTGAAATCACTATTACAACAGCAGCTCGAGAATGGTGAGGATTCGGAGGCTTTGAAAATTTTGAAGCGCTTAGTTTCAGCGCAACCAGAAGTGACGGAATGGAAATTCCTTATGGGAAGGTTGCTTAACGAAATGGGTGATACCGAAAATGCTCGGAATGTGTTTGAAGAAATTTTGGCTGTGAACCCATTATCTTTTGAAGCATTGTTTGAAAATGCTCTGTTAATGGACCGTTTTGGCGAAGGACAAGCTGTGATTGAACGGTTAGAAGAAGCTTTGAGTATTGCACAGGAGGAAAACAAAACCAAAGAGGCACGTGATGTGCGGCTGATAATGGCACAAATACAATTTTTGCAGAAGAATGTAGAGGAGGCTTTGAGTGGTTATCAACAACTGACAAAGGAGGACCCTAATGATTTTAGACCATATTTTTGTAGGGGAATGATTTATAGCTTGCTTGATAAGAATGTGGAGGCAAGAGAGCAGTTTGCCAAGTATAGGGAGCTTTCCCCTAAAAAGTTTGAGGTTGAGGGGTACTTGAGGACACCATTGTCAAGGATGAAATTGTTTGGATCAGAAGAGAACTAATTATGAGGTTCTTGATATGGAAACTACACAGAAATAAGGATGCGGGTATAAAGATCTGCATCCATAACGGCAATCGAATTTTCAGGTGTTTTTCCTCCTGTATTTTTATTTATTTTGTATTCTGAATATTGTTGTGAATTTAGAACCAATGTGGATGGTTCATTTAGGATAAAAGAGAAATAAGGATATGCCAACTTACTTTACAAACCTTGGCACTGGGTGTAACTTTTGCTTTTGAAGTGGTGAAGAACTATTCTTCACATCAACATTAACATTCTAGAGAAAACTTGTTTATTTTGCTTTCTCATATCTAATTTTCATTCTTGTGAGATGTGATTTTGGTGGAGAACAAAGTAGTAGGATTTATGATGTATAATTTAAATACTATTGATGTAAAAGTTGAAGTGACAATCGAAAGGCAAAGATAAATCCAGATTTCTAATAGAAAGAAAACTAATAATTCCTAATAATACTAAAATACTACTTATTTATCCCTAATTCTAATATTACATAATTTAAATACTATTAAATTATACATTATAAATCCTATTATTTCATTCTCCACCAGATTTTCTAGTTTGGTGCAGTAATGAGAAATTCCTATTCATTATAATATATGCTATATAGAAATCTGTGATTGATGAGGAGTTTTGCTCTTTGATAATTGTTCCAGTTGTTGTTAATTCACTAATTTGAAGATGGTAAATAAGAATGGCCATGATTATGATATCCAGGTACGTGGTTATTTGAAATAAATATAAACTGCTTGTTGTCAAAATTCTGTCTAAGAGTGATTTGTACACCAGTTACTTTGATGCCAGAAGTTTCCCTTGTAATTGGTAATTTCTGTTCTAGTATCTAAGATTCATAAATCTCGAGGTTATAACCACAAAAAGGTGAAAAACAATTTGATCTCATTTAGCATTCAAACACTAATAATTATCTTGAAGTATCTATCTATGTAACTATGCTATAAAAAGACACAGGCTTGTTCCAATATCTGGTATATGTATACTCGTTTTGTTAATTCTTTCTTGATCTCCCTGCAATGATGTTTCTGGTCTCCTTGTTATGGACAGATGTGAGCATGAACTTCCTTTTTGTTTCTTTTAAACTTTAAGACATGATTAAAATGAGTCAATGGATGTGTATAATATACATACAGTCAGTGGATATGTAGGGAAATGACATATATACACGTTTAGGAGCCATTGCATGTGAGTTTGACAGGGCAAGCTAAAGCTTAGGTAAAGTTATTCTTAGTACTAGGATTTGTAATGGTGGAGGGAATTGCTATATAGCTGGTTTATGACTTACTGCCTGGAAGGTATTCAGCCAAAAAACTGGCACTATTTCTCGCAACAACAATAATTAGTTTAAAATTTCAACATGAACTGATATTGTGGCTTTCGTACAATGAACTCTACTTATACACAAGTGAACTCTTCTTGTGCTTTCGAGTTCCTGACTGCGAAGCAAAATGTTAATTTTTTATTTTCCTTTTTAGGAGTCCTTGGACCTGGAGGTGACTTGAATTTTATTATGCCTGGAAGAGGGTACAATTCAATGTTAATGTAAAAGTAGTTTTCGAAGTTCAGAAATTTGGATGGAAAAAATAACTAGAAGAGGAAAACGGAAAAAGAGCAAGAAAACAATGATTAGAAATGTCTCTTTTCCACTATTACTCTTTTTAAAATATATAAGCTGATAGTCAGTAAAAGTTTGCTTCTCTATGTGGTGGTTTATTATGCAAAACCTCCGTCATTTAATAGCTTAACAAGTAGAGCCGGGAACTTAGAAATAGTAATGGAAGTCCCTTTGCAGATTTACATTTCCTATTCATGGTTGCATCTATTACGTTTCTTAAGTTACTCGCTATAAATCGTTGGGTACTAAGGATTTTACATTCGCTACTTTTTGTAATTGCTTAAATGGGATCCTATCTATTTAGCGTGAGCCACTTGCACTTAAACAAGTGCGATCTCGAATCATTGGAATTCGCTTTGCTTGCTATCCCTTCTATTATATTAAAAGTATTCCCCGGCTCGACAAATGTGAAATGACTGGGATGCCCGACCAGACCGCTCTACCACCGAGCTACCGAAATGGACGAACGGATGGGATGATCGATCCTAGTCAACCAAGTGGTGGAAGTCGCCAGCCTTTCTAGACCAAGTGACTGTAGTAAGACCACACCACTGTATTGCGCTTGAGCGGCCGCCGGGCAGCAACTTTCATTTAAATAAAAATCTTCATAGTAGAATAATCTTCATTTATCTACAGGTTTTGCGCCTTTCATTCTCTCGTGTAGCGGAAGAGGGAAAGCAACCCGGGATTACATACGATGCACTTATTGAAAGTGCAATTGGCACTTTAGCTTGATACTTCAAAGTTAAGGCATGGTCGTATTGCTCTTTTCCACCAAATTAGAACCATGTCTGATGTTTATGATTCGGGATCCCCTGAATTGTCTTGTACTATGATAGGATAGAGGACAAGGTTATTTTGGATGGGGATGATATTGATCCGGATCAAAACAGCTGAGACAAGGGCAAATGTGTTATTTTATTAATTCTGAGGCTATAAAATCCAAGATAGGATAGAAGAGTGGGGATGATGAAAAAAGACGAATCTTTTGGCTCTCTCTTTTGTAGCCATCCCTCTGTAACTCCTCTTTCCCTTCCTATACTCTCCAATTCTTGCTCTGTAGCTCAAATTTATTGTACTTGAATCATCCATGACGGAAATTGAAATGTCTCTTTCTACCTATATCATGCTTCCTGTTTGTTGTTATCTCTGTATGATAGATTCAGTTCCTATCAGGGGGTGTCCAGATACAGAGGCGGAGACTCGTTTTGGAACTCCTCTTTTTATGGTAGGAAACAAACGTCCTTCTCGTGAGCCTACATGACTTGGACTGCCATGTATTTTTTATTAAAAAGAGGGAAGCGAAAGCGCCTCCGATGTGGCGCCCCCGGAACAGTGTTCCATTAAAAGAAAGCGGGTCCAAGCGGGAGAATATTTTGTTTTTGGTCTATTCTTTTGAGAGCTTTCTTGTACTACAATAATTTCTAATCATACACACAAGCACTGAAATTCAGAATTGGAAATAAGTTATTTGATTAGTTTGTTAAGTGGTTTTCAATTCATTCAATCGTGGTGGAATTTGATGTCTTACTTTTGACTTGTTAGTAGTAACATTTTCCTAGGGATGAGGGATAGCTTGGATCTGGAATCTATGCGCTATTGGAGCTATGTTCGGGCTGTTAATAGTAACATTTTCGTTCATGAATACTGGATAGACCTGTCTTTTCTGACCTAAAAATCTTCTAAATTGCTCAAAATTTTTATTATTTTATTGTTTACGTTTTTAACTTGTGAGTAAATTAGTAATTTTGATAATTATTAAGATGAAGTACTGATTTCGGTTGGAGCATCTTCATCTAATTTCATTGAGTCCTCATGATGTCATGCTGTTGAAGTTCTTACCCAAGAGTTTGCCAAAGATGCAATTCATGACAAACAAAAAACCTCAAACACTCCTTAAAAAACCTACCAGTCATAATTACAGCAGACCATATCATCCTAAACTCATCAATTTAAAGAAGAATTATATATATATAAAGTGGCTTAAGGGAGAATTTTTTGATTTTCTTAAGTACCCATATTAAGTGTGTTGTTGTTATATTAAATTTAAATATATATTTTTTAATATTTTTTCAATAATTATATAGTAGTTAAGATTGAATTTTTTTTTTACTTTTTTGCTTTAATAAGATTCTAATAATTATACCGTTTTTCAATAATTATATGACAATAGTAAATAAGATTTTTTTTTTCTCTTTTTGTTTAATAGGATTCTACTAATTATAATTTCTTATTAGTTCTTCTCAAATTTCTGAATTAAAAAAAATATCAAGAGTATAGATTCTGAATTAAAAAAAATATCAAGAGTATAGTTTTCATGATTATAAATGTTATTGTTTTAACTTTTAATTCATCTCCTATCTTAATAATTAAATATATATATATAAATTTATAGATTTAATTTCTTTTTATGATAAGTAGAAGAAAATTTATTTTCTTAAATACCCTTATGAATTTTTACTATGTCATAAATATTTAGTAATTGTTATTTTGGTTCAAATTGACTATTTATTTTATTTTTTAATTTTAATAGGATAATGATTTTTTTATGACTATTGATATTTTTTTGTCCTAATTTTTTTAATATTAATAAGATATATCATAAACAAGATTCACACGCAATGCATATGTCACGAAAAAGTTAGTGTATATATATATATAAAAGAAAACAAGAAAAATAGAAAACACCTTTTGCCCATGAAAGAAATAGAAAAGAGAGGAAGTGGTCAATGCTTCTACTCTAGAGATACAAACACTCTTGGTAAGTGTAGAATGCACAAATGCACTATCAATCCAAATGGTGAAATATTTGAGCTAGGGAAGAGATTTTTTATTTTACTGAGTTCAATCCTGAAGGTGAAGAGTTTGAAGTTTTCATATGTACATGCATTATCTGGTAAATGGATGGAGCTCAACTCCTAATAGAGGTATCAAACTGTGAAATAGGTAATAAGCTCAATTCAAGTAGATGTACTGTTATTGATTCACAATGAGAATACCCACAATTTTATTGATGCAACAGTGGTCAAGAGACTATGATTGGAAACTCTGCGGACCTACTTTTCTGCAGATATTAGGAATCTTCTTAGTGTCAACACTTGGTACATACATTCGAACTTCAGAAAGTTAGAAATTAACCTTTAGTGGGAAGGAAGGCTGATTAAGCTACGAGACAGCACAACTCATGTCAGTCTCATTAAGACCCACAGACCAACTTCATAGTTTTTTGCTATAAACTATTGAAGTGTTTTTTTTTTTTTTTTTTTTTTTTTTTTGGAGTTGGTTAGCTAGGATTGTTGTTGTGCTAGGGTAGAATGAAGTCTGTTGGTAATTATTGACCAACTTATGATTAATTATTAATTACTGGCTAATTATATAGTGGGTCTGCAAAAATAACCGATAAATTCTAGATTTGGTCAGGATACATTTTACCAATCAATTCCATATAGTTGGATCTTAAATGTTACCAATCAATCTTGTTATCTATTAGTTACAAACTAACTTTATGGCTCGAAGGTATTTAGTAATTGCTATGGCCTTTTTGCCACTCAATAAAGTGTTTAGCTCGAAAGCTAAGATATTGGCACAACTAAGCTGTCATGTTTAGACAAAAATTTGAGGTTAAAATTTTGGTTTTTGAGTTTCAAATTTTGTTATTTTAGATAAATTGTAAATAAAAATATGAAATTATTTATTGGCTTAATTGCACTTTTGGTATTTATAGTTTAATTTGAAATTCAATTTAGTCCATTGAGTTTCAATTATTACAATTAGGTCCCTTTCAAGTTTAGTTTAATACAATTAGGTTTCTATTATCAAGTGCTATTTAAATTAATATTAATGATAGTGACATTGTGCTCACGTGGAATAGTTGACCAATAAAAAGCAGCCACTTGACATGTATAAAAATTTAATTAAACGTATTTTAAAAAATAAAAAGAAAATTAATACTAATATGTAATTTTTTTTTTTTTCTCCCTCTTCCTCACCACCACTCATCTACCCATATTCTTTCATAGCCACCAAATTCATAAACCTCAAATAATCTCTGAAATCAATCATCTTTCCTCTTTAACTCTCTCTCTCCTTCACAAGGCTGCCATGGTTGTAAATATATGCTCCTGCCATGGCTGTAAATCTCAATTTGTTGCTTAGGCCTCTAGTCTTGGCGTTGCCATAAGACCCATTGTCCAAAACAAGATCATTGCTTTCTGGCTTTTCGTTAAATCGATGAGACAGTAAATAGTAAGAGAACTTCTAGAAACCTATTTGGGAGGACAACGATTGCTGTCTGTGACCAAACACAGCTATTTCGAAGGGTTGAGGGTGAAAAAAAAATATAGAGCGGCCAACAAGAAAATCAGAAATTCAGACTTTTTGAAAATAGAACACTAGCTGTTGATCCCAAACTGTACTTCTTTATGTAGATATATTATCTTTTTGTTTGGAGAAAATGGATTTCTGGTTGAATTGATGGTAACCCATACCATCGATGGTGATCTTGCAACTACAATTTGTTGATGCCTTGGTGGTGACGGTGGGGAGAGCTGAAGATAATGGATTCATTTATTTTTGTTTTTAAAATTTTAAATTCTTAATACCATTTTTCTTTTTCTTTTTTTTAAATGTTTAAATTTAACTTTTATATAAATTTTATACAAGATAGGTGACTATTTTTAATTGGTTAAATAGACCAACTTTGTTGTTCACCTAATCTTTTGTTAGCCATGTTACTCATGTTACTTATGTTGGTGTTAATTTTGATGGTAGGGACAAAATTGCATTAAATTAACTTGGAAGGGACCCAATTACAACAGTTGAAACTCGACATATTAAATTAAACTCTAAATTAAATATAAGGGCCAGAAGTACAGTTAACCCTTATTTATTTATCAAAATTCATATACAAAAATGAAAATATAAATATATAGCAACTTCTTTGCTCTTCTAGTTCAATTATTCCCCTTACTATACTAGGTAGTGATGGAATTTTATTATTATTATTATTTTTTACAATTACATAGATTTTTGGGAGAGAGAGTATAAAAAATTGATTTGGAACAAAATCCTCTTTAGTATTGGAAATAATTCAAATCCAATGATATAGCATGTAGTAGGGGCCGATACCTAGTGGATGATTAGCATTAGGGTTTACATACTCATTCTAGGAAATTTGGGATGATAAGAATTAAATTGACTTGGTTTAAATGTTAGGAAGGAAATTCAGCACTCTAATAGGATTCTAGAAATTACTCCTAAGAAGAAAGTATTAGAATATACAAATGATAAAAAAAATCTCTCTTGTAGTGAGAACTTTTTAGATGATATACTAATTTATCATGGTACCATAGTAAAAGATCATGAATTTGAGCCCCAACTCCTTTAAAAATCATAAAATTCACTTGTTACATTGATCCATCCATTAAAAAGAAAATATTGAACCCATAAGTGAAGTTGAAGTGCCAAGACCTTGAGTGGTCCAGCTGCCTAGTATCCCTGCTTATTTTAGAGGTTGAAGGGTCGATTCTTTTGGAAGGCTTATTTAGGGGTTTATTTCCTCCATTCCCCCACCCAGATTAAAAAAAATAAAAATGAGTAGAAGTATTAAAATCTAAAATAATTAAAAAACTTTACTCACTATAATTTTGAGCTTTTAGATGATGTGATACTTTATAAGAAAGCATCACACCCTTAAGATTGGCAGCATAGTACAAAGCATCCTTGTTTATATATGATTTGTAAGATAAGAGACAAGGACAGTGCCCTCGTAGTGCTCGTGAACACTAACAATCCACGCATAGGAACAATCAATCTAATCCAAATGAAATCACTAACCAAACACCTTAGGTCCGTTTAGATTTTAGAATTAGAACCGAGATAGAGAATTATAATACAATTTTATTGTTGTTGGAATGGTCTAGAATTTTAAATTTGTTGTTTGGATAGGCATAATAATTTATGAATTTGAATTGTAATTTTAACTCTTCAAATTTTAATAACTTATTTTTTGTCAATGAAAAAATTGCAGTTAACCCAAAAACCCCTCTACACTCTTATCACCCCCTCCATCCAACATGACAACAATATCACCCCCTCCATTCAATGAAAAAATTGGAGTCAACGCAAATGAAAGAATTCTGGACATTAAGAGAGGAGAGAGATTTGCAGGCACCAAACTTGGATTTGCAGTTTGATGTGGACCCACCAGTCAAAGACCCTAGGAGTAGAACTAGGAAGCAAAAGAAGGATTTTATTTATTATTTGTTTTGTTTTATTTATTTGATATTGAGACTTTTATATTAGTATATTTTAGGGTTATGTGTTGATGTGGGGGTTCATATATAAACCCTTAAGTGATATTGTGGAGGTAACTTATGATATTGATTTTGAGACTTAACCCCCTTTTCTGTCCCTCTCCTCATTTTCTTCCTATTATCATAGTTTATTCCACAATCTTTCATTATTCTACATTAAATTTGGTATCATATCAAAAACTCCTCCTGCCCAAACACTGCACTGATTTAAAATCAAAATTTGTTAAAAATTTCAAAATACACAATTTACCTCAAAAATCGTAACTAGGAAACATTTTTTGTCATAATCACAATTGGAGATCACCGATGTGATCACCATGGCAAGACGAAGCCAATGCCGCAAAGAACGTCAGAAAAGAATGCAGCACCCCCTACGCTTGAGGAACAAGTGGTGGCTCTACCTTCCACGAGCTATCGTGTGCCAAGCAGTCCAAGAACCACGTCATCTGACACAAGCCATAACCACGTCATCCCTTTTGCCATGTGTCTTCTGGCCATTTCTCCTACCGTCCATGTTATCAATGCCACTTTAGCAATAGCCACATCATCATCCACACATCTTCAACTGCCACATCATCGTATGCCACATCATCCTCTCTGCCAGGTCAATATTATCTCTCCAGGTTAGTGCCACACTAACATGTTGACTACACCAGTTCAATAACTTTGATTGGTTCGGTTCAGATCATTTAGACTAGTATTTGACAAAGTTAAACTGATTTTCAAGGTTTTTGGGCCTCCTGATTTTGATTTTGAGGCCCATTTTCTGGAATTATGAACCTAAATGCTAAAATTGGTACTACTTTCTTACTTTCCCTATTTATTTCATTATTTTATTATGTTTGTTTGAATTTTATTAGCTTTGTAGGTTGTCGTGGTTAAATTTTAGTTTAAAAATAAAACAAAGAGAAAAAAGAGAAAATAAAAAAGAAAAAAGAAAAAAGAAAAAAGAAAAAGAAAAAGAAAAAAGAAAAAAGAAAAAGAAACAGTTTAGTTTCTAGATGCACAATGTCTTGGCATTATATGTTAAATTCATGCTTGTATTCATTGTTTTTAGATATACCATTTGAAAACATATAGATCATATTTTGTCTAGATTCACGACTTTGAGACTTCGTTTCCTAGAGTACTAAAAAATAAGGATAGGGCTGTGATTAGAAAAATGAGATTCACGGAGATATCCTTATTACATTTCCTGACTACACCTCTAAGAATTTGATTATCATTAAGTTACCTGAGTCTTATCTCGAGTGTCGTCCTTATATCTTTGTGGATGCTAGATATTTTTCTCATCAAGACCCTTCCTTGTCAACCTCAAATTCTGTGTTTATTCCTTACTTGCAAAATTTGGGACATGGTTATTGTTTTGGTCGAACATGTTTCTGAATTGTTTCATTATCTTAGTTATGACTAGTTGAACTACACACTTCAATAAACCCAGTCTCGTCAACCTTATTATTATCCTAGCTTCATACACCTGAACTTATAGAGACTTGTATGGGAAACACTAACAAAAAACTTGATGAGCTTAATGCTACACTGGGTAAGGTGATTACCATGTTAGGTTATGACCTTGATGAAACTGAGTCTGTTATGTTTGAGACAGATAATCAAATATAGGACAACTTGCATGAATTTCATGACCTTACAGGTAAGAATATATCACTAGCACTAGATAGTGATACACATGACTTTGTGATCAAAGATGTTCTTGAGCCGCTTTCACTAGAGGATGAGAGTCAAGGTCATAAAGCTGATGGTGTTCTTATGCCACTCACGATGGACGATAAGGTTACAGTTGCAAATATGATTGAGCACGTTGACATTTTAGAAGCATGATGATAAGATTACAGTGTCAGACATGATTGAGCTATCTGATATTTCTGAGCCTGTCGACAGAGTTCTAGAGAATGTAGATGACGATCCAGATTAGATCTTTGAGCCTACCTATCGTAAGGAGGTCAGGCATATTGATTTCGTCATCTTACTGCAATTCTAGGCATTTGTGGTCCTTGACAGAGTTCTTATTTTGGAGTTTTTACTGCTGCTCCTGACCTTGCTACAAGATTTTATTCCTGAGGGGAGAATGATAGGGAATGAATTTATAATTTTATGAGAATTTATTATTCTATTTATTCATATGTTTTATTATGTAAATTAGAATTTTGGGTTTAATTTATTAGCATTTACTATTATGTTGTTAATTTTTATGTTATTTATGTTTCTACCCTAACTTTCATGTAATGCCCATATAAAGGCTTAGCATGCATTTGTCTTGGGAGATCTTTGAATATTTGAATATTGAGTATCGATTGTGAGCATTCTCCAAACCCTAGTTAATCTAGTTCTCTCTCAATTTCTTGCTTTTCTACCCATTCCTCCTCCATTCTCCCTAATTCCGTATTTTATCCCATTGTTCTACATCACAGTTAATCTCATATCTTCGACGAAACAACACCCTTATGCTCTTGTTGCTTAACCTTCAAGTGAGGTGGTCATATCTGAGCTTTCAATTTTGTCAGAGTAAAAGAGGAAGCTAGAACGGGAGAGAAAGAAGGAGGAAAAAAGGGAAAGATAGAAAGTACAATTTTGTTTATCGGCATATGATGATTGTTGTTGGTTAGAAACCAAGCTGACATAGATGATCGGCATGATTAAGTGACAAAATTAGATGGTTGCCGGACGAGGTTTCCTAAGGATAAGTTGAGGGTGAGTTGGAGGAGAAAGACAGAATGTAATTTCAATTTTTAGGATAACCATAAAAATGAAATGAGTGATTTTTAGTTATAATGTAATTCCATGGATTTGAGTCATAAATTCTAATTTTAATTCTCAATCCTACCCAAACTTAGAAGTTAGAATTGAATACCAAATTCCATTTCTATAGGCCTAATTCTTGGATACCAAATTGGCGCTTAATATATTGCCTAAACTCCATTCACCATGTTGATTAGACAATGAAAATGGCAATAGATCAAGTTAATTCATGATCCAACATTTCTTATATGTGAAAACTGGTAAGTAAAATTCAATCTTTTTATTTTATTTTAACAAAATGCTATTTGTATTCTTAAAAAATAAATGCATGTCCAATTAATTGTGCTACCTACATTTAATAAATCCTTAAACAACCTTCAACATAAAATGTGCTACAGCAATACATTAAAAAAAAAAAAAAAAAAAAAATGAAGTTTTAAGTCCCTTAATTTTCTTTCATTTAACTCTCTTATAATTTTCTCTTAAATAATTCGTTAGTTGAAAAATTGAATTATACAAATTAAGAAATTATGATAAATTAATAAATTCGTTTAAGTTTCTCTTTTAATCAACTCTTAATTATTTATTTTGTTAATCTCCACTATCTAAATAGTTTATCATGCTTAAAATGTTCAACAGTTGCACTTTCATTTAATCCCCAGACTATATACCTTTAAAAAAAACTTTGGTATACAAAGACAATTAAATTTACAAAGATACCTACCATAACAACATAAGGAAGAAAGTTGTTTCGTTGTTCCTTCATAATGTCAGCATAAATGAGTTTAAAATCCCGATCGATGCTTAATCTCTTCTTAATTGTTAAATATAGACGGCCTTGACAACTAAAGATTGAAGGATATGTAAATTTATTCTCAATGCGTATGTCGCGTTGTTTTCAATTGCAACCTGATGTTTAAGAATAATTAAGACCAGAAAAGGTTTGGGTTTACATGTTACGTTTGGTCTGAGTCAAAATTGAGTCTTTTGAATAAAAGTTGAATTGTTCTCTTAATCAGTCCCAAAAAGTCAAAAAATATCAGAGGTTGGGAATAGACCTCGGGACATTTTTGATGATAAAGTCAAAACTCTAAGGTGTCATAGAGTAATAAATATGAGAGAATCAAGAATGAGTGATCTTTTAATATTTGGGGATTACTCATTTTCTATAGTGGTAAGTAACCAATGAGACGAGGATTGTGTCCGTGAAGTGGTTTCACTTAGTCAAGATGAGGTGGTCATGTGTTATGTGTGGATTGGGTGGGATATGTTCCCATATTAACACTATTCCCTACAAAAATTAGCTTAAGAAGTGAAGCAGATCGAGCTTGTAATTTTTAGGTTTTCTTTAAGTGCGGGTTCACTATGAGAGCAGGCTCTCTTTAATAAGAATAGAAAAATGCTGACTTTGGAGTAGGTTTGACAAAACCCATACCTTACCCTACCCTTTATCCATACCTGCCTCTTACTCACCATGGGTAGGAAGGTACTAATTGTATAATAAGGTTGCGGGGCGTGTACCTTACGGGTTTTGACTAAAACCCTTACTTGCCCTGTACTCGCGGCAGTTATAAAGTTGTATATCCTTATTTGCCCCTTATCCACAGTGGGGTGGGTATTTTCTTTACTTGAAAGGGCAAGACAAGTAGGATACCTACAGAACGGATTGCAATTGTCATCTATTTTTAGATGAAACTTTTTTGAGGTTGAGCTCTAGTTGAAATTTAGCTATTCCTGAGATTGGGCACTCATTGAGGTTGAGCTTTTATTGAGATTAGGTTCTCCTTGAGGTCAAGCTTTATTTGAGATGAAGCTCTTTTATTGCGAGCTCTCATTGAGATTGAGCTCTCATCGAGATCAAGCTCATGTTCGGAAAGTGATGGCAATGAATTAGGTTGGTTTGAGATTCAACATTTCTAATTTGCGAAATGTTGCGAGTAAAATTTGATATGAATCTAATTTGTTCTTATTTTAACAAAAATGTTATTTGCATTCTTAAAAACTAAATACATGTCCAATTAATTGAGTGACTAACATTTGATATATCCTTAAACAATTTTCAACAAAAAATATGCACCTACAGTAATAAATTAAAAAATAATGTCTCAAATCCCTTAATTTTCTTGTTCAGTTAACTCTCTTATAATTTTCTCTTAAATAATTTCAAATTTTGAATTCTGCAAATTAAGAAAATATGATATGTTAATAAATTCATTTAAGTTTATCTTTTAGTCAATTCCCATAATTTATTCATTAAAATTTTGAATTCCTCAAACTAATAAAAATTATGATATGTAAATAAATTGGGCAGTGATATGTGAACGCCTAAAAAATTTCTAGGTATACGAAATGGACCATCTTTCTTGAAAAAGGCAAAACAACCTATTCTTTTTTTTGTTATACTTTATGCTTTTTTTTTTCTTTCTTTCAAGCTCACATATTTTCTCTTTCTATCCCTTTATCTCCTTCTCCAAAACTATTGATCAAGAACCCAACAATGGAACAATCTTTCCAAATCAATTCACTTCCATTATTTCTTTCATAAGCACAAGTGCACTAGACTATGCAAAGAAAATAGGTTGGATGCTTAAATTAGAGTAGTAGCAGAGTAGGGCAGCACAGAGCAGAGGCCAAAGAGGGTATAACTACAAGCGACATTGTAGAAGAGCTGTAAATTCTGGTGTCTTTTTAATACTTGAAAACACTATAAAGTGAGGGATGAAATGAATTGAAAGTGTGATTAATGTTTCCTCAACAGTGTTCGACGAATGTCCTCAACCAACTAGCTGCAGCAATTATCCTATTTCTCAACTACAGCATAGTTACAACAAACACCAACTTCCTCTTCGAGAACAAAAATTACAAACAAATACATACACACATAGACCAAAGAGAGAAGACTTTCAAAAGAAAAGAAAAATTACAATGAACCAGAGAAGAAAAACTGATTTCTTTCTTTTTATTCATTATTTTCTCGTAATCCCACACACTTCAAAGTATAACAAGACAACACCCACAACATTATACTCAACAAAAAGTAGTAGTACTACTTCTAAGATATTGTTCCAATTTTGGACAATTCTAGATTTGTCAAATCTAAAGCCAAAGAGCGATCTTGCTTCTGATATAAATTTTCAGTCACAATTGAGGTCTAGCTTAGATTTAGAGTTACTAAAAAGATGGTTGGTTTTTTCTCATTAGGCAGAGGAGGAGAAGAAGGAACAAGAAACCAAAGCAATAACAACCCACCTATTGAATATCTATGCTTATGAGAGAAATAATGGAAGTGAATTGGTTAAGAAAAGTTGTGCCATTGTTGGAACTCGGTGTAGCTATTTCAACTTTGAAGCAACTTGGGTTCCTGGTCAGTATTTTTGAGGGAGGAGATTGATAGAAAAAAGGACAGAAAAAATATGTGAGCTTGAAAAAAAAAATCAAAAAGAAGAAGCTGGAACTGTTTGCTTTTACAGGAAGGGTGGGCCCATTTCGTATACCTAGTAGTTTTGAGTCGTTCACATAACACTACCCAATAAATTTTGTAATTTTCTTTTTTAGTGAGTTCTCCTAATTTTCTCATATTGATTTGTTGAAAATTTAAATTTCTAAAATTAAGAAAAATTATGATATGTAAATAAATTCTTTAATTGATTTTTAGTCAACTCCCTTAATTTTTATTCATTGAAAAATGTAATTCCCTAAAATAAGAATAGGCCTATCTTGGCTACACTAAGGTATAAAGATATATTTCTATCTTACAGATGAATCAAATTCAAACAATCATGTGAATGAATTCAAACAAGTACTATTTCTATCAAGACTAAATCTAAATTTCATTTGTCAAGGTTTCTTTAGTTTACCAATTCAATCTAATAGATGAACAGTCAATTAGAAGCATTAAGCATGAAAAGAAATAAATAACTCATATACTAAACCCTATGATTAAATAAATAAAACTAATTCAAGCTATATGTTGAGTTCTAGTCATAATCCTAAAAAGTAATATACTCATGCTATTTAGTGTAAACATAGATTCAATTAAAGAAAGCATCAAGCCAATACAATAAAAGTAAAGAAGGGGGTAGAATAATAGAAAATCAGAAGTTTGTTGGTCTTCAATCTTCAATCATCCATGCTCCTCTTACTTCTTTGCATTCCTGGTTGCCCCCTAAATCTTCCAAGGTTTCTTAGTTAACTTGTGTTCCTTGAATCCCCAAGTATTCCCTTTTAAATAGGCTTCAAAACCCTTATTTTAAGTTCAATTTGGAGTAGGAAATCGAGCCAGTGCCATGCCCATGCTTTTCGAGTGCCATGGCCTTGAAATAAAATAAAATAAAATTGGATGTTGTCATCACGCTGGGTACCGTGGCACCCATTGCACTGTCTTGGGTGCTACAGTGCTCTTTTTGCCCATTATGCACCCATTGCTTTGGCAGCTTAGTTGTTTTGTGATTTTTGGGTGCTACAATGCTGTTTTCTATGGTTGTGAAGCCCGATGCATAGGAAATCTAGATTCCCTTCTAATTTGACTTCAAATGGGTGTTCTTTATGCATTAAACCTTCAAAATACTCAACTAAGTTAAGAATGAATGAAACTCTTATTAAAAGCCTAAACCCTAACCAAAATCAATTAGGATTCAACATCTTAATATGATAAGGACTCAACTAGGAATTAAACTAAAAACTAAGCAAAATCAAAGTAAAACTCAAGAACATAGCTAAATAAATAATTAAAAGAATATTTAATAAGTCTGTTACAAAATCTTATCACACCCTCAAACATAAGATTTTGCTAATCCTCGAGCATAAGAATAAACTAAAAACACAAATGAAAATGAATAGCCAAAGATGCATTACACTAGAATAATGATATCTCTAACTGTTCTTGAGTTTACCTATAGTTTACGTATCGTTAACAAGTAATAAAGTGATAGAGTAGAGTATCATTACCACGAGAAATTATCTAACAATGTTAAGTACTTAAATTAACCAATCTTTACTTTATCCAAACAATGATCTTTGGAATGAATAATTAAACTATCTAAACAAATGAATTGGAAAAAATATATATAATGAGATGAGTCAGATCAATTTCTCTCACACTTGATTTAACTTGCATGATCCTATCTTGCTTAGATTCATGGTATTATGGTATTAACCAATGATTCTAATTCAATTATAAATATCTTTCGAATTGCTTATAATTATACATTGATTAACCAATTCACTATATGTCTATGAGAATTGAATAAACAAGATTCATTAAGACAAAACGTAAATCAATTAGGATTAAAACTCTTATTTGAAAGCCTTAAATCTTCAAAATACATAACCAAAATCAATTAGGATTAAAACTCTTATTTGAAAGCTAAAACCTAAGTAAAAACAACTAAAACATGAAATCTTAATACAAAACACAATAAACTAACCAAATTGTTAATTCACAGCTCAAGAACATAGCTAAATTGAATACATAATGAGATGTAATATAAGTTCTTTTGATAACTTATCACACCCCCAAACTTAAGATTTTACTGGTCCTCTAGCAAAAGAGAAAAAAAAACACACAATAAATGACATGTCTAAAGATGCATTATACAACATGATGATATCCAGGTATCATTCAAACTCATGCAAGCATAATTTTTAAATGGATTTCTAGTGTGTGTTTGCATGATCTCTTTACTTTGAATTGTATGCAATCTGAATAAGTTTATGTCTATTAAACCAATTTAGTATTCAAACCCCATAAGTTTGCTTTTCAACTCTCTCTCCACCAATGTAATCTCAACTAAGTCAAGTATTAATAGGACTTTATAAGCTTGTAATGTAGGCTTAGGGTAATAGTATGATAAGCTCTTTTTACCATCCAAGATATACCCCTCATATTTGTTCTTTTTCTTTTCACCACTTCATGTATTTTTCTATTTTGCTTAGTTCTTTCTTTTTGCCTTTTTTCAACTCCTGTTACACCCTAAACGTATTTCTTTTCATTATGATTATAAGGGTGATCAAGAGGCACAATTATAACTCCAAACTTTTATAACTCCAACCTTTCCTCCTTTTCTTATAACATAGCTTAATATATACATAGAATGATCAATATGCCCAAGAAAGAGGGTTAAAATTTGAATTTAAAAGAATGGTTGGGCAAAAATTTTGTGGGTGTCAAAGAAAAGATAATATAGGCTTAATAAGGTAACTAGGGATATAATATAAAACATGATCAGCTTAAAAAGGCTCAAACGATTCAAAGATGGCCTAAATCATGTTTCTAACTTTGTTTTGTTTAGGATTTCACCTCAAGAGAGAATCAAACAAATTCTAGGGCTCTAAACCAAACGTGGACATGTTAAACATAAACCGTGTCTAAATAAGAAACATAATCCTAATAAAGAGATTAAGTGCTCAATGAATATTGGAAATCATATCCTACAATGCTACTAACTCAATAATTCAACACAAGTGTCAAGATTACATTATAACCAAATTCTAATCATAGGATAGGGGAATTTCATCAAAATAGCATAATAGCAATCTTAACTAGTCAACTCACTAAAGCATGACACACTTAAACATGAACAACATACATCACTCTCAAACTTAAAACATAACAAACCATAAACATAAAATATGTAAAACATACTCCCTTATTTTTGGTTAATGTGATGCATTTTTCACACATACAAAACAGAACACTGAAAATTAAATTACTCTAACAAAATTATAACAACTTCAAAATTAAAAAGAAAGAGTTTAGAAAGCTTGGGTTACCTTCTAAGAAGCGCTTGTTTTATAGTCCTTGGCTTTGCCGTGCTTCTAAACAAGTGGCATTTGCCTATAAAATGTGTCATATGAACACTATATATGAGTCTTGATTTAGTATGCCCTTAAGCTTGCCAAGATTCAAAAGTAGTTAGAATGTACACTCAAAATCACTTGGCCCTAAAATTCTTGCTTGGTATTTACAGAGGTATAATGCCAAGGTAGGTGGTGAAGGAGTTGGCAACATAGGATCTTCATAGATGTAAAATTCAGTGGCTGTTATAGGCTCAAGACTTTGTGGTTTTTCTTCAATGATTAAGTCTTGAGTTGCCTCCTTGCTATGAGAGTCTTCTTCAATAACTAATTGAGATTCAATAATTTGGTCATCTTAGATGTTGTTATGGAATTCTTCTTCTATGACCAAATTCTGTTTAACAGGTTGGGCACCATGGATTTCTTCATGTAATTCATCTTCTATGAAGTGAGAATACATGGTGAAATAGAATTTTGTACCTATTATTGAGACATCTCTACAGGCTCCTCACATGGTGTAAACTAACACTCACTTGGTGTAGACTTACTCAGTGAATATGCTAGGATGATCCAACAACTCATAAGCTTTGTTCTATGCTAAGATCCATGAAGTCTCCACCAGCTAGAATATTCACCATTTTCTGTGACCTCTCAGGCAAACCATTGTAAAATGTATGGAGTTGGAGCAAATTTGGTAAACTATGAGTTGGACATATTCTTAGCAGATGGTTGAACCTCTTACAAGTCTTTTGGAATGATTCCAAGTCATCTTGAGCAAAACATGTGAGGTTGAAATATTATGCATAGAATTCCATTGTACTTCACAAAACAAACAAAATTAATAATTACATAAAAAATAAAAATAAAACAGAAAAAAATGTCTGAATTAAAACTAGAATTGACTGGTATTAATATTAACATATATTAGAATAATTCCCCGGCAACAACACCAAAAACTTATTGTTGATTTTACCACTGAAGTATACGTATTGTTAACAAGTAATAAAGTGATATAGTAGAGTATCATTCCTACAAGGAATTATCTAACAATGTTAAGCACAAAAATTGACTAATCCTAACTTTGTCCAAACATTGAACTTTTGAATGATTAATTAAACTATCTAAACAAATGAATTGGAAAATATAAATATATAATGAAATGAGTCTAGGATCACAATTTTCTTAACCAAGGATTCTAATTCAATTATAAGTATATTTCGAAATTGCTTATAGTCATACAATTGATTAACCAATTCACTATATGTCTATGAGAATTGAATTAAACAAGATTTATTAAAACAAAAATTCATTTGGTTATACATGGCATATGGGTATATGTCTATCTTATATACAAATCAAATCCAACCATTCAAGTGAATGAATTCAAACAAGTATTATATCATTCAAGGATAATTTAGATTTCCTTTCTCAAGGTTCCTCTAAATTTCCACATCAATCTAATTGAAGATCAATTAATTAGAAGTAATAAACATAGAATGATACAACTAACATAAATACCAGACATCATAAGCAATCCATAGATAAAATAAAATCAAATTACGTATGAGTTCCATTGTAGTCCTAGAACAAGGGAGTTAGTTCATCTACAGAAATTGATCATGGCTAGAGCTAAACATATCATCAATACAACATAAGGAACAAAGAAGAATGGAAAAAATGGATAAAACTCATAAAGGTCACTGCCAATCTTCAAGCTCGTTAGTTCTCTTCCTCCTCTAGCCTTCTTTGCCCTTAAAGCCTCTCTAAAGCTATAGAAATTTCATCCCAAACCCATCTCCCTTCTAACCTTTAACTTATATCCTTTATATAACCCTCAAAATGAGAAGTTTAGTGCATTTCGAGCGAAACAAGGGCTGGAATATCAGGCTGGCACGTAGGAGCCAACTTTCTAGAACTGGGGCACCAAAGCTTACTGCCAGACAGGGTGGACAATGCCTCTTTAGTGTTGTAGCACCAATTTTCCATGGCCTAGGCACCCGGCGAGTTGAAATTTCATCCTTTATGCATTTGGTCTTCAAAATTGATCCTTAAAGCCTTAAACCTTCAAAATACATAACCGAAATCAATGAGGATTAAAACTTTTATTTGAAAGCTAAATCCTAAGCAAAAACAACTGAAACACGAAATCTTAATACAAAACACAATAAACTACAAACTAAGCTAAAACTAACAAAATTGTAATGCAAAGCTCAAGAACATGGCTAAATTGAATGCATAATGAGATGTAATATAAGTTCTTTTGAGAACTTTTCACCAACATGCTCTAAAAAATTCACATAATCTTGACTAAATGTTAACCATAGGTATCATCCAACTTTATAATTTAAATTAAGAGAAAGCATCATTCTCAAATAGATTTCTAATGTGTGTGTGTCTATGATCTTTAAGTAAAGAAATGCATGCAATTAGGATAGGTTTATGTCTATGCAAAATCCATCTCAGCACTCAAACCCCATTAGTTTGCTTTTCAATTTTCTCTCCAATAATGTAGACTATCACTAAGTCAGGGATTGATAAGTCTTTCTAAGCTTGTAATTTAGGTTAGGGTAATGATATGATGAAGGAAATCTATTAGGATCGAGTTACCCTAAGCACATAGATCACTTTAGCTATATCCTTGAAGAGTTTTTTTGTACATCCTACGCAAACTTGTACTTTCGACTTCCTTTTTTCATTTGTTTACCACTTTTCATATTTTCTACTTTTCTCTTGCTTTTGAAGGCACAAATATATTTATCTATAACCAAACCTGTACTTTTGTCTTCCTCTTTTCTTTTAAGCACGCATTTTAAATTATGGAGACAACTATCAAAAGAATCCCCAAAAACAAAAAAATCATTTATGAACACCTCAGACTAAACTCTACAATGTCAGTAAAAATAGCCATCATGCATCTTTGAAAAAGTAGCAAATGCATTACAAAGACCAAAAGACATCTTTTTAAAGGAGAAGGTGCCATAGGGACAAGTAAAAGTGGTATTTTCTTGGTCCTCCAAGGCTATAGTTATTTGGTTATACCGTGAACAACCGTCTAAGAAACAGTAAAATTGCTTACTTGCCAACCGATCAAGCATTTGATCAATAAAAGGAAAAGGAAAGTGGTCTTTTCTTGTGGCCTTGTTGAGCTTACTGTAGTCCATGCATACATGCTATCCGGTCATAATTCTTGTAGGGATGAGTTCATTCTTGGTGTTAGTCACAAATGTCATCCTTCTTTTCTTTGGTATGCACTGAATTGGACTTACCCATGAGCTATCCGAGATGAGGTATATGATGCCAGCATCTAGCACTTTATTACTTCCTTCTTGACTACCTTTTTCATGATTGGATTGAGCTGCCTTTGATGTTCAATGGTAGGTTTATGATTGTCCTCCATCAAAATTTTATGCATGTAAAATGAAGGGCTTATGCCTTTGATGTCGGCTATGGTCCATCTTCCCTTCTTATGTTCTCTTAGTATATGAAGGAGTATCTCTTCCTACATATTAGTAAGAGCAGAAAAAATAATAATAGGTAAAGTAGATGATGGACTAATAAAAGCATACCTTAAGTTGTGATGGCAACGACTTTAACTCCAATATAGGTGGCTCATCAATAAAGGGCTTGGAAGCATAAGGTGTGGAAGTTGAAATGTCAAGAGATTCAAACTTAATGTTTAGTCTCACTATGAAAGGTGAAGTATCTAATAGTTTCATGCACTCAACAAAATCATTTATTATTACTGGAAATTATAGGTGTTTCAAGAGGGTCAATAGGATAATTATCTAAAAATAATTCTTGAGTTATTTCATCCACCATATCAAAAGTAAAACATTCTTTATGGTCTGATGGAACTTTCATAACATTAAAAATATTAAATGTTACCTATTGGTCTTGAACCGTTATGGTAAGATCACCTTTTTGCATATCAATTAAGGTTCTACTTGTAGCTAAGAAGGGTATTCCAAGAATGACAGGGATTTCCCTATCTTCTTCCATATTAAGCACAATAAAATTAGCAGGAAAAATCAATTTATTGACTTTAACTAACACCCTCTACTATTTTCCTTGGATAGATTAAAGACCTTATCAACTAGTTGCAATGTAACTGATGTAAGCTTAACTTCCCCCAAACCTAAATTTTGATATATAGAGAAAGGCATTAAATTAATACTAGCTCCTAGATCACATAAAGCCTTACCAAAAAATTGAGTACCAATAGTACAAAGGATAGTAAAACTACACAGATCATTTATCTTTGGTAGGAGTTTCTTTTGTAGTATAGCACTACATTCTTTAATGAGAGTAACGGTTTCATACTCACCTAACCTCCTCTTTTTAGACAAAATGTACTACATAAACTTGACATAGCTTGGCATTTGTTCTAAAGCTTTAGTAAATGCAATGTTGATGTGGAGCTTTTTGAACACTTCTAGGAATTTTTGGAATTGCTTATCAAGATTCTTCTTTTGGAATCTTTGAGGAAAATGTAGTGGAGGAGTAGGCACAGTAGATTCATTGGTTTAATCTTTTTCCTCTTTCTTTTCAATTAGAGTATCTATTTCAATCGGTTTATTGACAACTTTAGCTTGTTTATTTGACTCCTCAACTGTCTTACCACTTCTAAAGGTGATTACCTTGCATTGCTTTTTATCAATCCTTAGATTAGGCTCGGTGTCACTAGGGAAGGCACCTTGAGGTCTATTTGTTAGGGCATTGATCAGCTAGCCTATTTATGTCTCAAGAGCTCTTAAAGAAGCCGCTTGACTTTAGATCACTAAATCAGTCCTAGACATGCATTGTTATGAACATGTCCTCCAAGGATAACTTTTTCTCAAGTGCAGCCACTGGTTTTGCTTGAGGTTGAAAACCGGAGGTAGTTAGGCTTTATAGTATTTAAAGTCTCTTGATTGTTTCAACTAAAATTAGGTTTCTTTATCACTAGTTATAAGTGTTGGAGAAAGGGTTGTTTTGTCTGTTAGAATTGTCCATATATTGCACTGCTTTGGTGTTTAGGCATTGGTCACTAGTATGACCATCTCCATATATTTTGCAAGCCATAACTTGATTCTTGATTACCGAAATCCCAAGAGTATCAAATCTTTTAGCTAGACCAGCCACTTGTGTCGTTAAAGCAGTAAGGGGGTCTAACTTATGTACCCTCAGCTACTTTGTGAGTTACAAGTCACTTAGATGGCCATTGATAATTGTTTGAGGCTATTGCTTCTAACAGTTCATATGCTTCGTCAATGGACTTGCCTATTAATGTACTGCCAGCTACGACATCAATGATGGTTCTTGTTTGGCTAACCAAAGCATTGTAGAAGGTTTGGACTTGTAGCCACTTTGGAATGCCGTGGGAGCACTGTCTTAATAAGTCTTTGTATCTTTCCCATGCTTCATAGAGAGATTCTTGGTATTGTTGCATGAATGAGGTGATTTCATTCCGCAACTTAGCTATTTTGGTTGGTGGAAAGAATTTTACCAAGAACTTTTGAGCCAAGTCCATCCATGTAGTGATGGAGTGGGATGACAAGGAGTACAACCAACTTCTTGCCTTATCTTGGAGTGAGAAAGAGAAAAGCCTTAGACGAATGACATCATCAGAAACGCCATTGCACTTGAAAGTGTCGTACAACTTTAAGAACATCACTAGATGGGCATTCAGATCATCATTTAGGAAGCCAGCAAATTGCGCTAATTGTTAGATCATTTGAATCTGGCCGGGCTTAATTTCAAAGTTATTAGCTTAAATTGCAGGCCGTTGGATGCTTGAATAAAGGCCTTCCATTAAGGGGATAACATAGTCCCTAGGCCTTAGGCTCTTATTTGTCAGCCATTGCAAGATTTTTCAAAGTAGCTTGTTGGTTCTCCTTTCTAAGTCTTCAAATTGTCTTTTCGATCTTGGGATCAAAATGAACGACTTCCAAACTACGAGTTCTTCGCATAAACTTGAAACAAAAAAGAAAAAAACCTAAACTAAAACTAGAACTGGCTGGTATTAATATAACAAAAATAGAATAATTCCTCGATAACGGCGCCAAAAACATGTTGTGAAGAATACTATGCAAGCACACATATCATTTAAACAAGTAATAAAGGGTAAGTTAAGTATTGTTCCCAAGAGGAATTAATTCTATCAAGCCAAGCACTAAAATTTACTAACCCAAACTTTATCCAGACAATTGAAAATTTGAGATTGCTAACTATGATTAAACTAAAGCAAGTAAGTAAAATGATTGAACTTAAGATTATGTAGAGAAAACCTGGGATGATAATTTCCCTTACATTTCAATCAATTCACTATATGTCTATAAAAATTGAATCAAGTAAGGTTTATTAAGAACAAACCTACTTTGGCTCCACAAGGTATATAGGTATATGTCTATCTTACATACGAAACAAATTCAAACATGTGTTACATCATTCAATGCTAACCTAGATTTCCTTTGTCAATGTTCTTCTAGATTACCAAATTTATCTAATTGGTGTTCAAGCAATTAGAAGCAATGAACATAGAATGACATAAATAATAATAATATCATATCCCTAAGCAATCCATAGATAAAATTAAATTAAACTACATGTGAGTTCCATCGTAATCCTAGGAAAAAGGACTTAGTTCATGCTACTAGATGCAAACATGACTATATAGCTAAGCAAAATGTTAAGAACATACAAATAAACTAAAAGGAAAGAAGGAATAAGAAAAAAACTAGGAAGATGTCTGTCTCCAAGCTTTTCAAAATCCCTTACTTCTTTAGCTCCAAGCACTCTCAATCACTTCTATATCTCCAGAAATCCCTTGCTCAATTGTGTGTTTAGAATCCTCAAGCCCTTTCTCTTTATAGGCTTAAAAAATCATTAGTTACAATCCAATTCAGAGTAGGTTTATCGGGACAGTGCCCCAGCTAGGACTTTCTAATGCCCCAGCACTAATTTTTTGACGAAACATGAGTCTTTGTACAACTTTGAGAGTCCCAACATGAGGGCTAGCATTCCTATGCCAGGGCCAGTGCCAGTGCCCCAGCGCCCACTTCCTGGTGCCTAGGTGCCATAGCCTCTAACTTTGTAATTTTTGGCCAAGAGAAGGCGGCCCATCATCCACTTTCTGGCGCCCCTAATGCCAGACACCTCTAGTTGAGCTTTTTCAATGTTACAGCCTTGGTTTTTCATGGCCTAAGTGTCTGACAAGCTGAAATCTTATTCCTTGAGCAATTGGTCTTCAAAAAGGACTTCTTGAAGCTTGTACCTTCAAAACACACAGCCAAAGTTTAATAAGAATGAAACTCTTATTTAAAAAGATAATTTCTTAGCAATAATAACTAAAAACATGACATTTTAATGTAATATAAATTAATCTACAAACTAAGCTAAAACTAAACAATTCGTAATGCAAAACTTAAGAACCTAGCTATAATGAATGCAAAATGTGATGTAAGTTATGTCATGAACTTATCAAAATAAAGGAGTGAGAAGCTCTAATGTCAAACAAAGCTACAACATCTTAACTAGCTAACTTGCACTTGCCTAAAATGACAGTCTCATCTTCTTGAGCCTCATTCTGATTCAAAAAGAACACTCTGCTGCCACTGGTTTCTTAGGGGCTTTCTAATTTCCCAAGTCAGGAAAAAACCTGGCCATATGACATTCTCTCCCACAGTTAAAGCACTTTTTACTCTCCATTTGACATGGCCTATTCCCATGGAATCTTCCACATTTCTCACACTGCTCTTCATCTCTAGACTATCCCCGAACTTGTTTGCCTTTATTTTTCCACTGATTTTGTTTCTTACCCCTGGCTCTAGTTGCTTTCTTGTTACTTTTATTCTTTTCTTTTTCCCTAAACCTCTTGGAGTTTTCATACCTTCTCTTCCTCTCTGCCTCTTCTTCTATAAAAATCTACTCATAAATCTTATTATTTCCTACCAGCTGAGCAAAGTTATCTATCTCTAAAGTGGCCACCCTTGCCTCTCACATTTAGATTCAAGCCATTTTAAAACTTGTCTTCCTTCCATCTATCATCATAATTGGTCTGCAAATAGGTTGAAAACTTAGATAGTTCCTCAAACTTAGTTTCAAACTCAACTACACTCATACTCCCTTGCTTAAGTTTGTTGAACTTAGCTTCAAGGTCCTGCTTGACACTTTCAAGGAAGTATTTCCTATGAAAGGCTGCCTTGAAGTTTTTCCAAGTCAAATCTACTCCCCTTGCCATCAAGAGCCTCTTAGTACTCTACCACCAATATTCAGCCTCCCCTTCTAACATATACACAACCAAGATTAGCTTGTTATCCTCCTCACAACTCATAACACTACAAATCTTCTCTAATGGTTATGCCATCTTGCAGCTATGATATAATCATCTTCAAGTAATACAGTGATAAATAGAGATTGTTCCCATAAGGAATAAATTACTTTCTAATGTTAAATACCAATATGATGTAACCTAACTCTAATCAAGCCAATATAAATGTAAAGATTTTTAAGAAATTTATAAGAATATTAAAACTAAGCCTAGGTTCACGAAATCCCTTACATTGCACTTAATTAACTTTAGTTCAATTCTACATATGCAATAGCTTAATATTAACCCAAATTTCTTAATCAATTACTAGCATATTCCTATGTCTATCAACTATGTATTTCCCTTAGTCTAATTCCCTATATTCCTATGAGAATTATTCTAGGGCAAACTCATTAAAAACTAATCTTTTGATTACTTATAGTAAAAGAGTATATTCCTATATCTTAAACAAAGTAGATTATCCATATCACATGAACAATCCAAACATAAGTTATATTGCCTAAGACTAATCCCAAAACTAACTTTTGCAAGTCAATTACTGAATTCTTAATCAATCTAACTGGTGATTAAGTAATTAGAAGCATTAAGAACAAGACAATACAAATATTAAAACTAAAACATGCATTGAATTAAAACTAAAGCCACATTGGCTACATGTGAGTTTAATCGTTACCCCAAGAGTATGACTGCTCCATGTTAACTACTGAAAACATAAAAACTAAAAAATAACCATTACAAATAAATAAAAAATAAGAAAAAAGGAATAGAAACTAGAAGTTGTCACGGCTTCGGGTCTCCTTTATCTCCTTAGCACTCTCTATCATGAGCTCTTGTTTATTTCTAAAACTTCAGCCTTCCCTATTATTTATAGACCCTTTCCTCCTAGTTTAATTAAACTAGGAGTTATTAAAAATGGACAGGCACCATGGCATGTTTGTGTATAGCGCTGCGGGGCTAAAAGTTCTGCTCAATCCCATTAGGATTCCATCTTGTCCCGTCGCAGCCTTACATAATAGGGCGCTGCAGTGCTAATCCTTCGCATATTCACAAAAGTTGTCTTTAGATTTGGTGCTATGGCTTCATGATCAATGTGCTATGACTCTTCTCTCTCTGTTATTTTTCTAGGCAGCTTAAGATCTTCATGCCACGAATTATGCCTTTAGGCATCGCGGCATCCAGCTCTCTAACTTTTATGCTCTTTTCCTCTTTTTATCAGCTTCGTGGCTTCAAATTACCTGTTTTGCAGTGGAGGTCTTTTTGACTTTTCATCAATTTCTTTATTTTGTGGTGCCACAGCTTCATGTTCTTCAACGCTGTGGTGCGGCTTGAGATCATTTCCTTCTTTTACCACATCTGAATAACAGAGTGAGTATGAAACATATAATGCAAAAACATATCTTCCAAGGAGGGTTTCTATTCAAGGACTACTTGCCTTTGTGGAGCTTGAAATCCATGAGGTGGATTAGGCCTTGCAGCTTATGCACCTTGATTATTTCAACTAAAGTTTAGGTGGTTTCTCCACCCCAAGTTGTATATGTTGGAATAAAGGTTATTTTAACGATTGAAATTCTGAACATATTGAATTGCTTCAGTACTTGGGCATTGGTCTATAGTATGACTTTTTCCATAAGCTTCACACACTATAACAGCGACTTTGGAATGTTATTGCACCCCAAAATTATCAAACCTCTTTGTCAACCTAGCAACTTATGCCGTTAAGGCAGTAAAGGGATCAAGTTCATGGATCCTAACAACTCTATGGGATGTTAACCTTTTGGATGGCCATTGATGAGTTTGAGGCCTTCTCCTCCAAAAGATCATAGGTAATATCCGTAGACTCACCCATTAAAACACCCCCAGTAGCAGTATCAATTATTGTTCTAGTTTGGTTTCCCAAACCATTATAGAAAGTATGCATTTGTAGCCACTTAGGAATGCCATGATGTGGGCACTTCTCATCAAGTTTTTATATCTCTCCCATGCCTCATAGAGAAATTCTTGATCATATTAAAGGAATAATGGATTTCATTCCTTAGGTTTGCAGTTTTGGTGGGAGGAAAGAATTTGACTAGAAGTTTTTGTGTTGTGAATATAGCCAACTTTTTTCCTTATCCCGGAGTGAGAAAGGAAAAAGCTCGAGGAGGACTAAATCATTAGAAACACCATTATACTTGAATATGTCACACAATTCCAAGAATATGACTAGATGAGCATGAAGGTAATCCCTAAACTGAGTGGATTGTTGGATCATCTGGATTATGCCCAGTTTGATATCAAAGTTATTAGCAGCAATAGTTGGTTTTTGTATGTTAGAGTGGAGGCCTTGCAAAAGAGAGACAATATAATCCTTTGGTTTCAAGAGCTTCTTAATCATTAACCATTGCACTAGAGTATTTTGGAATTTGATTCTTTCTCAACTTTCTTAGCATTCTTTTGATCTTGGAATCGTATGGTAATAGTTCTAAATTTCTAGTGTGTTGTATGCAATATCAATAACACCTGAAATCAAAAGTAAGAACTTGAATTATAATCAAGTAAGCTTATAATAATATTAACAAAATAAAATAAATTTATTCCCCGGCAATGACACCAAAAACTTGGTAGGGATTAAACAAACATAAGCACACGTATCGTCCTCAAGTAATACAGTGATAAATAGAGATCATTCCTCACGAGGAATGTTAAATACAATATCATGCAACCTAACTCTAATCAAGCTAATATAAATGTAGAGATTTTTAAGCAATTTCTAAGAATATTAAAACTAAGCTTAGGTTCACGAAATCTCGCACACTACACTTAATTAACTTTAGTTCAATTCTACATATGCAATAGCTTAATATTAACCCAGATTTCTTAATCAATTACTAGCATATTTCTATGTCTAGCAACTATATATTTCCCTTAGTCTAATTCCCTATATTCCTATGAGAATTATTCTAGGGCAAACTCATTAAGAGCCAATCTTTTGATTACTTATGGTAAAAGAGTATATTCCTATCCCTTAAACAAATTAGATTATCCACATCACATGAACAGTCCAAACATAAGTTATATTGCCTAAGACTAATCCCAAAACTAACTCTTCCAAGTCAATTCCAGAATTCCTAATCAATCTAACTAGTAATCAAGCAATTAGAAGTATTAAGAACAAGACAATATAAATATTAAAACTAAAACATGCATTGAATTAAAACTACAGCCACATTGGCTACATGTGAGTTCACTTGTTACCCCTAGAGTACAACTACTCCATACTAACTACTAAAAACATAAAAACTAAAGACATAACCATTACAAGTAAACAGAAAATAAGATGAAGGGAGTAGAAACTAGAAGTTATCATGGCTTCTGGTCTCCTTTAGCTCCTTAGCATTCTTTATCACAAGCTCTGGTATATTTTTAAAACTTTAGCTTTTCCTTTTATTTATAGACCTTTTCCTTTTAGTTCAATTAAACTAGGAATCATCAAAACACAAATAGTTGCCACGGCGTTAAAGGTTCTGCTCAATCCCATTAGGACTCCATCTTGTCTCGTCATGACCTCACATAATAGGACCCTACAGTGCCAATCCTTTACATATTCATGAAAGTCCTCTTTTGATTTGGCGTTGTGGCTTCGTGATCAATGTGTTGTGGCTCTTCTCTCTCTGTTATTTTTCTGGGCAGCTTAAGATCTTTGCTCCTCGACTTATGCCTTTAGGTGCGCAACATCCATCTTTCTAACTTTTGTGCTCTTTCCACCTTTTGTCAGCTTTGTGGCTTCAACTTAGCTGTGCTGCAGTAGAGCTCTCTCTGACTTTTCACCAATTTCTTTCTTTTGTGGAGCCACAGCTTCATGTTCTTCAGCACTGCGGTGCGGCTTAAGATCCTTTCCTTCTTTTACCATAACTAGGACACTGCAAAAATACCTAAAACAAATTAATACCAAAATTTGTAAAACTACTCTTAATTAAAGTTAAAACTTCATAAAACTCTAAAACAACCTAAAACACTATATTTGACTAGTTTTCTAACTCAAAACATTAGGATTTAGAATAAAATATGAATTAAAAGCATAGTAAAATAACTATTTTACAGAGTTATCATAAACCAATCAATTTACATTCATAGATCAAGATTGATATTTTGCAATGTATCATGACCACCCAAGTACAAGAGAAGTTAAAATCATTGATCAAACCTTTCAATACTTGGTTACCATGTAATTTAATCCTTTCATCAAACACATCCCCAGATAAACATAGGGCATGAATTCTATTGTCAACCCTAGCTTTGTCTAAATTCATTTGTACTTGAAACCAAGTTGATATTTTGTTCCTTAAAGAGATTCAAGAAAACACTTTTCTTAATCTTTTTCACTTTGCCATGATTTTCAGAACAAGACATACTTGTCTTAAGAAGCCATGGGATATTCGTCCTCTTTATTGAAGATGATGAATTCTTTATCTATCATTCATATACTTTCATATGCTTCACTGCATGTCCAATAATCACCTAAGTATTATCCTTATTATAGGATAAGGGGATTAATATCAAAATACAAATATTCACTTAAAGGTAATAAGATAATCTCTAGTCAAAGAATCACTTACACCACCAACACTTTGAGAACTTCTATTAACATATGAGTAAATCCACATGGTTTCTTGTGTTGGGTTAATTCAATATACTTGTTCAACCAACAAGCACCCATATGTTTATCTAAGCATTTCCATACTTGTAGTTTATGAGATCACTACTCTCTTTATAAGAGAATGACACAACATATATTAGTCTCGAAGAATCATCTATGTCTCTATTCTTGATGATTCATTGACTAGGAATGCTTTTAGAATAATACTATATGTATGTCATATCTCACAATTATAATCAACATAATAATTATGCATACACAATATTTATTCTAAAGACTTTATAAATTGTTGTACTAAATCTCATTTAAACAATATAATGAAGAATGCTTTCTAAATATTATTACATGCATAAAATACAAATAAAGTGTCATTACAAGCAACTATTGATTGACTCTTAGACACTAATACTAACAATCTCTCACTTGGGTTAGAGCCAATCACTGTGAAATCTAAGTCCAACCATATCAAAGTGACAATCATGCTTCTGCTGTAACAAGGACTTTGTAAGCAGATCTGCCATATTCTCATAAGTAATAATGTGTTCTATCTTTATATCCCTCCAATAAATGATTTTCCTAATTAGGTGATACCACTTTAGTACGTGTTTGGATTTCTGGTGAGACCTTGGTTACTTTGCATGTGCAAATAGCCCCATTATTGTCACAATATAACTTTATTAGTTTAACTCATCATAGAATGCACCATGTCTAACAAAGTGCGATTCCTCCTTTTGGATGCACCATTGAGCTATGGTGTAACATGATGAGTCCATTAAGAGAGGATCCAATTGTCCTTTAAATAGTCTAAGAACTCCTGGCTAAGGTATTTTTCACCTAATAAGTCTATGAAATAGCCTTATTACATGTCTTTTTTATTCATATTATTTGCTCTATTATTGAGTTTTAATTTAATTGTTACTTAGTTAAGTCATTTATTTCAAGATGTTGAATTCTAATTAAGTATGCTTAGGATTTAGCCTTTAATTAGGAATTCCATTGATTCTTAACTTAGTTTGTGTGTTTTGAAGGTTTAATGCTTAAAGGAAAACCCTTCGAAGTCAAATAAGGATTTCCTACATATCAAGGCCATAGTAGCAAAAAAGGGGCACCACATTGCCCAAAATCATGCAAAAAGGCAAACACGCAAAGAGCATTGGTGCTAGGAAGCTAGTTCTACAGCGCCCAAGATAGTGGCAGCCAGTGCCAGGTGCTAGAAAGTTGTTGCCCCAGTGTCCAACGTGATCCTGCAATCCAATTTTCAGGGCTGAGGAGTTGAAACTTCAATGTGGGGGTGTTAGATAGATTCCTAGTCCGAATTAACTTCTTTTTAAGGGGTTTTGAAGCATATTTAAAGAGGTTTAGGCTAGAGAATAAAAACATACAATTGAACAAGGGATTTCTAGAGATTTAGAGTTGATTGAGAGTGCTTAGAGCTAGAGGAACAAGGGATTTTGAAAAGCTTGGAGATCGACATTCTCCTAGCTTTCTTTATTTCCTTATTTCCTTTTAGTTTCTCTACATGTTTTTCATGATTTGCTTAGCTATAGTCATATTTATATCTAGTAGCATGAACTAAATCCTTTTTCTAGGATTATGATGGAACTCACATGTAGATTGATTTAATTTTATCTATGGATTACTTAGGGTTTTATATTATTGTTATTTATGTCATTCTATGTTCATTGCTTCTAATTGGTTAACCGTCAATTAGATAGATTTGGTAACTTAGAGGAACCTTGACAAAGGAAATCTAGGTTTAACCTTGAAGGATATAACACATGTTTGAATTCATTCACTTAGTTGTTTGAATTTGATTCATATATAGGATAGACATATACCTGTATACCTTGTGTAGCCAAACTAGGTTTGTTATTAATGAACCTTGCTTAATTCAATTCTCATAGACATGTAGTGAATTGATTAATTAAGGTATGAATTATAAGCAATTCGAAAGATACTTATAATTAACTTGGAACCCTAGGTCAATAACATAATATCAGAACTAAGCATGCTAGGATAAGGACAAGTCAAGTCAAGTGAAGTGTGAGAGAAATCATAATCCTACGTTTTCTCTACATAATCTCAAGTTCAGTCATTTTATTTACTTGCTTTAGTTTAATCATAGTTAACAATCTTAAGTATTCAATTATCTGGATAAAATTGGAGTTAGTAAATTTTGGTACTTGACTTGTTAGAATTCCTCATAGGAACGATATTTAACTTACTCTTTATTACTTGTTTAAATGATACTTGCACTTGCGTAGTATTTTTCACAACACCACCTTGATCAGATCTAAGTGTTTTAATACTTTTACCAGTTTGTTTCTCTACTTTATTCGTAAATTCTTTGAAATTTTCAAATGATTCAAACTTGTATCTCATAAGATACACATACCTATACCTTGACTTGTCATCAGTAAAGATTATAAAGTAAGAATATACACCTCTAGCATCTATAGACATTGTCCACAAACATTAGAGTGTATAAGTTTGAGTAACTCAGTAGTACGTGACCCTTTACTTGTGAAAGGTTTCTTAATAGCCATTCTGAATAGATAGGATTCACATATTCCTTATGATTCATAATCAAATGGATTTAGATATCTACCTTGTGTAATATAGTAATCCTAGTCTCATTTATGTAACCTAGTCCACGATGCCATAAGTAGGAAGGTTTTAGACTATGTAATTTGGGTTTCTTAGTGTTTATGTTGAGAATAATATCAGTTAATTCTAAAATATATAATCCATTATTTAAAACACCACATTCATGATAAACTCCATTTAAAGAGAAGGAAAACCTTTATTCCTTTATTCCTTTATTACAAATGTAAAACCTTTCTTGCCCAAACAAAAAACATAAATAATGTTCTTAGAAATAACTAGAGCAAAATAACAATTATCTAATTCAACTATCATGTCAAATGGAAATTGCAAAAAGTAAGATCCTATAGTTAATGCAGCAACTCTTGTTCCATTTCCCACTCGTAGGTCTACTTCACCCTTGATAAGCATCCTTTTGTTCTTTAGTTCCTATAAATTGTTACAAATTTGAGAACCACAACCGATATCCAATACCCAGGAGATAGGGTTTGCATATGATAGATTAACCTCAATAAAAAACATACCTAAAGTAGAAATTTCACCAAGCTTCTTGTCCATCACTGCATTCAAGTATGCTTGAAATTCCTTTTTTAATGTCCTTCTTTGCCACAATAGAAACATATGACTTTGGCCTTGTCCTTTTTGTTGCCACCAGTGGCCTTAGTCTTAGTCTTAGACTTTTTCTTCTTGCCCTTTGACTTGGGTTTAGAATAACCACTTATTAACATCACTTGGGCTTTATCTTTCTTGATATTACCCTTTATAGTTTTCAACATGTTAAGTAACTTGGGTAGAGTTTTTTTCGGACTTATTCATGTTGTAATTCATAACAAAGTATGAAAATGACTTGGGCAATGATTGTAAGACCAAATTAACTGAAAGTTCGTGGTCCATGGCAAATCCTAATTGGAACAATCTTTTGATGTACCCAATCATCTTTAGTATGTGAACATTTACTGAAGAACTTTCTATTGTCTTACAGTGGAACAATTCCTTGGTTACCTTGAACCTTTTAGCTCTGCCTTGCTTATCATACAACTCTTGCAACATGATAATCGTGCAGACATCCATATTCTGATGTTGCCTTTGAAGCTCTAGTGACATAGAACTCAGGATCACACAACTACTTGTTCATTGTCATCCAGGTGCTTCTGATGATTATTGAAATCAAATTCCTCATAATTAGTGCATCTTCAACCGGAGCTTAAGGGATGTCTCTCTCTAGGATATAGGAAATCTTTTTTTGTCTCAAAATAATTTTGAGATTATGGTACCATTTCAAATAGTTAAAGCCAGTCAACTTGTTAGATTCTAACATTGATCTAAGTGACAAGTTATTCGTCATTCTAACCTAAATATAAAGATAAAATGCATGTGTTAATATTTATTTAATGCGCATACCAAATTAAAAAAGTCTCTATGTAATTTGGTTACTACCACTATTTTATCAAATCTAATGACCCTCTTGATTAAAATTGTAATATCATCTCATGATATTCATAGTTGGGCTAGGATATTATATAATTTTTTTTTGATATTTGAGGGGCTCAACAAACTAAAACAATCTTAAACAATCTTAAATAATCGAATGACTATCGTTTACATCTTATGTAAATTCTTGGATCCTTAGGTTGACATTGCCTTGTCATTTAATCAATTTCAATTGATACCTAAGCTTAGCCTTAAAAACATGATAGCCTCGGCAGGGCCAACAAGTATTATTTTAATTAAGTTCTAATCGTTATTCTAATATATCACATATAATCTATTTCATAACTGAGTTCAATGTATGACTACCTTGACAGGGACCAAACAAATAGAAGTAAATTATGCCACAATAATAGGAGGCAACATGTGACTTAATAATTTAGAGGAAACTTTAATTGTGGGTAGATGGCATGCATATATACATACATTAATAATACATCTCATGCAATTGTAACATATATATAAGCAAGCCATAAAATAAGGGAATGATTATGGACCATGTGGTTTCCTCAACACTTAGGAAAACCATATTCTAAGACTTGATATAGTCCCATCATATCCTTGTCTTCACTATCTTAATGTCTTTATCTTCATATGCTCGATTTACAAGTAAATTCAAATCTAACTAAATCTTAAATCCCAACCTATTCAACTATTACATAATTTGTAAGAAACCTCAAGTTACATTCTAGGAAAGTTAGATGAGAAGAGAATTTACATAGAGAATTGGAGATAAGGCAGGGCATGTAGGCCCTATTTTACAAAAAAATAAAAAAAAAATTCAAAGCCTATAACCCTAAAAAAATCTAATTTTACTAAATTTAGGTTTGGAACAATTCCAAAACCCCAAAAGCCTAAAACCTTTAAACTTGTAAAACCTAAAAAAGAGATACCTAAAGTATTTTGATGAATTGGATGAGTATTTCTCATACCAAGATAATATATTTATACTACCAGATTATGTATAGTACAAGTTTGTGTGGAGTACAAGTAAGTCAACTATACATAAATAAGAAAATTTAACCCACTAATTAAGCTGTCTATATTTACACTCTAACACTCCACCTCAAGCTGGAATATAAAGATTATATGTTTCAAGCTTGTTGCATAGATATCGCAGTCGGTTTCCAGCCAAAGATTTTGTGAATAAGTTTGCTAACTGATCTTCTGATTTTGTATATGTAGTCTTAATTGTATTATCCATAAGCTTCTCACGAACGAAATGACAATCAACTTCTATATGTTTTGTTCGTTCATGAAAGACTTTGATACAATATGTAATGCAGCTTAATTATCACATACTAACTCCATAGGTTGTGAGTGCTGAAATCCAAGTTCGTCTAATAGATTTTTCAGCCAAACTAACTCAGCAGTGGTATAAGTCATGGCCCTATATTCAGATTCAACACTGGATATTGCAACAACAGTCTGCTTTTTGCTTTTCCATGAAACAAGATTTTCACCCATAAATATACAGTATCCTGTAGTAGATTTTCTATCAAATTGAGAGCCTACCCAATCAACATCGATATAACCTTGACCTGGAGTAGAATTATGTTTATGGACTAATGTATGAGCACGACCATGTCCTTGAACTAGAGTGTGCCCATGATTCTTATATAATAATCCCTTTTCCGGGTGCAGTTTTAAGGTATCTTAGGATATGAATAACAGCATTCCAATGAGATGTTCGAGGCTGAGAAAGAAATTGACTAACCATACTAGTTGCAAAAGCAATATCTGATCTAGTGACTGTGAGATAATTTAGCTTACCAACAAGACGTCTATATTGCTCAGGATTTGTTAGTAACTCTCCCTCATCTGGTACAAGTTTAGTGTTGGGATCCATAGAGTGTCTACAGGTTTGGAATCCAACATACCTATATCACTCAAGACATCCAGACAATACTTTCTTTAAGAAAGGAAAATACCCAATTGTGATCTCGTAACCTCAATGCCCAAGAAGTATTTTAACTGTCATAAGTCTTTAGTTTGAAACTTAGATTGTAGGAATGATTTCAATTGCTGAATCATATGATTATCATCATCTGTAATCACAATATCATCCATATATACAATTAAGAGAATTCTGCCATTAGGTGTATGTTTATAGAAAACCGAGTGATCAACAGTACACCTCTGAAGGCCAAAACTAAGAACAACTTCACTGAATCTACCAAACCAAGCTCTAGGAGATTGCTTTAAGCCATATAGAGACTTTTTCAATCGACACACCATACCGGACTCCCCCTGAACAACAAAACCAGGTGGTTGCTCCATAAAGACTTCTTCATCAAGGTCATCATGTAAGAAAGCATTCTTGATGTCCAATTGATAGAGTGGCTAATCAAAAATAGCAGCTAGAGATATAAATACCCTGACAGATGTAATTTTAGCTACGAGAGAGAAAGTTTCTGAATAATCCACACCATAGACCTAAGTGTAGCATTTTGCTACCAATCTAGCCTTTAAGCGATCAACAGAACCATCAGGATGAACTTTCACGATGTATACCCATTTACATCAGTAGATTTTCCAGAAGGTAAAGAGACCAGTTCCCAAATACCATTAGTATGTAAGGCGTTCATTTCATTAACCATGGCCTGCTGCCACCCGGGATGAGCAAGAGCATCATTGGTGGACTTTGGAACAATGATAACTTAAAAAAGCATAAATAGGATAAGGATTACGAGTTGAACGAGTACCTTTTTGTAAAATAGGTGGCGAAGCAGGATCCGAGACATAAGATGGTGTTGGTACAGAAGGTGAGTCATTAGGTACATCAACAATATCTGCTGGAAGATCAAGTAGTGGTGCAGATGATGCATGGTCATTTGGTCCAAGATAAGGAACCGGAAGAGCATCAGAGATAAAAGGTGACTCGGGAATAGTAAAGGGAAAAAATGAAGATTTCTCAAAAAATGTGACATTAGCGGAGGTAAAGTAATAATTCTTATATGACAGTAACATACCCTTTTTGAAGGCGAGAATAACCCTAGAAGATGCACTTAATTGATTTAGAAGAGAGTTTATCCTGACCAGGTGTTAGATCATGAACAAAACAAATGCAATCAAAGAAACGAAGCGGAAGTGAATATAAGGGATGATTAGGAAATATGATAGAATATGGAATTTTGTTATGCAATGTAGAAGATGGCATGCAATTAATAAGGTAGCATGCAGTAAGTATAGCATCACCCCAAAACCGAAGTGGAACATAACCATGAAGTAATAAAGTGCGAGCTGTTTCAATTATACATCTATTTTTGCGCTCAGCAACTCCATTTTGTTGAGAGGTGTGAGAACAAGATGATTAGTGCAGTATACCTTAAGATGTCATAAAGTGCTGAATGATGTAGAAAAATATTCACGTGCATTATCACTACGCAAAATACGAATAGAAACACCAAATTGTGTTTTAATTTCAGCACAAAACTGTTGGAATATAGAAAATAACTCAGAATGATTTTTCATTAAAAATAACCACATGCAACGAGAATAGCCATCAATAAAAGTTACAAAATACTGAAATCCCAAATATGAACTAACACGACTAGGACCCCAAACATCAATATGAACAAGATGAAAGAGGGACTATGCTCTAAAACGACTATGCTTTGGAAACGAAGCACGTGTGTGCTTGCCAAGCTGACACAACTCACAATTTAAATATGACAGAGATGACAAACGAGGAACCATCTTCTGAAGCTTGGATAGACTAGGATGACTCAATCGACTGTGAATGAGAATAGGTGATACATCTGTAGAGCAAGCCACTGAAGATGTAGATAGTGTGGTAAGATGGTAGAGGCCCTGTGACTCACGCCCTGTGCCAATCGTTCATCCCGTATGTCAGTCCTGTATATATAGTAAAGGAATCATCAATGAAAGTAATAGAACAATTTACAGAACAAGTCAATTGACTAATAGAAATCAGACTAAATGAACATTTAGGGACATAAAACACAGACTCTAAAGACAAAGTGATGATGGATTACTAATACTAGAAAAAAGTTTGGGATTACTAGATATGTGATCAGAAGCACCAAAATTAAGAATCTAAGTGTTAGAAGAGGTCTAAGAGAGGCAAGCGACAGAATTACCTTGAGAAGATTGCTGGGTAGCTTGATACTCTAGTAACTTATCATATTCAGTAGTTGATAATGAGACATTAAGAGGCTTGTCTTTAGATGGTGAAACTTCAAGTGAATTGGCTGACTAAACATTTTTATTTGTAGTAATAATGAAGGATTCAGAAAACACAGAGGTAAAAGTACTAGGTTTTGACATACCGATTTCAGATTTTTTAAAAGTAGACATACCGATGAACAGTATGATGAATAGTACTGATGAATAGTGCGATTAACAGCACCCGCCAATGAACAATAATTGTACTGCTAGAATGAAACAGAGAGACATGCTGGAAAGAAATATAGGGGAAAATAAAAATTAGGGTTTTTCTCCCTAAGCTTTTATACCATGTAAAACCTAAAAGAGAGATACCTAAAGTATTTTGATGAATTGGATGAGTATTTCTCATACCAAGATAATATATTTATACTACCAGATTATGTGGAGTACAAGTTTGTGTGGAGTACAAGTAAGTCAACTATACATAAATAAGAAAATTTGACCCACTAATCAAGCTGTCTATATTTACACTCTAACAAAACTCTTTAAGGCTTTTCATAAAAGGCAATTCCCAACAAATTCTATAGCATGGTTCAATATTATGAACATCCATAAAAATCAAGAATCATATATATTAATTGAAATAAACCTAGAGGCTCTAATACCATTGTTAGGAAATATGGGGTCATGCATCACATGAATATGCAACAGAATTAAAAATTTTCCTAACCAAAAGCTTAGGTATTAAATTATATATATATTATACAAAAGCAAAAGATTAAAACTAAAATCTTGAAGCTTTCCTCACGCAGCTAGTTTAATTGTTTAGCAAAGATGCTTGGAGCTCCTCCATAAATCGACAAAATGATTCTCCCAATCAAACACAAAGCATGACCAATGATTAGTTAGCTATTCAAATGAATAAGCCTCTAATGTAATAGTTCACTGTTGTCAATATTAATCACATAAGTGCACGTCTTAACAAGTAACAAAGTAAAAAAGTAAAGTGTCAAACCCACGAGGAATTGCAACTAATATCTAGATGAGTACTAAAATTAACATAATCCTAAATAAAAATTAGGGTGGAAAAACTATTCTAATCTAAGCCTAACTAATAATAAATTAAACTTAAAAATTTAATGGACAGGACCTAGAATTAAAACTTCCCTCACACTTTACTTAACTTTCCTTTTATCATATCATGCTTAGTTATGGTACAATGTTATTAAACTAAGTTCTAAGTCAATTACAAGTATCTTTCAAGCTGCTTATAATTTATACCTTACTTAACTAATTCATTATATGTCTATGAGAACTAAATTAAGCAAGATTCATTGAGACTACACCTAAATTGGCTACACAAGGTATATAGGTATGTATCTATCATATATACAAATCAAATTCAAACAACTAGGTGAATAAATTCAAGCAAGTGTTATATCACTCAAGGCTAAACCTAGATTTCCTTTGTCAAGGTTATTCTAAGTTACCAAGTCAATCTAATTAGTGATCAAGCAATTAGAGGCAGTAAGCATGCAATGAAATAAATGACATAAATACCTCACCTTAAGCAATCCATAGACAAATTTAAGTTAAGCTACATATGAGTTCCATTGTAATCCTAGAGATGGAACTACTCCATGTTGTTTAGTGTAAATATGGATTTAAACAATAAAAACATCAAGCAAATTGTAACATGCCGTAGTTTAGTTATCAACATTATATATGTTATATGGGTGTATGAAGTGAATTATAGATTTGTTGCTAAGTTTAAATTTATTTTCGTGAAAATATTCAAAGCGTTAGGTCATAAATATTTCTTATGTTTATTTTTTGTATACAATTCATAATTCAATTTGAGTACTCAATGTTAATATTATTATTTTAGTACAAGTTATATTAAGTATATGTATAGTTTAGATTAATTTTTTGGCATACATATATCCTTTAAGACCCAAAAATAATTAAATAAATACTAATTTACATAAATGAAATATAAGTTTTTTTTTTTTTTCTTACTTTTAAACTTATACTAAGCAATTGCTTTTCATTTTAAATTGTGGGAGTAATTTTGTAATTTCAAAAGTCCTAAGCTTTATATTTTTATCTTTCTTTTCCTTTTCCCTCTTATTTTTCTTTTTCTCTTTTTCTTTCTACCTCGCGAACGTTGCTTTCTTTTTCTTCTCACGCACGCTACTTTCTTTTTTTCCCTCACCACAGCTTTCCCTTTCTCCCTCACGAAGCTCTTGTGGCTCTCTCTTTGCTACTCATAGTCTCTCACCATACCCACTCTCTTTCTCATCCTCCACCTTGATCGATTAATGGCAAAAGCACAGATGAGGAAGCCAACAACAACTAGGCAGCAAGGTCATGGTGGCATCAAAGGTGTTTTTCACTTTCTTTCTCATCTAATTTCATTATTTTCAGAGTTCAATCCTCTTTCACCTCTTAGGTGAGCTTGGATCTAGTTTAAAGCCTAATGCACTTATACTTTCTATCTATTTTGTGTGTATAAATTTATAGTCATTTTTCTATACTTTGGTTCTTAAAACAAAAGAAAAAATCAAAACATTGGGGATTTTTGTTCCCTATTAGAAATATGGATACGTCAAGAACTAAGGGCCAGTTTAGTACGCAGGAATGGCCATTCTATTCCATGTATGATTCCATTGAATGAACATTATTTCGTTTGGTATGTTTTTAACCTCATAATACTCATTCCATTCTAGTCAGTTTATTCCATAGTAGTAGGAATTCTCAAACCCACCTAAGGAGGGATTACTCATTCCTACTTTTATGAAATTTGTTTAGTTCAGTTAAATGACAAAAAAAACCACTTTATCACATAAAATAAAAAGTTGAATATTAATAAAATAATAACATTATTCAAAAATTTAAAAAAAAAACTATTATTTAATTTAGTCATATGACAAAAATACCCTTCATATCACATTAAAAAATAAAAAATTATATAAAATAAAAATAATAAAAATTTGTATATAAAAATATAATAAATCAATTCATTTTAGTCAAATGACAAAAATACCCTTCATATCATTGTAAATAATATAATTATAAATAAATATTTAATGTTAAATAAATAAATTAGTTAAGTAACATAAATATAAATGGAATGAAATGATTATTCTTCACTGGCGCTACCAAACAATAGAATGAAATGATCATTCTATTACATTTGCATTCCATTCTCATTCTCTTTTCTATTCCAATTTCGCAAAAATAATTTATGCTTGCCAAACTGGCCCTAATTGATTTCACACCATGAGATTATTCTTTTATTTTAAACGTTAATTTGTGCATTGAGTATCAAAACAAAAAAACAAAAAAACAAAAAAAAAAAAAACAAAAAAAATCCTTTATGGGGGTCGTGATTTAACATTAGTTTATACTTTGAAGGTTGATTTGGACTAGTCAACTGTGATACTAATTGATACTTATTTTGAGCAAAAAAATCTTTTCAGGTTTTCTTTTTTCTTTAACATGGTAGGCTTTTATTTAGTACTATTTTCAGGAAAATTTTAATTACAATGCTTAACTTATTGTTTCTAACTATAGTAATTCTAAGCTGTTATAATCTACTAGGTGATTGTTTTCAATATAAAACCTAGTTAGGAATATGCTTTATCTTCATCTTGCTAACTTTATAGAATTTCGTAAATAGTTGGTTTTAATGGTCCAATAATATCTGGATATTCAGATTTGTGCCATACTCTTTGAGGATGCCACATAGTTGATGGTGCCTCAGATAGTTATCTTGGTTGTCTTTTTTTTTTTTTTTTTTTTGGAATAAATTTTTTTTTTTTTGGATTTTTTGGATAATATACAATGATGATTATTGGTTATTTATTGATTTTGGAATTGTATTAGTGACAATAAAGGCTAGTATCGGGAACATATATTTTCTTTAACGTTGACTTTGTTTTATATTTTAAAAATAATAATAATCATGACTCTGCAATGAGAATTTGATAAAAGATTATCTGTTTTGAGAAAATTAATTTGAAATGATTTGTTGATAAGGATTTCATATGAGACGACCTGTGTAGGAGAAATTGTTCGGAAATGAATTATTTACAAGCATTTGGTGGTACAGACAATTTGGTTTATTAAATTATTGGAGCACATAGAGTGATATGAATTTCATTTTGATATTGTCTTCTACAAATGTAATTGTTTTAGGAATTTTATTGTCTTTTACACATGTAATTATTTTTGAAATTTTTACCTACTTGAATGTGGGATTTGTCATTTTATTGAAAAAGAATATTGCTTGTGAAAATATTGGCTATATGTCTTCTTTTTTGTGAGAAAATCATCATTAAGTTATTATTTTTGAATGAGATTATATTTTAAGATGTTGACAGCGAGTGGTGGAAAAAATAGTGATTTGAGAATGATTGAATTTGTTTTTTGTGAAATGATGAAGGATGCAATTTTGTTTTGATAGAATTAGTTTTTAGAAGAAACCTTGTCAAAATATTGTAGCTAACAACAGTATTGTTATCCTTGGAGGTTCGAACTTAGCTAGCAAGGGTAGTGCTAGCCTTGTGCAAGGCCAAGAACGTGAATTAGATTTGTTTAGATTCATTTGGACATGATTAGATGGATATGAACTTGAATGCCTAGTGAGTAGGGCTAATGCTAACCTTTGGGCCTTGTTCCCATTGGTTCGGTTGTGGAGCCTGACTTGTAGAAAGTTCCTATTTAACTCAAATTTGACTTCAAATGGGTCTCCTTTAAGCATTAACCATTAAACATTTAAAACATGCAAACTAAGTTAAGAATGAATGAAATTCATAATTAAAGGCTAAATCCTAAGCATACTCAATTAGAATTCATTACCTTAATACGAATGACTCAACTAAATAACAATTAAACTAAAATTCAAGGACATAGCAAATAATATGGTTAAAAATGACATGTAAATAAGGCTATTTCATAAACTTATCACACCTCCAAACTTAAGGTTTTGCTAGTTCTCGAGCAAAAGAAAAACTAAAAAAAAAAAAAATGAATAACCAAAAATGCATCACATTAACAAAATGATATCCCCAACATGCTCTCAAAAGTTTCATATGATTTTTAACTAAATGTTAACAATATATATCACTCAAATACATGTTTCAATTCAAGAAAAATCAATAAATTCAAATGGATTTCCAATGTGTGTATGTGAATAATCTTTTAATAAAGGAATGCGTACAATCTGGATAAGTTTACCTTTAAGTAAAATCCAACTTAGCACTCAAAACCCATTAGTGTGTTTTCTAACTCTCTCTCCACTAATGTAGACTCCATTAAGTTAAGAATCAGTAAGTCTTTATTAAGCTTGTAACGTAGGCTAGGGTAACAGTATGATAAAAGTATATTTAAGAGTTAAGTTACTCTAAACACATAGATCAATCTAGATCTTTGAAGAACTTTTTCTTCTCACAACCTAAGTATTAACCATTTAGCATACTCTTTTCTTTTCACCATTTCATATATTTCTTTTTTTCTTCTTCGTTTTGTTTTTCTCTTTTTCTTTTTTCCTAACTCTTGTCATACCCCTAAACTTATTTCTTTTTATTATGAATAAAAGGGTGATCAAGAGGCACAAACATATACTTCTTTTATATATGTGGAACTCTAACCTTTCCATCTTTTCTTATAACATAACTCAAAATATTCACAGAATGATCAATATGCTTAAGAGTAAAGGTTCAAAACTAGAATTTTAAAAAATAGTTAGGCAAATATTTTGTGAGAGTCAAAGAAAAGGCAATATGGGCTCATTGGGGTAACTAAGGATAATATAAATCATGGTAAGTTTAAAAAGGCTCAAACAGTTTAAAGATAGCCTAAATCATGTCTCTAACTTAGTTTTGTTTAGGATTTCCCCTCAAGAGAGAATTAAACAAATTATAATGTTCCTACCTAAACATAAACTTCATAAACATAAACAATCTATAGATAAACAAAACAATCCCAAGCAAAAGATCAAGCACAAAATATGTGTTAGAAATCACATCCTACAATGCTACAAACTCAAGAATTTAACATGAATGTTAAAAATCATATGAAAACTATAATACTATCATAGGATGTGGGAATTTCATCATAATAACATCTTGGCTAACTAATAATCTAAAAACACAAATACACCAATAAAATCTTTTCTTGGACTAGCGTTTTTACCAGTACTCAATGCGACAATCCTTGCTCATTTTGCACCACACCTTAGTGCTGGTGTGGCGTGCCACAAGGCTGTGATGACCTAACTCTTGTTCATTTCTCACTACACCTAGGGTCCAATGCAGCATGTAACTAAGAGAATTAAGCCCCAACGAATAATTGGAAAGATTCATCTTAATAAAATTTGACTAGTTTTACACTGGCCGTAAACCTATCACCATCCCCCTCCCCTCTTACAGGCTCCAGGAACTAGATACAGCCTCGCTTGACATTATCTTTCATTTACTAATATTCTTCATTGCCCTTTAAGGACCAGAGTTCATTTTCATTGACACCGTGAAAACATTAATCTGCAATTATCTTTTGGAAAACTAAATTTTCGAATTCCATGAAATGAAGACCAAAGTTAACTAAACACAAATCATTAAATTTTTGTAATAACCACAATTACAGCGTACCATTTAATTACAACCTGCTTTTGCAACTTACAATTTGAAGCTTCCTACATATCAGAAAGAAAGCAACTATTGCCAATTTGCACACGCCAAAAGTATCAGCTTCGTTATGTTGTACATCGAGTAATTTCTCCACAGGCCTCCATGATTATCCCAAGGATCTAACCTGCTGAGAAAGGAGGGCAAATGTTACTAATAGAAAAATAATTACAGATATTACCATCGGGATGCTCAACATATCAAATAGATGATTGTAAACTTTAAAGTTCATCAACCAGACAATTTGAACATTATGTGTGAATACCTAAGGAAAATTTATTGGAAAGCATGTCACCATTTCATGCTCCTCTTCCCTCCCTTGTGTTTCTTCGGCTTGTTATTTTTCTTGCCCTTGCTTAGGGTTTCTGGGATACTGGTTTCAGCTCCAGAAGTTATGGTAGCTTCTGAAGCCTTCAAGTTCTTATCAGCTTTCTTTTCTTCGGATGCCTTGTAATTGTAATCATTATCATTTTCACTCTGGTTGCCTGAAGCCCTGATAGTATTTAATTCCCCAGCAACGAAATTTGTGTTGTGTGGCAAGAACAGCTGACTCAAGATGTGCTCAAGTTTTGGTCTTGACAGAACTCTCCGTGAAAGTTCACCAATAACCGATATGTTCTTCACAAGTTCTGGCTCACTGTGGAGTAGGAAAGAGCAAAAGAAAGGTTTAAGTATTTCTCTAAATTACTATACTAGATCCTGGATATTAGAATATATTCATAAACATATGTAAACAGAAAAGATAACACCCTAATAAATGCAGACACAAACAAAATTAGAAATACAGAGAAGAGGAGTTAAGAAGTTCAGTAAACAGACCTCCCATCCAGTGCAGCAGAAAGTTGCTCCAATTCATCTACCACTTCACCGAACAGAATTTTATTAGAAGGCTTTACATGCAAGGGTTCAGTCCCAGCAGCAGTTAAGAATTGAATTCCTTTCTTTACAGAGTCCTGACAAGGGGAAAAGAAAATTACATAAAGTTGTAGTGAAAATTGATAGAATTACATACTAGATTCAGAAGTTAAGAGACAATTCGGTTTACCTTCATTTTTTGAGCATTTGACAAAAGTGTATCTCGATCTTTTTCATTTTCAGTCAACAGCAAAGTCTCAAACAATTCCAACACGTGGTTATATCCCAATGGAAGGCTAACTTTATTATTCAGCTTAATATTCAACGCATGACCAGCCACTGCTGTAAAGTTTGAATCCTGAAGGCTAGAAACACTTGACGAAAATACTTCACTGGAATTAGTCGCTTCTTCAACAGATGCAGCTTCACCGATCACACTCTCAACTTTCTTTGGAAACATCATTTTGACTACATCCTCCTTGTGCCTGTAGACCATCAAATCTACCAAAAATGCATTGGGGCATGAAATTTCTAAAGAATTGTTCCACAGCCTCACAATTACGAGGGGATCATCAATCTTTTCAAATGCCTCAGCAAAAACATTTAAATTTGCAAGAACATTTTGTTTCTTACTTTTCCGAAGCACTCCATAGAATGCTTGGGGTAGTTGTTCTACTATAGAGCTAGTACGCAAAATATTAATAAGTGAATCTACACACTCCCCAGAGTTCAAATGAAGCAAACATAACATACAGATCAACCTCAGTACCAGCAATGGGTAGTAATCCTTCACATTTGTATTAGATTTTCTGATCCACTCCTTTGTTTCCTCCTTATTGAAAAGAAGGTCATTAATAACCCGCCCAATAAAATCATTTATGTTTCTCAGGGATGGTTTAACATCAGACATTACACTCAAATTCTGGGTTGTGTTTCCATCCTGAAAGAGAAACCACTCGAGAAAAGATGATCTTGTCAAAATTATGTATCCTTTGTGGTACGATGCCAAGATAAGAAGGCGCTCAACAAGATACAAGAAACAACTAGGAGATATATAATCATTTTCCCTTCTCCAGTTTGCATTATAAGTATCTTCCAAGGCTTCATAGAACTTCGACAATACATACACCTTTTCCTGTGATTCAGTCACATTTCCTGCAACAGACCCTTGGGGAAGTTGAGGCCCTATATATGCATAGAAACACTCGATGAACACCTTCCATGGCAAATTGTCATCAATTCTTCTCATAATTTTCACATACAGTTCACTATCTAGCTCTCCCAACCCCAGGATCATAACAACAAAGGTTTACCTAATGGACATAAAGGGTGCATTTTTAAATGGTTTTATTGAAGAGAAAAATTATGTTGAACAATCTCTAGATTTTGAAAAACATGATTTTCCAAACCATGTTTATAAACTTTCAAAAGCTTTTTATGGTCTAAAACAAGCCTCATGAGCTTGCTATGAAAGATTGAACAAGTTTCTAATTGAAAATAATTTTGTAAGAGGCAAGATTAACATAACATTATTTACAAAATCAAAAGCAATGATTTGATCATTGTCCAAATCTATGTGGGCAATATTATCTTTGAATCTACTAATGAGTATTTGTGCAAGGATTTTGCTAAGAGTATGCAAGGAGAATTCGAGATAAATATGATAGGAGAGTTAAATTACTTTGTCGGACAAAAAATGAAGCAAATCAAAGAATAGAATTTCATCAATCAAGGAAAATACACAAGATATCTAATCAAAATATTTGGTATGGATAACTCCAAAGAAATGAAAACTCCTATGCCCTTATCCACTAAACTTGGTAAAAAGAAAGATAAGGTTATAGATGAGAAGATGGATTGAGTTATGATCAGCTCACTTCTCTATCTTACTACAAGTAGACATGACATTATGTTTAGTGTATGTCTTTGTGCTTGATTTCAATCCAGTCCGAGAGAATCTCATTTTATTGCGGTGAAATGGATTTTAAGATATCTCATTGGAACTGTGAACTTAGGATTTTGGTATCCTAGACATATTATATGTGAATTGTTAAGATTCTTTAATGCTAACTATGCGGGTTGCAAGCTTGAAAGAAAAAGTACAAGTGGTGCTTGACAATTCCTTGGATTCGTCTTAGTTTCATAGCAAACCAGGAAACATAATTCAATAGTTCAGTTTACTGCAAAAATTGAATATATTGCAGTTGGAAGCTATTGTGCACAAGTTCTATAGATGAAACACCAATGCTGATTTCTATTATTCTCATAAATGGAAAATTCCGTTTTATTCTCCACCTATCCCTGAATTTGATTTTAAATCATGTCTATCCAAAATTAAAATTCATATATATCTCTCTCACACACTTTATCTTTCACTTAAACCTTCTCCCTCTATCTCTATAACAATCTCTAGCTGAAGTATATATAGTATCTTTTGCATTACATATTTCCATCCAAGGTAAGAAAACCAAAGCCTAAAAGGGAAGGTACACTAAGCCTTTAGAGGTGAACCTTCTTGATCTCTTGGAAATTTGGCCAATTGTGCCTTAAAATTCTAAAGAGAAACAACCAAGACTGTCACCTTCTCTAAAGCCTTCCAAAAAGGAGAAGATTTCCCCAAAGGCCAAGAAAACCAAGAACTCACCGAAACTAAGAATCCCAACACCTAACCTTTCCTTAGAAAGCTATGAATCTAATAAACCTAAAGAGTTTGATGAGGAAATTGAAAAGGAAGACGTGGAGTCTTCTTGAGAATGGACTGATCATTACACGATTTATAATGTAGTATAAGGTATTACCAGCTTCAGCCCATAAGCTTTTGGGCAAACTATTCTTAATTAATAGTGTTCTTCCCATTTCCTTTAGTGATTGATTCTTTCTCTCATTCATACCATTTTGTTGAGGTGCTCTTGCTGTTAAGAAATTTTGATCAATGTCATGCTCTTCACAAAAAGAAATTATATCTTTTTTTTTTTTTTTCTTTTTCAAATTCACATCCATGATCATTTCCAATACACGTGATATAGCACTTTTTTTTTTCCTCTTTGAGCCTTTTTACAAAAAGCAATAAATGAAATACACTTCATCTTTGTTAGCAATAAATAATACACATGTATAACAAGAATAATCATCTATAATCACAAAAGCATATTGTTTGCCAATTATAATTCTATGCCTCATAGGTTCAAGTCAATTCTTATGTAGCAATTGTAAAGCTTTAGAAGTAAAAACTACAATTTTGGATTGGAATGAGCTTTTTATTTGTTTGCCAAACTGACATGCATTACACCCGTATGTAAGCCTCCCATTCCGTCTAATGTGTTCATGTATTGTCTCTTTCAGCAGATAACGAGAAACCTCAGTTCGTCTCAGAGAAACCATGTTCTCTGTCAGTGATTTCCGCCAATCTAGAGGAAACAAATAGCCAGAGAAGTGCTCAACTGAAAATCTGACAAACTTCTGTAGTGCTTTCAAACCAAAACTTTGATTCAAAAACTTCGAATCCAAAAGGAATTTTGCGACCTCATAGATGAGGGTAAGAGACCTGCTTTGACAGAACACAGAAATTGTATTCTTAACAAAGAATCTATGAAGGGCTTCCAGATTGTTTAAGACCATCATACCAACAGAAAATAATTCTGAACACCAATAACTCCGAGCAGCAGAAATTATTGGGTGAACATCAACAGACACCAGTTTTCCATTCCTCTTAAGAATATTTGTACCCATTTTCTTCACCCAGTCAGCATCAGGGTTGAGCAGAAGATAAATCTCATTCATATTAGAAATCTGCTTCCATACACACAAAAAGTTGAAAGCAAATTGCCCATAATTTTTATGCTCACTAACATCAATACATGCAAGATACTCCAAAATGTTAACGATCTTTTCCTTCCAACATTTCCAAAAGTATACCAGAGTGTCTACGGAAACCTGATTTTTAGAAACCAATCCCTCCATGTGCTTCGCAGAATCAACAATTACTTCATCTTGCCACACATATTTTGAGGAGTTCAATTCAAAATGAGCATCTAGAATTTTCCTCAAAGATAATATTTCACCCCTTATACTCTTATGTCTGCGGGTCAAATTCAAATTAGTCATCATTGTGAAAATGTTACTCTGTTCATTTGATAAGACATCAACTTCTGCACAGACAAATTCATAAAAGTTGTCTGACTCATTCTTTGCAAATGACTTAGCTTTCATTAGAAGTTCTCCCTTATGTGTAAACTGCTTCAAGGGCCAACCTGTGCTTCCCGATGTCCAAAGAGAGTTGGCAAGTACATAGAAAAGTATTAGTTCAGATGCTCCGGTGAATTTACCAGCCTTCCCTAGCAGATCAGCCTCAAGAAGAATATCACCCCTTAGCTTTGCAATGCTGGCTGCCTCCAGAAAGTTCCCTGATTCTTCTTCCAACAAAAGGAGCTCACCAAATAGACCTTAAGAATTCACGCATCAAATCCATTGACCGAAAAGCTTTAACAAATCTCATCATGGATCTAGTATCTTTAAGTTGATAATAATGAAGAGCACAGCGTTCCAGAAAGTTTTGTTCAATTTTATCAAGCTCATGCCTTCTAATCACTCCAACAGCAGTAGTTTCAAGTTGTCTCCAGTGTTGAATATAATCCAAACCAACATTGAACAAACTTCCTTCCGCACAAACTGTCAAACAGTCGGAGAAGAAATTACCCCTTGCATAGACTTGTGCTGCAAGCTCACAGCATCCTGCTAGAGAAAAACAATCCCCTGCTCTTTTTAAGTCAGGATCACAAGATTTCTCCAAGTAAAGCTTCCCTGCAAACAGTTAAATAATTAATTATTTAGAGATTAAAATATCACAAACTTAGGTGGACTACAAATAACTATTGATATCCTGTTCTCTATCTCATCTCGCTCCTGCCACAAACTCCTACAAATTCAAACTCAGTATGAGAAAAATCTTCAAATTCTTACCTGTCCCCAGATAACTTACTGTCAATTTTTTGATTTTCTTCAGAATAGTTTTGAGTATATACAACCATTTTCTATGTCACGGACAGTTTCACATATTAAATATAAGTATAATTTAAAAGTACTCATGAAGGTGAAATTCTTCAAACTCTTATCCATCGGTTCATAAAGAACTTACCAGTCAATTACATGTTATATTCTCCAAATAAGTAGAGTGGATAAAACCATTTTCCATGTCACAGCTAGTTATAGAAATTAGAAAATAAGCTCAAGTAATAGTAACAGGACAACTAACTATATATCTAGTAAAGTTTATACACCTATTTCTAGGATCGGCATACACTTGATTATATCAATATTAATTTTCTCAAATTGTTGGTTAACATCAGATCATAATCATTTTTTACACTATCCAAATCAGAAGGATAGATGATCCAGAAACTAACCAATTTGCAACATATCACCACAGCTTAAAATGATGACATGTAATTCCCATATCCCTTTAAGCACTCCAACCTTCATCCAAAACTTAAAGTAATACTTAAATGTATAATGGTTCAAAATTCGGATACGGTAGGCTTCTGACGCATAAAATGAAGGCAGAATCTAATCAGCTAACGTAACAGAAATAAAATCCATACCCGCTTTTTCATAATCGCCAACATCAGAAAAACATTGTGCAGCAGAATCGGCCTGTCCTATTGACTCAAATAAATCAGCAGCTTCCCTAAGGATTGCATTTGCACCATCAGGTTTGGAAGTACTGCGCATGAGGTCAGCAGTAGCTCTAAGACCAGAAGCTTTAGACCTTCTCTCCCAATATGTGTTGCCATTTCATAATTGCATTCATGGTAAAGCTGAGAAACATTGAAAAGGCTTGACATCAATTACATAGAAAAATGTCTTTCCCAGAGATCGAATCACAATTGATTCGCATTGTCCTCGGCTAAAAACACATGTTAAGTGCAACAACAATGGCATAGAACTAACAACATCAAAATAATAGTTTTCACCATTCAACATATACCACAGGTCTGCGGCAACACAACAATGAAGAGAATCAAATCTGAAGAGATCTGGATAAATACTTGGCAGCAGTATATAGCGACAGCTTATTCAAACTTGAAATCAAAGAATAAGGTATTAAATTAATCGGAACACAAAATAACAATAACCTTTATGCCCCGTGTCTTCCACTCCTCTGGAGTGCTTGCAACTTGCATTGCCTGAGCAAGTGAATCATCCAGTTGTCTGGCTTGAACAAGAAACCTCCTTTTCCAGTAGTCAAACATTGGTCTAGAAATATCCTCAATATTTTCGCAGATCCATAATCTCTGCCTTGTACGAGTGACAGCCACATATAGCTGTTTAAGTTCAGAGCACAATACACTATGTTTAGATTCATTGAATCTTGGATAGGACTTAGCTGCAGTGGAGTTTAGCAAATCATGTTCCTTCATGTATTCGTATATCACCCTCCATTTATTTTTAAAAGGTGATGAGCCAAAAAAGTTGTACAGCAGTACATCCTACAAGAAATATAAGAAAATTATTAATAAGACCATGGAAATAAATAAAAATTAAATTAAATTATTACATTATAAAAACCTGGAATTCAAGGCCCTTGCACTCTAAAATAGTTAGAACAAGAGCATGTTTACCAACATAGTTTCCGATTTCCTTACGAGCACCATCATCCCGTACCAATATTACTTGCTCTGCTCCAAAACCAACAATTTTTCCGCCTATATTTTCACTATTTCCAAAAATTTTTACAATTGCATTCTCACTATTTCCAGATTCAAGCAAAACTGGAGCTTCCCCAAATATGAAACTGGTCTCAGGTTTCAAGACATCAATAGACTGAGGAAAAAATCGATAGAGAAGTTCAATGATGCTCTGTGATAATCTGAGAACTCCAGCATGGGTACGAAAATTTTGACTCAAATGAAAAATATCTGAAATTTTGGCTTTCTCCTTCAATTCATCTTTTGTACTGCTTTTAGATTCCAATACAAACTTCTGGTAGAATAGACATCGTATATCTTGGAACCTAAAATCAATTCCCCTTGCGATTGTTTGTGCTGTATCCCCAGAGAAAACAAAGCCATCTTCCACATTCTGGCAGATATATTTAAATAAAGCAATTTGACTCATAGTAAGATCTTGCACCTCATCAATATACACAAAATCCATTTCAAGACCGTCATATTTTTCGAGCCTTAGTCGACGATGTAAGTCAATAACGAGATCTGCCAAATCAAATTCACCATTTTTCATCTTCATTTTTTCATAATCCTGAAAAATATCATATATCTTCACTCGCATCTGTCTGCTTAAACTGGGCGCCCGGCTTTCTGATAAAAGAACATAGTCCTCGCGACTGAGCTTACCATCACATGTCTCTGCTGTTTGTGGATTACCTTTTATATGAGATATAATCTCAGTGAAGACTCTACACGAATCAAGATTCCTAATCAATTGAGAATTGAAATGTGGCCAATAGGATGAAGTAAACCTATCAAAATTGACCTCCCTCATTCTTATAAAGGTCTCTGTGGCAACTGACCTTAAACCGTGATTTTGATTACTAGCATGATTCCTCAAGCCAGGAAATCTCTCAAAGTATGAGTTACCCAAAGTCCCATCAAGCATCATCAAGAACTTGTGAAATGTTATCACAAGAGGATATGAGTTGGGTCGAACATCAATAAAAGAATTTGGAATATTCTTAAATTGTATAGTTGCATCATCAACATCTTCCATGTCATTTGAACAGCTTTCCATGGGAAAAGTATAATCACAAATAGAACTGCTAGCATAATGAGCAAAGTTAGAAAATACAGGTAAAGATAAAAATTGGCACATTTTAACTATAAAAAAACAGAAAATAATGGAGAAAGTTATGAATTCCTCGAAATAATTTTTTGAATGAGGTAATAAAGCATCTGAACTGCCATTCAAATCCCCCCGATTATCATCCACAACATAGAAACTGTTTTACATAAATCCAATGAGTGGAAGAGAATATATCATATATGAGGTTATTGTCCAACGTTTCATCAAGCAAGTAGGTGAGGAGAACAGCACTAGAGAAAATAGAAATGCAAACAAACCACACCTTTTCAATCGAGTAACATGATGTTTCACTGCATGACATAATTTAGGACTCACAGTCACAAAAATCTGGCGCAAGACAGGTAGTTTACTCTCTTCAGTGTCTTCCACAACTTCCTTTCCTTTACTTGAACATGAAGAAGCAATTCTGTTGGTTCCATAAAATGCTTCAGTAGCCATTTGGTGCAATTTCTCTTTCTGAAACAATTTCATGGTCAATACAGTAGTTTTGCCGGTACCAGAACGTCCAAGTATAAAAGTACTTTTTGGATAGAGGATCATCTCCAACTCTTCATCTGTTACTTCAAAGGGAAGTTCCAGTTCCAGACCATCACGGTCAGAAAGCAAGTGGCTCACAACACTTGATGACAAGGAGTAGAATTTCATAAGCAACAAGCTCTCTCCAACCTTTGAATTTTCAACATAACTTCTTCCTTCAGACCCAGAAATGCTTAACTCACCCTCATTATAAACATTAGTGAGATCTCTAAAACGGATAACATCTACAGAGGTTGTCCAACTCACTGGAACTTCCAAATTCCTAGAACAAATACACAAGCCAAAAAGCTGAAATTAATTTTAACCATCCTAAAAGTGCTTGCAACTAACCAACCAGACCAAGGGGTCACATTGAATTCAAGATTTAGAGAAAACAGTTAAGGCCTATAGGCTATAAGAATGCAACAGATTGTACATACCCCTCAAAACATTTTTCTTTGCAGTGATTGATAAAATCTTCAGTATATCTACCAAATATACCATCAAGACGCTTCTCCAATTTAATATCCTCTGGAGACAAAATGTCCCATATCTTCAACACTTGAATATACCTTGATTCTTTTACTATGTCAATTGAACACATGAGATACAGACCTTCAACCTTAAAACGCTTCAAGATTTGGGATGAACTTCCATGAAATGAGTCTACGTTCCTCTTCTTAGGCCTCCAGCCAGTGGAAAGCTTCAGTAAAAGGTTTACAACTGACTTCTTTGTCCTATCTGACCTCAACTTTTTAAATGATTTAAGAAAATTATCACTGAAAAGAACCTGCAGATATAGAATGTGTGAGAATGGGAAGATAAACTTATACAAACAAGAGATTCTGGTTAATAAACATATCAACCCTAGAAATAGAAGTAAAAATTTACAATCTGAATTTCTGAAATCTATATACCTTCCACCTAGCATTTCTGAAAAGGACACTATCTTTATTAAGCAAATCATCAAATTGATCCAACTCTTTCTTTACATCCAATATTGCTTTTGCCATATCTTTATCTTCATCAGCATTAAAGAAACATTGACGGTTCTTAGCATCAAGCAGTATGGCTTCCCAAACAGCTTCATCGCTAGCCAGAGTCCTTTCGCTCCCCAAAATCCAGAGGCAGTGCCTGGAGACATCAAAGAACTAACACTTTGACTACATCGATAAGAAAATTGCAAGCTTATATAAAAAGCTTCTAGTAGACTGTACCTAGCCCTAGTAAGAGCAACATTTGTTCTCTGTGGATTGGAAATGAACTCAAGTGAAGCCCTGCTATTTGTCCTTACAGTTGATATTATAATAATATCCTGTTCCCCACCCTGGAAGCCATCAACTGATTTCACATTCACAACAAATCCGTCACTGGCATTGTACTTCTGACCAAGTTTCTCTTGAATTGAAACAACTTGAGCAGCATATGGAGATACTACACCAATGCTGAGCTTCACTTTTGAGGGGACACATGCTGCAGACCAGACAAAAGCATAAGAACCAATTATAAACATAAATGGTAAACAAAAGAATTTGTTACACAAACATAAACACTGTCCCTCCAACAACATTATGAGATAAAAATACCTTTATGCAATTTCTTCAGTATTGTCATCACAACGGCTACTTCAATCATATTTCTCCGGCTACGTCCGGCGTCATCTAGTTCTTCTCTCCCACCAACTATGTTTATGAAAGAATAAGGACCAAACATTGGCAATGGAAGACAATGCTTTTCATAACTCTTTCTCTTAACATTAGGAGCATCAACGATTTGGTTCAAGTAAAAGTAAGAATTTGGAAAGAAACTTATTGAAGGATGCATTCGGTACTGTATATTGAGAAGGTGCTTTGAGTGACCCAACAAGCTTAACCTCTGAAATAAGCTTCTCCCAAAACCAGCTTTTTGAGATATCTTCACCAGAAAAAGGAGAGCATAGGTGAGTTAATCATCAATGAACATAAGAAAAAGAAAGTTTAAAACATAGCTAGTAAGAGAAAAAGCGCTAGAGCATGTAAGGCAAGAAATAAGTATCTACTGACAACATACATTGCTTTTGACCATTGCTGGTAACTGACACTCATCTCCAAAAAGAATTGCATGCCTTATACCCGGAAGTAGAAGAGGTATTAATGATTCACATTCTTTTAACTGTGCAGCTTCATCAATAACCAAAATGTTCAGAGGCCCCATTTTCACGAAATGAAGCTTGTAAGAACTGGAAGCAGTGGCAAAGATCAATGAAGATGTCTGGAAACAGAATTCTTGAATTGATTCTTTGCTCATATAACTTGGAAAGTGAAGCTTACTGAGGGATTGTTTAAGAGTATTCAAAACAGATAGGCAATCAGTTCTCATCATATACAATAGGTAAGGCATACCAGTGAATGACAGAGAAGAACTTTCCAACAATTGTGGAAGAGAGAAAACATCCTCCACTAGTTCAGAAATTGCAATATCTTGAAATAATAGAGCTTCAAATGAGTCAAGTATCTCAATAAGGTGTACCATGTTATCAAAGTTGTGTTCCAGAATGTAACTTTTTGCTATGTGTGTACATAGGATAAAAACACATTTTCTGAAGGGTAAGACTATAGTAACAAATCTTTCTCTCACAAACTGAAGAAAAGATTTGCGACCTTCCTTCCCACCTTCAGAACTGTTAATGGCTTTTTTCACTTTGATTTCACTTGCGTCCAAGTGTTCTTTCTCCTTTATCAATTCATTTTCAATATATATATGATACTGAGAAACACAGTGTTCAAGTATATCAATCAAGGATGCAAAACACACCCTCCAGCCAGTCGATGGTGCAAAGCAGTCAGAGAGCTGTTTGACACGATATTCCAAATATATATCTTCAATCTCAGAACCAACTTGGAGCCGCTCATTATTGCCAAACAGTAGCATGTCTCCCAGTGGACAGAATAAAACTTCAGGTCCCATTTCAAATGATTCTTTCTTTATTGTCAGCATGCGGGATGCCACTTCTTTAATTGCAACATTTGTTGGGGCACAAGTAAGAACCTTACAATTCATTTTCAAGAAAGTAAAGAGTAACGTACTCAAAGTTTTGGTTTTTCCTGTCCCTGGTGGCCCCCAAATAAGCTCCACAGTAGATCTGTGACTGCATTGAACTGTAGAGAGGCATGGAAGAATTGCCTCATGTTGAGATTTATTCATTTTTGACGATTCTCTTTCAAGAAAATTTTCATCTTTTACCGGACAACCCCATGGAGAACAGTAATCACAAGTTTCACTTACCTGTTATTTAGCATAAATACATCAATAAGAGGCCCAATTAGTAATCTCAATCAATTTAAGACCAGGAGTGAATTTAAGACTAACTAGATTTCTGTTGGACGGGACTACATAAGTGAATACATCACTAAATCTTCTTGTAAATCTAATAATTCTAATCAAAGTTTCTTACCAAATTATCTGTGCATAAAATTTCCTTGTTTAGCTGCAAATTTCCAGACATTTGCAGTGCACTCCATATTCTCCTGTTTGTAGTTATATTTACCAAGAAAACTACAAATAGAGATTTTTGCTTCCATTCATTGGGATCAATTTCCTTGGGTGCATTAACTTTGAAATAAGTAGATGTAACATCCTCATTCTCATCCTCTGTGATTTTAGAAACTGACAGAAAAGTCCATGACCTTCCCACCCTTTGTAAATCATGCACAGTTTCTGGTTTAGCATCTGTCAAAACCAAAACATCTCCAGGCAATGTTTTGTAAGGTTCTTTCCCACGATCAGTGAACCTGTTTTTCCAGCAATCTATTTTGACATCATATAATTTCGCTCCATATGGCTTTGACTCCTCAAGCGCAACTACTTTCCCAAAAGGTGCTTCGGAGATGATTTCCATACTTGAGCACAGTTTTGCTCGGGTTTCTTCGAATAAAGGGTACACATATGATCCACGATAATGGTGAATAGATTCAAATGATTGTGCAATGTTTTCCACCTGGAGAAAAGAAAAACATAAGAATTCAGTTTAAAATGGAGAATGAAACTTTACATTTTGGTAGTAAGGGACTTCAGAGGTAGAGGAATGCCAAAACATCAGGGTTCCAGCCTCTATCATAAATGGCTGCAAGCAGCTGTAAGCCCCAGTATCTGTACATGAGCTTGAAAAGATGGATGAATATCATAGATGTACATACAGATGCTACCTTGTATATACAAAATTTAAAAGCTCAGAACAGTCTGCAACATGTAAATATTTAAACTGATTATGAGTACTCCGAAAGCTACTGGTATTATTGTATAGTATCAAATTACAGAAGTAATTTTCTTTTTCCCAGGATCTACAAGGAAAAAGTTTCACCAAATCCAAGAAAACATGGCTGAAAATTTATGCGGAATGTAAACTGACCTGGTCCTTGTACAGATTTTCATTGAAAATGTCTTCAAGAGTCCATGAGAATATGATATCAGTGAAGCCTGAATAGTTAGCATTTGCCCTAGTATTCTTGCTTGAACTTTCACCTTCCATCTTTTCGTCTCTGTCAATAGAAAACCATTCTGTTAAAACCCCACTTAAACTTGGAGCTCACCAAATAAGAGAAGGGATTTCTTAGCCACAAAGGAAGGACAATTGAAAAGAAAAGGCTCCCGGGAATCTTAGTACAGACTGATTACGAAAGAAATGAATATCACTGAAACTACTTTTCTGGCTTTTTACCAAAAAGACACCATGACCTGTGCGAAACGATAAAAAGAAAACCTTAGTAAAGATTAAGGTAGACAAGGCACAAGAAAAGCTTTTTGGACAAGGAGTTGAAGGTCTTACTCGATTTCGTTGCCTTAACATAGAATATAGAATGTAGAATATAGAGTATAGAATGTAGAATAGAGAACATAGACTAGAAGGTCTGTGGTCTTTACATTATTCCCAATATTTTATTCTTTCCCTCCAAATACATGTACGGCTACTAAAAGAAACAGAAATTCAAGGAAGTGGATTGGAGAACAACTTTACAATTCCTCTTTTATCTCCTGCAAATTGAAAAATATTACCTCGCATAAAAAACAAAGGAAGAAAAGCTTAATTATTTTCTTTATTTTCCTTCCCCACAATCTTAATTTTTCTCTTGGTAGCTTGTTGATTTATATAACTATATATAGTAACTCTTCTTTTTTCTTTTTTTTTAGTTTTTCAGGTATCCCCACATGCATTACTATCTCTAAGGTTTAAACTTGTGTTCTCATTCTGGAAGGAGCCTGCTTATTATTGGATGCTTACTATTGAGTCCAACCCTTATTGGCTACTCTCTTTTGTAACTCTACTTAAGAGATTAAACCTTCAATATTTCTTACCCCTAAAAATAAAACATGAATTTATTTTTCAATATATTTATTCTAAAATGCCACCTGTTTAGGCATTGGTATCCAAAAATGATGAATCTAATTAACTGAATATTTGTTTCATTAGCATGTTTAGAAGAATAAAGTTGTATTCTAAATTACTAAAACGGTAATGAAGATAGATGAAAGGAAAAAAAAGAAGAAAATTTTAGTAACATTTTCATTTCTACAACAACATAATTAGCAGAAAATGAAATTCTTATGACTTGTACTTTCTAATTTTTAGCATTCTTATTTTTAGTGTATATCTTTTATTATGTATATAAACGTAGGTACCTCCATAAGAAAGTAGAAACCAGAAGAATTCTCAGCTTTCTACTTTTCTTTTCCTTCACCTCTGTTATTTATGTTTCTAATCTCTTTATTATACCTAATTTCTCTGTTTTATACACAATTGCTTTAGAATTCGTTGTTTTTTTAATGCTACATTGTAATTACACACACCTGTTATTGTTAACGTTGCTAAGTGGAAGAGATGGCGGTGGGAGTGGGATGGAATTCCAAGAATGAAAAAGCTCAAGGGTTAGTATGTGTGCATGAGTTGTTACTATGTGTTTGTTTTTATGATACTATTATTACGTTTGGAGACCAGAATTGCATTTTGTTTTCAATTGGAAATGTACAACCCTCCATGCCTAACGTAGAGTTCCCTTGTTTTCCGTGAGAAAGTATACTTTATTTTATTATTAAAGAAAAACTGTCACTATTGATGTAGGGTAGGGAATTGGAAATGGAGATAGAGAATGAGAAAGGAGCAGGAGAGAGGGAAATGAAGGAGCCAACAATAACTCTATTCTATTCTAAAAAAAAATGTTTATTCAATTTTTTGTAACATTTTCTTCTCTTCCAAAAACATAATTAGCAGAAAATGAAGTTGTTATGATTAATTGAACTTTTTAATTTGTAGCATTCTTATTTCCAGTTTATACTAGTGGAGAGACCCGTGCCGTTATTGGCACATTATTCAAATAGTTTGTTTTGGATTATATGCAAAGGAAGAAGGATGGTGTTTATTTGGAGGGACACTGAGAATTCCTTTGAAGGGTAGCAGCAGAAACAAGAGGAGTTTCAAGAAAACAAAGAAGACATGATGAATGGGATTGGTCTAACCTTTAGCTTGGATGTAAGACTCCAACCCTCTTTTTGTGCGGAGTCTATAAAGGGTGTTCAAATACGAGAATGTCAGGCATAAATCAGTAGTCTCTAATATTTAATTAATTATGCTTCAGATGGAAAGTTTTAAAATTATAGTAAAGATTAAGTTATGGAGGGTTCATAATGTAATTCTCTTCAATCCTATTTCTGAGTTCGGTAATCTTTGACATGATTTGGATAAGGTGAAGTATGAAAGTATTATTTTGTTTTCAGCTAAAAAGAATGAAATAAAATGTACATCATAATGCAAGCACTAATTCTTTTTTGTTGTTATCTTCATGGAAAGAAAAAAATAAATATAGCAATTGAAGTTTTAGGTATGTTATAATGCCTATTGATGGTGATCCTCCAACAATCCAAACCTATTTAGCTACCAAAATAATAAGAGCTTATGCATAGATTAGATCACCGCCATTTTTCTTGATCATCAGCAAAGAGCATCATAAGTTGAGATCAATTGAGTAGGGCTTGTCCTTTTGATTGTACTTTCCTTCTACAACATCTTACTATTAGGAAATATACGGTCATGTATCAAATGCATATGCAGTAGAATTAAAATTTTCCCTAACCAATAACATAGTTATCAATTAAATCTACATTTATGTTACGAAAAAAAGAAGATTAAACTAACCTCTTGAAGCTTTCCTCGCGTAGCTAGTTTGATTGTATAGCAGGGATACTTGGAGTTCCTCCACAAATCGTCAAAATGATTCTCCTAGTCAAACACAAACTATAATTAATGATTAGCAAGTTATTCAAACGAATAAGCCTCTAATGAAAATAGTTCACACAATTGATGGTTAAAAGCCTTTACTTTTTTGAAAATGATTTAAAGGAATTGATTCACCTTTAGAATACATGCTAGTGATAAATCTAGAATAATAGAGTTATTTTACTATAAATTTAATTTATATTTGATCCTAATCATAATATTTTAAGTTAGAGTACTAGTTAAATATAGTGTTAGAGTTGTTTTAAGGAATTTTGTAAAGTTTTTATCTTAATTAGGAGTAGTTTTCTGAATTTTGGTATTTAATTTGTTTTAGGTGTCTTTGCAGTGTCTTAATGTGAATTAAAGAAAGGAAGCTAATCAACTAGCACTGTAGCGCTGTATAAAATGAAGCCGTAGCGCCCAAAAAGGAAGAATTAAGGAAAAAAGACAAAGAGAACAACGCGACAACACCATTATAAAGTTGTAGTGCTAATACAAAGGGAGAAAAGTACGTAAGTCAGGTAACTTGACGCCACAGCATATGAAGATAGACGCCACAGCATGATGAGGATGAAGCCGTAGCGTCAAAGGAAGGATGACTTTCGTAAACCAAGCAAGGAATTGACGTTGTAGCTCCTATGAATGTGAGGCTGCGGCATGACGAAGGATGAGTCCTATTGAGATTATACAGATTCTGTGAAGCCGTAGTGCCATATATGTCTGAGTCCCAATGCTTGTACGAATTTTGGGGAGTTTGAAGACTTCTAGTGTATCCAAAATAGAAGGAAAAAGGCTATAAATAAAAGAGGAGGGCAAAGGTTTATATATAGTTTGGAGTTCGTGATAAAGAAGAGATTAAGCGTGCTTTAAAGGTAGAGGAGCAAAGATTTTGAAGAGCTTGAAGATCGCTATCTTCATATTTTTTTTTTCTTATTCCTTTATTCCTTTTAGTTTCTTTGTATTTTTGTTTTGATTTGCTTAGTTGTAGTCATGGTTATGTCTAGTAGCATGAACTAATTCCTTTTTCTAGGTTTATGATGGAACTCAGATGTAGTTTGATTTAGTTTGATTTATGGATTGCTTAAGTTTTGGTATTTATGTTATTTATATCATTTTATGTTTATTGCTTCTAATTACTTGATCTCTAATTACATAGATCTGGTAATCTAGAGAAACCTTGACGAAGGAAATCTAGGTCAGCCTTGAGTGATATAGCACATTTTTGAATTCTTTCACTTTATTGATTGAATTTAATTTGCATATAGGATAGACGTATACCTATATACCATGTGTAGCCAATCTAGGGTTGTTCTTAATGAATCTTATTTAATTCAGTTCTCATAGACATATAGTGAATTGATTAAAGAAGGTATGAATTATAAGCAAGTGAAATATTATTATAATTAACTTGGAACCCTAGGTTGATAACATAATATCAAAATTGAGCATGATAGGATAAAGGTAATTCAAATGAAGTGTGAGTGAAATCATATTCCTTGGCTTTCTCTACATAATCTCAAGTTCAGTTATTTTATTTGTTTGAATTTTAATCATAATTAAAAATCTCAATTATTCAATTGTTTGGATAATTTTAGAATTAGTAAATTTTAGTACTTGACTTGATAGACTTAATTCTTTGTGGGAACGATCTTACTTACTCTTTATTACTTGTTTAAACAATACGTACGCTTGCATAGTAAATCTAACAACAGCTAACTTCCACTTGGTTGAATCATTAATGGAAGATTGTTCTTGAAGCAAAAACTTCTTTGCTTCAATAAACGGGGTCATGGCTAAGGAAGAGGTTTTCAAGAACTCTTATTGCTCACAATCTCTGACAAGGTCGAATGTAACTTGTATTCATATTATCATCAACCTTAGTTGAATTCCCTTAACTTCTACATAAATAGGGTGGCTAGGGCTTAAAAAATTATAGTCCTCCCATGTTTAGGATTTTATTAATCCTAAAGCCCGAAATCCTAAAGCACGTGGCCTAAGGCAAAAATCTCCTTTAGTAATCCATAATCCCATTATGATTTCTAATGGGTCTTCAGACTCTTAGTAGCCTAAATCCAATTAGGATTCTCACTAGTCCTTTTCTTGACTTTCAAGAAAACAAGTCCTACCATGTATTTAAGGTTACAATTACCTTTTGACACTTATGTGCTTGGAAGTTAACTATTAATTCCAAGACTCCATTAATCTTTCTAGGTTCTTAATTAAAGTGTGTAACCTATTAGGTTCTCCCGTTCTTTATAATAAATGTAATTGGATAGTACCTAAGAAGTACAGTTAAATTAAACTTTGGTTTTGCTAAACTAACCAACTTATATTCATAGATCAAGATTAACATCTAGCAATGTATCATGACCAACCCAAGTACAAGCGAAATTAAGATCATTAATCAAACCTTTTAGTGCTTGTTTACCATGTAATTTAATTCTTTCATCAAACATATCCTGAGATAGACATAGGGCATGAATTCTAGTGTCAACCCTATCTTTGTCTAAATCCATTTGTACTTGTTACCAAGTTTACGTTTTGTTGCTCGAAGAGATTCAAGAAAACATTTTTCTTAATCTCTTTCACTTTGTAAAAATTTCCAGAACAAAACATACATGTCTCAAGAGGCCATAAGATATTCGTCCTCTTTATTGAGGATGATGAATTATTTGTCTGTCATTTATCTACCTTCATATACTACACTACATATCCAATAATCTCTCATATACTATCCTTATTACAGGATAAGGGGAATTACATCAAAACACAAATATTTACATATAAGGTAATAAGATGATATAAAGTCAAAGGATCAATTACACCATCAACATTTTGAAAACTTCCATTGAAATGTGAGGAAAAACTCTATATGGTTTCTCTTGTTAGGTTAATTAAGTGTATTTTTTCAACTAACAAGCACCCATATATTTGTCTTAGCATCTCTATGTTTGTAATTTATGAGATCACTACTTTCTCGAAGAATCATCAATATCCTTATTCTTGATAATTCATTGACTATGAATACTTTTAGAATAATATTTTATATATATACTTATCACTTTTGGCGCTTATCATTTAAACTCTTTTGACATAAGCATGACAACCCCAAATTCTTAGGTGTAAGATATTTGGTTTTTTGTTGTTCCATACCTCATATGCAATTCTTTCAATAGATTTTGATAGAACCCTATTTAAAAGGTATGTGTAATACTCAGAATTTTAAAATATTCTATGAATGCATATTTACATGTCTTTATACTTGTATACTTGTTGGTGTTCTTAAATTATTTAAATTTTATATAGCACTGATTCAATTATGAGTAAATCTATAGTAGTAATAGTAAATTATATGGTTAAGTGCATAGAAATAACTTTTGTAATGTTTTTGTGTTATTTTTTTTATAAGAATTGCATCTTATGCTTAATTGCAAGCATGAAGTGAAAATGCTTGAAAACTTAAATGTTAGCATAAAATTGTTCAATTAGATATATGACCTTTGTTCACTCATATACTTATATCTTTTCAAAGAAATGTCTAAATGCAATTCCCATTAATGTGTTAGAAAATAGACTTGTGTAGCTTTAAAATGACATATGATTTGTAATATTTAGACAAGTATATTAGTCTAAGTAATTCATCAAAGTTAGGTTAAAATCCTATAAATATAGGATTCTAACAGATTGACCTTTTAATGATCCAACTAGCATAAATTGAGTTAAACAAATGAAAATAACAATATGTTTGTGGGATGAATGATTAGAACATGTATCTTTCAGTACATGTATCATACTTACTAATTGAATATATATACTAAAGTTAATTCTTAGAAGTTAAGCTAAATTCTGCAAAAAATAGGATTTTGACAACTTTGACCCTACCTTAGTAAATTGACCATAACTTCCTCTAGGGGAATCAAAATTTAATTCTTTTACTTGCATAAATTAATGGGCATATATAGGTTTCTAGACATATATCACATGTTTTGTTTGGAGTTGTAAAGTGGTACAGTTAATTATGTAAAATTAGGAAGAAATTATTGAATGCAATTTTCGTTAATATGACATTCCCTTAATTAAAATATACATATTTATTTTTATTATCATATGTGTTATTTGGATCTACTAATCAATACAATTTATTATTCAAAATTAGAGGTAAAATCTGCCTACTTTGTGATAAATTGGTCTATATTCATTGTTTTGGTTTGAGTTTAGGTATTTTGTTACATAATGCAATAATAAGGTTATGTGCATATCTATGGTAAGGAAGTGGGTATTAGCTAAAAGTGGTATGACTATATATGTACTATTATATTAATAAAGTTTGCTAAGTGAAGAATGTCTCAATTCCCTACTAAGCAAGGTAAAACCTGATAATAGAAGTGACTTGGTAAGAGTCACCAAGTTTTTCATTTATGTTATTATTAATGCATATATGTGAGAAGGACTGATCAAGTCATTGGTTACAAGGTGTGTCAAAAAAGGAAGAGAGATAAAGGATAACATGTTTGCTGCCTCACTTCTTTATCTCTTCATTTTCTGACTTTGCAGAAAGAGAAGGAAGCGGTTTGAGTATGGATTTACAGATCTCCTTGCTCTAACATAAAGGTGATTCAACTAGATTTTGCTAAACACTTAAAAACAAAGTGGTAAAGAAAGAAAGGGTGACCACAGTTGTAGGCTGTTTTACAGAATATGGGTTAGTTGCAAGTTTAGGTATCTTGCGTTCTTGTGGAATTTTGAGGCTAAAATAACCTAAGGGTCCTAAAGAAAACTTATAGATCAAGGTTTTTTGATCATATATGGAGCTTCTCTTGAGTTTTTTATGGCTAGAGAAGGAGTTATGGCTGTTTACCATAACTGATTTTGTTCTAGACTACATGCAACCTTTGTCAGTCCATAGTACTTTTCTTGGGTTTAGAGGGAGAATTATTCTTGGTTTCCTAAAGGGAACTTGTTCCTAATATATTGAGAGATAATTCTAAAGAGTTTCAAGGGTTGATTATGCTTAGGGACTTCTAGGGAGACCTTGTAAGAGACTAATAGGCTTGTTGCATTGTGTTCTGCACTTAGGTTGTGTTTGGTAAAAAATGAAGGTGTTCTTGGCCTATTTTTCTGAAGGACTTGAAGGGAAGCTGTTCCTCACAATGAGAGGAATATGTCTAGAAACTTGCATGATATGATTTTGAGTAAAGAAGGTGCTGGAGTTGTTAGGTAGCTGTTGGTTTTCTGCTGGATTGCATCAGAGCTCCAGCTAGGCCAGAGGACTTTGCATAGGGTTGTGGATTAAATCAGCCAAGATTTTCTGAAGAAGAGTTATTCCTCACACCTTGAGGGAAAATTATAAAGCTCCCTGAGTTCTAATTATTTGTAAGGTGTAAGAGGAAGCTCTTGGAATTCAAATTTGGGTTTTGTAGGCAAAAACATGTTATGTTATGTACTCGGCTTCGTTTAACTTGGTTTTAAATATCTTAGAAGTCGAATCAGATGTTGAGGTTTGAAGAAGACTTGTAAAGGATACTAAGAGGGATCATTTTGTGCTTTGTTTGGTTATTTTGGAGGACATGAAGCGTGGCTTCCTAACCAGGTAGAGGCTAAACCTTGTGTTCCCCTGTTTTGTACTTATTTGTGTTGTAACCGATTTTAGGTTAGATAGAGCTAAAATTTGAGGAAGATAGATGAATGCAAAATGTTTCTGACATCTTGGGAATGATGTCAATGCTTTAATTTGTGTGTTTTGGTTAAGTTTAAGGGCTATAGCTTGGAGTTAAGGTAGCCAGGTCTTCATTTCCTTGCTTACTGCCTATGATGTATTTATATGTCTGGAGATAACTGTCTTTGAAGAGTTGTGTGTTGGATGTTTACATATGAAATGGTGACTTGTTTATTTATATATCTATTGATAATATTTGGTTTTGGGACTTGGTGTGTTAAGAAGCATGTATAAGTGCAATTTGTCCTAAAGCTATGTAGTGGGTGCATTGTGCTCTAATTGTTGAATTGGTACAAGAATGCATCCATATTCACATGCTACTTTGCATGACCTGCCTACTGAGATGTATATCTCATCCATGTATGTTTTAATAATTTTTAGTGGTTGAGTGGCATATTGGCAACAAGGAGGAGCCTCTTGTATATACAAGACTTGATTGGAATAATAATATATCTAAGCAAAGTTGAATTTTATTTTGTGGCTGTTTTGTATTTATATTTGATTATGTAATTGTACAATGATATTTTTGGAGTTACTAAATAAGAGGTTTATACGATTTGTAATTAAAATAGGACTTGAATTGAACTAATTCTTTGTATTATTTGACGGAGAATTAAAGTAAAGATAAAATGAAATTATTATTATCTAGTTTCAAGATAGGGTAAGCTAGATCTTGGTAATTAATTAATTATGCATTTGAAGTTGCATTACTAGAACCTGGTAGTGAGCAAATTGGACAAGTCACTATAATCAAGTTATGATGAATTCAGTAAACTAACTTGATAGGTAAATGGAACATGATGAACCAAGTTAAATAATAGTTCTTTAATCAAATGCGAGTACAAAAAATAAATCTCTTAATAATACAACTTTATTGATAATTCAAGAATTCATGATGAATGAAGAGAAAATGTTATATCGTTGGTTCGTGGGAGCTACGATGGGTCTCGATCTATCTTAGTTCTTATGCTAGTTGCTACCTTCTAGTTGCAGTAATCAAAACATATCCCTTAAAGAAAGTGTGATTCCTTTTTTCGGATACACCATTGAGTTGTGGTGTACCAGGAGGAGTCCTTTGAGATAGAATCCCATTATCCTTTAAATAGTCTAAGAGCTCCTAGCTAAGGTATTCTCCACCTTGATCAAATCTAAGTGTCTTAATACTTTTACCAGTTTGTTTCTCTAATTCATTTCCAAATTATTTGAGCTCTTCAAAGGATTCAGACTTGCATCTCATAAGATATACATACCTATACCTTGACTTGTCAACGGTAAAGGTTGTGAAGTAGGAATATCCACCTCTAGCATGAATAAACATTGTTCCACTAACATCAGAGTGTATGAGTTCTATTAACTCAGTAGCATGTGACCCTTTACCTGTGAAAGGTTTTTTTGGTCATCTTTCCGAGTAGACAGGATTCACACATTCCCTATACTTCATAAGCAAATGGATTTAGATATCCACCTTGGTATAATCTAGTAATCCTAGTAATAACTCCTGAAAATATAGTGATTTTACATCCTTTTACTCATTAATTTAGCTATGTTTTAGAGTTTTAGTTGGTTTTTGCTTAGTTTTTAGTCAAATCCTAGTTAAAATCCTTATGATATTAGGATGATGAATCCTAGTTAATTTAGGCTTTAGTTAGGTGTTTTATATGAGTTTTAGTTTATTCTACCTTAGCTGGTCTGTCTTGAATGTATAATACAAAAAGAAGTCCCATTAGAAGTCAAATTAGACGTGAATTTGGGCTTAACATCACAAAAATCTTAAAATAGCATGTTACTACTAGAAGCAGCTGCACTGAGGCACTAAAGGATTTGCGTTGAGGCGCTAGGGGAAATGTTAAGGCTCCAGTAAATGGGTGTCGTGGCTTTGAGCCCAGCTTCCAGGGTCCAAAACTCATCGATTTTTGAAGCTGTAGCGCTGTGAAGTTACAACAGCAGTGCCGACGTGATTCCTAATTTGAAATGAAGTGAAATTAAAGGTTTTCAAGCCTATAAAAAGGGGACTACCTTGAGGACTTAATAGAGACAATTGGAGAAACAATTAAGCTAAGATTTTCTAGAGAAAAGGAAGCCATCAAGAGAGCAAGGAGGCAAGAAGGAGCTTGGATATTGAAGATTGACAACCTATCGATTTTCTATTATTCTACTTTTTCTTTACTTTTCTTGTATTCTTTTAACGTCTATATTATTTAAGTTTATAGTTTACACTAGGTAGCATAAACTAAATTAGTCTATAGGATTAGAATTGAACTCAACATGTAGCTTGATGGTTTTTATTATTTTTTGATTGCTTAGGTTTTGGTATATAATTTATTTATTCCATTTTATGTTTAATGGCTTCTAGTTGATTAGCTACCAATTAAATTGATGTGGTAAACCCTAACAAACTCGGAAAAGGGAGTTTAGGTTTAGCCTTTAACACTTGTTTGAATTCATTCACATGATTGTTTGAATTTAATTCGTATATAGGATAGAAATATACCTATATGCCTTATGTAGCCAATCTAGGTATGATCTTAATGAGTCTTGCTTAACTTGAATTCTCTTAGGAATATAGTGAATTGGTTAAGTGAGATATATATATTTATAAGACATAGGAATATACTTATAATTGAATTGGAACCATAGGTTAATAATACTATACTAGAGCTAAGTATGATAAGATGATAATAAGTCAAGTGAAATGTTGAGGGAAATTGTAATTCTAGGCTTTATCCATTGAATTCTTAAGTTTAATTTGTCATTAGTTAGATTTAGTTTAAATTATATTTTTCTATCATAATTCAGTTTGTTTGAATAAAATTAGAATTATATTAATTTTAATACTTAGCTAGATATTAGTGACAATTCTTTGTAGGAATAATACTCTACTTACTCTATATTACTTGAGGACGATGCTTGTGCTTGCATAGGTAAAATCCATGTCACCTAGTCTCATTTATGTGATCTAGTCCACAATTCCAAAAATAAGATGATTTTAGACTATATAATTTGAGTTTCTCAGTGTTTATGTTGACGATAATCATCAGTTAACCTGAATCACAAACATACTTGAAGTAGAGGCTTCACCAAGTGTGTTGTTCTTCAATGTACTCAAGTATGCTATGCAATTCCTTTTCCATAATGGAAACACGTGGCTTTGTCCTTGTCCTTTTTGATGCCACCAGTGGCCTTAGTCTAACTCTTATACTTTTTCTTCTTTCCCTTTAACTTGAGTTTAGAAGAACCACTTATCAACATCACTTGGGCTCTATCTTTCTTGATATTACCCTCCACAGTATTCAAAATGTTAAGTAACTAGGGTAAATTTTTTTCCAACTTATTCATATTGTAGCTCATAACAAACTGTGAGAATGACTCGAGCAAAGACTGTAAAACCAAATCAACTGAAAGTTCATAGGCCATAGAAAATCCTAATTGGGACAATCATTCAATGTACCCAGTCATCTTCAGTACATAAACATTTATTGAAGAACTTTCTGCCATCTTATAGTAGAATAATTCCTTGGATACCTTGAACCTTTTGGTTTTGCCTTGTTTATCATACAACTCTTGTAATTGCATGATAATCATGCGGACATCTATGTTCTCATCCCACCTTTGAAGCTCTGTGACATAGAACTCAGCATCATAGATACTGCTTGTTCATTGTCATCCAGGTGCTTCTGATGATTATTCGAAATCAAAATCCTCATGATCAAGCACACCTTCAACTTGGAGCTTGAAGGATGTCTTCTTGTCTTACAACAATTTTGAGATTGCAGTACCAATCAAATAGTTAAAGTCAGCCAACTTGTTGGATTCTAATATGGAACTAAGTGAAATTGTTCGTCATTCTAACAACCTAGATATAAAGATAGAATGCACTTGATTGTATTTATTTAATGCATATACCAAATTAAAATGTCTTTAATTAATTTGGTTACTTCCACTATTTTATCAAATCTAATGACCCTCTTGATTAGATTTGTAATATCATCTCATGATATTCATAGTTGGGCTAGGATATTATTTAATTTTGTTTTGATTTTTAAAGGGACTCAACGAACCAAAACAATCTTAAATAACCGAATCATTATCGTTTACATCTCTAGTAAATTCCTAGGTCCTTAGGTTGACATTGCCTTGTCATTTAATCAATTTTAATTGATACTTAAGCATAATATTAAAAGCATAATAGCCTCGATGGGGGCCAACAACTATTGTTTTAATTAAATTCTAACCATTATTCTAATGTATCACATATATTCTATGGCATAACGGAGTTCAACATACAACTACCTTAACGAAGGCCAAACAAATAGAAGTACATAGAACTTCCATCATACCACAATAATTGTGAGAGGGGGGGGGGGGGGGGGAACATATTCTTAACATTTGATTTAATAATTTAGAGAGAACTTTCATTGTGGGTAGGTTTCAATTCTAAGGTCTCATTATGGCATGCAAAAATATGTACATTCATAGTACATCACATGCAATTATAACATATATAAGAAAGCCATAAAAATAAAATAGGGGGATGATTATATAGCATATGCTTTCTTTCACACTTAGAAAAATCATATCCTAAGACTTGATGTAATCCCACCACATCCTTCTCTTCACTTTGTTTTGATGTCTTCATCTCCATATGCTCGATTAACAAGTAAATTCAAATCTAACTAAATCCGAAATTCTAATATATGCAACTATTACATAATTTGTAAGAAACTTTGAATTGCATTTGCGGGGAGTTAGATAAGAAGAGAATTTTCGTAGAGAATAGGAGATAAGGCAGGGAACACAAGCCCTATTTTCCAAAAATACCAAAACAAAACATACATTCAAAATGGGTGTGTGGTCCATAATCACTCCTATTCAAATTATACCACCTTGTCATACATTCATAATATAAAACATGGAATATTTTGATTGTTGATTACTTATGGATCAAAATGCTATTTAAATTAAATTTCACTAACAACTTAGAAAATATGATTTAACCAATTTATTTAAAATCTCTTTTATTTCACGAATTTTCCAAAAATACTCTTATTTAGGATAATGGTATGGGGCCACGGGTCTTGGGCCTTGGCTAGGCTTTGGCCATGCCCTTGGCGTGACACCCTACAATTTTAAAAGGGTTATTCCACTTGTCAAGATACTAATTTAGTAGTTTTAGGTTATATGGATTGAATTCTGTCTAAGTGTATAAATTTACATTTGAAAATTTTTTATATAGTGACTAAGTTTTTATGTATTCTTACTAAATACTTTTTTATTTTATTTTTATTCTATTGTAGGTCTTCAAATGAGATATGAAGTAAGTTGTCCCTTTTAGACTTATTATTGTAATTAGATTATTGTAAAAATTCTTAGGTTGTAATAGCTACATAGGATTTTAATAAAACTTGTTTTTATATACAATCTGTGTACACTTTGATTAGTTGATTATACTAACTCTAGTTCTTGTTGTCAAATAACAAAAAAAAAATTTCCTTTTGAGTTTAGTTTAGTAATTATCTACTTATCATAACATAAAACTAAACTTGTAAAAGATTAAGTATTTGGATCAGAAAAAGGAAAACAGGACTATGGATTCAAGAGGTCTTAGCCTCTTTTCACCTTCATTATATTAACATGGTGAAAGGTATTTACAATTGAGTTCATCAAGGGTTCACACGAAAGAAAAACGTCTTTAGTTTACATTACAAAGTTCTATCCTACTAACTTATATGCAGTCCAAAAGAACTAATCTAAGCCAGGTCTTCACTCCTCCATGTAATCCTCTAGATCCTCATAAAAGTAAGCCCATAGGTACCAGTACTCATTAATGCAAATGTAGTCAATGTAATGCTCCACATAACACACATAGTAGCTAACATACACCTCCACATACATGATATCACTTTTAAGCTTGACAAGAGAATTGGTCAATTTGTAAACACCACCAAAAATATAAATGTGAGATGGAAAATCTTAGTAAAGTAATATACACAATTTTTAGGAAAATGTATAGTGGTGCACAGTTTAACAAACAAAAATGCAACATGTATAGGAATTTAGTTGATGGACTCAAACAAGAGAATCCTTTACCATCTTCTATGATTTTTTGATAAGTCTACTTAGGGAGAATTCCTTTTATTGCCTGGGTCCTAAGCAATAGGCATTTTTGGCTTATCTTGGTCCTTAGACTATTATGGGGTCAAAATTCACAACACATAACCATGTCATTGAAATATGCCAAATACACTTTTGCAATACATTTTGAAACATATTTCTAACAAGACAATTTAAATTTTAAACATTAATATAAGATGAGTTTATAGGAGGAACTTTGCAGAATTGAAATAAACTTAAAGCCTAAGATAATTTTTCTAGAAAAATAGAAGTTATAGGAAGCATATACTACTTACTCTTCTTCCTTGCAACCAATAACTAGTTTAGCTTTACTCTAAGTGATTTTCTTTTAATTCTCTTCTTTAAATACCTTATGAACTCCTCTTGAAATGGTCCTATCTTTAACTTAGCTTCCCACGGCTTAATTCCATAAATTCCCTTTTGTGCAGAGTACCCATAAAAATCTCCTAAGCTTGTTGACTTCAATTCTAACTTTACTTCTCAATTTAATGTAGTAAAATCCATACATACAAGACCTTCCCTTTAGCTTTCTCTCAACTCTGTCTCACAGGATGGTATTTACAGAAATGCAGTAGTGAGACAGAAGAAGGTGAAGGCTTACCTTTATACAGTAAGGGTTTTGCTACTAAGTTCCCTAATTGCCCCTCCACTAACTAGCATTAGGATTATTATATTACTTGAATGCATATTAGAGACATTAGGTCTATTTATGTTTAGTAGGATGAATTATTAACTTGTTGCCAAACATGGCAAGATTGCATTACATTCTTATGCACAGATTTAGTATTTCTGCCAAACATTCTTATACCCTACTAATGTATTTATACCTACATAATACTCTCCACTAGTATATATACATATAATATTCTCCACTCACCCTAGTATAATATACATTTATAAATATAGTAAGGTATATTGGATGAATGATTACATATTTGCCCAAATGAAAATAAAATCTCTTAGATAATTAAGGGTACTAATTATTCTATGTCTAACAAAATCAAAAAATGCTTAGCTTACTAATTTGTTAAGTACTAGCATATATATTATATGTATATATATATATATATCTGCAAGTGTGTATAATAATAAAGTATTCCTAAAATTAATTAGTTTATCTTACTCAAGTCCTTAATATTAATCTACTAATTTACAGTAACCTCTTTAGCCTTGTTAGGAAACTTAGCTAGTCATTTTCCTAGATAGTGATATTACATTTAGATTCAATAACGCATTCCTTTAGTGTAGTTTTTAAATTACCTACCAATTCAAGCTCATTTCCTATAATTTTGTGTCAAGGTGTGTGTCTATGTGCAAGCCTTTAAGGGGGGATGTTACACTTAGCCTTGGCTATGGGTGGTGCTGCATGATAATTCTTGGAAATATAATTATTTTACATCCTTTTACTCATATTATTTTAGCTATGTTCTAGAGTTTTAGTTGGTTTTTACTTAGTTTTCAGTCAAATCCTAATTAAAGTCCCTATCGTATTAGGAAGATGAATCCTAGTTGATTTAGGCTTGGATTAGGTGTTTTATATGAGTTCTAACTTATATTATCTTAGTTTATGTCTTTAGAAGGTTTAATGCTTAAAGGAGTCCCATTCGAAATCAAATTAGAAATGAATTAGGGTTCAAAATCACAAAAATGGCAAAACAACATATTGTTGCCAGAAGCCCCTACGATAAGGCACCATAAAGCTGAGGCCACGGTGCCAAGCCCACTGTCAGGGTCCAAAACTTATCGATTTTCAAGGCCACGACACTAGGAAGTTGCAACCGTGGGCCCGTTACGATTCCTAGTTAGAATTGAAGTGAAATTGAAAGTTTTGAAGCCTTATAAAAGAGGGACTATATTGAGGACAGTGAGATATACAATTAGATATAATTGGAGACACAATTATGTTTAGATTTTCTGAGGAAAGGGAGCCATCAAGAAAGCAAGGAGACAAGAGGAGCTCGGATGTTGAAGATTGAAGACTGACAACCTATCAACTTTCTATTATTCTACTCTTTCTTTAATTTTCTTGTATTCTTTTGATGTCTATATCATTTGAGTTCATGTCCACACTAGGTGACATGAACTAATTTATTATCTAGGATTACAACTGAACTCAACATGTAGCATGATAGTTTTTATTATTTATTGATTGCTTATAGTTTGGTATATGGTTTATTTACTTCAAAATATGCTTAATGCTTCTAGCTGATTAGCTACCAATTAGATTGATTAGGAATCCTTAATTTAGCTTGGAAAAGTGAATTAAGGGTTAGCCTTAAATGATATATCACTTGTTTGAATTCATTCACATGATTATTTGAATTTAATTCGTATATAAGATTGGAATAGGCCTATATGCCTTGTGTAGCCAATTCTCATAGGAATACATTGAATTTCTTAAGTGAGATATATATTTATAAGACATAGGAATATGCTTATAATTGAATTAGAACCTGAGGCTATATGAATCATTTCCTTCCATTCCCATCGATTCAAGGCATCATTTTCAATAATCCCTAGAGCAGACATATCTGTCTCAATGACTACCCCCCATGTAAGTTTTGGTCTCTTTCTACCGCGTCTAACACCTATCACCTGCACCAAGTCACATTTCTTAACTATGGCGTCCATTGGCCAAAGTTGGATATGTCCAAACCAATATAAGCGATTTTTTCTTATTTTCTCCTCAATAGGTGCAACCTCTACCTTCTTACGAATCTCCTCATTTCGTATTCTATCCTTTCTTATGTGTCTGGTCATCTATCTCAATATTCTCTTTTTAGTTACTCCCATCTTATGTGAGTGTTGTTACTTAACTGCTAACATTCGGTACCATACAATATAGTTACTCTCACTACCATTTTATAAAATTTTCCTTTTAACCTACTTTAGATTTTAGGATCACATAAAACACATGAAGCCCTTTGCCACTTCACCCTCCCTGCCTTTGATCTTATGGTTCACATCATGCTTAATTGAGCAATCTTTTTGTATAAATGAACCTAAATACTTAAACATATCCTTTGTAGGGATTGTCTGACCGTCCAAAGTTATTTCAGTTGGGTCTCTTCTAATGTCACTGAAATTGCTCTCCAGATACTCTGTTTTTATTCTACTCAACCTAAGACCTTTAAACTGTAACGCTTTCCTCTACAATTCTAGTTGGAATTTAAATCTTCTCTAGTTTCATCTACCAACACGATATCATTAGTAAATAGCATACACCATGGAGTCCTATCTGGATAGCATAAGTAAGTTCATCCATGACTAAAGTAAATAGGTGGGGGCTTAAGGATGAACCTTGGTGAACACCTATTATGATCCAGAACTCTTCCAGTCATACTATCAATAGTTTGACACCCTAGTCATTACTCCCTCGTACATATCTTTATTAACTTCTACATATTTAGTTGAAACCTTTTTCTTCTCGAGAACCCACCACAAAACTTAGTCTCAGCACCATATCGTGCACTTTTTCTAGATCAATAAAGGCCATGTGAAGATCCTTTTTCTTTTCTCTATATTACTCAATTAATCTCTAAGTAAGAAAATAGCCTCCATTTTATATCTTCCCGACATAAGCCAAATTGATTCTCTGAAACTAGAGTCTCATTCCTAAGCTTACACTCAATCACTCTTTCTTATAGCTTCATTATATGACTTATAAATTTTATTCCTCGATAGTTTGTACAACTTTGAATGTCTCATTTATTTTTATAAATAGGGATTAACGTACTCTTCCTCCATTTATTTGGTATTTTCTTAGTCACTAAAATATTGTTAAAAAGATTTGTAAGCCAAGTTATGCCAATATCTCCTAGGCATCTCTAAACTTCTATAGGGATATCATCCAGATCCATTGCCTTACCATTCTTTATTTTATGCATAGCTTCTTTAACCTCCTGTGCTTCAATCCAATGAACAAATCTATGGTTCATATCATGGAAGGCGTCATCTAGTTCCCCGACATCAACCTTTGAATCTCTATTAAATAATGTATCGAAATAAGTTTGCCATCTCTCATTAATCTTGTCTTCCTTAACTAAAAGCATGTCCCCCTCATCCTCAATGCACTTAATATGATTTAAGTCTTTAGTCGTCCTTCCCTTGGTTTGGTAATCCTCATAAACTGTCCTTCTCTCTCCATCATTTATCTCTAACTTTGGTAAAATCCTTTACAAGCCTTACCTTTAGCTTCCCTAACCGCTTTTTTAGCATCTTTTCTAGCTTGTTGAAAACATTAGTAATTATAACATTCTTTTAACTTTAATAGCTTGTTGGACTTCTTCATCCCACCACCATGTCTCCTTAGTTGGTGGTCTATGTCCTTTACTTTCTCCTAACACCTCTCTAACCATATTCCTAAAACGATTTTCCATCTCATCCTAAATCATATTAGGCTCGCCCTCCACAATCCATGGGTCACTAAGTAACATCTTATCTTTAAAAATAGATATCTTCCTTCCATTCAAATTCCATCATCTAGTCCTACAATAACTATTACTTTTATGCTTTTTCTTCCAACGCTTAACACCAACATCCACAACCAAAAGTTTATGCTGAGACACTAAGCACTCGCCAGATATAACCTTACAATCCTTACACAACACTTTATCAACCTTCATAGTCATAAAAAAATCTATTTTGCTCTTATTTGGTCCTTTATTAAAGGTAGCTAAGTGTAACTCTCGTTTCTTAAAGAACGTGTTAGCTAAAATCTAGTCTTACGCAACTGCAAAATATAAAATCGACTCTCTATCCTCATTCTTATCTCCATAATCATAGTCCCTATGTACTCTCTTAAAACCCTCATTAGTACTTCTTACATGGCTGTTTAAATCTCCTATTAAAAGTTTCTCTCCTAACGATACTCCTTCGACTATCTCATCTAAGTCAACCCAAAATGCCTTCTTCGTAGCTTCTTCGTCCCATTTGTGGGGCATATGCACTAATAATATTGAATGCCTCCTCGTCTATCATCTATTTTACTAAAATTATTCTATCACCATTCTTCTTGACTTCTACAATCTCATCTTTTAAATTTCCATCTATAATAATCGTAACTTCATTCCTTATTTCTATTCTTCCTGATATACCACATCTTGAATCTAGCAAGCAATACTAATCCTCCTTCTACTCATGGTATCTACAAGTTCTCTCAATTTACTACTAAGAGTCCTTGTGTTCCAAGTAACTATATGAATCTTTTCTTGGACTAGCTTCTTTACCCACACTTGCCCTCAATGCGAGAACCCTTGCTCATTTTGAACCACACCCGAGTGCCGGTGTGGCTTGCCACTAAGGATGTAATCACCTAACCCTTGCACATTTCTCACTACACTTAGGGTCCAATGCAGCAATTTGTTAAGAGGGTTACACCCTAACGAATAATCAGTAGGATTCATCTTCATAGGGTTGGACTAGTTTTACGCAGGCTATCAATCTATCACAACCTTTCTCCTTTACCTGGGCTTGGGACCGTCAGAGTAAACCCTGGTAGACTTGGGAATGATACTCTGCTTACTCTATAGTACTTGAGAATGATATGTGCACTTGCATAGGTAAAATCTGTGTCACTGAATTGGCAGCATGTGCCTTGGCAGCCTGCCAGGGGCCTAGGCCTTTGCTTGGTCCATAGGCTTTTATTTGGTTTTAGTCAATTCTCTAGATTTTAGTGTTTGGAACAATTTCAAATCCCTAAAACCTAGTAAAATATACTAATAAGTTCTCAAAAAAACTTATATTACATTCTCATTATGCATTCAATTTAGCTTATGTCCTTGAGCTTTGCATTACAATTTGGTTAGTTTTAGCTTAGTTTGTAGTTTATTGTGTTTTGTATTAAGATTTCATGTTTTAGTTGTTTTTTCTTAGGATTTAGCTTTCAAATATGAGTTTTAATCTTAATTGATTTTGGTTATGTAATTTGAAGGTTTAAGGAGTTAATTTTGAACACCATTCTAGCTCGCTAGGCGCCTAGGCCTTGGAAAACTAGCACAGTAGCACTGAAGGGGCACTATTCACCCAGTCTGGCACCTAGGCACCAGAAAGCTGGTGCCTAGACGCCAGACCCCTCTGCCAGGTAGCAAGCTTTGGCGCCCTAGAGCCATAAAATAGGTACCTTACTTGATATTCTAGCCCCTGTTTCGCTTGAAATGCACTAAACTGCTAATTTTGAAGGCTATATAAGGGGATACGAGTTAAGGTTACATGGGAGATGTTTTTAGGATGAAATTTTTGCAGCTTGAGAGGCTTTGGAGGCAATGAAGGCTAGAGGAGGAAGAGGACCAAAGAGCTTGAAGATTGGTAATAACCTTCACGAGTTTTATCCATTTCCTTCTTCCTTCTTTGTTCCTTGTGTTGCATTGATGATTTATTTAGCTCCAGCCATGCTCAATTTCTATAGAATGAACTAACTCTCTTGTTCTAGAATTACAATAGAACTCACATGCAGATTGATTTGATTTTACCTATGGATTGCTTATAATGTGTGGTATTTATGTTAGTTGTATCATTCTATTCTTATAGTTGATTAATCTCCAAATAGATTGATGTGGTAATTTAGAGAAACCTTAACAAAAGAAATCTAAATTAGCCTTGAATGATATAATACATGTTTGAAGTCATTCACATGGATGGTTGGATTTGATTTGTATATAGGATAGACATATACCCATATGCTATGTGTAACCAAATGAGGTTTTGTCTTAATGAATCCTGTTTAATTCAATTCTTATTGACATATAGTGAATTAGTTAATCAATTTATGATTATAAGCAATTTGATAGATACTTGTAATTGAATTAGAATCCTTGGTTAATACCATAATACCATGCATTTTAAGCAAGATAGGATAAATGCAAGTTAAGTCAAGTGTGAGAAAATTGTGATCCTAGACTCATCTCAATATGCATATTTTCCAATTCATTAGTTTAGATAATTTAGTTAATTAATTCAATGTTCATCGTTTGGATAAAGTTAAGATTGATCAATTTTAGTACTTAACATTATTAGATAATTCCTTGTGGGAGTGATACTCTACTCTATTACTTTAGTACTTGTTAACAATATGTTCACTTGCGTGGTATATCTAACAGCATGAACCATTTAAGGTTTGGGACAATTCCAAAACCTAGAACCCTATAAAATCCGATTTTATTAAATTTACGATTTGGAACAATTCCAAAACCTTAAAACCCTTAAACTCTTTAGGGTTTTCATAAAAGGTAATTCTAAACAAATTCTATAGCATGCTTCCTTACTATGAGCATCCATAAAAGTCAAGAATCATATATCATTAATTAACACAAACCTAGAGGCTCTAATACCACTGTTGGGAAATATAGGATCATGCATCATATGCATACATAGCAGAATTAAAATTTTCTCTAACCAAGAATGTAGGCATTTAGTATTATATATAAAATCTAGTATAATTTTTCTCATTGGATCTCCCAGTAGTGGTCACTACTTGGTATTAGAGCCAAGAGGGAAGTATGGATGAAAGTGTGAAGATTTATCTTCTTTTACTTTTCTGTCTTAGATTTGAACATTACATCATTTTTAAAATTATATTTTTTTATTGATGGCATAAAAAATACTCCAAGTGAGACCTGTTGTTGGCAATAAGGCCTGTTAAAGGGCATGGTTAAGCCCGTGAAAGGTAGTAAGTTGCAACTACTGTAGCTTGTTGAGTGTTTTATTGGCCAAATAAAGCTGTATGATTTTACCAAGAACAAATCTTCAGATCTAATCCAGTTTAGTAAACCAAAATCAGTACTCATCCTTACACTCCTATGGAACCTGAGGTTTTGATACTAAAGGGATCAGGTTGGTACATCTATTGCTTTTCTCCTCTGTCTTTTAATTATGTTGAGATCTTTTTCTTGCTCTTCTTCTATTTCTTCTCCTCCTGAATCTTCTTTCCATTCTAACAAAAATTCCAAGCAATGAAATTTACAAACTCAATTCCATGTTCACCCTCAAAAGTGACCATACTATCAAAACTGTTGAACAAATAATTTCAATTAACTCTGATTGTGAATAAATTCCTTTACTTTTAGACAAATCTTTAAAAGTTCATTAGCAAAAATACAATTATTTGCATCTTGGATGCGTCCAAATTATAGCAAAGCCTCTGACAAGGGAAGGACTTAACACTTCTATTCTTATATGTCTTCGTGACTATAGAATGACTAATTTTCATGAATCCTTCTTAGGCACAATTGAAACTAGCCTTTGTAGGGGTCCGATCTATTTCAATTATTTTCCAAACATGATAATCTCTTTGCAAGATAAAAGCATTTTAGATTCTTTAGTCTTAAATGTTAAACTTTCAATTTTTAATATCAAATCAGGATCTTTTCCAATAGCTTTAGTCTATCATATACAATATAAAGCAATGATATCTGCTTTTACTTTAAAATCTCTCCACCAAAGAAGAAAAGGTGAAACAGTAAAGTTTTTAATTGATCTTTCGAAAGCAAACGTTACTACTTCAAAATCAATCTGTTAGGGAAGAAGTTAATCTTCCTGAAAAATGGACTCTTGATAAGGCAACTCTTGTTCAGGATCAAAAACTCTCTTATATTTCTGAGATTACTCAATACCTTACAAGTAAAGTAGAAATCTCTTTTAATAGAACAAATAGTCAAAGGAATTTTGGATCAACTTATCAAGACTCAGTAAGAAATTTTTGTTTGTCTAGATATTCTTGTTCTTCAATTCCTTCAACAATTCATCTTCAAGGTTTAGAAAACACATCTAGAATTCCTAGAGCTTTATACACTAAAGAAGATGATAATCAATCTGAGAAACCTCATTCTCCTACTTTTTCATCTTTAAATGATAACCTAGAAATCAATACAATTCAAACTGTTTTCCAAATTGATAAAGATTCCATTAGAAAAGAATTTTATCAAGAAAAACATAATCTTGCAAGAACTTGGTTTTTTGAAAAATTTACTGGTTCTAAAAGACAAAAAATTCAAAACTTTTATTACAAATTTAGGGAAACTCATAAAGTTCATATTCCGTTCTTTGAATGATTTAAAGTTTATGCAAAGAAAAGGGTATCAATATCCTTTCTCCAAGTCCATAAATGTTAATACTCAAAAAACAAAAAATTGGGTAATTTATAAGGATGAAATTATTAATTCAGTTTTTCCTCCTCTTAAAGCCTTAAAAATTCCTGCTCATAATCCTGTAGGAAAAATGGTTTCTGTACCAGCAATTCCTTTCAAAAGTAAAGATTTAACTAAAGTAGTTAATTCTAAAGACATTCAATCTCTTTATGAATAAAACAATTATACCAATTATTTTCTTCAAATTATAAGAGATCATCTCTCTGAGCCCAGAACTAGCTTACAAAGTGAAAATTTTGTTTTAATTCCTTACCAGATCCCTCGCAAAGATTAAAAAAGAATTTCAAAATTCTCTTTTCAACATGAACTTCTTGATAAAATCTCTAAACAAATTATTCAAATAGAGAAAAATATTGTCCTCGACTACTCCTCAACAAACCAATTCAATTAATAACTTAAGCGATGCAAATTCTGTATCCGAACAAACTGATAACTCTGAAAAATATTTCAAAAAGAAATTATTCCTATTCAAATTACCAATTGGCAAAAGCCACAAAAATTGTATTATCCTAGGGCATTTCCTCCTGACTTAGTAACAGAAGAAAAACCCCAAATCATCAATAATTCTTTCAGTGCAAGCAACATCTATGAATGAAATATAAATGGCCAATCTGAATACAATATTCTTAATATGTTGCAACAAATGACCATGATCAGTACTGCTTATCAAATCTCTCACAATTGTTCTGATCAATCTATCCTTAATATTTTAGTAGCTGGTTTTACTAGTTAATTAAAAGGTTGGTGGGAATACCTCATTGACTGATGAACGAAACCAAATAAACTTAGCCATCAAAATTGATACTGAAGGAAAATCCTCTCCTTAACTGAAGAAGGAAATCAAATTCAAGATTCCGTAAATACTCTTATTTATGCTATCATAAAACATTCATCGGAGATCCGTCTATATGGCGTGATAAATCCACTGAACTCCTTTCCAATCTTAAGTGTCGTACCCTAGCTGACTTTAGGTGATATAAAGATACCTTCTTTACTAGAGTCTTCTCTAGGTTTGACAGTAATCAACCTTTTTGAATAAGAAAAATTTATAGCTGGTATTTCTTGTTCTTTAGGAGACAAAGTTAGAGAAAAAATATAAAATATTAACAATGGAATTATCTCGTATGAACAATTGACTCATGGACAATTATACAGCTACGTCCAAAAAGTTGCTTTAAAAATCTGTCAAGACGACAAAATACAAAAACAATTAGCCAAAGAAAGATCTCTTAATCATAAAGATTTAGTAAGTTTCTGCTCTCAATATGGTTTTGATTGTCCTCAAAGTTTATCTAAACCCAAAAAGAAACATTACTCTGATCCTCCAAAAACTTACGAACAATCTTCCAAAAATAAAGTTGGCAAAAGAATTCACAAACATAGAAATCACAAAAGGGTCCACTCAATATTTTCAAAATAAAGATAAACCACCTATTGTCTATTTTAAATGTAACAAATCAGTTCATACTGCAAAATATTGCAGAATTACGAAAAAAAAAATAAAGCTTTAAATATAGATGAAGGTCTTTTAGCTCAACTTTACTATCTTTTGATTGAAGATTCATCTAATAGTGAAACTCAAGGTCTTTTTTGATATTGAAGAAATTAACCAAATCTAAAATGATGACGAAGCCTCTTCAAATTCATCACAAAGAACTCTTGAATGTAATATCCTCACTAGAGAACAAGATCTTCCTCTTTGAAGTCATTACTAACCTTCCAAATGATGAAGAAAAGAAAAATTATCTTTATAAACTCAAAGAAACCCTGGAAACCCCAGAAAAATCGAGCAAACCTTCTTACAGTCTTTCAATTGTCACTAATTCTTTCTATTTAAAAGACGTTCTATCTAGATTTAACTCTGAGAAAAAACTCGTAACTCTTCAAGATCTTCAACATGAAGTTTCAAAACTCAAAACTGAAGTCAAGTATCTCAAAAATCAACAACAAGAAAATAATTTAACAATCCAACTTCTTCAAAAAGAAATGAAAAATCAGTCTTTTAAAACTTCCTTATCAAAACATTTTGAGTCTTCCTCTTCAGACGAAAACTTAGATATTTCTAGTGATAATTTTCTCAATTTAATCACTCGGGTTTTATATCAGAAATGGTATATCCCAATCAAACTTAGAATTAGAAAAACTTTTGTCCTCAAAATAGTTGTTTTGTTTGATATAGGAGCAGATTCAAGCTGTATCTTGAAAGAACAAGTTTCAACAAAATTTTATGAAAAAACTTCTAAACGATTAATTTCGGCTAATGGTTTTGAATCATAATCCATTACAAATGTTCTAATGTAATAATTTAAAACTCCTCTTTACAAATTTCAACAACATTTCTTTTTGCCAAGAATATCATAAATCTAGTCATCCTAGGTATTGATTTCATTAGGCAATTAGATCATTTTTGGGTTAACAAAGGAATTTTTAAAGAAGTTATGGGTCAAACCGTTTCTTTCCCTTTCCTTAAAAAACCTTCTTTTAGGGATCTCAATCTTACACAAAAACAAATCAATTTTCTTTTTGATGAAATTTCTTTCAAAAGAATAGAAACTCAATTCAATGATTCAATCATCAAAAACAAAATAAAAATTTTTGAAGAAAAAATTTAGTTGCAAATCTGTTCTGATCTTCCGAATGCTTTTTGGAAAAGAAAACAACATATAGTTGATCTCCCTTATGAAAAAGATTTTCATGAAAGACAAATTCCTACAAAGGCTTGTCCAATACAAATGAATCAAGAAATGTTTAACATCTAGCAAAAGGAAATTAATGATTTTCTTTCTGAAGGAACAATTTGCAAGAGTAAGAATCCTTAGTTCTGTTATGCTTTCTATGTTAATAAAAATGCAGAAATTGAATGCGGTACTCCTCGTTTAGTCATTAATTATAAACCTCTTAATCAAGATATTCAATGGATCGGTTATCCTATTCCTAACAAAAAAGATCTCCTCAATCGTTTGTACTCCTCAAAACTGTTTCACAATTTGATCTGAAATAAGGTTTTTGACAAATTCAAATAAAAAAATCAGATAGATACAAAACTGCTTTACAGTTCATTTTAGTCAATACGAATAGAATGTGATGCCTTTTGGATTAAAAAATGCCCCTTTTGAATTCCAAAGAATCATGAACGATATTTTTAAACCCCATAAAAAATTTATCATAATTTATATTGATGATGTTTTAATCTTTTCACAAAATATTAATGAACACTTCAAACATCTCAATATATTGTTTTGATATTACAAAGCAAAATGGTTTGACTGTTTTCAGAACAAAATTCTGTTTTTTTAAAATAACAATAAGATTTCTTGGTCACAATATTCACTACGAAACTATTACTTTAATTGATAGAGCTATCTAATTTGCTAGCAAATTTTCTAATCAAATCATTAATAAAATTCAGCTACAAAAATTTCTGGGTTGCCTTAATTATGTCTCTGATTTTTTTCCAGGAGTCAGTGATCTTATTAAACCTCTACATGACAGACTAAAGATTGATCCACCTCCCTGGTCTGACATCCATACTAATATTGTTAAGTAAATTAAGCTTTAGCTCAAGCTATTTACCATGTTTGTATCTTCCTGATCCTACAACATTCAAAATTGTTAAAATAGATGCCTCAGATATTTGTTACTGTAGCATTCTTAAGCAATCCATTAATGGCAAACTGCATATCATTGTATATGCATCAAAACATTGGAATTCTGCACAACAAAACAATTCTACCATAAAAAAAATATATATATATATATATTTAGCAATTGTTTTGTGCATTTCCAAATTTCAAAGTGATTTACTAAATTAAATTTTTTAATTATAGTAGATTGCAAATCTGCAAAAGAAGTTTTACAAAAAGATGTTAAAAATTTAGCATCAAAACAAATTTTTGCTTGATAGGCAAGCAATTATATCTACTTTTGATTTTGAGATTGAATAGATAAAAATAGCTCCAATTATACTCCTAATTATCTTAGTCAAGAATTCTTGTAGGGTAGATAATATGCCACGAAAAAAGAAAGAAAAAGAGGTTGAACCTCCTTCAAAATCATAAATCCAAAACAATGAGGGACCATCCAATTCCTCAGCTAAATCAATTCAAAAACAATCTAAAGAGTCTTATGCCTTTCCCATTGAAACACTTTTAGCAATTCAACAATCAATCCAAAAACCTCTGGTACTTTCAAAGCAATCTTATTGATGATGAAAAACAATCAAAGATTGTTGCCCCTCCCAATCCAAGAGATTGTTTCCAGTTCAAGAAGGATGACCTAGCTCAGGCTATCAGCTAACTAGCCCAATCAGTGACAACGGTACCTTCAGGTAAGGAACTTGCCTCTTAAACTTCTTCAATCTCTTCTAAAAAACTCCAATCATTTTATGTGCCAATTTCTTCGGCCCAAAGTGTTCTCCAAATAGAACCCTATTTTTTTACCAATAATCCTCAATAAGTCCATCAAATGGTTTTCTTAGCAAATTGACATTTTATACCTATTAACATTTCAAAAACCCAGAAATATTTTGAATTTATTTTGGTTAATAGTGATTTTGTTACCATCAAACATTACAAGTCAAAATCGGATTCCACAATTCAAATCCTTAAGGTAATCCGTCTTTCAGTCTGGAAAACCGACCTTTTCAAAATACGCAAATTCTCCCAGCCTTTTGATTCTATGGATTACAATTACTAAGACTATCAAATAGCCTGGTATAATGTAATCAATTTCCAAAATAAAGATTATAAGCATTCATCGCTTATATTTTTCAAAAACAAAATCCAGTATAATTTCCCTCGTTGGTTCTCCTAGTGGTGGTCACTACATGGTCTTTGTACAAAAAACCTTCCGGATGAAGTAGCCAATGACCTACTTTATATCAAATAATATTTTAATACACCTGATCACAATCCCATACTATTGTATTTCTTCTCAAATTTAGCATGGATTTATGCCTGGCAATACAAATACCCCAAAGACTTCCACGGACACCAAGGTCCTATACAGAAGATGCCTCCCTTTCTTAGGCAAGGTTCAAGAAAATGGTGGACAAGTTTTAATGTCACAAAAGCTTATGCCACTTCAATTAGAAACTGGTTCCAACAAAATCCTCGGTTTTTAAGAAAGTCTCCTCTTAAAGTCACTCAATTCTTGTAGCAGAAATCTCAGATTTCAGCTAAGCTGGTTTCTTGTTCAAACAAACAAGATTATCTTCAGAATCTAAAAACCATGGTTCAACTGTTACAAGCAGAAGATCATGTAGATGATGAAGCCACCTCCGCCTCTCCAAAAGTTGATAGAAAACCAGTTTCCAGTTCTTCTTCTAGAACATCAGGAAATGGTTCTACAGACTATGCCCAATCCAATGAAGACAACTGTTACGGCATCAATCTTGATGATGACTAAAACAATTGAAGTTTTTTGGCGGTTCACTATAGCAATTACTGTAGCAATCACTGTAGCAAGTTGGGCAGGTTATTGTTACAACACAGAACACTGTAGCATTTTTAATGTAGCTTTTTAAGTAGCAGTTACTGTTCAAAATAGTGAATTTTAGTTTTCTATTTAAAGAGAGTTGCATCTCTCATTCAAGCAGGTTTTTCATTTTCAGAAAATTCAGAAAGTAAGTTTGAAGAGCTTCTCTAAGTATTCCTCTAGAGCTGTCCTTTCTTTGTAAAATTCTGATTTGAAATACTATCGATGACATTCTCTTTCTGTCTTTAATTTCTGCATACCCTTCCCTAGGATTAGCACTCAGATTACCGCCACTTCTCCTCTTCTTTTTAACATTCATGCATTTCCCTTCTCTGGATTAGCGGACGGACTATTGCAATTTCTTCTTCCCTTTTAATTTATAGCTTTAATTTATGCATTGCATGGCATAACTCTTTTATTAGTCCTGCTGCTCTCTACTTCACTGCCCCCATGTTCTTCCTTCCGCTTTTTAGGGCTTTAACCGGTCCTCAATTCATATATATATTACTGAAAATAAAAGATTAAAACCTAACCACTAGAAGCTTTCTTCATGCAGTTAGTTTGATTGTGTAGCAGGGATGTTTAGAGTTTCTCCACAAATCGACAAAACGATTCTCCCAATCAAACAAAAGTATAACCAATGATTAGTAAGTTATTCAGATAAATAATCCTCTGATGATATTGTTCACACAATTGATGGTGAAAAACCTTTACCATTTTTGAAAATGATTCAAAGGAATTGATTCACTCTTCGGATACGTGCTAGCTTCTACTTGGTTGAATCATTAATGGAGGACTATTCTTGAAGTGAAAACTTCTTTACTTTAATAAAGGGGGTCACGACTAAGGGAAGAGATTTTCAAGAACTCTTCTTACTCATAATCTCTCGCATGACTGAAAGTCACTTGTAATCATATTACCATTAACCTTGGTCAAATTCCTTTAGCTTCTACATATATATGGGCGGCTAGGACTTAAGGACTTATAGTCCTTCCATGTTTAGGATTTCATTAATCCTAAAACCCAAATCTCCTTTAGTAATCCATAATCCCATTATGATTTCAAATGGGTTTTAAAACTCCTAGCAGCCTAAATCCAATTAGAATTCTCACTAGTCCTTTTCTTGACTTTCAAAAAAACAAGTCTTGCTAGATATATAAGGTAACGTTTACCTTTTTACCCTTATGTGCTTGAAAGTTAACTATTAATTCCAAGACTCTATTAATCCTTCTAGGTTCTTAACTCAATTAAAGTGTGTCACCCACTAGGTTATCCCGTACTTTGATAATAAATTTAATTAGGATATTTCATAAGATAGGTTTTGCTAAACTAACTAACTTACATTCATAGATCAAGATTGACATCTAGCAATGTATCATGAACACCCAAGTACAAGTGAAGTTCAAATCATTGATCAAACCATTTCAGTGCTTGGTTACTGTATAATTCAATCCTTTCATCAAACATATCCCGAGATAGATATAAGGCACTGGATTCTAGTGTCATCATTATCTTTGTCTAAATCCATTTGTACTTGAAGCCAAGTTTTTGTTTTGTTCCTAAAACAGATTCAAGAAAACATTTTTCTTAATATCTTTCACTATGTAAAGATTCTCGAAACAAGACATACTTGTCTCCAGAGGCCATGGGATATTCGTTCTCTTTACTGAGGATGATGAATTCTTTATCCATCATTCATCTACCTTCATATGCTACACTACATGTCCTATAATTACCCATATATTAACCTTATTACAAGATGAGAAAGACATCAAAACACATACATTTACAAACTAGGTAATAATATATCTTAGGTTAAATAATCACTTACACCACTGACACTTAGGAACTTCCATTAATTCGTGAGTAAAGACACCACATGGTTTCTCTTATTGGGTTAATTTAGTATACTAGTTCTGGTTATAGACCATATAGTTTCCTTGACACTTAGGAAAGCCATATCCTAAGACTTGATGTAGTCCCTACCACATCTTTGTCTTTATTTTTGCCTTGATGTCTTCATCTCCAGTATGCTCGATTTACAAGTAAATTCAAGTTTAACTAAATCCTAAATCCTAACCTATGTAACTATTACATAATTTGTAAGAAACCTTGAGTTATATTCGAGGGAGTTAGATGAGAAGAGAATTTACATAGAGAATAAGAGATAAGAGAGTGCATGTAAGCCCTATGTTCCAAAAATACCAAAACAAAGCATACATTCAAAATGTGTGTGTGGTCCATAATCACTCATATTCTAATTATTCCACCTGTCATTAATTCATAATGCAAAACATAGAATTCTTTTTTTTGATGATTAGTTATGGCTCTACATGCTTTTGAAATTAAATTTCACTAATAACTTGAAAATATAATTTAACTAATTCCTTTAATTTTTTTTTTATTTTACTAATTTCTCCAAAAAAAATCGCCCTATTTCAGAGAATAAGGCTTGTGCTGTGGCCCTTGGCTTGGATCGTGGGCCTTAGCCTTTGGCCCTTGGTAAAGCTTTGGTTGTGCCCTTGACCTTGGTAGCATGTGCCTTGGAAGCTTGCGAGGGGCCTGGGCTTTCGCTTAGTTTTAGTCAATTCAATAAATTTCGAGGGTTATGAACAATTCCAAATCATTAAAATCCTATAAACTGAAGTTTTTAGGGTTTGTAACAATTCCAAAACCTTAAACCCTGTAAAATACAATTATACTAAATTTAGGGTTTAGAACGATTCCAAAAGCCTAAAACACTTAAACTCTTTCGGGCTTTTTCTTAAAAGGCAATTCTAAACAAATTCTATAGCATGCTTCAATACTATGAACATCCATAAAAAATCAAGAATCATATATAATTGATTGAAATAAACCTATAGGCTTTGATGCCACTGCTGGAAAAAATAGGGTCATGCATTACATGCATACATAGTGGAATTAAAATCTTCCCTAACCTAGAACCTAGGTATTTAATAAAATATACATATATATTACAAAAGCAAAAGATTAAAACTAACCCCTTGAAGCTTTCTTTACGCAACTAATTTGATTGTTTAGTAGGGATGCTTGGTGTTCGCACCACAAATGGTCAAAACTATTCCCCTAATAAAACACAAAGTATGACTAATGATTAGTAAGCTATTCAAACAAATAAGCCTCTAATGATATTGTTCATCACAATTATGGTTAAAAACCTTTACCTTTTTCGAAAAAGATTCCAATGAATTGATTCACCCTTAGGATACGTGCTAGCTTCCACTTGGTAGAATTGTTAATGGAGGATTGTTCTTGTAGAAAAAACTTCTTTGCTTCAATAAAGGGGGTCACAACTAAGGGAGAAGATTTTCAAGAACTCTTCTTCCTCACAATCTCTTACAAGGCCGAATGTCACTTATAATCATGTTATAATTAAACTTGGCTAAATTCCCTTAGCTTCTACATATATAGGGGTGGCTAGGGCTTAAGAACTTATAGTCCTTCCATGTTTAGGATTTCATTAATCTATAATCCCATTATGATTTCTAATGGGCCTTAAGACTCCAAGTAGCCTAAATCCTCACTAGTCCTTTTTTGACTTTCAAGAAAATAAGTTTTTCCATATATGTAAAGTAACAATTACCTTTTTATTCTTATGTGCTTGTTCCAAGACTCCATTAATCCTTTTAGGTTCTTAAGTCAATTAAGCGAGATTCTCCTGTATTTTGACAATAAATTTGTTATAAACCTGATGTCATAAAATCGAGTTTTAAACGTAATGTATAAATTTTCATTATAAAATAAACCAATTAGATAAATAATAAGACAATTGAATATTTTATAACTGATATGTTAGTACTTTGTTTTAGGAATTTTGTGTGTTAATTTTGTATATAGGTAAAACAATAGTAAATAAAATAAAAAGTTAAGAGAATAAATATTCACATATATATATATGTGTGAGTGTGTGTATTGATATAAATACATGTATAAAACAAGAATAATTCTATATCATGTATTGGTTGAACTTTGATTTTAAATTTTTTAAGAGTTTGTCTTATGTAAATTTTTTTTTAAGTGTGAAATACAGTATAACTAAAGAAAAATAAATTAGATAAGCATATATATATATATATATATATATATATATATAAACAAGTAAAGCTAACAAAAATTTTACACCACAAAGGTAAACCTTTTTGATTTTTTACACTAGATTTTTGTTTTTTTTTATATATTTTATTTTCTCCTTTTTCTTCATTGCATTCCACCGCCTCTCCTTTTTCTTTTCTTGTTCTACAACCAAGCTTCTCTTGGTCTTTTGCGCTGTTTTGGTTTTGTTTTGATCTCCTTTGTTCAACCGTGAAAACTCTTGTAGCTGATAGAAAATTTTTCCTTGCAGCAAAGCTTTTCCTTTCTATTTTCTTGCTTATGCCATGGATCTATGGGGTAAGTTTTATTTAATGTCTTTGTTTTTCCATCAAGGAACTCTTCACTTATCTTCGATAGTTTTTCTTAGAATTGTTTCTATGAGTTATTATTTGTCAGAGGTTGTGTGTAGCTTTTGTTATGGAGTTTAAATAAGAGTTTTCTTTGAAGAGTCAGAATTTAACTAATTTTGTCTATAAGTTTCGACACCCCTATTAAGTAATATTTAAGAGATGTAAATTGGACAGCCACCAAATTTTAAAGGTCCAGCATCTGGATGTTCCTGCTAAATGAATTCCTTAAGTAGTTGATCATGGATATTTTCATGAAGCACATAAATCAGATCCTAATCAGTTTTAGTGGACTCCGTTGCTATAACTTGGGTTTATACCATAAGCAAGCAGTAGGACTATATTTTCACCCTATAGATTATTCCAAGGCATTCACAATGTTACAGGCTACCAACAATTATTTTGGACTATACTATCAAAATATAAAAAATTGAAAAAAATTTAAAAATTTAAAATAATAACAGAATCTGTTAAAGTTTCATATGTGTTTAATTGTAGTCACTAAGTCCAACACCAAATCAATTGATTAAAATAATAATAATGATATTAATAATAAATTTCTCTAGCTCAGGCAAGTGTTATTTTTCCCTTTCTTTTCATGCTAGACAAGAAACAACAGAAGATACAATAAAAACAAAAGGAAAATACCCTAATGTATTTAACCTACACTTGATCTACAACCACTTTAGAGCCTGTAGATTTATCCTAACTAAAGTCACTTTGATCAAGAATTAACTTCATTGTAATATACTGCCTCTTCAAGGCCGCATAACAGTTCGTCAATTGCTCCATGTCCCACTACAAACCCTATTTTTGTATAAAATTCATCACACATATGCTTCCATGCTTTCTTGCCAAAGAAGTTGTTTTGTAAAAAACATGATTATTGGATTTCTATTTCATCCTTACATGTAATGCATAAGAACCAAAGGTTTTTTTTTTTTTTTTTCATTGAATAGGTGCATAAACGATCAGCTATATGTCTTGAACATGTAAATTAGCCTCTACTTTTGATTTGAGATGGGGAATAACTTCCATAAGGCCAGAAGCTCACTTGAAAATGAATCTTTCAAGGCATATGTACTAACATAACAGTGTGAGGATAGAAGTCCCACATAGTAAGATATAAACTAAACTCAAAAGCAACCTTTTTTTAGACGAAACATGTATAGCTTATAGGAGCCATCTGATAGCATATATAAGAGTATGATGATAAGCTTACATAGCACAAGTTCTAATTAAATCTAAATAATGAGTTTAATTCAAATTAACATTTGAAATGTGACAAGAATGAAAAATGAATGATTCACATTAATTTCTTGGTGTAGGTATATAAGTGTATATTTATATGAGTTAGAAGGAAACATGCTTACAAGATGCTTAATAGAATGACTAGAAGAAATTTAATGTCAGTAAATTAGTGTTGAAGTGAGGAGTATGAATTGGAACTTGAAAGTGTTGGAAAATGAGAGTTAAGTAGATTTTGAAGGGGGTGCAGGGGCATATTCGTGGATGAAAGAAATCCTAGGTTTCAAGTGCTTTTGGAACTGAATTAAATAAGGGTTCAAAACAGAAAGTATAGCCTAGGATCTTGGGATGTTGTTTACAAAATTTCGTAGCTTGGTTCCAAGCATGTTGTTAGTTAGAGCGATTAGACTGTGGCTAGGTCATACAGGTTTTTTAATGCCCTGTTTTTGGTTCATGTAAGAAATTGAGTGGGTTCAATACCAATTTTAGGAAAAGTTTCTAAATAAGAAAGATAGATATACTTGTTTATTAATAAACCCAACAAACGGAATTGGATTTCAGCTTGCCCTCAAGAAAGTTATGTTTAATTAACTAAGGTAAGGTCAAAGTTATCAAAATTTTGCATTTTGTAGAATTTGATGTAAGTTCAAAGAGTAAACTGTATTGATATAAAAATCTAAAAATTACAAATAATATACCAGTATAAATCTACATGTGTTTATATTTAATAAATTTTATGAAACTGGATTTGAAATTTTCTAGAGGAAGATATGATTGTTAAAGTGAACACTGGTCCAAACTTTAAGTTTGGATAGTTGCAACAACTTTAACTCACTCATGTTTTCTAACTTTTCTAATAGTTCCTCTTTACCTTATGCATTATCAAGACATCTAAAATATCTTTTCATTATCAACCTTACAACATAAAGTATAATTTATACTACTTGACATATAACAGCCTAATAGGAAAACTTTCTTAAGAAACTTATATAAGTTGATATATAAGCTTAGTAATTAAAAAGTTAAAACAATAACATTAATGAACTAAGTATTATTTGGGAATATGGAATTTCAGTTACAGATCCTAATATGGAACTGATGAAATGCGTGAATGCAAGTGTGAGTGACGAATGGAATCAGTTAAAGGTGAGTGGTTAATTGTTGTCTTTAGAGGCTAGATCATTAGGTGTAATTGTATATATATTGAAATAAATGTGTTAGTGAAATGTTTTAGTGAGTTATTTGAATTATACTTGTTTAAATTTGTCTGTGGTTGATAAGGGCCAACAAATTGAAATTTTTCTGAGATATGATTTTTATTTCCAGAACTGAGATCCATGTGCACCTAGGGTTTTCTGATTTAAAATCACGAGAAATTCCAGTTCTGATAAAATGTTTTTCAAAATTTTTAAGTGTTCAGCCTCGATGGGATGGATTATGTGTGGAGATTAATTTATTGTGCAGGCCTATAAATGCCCGGCTGGTGGTGATACTGTTGTGTGGGGTTGAGTTACTCGTTGGCCATTTGTTTGCTTTGTATAGTCATGATTGCTTTGATTAATTGGTGAACCTTATGAATCATGTGAGTTGTGAACTTATGGCGAATACCATCGTTTACATATAATTTTGAATGGAGACATGAACTATTGTCATATGATGCTAAATGACTATATATGTTGTATACCTGTTTTGAATGATGCTAGTACCCTTTAGGTACTGATTTTTCACTTATGGAGTTCGTAGGACTCATTCCTCTCTTGTGGAATTTGTTATTTTTTTTAAGTAACAGAAGTTCAGTGTATGGTATCACCGAAGCTCATGACCTATCGACAGAGTACAACAAGGTATTTTCCAAGATCTTAGACTTGAAGTCAAGGATGAAAGTTTGCAGTCACACTAAAACTGTGGGGTGTTTAAATTTTGTATGATGTAATAGTCTAGTTATTTGTCTTTGTTGTGTGTTGTGAAATCAGGAACACATGTGCTTGTATTTTAAGGCATGTTCTATATTATAGAAAACCTCTGCCAAAATTTTCAGTAAATTGTTATTTGTTTTAGAAAACAAACTTTTAGAGTGAACTATTTTATAAAAGTTATTTTTATTCTTTAGTTGGGTTAAGAGTCATGTTTTTAATTTTTTTTGAAGTCAGGGTTACAGGAAGGTTTGGTTATCCAATCCTCCGGCCAGTCATGCCTTTATGAGGGGTATGAAAAAATCTACTTGGATACTTCATAAGAATATTGTTAAATTAAAATATTTTTAATTTTTAATTTAACTTTAGTTTTCCTAAACTAACAAACTTACATTCATAGATTAGGATTGAATCTTGTAATGTATCATGACCACCTAAGTACAAAGTTAAGATCATTGTTCAAAGCTTTTAGTTCTTGGTTACCATATAATTCAATCCTTTCATCAAACATATCCAAAGATAGACATAGGACATGGATTCTAGTGTCAACACTACCTTAGTCTAAATCCATTTGTACTTGGAACCAAGTTTACGTTTTGTTTCTTAAGGAGATTCAAGAAAAAAAATTTCTTAATCTCTTTCACTTTGCAAAGATTCTCGAAACAAGACATGCTTGTCTCAAGAGTCCACAAGATATTTTTCTTATTTACTGAGTATGATGAATTCTTTGTCTATCTTTCATCTACCTTCATATGTTGCATTATATATCCAATAATCTCCCATGTATTACCATTATTACATGATAAGATGAATGACATCAAAACACATAGATTCATATATAAGGTAATAAGATATCTCAAGTGAAATAATCACTTACACTACTAACACTTTAAGAGCTTCTATTGACATGTGAGTAAAGATACCACATGGTTTCTCTTATTGGGTTGATTCCGTGTACTAGTTCTGGTTATAGACCATATGGTTTTCTCGACACTTACGAAAACCATATCCTAAGACTTGATGTAGTCCTACCACCTACCACATCCTTGTCTTCACTTTATCTTGATGTCTTTATCTCCATATGTTCGATTTACAAGTAAATTCAAATCTAACTAAATCCCAAATCCTAACCTATACAACTATTACATAATTTGTAAGAAACCTCGAGTTACATTCGAGGGGAGTTATATGAGAAAAGAATTTACATAGAGAATAGGAGATAAGGTAAGGCACACATGTCCTATTTTCCAAAAATACTACAATAAAGCATACATTCAAAATGCGTGTGTGGTTCATAATCACCCCTATTCAAATTATTCCAGTTGTCATACATTCATAATACAAAACATAGAATATTTTTATTGTTAATTAGTTGTGGATCTATGACAGAATTTTTCCTATACAAGCGCATGCATTGTCCTTAAGTAATATAGATTGAAGTAGAGATTTATCCCACACAGAATTATATTGCTTTTTAATCTAACTATCAATATTTGTGCAACCTAATTTAATCAAGTCAATGCAAATCTAGAGTTTGGGAAGCTAAGTAACAAGCAAATTATGTAGAATATATTAAACTAACACCAAGGTTCACAATATCCCTCACACTTTTACATTACTTTAATTTAACTCATGCAATAGTCCAAATAGTAACCTAGATCTCTTAAGCAATTACAGGCATATTCCTATGAGAATTATACTAGGACAAATTCATTAAGAATCAATTTATTTTGGTAACTTGTTGGTAACATGTACATTCATATCTCTTTAACAAATTAGATTATTCAATTAAGATAAACAATTCAATGACAAGTTATGTTACCTAAGGCTAACCCTGAATATGACTCTTCCAAGTCGATCCCAAGGTTCCTAATCAATCTAACTGGTGATCAAGCAATTAGAAGCCTTAAGAGCAAGGCAATATATAATTTGAAACTAGTACACTGCAAAGACACTGAAAAACAAATTAGATAACAAAAACTATAAAAACTACTCCCAACTAAATTAAAACCCTACAAACTTATAAACAAACTAGGCTAGATAAAACACTAAATTTAATTTAATTCTAACTCTAAACTCTAGGACTTAGCGCAAAATAAGAATCAAAAGTGCAGTGAACCAACTCTATTGTATAGAGTTATCACACCCCCAAACTTAGTATTTTGCTAGTCCCAAGCAAAAGAAGGAAAACAAACAAAATTGAACAACAATTAAATTTATCATTGACGAACTAATTATTCCCCTAAAATCCTCAAAGTTTATGAGAAAGACTTGACTCATGACAAAATACAAGTGTAATTTCAAATTTATCATGTTTAGGCAAACTCCATGTGTGTGTGAGTGCAAGGTGTCCTCACCAAGGTGAATGACTTCCAAAGAAATTTCTACTAGAATTTCTCATGGACTAAACTTAACCCCAGGAACTTTGAATTTCCTTCATCTCTCCATTAATGTAGGCTAACACTTAGTCAACATAGGTGTTTAATATAACTTGTAATGTATGGCTAGGGTAAAGATTAGATGAAATGAATTATTTTAAGCTCAATTGCGCTAAGCATAAAAATCTTTGCAAGAGTTAAACCCTTCCGTTGCCACCCTTTTGGTGTCAATTCCCACTCTAATCGGGCTTAACATATTTTTTACTTGCCACCTAATTTTCTACTCTCATGTGTGGGCATGAATGCTTCCCACTTTTCCTTCCTTTATCTCTCTTTTCACCATTATTTTTATAAGCTAAACCTTTGGTTTGCAATCAATTTTCCAAGGGAATTATCAAATGCTTCTCCTAAACTTATTTTTTTATGATATAGGGAAGAAAATAATTTCTATTTTTGCTTGCCTTACTTATCCTCAACTTACTTCAAAATCACCTCTTTTTAGCTCAATTACAATGCATAAACAATGTGCTCAAAGTAAAAAGGTGCAAATAGGGTCATTCAATAAGGAATTTGGCTAAAATGCAAGTGTGCTAGAAAGAATAGGCTTTTGGCTCAAAAGTTGGTGTCTAGGAATGTAAAAACAAAGTTGGATAAAAAAGGCTCAACGGGTCCAAGGATCGCCTAAATTATGTTTTCAACTATGTCTTGCCTAGGATTTTGCCTTAAGAAGAATTCAAACTAATTCTAGGTTTAAAAATAGTCTAAGGGTTATTCTAACTAAAAATATACTGTAAAGAACATCAACCTTAGGTAAAAACATCCTTATGTATGGATGTATGAAATTTTCCCTAATTACAATAAGCTCAAAATAATTCTTGCATCTTTATCAAAAATCTAAGGTCAATGCATAAATAGGGTATTATCATGGGAAAAGGGAAATATTTGAAAATCAAGATAAAGTGAAACTGAAATTCTATACTTAGCACGTTACGAGAAGAAAACACATTACAACCTAAAAGCCACATTCTAAACAAATTACACATAAACTAGGGCTGGGAGAAGGGGGTAAGGTAAACAATTTACATATACAACATTTAATATATAACTAAAAGTTACACTCCCAAACTTAAACTAAACAGTGTCCTAATGTTTAACAAATAAAGAAAAATAAAAATAAAAATAAAAAACAAAGACAAAGAGTACTCCCTCATTCATTAAAGTTAATATCATTTTCGACCTCAGGATAGTGGAAAGGAGTAGGCAGCTCAGGGCATAGAGAAAAAGTACTCAAGTTCGATACTTCTCTAACCAACTCTATCCGAAGGAGTTGGTTATTGATAACTCTTGGAATTATAGTTATTTTATATCCTTTTACACATATTATTTTAGCTATGTTCTAGAGTTTTAGTTGGTTTTTGCTTAGTTTTAGTCAATTCCTAGTTAAAGTCCTTATTATGTTAAGATGATGTATCCTAGTTGATTTAGGCTTGGATTAGGTGTTTTATATAAGTTCTAACTTATATTAACTTAGTTTGTGTCTTTAATAGATTTAATGCTTAAAAGAGTCCCAATGGAAGTTAAATTGGGGGCTCAAAATCGTAAAAATAGCAAAATTGCATGTAACTGCCAGAATCACCATGCGTTGAGGCTCCTAGAAGATGAGCACTAAGGTGCCAGAAAAAGTGCTAAGGTAACAGAAAAGGGGTGCTGTGGCGCCAAGCCCATTACAGGGTCCAAAACTTGTCTATTTTTTAGGCCTCGGCGCTAGCGCCATTCCTATTTCAAAGTGAGGGTTTTTAAGCCTGTAAAAAGGGGACTACCTTGAGGACTTAAGAGACACAATTGGAGACATGATTAAGATAAGATTTTGAGGAAAAAATGAGGCCATCAAGAGTGAAAGAAGGCAAAAGGAGCTTGGATGTTGAAGATTGAAGACTTTATGGACAACCTATCAATTTTCTATTATTCTACTCCTTCCTTACTTTTCTTGTATTTCTTTGATGTCTATATTATTTGAGTTTAAGTCTACACTAGGTAGCATGAACTAATTTATTCTCTAGGATTACAATTGAACTCAACATGTAGCTTGATGGTTTTTATTATTTATTGATTGCTTAGGGTTTGGTATTTGGATTATTTATTTCATTCTATATTAATGCTTTAGGTTGATTAGTTACCAAGAAGATTGATGTGGTAAACCTTAACAAACTTGGAAAAGGGAGTTTAGGTTTAACCTTGAATGATATAACACTTGTTTGAATTCATTCACATGATTGTTTGAATTTTATTCATATATAGGATAGGAATATACCTATATGCCTTGTGCAGCCAATTTAGGTCTAATCTTAATTAGTCTTGCTTAATTGAATTATCATAGGAATATAGTTAATTTGTTAAGTGAGATATATATTTATAAGACATAGGAATATGACTTATAATTGATTGAAAACCCTAGGTTAATAATTCTATACCATAACTAAGCATGATAAAATAATAATAAGTCAAGTAAAGTCTTGAGGGAAATTATAATTCTAGAGTTTAATTTGTTGTTAGTTAGATTTAGTTTAAATTAGGTATTTCAACCATAATTCATTTATTTTAATAAAATTAGGATTGTGTTAATTTTAATACTTAGCTAGATGTCAGTGACAATTTCTCGTGGGAACGATAATCTACTTATTCTATATTACTTAAGGACGATACGTGCGCTTGCACAGGTAAAATATGTTTCAAGTTTTTGGCATTGTTGTCAGGGAATTGTTTTACTAATTTTAGCTAATATTAATATCAAGCAATCTTAGTTTTAATTGAAACTTTTTTTAAAAAAATTTAATTTAATTTCTTTATTTATTCATTTTTTTATCTTTCTAATTTTATTTTGTTGTTTGTTTTGAGAGGTACTCTGAAGATGTTTATTGAATATTTTATCCTCACATGTTTTGCTCAATATGAGTTGGATTCTTTCCAAGATGCTTGGGAAAGATTCAACTTTATGTTGAGCACATGTTCAAATCACGACCTACCAAATTGGCTTTAACTACAAATATTTTACTATGTTTTGCATGATAAGTCAAGGAGAGTGGTTGATAGGCTAGCTAGTGGAAGTTTCATGAATCTAAAAGAGGACAAAGCTTATGAGTTGTTGGAGACTTTGGCCTATCCCTTCAAACTCATGAGTGAGTCTATATCAAGTGAGAATAAGCCTACACCAAATGAGGAGCCTATAGAAATTTTGTAAGGATGGGTGCAAAGTTCCCTTTCACCATGTATTCAATTCTTAGAAGTTGAATCACATTAGAAAATTCATGGTACCCAACCTATTGAGCATAATTTGGTCATTGAAGAAGAACCACATGATGAAATCAAAGATGACTAAATTAGAGAGCCTTAATTGGTTATTTAAGAAGGCTTTCATAGTGATTAAGAGACAACTCAAGGCATAATTATAGAAGGAAAACTGCAACCTCTTGAGTTTCAAGTAGCCACTATGTTTTACATATATGAATACCCTATGTGGCCAACTCCTCCTCCACCTTCCTTAGCATCATACCTCTTCAAATACTAAGCATGTTTTCCTAAGCCAATTGATGTTGAGTGCACATGCCAATTATTTATATATATTATCAAGCTTGAGGACATCTTAAATCAAGACCCATATATAATGTTATATGACACTTACTATAGGTGAAAGCCGCTTGTTTAGGAGCACTATTCCAATAGTCAAGCCAACAACTATAAATCAAGCGCTTCTTAGGAGGTGACCTAAGTTTCTAAATTTTTGTCCTTTTCTTTTTAATTTATTTTTTATTTCTCATTAAGTGTTGTTTATTTTTAGCTAGTATATCATTTTTTTACCTCATTCCAATTTGGGCATACTAAAGATGACAAGGACAAAAATTCATGTTCTTTTTAATTTATTGACAAGGATTTTTTCTTATCCTTATTCTTTTATATTTTTATCATTAAGTTTAGAGTTCGTCTTTAGTTTAGGAGAGGGTTTTATTCGTAGACTTGTTGTTTTTAGTTTGTGGCTTTAGGGTTTTATACACCTGATCTTTTACTTAGATTTGATATACTTATTTAGAGCCGATTTATATTTAGAAATTTTAGTTTTAGTTAAGGACCATAGAATTTGTTTGATTCTCTCTTGAGGCTAAATCTTAGACAATACTAAGTTAAGGACATGATTTAGGCCATTTTTGGACCATTTGAGCTTTTCATGTCAACCTTGATATATTATATCCATAGTTTACCCTATTGAGCTAAATTGACCATTTTTTGTTCAACCATATTAATTTTTCCCTTGGACCTTTCTATTTTATTTTTATTTTTTTGCATCATCACTCTTAAGCATGTTGGTCTTTCAAGGAAGAATATGGAGTTATATGGGTGGAAAAAGAGAAAGGAAGTTTTTTTATGCCACATGTTCATCCCATTATACATAATAGAATGAAATAAGTTTGGGGGTTTACAATGGAGTTATTAAGAAGGGAATTTGTACTTCAAGTATCAAGGAAGTTTTCTATACCATGTGCTCTTTGTTGTAACATTGAGGGCAATGTTAATTTTAAGTTTAGGGGTTTGGGAATTCTTTCGAATTATGATCAAAATTCGATCTAATTTTGATGGAAAAAAATAAAAGGGAAAGGGTGAGAAAGAAAACAAAAAAAGAAGTATGAATATATAGGAGATAAAAGAAAAGTGGAAGCCAAGTATCGGTGTATTACTTGGAATATGAAGGGAGTTCCAACAAAGGTCTTAGAATGAATAATGTGCTTAGGGTGATTTTGAGCGTTATAATTTCCTTTATCATATCATTACCTTAGCCTTACATTACAAGCTTATAAAGTCCTAATGATCGTTGACTGAGTGTCGTCTATACCAGAGGAGAGAGAGATGAAAAGCAAACTTATGAGGTTTGAATGTTAGGCTTTATTTTTCATAAACTAATCTGGATTGCATTGAAGTTCTAGTTAAAAATATCATGCACATACACATGTGAAAATCCATTTGAAAATGAAACTATTGCTTGAATTGAATAAAAAATTTGCATGATTGCTTATGGTTGTCCTTAAGTCAATATTTTTTGAAAAGAATATATTTGAGGATACTTTGAAAATCATTGATTTAGTGTGTTTCATCTCTTTCTCGTCATGTTTGTTTGTGTTTTTGCTTTTCTTTTCCTCAAGGACTAGCAAAATTTAAGTTTGGGGGTGAATTGAGGCTTTCTAATTTGAGGGTAGAAAGAAACAGGCAGCTCAGGGCATAGAGGGAAAGTACTTAGGTCCCATCCTCCTCTAATTAATTCTATTTGAACGAGTTGGTTATTCTTCTATAGCATATCATGGTTGTACTGCCAATGCTCCATACATTGTTCCTTAAGGAAAGAGATATGTTGCTTCATGGTGGGGGGCTTAACACTTGTGGGGTAGGCCTGGGCAGCATTACTACCTTTACTAGCTTAGTAATTCCTCTTGTAGAATTTCTTCATCACATTATTGTCAATGGGGTTCTTAGTATTCTCAATCTACTCATCATCCCCCCATTAAACTCCAGCTACAAAGCATAGCTCCGTGATCAATGACAGGAACCGGAGGCCCAAATGCTTCCTATTAGCATTCTGCAGAATAGCACTATGACGATTTTGCCCACATCAATAGTCATACCTTTCATGATAGTATAGAATAGTAGTGCTTTATCTTTTGTCACATTGTTGGCATACCCGATGGGCAAGATATTAGCTAGCAAGAAATAATATCAAGTCCTGGAATGGGCATTGAGCTAACTGGCCTTAAAACTGAGCAGTGCTCCATTTTTCATCTTCTAATAAGACTTGAATTAGCATAGCTCATCAATCACTGCTGTCAGTCCACTTACCCTCGAGCATATGTCACGTGCTCATCCTCATCATTGAACGAAGTGCCTTAGAAATTGTTGACGGTGACGCTATCAAAAGGGACCATTCATCCTAGCAAAAAGAGCTTGTCATTAACTTGTTCTGGGACATTCAAGTAGAATTCCCCGACCAATGGTAAGACTGTAACCTATGGTACTTCTCCCAACTTCGTCTATTGGAGTGCTCCCATAAAAGTATACATAAATGAATAGTACATTTATGTACATGTAAATCCACGATGTGGGATAATGCTCTTGTGCATCTTCTCATTCTTATATTGCTTTTCTGCCTCGAGTGATGGGAACTTTGATGTGTCATGGCTAGAGGATGAAGGACGGGTGGTGTGAGCACGCTTTGGAGCCATAGTCCTGTAAAAATAAGAATAACCCAACCTTACATCAACAACTAATATCAAAATCAAACCCTCCCCAAAACTCATCCCGGAAACTGTATGTATGTAATTTCAATTCAATTAAACTAAGAAAGGGGATGGGAATGAGATTTAATCACTGTATATGCTTAAGCCACAAAAAAATTCACCATGCCCATGTAAGTATACACATTAACTCGTACGTAAACCCTACGTAACCTAAACCCAAGTCAATGTATAAGGAAGTATGAAAAACCCAAGAATAATCACTTTAACTCAGGAAGCTACGCATATATCACACTATCATGCTTTATTGTCATAAGAAAAAAATTTCAGAAAATGGAATATAAAAAAACTTACTTTTATAGTTTGAAAATCATAAGCAAAGTGATAACAAACGTGAGTGTGAATGATTTGATTTAATTCCAAGTGGGTGAGTGAGTTTTTAAGAGATTTAAAGGCTACTAGCCCAAACTTTAGAGAGAGACGGGTTGGAGTTGAGTGGTTATAAGTAAGGGATTATGATTTTGCTTTTTAAAAATAGAAATCCTGATAGGGCACCGCGGCTCGAGGTCTTGGGTACTGCGGCTTAATTCCTTAAAGGGCCTGTGACTAGGAGTCTCAACATCTTGCTCTCTATGTAAAAATTAATTTTATGGAATTTGGGTGTTGCAACATTGAATGATATGCCATAATGGCACCTTTCTCTCTGACTTCATTTTTAAAATTTGGGACTCGCCACAACGTGGTGTAATATGGTGTCACGACTTCTTGCTTACTGAATTACATACCTTGGTTTGACAAAATGGACGCCACAGTGTGGCTTGATGTTGTTCCATGGCGTGAGACTCTCGGGTTAACTTACCTATTGTTTGGGCAGTAGGCACCAAGGCGTGGTGTCATATACAGATGCGGTATGATGGTTTCTGGCTATTGTCCTTGCTCGTGGCTCTTTCCTATTATAAAGGAGGTAAAGGCTTAGTGAATTTCATTATTTAAACTAAAATTTAAAAAAATGTAAGACACGAAAAAGGTTTAAGAACTTGAGGTTACCTCTGAAGAAGGACTTGGTTTAAAGTCCTCAGCTTGACTTGGTTTTGCTTAAGTGGCATCGTCGTAGTAAATGAAGATCTTGAGCTTGTTGCTCATCAAGAAATTCATAAATCTTCATTTATTACTCTTGGACCTTTGTTGGATGGTAGCAATTATTATAGTATTGCCCCTAAGAGTGTCTTGTTTCAGTATGTGTGACTTTCCAGAATTGATTCCTTTTGGTAATTGCTCCCTCCACTTAACGACTATCTTTTAGTTTAAGCCCTCAACTTTGATGTTAGAGGTTTTGAAATCAAGGGTTGGTCTAATAGATTTCAAGAGGAATTAAGAGGACCACTTGACTCATGGACTTCCTTACTAGCAACTTCTTTCACTATTTCAAGCGAGTAGTACACCTCAAATTGAGAAGGAAATTCAATGGCCTTGAAGACATTAAACTTCACTTATTGGTCTTGGACTCTAATAGTTATTTCTCCTTTCTGCACATCTATGAGAGCTTTACCAGTAGCTAGGAATGGTCTCCCTAATATTAAGGGAATTTCCTTATCTTCCTTTATGTCTAGGATGATGAAGTTAGTTGGGAAAATAAGTTCATCTACTTTAACTAGGACATCTTCAATAATTCCTCTTAGATAATTTTGGGATTGGTCAATCAGTTGGAAGGTCACTTTGGTTAGCTTGATCTTGCTTTTCTTTAGGCAAAGTGTTTGAAATATTCCTATGTCTAGCAGTTGTATATTTCTCTTAGTCTAATTCACTATATTCCTATGAGAATTATATTAAGACAAATTCATCAAGGACCAATCTATTTCAGTTACTTGTGGCTAAAGAGTATATTCAGTATCTCTTTAACAAATCAGATTATTCAATTGAGATGAACAATCTAATCACAAGTTATGTTACCTAAGGCTAATCTCGAAATAGACCCTTCCAAGTCAATCCTAATGTTCCTAGTCAATATAACTAGTAATCAAGAAATTAGAAGCATTAATAAGAAGGCAACATAAATAATTTTCAATTGCAACCCTAGAATATGACTACTCCATACTAACTACGTAAAACAATAACATAAAAGAAATAGTCGTTACAAGTAAATAAGAAAATAACAAGAAGGGAGTAGAAAACTAGAAGTTATCAAGGCTTTCGGTTTTCACGAGCTCCTTAGAAATTTTCTCTTACTTGCTCTAGTGTATTTTTTGACTTCAGCCTTCACCTCCTTTTATAGGCCTCTTTCTCTTTATTTAATAGAATTAGGAGTTCTCATAAGCATATGACGGAGTTGCTATGCTTCCATCATTAGCACTGTGGCACCAATACCTCTGTGTAGTCCGTTTAGGATTCTAATTTATCACGCCTCGGCATCCTGATGTATGTGTTGTGAGGACTCCTTCACTGGTTGTTTACAAAGCTAGTCTAGCATTATGGCACAATGCTTTCTATCTTGGACTTTGATTTTCTCTACTTTGGATGCTACAGCTTCCATTAGTCTGCGAGATGATGCTTTGCTCTTTGACTAATTCAAGGGAATTCTAGGTCTGAGGTGCCGTTACATAAGTGTTGTTGCGTTGCAGCAAAGGAGCTCTCTACCTGATTCCTTACAATTCGTCTTTTAGGCACCACGACGCTTGTGTACCTCACGCTGGCGCAAGTCTTCAACACTTTTCCTTTTCATCTTCAACTAGGACACTGCAAAGACACTTAAAAGAAAATTAGATAACAAAAGCAATAAAAACTACTCCTAATTAAATTTAAAACCTTACAATCTCCTAATCAACCTATGCTAGGTAAGACAATAAATTTAAGTGAATTCTAACTTGAAAACTCTAGGACTTAGCATAAAATAGAAATTAAAAGTGCAGTGAAATAAGTCTATTTTACAGAGTTATCAATCTACATGTGATTTATATTCATTTTCACTAACAACTTGGAAAGTACAAATTAACCAATTCCTTCAAAATTTCTTTTATTTTACAAATTTTCTCAAAATACCCATATTTAGGAGAATGGGTATGGGCCGTGGGCCGTGGGCCGTGGACCTTGGCTTGGACCATGGGCCTTGACCCTTGGCTAAGCTTTGGTTATGCCCTTGACCTTGGCAGCATATGCCTTGGAAGCCTACAAGGGACCTGGGCTTTGGCATTGGTCTTAGTTAATTCACTTAATTTCAGGGTTAGGAATAATTCCAAATCCCTAAAACCCTATAAATTGAACCTTTTACTAATTAGAACAATTTCAAAACCTAGAACCTATAAAATCTAACTCTACTAAATTTAGGGTTTGGAACAATTCCAAAACCCTAAAACCCTTAAACTCTTTATGGCTTTTCATAAAAGGCAATTCTAAACAAATTCTATAGCATGCTTCAATACTATGAACATCCATAAAAATTAAGAATCATATATAATTAATTAAAATAAACCTAGAGGCTCTGATTTCACTGTTAGAAAAACTTAGATCATACATCACATGAATACATTATGGAATAAAAATTTTCCCTTACTAAGAACCTAGGTAACCTCTTGAAGCTTCCTTACACAGCTAGTTTGATTGTTTAGTAGTGATGCTTGGTGTTTGATCCATAAATTGTCAAAATGATTCTCCAAATGAAACACAAAGTATGAGCAATGATTAGTAAGTATTAAAACGAATAAGCCTCTAATGAAATAGTTCACTCAATTTATGGTTAAAATCCTTTACTTTTTTCAAAAAGGACTCAAAGGAATCGAATTACCCTTAGGATAAGTGTTAGTTTCCACTTAGTTGAATCGGAAGTGAGGATTGTTCTTAAAGAAAAAACATATTTACTTCAACAAAGGGGGTCATGACTAAGGGAGGAGATTTTTAAGAACTCGTCTTGCTCACAATCTCTCACAAGGCCGATTGTCACTTGTAATCACATTGTACATTAGCCTTGGCCGAATTCCCTTATTTACATATATGTAGGTGCGCGGCTAAGGCTTAAGGACTTATAGTCATTCCTTGTTTAGGATTTCATTAAACCTAAAGCCTAAGGCCTAAGGCCTAAAAGTCCTTTTGTCATCCAGAATCCTATTATGATTAGTAATGAACCTTTAGATTCCTAGTGGCCTAAATCCAATTAGGATTCTAAATCAAATTAGGATTCTGACTGGTTCTTTTCTTGACTTTCAAGAAAACAAGTCTTGTCATATATGTAAGGTAACAATGATCTTTTACCCTTATGTGCTTTTAATTTAACTTTGGTTTTGCTAAACCAACCAACTTATATTCATAGATCAAGATTGACATCTAGCAATGTATCATCACCACCCAAGTACAAGTGAGGTTAAGATCATTGATCAAACCTTTCAGTGCTTGGTTACTGTATAATTCAATCCTTTTTATTAGACATATCCTGAGATAAACATAAGGCATGGATTCTAGTGTCAACCCTATCGTTATCTAAATCCATTTGTACTTCAAACAAAGTTTACATTTTGTTCCTCAAAGAGATTCAAGAAACACTTTTCTTAATCTCTTTCACTTTGTAAACATTCCCGGAATAAGACATATTCATCTCAAGATGCCATGAGATATTCGTCAATTCTTTATTTATCATTCATCTACCTTCATATGCTTCAATACATGTCCAATAATCACCCATGTATTATCATTATTACAAGATAAGGGAAATGACATCAAAACACATAGATTCACATAAGGTAATAAGATGATCTCAAGTCAAAAGATCACTTACACCACTAACATTTTAAGAACTTCTATTAACACGTGAGTAAAGACAACACATGGTTTCTTTTATTAGGTTGATTCAGTGTACTTGTTCAACTAACAAGAACCCATATGTCTGTATTAGCATCTCCAAACTTGCAGTTTATGAGATCACTACTCTTTTTATAAGAGAATGACATAATATATGCTAGTCTCGAAGAATCATCAATATTCATATTCTTGATGATTCATTGACTAGGAACATATTTAGAATAATATTTATGTATGTCATATCTCACAATTATGATCAACATCATAATTATGCTTACACAGTACTTATGCTAGTAGTTATATGTTGCTATACTAAATCTCATCTAAGCAATATAATAAAGAATGCCTAATAAATATTATTACATGCATTAAATATAAATAAAGTTTCATTACAACCAACCATTGATTGACTCTTGGACACTAATACTAACACTTATAGATTTAAAATTAAAGGAACTGTAGAATTTTATGTATCACATACATCTATTTATGTGCTCTATTTACTCTTAAAGACATATTTCCCTGAAATTTATTTTGAGTAATTTGCATAACTATTAATTAATATAGCATTGGCTATAATTTGACATGAAGAGCTATTCAACTAGAAATCAAAGTGATGCAATCATAGTCACATTTTGCTAATAATAATAGAAAGTCGAACATATTTCATTACACTAGCATTAGATGGCAGGCTTGTTCACTACAATCTTAGTTGCAACCTTTTCTTAAAAAGAAACTAAAAAAACCATAAAGGAACATTTTGTAAACATACAACTAACAAGAGGTTATGGCCCAAGTAATAGCTAAGTTGTTCATGGCATAATATATTCAAAATATATTTGTATTGATACTAATTATAGTACAAGCCTACCATTCAATCTTAACTGTGATGTCCTGAATTGGTATACTACTGAATCAGTGATAACTTTTGGAAATAGACTTATTTTACATCATTTTACTCATATTATTTTAGCTATGTTCTAGAGTTTTAGTTAAATTATTAGTTTAGTTCTTCTCATACTAGGATGTTGAATACTAGTTGATTTGGGTTAGGATTAGGTCTTTTATATGAGTTCTAAATTATATTAATTTAGTCTTTTTGTTTTGAAGGTCTTTTACAAGAATGAGTCATATTGGAAGTCAATTTAGAGGCCAAAATTGCTAAAAACGCGCAAGACAAGAAAACAACACAGCAGGGCTGATGCAAAAGGGCTAGAGTTAGACAAGAGGGCACCACGATGCTAGGACTTGGGCACTGCTATGCCAGGGCCATTACCAACTCCCCTGTTTCATCAATTTTCGAGTCCGCAGTGCTTGCACTATTCATAGTCTGAATTGAAGTGAAATTGATGATTTTTAAGCCTATAAAAGGGGGATTAGCTTTAGGATTCAAAGAAAAACAAGTTAGCTAAGTTTTACTAGAGCTTTAGGGCTAGTCAAGGATGCAAGGAAGTAAGAGGAGCAAGGATCGTTGAAGCTTGAAGGCAGGACAACCTTTATAGCTTTCTCTATTTCTACTCATTTTTTACTTTTATTGTATTATTTGATACTTATTATTGTTGAAATCATGTTTACATTAAGTAACATAAAATAAAATTTTTTTTTTTTTTTTCTGGAATTGCAACTAGTACTCAACATGTAGTATGGATTACTTTTTATATTATTTTATTTATGGATTGCTTAGGTTTTGGCATATGATTTATTTAATTCATTTTATGCTTGATGCTTCTAATTGATAGGCCATCTTTTAGATTGAATTAAGAAACCTAAAAGAGCTTGGAAAAGTACTTTAGGTTTAGCCTTAAATGAATTAGCAGTTGATTGAATTCAACACATGTTGTTAAGTTTGATTTGTATTTTGGATAGAAATATACCTATATGCCTTTAGTAGCCAATTTAGATCCAATCTTAATAAGTCTTGTTTAACTTAATTCACATAAAAATATAGTGAATTGGTTAAGTGAGATATTGTTATAAGGGGTATGAATATGGTTATAATTAATTAAGAACCCTAGGTTAATAATTTTTTCCATAATTAAGCAAGATAAGATAATATAATTTAAGTGAAATGTTGAGGGGAGTTGGTTCTAGGCTTATCTTCAGTATAATTGTTAGTTAATTTTCTTTTAGCTTATAACTAGTTACAATCAACCTAAAACTCAGTTGTTTGAATAAAATTAAAACTACTAATTTTAGCACTTAGAATAATATTTGAAAAACTCCTAGTGAGAATAATCTTTACGCTATCACTATATTACTTAAGGATGATACTTGCACTTGCATTAATAAAATTCATACCAAGTTTTTGGCGCCGTTGTCGAGGAGTTATTCTTATATTCATTAATATTAATGCCAACCAATTCTAGTTTTGATTCAAACTTTCTTTTTGTTTACTTTTTAGGTACTCTTGATTTTACATGAGAGAGCTCGAAGCTTGAGCTTGTTTCTTTTGATACTAAGATTGATAGCACATATCGAAGACTTTGGAAGGAAAATTTATAAGCTTCGACTCAAGGGCTAGCAAAGGCTGATGGTCAAGAATTAAAGTCCTTATGAGACTATGCATTCCTTCTAGTGCAAGGACTCCACTCAAGTATACAAAGGCCGGCATTCCAAGCCAATAATTTTTAAATCAAGCCTGGCCTAAATCATAAAGATTCAACAAATGGAATAATTTGTTGGATTGCCGAATGATGATCAAAACTCCCATATTATAAGCTTTTGAGAGTTTTACTATACTTTCAAGCTCAACAGAGTTTGGGACGATGCACTAAGGTTGCACCTCTTTCCTTTCTCACTCCAAGTTAAGGCAAAAAGCTAGTTGCTATCACTCCCACATAAATCCATTACAACGTAGGAAGGCTTGGCCAAAAAAATTTTAGCCAAGTTCTTTCCACCAGCTAAGACAGCTAAGTTGAGGAATTAAATCACTTCATTCATGCAATTTGATTCGGAGTCTCTTTATGATGTGTAGGAAAGGTACAAGGAGCTACTTGGAAGATGCTTTCACTATGCTCTACCAAAGTGGCTACAAATCTATACCTTTTATAATGGTTTGGTGAGCCAAACAAAGACAATAATTGATGCGACTGCATGTGTGGCTTTAATAGGAAAGTCCATTGATGAAGCCTTTGAACTATTAGAGAAGATGGTTACTAATAATTATCAATGACCTTCCGAAAGGTTGTCAACTCGAAGAATAGCTGGAGTTCATGAGTTGGATGCCATTAGTGTATTAACTGCACAAGTTGCTGTCTCGTCAAAGAAAATTAACACATTTGGAGTTTAACTAAATAGAAGCCAAGTCATGGCTTGTGAGATTTGTGCAGATGGACATGCAAGTAATTTGTGCCCTAACAACAATGAATTAGCAAATTATTTAGGCAATAATAATAGGCAGCAAGGTAAACCTTACTCTACCAACTATAATTTGAGGTGGAAAAACCACCCGAATTTTTCTTCGAGTAATCAATGGCAAGCCTTTTTATCTTCCTGGATTTTAGTCACAAGCACAAATTCCTACACTTGACAAGAAGCCATCTATTGAAGATTTGTTGGTACAATACATATCCAAAATGGATACCATAATCCAAAGCTAAGTGGTGTCAATTTGGACCCTTAAGACTCAAGGAGGCCAGCTAGCAAATGCTTTTACAAGCCGTCCTCAAGATGCTCTACCTAGTGATACCGAACTAATCCAAGAGGGGGGAATTTAAACATGGAGAATTGCAAGGCTATCACTCTAAGGAGTGATAAGACAATAGAAGAACCTCCTAAGTAAGTTGAAATTCTAAACAAGCAAGATAAGAAGGTAATTATGAGTGACAAATAAGAGGCTTAAGCTCCCAAAGAAAAGCACACTCATTCACCTTTACCTTTTTCTTATCGCTTCCAAAAGCCAAGACTTATTGAACAATTCAAGAAATTTTTGGAGGTATTTGAGAAGATTCATATTAACATTCCTTTGACAGAAGCTCTTGAACAAATGCCTATCTATGTCAAGTTTATGAATGACATCTTGTCCAAGAAGCAAAAAATAGAGGACCCATGGCCAATGAAAGCTGAAGGCAAAAATACAAGAGGAATAGGCAGAGGTTTATGAACTCTAGGGAAAACCATCTTCCTAAGGCCTCCATTGATAAGACTGAAAAAGGTTAAGAATGCAAAAGTTAAGTTGATGATTATAAATCAAGCGCTATTTGGGAGGTAACCTAAGTTATTTAACTTTGCACCCTTAGTTTTTAACTTTTTAAGAGTATTTTTAATTAAATTTTCATTTTTCTTTTGTAGGTGCAACAGTAAAGCATAAAAATACAATCAACATTGCTAAAAAGGGAGAAAAACAATATGTTGAGTGCCTTAGTGGCATGAAATCAGCATTGCACTGATGTAAAACTGAATAAGACAGAGAGGTTGGTGCCACGATGCTAGAAAGCTAGCACCATGGTGCCATCCCATGAACTTCAACCAGAGGCCAATGTGCCACATTGCCCAAAGAGGCAGTGCCACAGTGCCTATCAGTGCACCAACATGCTCGTTTTGCCGTTTTGTTTCCGATCAACCCTTATCATGCTTGAATGCTTCGAATACAACTTTAATAAGGAATTAAGTTCTTTATACCTTGCTTAAGTGCCAGAGAGTCTTTCTTTCCTTATTCGATATTTGTAACATTGAGGACAATGTTCATCTTAAGTTTGGGGGTGTTTGGCTATGAGTTGTTTTGATTGCATTTGATGTTTGATGCTTGTAGTTGATCCAGGTTGTTAGTTTACCAAGATATTATTATGGTTTTATAATAAAATCCCCCACCCTATAATAATATTTTAGTTTCACATGATCTTAACATTCATGTCAAATTTTTGAGTTAGTAGCACTATATGATGTGATTTCCAATACACTTTGATGCACTTGGATCTTTTTCTTGGATTGTGTTTCCTATTTAGAGACTTTTATGTTTAAAAAGTTTATATTTAGTTAGGAACATTATAATTTGTTTGATTTTTTCTTGAGGTGAAATCCTAGATAATCCTAAGTTAAGGACATGATTTAAGCCATCTTTATGCCGTTTGAGCCCTTTTAAGCTTAACTTGTTTTATATTATATCCTTAGTTACGCCATTGAGCCTATATTGCCTTGACACCCACAAAATTTTTGCCTAACCATTTTTAAAATTTTATTTTTGAACCCTTACTCTTAGGCATCTTGATCATTCTAGGATTTATTGAGTTATGCTAGAAATAAGGAGGAAAAATTGGAGTTACATATAAAGAAATACATATGATTGTGCCTCTTGCTCACTACTATATTCATATTGAAAAAAAACAAGTTTGATACAGTTGTAAAAGCTAGACAACAAAATAAGAAAAATAAAAAATAGACAAAATTTAAATATATGAAATTAGTGGAAAAAAAATCCAAATATGAAGGGGTTGGTGAGTTGTGAAAAAAGCTCTTCAAAGGTCTACATTGACCTATGTGCTTAGGGACACTTGAGCCTTTAAATTTCCTTTATCATACCGTTGCCTTAGCCTATGTTACAAGCTTAAGAAAGACCTATAAATCAATGACTTACTCGAGTCCACATTAGTGGAAAGAGAGTTGAAAAGCACACTTATAGGTTTGAATGCTAAATGAGATTTTACTTAGACATAATCTTATCAGGATTGCATGCATTCCCTTATTAAAACATGATGTGCTCCCAAGAATGGATGATGCACAATCTAATAAAAATAAAATAAAAGAGAAAGAACTAGTAATCGTGAATGACAAGTTTGCACGCCAGAATCTAGAATAACTAGGTTTGATCTGCCATACTCTAGAAAAGGAAAGGGAGAGTGATAAGAATATGAATAATCTCGCCACTAAGTATAGACTTAGATAAGAGAATAATGAAAAGGTGTCAGCCAATTTTCATTCAACATAAACTTCATTACATGATATTACATCTCTAACAAAACACTCACTTATATAGCCAAGAACACCCCTCTTGGAATAGGTAAAAGGCCATTACAAATCAATAACTTTGAAAAATGAAATTGGACTAAGAAAAAATGTGTCTTGACTAAGAAAAACACAACCAAAATTTGAAAAATGAATTTTTTCTAAGAAAAATGTGTCTTGACTAAGAAAAACACAACCATACTTTGAAAAATGAATTAGACTAAGAAAAACACAACCAAACTTTGAAAACAAATTTAGACTAAGAAAAATGTGTCTTGACTAAGAAAAACGCAACCACACTTTGAAAAACAAAACCAGACTAGAAAAAAAAAATAATCTGACTTGGAAACATAAGGAAAAGTCTTCAATTCCACTTAAAAAGTCAAGCCCTTTATCCAAGATTCACACTTCTAACAAAAAAAAAAAAAAAAAAAAAAACCTCTTTAGACTTCTTTATGCTTCATTTTGTAAGGCATTTATGGTGCATTTAATCAAAGTTTTCTAAATGGGATTGAACTTCATATATTCTTCTTCTAAGTACTCCAAATGGGCTGAATGTTCTTTGGAAAACAAAACAAGAGTTGCTTATAGTTTTTGGGCTATTTAACGGGTAATTGGTCCAAAAATAGGTGCTAATGGGTCTAGTTCACCTTTTTTGTTTCCATGATGATCATATTCCCCAGGTTGAAGAGGATTTGTCCTAAAATCCAACTCTTCACTATCTTCCAAATAAGGTGTCAAATCCCTCATGTTGAATGTTTGTAACGTTGTATTCTCCTGGCAATTCAATCTTGTAAGAATTTTCATTCACTTTTTGTAACACCTTGAATGGGCCTTCATCTCTAGATAATAATTTTGATTTCCTTTTACTGGGAAACCTTTCCCTTCCGAAGATGAATCCACACAAGATCCTCTAGAACAAATTGAATTTGCTTCCTCTTCTTGTTTGCTGCCTTTTCATAACATGAATTCTTCTTTTCTATTTACCCTTTCATATCATTATGTAATATTTGGATCATTTCAGCCTTCTTCTTCCAATCTAAGCATAACCTTTCACTAGTTGGAATGGGTACTAAATCAAGTGGTATGATGAGGTTAAGCCCATAGACCACCTTAAAAGGAGAGTGTTTAGTAGTACTATGAACACTTTTATTACAAGCAAATTCAACAAATGATAAACATACATCCCAATTTTTCAAATTCTTGTTAATAACAGTTCTAAGTAAAGAAGAAAGTATACGATTTACCACTTCAGTTTGCCCATTAGTTTGGGGATGACAAGTCGTGCTAAATAGCAATCTTATTCCCAACTTCTTCAAGAAATAACTTAGAAACTTGGCATCTTGATTTGACACAATGCTCCTTCGAATTCCATGTAGTCTTACAATTTCTGAAAGAACAAATTTGCAATATGCGAGGCATTATCAGTTTTGTGACATGGAATGAAGTGAGACATATTTGAAAAACGATCTACAACCACTATAACTGAATCCTTTCCCCTTTGACTTCGTGGTAATCCAGGTACAAAATCTACACTTAAGTCAATCCATGGCTAATCAGGAACTGGTAGAGACATATACAACCCACGTGTAGCTTCTTGGCTCTTGGCTCTCTTGCAAGTTACACATCTTTCTATTACCCTGATGCATATCCTTAATTAACCTAGGCCAATAGAAGTGTTCTTTGACCATTTCTACTGTCTTCTCACCAAAATGTCTAGCCAAACCACCACCATGTACTTCTCTTACCAACAATTCTCTAAGAGAACAAAGATTAATACAAAGTTTGGAACCTTTGAATAAATATCCCTTATGTTTGTAGAATCCATCAACAACCCCTTTGTCACAAGTTAGGTATATAGTAGAAAAATCTAGATCTTTAGCATATTAACTTTTAATTAATTCAAATCCCATCAGTTTAGCATTTAATACTAAGATCAAAGTATACCTTCTTGATAAGGCATCTTGCCACCACATTAAGTGTCTCTCTTTTTGACATAGGGAAAAAGCTCTAAGTACTCTACTCATCTAGTGTGTCTTTTGCTCAACTTACTTTTCCCCTTTAGATGCTTCAAAGATTTATAATCTGTGTGAATAACGAACTCCTTAGGCAGCAAGTAGTGCTTCCAAGTCTGTAAGGCTCTAATCAAGGCATGAATTCTCAGTCATAAGTTGAATAATTCAAATTAGCGCCACTTAACTTTTCACTGAAATAAGCTATAGGACGCTTCTCTTGTATGAGAACAACTCCAATCCCTACTCTAGATCCATCACATTCTATTTTAAACATTTTAGAGAAATCTAGAAGAGCTAAAATGGATGCTGAACATAGTTTCTCTTTAATGATCTCAAAGCTTTTTTGGGAAGCCTCACTCCATTTGAATTCTCCTCCTTTCTTGATGCAATCAGTTATAAGAGCAAAAATACTACTAAAACTCTACACAAACCTCCTATAAAAGGATGCTAGCCCATGAAAATTCCTTATCTCAGAAATGGTAGTAGGAATAGGTCATTCCTTAATTGCTCTTACTTTTTCCTCATCAACTTCAACACCATGATGAAGTAATCACATAACTAAGAAAGTAAACTCGGTCTTGGCAGAAATGATATTTCTTAAGGTTGCCAAATAATTTTTCTTTTCCCAGTACTTCAAAGACCTTCTTAAGATGCTCCACATGTTCTTCAAAGCCTCTGCTATAAATTAGAATGTCATTAAAGTAAACCACCATAAATTTTCCAATAAACTTATGTAGTACATGATCCTTTGACAAACCAAATGGCATAACCATCCACTCTTATAGCCCATGCTTTGTTTTGAAAGCAGTCTTCCATTCATCTCCCTCTTTCATTCAAATCTAATGATAACTACTTTTGAGATTAACCTTTGAAAATATTTTGGAACCATGTAGTTCATCGAAGCATATCATCAAGCCTTGGAATAGGAATAACAATACTTCACTGTAATTTTCATTTATAGAGCGGCTATCCAAGCATATCCTTATCAGTTCCATCTTTCTTTGGTACTAACAATGGCTAGTACTGAGCAAGGACTCATTGATTCCTTTACAAATCCTTTTTCTAGCAACTCATTCACTTGGCGTTGCAACTCCTTAGCCTCATCCTAATTACATCTATATGCTGGTCTATTTGGTAGGGGCAGCACCTAGTATGAGATCAATATGATGCTTAATTCCTCTAATCGGTGGCAATCCCCTTAGGCACATCTTTTGGAAACACATCAACAAATTCTTCAAGTTCTCTTTTTTTTTTTTTTTTTTTTTTTCTGTATTAATGGAGGAAAGGGTATTTCCTTTACTTGACAATACTTCCTTCATTATCAGCATTAGAACTGGACTAATTTGCACAAAGCCTTCTCTACTTTGCTTTTAGCTATAAAGAGATTGTCCTTTTTCTTCTCACTAGTCTTTTAGCACTTGTTGAGGACTAAAATGTGCCAAAGTAATGTTTTTCTCTTCTTTGGTGATGGAATAAGTGTTCTTAAACCCATCATGCATAGCTCTCATATTATATTGCCATGGCATTCCCAAGAGTAAGTGGCTTGCATTCATTGGTACCATATCACACACTACTTCATCTTTATAGGATTTTCCATAGAAAATGGCACAAGAACCTATTTGGTAACATGAACTTCTTCTTGGTCATTTAACCACTACAACTTATAAGGGGATGATGATTTGTTATTTTCATATTAAGTTTCTCCACCAATGTATTAGAACACCACACACCTTTTCGCCAATGATACACCTAGTATGGAATATATTCTCATGCTGATTATCATGCACCTTTGCTTGTAAATTCAAAATTCGCTGAATTACAAGTATTTCCCCCTCATCAGCATACTCCACATTACCTTCTTCTAAACGCTTATCTTCTTTTTCTTCTACTGCTGCTTCATCTTCCCTTTCAACCTCTCCTTGTGCTCCATGAATGATCATCACCCTTATATTAGGACATTTAGAAGCAATGTGTTCAAAACCAAGACACTTAAAACACTTGACTTCTTGGCTTCTTTTATGGATCTTTGGATCTTCTATTTTCTCCTTTCCTTTGGATGTATCCATCTGTTTGCTAGAGTCCCTTGTTTCCTTTTTGTTGTTCACTCCATTTTGAAACACCATTTGGGAATGAAGAGGTTGTATTTGAAGTTTTATGATAAGCTAGTCATGATGCACTTTGCTTAAGAGATCCTAATTTATGCTGTCTTTGCACCCTAACTAGCAAGCTTAATTACATCTTCAAGGAATACATAAGGTTGTAATTCCACTATATTAGCAATTTCTCTATGCAGTCCTCCCAAGAACCTTGCAATTGTTTGTTCTTGAGGCTCTTGCAACTCACATCTCATCATTAACATTTCAAATTCTTTAACATAATCTTCAACACACATCCTACCTTGTTTAAGATTCTGCATTCTAAGATATAGTTCCTGCCTATAGTATTCAGGAACGAAATGCTTGTACAGGAGTCTTTTCATAAATCTCTAACTCTTGACTTCTTCTTCTTCTCCATTTCTCTTCCATTGTGCCTTTAAGTTTTCCCACCTTAAATTTGCATAATCTGTTAATTCAAGGACTAGCAAGTTGACATTTTTTTTTTACCTCTGAATAATCTTAGCATTCAAACACCTTTTCCACATCGCTATACCTAGTCCTAAGTACTCTTTGAGTGAACTAGTACCTTTGAAAGGAGGAATCCTCATCTTGATTTTTTTTTCAAATCGAGGCTGCCTTCCTTGCCTTGGTTCTTCATCTCTGCTTTCCACACTTTCATCATAGTCAGCCCTTCTTGGTATTTGAGGAATGCGTTGTTAGTGGTAATTGAACTTTCATAATTTCCATTGCTTATGCTATTTGTTTTAGTTGCTCCCATTATCCCTTCCTAGTTCTCGTTGGAATCCTATGATCTGGGCTTGTTTAAAGGAGAGTCCCTTTGGAATGTTGGGAAGGCTGTTTTCTACCATATTTCACTCTTCTCATGTGAAAGTGAAGCCCTTTATCCAAGATTCACACTTTTTTCAGAAAAACCTCTTTAGACTTCTTTAGACTTATTTTGTAGGGTATTTGTGGTGCATTTGATCAGAGTTTTCCAAATGGGCTTGAACTTCATATATCCTTCTTCTAAGTACTCCAAATGGGTTGAATTTTCTTTGGAAAACAAAACAAGAGTTGCTTGTAGCTTTTAGGCCATTGAACTGGTAATTGGTCCTAGAAATAGGTACTAATAGGTCTATTTCACCTTTATTTCCATGATGCACATCAAAACATCATTACACAAGCATTAGAAATCCATTTGAGTTTGATGTTTACTTTTAAATTGAATCATGAATTTGGGTGATACCTATGGCTAACATTTAGTTAAGTTTATGTGAAGCTTTTGAGAACATGTTGGGATTTCATTATGTTAGTATGATGCATCTTTGGCTATTAGTGTTTGTTTGTGTTTTTAGTTTTCTTTTACTTAAGGGCTAGCAAAATCTTAAGTTTAAGAGTGTGATAACTCTTGGAAATAGTCTTATTTTGGATCCTTTTACCCATATTATTTTAGCTATGTTCTAAAGGTTTAGTTAGTTTTTACTTAGTTTTAGTTGACTTCTAAGTTGGGTCCTTACGGCTATTAGGATATTGAATCCTGGTTTATTTAGGCTAGGATTAGGTGTTTTATAGGAGTTCTAACTTATATTAACTTAATCTTTGTGTTTTGATGGTCTAATGCAAGAAATAGTCTTATTGGAAGTCAATTTAGAATCCAAAATCGCTCAAAAAAGACATAAAGACTACATAGTAGGGCTGGCGCCAAAGTTAGACAAAAAGGCACCACTAAACTAAGACTTGGGTGCCATAGCGCTAGGGCCACTGCAAGATCCTTCTATTTCATCAATTCTTAAGGTCGTGACACTGATGCGATTCCTAGTTCAAATTGAAGTGAAATTAAAGGATTTTAAGCCTATAAAAGTGAATAGCTTGAGGACTCAAACGACACAAGTTAGAGCTTGTTAAGGGCAAGAAAGTAAGAGGAGTAAGGATCGTTGAAGCTTGAAGAGGGACAACCTTCATAGCTTTCTTTATTTCTACTCTTTCTTTGCTTATATTGTATTATTTGATGTTTATTATTGTTGAAGTCATGTTTACACTAAGTAGCATGGAGTTTTCCTTTGTAGAATTGCAACTAGAACTCAACATGTAGCTTCATATTATTTTATATATGGATTGCTTAGATTTTGGCATATGATTTATTTAGTTCATTATATGCTTAATGCTTCTAATTGATTGGCCAACTTTTAGATTGAATTAGGAAACCTAAAAGAGCTTGGAAAAGTGATTTAGGTCTAGCCTTGAATGAATCAGCACTTGATTAAATTCAACACATGTTGTTAAGTTTGATTTGTATCTAGGATATGAATATACCTATAACCTTGTGTAGCTAATTTAGGTCCAATCTTAATGAGTCTTGTTTAGCTTAATTCATATAAGAATATAGGAATTGGTTAAGTGGGATATTATTATAGGGGATAGAAATATACTTAGAATTGATTAAGAATCTTAGGTTAGTAATTCTTTCCCATAACTATGCAGAAAAAGATAATATAATTCAAATAAAATGTTGAAGGAAGTAGTAGTTCTATGCTTTTATCTTGTAAGTAGTTATAATCAACCCAAAATTTAACTGTTTTAATAATATTGGAATAACCAATTTGAGTACTTAGCATAATATTTGAAAAACTCCTAGTGGGAACGATCTCTACTCTATCACTTCATTACTTAAGGATGATACTTGTAATTCTGTTAGTAAAATCCATGTCAATTAGTCCTCATCATTTTGTTAATTCTAGAGTTAGTATTTTTTTCAAGTAGATCATGTAATATTCTTTAGTTCTATGCCTTGCAATAATACTTGCTTTACATAATCCTTCCTATAATAGCCATGCATGTCTTTAGTTTCACAGAATTACACAATCCTTCCTATAGTAATCATACATGTTTCTAATTCTACAACATTAGGGTCAAAAGTTTGTTTGCCTGAGATTAATAGCTATAGGTAAATAATTAATTTTAAAGGAACTGAGTTACCTCATTAGTGTTCTCCATTAATATTTTGGCATTGCATTTCAATAATTTTTCTACTTGGTCACCAAACATGACTGCCTTAAATGTTCCTGTCTCATCTTCTAGATCAACCTCTACTCTTATCTAGAATAATACAAAAAGAAGATCATCATTTAATTTATTTATGGAATCAGTAATTTTAATGTTTTTCATGGAAGTTCACTGTATGATGCCAACTTTTCATGCTTGCAATGTGTGAATCATTGAGCTTAAAGTATTTTATAATTTTATAAATGTAGGGCAACGTGAGAGATTACTATCTCGTAACCTTGGCTCAACTATTATGTTGTCATGTTTAAAGTAAAGGTAGTAGAAAACATGGTTGTATTCAACTCCTGTGCTTTTATGGCATTTAGAGCAAGTCATATACCCAAATTCTTGATCCAATCTTGTGACTTTAAATTTAGCTTTCTTCCATGATCTTGGTAGTTGCAATACTTAACTTTTTTCAATAAAATTACACAAATAAATTTATTTACTTAAATAAAAATTACTAATCATAAGGACACCATTACTTTTTCAAGTAAAGCCTTGATGGTGGCAATTGTTGATATTGTCTCTGGTGAATGTTGTATGGAAGAAGATCCAGAAAATAAGTCTTCCTATTTTGTAGAAAGTTCCTTCAAAATCTCTTTATTCTCAGTTGACTTAAAAGAATATGCGACATAGATAGCTTCCATCTTTTATTTGGATTTTGAAGTGTGACCACATAAAGTGGAATAATATAAATAAAATTTGAAGCCTACCAATTTGCAAGAAGTACAACTTCTAGGACTTGGAGGATTCGGTAAAAATGAAGATGATGCTCTTGTTGAAAGCAATACACTTATGATCTTAGAGGATTGGAGATAATTAACCAACAATCTATACATGTATAAGCATAGTTTGTTTAATGGAAGTAGGCATGATAACATTGTAAGGAACAACTTCTAGCCAAGTTGCTACTATGACTGGCATAGAGTCAATTACATTCACTTATGATTAAGTACTCGTTTTTCACAAAGTCCTAGAATAAAACTGTATTTGCACAAAGATGCTATAAAACTCAATTATATTTTAATTCATTGGATGATAAAATAATAACTTATGTGTAACTTAATGCATGATTTTTAATTTCCATACTTTTTGTTAGTCACTATCAGCTCTTGAACTTTTGAGGTACTAGTTCTGCTTGTTGTATTCTTAAAGGCATAGCTTTGACTACAGTTAGCCCTAAAAACAACAAGAGGGAGGGGGTGACACAATTTTTATGACACAAGTGCACATAGCGTTAACAAGTAATATAAATAGAAGTAGATATCATTTCCACAAGGAATTATATTACTTTTCAAAGTTAACTATCAATATTTATGCAACCTAATCTTAATCAAGCCAATGCAAATTTAGAGTTTGAAAAACTAAGCAACAAGCAAATTATATAGATTAATTAACTAACATCTAGGTTCACAATATCCCTCACACTTCACCTAAGTTTACCTTACTTAAATTCAATTCATGCAATAATCCAAATATTAAATTAGATCTTTTAAGCAATTACAGGCATATTCCTATGTCTAGCAATTGTATATTTCTCTTAGCTTAATTTACTATATTCCTATCATAATTATATTATGACAAATTCATTAAGAACTAATCTAATCTAGCTACTTATGGCTAAAGAGTATATTCCTATCTCTTTAACAAATTAGATTATTCAATTGAGATGAATAATCCAATCACAAGTTATGTTACCTAAGGCTAACCCTAAAATTGACTTTTTCCAAGTAAATCTCAAGGTTTATAATCAATCTAACTGGTGATTAAGAAATTATAAGCATTAAGAATAAGTCAACATAAATTTTTGAAACCATAACATGCATTAAATCAAATGAAGGGCCACATAGGCTACATGTGAGTTCAATTGCAACCTTAGAATAAGACTACTCCAAACTAACTATGGAAAACAATAACATAAAATAAATAGCCATTACAATTATATAGGAAAATAACAAGAAGATAGTAGAAGACTAGAAGTTGTCATGGCTCCAGCTCTTCACTAGCTCCTTAGAAACTCTCTCTCACATGCTCTAGTATGTTGTTTTTATTTCAGTCATCACCTCCATATATAGGCCTCTTTCTCATAGTTTAACAGAACTAGGAGTTCTTAGAAACACATGACGGTGCCACAATGCTTCCTTCATTGCCGTTACAGTGCCACTGCCTCTGTATTGTCAGTTTAGGACTTTAACTACTCACTCCATGGCGTCCTTATCTATGGTGTTATGGTGTCTCCTTCACTTAGTTGCTTTCAAAGTGGTCTTGGAAAAGCATTGCAACGCTTTGCTCTCTAACTTGTAGGGAGTTTTGGGTCTAAGGCATTGGGGCGCAAGTGTTGTCCTGTCGAGATGCAGAGCTTTCTGCCTGACTCATTGTAATTCATCTTTTAAGCACTACTGCGCTAATGAACCTCACACTGTGGTGCAAGTCTTCAATGCTTTTCCTCTTCGCCTTTGATTAGGACACTACAAAGACACTTAAAAAAAAAAATTGATAACAAAAGCAATAAAAACTACTTATAATCAAATTAAAACTCTACAAACTCATAAACTACCTAGCCTAGATAAAACATTAATTTTAATTGAATTCTAACTTTAAACTCTAGGATTTATCACAAAATAGGAATGAAAAGTGTAGTGAAATAACTCTATTTTACAGAGTTATCATACCCCTAAACATAGCATTTTACTAGTCCCAAACAAAAGAAAGAAAAAAAAAAAAAATAGAACAACAATTACACCTATCAATGACGAACTAATTATTCCCCTAAAATCCTCAAAGTCTATGACAAAAACTTAACCCAAGATAAAACACAAATATAACTTCAAATTTATCATGTTCAAATAAACTTCATGTTTGCAAGTCATCCTCACCAAGGTTAATGACTCAAAAGAAATTTGTACAAGAATAACTCATGGACTAAACTTAACCCCTAGGACTTCGTCTTTCCTTTATATCTCCACTAATGTAAGCTAAGCACTTAGTAAAAATCTATAAGCCTTTAATGCAACTTATAATGTATTGCTAGGGTAAAAGTTAGATGAAATAGATTATTTTAAGCCTAATAACCTTAAGCACAAAGATCTTTGCAAGAGTTGAACCCTTAGTTTGCCACCATTTTGGTGTTAATTCCCACTCTAATCGGGCTTAATATATATTTTTACTTGCCACCTAATTTTTTCTCTCATGTGTGGGCCATGAATGCTTCCCACTTTTCCTTCCTTTATTGTTCTTTTCACCATTTTTTTTATATAAGCAAAACCTTTGGTTGTCAAACAATTTTTTAAAGAAATTATCAGATACTTCTCCTAAACTTAATTTTTTATGATATGGGGAAGAAAATAATTTCTACTTTTTCTTGCCTCACTTACCCCTAACTTACTTCAAGATTAGTCTTTTTAGCTCAATTACAATTCATAATCAATGTGCTGCAAAATAGTAAGATGCAAAGGTATTAGAAAGTATATGCTTTAGACTTAAAAGTGGGTGTCTAAGAATGTAAAAGCAAAAGTGGATAAGAAAGGCTCAACTGGTTCAAATATGGCCTAAATGATATTTTCAACAAAGTCTCGCATAGGATTTCGTCTTTAGAAGAATTTAAACTAATTCTAGGGTTCCAAAATAGTCTAAGGGTTATTCCAACCAAAAATATCCTCTAAAGAACATCAACCATAAATAAAAATATACTTATGTATGAATGTATGAAATTTTCCCTTAATTACAATAAACTCAAAAAGAGTTTTGCATCTTATTAAAAATCAGAGTGCAATGCATAAATAGGGTATTATCATAGGAATAACGGAACATTTGAACATCAAGATAAAGATAATTGATATTCCATACTTAGCACGTTACTAGAGGAAACACAATACAACCTAAAAACCATAGTCTAAACAAATTACACATAAAGAATTTAATATGTAACTGAATAGTTACACCCCCAAACTTAAACTAATTAATGTCCTAATGTTTGACAGAAAATGAAAAATAGCAAATAAAAGGCAAAGGCAAAGACAAAGACAAAAAGACTCCCTTATTCATCAAAGTCAATATCATCATCCATCCTCCAGATGAAGGAAATGGGCTGCCGGCTCGAGGCATGGAAAGAAGGTATTTGGGTCCCATCCTCTCTATTCAGCACCTCTTGAAGTAGTTTGTTATTCTGCTATAGCATCTCATGATTGTACTTCCAATGCTCCACACATTGCACCTCAAGGAAAGAGATACATTGCCCTTTGGTTGGGGGCTTAACACTTGTAACGTGCACTAAGGGCAGTATTACTTCCTTCACCTAGCTTGGTAGTTCCTCTTGTAGAATTTCATCATCACATTATTGTTGATGGGGTTCTTGGTACCATCCATTTGCTTACTATCCCCCATTGAACTCCAACCGTACAGCATAACTCTATGATCAGTAACAGTAATTAGAGTCCCAAATGCTTCCCATTAGCACTATGTAGAATATCACTATATATGATTTAACCCACATCAATAGTCATACCATGTTATGATAGCATAGACCAAAAAGGCTTTATCTTTTACCACATTGTTGGCATAGTCTGTGCGTAAGATATTGGCTAGCAAGAAATAATACCAAGTCTTGGAATGGGCCTCGAGCTAACTAGCCTTACCAGTGCTCCATTTGTCATCTTCCAATGGAACCCGGAGTAGCATAGCTCATTCAATCACTTCTATTAATGTTTACTTGCCCTCGAGCATATGTCACATACTCATCCTCATCATAGCATGGAGCTCCATAAAAATTGTTAATGGTGACTGCGTCAAAAAGGACCATTTATCCTCGCATAAAGACCTTGCTATTAACTTGTTCTAGGACATTAACATGGAATTCCTAGTAAAATTAGAGGTGAATTCAGGCTCAAAATGGTAAAAATTGTAAAACAACATGTTGCTACCAAAAGCACCTGCATTGAGGTGCCTGAAAGCTGAGGCCCAACTCCAAGCCTATTGCCAAGGGTCCAAAACTCATCGATTTTTGAGGTCGCAACACTAGGATGCTTAAGTAGCGGCCCTGGCTCAATTCTCAATTTCTAGTCCAAATTGAAGTCAAATTAAGGGTTTTGAAGCCTATAAAAGTGAGATTACCTATAAGACTTGTACACAAAATTAGAGACACAAGTTAGCAACATTTTTCTAGAGTATTAGAGCTTGTCAAAGGTGCAAGGAAGCAAGAGAGGCAAGGATTATAGGAGCTTAAAGATTGACAACCTTCATAGCTTTCTCTATTTCTACTCTTTCTTTACTTTTATTGTATTCCTTTGATGTTTATTATTGTTGAATACATGTTTACACTAGGGTAGCATAAAGTAGTTTCCTTTCTAGAATTGCAACTAGAACTCAACATGTAGCTTGATATTATTTCATCTATGGATTGCTTGGTTTTTGTATATGATTTATCTAATTCATTTTATGCTTAATGCTTCTAATTGACTGGCTATCTTTTAGATTGAATTAGGAAACCTAAATGAACTTGGGAAGGAGAATTCAGGTTAAGCCTTGACTATATTAGCACTTGTTTAATTTCATGATTTGTGTATAGGATAAGAATATACCTATATTCCTTGTGTAGCCAATTTGGATATGATCTTAATGACTTGTTTAATTTAATGCACATAGGAATATAGTGAATTAATTAAGTGTGATATATTTATAAGACATAGGAATATGCTTGTAATTGATTAAGAACCATAGGTTAATAATTCTTTGCCATAATTAAGCAAGATAAGATAATAATAATTCAAGTGAAGTGTTGAGGGAAGTTGTAGTTCTAGGTTTATCTCCAATTTATTTGTTTGTTAATTTACTTTTAGTTTATAATTAGTTCATAATCTACCAAAATCTAAATTGTTTGAATAAAATTGGAATTGCTAATCTTAATACTTGGCATAATATTTGAAAATTCCTCGCAAGAATTAAAATCTACTTACTCTATATTACTTAAGGACAATACGTGCGCCTTACATAAGTAAAATCCACATCAAGGTTTTGGCGCCGTTGCTGGGATTTTATTCTTATATTTGTTAATATTAATACCAAACAGTTGTAGTATTAATTCAAACTTTCTTTTTTCTTTTAATTCATACATGCGAAGAACTTGTAGCTTGGAGCTTGTTCCATTTGATCCCGAAATTGATAGGATATATCCAAAACTTAGAAGTGAGAAGCAATAAGCATCAAGCCAAATTCCAATGATCAAGAACCCAAGTGCTTACAGGACTTTGCAATCCCTTTAATGCAAGAACTTCATACAAGCATACTAAGGTTGGCAATCCAAGCCAATGATTTTTAAATCAAGCTCGGCCAAATCCAAATGATTCAACAAATAATGCAATTTTCTGGTTTTCCAAATAATGATCCAAACTCCCACCTTATTAAGCTTCTTGGAGATTTATGACACTTTCAAGATTAATGGAGTTTACGGAATGATGTATTAAGGTTGTGTCTCTTTCCTTTCTCACTTTGAGATAAGGCAAAGAGCTAGTTGCTTGCACTCCCCCACTACTCTATTACAACATAGGAAGAATTGGCTCAAAAGTTTTTAGCCAAATTCTTTTCACCTGCCAAAACAGCCAAGTTGTGGAACGAAATCACTTTTTCCATGCAACTTGAGTCAATATCTCTTTGTAAAGCATGGGAAAGATTCAAGGAGTTGCTTAGAAGATGCCCCCACCATGCCTTACCAAAGTGGCTACAAGTCCAAACCTTCTACAACTGTTTAGTGAGCCAAATAAGGACAATAATAGATGCGGGAGCTGGTGGAGCTTTAATAAAGAAGACCATTGATGAAGCATTTGAATTATTGGAGGAGATGGCTGCTAATAATTATCAATAGCCTTCCGAAAGGTTGTCAACTTGAATAGTGCCTGGAATTTATGAGTTGGATGCCATTAGTGCATTAACTGCATAAATGACTATCTTGTCGAAGAAAATTGAGACCTTTGGAGGACAATCAAATAGAAGCTAAGACATGGCTTATGAGATTTGTAGGGATGCACAGGCAAGAAATTTATGCCCGAACAACCATGAAGCTACAAATTACTTGAGCAATTATAATAGGCAACAAGGTAATCCTTATTCCAATTATAACCTGAGGTAGAGAAAACACCCAATTTTTCTTAGGAGTAACAAAGGGCAATCCAATGAAGCAAAGCCCACTTATCCAATTGGTGTTCAATCAAAAGCACAAATTCCTGCACTTAAAAAGAAGCCATCTATTGAAGAATTATTTATGTAATACATATCTAAAAAGGATTTCATAATCCAAAGCCAAGCGGCATCACTTAGGAACTTTGAGAATCAAATAGGGCAGCTGGCTAATGCCATTACAAGCCGTCCTCAAGGTGCTTTACCTAGTGATACCGTACCAATCCAAGAGGAGGAATCCTAATATGGAGGATTACAAAAGCCATCTCCCTAAGGAGTGGTAAAAAGGTAGAAGAACCTCCTAAGCAAGCTACAATTCCATCTAAACAAGATGAGGAGGTAATTATGAGTAGTGAAGAGGAGGGTCATACTCCTAAAGAAAGTACTCTTACATACCCACCTCTACCTTTCCTTCAACGCCTTCAAATGCCAAAGCTTAATGAGAAATTTAAAAAATTCCAGAGATATTCAAGGAGCTTCACATCAGCATTCCTTTCATGGAAGCTTTTGAATAAATGCCTACATATGTCAAGTTTATGAAGGACATTTTGTTTAAGAAGCAAAAACTAAAGGACCACGAAATGGTTGTTTTAACTAAAGAGTGTAGTGCAATCCTGCAAAAGAAACTACCACCAAAGCTCAAAGATGTGGGTAGTTTCAACATACTAATTTCCATTGGCAAGTTCTTTTGTGGTAGAGCTTTATGTGTTTTGGGAGCAAGCATCCACTTGATCCCGTTCTCAATATTTCAAAAGCTTGGACTTGAAAAGGGGCAAATCAAGCCAACTAAAGTGACCTTGCATCTAGCGGATCAGTCACAAACTTTTCCAAGAGGAATCATTAAAGATGTCCTAATTAAAGTGGATAAGTTAATACCACTGGCTGACTTTCTCATTCTTGACATGGAGGAAAACCAGGAAATCCCTACTATTTTAGGGAAACCATTTTTAGCCATTGGAAGAACTCTCATTGATGTACAAAAAGGAGAACTTATCATGAGAGTTCAAGACAGAAGCTTATAAAGCTGATGAGTGCTATGCAAATGAAGTTGTGCATGCACCAACCAATGAAAAAGTTCAAGAGTTGATTAATCCTCTTGACACATCCTTATCTTTAAAGCACTCTTCAATTGCTAGGACACCACCCTTGAAGACTAGAAGCTCAATAAGAAAGAAAGTTGTCAAATGGTGGAATCAAATAATAGGGAAGCCAAAGCTCTTGAAGGAGATTCCCAATAGAGACCATGTCATGACTAATGCAAGCTCACAGTGAAAATACAAGAGGAATAAGAAGAGATTTATGAACTTTGCAGAAATAATCTTCCTAAAGCCTCCATGGTTTGGGTGGACAAGGGCTAAGCATACAAAGTTAAGCCAACGACTATAAATCAAGCGCTACTTGGGAGGCAACCCAAGCTCTTTAACTTTGTACCTTAGTTTTTAATTTGTTAAAATGTTTTTTATTAAGTCTTCAAGTTTTTATTATAGGTAAAAGAGTCAAGCATCAAAATACAATCAACATGGTGAAAGGGGGGAAAATAGTACGTAGGGCACCCTAGGGCCAAGAAAGCATCAGCCAAAAAATTGAACTATGCAGAGAGGATAGGTGCCACATCACCATAAAGCTGGAGCCACGGCACTAATAAGGACTTTCAACCTATGGCTATTGTGCCACAACACCCTAGTGCCACTAGTACCTTAGCAAGCCCGTTTTGTCCTTTTGACCCCTTTCAACTCCCTTTTGAGTTTGGGCAGCTTCCAATACAATGTGGATAAGGAATTATGTTCTTTCTACCTTGGTTAATTTTTTGGGAATATTTCTATCCTTATTCATTTTGAATATTTTGAACATTGAAGACAATGTTTGTCTTAAGTTTAGGGGGTGTTGGGTTGTTATGTTTTCATGTTGGATGCTTATAGTTTTTCTTAGGTTGTTTAGTTAGCTAAGATGTTATCATTATTTTATGATGAAATCCCTTGTCCTATGATAATATGTTAGTTTTCATATGCTCTTGACATTCATGTTAAATTTTTGAGTTAGTAGCATTGTAGGATGTGATTTCCAACACTTTTATGCACTTGATTTTTTTCTTAGGATTGTTTTGTTATTTAAGAGACCGTTTATGTTTAGAAAGTTTATATTTAGTTAGGAACCTTATAACTGTGTTTGATTCTCTCTTGAGAAAAAATCCTAGATAATACTGAGTTAAAGATATGATTTAGGCTATCTTTGGACCGTTTAAGCTTTCCATGCCAACCTTGTTATGTCGTATCCCCTAGTTTACCCCATTGAGCCTAATTTTATTTTTTCTTGTTAACCACATTAATTTTTTCCCTAGCCTTATTTAATTTCTTATTGCACTCTTCACTTTTAAGCATGTTGATCTTTCTAGGAAGATTGCGGAGTTATATGATGATAAAAAGAAAAGAAGGACAAAAGAAACAGAAAAAAGTGAAAGGGTGGAGGTAAAAGAAGAAGAAAAAAAAAAGGTCTTAATTCGTGCTCCATATTCACCATGTTCTTCATAATAGAATGAAATAGGTTTAGGGGTGTTCCATGGAAGTTGTTAAGAAGGGAATGTATGCTTCAAGTATAAGGGAAGTTTTCTATACCTTATTCTCTTTGTTGTAATAAACTTTGCCAGAGGTTACTCTACCGGTCCCAAGACCAGGATAAAGGAGGAAAGTTGTGATAGATTGACAGCCAGCATAAAATTAGTCAAACCCTATGACGATGAATCCTACCAAATATTCGTTGAGGTGTAACCCTCTTAGCGATGTGCTGCATCAGATCCCGGGTGTAGTGAGAAATGAGCAAGGGTTGGGTCATCATATCCTTAGTGGCGCGCCACATTAGTGCTCAGGGTGTGGTGCAAAATAAGTAAGGGTTCTCGTATCAAGGGCAGGTGCGGGTAAAGAAGATAGTCCAGGATAAAAGTTGCATAGCTACTTGGAATATAGGGACTCTTACTGGTAAATTGAGAGAACTTGTAGATACTATGAGTAGAAGGATGATTAATATTGCTTGCTTGCAAGAAACTAAGTGGGCAGGAAAAAAGGCTAGAGAGATAAAGAGAACAAGATTCAAGATGTGGTATACTGATAAAACTAGAAATAGGAATGGAGTGGCTATTATTATAGATGGAAATTTAAAAGACGAGGTTGTTGAAGTCAAGAGGAAAGGTGATAGATTAATTTTAGTGAAATTGATGATAGATGAGGAGGCCTTCAATATCAATAGCGCTTATGCTCCATACATAAAACTAGAAGAATCTACAAAGAAGGCTTTTGGGGAATGATTTAGAGGAGATAGTCCAAGGAGTACCTTTAAGAGAGAAACTGTTTATTGGTACAAATTTGAACAGTCATGTAGGAAGTGCTAACGAGGGTTTTGAGATAGTACATGGAGGTTATGGCTATGATGATAGGAATGAGGATGGAGAGTCTATTATAGATTTTACGGTTACATATGACTTGATTTTAGCTAACACATTCTTTAAGAAACGAGAGTCACACTTAGTCACCTTTAGTAGTGGGCTGAATAAGAGCTAAATAGATTTTGTTCTGACTAGGAGGGTCGATAAAGTGGTTTGTAAGGATTGTAAAGTTATGTCCGACGAGTGTTTAGTGTCTCAGCACAAACTTATGGTTGTGGATGTTGGTGTTAAGCGTTATAAGTAAAAGCATAAAAGTAATAGGTGTAGTAGGACCAAATGGTGGAATTTGAATGGAAGGAAGATGGCTCTTTTTAAAGAAAAAATGTCACAGGGTGATCCATAGAGAGTGGAGAGTGAGCCTAATATGATTTGGGATAAGATGACAATCATATTAGGAATACAACTAGAGAGGTGTTAGGAGAAAGTTAAGAACGTGGACCTCCAACTAAGGAGACATTGTAGTGGAATGAAGAAGTTCAACAAGCTATTAAAGTTAAAAAAGAGTGTTATAAAAGATTTCAAGAGTGTAGAAATAAAAATAATTATAAATGTTTTGGACAAGCTAAAAAAGATGCTAAGAAAGCTAATAGGGAAGCTAGAGGCAAGGCTTGTAAAGAACTTTACCAAAAGTTAAAGACAAAGGATGGTGAGAATGATACTTATAGGATTGCCAAGCAAAGTGAAAGACGAATTAAAGACTTAAATCGTATTAAATGCATTAAGAATGAGGCTGCTATGGCTTTAGTTAAGGAAGACGAGATTAATATAAGATGGCAAATTTATTTAATGGAGAGTCAAGGGGTGATATTGGGGACCTTGACGACGCCTTTAATAATACGAACTGTTGATTTGTTCATTGGATTAGAGCACAAAAGGTTAAAGAAGTTATTCATAAGATAAAGAATGATAAGGCAATAGGCCCATATGATATACCAATAGAAGTTTGGAGATGCCTAGAAGATATTGGAGTAACTTGGCTTACAAATCTTTTTAACAAGATTTTAGTAACCAAGAAAATGCCTGATGAGTAGAGGAAGAGTAAGTTGATCTCTATTTATAAGAATAAAGGAGATATTTAAAGTTGTACGAATTATCGAAGAATGAAATTAAGTCATACAATGAAGCTGTGGGAGAGAGTGATTGAGCGTAGGTTTAGGAATGAGATTCTAGTTTCTGAGAATCAATTTGGCTTTATGCCGGGAAGATCTATAATTGAGGCTATTTTCTTACTCAGGAGATTAATGGAGAAATATAGAGAAAAGAAAAAGGATCTTCACATGGCCTTTATTAACTTAGAAAAAGCGTATGATAGAGTACCAAGACAAGCCTTGTGGTGGGTACTCAAGAAGAAGAAGGTCCTAACTAAATATGTAGAAGTTATTAAAGATATGTTTGAGGGAGTAATGACTAAGGTGCAGACCGTGGATGGTATGACTGGAGAGTTCCCTGATCACGATAGGTGTTCACCAAGGTTCATCTTTAAGCCCTTACCTATTTATTTTAGTCATGGATGAACTTACTTATAATATTCAAGATAGAACTTCGTGGTGCATGTTGTTTGCCAATGATATCATGTTGGTAAACAAAACAAGAGAAGGTTTAAATTCCAAGCTAGAAATGTGTAGGAATGCGTTAGAATCTAAAGGCCTTAGATTAAGTCGGACAAAAACTGAGTATATAGAGTGCTATTTCAATGAAACTAGAGGAGGCCCAAATGAAATAATTTTGGACGGTCAGACGATTCCTATAAAAGATGTGCTTAAGTATTTAGGTTTATTTATACAAAAAGATGGCGTAATTGAGCATGGTGTAAACCATAAGATCAATGTAGAGTGGGTGAAATGGCAAAGTGCTTCGGGAGTTTTATGTGATCCTAAAATTCTGAATAGATTAAAAGAAAATTTTTACAAGATAGCAGTGAGACCAGCGATGCAGTATAGTACTGAATATTGGGTGGTTAAGAAGCAACACTCACACAAGATGGGAGTAGCCGAAATGAGAATGTCTAGATGAATGACCGGACATACAATAAATGATAGAATTAGGAATGAGGAGATCTATAAGAAGGTGGAAGTAGCACCATTGAGGAAAAAATAAGGGAGAATCGCCTACGTTGGTTTAGACATGTCCAACATCAAGCCAATAGACACAATAGTTAAGAAAGGTGACTTGGTACAGGTGTCAGGTGTTAGACGTGGTAAGGGGAGACCAAACCTTACACGGGAGGCAGTCATCAAGAAAGATATGGCTGCTCTAGGGATTACTGAAAAATGTTATCTTGGATCGATGCGAATGGAGGAAAATGATTCATATAGCCGACCCCAACTAGTTTGGGATTTAAGGCTTAGTTAAGTTGAGTTTAGTTGATTGCTCTTTGTTGTAACATTGAGGACAATATTAATTTTAAGTTTGAGGGTATAGAAGTTCATTCCATTTCAAAATATTCCTTGGAATTATGATCCAAATTCCATCAAATTTTGATGAAGAAAAAAAAAATGAATATGTAGGAGATAAAAGAAAAATGGAAGCCAAGTATAGGTATATTACTTGGGATGTAAAGGGAGTTCTAACAAAAGTCCTAGAATGAATAATGTGTTTAGGTTAATTTTAAGCCTTAAAATTTCCTTTATCATACCATTACTCTACCCTTATGTTACAAGATGAATAAAGACCTATTGATGCTTGACTTAGTGAAGTCTACACTAGTAACCAGCCAAGCCTAGGAAACTCCTTACTTCAGTGACATTGGTAGGCTTCTCCCATTTCAATAATGCCTTAACTTTCTTAGAATCCACTGCTACTCCTTTCCTACAAATGGCATGCCCTAAGAACCCCATTTCATTTAGCCAGAACTCACACATCCCAAATTTTGCATACAGTTTCTTGTCCTTCAAGGTCTGCAATACTATTCCAAGTGCTCATCATGCTCTTGTTCATTCTTAGAATAAATCAATATGTCATCAATAATGACTATGAAAAATTGATGTAAATAAGGCCTAAATACCCTATACATCAAGTCCATGAAGATTGCAGGGGCAGTAGTTACCCTAAATGGCATCAGCACAAACTCAAGTGACCATACCTAGTTCTAAAGGCTATCTTGGGGATGTCTTCTACCTTAACCCTCACTTTATGGTATCCTGACCTTAAGTCTATCTTGGAGAACATAGAACCCCCTTGAAGTTGATCTAACAAATCATCTATCCTAAGCAAAAGGTACTTATTCTTGATAGTGACTTTGTTTAGTTGTCTGCAGTCTATACATAGTCTACAGCTTCCATCTTTCATCTTCACAAACAAGACAGGTGCTCCCCAGGGTAAAGAACTTGGTCTAATAAACCCTTTCTCTAATAGGTCTTCTAATTGTTTCTTCAATTCAGCTAGCTCTACAGGTGCCATTCTATAGGGTGTTTTGGAGATAGGGCCAGTGTGACACCTTATTCCCTTTATAAACTAATTTGATGAATTAACAAACTCTTAAGGTAGTATTAGCAAATTTTCTTGTCTAAATCTAAAATATCTTGTATGTAAGACTTACTTATATTTTTCTAACATCCTTCCTTCCTTACTATGGTAATACATACATAACTTTTCTTTGAATTCTTCTTGCTAGTACCAACTTTATATTATATGACCATGCTTAGTGATTTTGTATTCCTTCTTCTTGATTTTCCTTAACTAATTCTAAGTGCAAGAACTACTTATATTTATGTAACTTTCAATTATTAAGATTTTACTAATCAAGAAATTAAACTCCTAGACAATGAATTAAAGGACTTAGAGGCTTGATTTTCAAACTATTATTCATTATTCTAAGTTATTTACATAAGAGTCAAAAAGAGCCCTTTTTACTTATACTAGGCTTTCTTCCAAAATTACTACTATTGTTAAGTAAACCTTTTAAGAGCGCATCTCACAATTTTATCCAAAAACAAGCATGTTCTACAAGTTGACTATTCAAAAAGTTTTACACTATTACTATATGTTTAAGCCCTAAAGGTATGGTATACACCATAGTCAAAGAGTGTATTCCCTACTCATCTTCAATCTCGTACATACTCCCAAGTCTTTACAAACTCCTCTATGACAATCTCTCCTTCTTCCATCCATGCTAAATATACGTAGGAATATTCAAGCACAACGAACAACATAGCTTATTTAACTAATTATTGATATGTATATTAACATTTTAAAAATGTAAGACACAAATCTCAACATTTAATCATGCATCATATCTTTAAAAGAGGAAAGTTAATAAGTAGTTATAAAATACGGAAATGCAAGAAACTTTTCTCATGCAAGCACTTTGTCTCATGTGGCCATCTCTTTTCTTAACAATATGTAAACCTGAGGCAAGCCTTACAAAAACTTTGTGTACACTCTTTGTACCACCTTTCAATAGTATGATCCATACTATGGTTTGAGCACTTCCTTTGGTGCTTGGTGAACTTCAGCCAACACATTGTTAAGGCAATGATATAAGCGCTAAAAATCATGAAAAAGCCATAAATGCTTTCTTTAGCACACAAGCTTACTTTTCTCATAAAACATGATTTTCATAGGTAGAGCTTTGAAGAGTAAAAATGAACATTTACGAATATAAAAACAAGAGCATAAGGAAACACATGAATACATGCCTTTGCTCTTACTTCTTCCTTGAACCAAAACTCTTTCTTTGTTTTTCTACTAATTCTCTCACTTAAGTGCTCTCCTTGTCTTGCTTCTCCCATTTTCGATCACCCCCTTCCCATATTTATAGTGCACGACTAGCTTAGGAGGTTAGGAGAAAGTTTGTGTTAGTTTCCCTATTTTACCCCTCTTATTGTTCTTAAATTCCAATTTTGCCCTCCACTTGTCACTCTCCACGCCACTGTCACTTTAAATTAACATGTGTGCTTTTCTTCTTTCCAACTCCCCTTTTGTAGTCTAAATTCCCTCATCATTTGAAGGCCACCTTGTATCCTAAAATTCCTACACATGTATTCTAACTCAAAATATCAAGATTATGATCAAATATGAATTAGAATCATAGTGAAATAACTTTATTACCTAGAATTATCACACCCTCAAACCTAGTATTTTGCTAAGGAAGAAAGAAAATAAAAAGCATAAGTAATTTATCAATGATAAGCTAATTATTCCCCTAAAAATCCTTAAACTTTATAACAAAGACTTGACTCAAGATAATACACAAGTATAATTTCCAAATTTATCATGTTCAGGCTACCCTCATGTGTGTGTGTGTGTGTATGTAAGGTATTGTCACTAGAGTTAGATGGCTTCAAAAAATATTCTTAAGATAACCCAAAGTCTAATATTAACTTCATCTTTACTTCCTCTTTCCACTAATGTAGTCTAATACTTAGTCAAAAATCAATAGTTCTTTATTCAAGCTAATAATGTCAAGCTAGGGTAAAGGTTAATGAAATAGAATTTTTGGCTCAAATACCCTAAGCACAATTTCCTAGCATGAGTTCACCTTTCTTTTTCCACCTTTTCTTTTTAAGGTGTCAGTTCCCAAATACTCAGGCTTCAACTATTTTATCTTAAGATTTGTATCACCCGTTATATTTCTTCTTTGTGTGGCATACATGTTCTCCCACTTTTCTCTTCCTTTTTCTTCTTATTTTTCTTCTACCAAACCTTTGGTTTGTAAGAATCCTTAAGGAATTTTCACACTATTTCCCCAACTTAATTTTTTATATCAAGTAGGGATGATCACATAATATCTTTTTTTTTTTTCCTTTGCAATGCACTCTTTCTTATAGATTTGTTTCGAGCTCAATCTCTTTTTATTTTGAATTCAATGAAACTTCATATTGAATGTGCTTAACATAATAGGGTGCAAGTGGATCTTCCAAACAAGGGATTGGTTAGGATATACATGTGTTAGAAAAAAAAATAGGCATTAGGCTCAAAAATAGGTAACTAAAGAAATATAAAGTCCTTGGTAGATATACAAAGGCTCTATCAATCCAAAAATGGCCAAAATAGTCTAGGTTTATAAACAAAGGCTTCACCTAAGATTTCGTCTCAAAGAGGAATTCTTACTCATTAAGAAAGTCAAAAATAGTCTAGGTTTATAAACAAAAAATCATTAAAAACATCAACCCTAGGTGACAATGGCCATTGTGTAGTATATATATATGAGATATATGCCTTAATTATAACAAATTCAAAAATTTATATTCACATGTCAATAAAACCAACATCAATGCATAAATAATACTACCATGGGAACAAGGGAATATTAGAACATCATTAACAACTTAACTTGCAATATTTTTTAACACGATGTGGGAAAGAAACACAATACAAACTAATTAGTCAATTACACATAATCAAATATTAACCAAGTATTAGAATAGAGAATTATTACACAACTTTTTAGTTACCCCCCAAAACTTATACTAAACATTGTCCTAATGCTTTAAAGAGAAGTAAGAAAATAACAAAAGCAAAACAAAACAAAACAAAAGATAAAGAAGACTCCCTTCAGTTATCAAAATCAATATCGATGTCCTCCTCGGGACATGAGAATGGGGTTGGTGGCATAAGATAAGGAAGGAAAGTGGAAGAATCCCATCCTGATTGCTGTAACATCATCCTTAGCAACTGGTTGTTTTGGTGGTTGATAGCATGTGTATGCTGCTAATTGTCTGCACATTGTAGTTCCAATCTCGAGATATGCTAAGCCAATGTTAGCTTTTGTGTACCAATCGGTTGAGCTAGAGCTGCTGGGTCACCTTCACCTACTTCAAAATTCCGGATTTGAAACTTGTTCATCAGCTTGTCATTAATAGTACCCTTTGGCAAGGCCAACGACTCTGTGTCTTCCCAAAGTACACCAGCTCCACTAGCACAATTCCATGATGAGTGAGGGAAGCCAGATTCCCCAAGTGTCCAAAGTTTGTCACATGCAAGATTGCATTATGAATAATTCTACCAACATCGATGGACATACATCGAATAATAGCATGCACTAGAATGGCTCTCTCCTTAGTCACATTAGGAGGATGTTGGTGAGCACAAAGTAGTATCAAGCCCTTGCAGGGGCTAGCAGCTGATTGGCCTAAAAGTGAACCTACTCTTCATTGCCAAGCTTCTAAATAGAGCCTTAATAGCACAATACACCGATGACTTCATCATAATCAACTATCCCACTCGTATAGGTCTTGTACTCAACAACTTAAGGATATCCAGAATGCTATAATATGCTTTGATTGTAGTGCTTGTGAATGAGACCATCTTTGCTCGCACCATTACTCAGTTATCCTTGTGTTCCACCATATTCGCATAAAATACCGAAGCCACTACAATGACTCTAACTGGGGGTGGTGCACATAAATTAGCCCAATGTCTATTATTGATCAAATTGGACACCTTGGAAAGTAATCCGGGATGAGGTGTAGGCCTCGCTGTGTCACCATCTTTTTCGAGACAAGCCCATCATGAAATCGCTTTTCTACAGGCAGCAAAGACAAACCGGCTATTGTCAAAGCTTGATCCAAATAATTGGGTATGCTTAGTAGCTTTCATCTTTAGTCCCATTGTCCAGAAAAACAACGTCAAAATAATCTAGAACCCCAAAATACCCAGCAACAATGTCTACCACAGCCCATTAATCAACGAAAAAGGGTCTCAGACTCGCATAACATTTAGAAAAATCCTCAGGCATGTTATCTCAACATCATATCATCTATGTAATACTCATCAATATACATTATCTATCCTTCTCCCAAAAAAAAAAAACCTATTTAAGAACTGGATTTGATTTAAGTTTCGTTTACAAGTGATGTTCAAAGTTTAATTTATAACCTAGATTTTGAATATCTAAATAAAATTACACCATTAGTAGAGAAATTGTTTTATATATATATAAATATATTTTTTTTTTTCTTGGAGAAGAGGATTTGATTTAATAAAATATTGTCTAAACCATGACCATGTGAGTTATACAAATCTCATGTTTTTCTTTAAAATATAAATTTTTTTTTTTTTACTAAGCCAACCATTCTTATTTATATTTGCTTTTTCTTTCAATTTTGTTAAAAATATTTTTATTGATATGGGTGTTTATATAAAAGATAATTTTAATTGATTTTCAATTATTTATTAAAATTCAAAAAAAGATAAAGTTTCTAATTTAAATTCATAATGATTCATTTATAGATTAATTGCATTTTATATGGAATAAAATAATGTAATAGAGATAGAAAAGGAGTATTACACCTAAATCCAGCACTGATGGCTTATATATTAATACATCAACTACAAAACACACTGTTTTACGAAAATATAAAAATAAAATGAATGATGGCTAAAAAGAAAACTTTTTAGATCTGGTTTCATTGGAAGTAAATCCAATCAAGATTTAAAAATGCCAAATGAGTCTAGAAGAGGTGATTAGAATCAATGTTTCTTCCTTGACCGATGAGTTAGAAAAGAATTGATAGCTTTCCTCTGTCAATCTTCTACAAATGCTCTGAATCAAAGACAAATTTTGGGACTTAGGATTTTCTTCAAGCAAAGTTTATGTATATACTGAAATTGGAAAGTTTCCTTTTTTCCCCATATCAAACTATAGACATGCTCATGGTAAAACTTAACCGATTTGTTCTTGATTGTATTTTAAAGGTTTCTTCATGTTAGAAACTTCATATGTGTAGGTATTCATTAATTGTATGATTTTGTTTAGATAAAACGGGCTTAATTTTTAGGTCCACTCGAGACATGGTAAAAGGCTATATGGTTTATAGTGATCACTTTGGATAAAACTCAAGCACACTTCTTGTTTAGTTAGATATGGATTAGCAGTAAGGGTAGGCTGAGTGAGTTTAGGAGTCTTTAATGGGAGAACTCTTAGGGTTTATCTGATGATAAATAAGCTAAGGTCCCCTCTCCTCTCTCAATATGCGTATCTTGCCCTACTGATAGTTGCTAGTAAATATAGAGAGTACGAAGAGGAAGACCTGGCTATATAAAAATTCTACTGAGGCATGCTTGTTTGAGGTTTCACATATCTGTTGTTATGGCTCAATCAAGTACACAAGCTTTATTGTTAATGTGTTCTAAATTAATGTATGTGATCCATTAATTATTTTTATATGTGGTATCAGAGCTAGTTTAGGGACTTCACCTTAAAGTAAAGTTTGACTTATTCATCATATTTTTGATCATGTCCTTAAAGGTACGAGTACGCCTAGCTACAACACTTTGTTCAAGGCTGCTAAGCATGGTATAATGAGTTAAAAACCTACACTCTAGTAAGTACCTAACAAACAATCACATGTCTATCAACATCATGTTTGTCATAATACTACCACCACTGGTCAGATCCTAAACTTTTAATAACTTTTCCTAATTGTATTTCAACTTCAATTTTAAAAGTTTTGAAATTTTCAAGACAATTATAATTTTACTTAATCAAGTATAGAAACCAAATGGGAAAAGTCATCAATGAAAGTGATAAAACATCTTCTTCTTTTTTAATGTCAATCGGTGGAATATAATTCACTGAAATCAGTGTAAAAATTTTTTAGGAGACTTGAACTATAAGTTTTCCCACTTTTCATTGTTTTAGCCAATTTTCTCCCGACACACTTAACCCAAAACCTTTAGGGTCCATTTGGATAGAGGAGAATAGAGGGAGAGGAAAGGAGAAGATAGAGTAATGTATATTTTTCCTTATTTAGGAGTTTTTTTTTTAATGGAGGGCTACATTCAAACCTCAATTTTTAATTCCTCCAAATTGGGAGGATTTGGAAAGAGAGGAAGTACTTTATAATTTTTAACTTCCAAATGAGAGAAATAATAAGTGCCAATTTTTCTCTACTCTCCCTTCTTTTCCTCTCCTCTCCCTCCATTTACTCTCCTCTCATTTCCCCTCAAACTCCCAAATAGACTCTTAGTTTCCAAAAACAAGTAAGGGAAATAACATTATTTATGAGATTTTCAACTCTTTCCCTTAAATTTGGTTTAGATGTTTATGCCAAAACATTTAGGATTTTTCTTTATTTAGAAATATTTTGGAAACAAGTTTTCTAAGTATGAAATGATTGAGTATTAAATTTGGAGGAGTTAAACACATCCACCAAAAATTTTAGAATTTGAAGTATTTGAACTTTAAAATTACCCAACTCAAATAATAAAAAGACTATTTTGTTCAACGAGAAAATTAAAATCAAATTCCACCTACATGTTTAAAATCACTTTCGAGTCATGAAAAGACAACTCCAATAAATCTACTTTCACATCATTCTAGACTCAAGGTTTTATCTCTAATTCACTTGGGTTCCTTTTAAACACATTTCTTGGTTTTATAACCAAGACATGAATTTAAGGCAATAGGCCTTCACATGACTTCTCGTACTTCACTAGAAGCACATTAGGTCCATTTTCATGATAGACATATTAGATTTTTGACTGTTACCATGCTTTTTAGCATCTTGAAACTTCTTAGGATAAGTATGTTTCAACTTATCCTAAAGGTACTTGCTAAATCTACGTTTGAACTATGAAACTTAAAAGTCACCCTCAATTTAGGAGAAACCACTTATGAGGTGTTAAGAGATAGACATTTTGAGGTGAATAAGGCTTAACTTATTAAATTTCTCCTATTTTCCAAAAACTTATTTCTAATTATCAACGTTAACAACATGAAGAGCAACAAGATTATAACCTACATGGTTAAATCATGTCTATAATTTTTAGGAACAAACTCAATGTCTTGCTTCTATTGATTAAAATATGACCCATTTAACAATCTAATGCAAGCAGTATAGTTACTAATAACAAATGTGATGATTCAAAATAAAAGAATACAACATGCCAAAAAATCAAGGTAATTAATAACAAAAATAAAACATATTCTTCATGATTCCAAGGCGCATCATTACAAACTCCCTTTTAGGCAGAGAATGCAACATGTTATTAGGATCTCAAATTCAACCCATGAAACTGAAACATGATAGCATCCTAGGTTTTGAAAAGTTCATCCCATTTGGGCAAATAAACCTTCTGAGCTAGAATGCAATATGTCAATCAAAATGGGTATAAATGATCAAAAATAAGAATTTATTTTTCATGAATCCAAAGCACATCATTACAAACTCCCCTTTGGGTAGAGAATGAAATATGTTAGTAGAATCTCATAATCAACCCATGAAACCAAAATTAAAGTATCCTAACTTTCGAAAAGTCTATCCCTTTTAGGACAGATAAATCTTCTAAGCAGGTATACCCCAAACCATATGTTTCATGTATTTTCCAAAATTAAAGTATATAATAACTCCTGTTGGGCAAGAAATTATTACAATAATTTAAAAAACATCAAGTACTATATAGCTTTCGAAAAATCTTACAAATCTATACAAATAGACCACTTTGGTGGCAACCACCTATATAAACCTATAAGATTTTCTCAAGCCAGGAAAATTTAATTACTCCAATTTATCCTTCTTAACTGAAATACTATTCAAAAGTATCTCAAAGGATCACTTAGTGCATGTTGCAAACTTTAAACAAAATGGAATCAAAACAAAAGTTTCTACTAACACAGTGTTTTAAAAACATGAGAATACGATAATATTTATCTCTAATTAGAGAGAGTACCTACTGTTTTTAGTTTAAAAACATATAAAACATGGAAATCCAATAAGCCTCAACAATTACATATATGCAAGTATATTAGTTTTAAACATAACAAAATAGTATATACTAATACTATAATTTTCAAAATATAACCATATCATAAAATTGGAAAATTCAAATAAAAAATATCATAAAAATTTAGGGAGGAGAAGGCTGTAAGAGGGTGGAGGGTGGACGACACTCTCCCTTGGCACGAGTATGGTTCTTCCTAAATGGGGCTGACAGCTTCTTCAAGCTCTAGCTAGTCAAATTCAACCCATTTTTCTGCGAATCTAGGTCTATGAGACCCAATTCGACTTTCCACTATGTTTTCTTTGATTTTTCACCTAAATTTTAGTTTAAATCTGAAAAAAAAAAATTATGGGTTTTAAGTTAAAATAACTAATCTAACAAAAGCCCCAAGTTAATTATAAGTTTCAATAGTCAATTTATCCAAACAATTGAATTTAAAATTATGAACCCTAACTCTAACTCAAAAGAGTTTTAATTCGAATATCTCAAAATTATGTGATTCTACACATTCAATTAGTTTTTAGTAAGTATAGAAACATGCTAAAGGCAAAACCCATGAAATCATAACTTTTCTAATACAAAAATTAAAATTTGTCTTTATGTCAAACTAAATCTTAAAATCCAAAACTTTTAACTTATAGTTGATGAAATCATACAAATAATATATCAAATAAAAGATATTTCGAAGAGGAACAAAACTCCTAACATTAGGAATTCAATTTCATACATTTAAGGTTTCAATTTTTGAGTTTAAAAATCTAACTTAAATGAACCCTATTATTTTATGTCAATTAAATAAATTTCAAGGTTCTAAATCCATGTCGATTAGGCTCTGATACTACATGAATAATTATATAGGATCTTGGGGAAACATCTTTTATTCTTGGTGTTGAGATACTCCAAGATAGGTCTCATCCTTGTGATGTCTTCCTAGTAAACCTATATTAATATAGTGTTGTATAGGTTAAATATGCACAAATACAAGACTGGGAAGCCTGTTGTTAAGAGTGACAAGTTCAGTTTAAATTAGTGTCTCGTTAATAAGTTTCAGAGAAAGTCCATGAGAAATGTGTTTTATGCTAGTGTAGTTGGAAGCTTGTATGCTTTGGTTTACACTAGCTCTGACATTGCTTTTGCAGTAAGGAAGTTTTTGGCATAGTTAAACCCAGGATCAGAACATAAGTTATGAAGTATCTACAGAGAACCAAAGTTTTTATGCTAATGCATAGAATGATTGATCACCTTAAATTAATTGGTTACTCTAATTCTAACTTTGTTAGTTGCAAAGATGATCTTAAATCCATTTCAGGATATATTTTCATGTTAACTTTAGGAGCTGTATCTTGGAATTGTTCCAAGAAAAATCTTCTTTCACTATACAAGCATGGTATGTGGTTGAAGAACATGATAATTTATCTTTGTATTGTTGTCTAGATTTTTAAATGCTTAAGGTCTATGGTAAAAATAGTTCTACTGTGTTTTTCTTAAAGAGCAATAAGATTTCTATCGCATTGAGAGGCAAGGACTAAGGATTTTGTGAAAAAATGAGACACTATGTATAAACATATTGATACAGTAAACTATTAGCAGATCCTTTAATGAAGAGTCATTTTCTATATTAATAACTTAATTGGGCTGGATTGCTTAAAGTGTAGTTTCAGGACCAAATTTTTTTTTTAAATTATGGCCACGTAAAAGTTATACCTTGCCCTAAAAACATTTTCTAAAATGTGTTTTCTAAAATTTTAAAAATACAATTAATGTTGCCCAAGTGGGAGAATGTTAGAAACTTCATATGTGTAGGCATTCATTAATTGTGTGGTTTTGTTTTAATAAAATGGGCTTAAGGTTTGGTCCACTTGAGACATGATGGTAAAAGTTCATATAGCTTATGTGATCATTTTAGATAAGGCTCAAGCACACTTCTTGTTTAGTTAGATGTGGATTGGTAGTAAGTGTAGGCTGAGTGAGTTTAGGAGTCTTTAATGGGAAGACTCTTAGGGTTTATCTGATGATAAATAAGCTAGGTCTTCTCTCCTCTCTCAATATGAATATCTTGCCCCTATTGATAGCTGGTAATAAATACAGAGAGTATGGAGGGGATAACCTCGCTGTACAAGCATTCTACTTGTTTAGGATTTCACATATCCATTGTTATGGCTCAACCATGTACGCAAGCTTTATTATTAATATGTTCTAAATTCATGTATGTGATCCATTAATTATTTTTATATTTCAACCTCCAACGAAGGTTCACATTCTTTCTGATTTTTCTTTCATTATTGCTTTTTTTTTTTTTTTTTTTTTTTTTTTTTTTTTGAAGGAAAAACACAATTTTGAAAACATTACTGATTAGTTTTTATAAGCATCTTTTTGTGAAATTGTAGAAGATGTTAACCTATGGTTTATCTGTTTTTCAGTTCAAACCACATAAGGTTCCTCTTCTGATACAGGCTCTCCTTTCGTTTGTTAAGATTTCACTTCTTATTTGGTTTGTTTTAAGATATTTTTTAGTGGCTAAATTTATGGTCAAACCTTAGAATTTTGTTTCCTGTTAGATAAAGTGTTGATGTGGTAGTGGCGAAAGACGGGTCAAAGGATTTTAAGACTATTAGGAAGCTCTTTAGGTATCCACAAATAAGAGTGATAGGAGTAAGAGGTTTGTGATATATATGAAAAGAGGAACTTATAATGAGAAGCTTGACATTAGAAATTTGAAGAATATTATGTTGGTTGGTGATAGTATAGGATTTGTGTTTATAACTGGCATCAAAAGTGTTATTGAAAGTTCTACAACTTTTGATTCTGGAACTATTGGTAAGAGTTTTCATCACTTTCATCCTTTTCTTTTTCTCTTTTTCTTTGTTATATATCTATATATATATATATATGGTTGACCTTATTCTTTAGGTTTTTTTTATTTTTTTATTTTTAGATGAGAGATTATTTATTATTTTATTTATTTTTCCTGATATATCAATGAATTAAGAAAAATTTTCACTACTTTCAGTGGGGACTGGAGATGGATTCATTGCATATGGCATCACATTCCATGACATGAAGAACTTAAATCCATTTTTTTCTACTCTCTACTATTTGCTAAGATTGTTACTTCTAGTGCTTTTCGAAAAAAAATAAAAATGAGGACTCATATATGGAGTTTTGTATTTATTCCATAAATTGAAAATAAAAGATGGGAAGAAACTTAAGAACATTATAATTTTTAGCTCTTCTGTTGGCATCAGTGACATGAGATGTTTTCTATACACTAGAAGAATGGATATCTATTATCAATAACATAAATAGGTTAGTCAAATCAGATAGTTGTGTCAGTGCTATATTGAGCAAGTTTGTTGTATATCTTGATCATCATTCATGAACATAATCTATAAGTGTATAAACTAATCTACAGTAGTAAGTAGTGTGTTGTTTTATTAATTAGATGTTGGTGTCTATGTTTGGGTTGCACTACTTCTTGTTCTTGTTTCTCGGTGCATGAAATTCTAAAATCAAAAGAAAAAGGAAAGTAATATAAATATGGTGGTTCAGAATTTTAATAGAATAAAGAAGACAGACTTCATTTACTCCAAGTACTTCCTATTATATAAGTAACACGAAACACCCTTACTAGTTCTGGGCGTAGAATATGTGATCTCTTCTTTGCTTTATTTGTTGTCCTTACTTCATTCCCACTCATTCGGCACATATGAAAGAAGATTCTATGCTTGTAGACCCATGTTTTAAGCACTCCCTTTCACATTAAATTAAACACTTTATCCTCTAGCCTTAGTTTGATTAATTAACTTCAACCTAACCTTTGACTAAAGAAGAAGAGAAGAAGATTCAAAGCTTGAGCTTTTTTCTAACTAAATTAAGCTTCATTTAAATAATACTTTGTGCTGATTTTGTCTATTTTGAAGTTTGTTTGTAACCTTCAGCATTAGGTAGAGGTAGTTGTTATGTTTGGTAGCTAGCTTGGCTTAGCTCTGCTTTCAGTCATAAATATATATATACACATGTACATTGGCTCCTGCCCACATTGAAAAATTGTACTAGTTTATGGAAAGAAAAAAAAAAAAAAAAAAAAAAAGATGTGTGATATATCTACTACATGACTACTTATGATATCTTAAGGCTTTACATATTTAATCTCTATGGAATTTAGGAACCTTTCTAGATTAGGACTGATATAAGCTTTCTGAATTACCATTATTCACCTTGACATTTTGACTATGGGCTCTGGCTAATACTAGAGAGTATTCTAATGCAGAAGATCTTCTCAAGGGCTTCAAATCTAGGTTAGAAGGATCACCTTGCCTTAAATACTAGCCTCTTGATGCATAAAGGAATTTTGGTTCGTTTTGCTTAGCTGCTTCCTATAATTTATAGTCATGGTTTTTAAATGTGAATCATTATGCATTTATCAACTAAAAAATAAAATATAAACTAAGAAGGCAAATAGTTTATATATTTTTATCACTCTAGATATATCGTGTGTGCTCTATGTGCACTATATTGTATAATAATTTTCTATTAAACAGATGTAGATGAATTAGTCTAAAATGGGAAACTGTTGCTAAATATTATGTGAATTTAGTTTTTTTTTTTTTTTTTTTTTATGAGAATTTTGGTCATGTTTCATTCTCTATGTCATGTAACCTCTTTCCTAGTTCTTCTATAAACATATCTACTCTAATAAAGTATACAAGATGCATCCTTATAAGCTTCTAAATTTCTTAGCTACTCAAATTATAAAGTTTCAATATCATTGTATGTGTGTGTATGAGTGACTGCTTTTAAGTAGGGTGTTAAAATGGCAATGGCTTTAACCCACTTGGAGACATAATCCACAGTAACTTAAATGTATAGGTTGGTGTATAGGTTGGTGAACTAATTGTGATCAACTTGAATATTATATTGCTATTCTTAGTGGAGGGGCAAACTAGGCAACTCAGTAGACTTATATCACCTTATCCACTATTCTCTTCTTCATTCTCATGCTTCTGTAATTGAAACCAAGAGAGAGAGAGAGACATAGAGAAACTATAGAGAGAGATGAATGTATGCAAAGGTTAGAGGACTCAAATTGAAATTCTAATCTGATAGAAGTGTTCAGAAGACTTAGGATTATTAGTTGCTTACCTTACAAGCAAGTTTAAAGCTATTGTGTGAGGAAGTTGTTATAGACTGCAAGCTGAAAATTCACAGAGACTTGGAGATTTATACAAGAAGTTTAGAGGAGATTTAAGGGCAATTGGGAGGAATTGAGCTATAGGAAGGCCTAAGAAGTAAACTTTGATGGTTATAGGCTAAGGTATGATTCAAGTGTATCCTATTCTGTTTTCTACTTTCTAAGTTCAATTTATATCTTTTTCGACTCTTTTAAAAATAAAAGAAATTATGGCATTAATCATGCTTTGATGCATGAATGCAAGTACTATGATATAATTATATTATGATGCATAATATTATTGCTTCAAAATTTATTCTCTAATACATGATATAACTGTTTGCAATATTTCTACTCTGATATATGTGAAAAAAGTTTCCTCGTTGGAGTTACATTAATTAAGTGATTCTATCACTTGATAAATAGTTGATATCATTTTAAGTTAAATTATTAACTCAGGGGGAGATCTTTATCTCCTTTCTATTTGATGTTATCTGCTTTTTGATATTATAAATATAAAGTTTATGTTTGTATTGACATCAAAAAAAAGGGAGAGATTGTCAGCCCCAAGGCTATCCCCTGATTAATTTTGATGATAACATGCTCTAGTCACAAACTTATTTTCATAATGCTTGATGTTGTTACTCTAGTGCTCTATCTATAAATACCCAAGCTTTTGAAATATGTATGACTTGAAAACAATCTCACGTATTATGCCTTCTATATTTTTGCTTAGATTGATTTGATAGTACAACGCATGACTTATGGAAATATCTTTGAATGACTAATATTTAAATTTGGAAAGTTCTCCTTGATTTAAGTCAACTCCTTGTAGTTAATTTGTTCCTCTTATATATTTCAAATTAAATTGGGAAAGTGTTTTGAAATATATTGACACTCACATGTTTCAATTTCGTATGAAGTTGATTCATACTTTAATATATTTTTGATTAAATGTGCATGATTTATGGAATTGGGTTTGATGCTAATTATTACCATAAGTGATACTTTCCTTAATTTAATAAATGAATTAATTATATGTCTACAATATATCTTGCTCTTTATTGCTATTGATTTCTATATGGAATTGACTTATCTTTTAATATATTCTTGATAGAATGTATGCTCAAATTATAGGAATTATTATTTATTACAAATTATTACTTCTCCTAAAATAATGTTTGTTTCAAATTAATTCAACTAGACTTAACATGAAAATATTCTGAGAAATATAATGACGACCTCTATATGGAAATCAGCACCAGTATTTATAATTATATTAATTGAGTACTAATTAAAATACTTGGACAAAGTATCTCTTTCTTGTGTTGTATTTCTACTAGATGTTTGTGAAATTGTTTTCACAACGCATAGAACTAGATATGAAACACAAAAGACTGAGAGTGAAGCTGCAAAGTTTAAACATGGAAAGTGAAACTTTACTTGAAGCCAAAGCAAGTCAATGAAAGGGTAGACACCTAAGACATGCTACAACGGCTAGAAACCTATATCATGAAAATTTCATATTCTCTTCAAGCCTTAAATCATGGACGATTGAATATGCTCCAATGGCTAGATAATTTCCAAAAGATTACAAGACTTCCACAAGCCTTCGATCAAGGAAGAAAAATACACTTCAACGGTCAAAATCCTAAAGTCTATATAAAGAGAATCAAGGCAAGGCAAGGTAAGAAGATAGAGAAGAGAATCGAAAAAGAAAAGAAAAAAAGACAAGCAATTTGATCTTCTAACCTACTACTTCTCAGAGCCAAACAATCTTTAGTATCCTATCCTATTGGGAGAATTATCCTTTGAGTCTATGTTGTAAAAGAAATTTGTACTCTTATCCAAGCTCAAGTGAAGCAAAAAGGGAAAGTATCTCCTAAAGTTGAGTGAAAACGTAAAGTATAAAGGGGAAGCTATCTCCTAGGTCAAGTGAAGATCTAAACTAGGGAAGGTATACCTTTGGTCGAGTGAAGTTCTTAAATCTTGAGAAAGTTGCTCTCATTCTACTGTTTGTAAAAGTACAACGGAATTAGTGGAATTTTCCAATGAGTGAACTTGAAAGACTAGATGTAGGCATAGTTAAGGGTCGAAACATTATATTTGCTTGTGTTCTGATTCTCTCTTTCTATTCTTGCATCGTCTTTCATATTTATTTAATTATTTGTGCAAGTTTTAAAGACAACTTTTAGTAAACAATAATCTAAGTTAAAATTAATAGCTTATTAGCCAGAGTTTATCAAAACTTGGTGTGAAACTGTCTCTGCTTGATTTAAAACTTGATTTGAGTTGAAACATTTATATTATGTGCTTTCTTATTTGGTTAAATTGGTCAAATGTTTTATAGCTTTACTTATAGTCTATGATTTATTGTTTTAAGTTGCACTCACAGTTTTGCACTATTCTTCAGCTAATTTAACCAAGTCATTATCTCAGTTTTAAATATATTAAACTTGTTTACCTTTGTGCAAAAAAAAATTGAAAGTACCAATTCACTCCCCATCTTGGTTGCTTTTGGGGCCAACTGTAGTCAAAGTTATCTCTTTAAGAACACAACAAACCAAAACTAGTACCTCTAAAATTCAAGAGCTGATAATAACTGACAGAAAGTATAAAAATTAAAACTCATGCATTAAGATACACGTAAGTTATTATTTTATCATCTAGTAATGAAATATAACTAAGTTTTGCAACATCTTTATGAAAATATAGTTTCATACCAGTAATGCTAACGATGTAAGATCATATTGTGACAAATGAGTGTTCAATCATAGTGAATGCAATTGACTCTATGCCATTCATAGTAGCAACTCAGCTAAAAGTTGTTTCTTACAATGGTATCATGCTTACTTCCATTAAATACACTATACTTATACATGCATATATTGCTGGTTAATTCTCTCCAGTCCCCTTATGTCATAGGTGTATCACTTTCAACAATAGATTCAACTTCATTTATGCTAAATCCTCCAATTCCAGAAGTTGAACTTCTTGCAAATTGGTAGGATTCAAATTTTATTATTATTCCACTCCATGTGGTCACACTTCAAAATCCAAATAGAAGTTGGAAGCTATCTAATGAAAATGTTGCATATTCTTTCGGGTCAATTGAGAATAAAGAGATTTTGAAGAAACTTACTACAAAACAGGAGACTTATTTTTTGGATCTTCTTCCTTACAACCTTCTTCATAGACAATATCAACAATTGCCACCACCAAGGCTTCAAACTGAAAAAGTAATGGTGTCCTATGATTAGTAATTTTAAATAAATTTATTTAAGTAATTTTATTGAAAAGAGTCAACGTATTGCAGTTACTAAGATTATGGCTGAAAGTTAAATTTGAAGTCACAAGATTAAATCAAGGATTTTGGTATATGGTTTGCTCTAAATGCCACAAAAACGTATGAGTTGAGTACAACCCAGTTTTCAACTGCCTTTACAGTAAACATGACAACACAATAGCTTAGCCAAGGTTAGTCATCTCTCATGTTACCTTTACATTAAATATAAAAATACATCAAGCTTAATGATTCACACATTACAAGCATGAAAAGTTGGCATCATACAATGAACTTCAATGAAAAACATTGAAAATAACTTACTCCATAAATAAATTAAATGATGATCTTCTTTTTGCATTATTTAGGATAAGAGTAAAGGTTGATCTAGAAGGTGAGACATGAACACTTAAGACAATCATGTTCAACGAACAAGCAGAGAAAGGATTATGTAAAGCAAGTATTATTGCAAGGCTTGTAACTGGAGAATATTTCATGATTTGCTTGAAAAAAATACTAACTCCAGAATCAACAAAATGAAGAGGGCCGATTCTGTATTATATCAATTCAGGACATCACAGTTCAGATTGAAGGGTAGCTTGCACTATAATTAGCATGAATAAAAATATATTTTGAATATGTTGTGCCATAAACAACTTACCTATTACTTGGGCCATAACCTCTTTTTAGTTGTATGTATACAAAATATTCCTTTATGGTTTTTGTAGTTTCTTTTTGAGAAAAGGTTGCAACTAAGATTGTAGTGAACAAGCTTGCCGTCCAATGCCTAGTGTAACAAAATATGTCCGAATTTCTTAATTACTAGCAAAATGTGAGTATGGTTGCATCACTTTAATTTCCACTTGAATAGCTTTTCATGTTAAATTATTTCCAATGCAATATAAATTAACAATTATGTAAAGTACTCAAAATCAATTTCCAAGAGTAAACAGAGCACTTTAAACAGGTGTATGTGATGCATAAAATTTTGCAATTGCTTTCAATTTTAAATCTGTAAGATGCTGCAAAAGGAAAGTACAGTCAAAAGGACAAGCACTACTCAGTTGATCCCCTCTTATGATGCTCTTGCTGGTGATAAAAAAAAATGGCGGTGATCATCTTATATATGCTTAAGCTCTTAGTTTTTTTGGTAGCTACATACGTTAGGATTGTTTGAGGATCACCATTGATAGGCATTATAACATAACTAAAACATCAATTGCTATATTTACTTTTACTTTACATGAAGATAACATCAAAAGAGAATAAGTGCTTGCATTACGATATACATTTTATTTCATTCTTTTTAACCAAAAACAAAATAATGCTTCCATATTTCAGCTTATCCAAATCATGACATAGATTACCAAACCAAGATATAGGATTGAAGAGAATTACTTTAAGAACCCTCCATAACCTAACCTACACTTTAATTTTATAACTTTCCATCTGAAGCACGATTAATTAAAAATTAGAGACTACTGAGAATAGTCCTTTTTGTGCTAGAAAATCCGGCCTATATTGGAACACACCTTACAGACTCCCCCACAAAGAGAGGGTGGGATTCTTACATCTGAGCGAGAGGTCAGACCAATCCCATTCATCCTGGTCCGTTCCGAAAGGATCTTGTTGAATGAATTGATCCATTATTGTAGACTTATTGGAGGATCCATTGGTGTGCATCTTGAACCTCAAAATGAATTTTATTTTCTTCAATTTCTTTTCAAGGCTCAAACTCTTCTTTGTTCTCTTGAAACTCCTCATGATTTTGCTACTACCCTTCAAAGGAATTCTCAGTGTCCCTCCAAATAAACATCATCCTTCTCCCTTTGCATATAATAAAAAACAAACTATTTGAATAATATGCAAATAACCCGTGCCATGAGGCACATGTCTCCCCACTAGTATAAACTAAAAATAAGAATGCTACAAGTTAGAAAGTTCAATTAGTCATAAGAACTTCATTTTCTACTAATTATGTTTTTGGTAGAAAAGAAAATTAATGTTACTAAAACTTCCTTCTTATTTGAAGATTTATATTTTTAGTAGTTAAATTATTTAAAAATTGTTTACAATGTTATGTCTTAGAATTTGAGAGTACCCCTTACTGGCCTATTTTTGTATTTTCTGTTTATTTTTTTGATAAATTAAATAAACATAAAATCAGTTTTTTTAGATTAGAATAGAGTTATTGTTTGCTCCTTCATTTCCCTCTCTCCTGCTCCTTTCTCATTCTCTATCTCCATTTCCAATTCCCTACCCTGCATCAATAGTTACAGTTTTTCTTTAATAATAAAATATACTCACTCATGGAAAACATGGGAACTCTACGATAGGCATGGATGGTTGTACATTTCCTATTGAATGAAAACAAAATGCAAGTTTGATTAGCGTTCTTCTTTCCTTGTTTGACCGCTAGTCGTGCCTGACTATGAGCATGATTTTATTAGTAAAGGGGAGGGAAAACCCAAAACAATTCTGCTTCACCGCTCCTCTTCTCTCCCCGCTCCCTCTTGCTTGGTTAGACTGATTCAAGACATTTACCGGGAAAGCAGAAGCCCTTTTAAAAGAAGAAGGAAGCTCACCACTCACTGTGAAAGAGGAGAGAAAGGACTAGTTCTGCTCTAAATGTAGTAATAGTATCATAAACATAGAACATCTTGCTCCAAATTGGGCCCACATAATAACAACTAATGCACACACATCAACCCTTGAGCTTCTCCATTGTTGGAATTCCATCCCACTCCCACCACCATCTCTTCCACTTATCCACTGTTAACAATAACGGGGGTGTTTAATTACGACGCAACATTAAAAAACAACAAATTCCAAAGTAGTAGTAAATAAAAGAGAGAAATGAGGGATTATAAAGAGAATACAAATACCTGTGGTGAAGGAAAAGAAAAGCAGAAAGCTGATAATTCTTCTAATTTATACCTTCTTGTTAAGATACGTACGTTTATATAATAAAAATATAAGATATAAACTAAAAATAAGAATGCTACAAATTAGAAAGTATACAAGTCATAAGAACTTCATTTTATGCTAATTATGTTTGTGGTAGCTAGAAATGAAAATGTTACTAAAATTTTCATATCGTTTTACGATTTCATAATACCACTTTATTCTTCTCAACATGCAAATGAAACGAAAACTCAGTTAATTAGATGCATCTTTTTTGTATACCAATGCCTAAACAGGTGGCTTTTTAGAATAAATATATTGAAAAATAAATTCAAGTTCTATTTTTTGGGGTGAAAATTGAAGGTGTAATCTCTTAAGTAGAGTTAAAAAGGGAAGTGACTATATATAGTAACATATATCTGCAATCAATAAAAAAGAGAACAAAGTGATTGACTAGTGACATTTAATCTCTTAAGTAAACCGAAAGATGTACATTTTGGGTCACCATCTTCTTTTGAAAAAGTTCTTCATTTTTCCACTAGAAAAGTAATCCTACTAAATTGACTGTCAACAAGCTACCAAGAAAGATTAAGATTGGAACGAAGGAAAGTAATTTTTACAAGGAAAATAAAGAAATTAATTAAGCTTTTCTTGCTTTGTTTTTTTATGCATTTTTTAGAGGTCATATTTTTCAATTTGGAGAAGATAAAAGAGGAATTGTAAAGTTGTTCTCCAATCCACTTGAATTTCTATTTTCTATTACTAGCCGTACATGTATATGGAGGGAAAAAAAATAGTGATGTGAAGGGAAGACCAAAGACCAAGACCCTTCGATCTATTCTATATTTCTATCTATCATTAAGGGCAAGGAAAGCGAGAAGACCTTCAATTCCTGGTCCAAAAAGCTTTTCTTGTAACCTTGTCTACCTTAATCTTTAATAAGGTTTTCTGTTTGTCGTTCGCACAGGTCTTGGTGTCTTTTTGGTAAAAAGCCAGAAAAGTAGTTTCAGTGATATTCATTTCTTTCGTAATCAGTCTGTACTAAGATTCCCGGGAGCCTTTTCTTTTCAATTGTGCTTCCTTTGTGGCTAAGAAATCCCTTCTCTTATTTGGTGAGCTAATTCAAGCTTAACTGGGGTTTTGACAGAATGGTTTTCTATTGACAGAGACGAAATGATGGAAGGTGAAAGTTCAAGCAGGAATATTAGGGCAATTGCTAACGATTCAGGCTTCACTGATATCATATTCTCATGGTCTCTTGAAGACATTTTCAATGAAAATCTGTACAAGGACCAGGTCAGTTTACATTCCCCATAAATTTTTACCCATGTTCTTTTGGATTTGGTGAAAATTTTGCTTTGCAGATTCTGGGAAAAAGAATAACACTTCTGTAAATTTACGCTATACTACAATACCAGTAGCTTCCGGAGTACTTATCGAAGAGTAGTCTTTTGTAGTTGTGATTATGACTTCAGAATATAAAATAATCTGTTCAAATATGCTGTAACGGGCCTAGCCCAAGCCCACATATCAGTATATGTAGGTTGTTCGGGTTGGTGTCTCGTCATAGCCAATGGTCTAGCTTAATAAAATTAATGACATTAATTAGTTGAAAGTTGGTCTAGCATCAATTAGTTTTTGCCTGTTTCCTTGACGTTATTTTAGTTAGTCTTATGATGATATGTTAATTTGATGGCTAAGATCAGTTTTTTCCAGTAAGCATATTTCTGTGACAATGAGAATTTGAATTTCATTGATCACTTTTACAGATTTATATATTTACTTTTTTAAGACTTTAACCCTGAACTCAAAATTTAGAAAAGATTCTCATGTGAAGTACTTTGGTAGGAGATTATCTAAAAATTGATGTACTAGAGGCAGCTTTTGCCAATGATGAGCAAAAATATAGTAATTATAATCAATCTCAATCAAATGTTTAAAATATTTACACGTAATATAGAATCTCCCAGGCTTCTATAATGCACGGTGCAGACCGTTCTGAACTTTTAAACTTTGTCTTATACTTGGTAGCATCTGTATGTAAATTCATTCTCCATTTTAAACTGAATTCTTATGTTTTTTTTTTCTCAGGTGGAAAACATTGCACAATCATTTGAATCTATTCACCATTATCGTGGATCATTTGTATACCCTTTATTTGAAGAAACCCGAGCACAACTGTGCTCAAGTATGGAAATCATCTCTGAAGCACCTTTTGGGGAAGTTGTTGCGCTTGAGGAGTCCAAGCCATTTGGGGCGAAATTATATGATGTCAAAATAGATTGCTGGAAAAACAGGTTCACTGATCGTGGGAAGGAACCTTACAAAACATTACCTGGAGATGTTTTTGTTTTGACAGATTCTAAACCAGAAACTGTGCATGATTTACAAAGGGTGGGAAGGTCATGGACTTTTTTGTCAGTTTCTAAAATCACGGAGGATGAGAACGAGGATGTCACATCTACTTATTTCAAAGTTAATGCATTTAAGGAAATTGATCCCAATGAATGGAAGCAAAAATCTCTATTTGTAGTTTTCTTGATAAATATAACTCCAAACAGGAGAATTTGGAGTGCACTACACATATCTGGAAATTTGCAGCTAAACAAGGAAATTTTGTGCACAGATAACTTGGTAAGAAACTTTGTTTAGAATTATTGGGATTTATAAGAAGATTTAGTGATGCATTCACTTATGTAGTCCCGTCCAACAGAAATCTAATTAGTCTTAAATTCACTCCCTGGTCTATACAATGGTTTTGCTAGTTGTCTAATTTAAATTGATTGAGATTACTAATTAGGCCTTTTATTGATGTATTTATGCTATATAACAGGTTAGTCAGACTTGTGATTACTGTTCTCCAGTAAAAGATGAAAATTTTCTTGAAAGAGAATCATCAAAATTGAATAAATCTCAACATGAGGCAATTCTTGCATGCCTCTCTACAGTTCAATGCTGTCACAAATCTACTCTGGAGCTTATTTGGGGGCCACCAGGGACAGGAAAAACCAAAACTTTGAGTACGTTACTCTTTATTCTATTGAAAATGAATTTTAAGGTTCTTACTTGTGCCCCAACAAATGTTGCGATTAAAGAAGTGGCATCCCGCCTGCTGACATTAAAGAAAGAATCATTTAAAATGGGACCTGAAGTTTTATTCTGTTCACTGGGAGACATGCTACTGTTTGGCAATAATGAGCGGCTCAAAGTTGGTTCTGAGATTGAAGATATATATTTGGATTATCGTGTCAAACAGCTCTCTGAGTGCTTTGCACCATCGACTGGCTGGAGGATGTGTTTTACATCCTTGATTGATTTACTTGAACACTGTGTTTCTCAGTATCATATATTTCTTGAAAATGAATTGATAAAGGAGAAAGAACACTTGGACGCAAGTGAAATCAAAGTGAAAAAAGCCATTAACAGTTCTGAAGGTGGGAAGAAAGGTCGCAAATCTTTCCTTCAGTTTTTGAGAGAAAGATTTGTTTCTGTAGTATTACCTCTCAGAAACTGTGTTTCTATCTTATGTACACACATAGCAAAAAGTTACATTCTGGAACACAACTTTGATAACATGGTACACCTTATTGAGATACTTGACTCATTCAAAGCTCTATTATTTCAAGATACTGCAGTTTCTGAACTAGTGGAGGATGTTTTTTCTCTTCCACAATTGTTGGAAAGTTCTTCTCTTTCATTCACTGATATGCCTTACCTGTTGTATATGATGAGAACTGATTGCCTATCTGTTTTGAATACTCTTAAACAATCCCTTGGTAAGCTTGACCTTCCAAGTTCTATGAGCAAAGAATCAATTCAAGAATTCTGTTTCCGGACATCTTCATTGATCTTTGCCACTGCTTCCAGTTCCTATAAGCTTCATTTCGTGAAAATGGAGCCACTGAACATTTTGGTTATTGATGAAGCTGCACAGTTAAAAGAATGTGAATCATTAATACCTCTACTACTTCCGGGTATAAGGCATGCAATTCTTGTTGGAGATGAGTGCCAGTTACCTGCAACGGTCAGAAGCAATGTATGTTGTCTGTAGATACTTATTTCTTTCTGTACATGCTCTACAGCTTTTTCTCTTACTAGCTATGTTTTAAACTTTCTTTTTCTTATGTTCATTGATGATTAACTTACCTATTCTCTCCTTTTTCTGGTGAAGGTATCTCAAGAAGCTGGTTTTGGGAGAAGCTTATTTGAGAGGTTAAGCTTGTTGGATCACTCAAAGCACCTTCTCAATATACAGTACCGAATGCATCCTTCAATAAGTTTCTTTCCAAATTCTTACTTTTACTTGAACCAAATCATTGATGCTCCTAATGTTAAGAGAAAGAGTTATGAAAAGCTTTATCTTCCATTGCCAATGTTTGGTCCCTATTCGTTCATAAACATAGTTGGAGGGAGAGAAGAGCTAGATGACGCCGGACGTAGTCGAAGAAATATGATTGAGGTAGCCATTGTGATGAAAATACTGAAGAAATTGCATAAAGGTATTTCTATCTCACAATGTTGTTGGAGGGACAGTGTTTATGTATATGCAACAAATTCTGTTGTTTACCATTTATGTTCTATTTCTTTTAATGTTTCTTGCGAAGTAAGTTATAATTGGTTCTTGTGCTTTTGTCTGGTCTGCAGCATATGTCTCCCCAAAAGTGAAGCTCAGCATTGGTGTAGTATCTCCATACGCTGCTCAAGTTGTTTCAATTCAAGAGAAACTTGGTAAGAAGTACGATGCCCATGACGGATTTGTTGTGAATGTGAAATCAATTGATGGCTTCCAGGGTGGGGAACATGATATTATTATAATATCAACTGTAAGGACAAATAGCAGGGCTTCACTTGAGTTCATTTCTAATCCACAGAGAACAAATGTTGCTCTTACTAGGGCTAGGTACAGTCTACTAGAAGCTTTTTATATAAGTTTGCAATATTGTCTTATCTATGTAGTCAAACTGGTAGTTCTTCGATATTTCCAGGCACTGCCTCTGGATTTTGGGGAGCGAAAGGACTCTAGCTAGCGATGAAGCTGTTTGGGAAGCCATACTGCTTGATGCTAAGAACCGTCAATGTTTCTTTAATGCTGATGAAGATAAAGACATGGCGAAAGCAATATTGGATGTAAAGAAAGAATTAGATCAATTTGATGATTTGCTTAATAAAGATAGTGTCCTTTTCAGAAGTGCTAGGTGGAAGGTATATAGATTTCAGAAATTAAGGTTGTAAATTTTTACTTCTTATTTCTAGGGTTGATATGTTTATTAACTGGAATCTTTTGTTTGTATAAGTTTATCTTCCCATTCCCACACATTCTATATCTGCAGGTTCTTTTCAGTGATAATTTTCTTAAATCATTTAAAAAGTTGAGGTCAGATAGGACAAAGAAGTCAGTTGTAAACCTTTTACTGAAGCTTTCCAGTGGCTGGAGGCCTAAGAAGGGGAACATGGACTCATTTTGTGGAAGTTCATTGCAAATCTTGAAGCGTTTTAGGGTTGAAGGTCTCTATCTCATGTGTTCAATAGACATAGTAAAAGAATCAAGGTATATTCAAGTGTTGAAGATATGGGACATTTTGTCTCCAGAGGATATTCCTAAATTGGAGAAGCGTCTTGATGGTATATTTGGGAGATATACCGATGATTTTATCAATCACTGCAAAGAAAAATGTCTTGAGGGGTACGTACAATCTGTTGCACTCTTATAGCCTATAGGCCTTTAACTGTTATCTCTAAATCTTGAATTTCGTGTGACCCTTTGTTCTGGTTGGCTAGTTGCAAGCATTTTATGTAGGATTGGTTAAAATTAATTTCATCTTTTTGGCTTGTGTATTTGTTCTAGGAATTTGGAAGTTCCAATGAGTTGGAGAACCTCTGTAGATGTTATCCGTTTTAGAGATCTCACTAATGTTGATAATGAGGACGAGTTAAGCATTTCTGGGTCTGAAGGAAGAAGTTATGTTGAAAATTCAAAGGTTGGAGAGAGCTTGTTGCTGATGAAATTCTACTCCCTGTCGTCAAGTGTTGTGAGCCACTTGCTTTCTGACCGTGATGGTCTGGAACTGGATCTTCCCTTTGAAGTAACAGATGAAGAGTTGGAGATGATCCTCTATCCAAAAAGTACTTTTATACTTGGACGTTCTGGTACCGGCAAAACTACTGTATTGACCATGAAGTTATTTCAGAAAGAGAAATTGCACCAAATGGCTTCTGAAGCATTTTATGGAACCAACAGAATTGCTCCTTCATGTTCAAGTAAAGGAAAGGAAGTTGAGGAAGACACTGAAGAGAGTAAACTACCTGTCTTGCGCCAGATTTTTGTGACTGTGAGTCCTAAATTATGTCATGCAGTGAAACATCATGTTACTCGATTGAAAAGGTGTGTGGCTTGTTCCCATTACTATTTTCTCTATTGCTGTTCTCTCACCTACTTCCTTGATGAAACATTGGACAATGCAACAAATGATATTCTTATAACCTCATGTATGGTATATCCTCCTCTTCTACTCACTGGATTTATGTAAAGCAGTGTCTATGTTGTGGATGATAATCGGAGGATTTGAATGGCAGATTGGATGCTTTATTACCTCATTCCAAAAATTATTTCAAGGAATTCCTAAATTTCTCCATTATTTTCTGTTCTATTATAGTTAAAATGTGCCAATTTTTATCTTTACCTGTATTTACTTTTCTAACTTTGCTGCACGCAGGTCTATATGTGATGATACTTTTCCCATGGAAAGCTGTTCAAATGACATGGAAGATTTTGATGATGCAACTATACAATTTAAGAATATTCCAGATTCTTTTATTGATGTTTCACCCAACTCATATCCTCTTGTGATAACATTTCACAAGTTCTTGATGATGCTTGATGGGACTTTGGGTAATTCATACTTTGAGAGATTTCCTGGCCTGAGGAATCATGCTAGTGATCAAAATCACGGTTTAAGGTCAGTTTCCATAGAGACCTTTATAAGAATGAGGGAGGTGAATTTTGATAGGTTTACTTCATCCTATTGGCCACATTTCAATTCTCAATTTATTAGGAAGCTTGATTCATGTGGAGTCTTCACTGAGATTATATCTCATATAAAAGGTAGTCCACAAACAGCAGAAACATGTGATGGTAAGCTCAGTCGCGAGGACTATGTTCTTTTATCGGAAAGCCGGGCATCTAGTTTAAGCAGACAGATGCGAGAGAAGATATATGATATTTTTCAGGATTATGAAAAAATGAAGATGAAAAATGGTGAGTTTGATTTAGCAGATCTCGTTATTGACCTACATCGTCGGCTGAGGCTCGAAAAATATAAGGGTCTTGAAATGGATTTTGTGTATATTGATGAGGTGCAAGACCTTACTATGAGTCAAATTGCTTTATTTAAATATATCAGCCAGAATGTGGAAGAGGGCTTTGTTTTCTCTGGGGATACAGCACAAACAATCGCAAGGGGAATTGATTTTAGGTTCCAAGATATACGATGTCTATTCTACCAGAAGTTTGTATTGGAATCTAGAAGCAGTACAAATGATGAATTGAAGGAGAAAGCTAAAATTTCAGATATTTTTCATTTGAGTCAAAATTTTCGTACCCATGCTGGAGTTCTCAGATTATCACAGAGCATCATTGAACTTCTCTATCGATTTTTTCCTCAGTCTATCGATGTCTTGAAACCTGAGACCAGTTTCATATATGGGGAAGCTCCAGTTTTGCTTGAATCTGGAAATAGTGAGAATGCAATTGTAAAAATTTTTGGAAATAGTGAAAATATAGGCGGAAAAATTGTTGGTTTTGGAGCAGAGCAAGTAATATTGGTACGGGATGATGGTGCTCGGAAGGAAATCCTAAACTATGTTGGAAAACATGCTCTTGTTCTAACTATTTTAGAGTGCAAGGGCCTTGAGTTCCAGGTTGTTCTAATGTAATAATTTAATTTAATTTCTAAATATTTCAATGATCTTAGTAATATTTGCTTCTATTTCTTGTAGGATGTACTGCTCTACAACTTTTTTGGCTCATCACCTTTTAAAAATAAATGGAGGGTGATATACGAGTACATGAAGGAACAAGATTTGGTAAACTCCACTGCAGCTATGTCCTATCCAAGATTCAATGAATCTAAACACAGTCTATTGTGCTCCGAACTTAAACAGCTATATGTGGCTGTCACTCGTACAAGGCAGAGATTATGGATCTGCGAGAATATTGAGGATTTTTCTAAACCAATGTTTGACTACTGGAAAAAAAAGTTTCTTGTTCAATCCAGACAACTGGATGATTCACTTGCTCAGGCAATGCAAGTTGCAAGCACTCCAGAGGAGTGGAAGTTGCGGGGCATAAAGGTTATTGTTATTTGTGTTCTGATTAATTTAATATCTTATTCTTTGATTTCAAGTTTGAATAAGCTTTGCTATATACTGCTTCCAAGTATTTATCCAGATCTCTTCAAATTTGATTCTCTTCATTGATGTGTTGCTGCGGTATATGTTGAATGGTAAAAACTATTATTTTGATGTTGTTAGTTCTATGCCATTGTTGTTGCACTTCAAATGTGGTTTTAGTTGAGGACAATGCAGATCAATTGTGCTTCTATCTCTGGGAAAGACATTTTTCTATGTAATTGATGCCTAAGCCTTTTCAATGTTTTTCAGCTTTTCCATGAATGCAATTATGAAATGGCAACAATGTGTTTTGAAAGAGCTGGTGACACATATTGGGAGAGAAGGTCTAAAGCTTCTGGTCTTAGAGCTACTGCTGACCTCATGCGCAGTACTCGCAACACTGATGATGCAAATGCAATCCTTAGGGAAGCTGCTGATTTATTTGAGTCAATAGGAAAGGCCGATTCTGCGGCAGAGTGTTTTTCTGACGTTGGCGATTATGAAAAAGCGGGTATGGATTTGGTTTCTGTTACCGTTAGCTGATTAGATTCTGCCTTCATTTTATGCGTCAGGAGCATACTGTATCAGAATTTTGAACCTTAATAGATTTTAGTATTACTTGAAGTTTTGGATGAAGGCTGGAGTGCTTAAAGGGATATGGGAATTACATGTCATCATTTTAAGTTGTGATGATATGCTGCAAATTGGTTAGTTTCTGGATCATCTATCCTTATGATTTGGATAGTGTTAAAAATGATTATGAAAAACAATTTGAGAGAATTAATATTGATATAATCAAGTGTACGCTCATCATAGAAATAGGTCTATAAACTTTACTAGATATTGTAATGTGTCCTGTTACTATTACTTGAGCTTATTTTCTAATTTCTATAACTAGCTGTGACATGGAAAATGGATTTATCTACTCTACTAATTTGGAGAATATAACATGTAAATGACTGGTAAGTTCTTTATGAACCGATGGATAAGAATTTTCACAATTTCACCTTCATGAGTACTTTTAAATTATACTTATATTTAATACATAAAACTGTCCGTGACATAGAAAATGGTTGTATATACTCGAAATAATTCTGAAGAAAATCAAAAAATTGACAGTAAGTTAACTGGGGACAGGTAAGAATTTGGAGATTTTCCCCATACTGCGTTTGAATTTGTAGGATGGCAGGAGCGAGATGAGATAGAGAACAGGATGTCAAAAATTATTTGTAGTCCACATAAGTTTAAGATATTTTAATCTCTAAATAATTAATTATTTTACTGTTTACAGGTAAGCTTTACTTGGAGAAATCTTGTGATCCTGATTTAAAAAGAGCAGGGGATTGTTTTTCTCTAGCAGGATGCTGTGAGCTTGCAGCACAAGTCTATGCAAGGGGTAATTTCTTCTCCGACTGTTTGACAGTTTGTGCAGAAGGAAGATTGTTCGATGTTGGTTTGGATTACATTCAACACTGGAGACAAATTGAAACTACTGCTGCTGGAGTGATTAGAAGGCATGAACTTGATAAAATTGAACAGAACTTTCTGGAACGCTGTGCTCTTCATTATTATCAACTTAAAGATACTAGATCCATGATGAGATTTGTTAAAGCTTTTCGGTCAATGGATTTGATGCGTGAATTCTTAAGGTCTTCAGGTCTATTTGATGAGCTCCTTTTGTTGGAAGAAGAATCGGGGAACTTTCTGGAGGCAGCAAACATTGCAAAGCTAAGGGGTGATATTCTTCTTGAGGCTGATCTGCTAGGGAAGGCTGGTAAATTCACCGGAGCATCTGAACTAATACTTTTCTACGTACTTGCCAACTCTCTTTGGACTTCGGGAAGCACAGGTTGGCCCTTGAAGCAGTTTACACAGAAGGGAGAACTTCTAATAAAAGCGAAGTCATTTGCAAAGAATGAGTCAGACAACTTTTATGAATTTGTCTGTACAGAAGTTGATGTCTTATCAAATGAACAGAGTAACATTTTCACAATGATGACTAATTTGAATTTGACCCGCAGACATAAGAGTATAAGGGGTGAAATATTATCTTTGAGGAAAATTCTAGATGCTCATTTTGAATTGAACTCCTCAAAATATGTGTGGCAAGATGAAGTAATTGTAGATTCTGCAAAGTACATGGAGGGATTGGTCTTTAAAAATCAGGTTTCTGTAGACACGCTGGTTTACTTTTGGAAATGTTGGAAGGAAAAGATTTTTAACATTTTGGAGTATCTTGCATGTATTGATGTTCGTGAGTATAAAAACTATGGGCAATTTGCTTTCAACTTTTTGGGTGTATGGAAGCAGATTTCTAACATGAATGAGATTTATCTTTTGCTCAACCCTGATGCTGACTGGGTGAAAAAAATGGGTACAAATTTTCTTAAGAGGAATGGAAAACTGGTATCTGTTGATGTTCACCCAATAATTTCTGCTGCTCGGAGTTATTGGTGTTCAGAATTACTTTCTGTTGGTATGAGGGTCTTAAACAATCTGGAAGCCCTTCATAGATTCTCTGTTAAGAATACAATTTCCGTGTTCTGTCAAAGCAGGTCTCTTACCCTCATCTATGAGGTCGCCAAATTGCTTTCAGATTCGAAGTTTTTGAATCACAGTTATGGTAATTTGAAAGCACTAGAGAAGTTTGTCAGATTTTCATTTCAGCACTTCAATGACTATGTGTTTCCTCTAGATTGGCGGAAATCACTGACAGAGAACATGGTTTCTCTGAGACAAACTGAGGTTTCTCGTTGTCTGCTGAAAGAGACAATACATGAAAACATTAGACGGAATGGTAGGCTGACATACGGGCAACTTGGAAGGGTTGCAGTTATGATCCTGGGATTGGGAGTGCTAGATATTGAACTGCGTGAGGAAATTACAAGAAAAATTGATGATAATTCCCCATGGAAGGTGTTCATCGAGTGCTTCTGTGTGAATATAGGGCCTCAACTTCCCCAAGGGTCTGTTGCAGGAAATGTGCCTGAATCACTGAAAAAGGTGTATGTCTTATCAAAGTTCTATGAAGCTTTGGAAGATACTTACAATGCAAACTGGAGAAGTGAAACTGATTATATATCTCCTAGTTGTTTCTTATATCTTGTTCAGCGCCTTCTTATCTTGTCATCGTACCACAAAGGATACATATTTTTGACAAGATCATTTTTTCTTGAGTGGTTTCTCTTTCAGGATGGAAACACAATCCAAAATTTGAGTGTAATGCCTGATGTTAAACCATCCCTGAGAAACATCAATGATTTTATTGCGCGGGTTATTAATCAGCTTCTTTTCAATAGGGAGGAAACAAAGGAATGGATCAGAAAATCTAATACAAATGTGAAGGATTACTACCCATTGCTGGTACTGAGGTTGATTAGTATGTTATGTTTGCTTCATTTGAACTCTGGGAAGTATGTAGACTCACTTATTAATTGTTTGCGTACCAGCTTTATAGTAGAACAACTACCCCAGGCATTCTATGGAGTGCTTCGGAAAAGTAAGAAACAAAATGTTCTTGCAAATTTAAATGTGTTTGCTGAGGCATTTGAAAAGATTGATGATCCCCTGGTAATTGTGAGGCTGCGGAACGATTCTTTTCAAATTTCATGCCCCAATGCATTTTTGGTAGATTTGATGGTCTACAGGCACAAGGAGGATGTAGTCAAAACGATGTTTCCGAAGAAAGTTGAGAGTGTGATCAGTGAAGCTGCATCTGTTGAAGAAGCGACTAACTCTTGCAGTGAAGTATTTTCGTCAAGTGTTTCTAGCGTTAAGGATTCAAACTTTACAGCAGTGGCTGGTCATGTGTCGAATTTTAAGCTGAATAATGAAGTCAACCTTCCATTGGGTTATAACAACATGTTGGAATTGTTTGATACTTTGCTGTTGACTGAAAATGAAAAAGATCGAGATACACTTTTGTCAAATGCTCAAAAAATGAAGGTAAACTGAATTGTCTCTTGACTTCAGAATCTAGTATGTAATCAATTTTCACTACGAATTTATCTAATTTCTTTTCCCCTCTTCAGGACTCTGTAAACAAAGGGATTCAATTCTTAAATGCAGCTGGGACTGAACCCTTGCATGTAAAGCCTTCTAATAAAAATCTGTTCAGTGAAGTGGTAGATGAATTGGAGCAACTTTCTACTGCACTGGATAGGAGGTCTGTTTATATACAGAACTTCTTACCTCATACATTTCCTTCTCTTCTCTGCATTTCTAATTTTGTGAGTGTCTGCATTTATTAGGGTGTTCTCTGTTCTGTTTACATATGTTTATGAGTATATTCTAAAAGGTGTTTTGTATTCAGGATCTAGTAAAGTAATTTAGAAAAATAATTAAACCCTTTCTTTTGCTCTTTCCTACTCCACAGTGAGCCAGAACTTGTGAAGAACATATCAGTTATTGGTCAACTTTCACAGAGAGTTCTGTCTAGAAGACCAAAACTTGAGCACATCTTGAGTCAGCTGATCTTACCACACAACACAAATGTCGTTGCTGAGGAATTAAATACTAGCAGGGCTTCAGGCAATCAGAGTGAAAATGACAATGATTACAATTATGAGGCATCCGAAGATAAGAAAGCTGATAAGAACTTGAAGGCTTCAGAAGCTACCATCACTTCTGGAACTGGAACCAGTATCCAAGAAACCAAAAGCAAGGGCAAGAAAAATAACAAGCCCAAGAAACACAAGGGGGGGAAGAGGACCAAGAAATGGTGACATGCTTTCTGATAAATTTTCCTTAGGTATTCAGACGTTGTTACATGTGATGTTCAAATTGTCTGGCTGATGAACTTCAAAGTTTACAATTATCTATTCGATATGTTGAGCATCCTGATGGTAATATCTGTAATTATTTTACGAATAGTAACTTTTACCCTCCTTTCTCGGCAGGTTAGATCCATGGGATAATCATGGAGGCCTGTGGAGAAATTACTCATTGTACAACATAACGAAGCTGATACTTTTGGCGTGTGCAAACTGGCAGTAGTTGCTTTTTTTTTATATGTAGGGAGCTTCAAAATGTAAGTTGCAAAAGCAGGTTGTAATTAAATGGTTAATTGGTTATTGTGGTGATTATAAAAAATTTAATGAGTTGTGTTTAGTTAACTTTGGTCTTCATTTCATGGAATTCGAAAATTCAGTTTTCGAAAAGGTAATAGCAAATTAATATTTTCAAGGTGTTAATGAAAATGAACTTTGGTCCTTAAAAGGCAATGAAGAATATCTGTAAATGAAAGATCTTGTCAAGCGAGGCTCTAGCTAGTTCTTGGAGCCTGTTTCCTTAAATAATTATTTTCTTACCTGTCATCTTTCCTTCTTTTTTTTCTTTTTTTTTGACTACTTAAATAAAAGCGTTATAGCTATACTAGTACGCTCTACTGACAACAACCATGATGGGGAAGGTGATTGATGATCAAATTGATTTACCTTAGAAGACATTTGTAAGTGCTTGCTCATTTCAGCTCAAATGAGATAAAAACCAAGACTCCATCGAGAACAAAAAGAAACTAAAAAAGAGATACTTTGATCACATCGAGGAATAATAAACCTTCAAATCTCAGATATTTATAGTATGACCATGGAAGTAAGCAAGGTTGTCAAGATTGAGACCTTAAACAAGATCGTTAAACGGGACAAGATCTACTCGTAAGATCGAATATAGTATCAAGATCGGAAGATCTTACAAATTTTGTAAAATAGTTATTAGAATAATATCGATAAACATAAATTATTATAAATATGTGTAATTTGTTATAAACAAATATAAATCTCCAAATATGTTTTTCTCTAAAGAAAAATATTCTCCAATTTCATCAATAATATAAAAGAACTACTAAAAAAGAGTACAAGTACAAACATGAAACATCCAATACAAACATCAAATTCATAGCATTAATTTCATAAACACCTAATCCAAACATAAGTTCATAAACAAAAAATCCATACAAAGAATCTTAATACCACAAAATTCAAATTCAATTTGCAAAATTTAGTCTAAACCAAAATTAGTCCCTTTGTCATAAACATCACAATTATCTTCATCACCACCACCATCACCGCTTTTCCTGTCATCATCACCATTGCCATTGTCATCATTATAATCATTGCCATCTTCATTGTTAACGGAATTTCCACATTCATCACTACCAACACTCATGACTTCATCAACTTCATTATCACTACCTACAACACCAACATCATCCTCTACTCCATAATTTGTAGATCCATAGGTCCCTCCTCCACTTTGCACTTCATCTTTATCTAATGGGGCATATATATCAATCACATCATCATTGGCATTAGAAGAACCATCAAAAACACATAGCCATTCATTTGATGAAGAATTTGTAAGATCTTCTTTCGGAGTTAACCATTCATCATCTGAGGAGAGATCATCCAATTTGAAGATTGGATCCAAATATTTTTTGGTTTGCCTTTCATTGAACTTGCAATTGTACATGACAAAACACTAAATCATTCATTCTCTTTTGATTCAAATGGTTCCGTTTCTTTGTATGCACCTAAAAAAGTTGTGAATAATTTATAAGAGATCAATACTAGAAACAATAATTATATAAACAAAATAATAGATACTATCAATTTATATATTGCCATCTCTAATGCACTCTAATTACATTCACATCTAAAAGAGCTACAAGTTAGGCTTAAGATCTGAATGACAAACTTTTGAAACTCAAGACATTCGTCTCCATAAGAATCCCACCATTTAGCTGAAGCTTTTTTTTTTATCTCTCATTGCCTTTGTAGCTGAGATTCCAAATAATCCTTTAGCATTTTTGAACTTTTCAAGTTGCAAGTCAATTATATTTCTCTCTTTTGAATCTCGAACCAATCTTTTCAAGCAACCATAAAGTCCACATTTAACTTCATAATCAACTTTGAAGTTAGGATTATAATGATATTGAGGATTTAAGTAGTAAGCTACAGCATGCTTAGGCTTATGATGATGCATCTCCCATCTCTCATCAATAATGTTCCAAATAGGTTCATACCTATAAAGGTTAATTAGAAATTTAGAATTAATTGACATAAAAAATAATATGAAAATATGTGAAGTTACAAGTTTAAGAAACAAAAGCCAACCTTTTTTTAACATTGCCAAAGTTCAATTGTATTTTTTCTTTTGCCCAGTCCATTTCTTCATAAATGAATCCTATAGCCGGTTTCCCTTTTGAATCCATTAACCTTAGCACTTTAATAAGAGGATTAGTAGCCTTAATATATTCAACAACTTTCTTCCAAAAGTCATTGTTTAGAACAGTTCTTGCAACTTTCTTTCCCTTTTATGTGGTTGAAGAAATGTTTGCTTTCCACTTTTGAGAAGAAAACATTCTCATTAATGCTACTTTTAATTCATAAAGACACCCCAAAGTCAAGTATGAAATAGCAAACCGGGTCGCAGCAGGTCTAATTATGTCTCTCCCTTTGGTGAAACTCCTCAATATAGCAATGAGCATGTTTCTACCATTGATGTATATGGTAATTTGCTTTCCTTCAATGGTCACAAAATGTATCTTTAATTTTTTGCAAAATCCTCCAATATCAAATCAATGTAGTTGTGCTGCACACATTGTCCAATATAAGCTCTTTCTTTTTTTCATCAATATTTTACATTCTGCTTTGTAGTTTGCTGCATTATCAATAATCACCTGCACCACATTCTGCTCCTCAATCTTCTCCACAACATTATCTAACATCTCAAAAATTTTGAAAGGAGTTTTAAAGAAGTTTGATATGTCCACTGATGATAAAAAATATAGTCCATTTCAAACTATTGACTAAGAAATTGCATATAGAATGTCTTTTCCTATATGTCCAACCATCATTTAATAGAGCACATGCTGTTTTTTTTTTTTTTTTTCATTCTAGTTTGTAGTCCTTGAGAAGACTCATGGTTTTACTTACTTCTATCTTCAAGAAATTTTCCCTCAATTCATGACAAGATGGACCTTTGAGCCCACAACCATACCTCTCAATTGGTTTCAACATTTCAGCAAATTTAGGATTTTTCACCCAATTAAAAGGGATAACACTTGTGTAGAAAAATTGAGCTATCTTCGAATATGCTTATTCTCAAAAATCCTTTTTGACCTGTTGATTCATTTTTGTTTGTGTTTTTTTGCTTCCAACCCCACTAGAATTTTGCACAAAATATCACTTAATTTATTTCCCTTTCCCTTTACTTGTTCGCATAATTTCTACCTCTTCCATATCACCTTCACTATCTTCTAAAATTCTCATTTTTTGCATTTTCCCTTCTAATTTATCCAAGACAGTTCTCACTTTATTTTTCGCATCATCCGGAATACTTACAGATGCCATTATATCTTCCCCGGTGCTTGCAAGGTGGTGCTTGAATCAAAAAATTCCACTCGTTACAATCAATAAGCAGTATTTGCATTTTAATTTTCTCTTGTTTCCTTCAACTAGGATATCTTGTTCCCAACCTACATCAATTCTGCTTCTCGGAGCCTTTTTTCTACCCTTAGATGAACTAGATGAAGATATTTTCCTTTAAAACAAGGAGTCATCAACAAATCAAATACATGACCATCATCAAATTAACATCAAAGTAATAACAAATTTTTATCCAACAAATCAAAATTAAAAGGAAGTAAAGAATAAAAAAAAATAAAAAAATCCAAACCACAAAATGAAAACATAAGCTTAAGTTGGGGGCACAAATTGTAAGCAGCCACAATACTATATGGAGCAAGCTTGCATAATGTAACATCATCTGAAGCATTTGTAGTGTATAAGCTTTTAGTATATATATATATTTTAAGCATTTGTGGATGCTTTTAGTTTTTTTAAGAAAGCATGCATGATAACCAAGGAAAAAAAAAATGAATCTTGTATAATCAAGGTGAGAAATTAGCTACTTAAAGTTGGTGAGAAAAGATGTTGATGATATAATTACTAAATTCAATAGATGAAACTAATAGCAATAACCAAAGAGATATCTCAAATTATTTTGAATTTTAGCCCAAACCATCAATTGAAATCAAAATCATACATGATATATTGACATCTTGAATGAGAATCCTTGACAAATGGCCATATATAATACACTATATATACACTTGTCAAATGGTACATAAATACATTACACATATTAAACAAGATGACAGTTTTTTTTTTACATTACATGATAATCCCCAATCAACCAGAAATAATAATAATTAAAAGATACCTTCTTCATTCAAATTAAGAAATCCACTTGCAGGGGTATTCGACAATGCCTTGCAGCCTTGCCCACTCTTCCCTTGCTCTGCAAAGGAAAGCAGATAGCCTATTCACTATGCAATTGCAAGTTAAGCTACCAATATTGCTTCAGAACTTCGATCTGTAGGGTGTGGGTGATCTTCCAACTTTGAGAGATGAAGAATGGATGAGGAAGAGGTCTACCTTCTGAGCATCAAGGGTTTGATAGAATCAATGGTTCAATTCCAAAATACCCATATTACCTTCAAAATCAATTTGGGTCTCTGATGCCTAACTAAAAATTCGATCCATCTGGCTTTCTAAGGAATTATTCAATTCATCACCAACTCGTGAGTTCACGATCTTGTTGCCCAATTAAAAATTCGATCCATCTGGCTTTCTATGGAATCATTTTATTCACCACCAACTTGTGAGTTCATAATCTTGCTGTTGAGTTTTGCAGATGTTGATTTTGATGCCGTGACGGCTCGATATGGTGGTGCTAGATCATAGGATCATACGATCTTACATTCCAAAGCAAGATCTTGACAACACTAGAAGAAAGGCAATAGCTTCCAGTTTGAAACTAGGAAGGTGAAGGCTACCTTTTCAAGTGTATCGTTTTGGCCCTTTGAAAATCTTATTCAGGCAATACATTGGCGGTCACTTTCTTTCTTCTCTTACCAAAATCGAACTTACGGCCACTAGTGAGGTTCCGAGGTATAACATCAATATTTTCTCGAAAATAGCTCTTTTGAAGATGGGGACTGTGGAGAGGTATGCCTTTAAGTCCCTGAAATGAGATGGTGAGGAGGTATGCATTCTTCAATCAATTTAAAAGTCTGCATTAGAGTCATTAAAAAAAAAAAATAATAATAATTAAAAAAAAACCACCTTGAGATAGTTAGGGATTCTATAATGGGAAAAACAATGACATAGTACCAAAATCCCTAAAAAAAAGAATTGTATTAAATAATAGAAGCATATATAAACAATGACATAATACCAAAAAAAAAAAAAACCTAAAAAGAAAATAAACAAGAGACACTATAATAAGAAAAACAATGTAAAGTAAACTAAGGAGACTCCCTTTTACAAGTTAAACCTATCTAAGTTTATGAAACCCTAGTTTATCTTGACTCCAAACTTCATTATAAGAATTTGGCTAGATAAATTTGAAATTCATGATCAAGATAGGGCATGGTTTTCCATCCAACCAGTTCCATTTGCTTCACGATACATATGAGTTAAGGAATGAAATAAGTGAGATGACTTAATTAAGGATGAACCGAATCAAGTAAGATAGGTTCCATGGAGGATCAGTTGTGTTGGATAAAATCCCTACCAATACTTTTGAATCACTTGCCATATCAATATGCAAAGCAGCCACATATAAAATTGTAAGGCCATCCAAATAAAGCTTTTTTGCTTTAGCTTCCATGTTAGTACACACTACATAATGGCATGAGAAAGTAGTAAGACAAGATCCATTATGGTTCCATTAGGTTGCACAATGGGCAAGAGCTAATCATGAAATAACAGGTCTCTCTTTGGTGTGAGCTTAGGTAACAAGGAAGAGATCCATAACTTAACTGATGTAGAACCAACTAATAATATAATTGAAGGGACAAATTAAAAAGGACAATTTATAAATTCAACAAAAACTTTTTTACAATGTAATACTAGGGGTCATTATATAGACTCCCTCTAAACCCTAATGGTATAAAAGATAAATACTTAGAGTCCTTATAAGAAGGAAATCCTAATAATGAAAGATAAATATAGAATCTTAATAAAAAGGAAACTAATAATTGTTGGGAAATATAAGGTAATGCATCACATGCATACGCAACACAAATTAAATTTTTTTCTAATCAAGAACATAGATATTCAATTATATATGTTAAACCCAAAGTGGAGGATCTAATATTTGAGATGGAACTGGACAATTTTTATTGGGCTGATGGTATGAGGGTGACAGCGAGATAGTGATCCTGGTGGTGTTGGCGGGAATTATCCAAGCTGAACTCCTTCTTGTAAGAATAAGACGATATCAGAGGTTGAGGATTTTTCCCAAAAATCCTCTGATGGTATAGTCAGAGCTATTCAACTAAATAGTAAAATCTGATTGTTCTGCCTTACCTTCAAAGTTGGAGCTACTTTATATAGTCTGTTGTAGCCGTAGTCCGTTATTATTCTGTCATTAATTTCCAATGGTTGTTTGATGGATTAACTTCTTCAATGGTCTTCTTTAATTGCAGCAACGAAAGCTCCTTGTGTTTTATTACTTTATTCTACCGCTATACATTTATCTCCCAATACGTTAAACTAATTAACCTTTAATCTTTGCCATGTGTCCTTTTTATATTGGATGCAATATATTGTGTATTAACATTATTTCCCCCAAAGGAAGTGCGTGTTGAAATAGACTTTTTTTTTTTTTTTTTTGCAAACTCGGTATGGCCGAGCTCCCTTGAGCTCGGTCACTTAGGCCAAGCCCCATTGAACTCAGCCTCTACTATCCAGGCCAAGCTCGATGGAGCTCGACCGCGGCCATCCAGGCCAGGCTCGATAGAGCTCAGTCACGACATCCAAGCTGAGCTAGATAGAGCTCAGTATCACCCATCCAGGCCGAGCTCGATGGAGCTCGGCCGCTGCTATCCAGGCAGAGCTCGATGAAGCTTGGCCACGGCCATCCAGGCCGAGCTCCATCGAGCTCGCCACTCCATGCGCTCGACTGTTCCAGGTGAGCATGGAGCTCGGCCATACCAAGCTGAGCTTAACTCGGCCACACCAAGCTGAGCTCACACCACCCCAAGCTTAAGGGAGTTCAGTGTGATTGAAGCCATCCTCTTCCTTTTCCTAGCTTCATGGGGCCGTGCTGGTGTTTTCTATCCTTATGGAAATTTCTAAATGAACATATGGGCATTCAATAATGGAAAGTCTCAATGAAGGTTCTAGATGGATTTTATATAGAGTGGGGGGGAGGCTTGGGTTAAACAGGTGTAAGGCACGTGGGGGATGTCTTACAACTAATTGACTATAAAAAGGGGTGGGGTTCTTACGATTTTTAAGATGTTTTGTGGGAGAGCTAATAGTAGTGTTGTGTGAAGGGGCTGATTGTTTTGCATTCTTGGTGCACACTTCGTCCGATTGTCTTCATTAAAAAGGTACGAGCTCTCATCTCTTATTTTTTATGTAAAGATGACTCGGGTTTGTGTGAGTATCAAGAGAGACCCTCCTTGTCCTCGTCCACTTCAGATGATGATGATGCGGGACTCTCTACCAGGGGATGATACTGGCTCCCAAAGCCCTTATTTTTCTTCAGACTGTTATGAGGAATCTGATGTTGATGATGTATACTTTACTCCCGAGGTGAATCATGTTGCCATTCGGAGGCTAGTAAGCTCTTTAGATGTTAATCAACTGGGCGTTCTACAGTGGTGTTATACATCTAGGCGAGGAAATGCCTTGAAGTTTAATGTGGCTGGTGACTTTCGTCCTTGTGATTCCAATCCTGACCAAATTTGTCTATGTAATGCATATGGTGTTTGTCCAGCTCAAATTACACCTAAATAGAACTAGATTTGTTATGGGGTTTATAAGCTTGTGCCACTTACTTGAGATTACTCCTTCCTTGTTGGTCTTTAAGCATTTATTTTTCACAAACAGGAGGCCTGGGGGTTGGTTTTATTTTGCAGGCCTTAAACCTTCATTATTTGAGTCTTTTCCTGATAATAGCAAAGGTTTTAAGCCCAAATATTTCTTTGTCTTTCCCTCATCTCCAACTGGTTTGCTGCATGGTTGGGGAAAAATCAATCTAGACAAGATAACCCTCATTGTCCTAGTCCACTAAAGGGAAACCACACCTTAACGTCGAACAGATAACCCGTCTACATAAAATTCGCTATTATTAATCTAGACAAGATGGAAATAGATACGATATTAGTTTTCTTTTGGACAGTGCCTAGCTTGTTACTTTGGGTTTGTCATCGCTTGCTCAGAGTGACGTCTTTGAGACTATGTCTTGAAATTTTTTTGATACTTGAACACAGTGATGTTTTGTTGTCTTATCGTTTTTCCAGATCGTGAGATGGGTCACATGGTTCAAGCTACTAATGAGGAGCCTGCTGCTCGAAGGCGAGAGAAAAGAAGGCAGAAAAAGGCTGAAATTAAAATTGCAAGTAGAAAGTCAGCTCGAACAGATAGTAACTCATCATCTTGAATTACCGAAGATGGGACGGAGATTTTTACAATATCTCCTCCATTTAGCAGGCCTGCAGCCAGTGTCGTTTGTGCCATCCGGGATGAGTTGGGTGCCACCACCTATTCCGAGTTCAACTCGGGATGTTTTATTTGGTGCAAATGGTGTTTCTTTACAGGTCCGTTCCTCCGCACGAAGTGCTAGGGTGCTCTTCTAGTGCTTGTCTGCAGGATGTTAAATATGGTGCTTATCGTTTTGTACGAGGGGGTATTTTGGATGGGGATAAAGCTATTATGGACCAAAATTCCATAAAAGAAAACTATATGTTTGGCTTGCATGCATTGACCAAGTTAAGATCTTTGGCTATCCGTCGTTGTCATATCTTGTTTGCCTAACTTTCATTTTCTTTTGGCAAGGAACTCAATCTTTGTCTTTGGCTTATGACCAAGTACGAGACATGGAATCTGATTATTTGGATACTGAACGGCATCTGAAAGATACTCAGTTAAGCTTGGGTGGAATAGAAGAGAAAGCTATTCGTGCCGAGAAAAAAGAAGAAGAAACCAGAGCTGTTTGTAGTGTCCTTGAAAACAGCCTTACTGCTTCTGAGGAATGGGGCCAGAAAACCGAGCAAGAGTTAAGGATGGCTCAATAAACCATTCAAGATGTCCATTCTAGGTCAACTTCGTGCTCAATGGATTGAAGAATACAAAGCCTCTATTAAGTTCAGGAAGCTTGTTTTGGATGAGTGTGATGCTTTTTATATCCAAGGCTTTGTTGAGTAAAGAGAGAAAGCTATCACGATTGATCCTAATTTCCCTGTGAAGAGGTTGAAATACGTTGGGGAAGATGATGAAGCTGAACTTTATGAAGACGAACAAGGTGGGATAGATGCTAATCAACCACCAAACTGAATATGAAGTAGTGTTTGGACTTGTCTTTTATTATGAACTATTTTGTACTATTGCTGTGGTTTCCTGATTTCAGGCATAGCTCGTAGTCTATGCTCAGTTTGCCTTTCTTTGTTAATGTACGCTTGGATTTATGTATTTTGGTGAACTCTTGGCTTGGCAATTTCTGTACTTTGAACTCTTGGCCCAATTTTGATGAGTCATGGTTGCTCTGAATATTTAACGGGTGTGCTCATTAGCTCTGCTCTTGGCCTAAGTTTGATTAGCTCTGGGTAACAAGCCCTTGGCTCTCAATTTATGTCACTTTTTGGCGAGCTCTTGGCTCTGAGCGCTCTGGCTCAATTTCGATGAGCTCTTAGCTCAATTTTGACGAGCTCTTAGCTTAATTTTTGTGAGCTTTTGGCTCAATTTTGTGAGATCTTAGCTCAATTTTTGTGAGCTCTTAGCTCAATTTTTGTGAGCTCTTGGCTCAATTTCTGGCGAGCTTTTGGCTTAATTTTTTGTGAGCTCTTAGCTCAATTTTGCAAGCTATTAGCTCTGGTGAGCTCTTGGCTCACAGGAATTTGAAAATTAAAAAATGTTAGAAAATGAATTGTAATTTATTCGAGTTTTGAAAAGAAATTACAAATTACTGATAATACTTCCTGAGATATTGCGCATTCCAGGTGCGTGACAGAGTTTCTCCTTCCATATTCATTAGTTTGTGAGTTCCTGGTCGAACTATCAAAATGATTTGATATGGTCCCTCCTAAGGCCTTTTGAGCTTCCCCTCATAGTTGTCCCTATTGGAGAATTTATTTAATAGAAGGTCTCCCATTTGAAATTCTCTCGGACGAACTTTTGAGTTGAAATACTGAGCTGCCTTTTTTTGGTAAGCGGCAATTCGAATACCAGCGGCTTCTCTCATTTCCTCAATAAGATCTAAATTTATTCTAAGTCCATTTTCATTATCATGCAGGTTTCCGTATTGTCTTGTTCTGTTCTCAAGGATGGAATACCAATTTCCACAGGGAATAACAGCTTCAGTACCAAAGGTTAGACTGAAGAGTGTTTCGCCTGTTGTTGAACGAGCTGTGGTTCTATAAGACCAAAGGACCTAGTGGAGTTTTTCCTCCTAATCCATATTGTGTCTTTCTATTTTTTTGGTTAACCCCTCCATGATAGCTTTATTAGCTGCTTCTGCCTATCCATTGCTTTGAGAATACCCTGACTGAAGAGAATCTGATCTCAATGTGCAGCTCTTTGCAGAATTCTTTGATGATTTTGCAATCAAATTGTGGTCCATGATCAATGATTATGGCCTATGGTATTCCGTATCGGAAGATTATATTTGCCCAGATAAATTTTCGGGCTGCTTCTATCGTGATGTTCTTGTACACCCCGAGCTCAATCCACTTGGTGAAATAGTCAATCATAGCAAGGATAAACTTAGAAACCTTTCCTATTTTTGTCATTGGGAATGGACCAAGAATATCCATTACCCTATGTTGCAAAAGGCCATGGTGTACTTATTGGGGTAAGGGGAACTATGGGCTGCCGAGGTACTCGAGTTGCGAATTGACAATTCTCACATTTTTTTTAACCCATGTTTTAGAGTCTTGGTGTAATGTTGGCCAGTAGTATCTTGCTCTCAAGATTTTATGGGCAAGAGCCTTAGAGCCTATGTGGGATCCATAGACTCCCAGATGAACTTCCTTAAGTACATAAGCTGCTTCTTCCTAGGTTCAAACATTTTAGGTATGGCAATGCATTAGATCTTCTGTAAAGGTTTTGGCTAATGATAGAATACCTTGCTGCTTTACTTCGGATTGCTCTTGACTGAGATTCATCTAGCAGAAGTTTTCCGGTTTGAAGGTATTGAAAAATGGGTGTGATCTAGGAGCTCTCTAGGTTTGTGGCACAAACTTCCCGTTCAACTTCATAACTTGGCCGTTCAACGGTCTCAGTAAAAATGTGATGAGTGGAAGAGCGTTCTTCTCGCATTTTTGACAAAGAATCTGCGGCTGTGTTTTCTAAACGAGAAATAAGTGTGATGGAAACATCAAAAAAATCTTTCTTTAGATCATTGACTTGCTGTAAGTACTTACTCATAATGATGCCTTTAGCCTCATATTCCCCCATCATTTGACAAACAACCAACTTGGAGTCACTGAATATTTTGAGGTGGGATACGGAGATTGCTTGGGCCAATTTCATTCCGGCTATTAGGGCCTCATATTCTGCTACATTGTTAGAGGCTCCAAATTGTAGAGTTAGGGCGCACTGTATCAACGTTTCATCTGGACTTTGTAGAATCAGGCCCACTCCAAAACCTTGTTTATTTGAGGATCCGTCCACATATAATGTCCAGATGTTATTAACAATATGTGGGGAAGAAATGTTGCCCTCTGCTGCATTTGACTGGTCTCCAGTTGTCAACTTGACTAAGAAGTCTGCTAAGGCTTGGGCTTTGATCGTGGACCGTGGTAAATACTTGATGTCAAATTCACTGAGTTCAACAGATCAGCTGATCATCCTGGCCAGAAGTATCTGGCTTATGAACTTTAATCATATGTGCTTGAAAATATGCTCTGAGTTTTCGAGCTAAAATGAGTACAGCAAATGCCATTTTTTCAATAAGGGAATAGTGTGTTTCTGGCCCCTTAAGAAGCTTGCTGACATAATAAACAGGTTGTTGCTTTCTATTATTCTCTCTGACAAGAACAGAACTGACTGCAACTGGCGAGACTTCCTAGGTACAATGCAAGTGTTTCACCTTTCTCTGGTCTACCCAAGACTGGTACTGTTGTCAAGTATTTTTTGAGTTCAACAAAAGATTTTTCGCATTCATCTGTTCATGTAAATGCCCTGGTTAAGGTTTAGAAGAAAGGATAACATCTGTCAGCTGACCGGGACATAAATCGGGCTAAGGCTGTGACCCGTCTTGTCAACCATTGTACTTCTTTTGTTGTTTTGGGGCTCTTCAATTTGAGGATAGCTTTTATCTTGTTTGAGTTTACTTCTGTTCCTTTGGCTGTCAACATGAAGCCTAAAAATTTGCCTTCAATCACTCCGAAAGTACATTTGGTAGGATTAAGTTTCATTCCTTGTTTATTAAGCACGGAAAAAGCCTCTATCAGGTTAGAAATGTGTTCCTGGGCTGATTTGCTCTTAACGAGCATGTCATCGACATATACTTCCATGTTGCATCCAATCTGAGATTTGAAAATCTTGTTGACTAGTCTCTGATACGTGGCACCTGCGTTTTTTAAACTGAAAGGCATTACTTTGTAATAATATGTGCCCTTCTCGATTATAAATGAAGTTTTCTCCTGATCTTCTTCAGCCATGAGCATTTGATTGTAGCCAGAATATGCATCCATAAAACTTAGTAGCTCATTTCCTGTCGCACTGTCTACCAGCCTATCAATTTGGGGTAAAGGATAGCTGTCTTTTGGACATGCTTTATTCACGTCTGTAAAGTCTACGCACATTCGCCATTTCCCGTTTGGTTTCTTCACCATAACAACATTGGACAGCTAATTAGGATAGTCGACTTCTCGAATAAATCCTGCTGCTAGAAGCTTGTCTACCTCCTCGTTAATGGCTCTTTTCCTTTCTAGAGCGAAATATCTTTTTTTTGGTCTAACCGGACGCATGTTAGGATTTGTGTTGAGTTTGTGAGAGATTATTGATGTGCTTATTCTGGGCATGTCAACTCCAGTCCAGGCAAACACCTCTTTGTTTTTTATCAAGATCTGGGTGAGTTATGCTAGGGTGTCCGAGCTCATGTCTGTGCCTAGAAGAACTGATTTATCGCTATTTCCTGTAAATAGTTGGATTGGCTGAGTGACTCTAATAGAATCTTCATTTTTCCAACCATCCTTTATTGCCTTGCCACCTTCTGATTCCCTCAAATTGTTCCAACGCCCTCTGGACTTAAGAATTTCAAACATACGTGCCAAGATGAGGGGATTGCCCTTGCTGAATTAAGGAATGGCCTCCCCAGTATGACGTTATAGGATGATCTAGCTTTCACAATGCAAAATGTTGTCATAATTATTTTCCTGTACCTTTTGTCTTCTAACGTAACATGAAGTTCAATTATTCTTTTTGCGATCACCTGCTCGCTGTTGAATTCTACCAAGGCTCCCTGGAATGGTCTTAGCTTATCTTTGGCAATTCCCATTTGTTCCAAAAAATTGTAATACACTATATTTGCTAAATTGCCGTTATTAATTAGCACACGATTGACTGAGAAATTAACAATATTGGTATTAATTACCAATGCATCGTCATGTGGAGTTTCAACCCCCTTGTAAATCTTCATCCAAAAAAGGTATTGTTTCCCGAGGGAGTGGATAACTTGGGTTTTTTTATCAACTTCATTTACCATCAACGGTCTTTTTGAATAGCATTTTTGGTCGGCTAAAGTTGGTCCTCCAGAAGCTAAACCACCTGTGATAGTATATATAATACCAACTGGTTCTTCTTTCTTGTTCCTTGGTTGTTAATCTTGGTGTCTTTCTTCTCTAGGACGAACAGTCTTATAATCATCATTATAATCACTCTGTCTTTTATCGTCGTTTCTCATTCTTTTGAATTTGTCACTGGAAGCATGATTCTGAAGATACCCTCGTTGGATTAATTCTTCAATCTGATCCCTCAATTGCTAGTAGTCGTTTGTATTATGGCCAGGTCCCTTATGGAAGTCACAATATTTGTTCTAGGTTAAGGTTTTTGGGGTTTGCTCACTGCTTAGGAGGAGCTTGAAAAAATCCTTTATGTTGTTCAGTAAGAAGGATTTTCGAGGGTGTTTTGTTTAATGGCTGGTAAGCTAGTAAACGACGCGGTGGTGAACGCTGCCTTGGCCTCAGTCCCTCTCTCCTTGAAGGTTCAATTTTTCCATCTTGACGGCGAGGTTTACTTGGGGAATGAGGCCGTTGTCTAGTTTGGCTGTAGGTGGTCATCAAGGCATGTTTAGCTTCTTTTACATTAATGTATTTTTCCACCCGTTGCATTAGTTCTTCTAGACTAGCTGGAGTATGCTTGTTCATATCATAACGGAAAAGAGATTTAGCTTTCAATATTATAATTATAGTATGAGGACTGGCATCACCGACCTCAAGAATTCCATTGTTAAAATGAGCCATGAACTTCTTTAATGATTCAGTGTCTCCTTGCTTTATTTCCAGGAGATTAGTGGCATCTTTTTTTTGTTTCCTCTTTGTCATGAAATGTCTTTGGAATGCTGCCACGAGTTCATCAAAAGATCTTATAGAATTTTGGGGGAGGTGTGCAAACCATAATCTAGATTTGTCTCTTAATGCTGCAACAAAGGCACGACACATAATCTGATATGGAATTCCATGGAGCAGCATTATGATTCTAACCCAGTAACGAAATCATCTGGATCAGAGGAGCCATTATAATGTTCTGATGTAGGTATTTTTAAGCCAGTTGGTATCCGAAAAGATATGACCCTCCTAAGGATGCGAGCTAAACTTCTAGAGATGTACCCTTCAGCTCGGCTAGGCAATTGTTCTACTTTGTCCACTTCTTCCAGCCATTTGTTTCCTTCTTGGCCCGTGAATTCATCTTCATCCTGATTTTGTATCTTGTTTATATTTTCTATCTACTCTTGGTGGCTCAAAGGTTGATTATCAGGAGCGGGGGTGGCCTGGAATTGTTGTTGGGTTACTGAGGTATCGAGCTCTATTATGGATGGTTGGGATGGTGTAGATGTAGCTGTTTGACCGGTTTGGTTGTTTGGTGATTCACGTACTGTTGGTTGATTTTTCATGATCGTAATGGATTAATTACTCGGATTCCCACAGACGGCGCCAATGTTAGACCCAAAGTGGAGGATCTAATATTTGAGATGGAATTAGACTATTTTTATTGGGCTGATGGTATGAGGGTGACGGCGAGATAGTGATCCTAGTGGTGTTAGCTGGAATTATCCAAGCTGAACTCCTTCTTGTAAAAATGAGACGATATCAGAGGTTGGGGATTTTCCCAAAAATCCTCAGATGGTAAAGTCAGAGTTATTCAACTAAATAGTAAAATGTTATGAGCCGGATTGTTCTGCCTTACCTTCAAAGTTGGAGTTACTTTATATAGTTTGTTGTAGCCGTAGTCCGTTATTATTCTGCCATTAATTTTCAACGGTTGTTTGTTGAATTAACTTCTTCAACGGTCTTCTTTAATTGCCTGCAATGGAAGTTCCTTGTGTTTTATTACTTTATTCTATGGCTATACATTTATCTCCCAATACGTTAAACTAATTAACCTTTAATCTTTGCCATATGTCCTTTTTATATTGGATGCAATATATTGCGTATTAACAATATATACATTATAAAAGCAAAAGATTAAAATTAACCTCTTGAAGCTTTTCTCATGCAGTTAGTTTTATTGTTTAGAAGGGATGCTTAGAGTTCCTCCACAAATCGTCCAAATAATTCTCTCAATCAAACACACAAAGTATGACTAATGATTAGTAAGATATTCAAATAAATAAACCTCTAATGAAATAGTTGACACAATTGATGGTTAAAAACCCTTTATCTTTTCGAAAAGGATTCGAAGGGATCGAGTCACCCTTGGGATATGTGCTAGCTTCCACTTAATTGAATTGTTAATGGAGGATTGTCCTTGAAACAAAAACACATTTTCTTTAAGAAAGGGGGTTACGGCTAAGGAATGAGATTCTCAAGAACTATTCTTGTTCACAATCTTTCAAGGATGAGTGTCACCAGTGTCTAGCATATTTTCATTAGCCTTGGCCAAATTCCTTTACTAACATATATATAGATGGATGACTAGGGCTTAAGGACTTATAGTCCTTCCTTGTTTAGGATTTCATTAAACTAAAATCCCAAGGCCTAATGCCTAAAGCTTCTTTAGTAATCCATAACCTCAGGCATCAATAAACAAAGTAATGATCTCATAAACTACAAGCATGTAGATACTGAGACAAACATATGGGTACTTGTTAGTTGAACAAGTACACTGAATTAAACTAACATGAGAAGTCATGTGGAGTCACTACTAATGTCACTACAAGAAAAAATAGTATCAACATTGCCAATTCGTTTTATTAGTTATTTCTGTTTGCAAAAAAATGTACGCTGATAAATTATAAGGAAAAAAATAATGGGCACTGATAATTAAAAAAGGACATTGATATTCATGAAACCTTAGCGCCATTTTCCACGAAGATATCAACCTCCGTTTTGGTAATTATTAGCGTTCATTTTTTTGGACACAAATAACATGTTTTATTTTTTTTTTAAATAATATCATTAGCTCCACTACTTATACCATCAGCATCCATTATTGCAGATGCTGATAATTTTTCACAAATAAAATCTGTGACTTTTCTTCTTTCTTTTCCACTCTCGAAATTTCATATTCTCGGTCTCTCTCTGCTGGTGCTATCTCTTTAGTGCTTTCTCTTTCTGTTGTGGTTGTTGTGTTTGTTAGTGGTCATCAATTCTTGCCCTACCAACTTTGCTTCTCAACCTGCGCCAACCATGTTAGACTTGACGACAAGAATCCTTGCGTTATAACAAGTTCCCAAATGAGGCAAAATAATGTGTGAGATTATCTTTATGTGGTTTGTAAGGAACATTTGTTGTGTAATGGGAGGTAAGTTTCATTGGATCTATTTTTTGAAAAATCAATTAGGGTTTATTTGATTTTTGAGGATTTTGAGAAATGAGTGGATTTGATTAAGTGGTTCTCTTCTCTTTTGTGTATCATTTTCTATCTTGCTTGTTAGGATTTATTAGATATTTAGGGATTTTGAGAACTTTCTAGCTATCTTATTGGTCGGCCTCTGTTGAGAAAGTTCAATAAAGTGGGAAAATGACGGGTGGAGTGAATATAATTATGTTTGCATCTTCAGCTAGGCTATACACCAAAAAAGCAAAGAAGAATAGTTTCCTACCAAGCTTTCTTAGGTGGGTATCTTTTTATTAATTTTCTGAACATGCCTCAGTTTTATTAAAGTAAAAAAGGAAAATTTGATTTGTAGTATTGAGTGTCTCGGGTTGGGGTTTTACAATTTTTCTGTTCAATAATTCTGATATAGACTTATAGTTAATGATTATGTACTTTTATCTTTCTAGCAATGCAAATTTCAAGTTCTATTAGAGTTTGTTTTATTATTCTTTGGTTTTCTTTTTCCATCAGATTCAAAATTTCCTTTTTGTAGGTAAGATATTTTTACTGTTCATGATAAGATATCTTAGAATGTACAAAGAGTTTAGTTTTTCAATCTTGGACATTAACATTTTAGTATCATCAAGTATATTGAGTAATGTATTTTTTCTTGTATTACTTTTTTATGTCATTCTATTTATGTAAATGATTAAAATCTACCATGCCTTTTCATTCGGAAGTATGAAGAACTTCAAATGCTAATGCTTACTCTTTTGTTTATCACATTTTTGTGGCCTATAATATAGTGCCTGGAAAAAGGAGGAGTTGTTGATGGTGATTGTAGGTATCTTGCTTGAAAGATGACCTTTTAACCTGATGCTATGTCAGGTTCCAAAACTTGCTACTTTTCTTTAATTTATGTTAGTATGTAAGTTCAGATTAGTTATGTGTTTGTTCAAATGATCAATCCTACACATACATGTACAAGTTATATGTCAAAAAGAATGTATTAGTGTTCAACTGATATCTTACATTAGATATTTGGGTTTGATTTTATAAAACATATTAGACAATTTTCTTTTCCTTTTGTTTCCTTTCTCCATCAGATTAAAATTTTCCTTTTTGTAGGTAAGATATTTTCACTTTTCATGATAAGATATCTTAGAATGGACAAAGAGTTCAATTTTTCATTCTTAGACATTTATATTTTAGTATCATCTAGTATATTGAGTATTGTGACCTTATTATTTCTTGTCCTATCAAAAGGTTGATATTGCTCCCTTACTTTATTGTTATTGTTTAGTACTTTTTTTATTTACATATATTTTCATATACATTAATTTTCTTTTCTTTACCCTAACATTCTTTATTTCAACATGAAAAAATTGGAGTCTTATACTTTTGTTATTTAGTCATTTTTATATATTTTCTTCTTATCAATTCTGTCTTTTCTGAAGTTATTATTTCAATTGTAAAGTAAAAAGACAAAGGTTTACGTTTTTTTCTTCCTCTTCTATTTTATCTTATAAGATACGAAGAATAACTAAACTTTAGTTGTCAAAGGCTACATCTAGTTGGTAGATAGAACATCACTTGTTATTTATCTTATTCTCATATGGTTTCTTTTAGAAACATTCCACATTATATTCACCGTTCCTTATGTAACCCCATTGTGTGTGTTAGTGCTGAGATAAATTAACTTACCAATTAAGCTGAGATAAATTAACTTACCAATTAAGTTAAGCTTCCTTTACACATGAAACTATTATTTTTCATGGTTGTTATATTTCCATGGTATACAACACTAGCGAACCTGTTGCTGCACAAACCCATAATGCAGCTAAAAGCTAACTTGCTTGTTATTTTTGTATCTTTTCTTTTTGTCAAGTATCTTGAAGAAAAGGGAAGACTTCCCATGGGATATGAGTAAACTAGTTCTATGAAGATTATAAATTGATATTGCAAGAAAATCCAGTATCTAATTCCATAATTAAAGTTATATATTCCATATTTGATTAATATGTATTGTGTAAAGTAATGACAATTATTATGTTAAAATTGAATTCTTATAGGTTTAGACAATATGTTTTTTATGTAAAAATTCAATTTTTTTTTAATATTTAGGTGGGAAGCTATCTACTATAGGTAGTACCATACAATCTCATGCCTTTATTTTATTATTATTTTTTACTTCTAATTATCAACGTCTACTTTTATGGACCCTAATAATCCAATAAGTGGACGCTGATACTATCAGCTTCCACCAAGTGGATGCTGATACTATTAGTATGATTATTGGCTTTTTTTATCAGCATCCACACATCGGACACTGATAATATTATTAGCTTCCCACTTATCAGCGTCCACTATTATGATACCTCTTTTTCTTGTAATGCATGTCAATAGAAGTTCTCAAAGTGTTGGTGGTGTAAGTAATCCTTTGACATTAGATCATCTTATTACCTTATATATGAATCTATATGTTTTGATGCCATTCCCCTTATCTTATAATAAGGATAATACATGGGTGATTATTGGACAATGTTATAAAGCATATGAAGGTAGATAATTGATAGACAAAGAATTCATCATTCTCACTAAGGAAGACAAATATTCAATGTTTTTTGAGACAAGTATGTCTTGTTCTGGGAATCTTTGCAAAGTGAAAAAGATTAAGAAAAATGTTTTCTTTAATCTCTTTGAGGAACAAAATGTTAATTTGGTTTCAAGTACTAATGGATTATGGATTGTCAAAGGAGGTCAGAGCCTTAGGCCTCAGGCTTTAGGTTTAATGAAATCCTAAATAGGGAAGGACTATAAGTCCTTAGGCCCTAGCCATCCACCTATTTATATATTACCAAGGGAATTTGGCCAAGACTAATGAAAATATGCTAGACACCGGTGACATTCAGCCTTGAGAGATTGTGATCAAGAATAGTTCTTGAAAATCTCCTCCCTTAGCCATGACCTCCTTTCTTGAAGCAAAGGTGTTTTTGTCTCAAGGGCAAAGCGATTCAACCAAGTGGAAGCTAGCACGTATCCTAAGGGTAAATCCATTCCTTCGAATCCTTTTCGAAAAGGTGAAGAGTTTTTAACCATCAATTGTATGAACTATTTCATTAGAGATTTATTTGTTTGAATAGCTTACTAATTATTGGTCATACTTTGTGTTTGATTGGGAGAATCGTTTTGACAAATTATGGAGGAACTTCAAGCATCCCCACTAAACAATCATACTAGTTGTATGAGGAAAGCTTCAAGAGGTTAGTTTTAATCTTTTGCTTTCGTAATATACATATTTAATTGATTATTTATGTTCTTGGTTAGGAAAAATTTTAATTCCACTACGTATGCATATGATGCTTAAGCCTAGATTTCCTAATAATAACACTAAAATATTATGAATTTTATCCCTAATTCTAATATCTCATAATTTTAAAACTATTTAAGTTATAAATCTTAAATTCTATTTCTTTGTTCTCTATCATTCTCTCTTGGTTGGAGAAAACTTGACCTCGAGTTTTGAAATGAGAAAGATGAGAATCTGTGGAGTAAAATTTTGCAACGAAGTCTCATTAGTGCTAGCAAAAAACTGGCGAGCAATTTTTGTTGGAAATTTTGAACACTTGAAACTTCATTGAAATGAAAAATTCAATATGCTCAATTGTGGAGGTGTAATGTCTTCAACTAAAAGCTTGTCGGCAACCTGAACTTGCATCCGATTCTGGTGCTTCTATTTTGACTGTATCCACATGCATAATTGGTTCGTGAATATGACAATTATCAACCAAATGTTCAATAATTTATTGTGAAGACAATTCATCATGCCTTGAATCATTTTAAGAATTGCTCTAGACATTTCATGAGATGTTTAATTCATTTCATTAGATATTTGTTTCATTTCATGCAATGAATTTTTGATATTTCTTAGAGCATTATTCCATGCCTTGCTTTAAGCAATCAACTCAGCATCTCTTAGATACTTCTTAAGAAGCCAATAGTTGTAAATTTGGGGAGCCATAAAATGATAAACTTGGAAAGCTTTGAAAAAATGTCAAAAACTAGTTTGAAATGGCGGAACATGAGCTAATCGGACTAGGTTGTCAAGGCTGGCTGGATTTGGATTTAGGATATGAGTTGGCTATGGCTTAGTTAGATAAGGGAAATAGGCTAGTAGATGGATGATGGGCTAATGGCTGGGTTATGTATGTGGGCCTCTTTGGGTAGAGGGATGGGTACTGGGCCTAAAAGAGGTATATAGGTTGGTGATCTGGTGCTAGATAAGAAAATGGGTTGGATTTCTGATGGGTCGAGTTACTGAGTATGGGTCATAGATTTGGGGTCAGGTCAAACCTTTAGGATAGGTTATTTGAGACAGGCCATTGGTATGGAATTGGTTCAAGCTTGAACGAGTTATGATTGAGACAGTTTTGGGTAAGGTCTGAAAGAGTTGACGAAGGTTGAGACTTCCTCGAAATTCTGTTCTTTTTGGCGTGTGTAGGAGTGTGTATTGTCAACAAGGGAATATCTTCGAGGAGCTTCGAGATAAACAAATTCTGCTCATTTTGGAGGTGGCAAATTATATATCTTGCAAAGTTGCTAGTGATGACGGCGACTTTTTACTATTATTATGGGTGTTTCTTGAACTTCAAAATCATGGGGACAGATATGTAGAGAAATTCTAAAACTATTGGTGGTGAGTTTCAAAATTTTGGGTAACTTGTGGTGGCGTTTGGAGGCTATAGACAACGGACAGCTAGTGATGGTGGATTTATGTTTTTTGTATTTTCTGATAGGATGAAAGGCTAGGCTTTGATACCAATTGATACAGGACCAACTAATAATATAATCGAATGGACAATTTTACAAATTCAACAATAGCTATTTTATAATGTAATACTAGGGCTCATTATATAAACTCCCTGGAAACGCTAATGGTGAAGATAAATACTTAGAGTCCTAATTAAAAAAAAAACCATAATAACATAAAAATAAATCTAATAAAAGGGAAACTAATAACACTAAAATACTCCTAATTTTATTCCTAATTCTAATATCACTATTAGAGTGTAATGATAGGCAGCTTAATTAGTGAGTCAAATTTCCTTATTTATAGTTTCTTTCCTTATTTCTAGTTTCCTTATTTCTGTGTATTTTCTATTGCATATTTGGTTGATATTTAGTCTAGGTTCACTATAGTTAGGTTAAACATTTTAGCCTGTAAATAGAGGCTCCCTCTTGTATATTGAAAATCATCTGAATATACATTCTTCTTATATTCAACATGGTATCAGAGCTTAGGGAGTAAAAACCCTAATTTTTATTTTTCCCTGTGTTTCTTTCCAGCGTGTCTCTCTATTGCTGCGTTTCATTCCAGCGTGTCTCTCTATTGCTGCGTTTCATTCCAACAGTACGATTATTGTTCATAGGGGTATTGTTCATCGGTATGTCTACCTCTGAAAAATCTGAAATCGATATGTCAAAACCTAGTACTTTTACCTTTGTGTTTTCTAGGATTCCCTGTTATTACTACTGAGAAATTGAATGGATCTAATTATTTGTCTTGGGCTGCATTTGTTGAGTTATGGTTTCTAGGGACAAGGATATGAAAATCATCTTACGAAATCATTGGCTGATATTCCAACCCCTGAACAACTCAATTGGAAAAAGATCGATGCCCAATTATGCAGTTTACTCTGGGCATCCCTTGAACCTTCTATATTGCAGATTTTCTAGGCATATAAGAAATTTTTTGAATTATGGAAACGGGCCAGAAGTTTATACACTAATGATATCCAACGTTTTTACACTGTGGTTTCTAATATGTTGAATTTAAAGCAAGGCTGATCATGATATGTCCACCTATTTAGGCAAGATTCAGAATGTCAAAGTTGAATTTGCTGAAATATTACCTCTTACCACTAATCTGGCTGACCAAGAGGTACAAAGGGACAAGCTATTCATGATTCTCACTCTATATGGCCTTCGAGCTGATCTTGATCCAGTTAGCCATCAGATATTAGCTAGTCCTACTATTCCTTCCATGGAAGAAGTGTTTGCAGGGCTGTTATGTATCTCATCTCTGATAGTAACACATGTTGAGAATCCATCTCCTGATTCTTCAGTATTGACCTCTCACTCTAGTACTCACTGAGGTCGTGGTCGAGGAGGTCGGGGTCGTGGACGTCCTCAGTGCACTCAATTGTAACAGGATGGGTCATATTAGGGAAAAAGTGTTACCAACTGATTGGTTATCTGGGTACTACAGCTAATATTGTTCAATCAGCCAATTCACTTGAAGTTTTACCATCTAAAGACAAGCCTCTTAATGTCTTATTATCAGCTACTGAATATGATAAGTTCCTACAGTATTAAGCTACTCAACAATCTTCTCATGGTAATTTTGTTGCTTGCCTTTCTCAGACCTCTTCTAACACTTGGATTCTTGATTCTGGTGCCTCTGATCACATATCTGGTAATCCCAAACTTTTTTCTAGTATTAGTAATCCATCATCACTTTCCACTGTCACTATAGCTAATGGTTCCACAACCATTGCTAAAGGTATAGGTCAAGCTACACCATTATCTTATTTGCCTTTAGAGACTATACTTTATGTTCCTGAATGTTCATTTAGTCTGATTTCTATTAGTCAATTGACTCGTTCTCTCAATTGTTCTGTCACTTTCATTGATGATTCCTTTACTATACAAGACCGACGTACGGGACGAACGATTGGCGCAGGACGTGAGTCACATGGCCTCTACCATCTTTCCACACTACCTACATCTTCAGTGGCTTGCTCTACAGATATGTCACCTATTCTTATTCACAGTCGGTTGGGTCATCCTAGTCTATCCAAGCTTCAGAAGATGGTTCCTCGTTTATCATATCTGTCATCTTTAAATTGTGAGTCGTGTCAGCTTGGCAAGCACACATGTATTTTGTTTCCAAAGCATAGTCATTTTAGAGCAGAGTCTCCCTTTCATCTTGTTCATACTGATGTTTGGGGTCCTAGTCGTGTTAGTTTATCTTTGGGATTTCAGCATTTTGTAACTTTTATTGATGACTATTCTCGTTGCACGTGGTTATTTTTAATGAAAAATCGTTCTAAGTTATTTTCTATATTCTAATAGTTTTGTGCTGAAATTACAACACAATTTGGTGTTTCTATTCGTATTTTGCGTAATGATAATACACGTGAATATTTTCTACATCATTTCAGCACTTTATGACATCTCAAGGTATGCTGCATCAATCATCCTTGTTCTCACACTCCTTAACAAAATGGAGTTGTTGAGCGCAAAAATAGACAATTAAGTGAAACAACTCGCACTCTATTACTTCATGGTCATGTTCCACTTCGGTTTTGGGGTGATGCTGTACTTACTGCATGCTACTTTATTAATTGCATAACAAAATTTCATATTCTATCATCTTTCCTAATCATCCCTTATATTCACTTCTGCTTCGTATCTTTGGTTGCATTTGTTTTGTTCATGATCTAACACCTGGACATGATAAACTCTCTTCCAAATCATTTAAGTGCATCTTCTTGGGTTATTCTCGCCTTCAAAAAGGGTATAAATGTTACTGTCCAGATAAGAATCGTTACTTTGTCTCCATTGATGTTACATTTTTTGAGGAATCTTCATTCTTTCCCTCGACTATTCCTGAGTCACCTTCTATCTCTGAGGGTCTTCCGGTTCCTTATCTTGGACCAAATGACTGTGTATCATCTGCACCACTACCTGATCTTCCAGCAGACACTGTTGATGTACCTGATGACTCACCTTCTGTCCCAACACCTTCCCGTGCCTCAGATCCTGCTATACCACCTATTTTACGAAGAGGTACTCAGTTCAACTCGTAATCCTTATCCTATTTATACTTTTTTGAGTTACCATCATTTATCTTCACCCTATTATGCATTTGTCTCCTCTTTGTCTTCTATTTCTATTCCAAAGTCCACCAGTGATGTTGTTGCTCATCCTGGGTGGCAGCAGGCCATGATTGATGAAATGAACGCCTTACATACTAATGGTACTTAGGAACTAGTCTCTTTACCTTTTGGAAAATCCACTATTGGCTGTAAATGGGTATACACCGTAAAAGTTCATCCTGATGGTTCTGTTGATAGCTTAAAGGCTAGATTGGTAGCAAAAGGCTACACTCAGGTCTTATGGTGTGGATTATTCAGAAACTTTCTCTCCCACAGCTAAAATTGCATCTATCAGGGTATTTATATCTCTAGCTGCTATTTTTGATTGGCCAATCTATCAATTGGACATCAAAAATGCTTTCTTACATGGTGACCTTGATAAAGAAGTCTTTATGGAGCAACCACCTGGTTTTGTTGCTCAGGGGGAGTCCGGTATGGTGTGTCAATTGAAAAAGTCTCTATATGGCTTAAAGCAATCTCCTAGAGCTTGGTTTGGTAGATTCAGTGAAGTTGTTCTTAGTTTTGGCCTTCAAAGGTGTACTGTTGATCACTCAGTTTTCTATAAACACACACCTAATGGTAGAATTCTTTTAATTGTATATGTGGATGATATTGTGATTACAGATGATGATAATCATGGGATTCAACAATTGAAATCATTCCTACAGTCTAAGTTTCAAACTAAAGACTTAGGACAGCTAAAATACTTTTTGGGGATCGAGGTTGCAAAATCACAATTGGGTATTTGCCTTTCTCAAAGAAAGTATTGTCTGGATGTCTTGAGTGATATATGTATGTTGGATTCCAAACCTGTATATACTCTTATAGATCCCAACACTAAACTTGTACCAGATGAGGGGGAGCTCCTAACTAATCCTGAGCAATATAGACGTCTTGTTGGTAAGCTGAATTATCTCACAGTCACTAGACCAGATATTGCTTTTGCAACTAGTATGGTTAGCCAATTTTTTTCTCAGCCTCGAACATCTCATTGGAATGTTGTTATTCGTATCCTAAGATACCTTAAAACTGCACCCAGAAAGGGATTATTATATAAGAATCATGGGCACACTCTAGTTCGAGGACATGGTCGTGGTCATACATTAGTCCATAAGCATATTTCTACTCCAATTCAAGGATATAGCGATGCTGATTGGGCAAGCTCTCAATTTGACAGAAGATCTACTACAGGATACTGTATATTTCTGGGTGGAAAATCTTGTTTCATGGAAAAGTAAAAAGCAGACTGTTGTTGCAAGATCCAGTGCTGAATCTAAATATAGGGCCATGACTCATACCACTGCTGAGTTAGTTTGGCTGAAAAATCAATTAGACGAACTTGGATTTCAGCACTCATAGCCTATGGAGTTAGTATGTGATAATCAAGCTGCATTACATATTGCATCAAATCCAGTCTTTCATGAACGAACAAAACATATAGAAGTTGATTGTCATTTAGTTTGTGAGAAGCTTATGGATAATACAATCAAGACTACATATGCAAAATCAAAAGATCAGTTAGCAGACTTATTCACAAAATCTTTGACAGGAAACCAATTGCGATATCTATGCAACAAGCTTGGAATAAATAATCTTTATGCTCCAGCTTGAAGGGGAGTGTTAGAGTGTAAATATAGGCAGCTTAATTAGTGAGTCAAATTTCCTTATCTATAGTATTCTTATTTCTGTGTAATTTCTATTGCGTATTTGGTTGATATTTAGTCTAGGTTCACTATGTTAGGTTAAACACTTTAGCCTATAAATAGAGGCTCCCTCTTGTATATTGAAAATCATCTGAATATACATTCTTCTTATATTCAACAATCATAATTTAAAAATTATTAAATTATAAACCCTATATTCTATTTCTTTGTTCTTTATCATTAAGCCTACAAATGATGTGAGAATGAACCATTGTAACCTCATCAAACTTGCTTTATTCTTGGCAAGCCAAAGTTCCCATATTGTACTATAAACCTTAAATAAACTCATAAAGCCAAGCTAAGTATGAAATTTACATAAGGTCAAACTGAACAAAGAATCTACTTGAGCAATATTTAAACAAGAACCAAAATAAAGCCAAACTTGAGTGCAAACCTGGCCATGCACGAAAAGATGAGTTGTGGATTCAATCTAATTTTGAGAACAGCAGTGGCATTTAGATACAACAGTGATACCAAAACGCTGCATTGTTTTATGACTTGAAACACCTCCAAATGAATCAAGCAATTAGGTTAGGATGAATTTATTCTAAAGCTTTTTATGTAATCTAAAAGACGTCCCTTTAATCTAAAGAAGTTCTAGAAATAGTAAGTTTTCATACAATCTTATCCTTACTTGAATCCTTGAATCATACCTTTTCAGATCTTCTGCCATGATAGGTAAATGCTCCTTCAAGTCTTCAAGAACGCTTAGCTTTCATTAATGTAATGTTAGGTTACCTAAAATAGTAATACTATTAGAATGCACCAAAGAAAATTTTGAAAAGGAGTCGTACCATTTGTACCATTTCCAATAATAAGCTTCGAACTGGCTATAACTAAGGTAATAAAAGAACAATCTTATGCTAGATAAGAGAAGAAAAATATGGTATGTGAAATTGTGAGGGATCACCATATTTATGTCTCATAAAATTAGCCCAAAACAAGTTCCTTTCCATAACTACCTAAGCCAATTTTGCATGCTTGGCTTTTATAGTCTTTGTTAATTACCTAATTCCCAATCTACCTTTATGAAAAGATATACATATGTTATTCCGAACCACCCAGTAGTGCCTATGATCAGAATAGTCATTTTACCTTCATTTAATAAATATTGTACACCATATCCCTTTAGTTTTTCTTGAATTTTCAATTTAAGCTACTAGAAATATGACTGCTTACTGTTGCTTTTAAACAAAGGAGTTCTATAATACATAAAAGGGAGTTGATGTGGTGATAGTGGAATCCCCTATTGAAGATCTCTGGTGGAATTAAAGCATCCAAAGTTTACACCATTCATATTCAAAGAACCAGTAATTTGAGATACATTAAAAAATGAAGTCGCAAACTAAAAGAAAGAAACTCCATTCTAATCTATCATATTCCTTTCCTATATCCACCTTGAAAAGCACATTCCCACCAAATATTTTCTTATCATTATCCTAAGTCATTTCATAAGTTGGCACAACATTCTCATGTATGCTTCGACTCAAGACAAAACAAGAATCATTTTGGTAAGATTAATATAGGCAAAATCTGATGGAGAACAAAGTAATTGATAGAGTTTAATAAATCTTAATCTCATTGATTCCTAGTGTTGTTTTGAGTATGATTTTGTGCTAATCAACTTATAAATGTTCATTTTATGATTTCAAGTGTTAAATCTGAATAAGGAACATTAGTTGGATAAATAAAGCACAATTAGCACAAAAAGAGCAAGAAGGCTATTGTCCTTGTCCAAATTGAAGTAGGAGTCAATGGAAAAATGGTGTCATAGAGTGGATCACATGCCGCCACAACTCCTTAGAAGTACGAAAAAAGCTTAAGTTAGAGTTCAGCAATGCAACGTCGCATTGCACACACCTCAGCATGGAGGACATAAAGCCACGGTACCCTATTCCCCAGTTTTAAAGGTTTGAAGGCAGTGGGTATTGCACTATAGCGCCAAAAAGTAGGAGCTACAACCCCAAATAGAAGACGACTTCGTTGGAAGACAGAGAGCAAGGTGTCGTAGCACCAAGGAAGTCAGTGCTGCAGCACTGTACAGTACTTATATGAACTTCCTTTGCATTTGGACGTATTTTGAAAGCAAATTAGGAATCCTAATCCAAGGAAGATTTCAATACCAAGACTCTAATCTAATAAAGACTTCAAGTTAGATTAGAATTGCAAAGTTCTTTTTTATTCTAATTAGCCTATAAATACATTAGCTTATGAGTGTTTTAGATATCAGTTTTTCCAGAGTCAGTAAACAATCTTAGAGTTTCTTTATTGTTTTTGTATTTGTAATTTGCTAAATCTTCTTTTTTGATAAAAGAAGTATTGATGCAATGGGATTGCATTGTAAGATCTGATTTGTTCTTCATCTTAATTTCATTATTCAATTCAAGTATCTTGTATTCTTTTATTATAATTTCCATGGTTGTATGATTTGTTAATTAAGTGTGCAACTAATTGATTAGACTATATTGCCTATTGCTAGTTTAGGATAATTAATTAAGTCTACAATTGCTTGATGATTCTAACATATTTAGTAAATAGTAGTTTATAAATTGTTCTGAATAACATAGACTGAGTTAAATGAAATGAGCCTGTGTAATTGTTGCTTAGTTTTAGCTATCTTTCTAAGTCTCGAGGCTGTTATTAAATTAAATCAATTGTTTTCAATTTATGTAAGGTTAATTCTTCTAGGTACAATTTACTGTAACAAAATCCATCACTACATGTATGTTTTACTATTTTTTTTAAGAATCTCAAAAGGCATCTGATGTAGTTGCTACACAGTCTAGTTATCCATCAAGCACAGAGGGAAACTTCCCTGAACTATTCTCAAAAACCAGAAATCAAGTCATAATCATATGAAAATAAAAGCAGTAAAGAGATTATCATATATTGAGACAATTACTTACAGATAATTGATTAAGCAATATGGAACTACTGAATCCTAACTCCTCCATCATGATTTTGATCATACCTCTCAGTTAATCATTTTCCTTTATCATTCGATCTTTAAATTGGTCACTTGCTTGTCTTTGTGATTCTAATTTTTCTTCTAAGGTTTGAATTCTTTCACTTGTTGCATTACCCATGTTCGATGATGTAGTAGAAACAAATGAGGAACAAGATGAAAACTAATCTTATCTCCAAAAAATATCTTTGAAGTATTAGGTGTCCCATACTCTTAAACTTCCCCCCTCACCCTTCTTTACTTTCACCATTGCATTCATTAATTGGTGCTTTCAACAAGCATCAAATTTTAGCGCCCTTGCCACGGAGTTGATATTTTAATTCATTTGTTAACTTAATATAAGTTCTTCTTTTTCTTCTATTTTACAGGTTTGTATGACAAGTGAAGATTCTACTCTTAAACTCCAACAAAGAAGAAAGCTCATTGGAGCCTATCAACCTGCAGTTTCATCATTCAATTCATTAGCATCTGAAAGCCTGGCTAACAATGCAAACCAAACCCTAAAGGAGTTGGCGGCTCCTGATCTAAACCAATAATTACTTTGAATTGAATATCCTACTTTAGATGTTGCTTTTGAATTAAAATCTAGTTTATTCCATCTTTTGCCAACTTTTCATGGTCTTGCAAGGGAAGATCCTCACAAACACTTAAAGAAGTTTCATATGGTCTATTCAAGCATGAAACCTACTGGGATTTCTGAAGACCAAATCAAGCTTAGAGCTTTTCCCTTCTCTTTGGCTGATACAGCCAAGGATTGGCTGACACAGCCAAGGATTGGCTCTACTACTTTCCATCGGGATCTATAACCACATGGACTGTGATAAAAAAGTTATTTTTGGAGAAATATTTCTCCACTTTGCGAGCTTCCAACATTAGAAAGGAAATTTACGGAATCAGGCAATACAATGGAGAATCATTGTATGAGTATTGAGAGCATTTTAAGAAGCTATGTGCAAGCTGCCCGTATCATCAAATTAGTGATCAGCTATTGGTTCAATACTTATATATGAAGGACTCCTCCCAAAAAAGAGGAGTATGATTGATTTGGCAAGTGGAGGAGCATTGGTAGACAAGATACTAGAGGCTACTAAAAACTTAATCCCTAACATGGCTGCAAATTCTCAACAATTTAGCACCCAACATAAGCCCTTGCCACAAAAAGTTCATGAGATAAGTACATCTTCTTTAGAACAACAAATTACTAACCTAACATTTCTTGTGCGTCAAATGGCTGTAGGGAACTTACAACAAGCCAAGGCTTGTGAAATTTGTTCAGTTGTGGGACATCCAACAAATATATGCTCTATACTTCAAGAGAAGGCTGTGAAGCAAGTCAATGCTATAGGTGGATTTCTGGGGCAGCCACAACGTAAATATGATCCATACTATACCTATAATCCGGGTTGGAGAAATCAATAACCAAGATTTCATCAAGTTCAACCACCATTCCAAGCTAGACAACAAGTTGTTCCAAACCAAGGTATATCTTTAGAGGATATTGTTATGTCTCTTGCCACTACTACTAAGCAATTTCTACAAGAAACAAGGGTAAGCATTCAAAATTTGGATAATCAAATTAGCCAACTAACTACTACCATAGGAAAATTAGAGACACAAGCATCGGGTAAATTACTTTCCCAAATGGTAGTGAACCTTAGGGAGAATGTAAGTGCAATAACTCTCTGGAGTGGTAAAAAACTAGAAGAACCGCATAGGGTAAAACCTATGGTAGTTATGGATGAGGAAGTAGGGAAGGAAGGCATACCCAAAAAGGAAGTGGTGCCATCTTCTAAGGTAATCACACAATCTAGTATTCTTGTTTATAAGCCTTTACCTCCTTTTCCTAGCAGGTTCGCTAAACCAAAGAAAGAGGAGAAAGATAAGGAGATCTTCGAGATGTTTCACAAAGTAGAGGTTAACATACCACTATTGGATACAATTAAGTAATTACCTCGCTATGCTAAAATTCTCACAGAATTATGTACTTCCAAGCGCAAGTTGAAAGGTGATAAAAAGGTAAGTGTGGGGGAGAATGTTTCAGCCATTATCCAATAAAAACTTCCCCCTAAATGCAAGGATCCAGGTACTTTTACTATCCTATACACAATAGGAACCATTAGATATGAAAAAGCTATGATAGATTAGGAGTATCAATTAATGTCATGCCATGATCAATTTATGCATTTTAAAATCTTGGTCCTTTAAATAAAACTGGAGTGATTATTCAACTTGTTGACCGCTCTATGGTTATCCTAAGGGAGTGTTAGAAGATGTTCTCGATCAAGTTAATGAGTTAATATTTCCTGCTGATTTTTATATTTTGGATATGGAGGTTGATAATTCTCCAAATGCAACACTTCTTTTGCTATGTAAACCATTTTTGAAAACTTCTAAGACTAAGATTGTTGTTTGCAAAGGCATACTCACTATGGAGTTTGATGGTGAAATAGTTTGCTTCAATATTTTTGAAGCCGTGAGGTATCCTAATGATGTGCATTTTGCTTTTTCTATTGATATGGTTAATTCCTTAGTACAAGAGGTAGAGTTGGATGATCCAGCATGAACTGATTGAGGGAGTTTTGAGTCAAGCTAACGACATTAAACAAATGAGATACTTAGAAGGCAATCCAAGGGTGGCAAACTTGCCACAACATTAGATTTGCATCTCTTTTCCTTATTTTTTAATTTTGTTCATGTTATTGTTTTTCGTTACTCCTATTTGCATATTAGTCTTACATTGGGGACAATGTAAGAATTAAATGTGGGGGGAGGATTTAGGATTTTCTTTTCATTACAATGTGTGTTTATAAGTTCTTTCCAAGGGTTTATAAGAATATGTATATCATGAGCAAGAATTAAATTGAGTTTGAAAAGAAACAAAGGTTGATTGAAATAAATTACCTTGCACTTTAGACTTAATTCACATAGGTGATAGGAATTGAAGGGATAGCATGCGAATTTTGGTAGACATTTTACTGTGTGAGTTTTTAAGCCTAAGATTGAATTTTACACGTCAATCTATAATTTTCTTGTTGAGTGATATTCATCATGTGATTATGTAACTCTAGAACTTACTTTAAATCTTGTTGAGACTACATTAATTCATATGAATGCATGAAAATGATGAAGGTAATAGGGAATACACACTTTAAACCTAAAAAGCCAACCCAACAAATTTTTACCAATAATGAACTCTTTTGAGCTTAATGGTTCCTTTTATTGGTTAACCTAGTATATGAGCCTCAACCTTAATGATTGTATCTTCTACCCTACCTTAGTTTTAGTGGAGCAATCACATACTTGTTTGGTGAGTACTATTGAAGTTATAAAGTGGAAAAGCATAGAGAAATATGAGCATGAATTTTAAGCTTCTCTTTAATATTTAAATTGAATGTTTTTGTGTTCTATGCTAAACAAGAGAATAAGAGAAGGAAGAAAAAGAAAAAAAAAAAAGGAGGTGAAAGAGAGATACTGCTTTCAAAGTGATAAAAGAAAAAGATAAGTAAGCAAAGTGCTAAAAGAATCGGAGCATCGAAGTGATATCAATTTACATGCTTATGTGCTCAAGTTTAAAGTTTTGATTGCTCTACTAATTTCTTTGGTGTTTACCTTTTTTTCTCTTAATTTTGCTCCATTCTATGTCCCAACCCAGTTATAACCAATGAAAAACCTTTTGATTTATGTTGTATATGAGCTAAGTAGTAGAGATCAAATGGACAAACAAGCTTATGGTAGTGCATTTTTACTAAATGAATCAGAATGAAAATTTCTTACCTTGAAACACTTGAGAGTTTGAGAGATTGCCATATGAGAATCTATCAATTTAGCATGTTTAATTTTCAATGATGTCTTTTATTGAGTTGAGTTCTAAGTTTGTTAAAGGAAAATTTGTCATGATATTTTATGATTCTTTTGATTCTTAGTTGTGTTCTTTGCTGATGGTTTATGCATTCTTTCATACGTTTGGATAGTTAAAGAGGAGATCATTTGTTAGTTCTAGTTTTACTTGAGGACGAGTAAAAGCTAAGTGTAAGGGAATTTGACAGGAGTTTAATAAATCTTAATCTCATTGATTCCTAGTGTTGTTTTGAGTATGATTTTGTTCTAATGAACTTACAAATATTCATTTTATGATTTTAGGTGTTAAATCTGATTAAGGAATATTAGTTGGATAAATGGAGCACAATTAGCACAAAAGAAGAAGAAGGTTGTTGTCCTTGTCCAAATTGAAGTAGGAGTGCATGGAGAAATGGTGTCGTAGCATGGATCACGTGCTGCTACAACGCCTTAGAAGCACAAAATAAGCTTAAGCCAAAGAGCTTAGCGTTGTAGCATCACATTGCACAAACTGTGGTACCATATTTCTTGAATTTTAACAAATCAACTCAGAAAGCACCGCACCGTAGCATGGAGGACATGAAGCTATGGCTCCTTATTCCTAACTTTTAAAGGTTTGAAGTCATTGGCCATTGTGCCACAGCACCAAAAAGTGGGCACCACACAAAATAGAAGACAACTTCGTTGGAAGGCAGAGAACAAGGCTCCACAGTGCCAAGGAAGTCAGCGTCGTAATGCTATGCCGTACTTATCTGAACTTCCCAATCATATTGGTATGAGGATAACAAGCACCTCTTGTATTTAGACCTATTTTGAAAGCAAATTAGGAATCCTAATCCAAGGAAGATTTCAATATTAAGACCCCAATCCAATAAGGACTTTAAGTTAGATTAGAATTGCAAAGTTCTTTTCTCTTCTAATTAGCCTATAAATACATTAGCTTATGAGTGTTTTAGATATAAGTTTTTCTAGAGTCAGTAAACATTCTTAGAGTTTCTTTATTGTTTTTGCATTTATGAGTTACTAAATCTTCTTTTTTGATAAAAGAAGTATTTATGCTGTGGGATTGCGTTGTAAGATCTAATTTGTTCTTCATCTTAATTTAATTATTCAATTCAAGTATCTTGTGTTCTTTTATTATAATTGTCATGGTTGTATGATCTATTGATTAGGTGAACAACTAATTGATTAGACTATATTGGCTATTGCTAGTTTAGGATAATCAAGTTCATAATTGTTTGATGATTCTAGCATATGTAGTAAATAGTAATTTATAATTGCTGTGAAGAACATAGACTAAGTTAAATGAACCGAGCCTGTATGTTTGTTACTTAGCTTTAACTATCTTTCTAATTCTTAGGCTATTATTAAATTAAATCTTGAAAGCATATTTAAGGTTATTTAATGGCAAGAGATTAATTAAAGAGTTTGTTTTGGTTAACGATGAACCAGGAAAAGATTCGAAATTTCAGAGTTTGTTGATAATCTAGGCTGAATATTTGAATGAATGATTGAATAACTGTGATGAATGATCAATGTCAAATCCTTATGGTGGATAACTACTTATTTATTGGAAGCTTTCTCTATTACTTGTCAGTTATTTAATTTTACTTTCAGTTTTAAATTCAAACTCAAAACATAAACTCCCTTTATTTTATTGTCATTAGAATTTATATTTTGCACAAATATGTTAAATTCAACTCTTTGTGGGATCGACCTCTATTGACCCTAACTACAAAGTAGGGTTAGATTAGATAAATTTAACTGGTATTTTCGACACACATCAATAATAGGAATTAGGATTTATAATTTAATTACATTTGAATTGTGTAATATTGGAGTTATGGATCAATTAGTAGTATTTTAGTATTATTAGGAGTTATTAGTTTCTTTTTTGTTAGGACTCTAGGTTTATCTTTATGTTATTAGGATTTTCTTTTTATTATGAATCTAAATTTACATATTATGCCATTAAGATTTTTCAGGGAATCTATATAATGGCCCTAGTGCTACATTGTTAAAATAACTTTGATGAATTAATATATTGTTGCATCCGACTGCCCCTTCGATATGTCCCTTTTGATTAAGTTATTAGGTTGTCCTGCATCAACTGGTATCAAAGCCTTAGCTCTCATCCTGTTGAAAAACACATATCTATCATATGTCACCATCCACCCCCATCAAATCCATCACCCACAACCTTAAATCTTCATCGAAATCATCTAATCATCCCAGCACCTCATTGTCATTAAAAAAAAAAAAAAAAAACATAAAAAAGGTCACGAATCTGCTACAACAACCATTTACTACCATTGTCTGGCATAGTCCTCCCCTAAAGTTGTTAGAAATTATTATGAAATAACCAAAAAGATCAAAATCCCTTGATCTATCTAAGCTCAAAGTTTTGAGGCCCATTTTGTTAAAATTTGTTCTGAAATATGTGTTTCAATATGGTATCCTCTCTTATATATTTAATTCACCACTTTTTGTTTCTTTTTTTCTATTTCATTATGCAGCTTAAACTCACCACCCAAATGCATACCAACAGAAAAATATAGTCATAAATACTTCAAAGGAACTTTTTGCTAAGATGGATAAATTAGAAAAAAGTTTCAACAAATTGCTAGCTTTATTAGTAAACAGCAAACTGATTTTCCAGGAAAGATGAATATTCTATTCGAATCCTTCGTCTAATAACTTTACCATCTAAGGATGATAGTACGGGATATAAGTAATCATTTCTTAACAAAGTAGTTAAGGAGCTTATAGTTCCAGAGAAGCCTAGTGAGATTAACCCTTCCATTGTTGAAGAACATGTAAAATTTTTAGTACCGAAACCATTACAAGGTCTAGTTGAAGAAGAATTACAATCTGACAACAATACTCCAGTTGAACTAGAAATTGAAGTATCATTCTAGTTTCAGAAGAGATTGTCAACACTAGACCTTCTTTGAATGTTGAGCCTATTGACTTTGTCACACCATTGAAGTTTCACGTATTTGAAATTCTAGACAAAAATTTTCCCGCCAGTTTTTTTTCTGGACCTTATTGAATATTTGTGATAGGATTTTACTTAAGATCCTCATTCTCTCGCACATCAAAATTCGAGGATGAGTTTTTTCCAACCAAAGGACAATGATGGAGAACAAAGTAATAAGATTTATGATTTCTAATTTAATTAGGGGCAAATTAATTGTATTTTAGTATTATTAGTTTTCTTTTTATTAAGACTCTGGGTTTATTTTTATGTTATTAGGATTTTCTTTTTATTATGACTATAGATTTACATTTTATGCCATTAAGGTTTTTCAAGGAGTTTATAAAATGACCCCTAGTGCTACATTATTGAAACAACTTTGATGAATTAATATATTGTTGCCTTCGATTTAGCCTCTTTCAATTAAGTTATCAGTTGGTCATTCATCAAAATCACATTTAGCCTTTCAGTTAGAATCCTAAAGATGATTTTATAAGCAAAAGTGCACAACATGATTAGGCATAGGTTTGTAATAGATCTCAGTATATCCACTTTAGGAATAAGCACCATATTAGTTGAAGACCTTTTGAAGTGGCAGTGGATCCTATAAAGATCAAAGTTGTGTTAAAATGGGAGAAACCTACTTAGTGTGACTAAAGTTAGGAGCTTTTTGGGATTGGCATGATAATATAGAAGATTTGTACCTAGATTTTCACAAATAGCGATGCCATTGACTAGGTTAACAAGAAAAAGGGTTAAGTGAGAATGAACTATAAGTTGTCAAAAGAGCTTTGAAGAATTAAAGGAAAGACTAACTACTGCACTTATTTTGATTATACCAAACCGTGATGATAAATTCCTTGTCTATAGTGATGCTTCTAAATAAGGCCTAGGTTATATGTTGATGTAGCAAGGAAAGGTTATTGTATATGCTTTAAGGCAACTAAGACTACATGAGATCAATTATCCAACCTATGACTTGGAGTTAGCAGCTATAGTATTTGCTCTTAAAATTTGGAGACATTATTTGTTTGGAGAATAGTTTGAAGTATACACAAATCACAAAAGCTTTTAGTATATCTTTGATATAAAAGAATTGAACATAAGGCAGAGAATGTGGATAGAATTCCTATAAGATTATGAATGTGAGTTGAAGTATCATCCAGGAAAAGCCAATGTGGTGGCAAATGCTTTAAGTAGGAAGGGTAAACACATGGCTGTAATGTTGAATCAAGAGTATACATTACTTGAAGAATTTAGAGACTTAAGTAGTGAGGTAATGGAAATGAAGGCAAACAATATAGAGCTAAAGAAACTAAGAGTGCAGCCATATATAAGGCAAAGATTGAGGGAAGCTTAGTTACAAGATGAATACTTGCAAGGGGTTAGGATGAAATGGAGTGCTTAGAATGAGAAAGGATATAGTGAGTCTAGTGAAAGGTTGTTGATGTTTCAAGATATGATTTGTGTGCTTAAGGAAGATGAATTAAAGAAAATAATCCTAGATGAAGCTCATGAGACTAAGTATACAATACACCCAGAAGCTATTAAAATGTATAGAAACTTTAAGAAGCAGTATTGGTGGCCAAGAATGAAGAAAGACATAGCCATGTATGTATCTCAATGCTTAACCTACCAAAAAGTTAAAATTGAGCATGAATGATCTGCAAGGCTGCTACAACCTATTGAATTACCAGAGTGAAAGTGGGATGAAGTAACTATGGATTTCCTAGTAGGATTACCAAAGACTACTAGTGAACTTGATGTTGTGTGGGCAGTAGTGGATAGAATTACTAAGTCTGCACACTTCTTGCAAATTAGGCTGAACTACTCCATAGAAAAGTTGGCTCATATATACATTAGAAAAGGCAGTGAGGTTTAGTGGGGTTCTTAGGAGCATAATTGTCACACCCTTGACGGAGGCAGGACTGGTCGGAGGAATGGATAACTACACCTCCGTAACCCTGGCTTCAAATCAACGAAACACATACAACCCTTAACAAAACTAAAGATTAAAAGTACATTTTAGAAAACACAAATTAATAAAAATGCTTATTTACAAAAACATATAACAATTTAACTAAAAATTATGGCAGAGGTTCCCTGTAAAGTGGAACATGCCCAAAATACAAACATAAAATACTTGGTTACATATAACCATTCAACAATATCCACAACATTCACAGGGAGCTCTACTCCATTTATATCTTAAACATAAACAACTAAACTACTATACAAAACAAAAACCAATATCAAATCCTTGATGTGACTGCAAACTTTCATTTTTTGGCTTCAAGTATGTGATCCTGAAGAAATAGCTTGCTGGACGCTTGTGTCAAGTCACATAAGTTACTAAGAAAAACATCAACAAGTGAGGAAGTGAGTCACAAAGACTCAATGAGGTAAAAACGTATCCAAAGGGTACTAGAATCACTTAATAAATGAATAGAATACATAGATCAAGTAATTTTATAATAACATGAATTCTAAAACAATTAAATTTCACACGTACGTAAATATAGAAAACTTAAAATTAAACAAACACAAGTCAATATACTATACAAACAAATCAATCAAAGCACTCAAAGTGCACAAAGGGCCAATTAGAGTAACTCAACACCCACATACCAAATACATATCCTCCCCAGGCAATTTTTGCGCCCACACACCGAGTATATACTCCTCACATATCTATCCCCAGGGCTGAGTTACTCAAGTATTTATAATCACATATCAAATAATCAAATAAAATATCCTAGGTGCACCTAGATTCTATTTCATACATAAAATCATTTAAGATAAAAATTGGTTTTATTGGCCATTATCAAACACAAACAAATTCACATGTCAAGCATAATTCAAGTAATGCAATTATAGCACTACACATTTTTATTTACCTCTATATAAACATATTCAATCAAACACATTAATCTAGCAACCAATGAATATGTTTTTCACTCACAGTGATACGAATCCCACTCGTTGTTTCTTCTCAAATGCACGTGTATCGTTTAATCATCACTACTTTTGGAGCTAAACAATATATTCTCAAGTACTACTTGGTTTATAAATTTCAAAATTATAATCTTCTAGTTACTAAAACTTACACATATCAACTTCCAAGTGTTTCTTTGAAACTAAGTCTTTTTCGGTATTTTAACAAATACCTTGTAGGAAACTTGGTTCTATATCATATATGTATATATGTAATATATACATACCTTTAAGTCAATACTAACTCACACTTTCAACAATCCTCATTTTCCCAATATTAAATCCATGTTAAATTACTCTTTTAAAATCACTCAATACCTTAGATCATGAAATTTCAATATTAATCCAACCAAATTTTAAGATTCTACTTTCCATAACCATTTAACCAATAATTTTTTACTGCTCTGTGTATTTTTATTTTATGCTATAGTCTGTGTATTTTTATTTTATGTGCTAGCTTCCCCTTATGGTATCAGAGCCAGTAACCTTAAAAGTTGGTAGAGTGTGATAATAGTCTTAAACTATCTACTCAATAATCTTCAAAGTCGAGGCATCTGATAACCCGTGTAGTCCGTTGAGTGAAGGACGTTGAGGGTTGAGTAAGGCCTTTGACAGTTTGCCCCTTTGACTCGAAGATAAAATGGCTGGTATTTTAAGGAGATTCTCAAACTCTGTTAATTCTTCTGATTCTAATTCTGATAACTTGTCTAGGAATAATAAATAAGTTATTCTTGTAGAAAATATAGAAAAAGAACTTCAAAACTGGAATCTTCCTCAAACTTCTGATAGACAAATTTATAGGAAATGTAGTTTTAGTCTAAAACAAGACTATATGATTAAAACTACAGAAGAGTCAATACCCCTAAATGAATGACAAGATACATTCAAACTCTTCTCTTCTAAATTAATAGAAGAACATAAGAAGAAATTTAAATATCTCCATATAGGAATGGTTCATGTGGCGTTAAAACCTTTAACCAAATTTGGATTAAATACTTTTGTCCTTATATGTGTAAGGGACACGAGGAACAATAAGTTTTTAGACTCCTTATTAGGGTGTATAGAATCAAGTCTTTGTGATGGTCCTATCTTCTTTAGTTGTTATCCTAATTTTTCAATATCCTTAACTGATCAAAACATAATGAATGCATTAACTTTAAATATTCAGTCTCATGGTTTTGATATGTTACCAGGAATCTGAAAATGTAGTCCTAATATATAGGATTTATTACAAGATAATGAACATTATGGCCCCAAATACTAAGATTGAGTCTAAAAGAGAGGAAATCACACTTTTTATAGCTAATCCAGCTAAGACAAATATGGTAGTGCCTAAGACAATCACATGGGATAAGGTAAATCTTTCTGAAACCTGGAAAATTGACCAAGGAATTCCTCCTAAGAAAATAGAGTCTAGAGACTTAGAATCAGTAGTTGAATATACTGATGGTGATGTAGAGATAAAATTCTCTACAAACAGAAAGATTAAACTAAATCTAGGAGAGTCTTCTAGAATGAGGTCTACGTCTTCAATTCCTACCACTGAAATTGAAAGCAGACAAGTAATTGAGGGAATAATAAAATCTAAAGATCAGGTTAGTCACCCTCAGTACCAGGTAGAGACACCTTCAGAGTTAGGGTTAAAATCACCCCCAAGAAATAATTCACCAACACCTTCTGAGATGGGATACAGCGTATGTATGTTATCCTTTACAGAATCGTTACACCCATTTACCATTAAACAAAAATGGTTTTATACAACTTTTAGTGAAAAAGAAATAGATTACTGAATCTCTATGCATAAACAGTATATGGAAAAATATCATAAGAAGCCAACATTCTTTAAGTGGCTTGAACAAGCCTTTAGGTTCCACAAAAAATATTGGCCCAATTTTGAGGATCCTAAGTTCGTTAATGCTCTAGAAACTGCTTATCAAAAAATTTTCACCAGGGAAGGGAAAGAATATAGCATCAGTTCATCCCCCATAGTCATCATTTTCAGTCAAAAAGTCTAAAGGTGAAATAATACCTAATCCTTACTCAGCTATACCAAAAGAAGCATCCACGTCAAGTGCCTTGGTTGAAATATCCAACCAAAATAATTATACAAATTTATTCCTTCAATCTTTAGGAAAACAGTCTTCAAGGATAGAAAATTTTCTAATTCAAGAAAAGTCGTCCCAACACAAATTCTTCAGAATCCAGGATCTTCTAGTAAAGAGTCTGCCATGATAGATCCAATCATGATGAAACCTCCACCATAAGTCAATCTGAAATTCAGAAAAGAATCTAGAATTAATGATAAAAACTTTGTGGATGAATTAGTCAATAGGTTACAGAATCTGAATATATCTGAAAAGAAAAGTATCAACATGCTGAGTCAAAACCAAGAAAAGTCATCCCGAAAAGACTCACATTTAGAAGTTAATAAGCTTCATTGGAATAAGACAACTCCAACTGCCCCATTCCTATATGGAGATATTTAAATTTCTTCTTATGTTCTTCGATTAATTTAGAAGAGAAGAGTTTGAATGTATCTTGTCCTTCCTTTAGGAGAATTGACTCTTCCATAGTTTTAATTATATAGTCTTGTTTTAGACTAAAACTACCTTCCCTATAAATTTGTCTATCAGAAGTTTGAGGAAGATTCCAGTTTTGAAGTTCTTTTTCTATATTTTCTACAAGAATAACTTCTTTATTATTCCTAGACAAGTTATCAGAACTAGAAATAGAAGAATTAACAGAGTTTGAGAATCTCCTTAAAATACCAGCCATTTTATCTTCGAGTCAAGAGGGAAAATTGCCAAAGGACTTACTCAATCCTCAACGGACTACACGGGTTATAAGATGCCTTGACTTCGTTTCCTGGGTTTAACTCCTCGACTTTGAAGATTAATGAGCAGATAGTTTAAGATTATTATCACACTCTACCAACGTTTAAGGTTACTGGCTTAGATAGTTTAAGACTATGATCACACTCCATCCGTTATCCTCTACAGAATCGTTACACCCGTTTACCATTAAACTATCAAAGGACTTACTCAACCCTCAACGGACTACATGAGTTATCAGATGCCTCGACTTCATTTCCTGGGTTTAACTCCTCGACTTTGAAAATTAATGAGCAGATAGTTTAAGACTATTATCACACTCTACCAACCTTTAAGGTTACTGGCTCTGATACCATAAGGGGAAGCTAGCACATAAAATAAAAATACACAGAGCATATGAAACAGCTGCAATATAATTCAGCAACCCATATTAATAATCAAATATAAAAGAAGAGTAGAAGAACACTTACATTAACATAAACAAATTCTTTATTATAGGATTAAAACTTTGTCAACATGCTGAGTCAAAACCAAGAAAAGTCATCCCGAAAAGACTCACATTTAGAAGTTAATAAGCTTCATTTGAATAAGACAACTCCAACTGCCCCATCTAAAATGTATTACCCAAGACCTTCACCGTCAGATCTTCAGTACGAAGATAATGCTATTCAAGATAGGGTCCAGTTTGATGGTAAGTCCATAGTTGAATGGAACATTGATGGACTGGCAGAATACCAAATCCTCCAAATAACAAAACACATGCTAATGTATGTTGTAGCATGTAGGTCCAATGGAAACACTGACAGACAAATAGCCTTAGCCATAATCAGTTGTCAGGATGGTGGGATTTCTACCTGTCAGATATCTCTAAACAAGAGATCTTAAATTCTGTAAAACAGGAAAATGGAAATTTAATAACTGATATAGTTAACACATTAATTTATACCATTATAAACCACGTTGTAGGAGCTAATATGCTTAAATTAGATAGATCACATAAACAACTAATTAATCTTAGGTGTCCAGATCTATCTCACTTCCAATGGTATAAAAATGTGTACTTGTCTAGAGTTTATCAGAGACCAGACAGTCAAGCTAACTTTCGGAAAGAAAAGTTCTTAGCAAGTCTCCCAACTCTGTTTGCTGATAAAATAAGAAATAAATTAAAAGATAAACATAGTCGGTAATATACTCTATAGCAATTACACCTATGGAAAACTAGCTTCTAAAGTAGTGTCAAAAAGAATATTATTATGTAATAATATTAGGTTAAAAAGACAAATTGACAAAGAAAAACTAAGTGGAAAAAGAGCCTTAGGAAATTTCTGTGAACAGTTTGGATATTCAACAAGTAGTCAATTTAAGTAGTCTAAAAAGACTCATAAATTTCAAAAGAAATTCTCTAATAAACCTTACAAGAGAAAACAATTTAAAAGAATGAAAAGTCAAAGACTGGTTATTATGAATCCAGTAAGAAACCTTTAGTCAAGGAAGCTAATTACAAAAAGGTTTCAATTTGTTATAAGTGTGGAAAACCGGGTCATTTTCAAAATAAATGCAGAGTTAAAAACAAAATAAATGCACTTCAGATTGATGAAGGTTTAAAGAAATCCTTATGTCAAATCTTATTAGAAGACTCTGACGAAGAAAAGGAACATTTGAATGCTTTTATAATAGAGTAGTATAATTCAGACTCTAGTATAGAAGAATCAGAAAATGATTATAACTCTGAGTCAGAATTATCTAAAAAATCAAAATGTTGTTCAGATAATGATTGTGACGAATGTATCCTAAAAACTATAGGATTAAATAATCTTAGTATAAATGTCTTGTCAAAAGAAGAAAGTCTGATTTTAGACTTAATTAATAAAATAACAGACCCTGAAGAAAGAAGAATACAGTTAGAAAACTATATTCATATGTCTAACAAGGGTAAATATTCAGTTATAAAAGGAAGTATAAAAGATGATTCTTATTCCTTTAAGAATATTATAGAAAGAGTAAAAAATGTTAACTATTCATCAAAAGAATCAACTATTGTTGATTTAAAATCAGAAATTAATGAAATAAAAGAAGAAGTAAGAACTCTAAAACAGAGAGTTTCTAATCTTGAAGAATCAGATGAGATCAGTTCCAAGATCTTATGTGGGAATCATCAAAAGAAACAAAAAATCCAGAATTTGAAAACAGAGAAAAAGATATAATAATACAGGAACCTGAAGAAGGAACTGTAAACATCCTTAATGATCCAGAGGGATGGATCTATGCTGTAGACTTAGTTATAGCACAAAAATGGTTCACTAAGATAACAATAGTTGTAAATAATGAATTTAGTTTTCAGTTTGTTGCCTTAATAGATTCAGGAGCAGATTTGAATTGCATCAAAAAAGGACTAGTCCCATCCAAGTACTTTCAGAAAACTACACAAATACTCCATGCTACGGATGAAAATCGTCTAATTATAGACTACAAATTATCTAATGCGGCAGTCTGTAATAACAAGATATGTTTTCCTGTACCCTTTGTTCTAATCAAGGGCCTGGCACAGGGAGTGATTCTAGGAAAGCATTTTTTACACATATTATTCCCTATTTCTAAAATAGACGAATCAGGAGTATAAACTATAATAAAGGGAAGACAGATTAAATTTGAATTTGTTGAAGAACCACGAATGCATGAAATCAATTTTATGAAAGATACCATTAAAAGAAAAGAAAATTTTCTTATGTCTTTAAAGGAAGAGATAGAGTATAAGAGAATTGAGCAACAATTGAAATCTCCAAAGCTTCAAGATGAAATTAATAAATTTCAACATAAAATTGAACAAACAATATGTGCAGAGATTCCTAATGCTTTTTGGAATAGAAAACAACATATTATAGAATTGCCTTAAGAACCAGATTTCTCAAAAAAAACAAATACCCACTAAGGCTACGCCAATAGCTATAGGCCCTAGACATTTAGAAATTTGCAAGGCAGAAATTGAAGAATTACTAAAAAAGGGATTAATAAAAAAAAGTTACAATCCCTGGAGTTGCCCAGCATTTTATGTAGAAAATGCTGTAGAATTAGAAAGAAGAGTCCCGAGGCAAGTAATTAATTACAAACCTCTGAATAAAGCTCTTAGATGGATCAGGTATCCAATCCCTAATAAAAAGGATTTGTTAAATAGACTTTATGATACCAAGATATTCTCTAAATTTGATATGAAATCAAGATATTGGCAAATTCAAATAGCTGAGCAAGATAGGTACAAAACTGCCTTCACTGTACCTTATGGACATTATGAATGGAATGTTATGCCATTCGGATTAAAAAATGCTCCATCTAAATTTCAAAACATTATGAATGATATTTTTAATTCTTATCATGAATTTATAATTGTTTATATTGATGATGTTTTAGTTTTTTCTCCTTCTATTGAGAAACATTTTAAACATCTTAATATATTCTTGAATACTGTTATGATTAAAAAAAAAATCCTCCATAATGGAATAATGAGTTTACAGAAGCAGTTAAGAGGATAAAACAAAGAGTTAAAGAACTCTCATGTCTTTGTATTCCTCATCCAGATGCATTTAAAATAGTTGAAACAAATGCTTCCGAGATAGGATATGGAGGAATACTTAAACAAAAAATTGCTAATAAAGAGCAGTTGGTTAGATTTACTTCAAGAACTTGGAAAGGTGCACAACAAAATTATTCTACCATAAAAAAAGAAATATTATCAATTGCCATGTGCATCGCTAAGTTTGAATCTGACCATGTTAAATAAAAAATTCTTATTAAGAATAGATTGCAAATCTACTAAGGATATCCTTCTTAAAGATGTTAAAAATATAGCATCTAAACAAATATTTGCTAGATGGCCGGGAATCCTTTCTGTTTTTGAATTTGATATAGAATTTATTAAAAGCGAATCTAATTCTTTGCCTGACTTTGTAACTAGAGAATTTTTGCAGGGATCCTAAAGGAAAAGGCGTTATAACCTCTCAATCTAATACTCATGCAAAAAGAAACTCTCCACTCCTAATATTGAGGAGACTGATAAAGATTTCTTATGCAATCAGGCTTATGAATTAGCCCTTCCTTGTAATACCAAGGATTTCAAATATCCATACATTCCACTATCTTATAAAAAGATAGCACCAATTAAAAAAGGTATGCTAATTTAGCACCATATGAGATAGCCCCTTTCTATCTCAATAATCATCTTCCCCCTGAATTGGAACCCAAGAATATTTTATTCTATTTAAATATTCTTGTGGACACATAATCAATTTCTCACAAACCCTAGAGTCGAGCAGGGTCAGAATGGGCTTATTCAAAAATAATCATTTATAAAGTGATGAAGCCAGAAGAATGGGGTATGGATTTATACCGTCAAAAACAAATAAGAGATAGAAGAATATTTCCTCGGCTGTATACTTATTTTGATTATATAGCTACATGGGAAAACTTTCTTTTATTTGAAAACAAAGCAAGAAAGCATAGCTGGTTTCTAAGGTTCACCCTCAATGAAGAACCTTCTCCCACTACTTTTTCTCAGTGGTTTAAAACATGGTATTTTTCTTGGAGATTATTTCCTATATCCCTACCCAAATATGTTCATCTATATTGGTCAAGGTTTTGTGAGAATAATAATTCTCTGGATCCTCAAGACAAAATTATTATGTTTACAGCTTATTATCAGCTTCCATGGATTGTTAAATGGGAATATATTGTAAAAGAATATTTCTCTTCTACCTTTGGGATTAATCAAGCAGTCCCCTAGTTAATTCGTAGAACTCAAATTAAATGGTGGGACAACTTCTCTAATTTTGAAGAGAACTTTAATAATTTTCAAAAGTTAGGGATCTTAAGATCTAAAGCTTCTTCTCAAAAACCTTATATCAATGAAAATAAAAAGGTTGTTGATATGGTGAAAGGCTTATTAGCCTCCTCTTCTAAAGATGGTGTTCAAAAGAAGCTCCTAAAAATCTTTAAAGATAATAGTTCTGAGATGAGTCAAGATGACCCAGCCTATTTCCAGGATTCTCAGGACCCTCTAGACGAAGGAGCAGAAGATTTTTGGATGAAGAATCTTATCAATAATTTTCTTTTCTTAAAGCCAAAGTTTACTTTTCTAAAAGGAGAAAGACTTTACTTTTCAAAAAGCAAAAGATATCTTTTCAAAAGGAAAGAAGACTTTCAGTGACTTGAAGACAAAGTTCCTTAAAGAAAAGGATTTTCTTTATTAAAGTAAAAATTTCCTTTTTAGCTGGCGAACCAACTCCAATCCATCCAGGACATGTGCCTAGATAGAAGGATGAGCCTTATCTCAAGGAATCTGCTTTTACCAGCCTTATCTCTTAGGCAATTGTGTGAGGAGTATTATTTAAGAGTCTCTGCTCTCTATTGTTGAACAAGTTTTTTGAAGTTTATTAGAAAAATCAAAAGTTTGAAAAAATAACATCTTTGAGTGTTTAGAGTGTTTTGTAAAATACGAGTGAAATTCTCAAGTTAGTAATATTGGGCTTGTACCTGTTGTACCTGTAGCTGCTATTGCTTGTACCAGTGACCGTGTGGTGTACCTGTGCTTTGATCCTATAATAAAGAATTTGTTTATGTTAATGTAAGTGTTCTTCTACTCTTCTTTTATATTTGGTTATTAATCTGGGCTGCTGAATTATATTGCAGCTGTTTCATATGCTCTGTGTATTTTATTTTATGCGCTAGCTTCCCCTTATGGTATCAGAGCCAGTAACCTTAAAGGTTCGTAAAGTGTGATAATAGTCTTAAACTATCTACCCTATTAATCTTCAAAGTCGAGGAGTTAAACCCAGGAAACGAAGTCGAGGCAATCTGATAACCCGTGTAGTCCGTTGAGGGTTGAGTAAATCCTTTGACAATTTAATAGTAAACGGGTGTAACGATTCTGTAGAGGATAACGGGTGGAGTGTGATAATAGTCTTAAACTATCTAAGCCAGTAACCTTAAAGGTTGGTAGAGTGTGATAATAGTCTTAAACTATCTGCTCATTAATCTTCAAAGTTGAGGAGTTAAACCCAGGAAATGAAGTCGAGGCATCTCATAAGCCGTGTAGTCGGTTGAGTGAAGGACGTTGAGGGTTGAGTAAGTCCTTTGACAGTTTGCCCCTTTGACTCGAAGATAAAATGGCTGGTATTTTAAGGAGATTCTCAAACTCTGTTAATTCTTCTGGTTCTAGTTCTGATAAGCTTGTCTAGGAATAATTAAGAAGTTATTCTTGTAGAAAATATAGAAAAAGAACTTCAAAACTGGAATCTTCCTCAAACTTCTGATAGACAAATTTATAGGAAATGCAGTTTTAGTCTAAAACAAGACTATATAATTAAAACTATGGAAGAGTCAATTCCCCTAAAGGAAGGACAAGATACATTCAAACTCTTCTCTTCTAAATTAATAGAAGAACATAAGAAGAAATTTAAATATCTCCATATAGGAATGGGGCAGTTGGAGTTGTCTTATTCCAATGAAGCTTATTAACTTCTAAATGTGAGTCTTTTCGAGATGACTTTTCTTGGTTTTGACTCAGCATGTTGATACTTTTCTTTTCAGATATATTCAGATTCTGTAACCTGTTGACTAATTCATCCACAAAGTTTTTATCATTAATTCTATATTCTTTTCTGAATTTCAGATTGACTTCTGGTGGAGGTTTCATCATGATTGGATCTATCCTAGCAGACTCTTTACTAGAAGATCCTGGATTCTGAAGAATATGTGTTGGGACGACATTTCTTGAATTAAAAATTTTCTATCCTTGAAGACTGTTTTCCTAAAGATTGAAGGAATAAATTTGTATAATTATTTTGGTTGGATATTTCAACCAAGGCACTTGACGTGGATGCTTCTTTTAGTATAGCTGAGTAAGGATTAGCTATTATTTAACCTTTAGACTTTTTGACTGAAAATGATGACTTTGGGGGATGAACTGTTGCTATATTCTTTCCTCCCTGGGGAAAAAGTTTTGATAAGCAGTTTCTAGAACATTAACAAACTTAGGATCCTCAAAATTGGGCCAATCTTTTTTGTGGAACCTAAAGGCTCGTTCAAGCCACTTAAAGAATGCTGGCTTCTTATAATATTTTTCCATATACTGTTTATGCATAGAGATCCAGTAATCTCTTTCTTTTTCACTAAGATTCCAATCTACTCAGTTCTATTCATTAGATTATAATTAGTTTCTTTGAGGCTTTTCAACAAACACTTTAAATGTAATCAATTTATTCTAGTTCATGAGTATGTGTAAATATATACATACCCTAATTTAATCATCATAATTTCATCAATTCAACATTAGCTTTAAGGTAAATCACCCATATCATAATTTAAGGGAAATTAACAATTTAATTTAAGAAAACTACATTGGAACCACATGAGATCGAAGAACAAATGTTCTTAAATGCAGCCAACTCCATGTTGGAAGAATAGTTTTAGATTAGTTCCTAGAAACAAATATCAAACCAATTCAGGATGATATCCCATAAATTGCGTAGATGTCACGTGTAATTCAAGCTTCCATGTCAAATAGGACAGCTAAATTATCACTCAACTAAAACCACCTACCAACTAATTTGCAAGACCAACTGGTATAGAAATCTATAACAACCCAGATAACACTCAAAAAGCATAACCCTTTCAAATTATCTTTTAAGTCTCAAAACCTTCTTAAACTAAAAGATCTTCAATAAATTGCCATCCAAACAGACAAAACTACCTAACAAATAATTCCAACTTATAAATACTCAATTAGAAGTTAAAGGAGGAGCAAGAGCCTCATGAGAGAAATGGATTTTGACCTTTGACAAGCTTCTTAGCAGACTGAGGCGGCATTACATTTTATGGGCTAAATTGTCGGCGACATTACGTGAATTAGAGAGTGCAGTTAAGCCTTCAAGCTTCAGATCTTCACCGAGGGCCATAGAAGTTGGGTCATAAATAATGTTGTCAGTATCGCTAAAGTCCTAGTGGTGGTAATGGTTATGGAGGCCGTTTTGGGTGTCAATAGAGCAAGCCCTGGCTTGCAACTTGGTCTTTTTCATTAGAGATGAGCGAGTGGTGGCAGTGGCAGAGCTGCTTGTCGAAGGAAAAAAGTAGCGATGGTGCATACAAAGTAGGGACTAAAAATGGCTGCCACACCAACTAAATGGAAAGCTAAAAGGGAAAAGCTAAAGGAAAATAACTTGGACGGAAATCAAGCACCAAAAACAAGAGGAAAGGATAGAAGTCTTTGCTAGTTAAAGAGAAAGGTAGAAAATTCTGAAACAAGGGAGGTCAATTCCAAGCGAAAGAGAAAGGAGAGAAATAAAAGGAAAATAAATAGGAAAAAGACAAAAAAAATAAGAAAGTCAAATGAGTAATAGTAAAATATATATATATATATACAAATGTTTCAATTATATTGTTGTTTATTTAACTTTTTAAGTGTTTGTTATTTTATAACTAAAATTTGCACATTATATCTGAATTCAACTTTACGATATTAAGTTATAACAGTGGTTAAAATTTGTGGTGTATAATTGTTCTTATTATACATATGTACATTTTAAATATATCAAATATATATTTATTCTAATTCATATTTATTTATAGATTTAATTCCTTTTACACTCATGTTATTTACCATCATTTCTCAATATACACATCTAAACTTATCCATCTTTATAACTAACAATTTACGCTACCTCAAACTTATCGTTGCTATATCAAATGTCCTAACGTTACAATATCGGGTTATGACAATAATCTCAGATAGGCAGCTAAGGTTTAATAGAACCTAATCTTGTACAATAAACTATTAAGGCTATAAAGAAAATAAGGAACAAGCTGAAGGCATGTCAAAGTAGACAGAAGAATTATGCTGATAAGAGAATGAGACCTTTGGTTTTTGAGGTTGATGATCATGTATATTTTAAAGTGACTCCTACTACTAGATTTGAAAGAACAAAAGCAGGAGGTAAACTCAAAACCTAGATACATTAGGCCTTATGAGATTTTAGAAAGAATTAGGGGAGGTAGCATACATATTGGCTTGGCCCCCAAGTATGGTAAATATACATGATGTGTTCTATGTGTCTTAATTGAGAAAGTATAATTCTCATCTAAGCCATGTGTTGGAGTATGAACATGTTAGAATGGAGAGTAATCTTGTAACACAAGCATAACCAACTAGGATTGTAGCAAAGAAGACAGACTTTGTAAAAGGACTGATTATACCATTGTTAAAGTAGCCTGGAAAGCATACATAAAGAAGGATGCAACCTAGGAGAAAGAGTCTGATATTAGAGCTACTCATCCATGGTTATTTAGTGAGGTAATTTTAAATTTTGAGGACAAAGTTTATATTTAAGGGGGAGTGTGTGTAATATCTCATCTGAATTAGGTATATCAGGTATACATGTTTGTGTAACTTGGTAGTTTAATGAATGTTGTATCATTTGATGTAAGTTGACATGTTAAAGAAGTTTAGACCAAATTGAAAATTTAGGAGGTGGGCAAACTTAGAACACTTAGAAGCATCCCTAATTACTTAGCAAGGGTAAGTATAGCATAGGAAATTTGGTATATGTATGGGTAATAAGACTAGGAATGTTTGGTTTACACATATGCACTAAGCATGTCTTTAAGATAGATTTTAATAATATAAAAATATTAAGATATTAATCTACTATAATATAAGTATTGATCTATTAGAAATAAGGTATTTATATATACACTTTAAGAAAGAAATTGAGATGATGGTAAGTGACTAGTACCATTTGATATGAATAGGTATAAGTATAATACATTGTATATGTAGGATTAATTAAGTGGAGAATACTCTATTAAATATATATATATATATATTTAATAAGGCTAATGGAGGAATAATGATTAATTGGTTATTGAAATTATAACTGGATACAAGTATTTTGGAAGTAGATTAATAAAATAAATTATAGTGGAAGCGCAAGAATGACATTTTCTCTGCTCCTTTTATCATTTATCAAGGTCATCTTCAACCTCCATTTTCTTCTCTAATTCTTCAAGGTAGGCCAAGATTGAATAGAGAGTAAGTTAGTGTAAGAAACTTATTGCATGAAGGGGAAAATATTCTCCAATTGATAAACCAATCAAATCAAAGAATTCAACAGAATTAGGAGAATCTATTGCTTATCTCACAAGCAAGTTTTGGGCAGAATTGAGGAGTTGAGTTGCTGGAGTTGTTGGTGGAGAGTTCAGCTAGTAGAAGGGCTTTCAAGAGGGGATTTAAGGGGATAAAAGGTGGTTGACACTTACAGATAGGAAAATTTGGTTGTTGGTTGCAAGGAGAACAAGTATATGTTGTATATTTCTTAGACTTGGTTCCTTGTCTTGTAAACTAAATAATGACTTCAATTTTACTCTTAAATATTCCTCTTATGAATAAAATGCATGAAATCTGTGTTGGTTGGACCTTATAATGGAAGAAAAACTAATTATAGCATGTTTTGTGTACATTGTGTTGCATGTGGTTTGATATTAGCCCTAGAATTGTCCAAACACCCTAGTTTCTAGATCCTAGTTATTAAAGGTGAGAAAATCCTCAAGGGAACTTGTTGAAATTCATGTTACAAATTTGGACTTATCCATATTTGCATCTTCTATTACTGCACATAAGTTGTACAAGCATAAAAGAGGTTTTCCTTGCATTCTGTGTTTCAAATGAAAACTAGGCATTATAACTCTTTACTTTCAATATATTACACACACTAAGATTTATGTCTCATCATTATTTTACTGGAATGCCTACAAATTGATAAATATTCTACTCCAGTGTGGAAGTGATGGCTTTTGTTGTTTATGCATACCATTGCTACTATATGTACTATCTAGAATTTTATGTGGATTGCACTTACATTAATGAGTTTTGGTAGACTTGGAGTGGATACTATGAAGATAAGGAGCAATGGAGTCCTATGGAAGAAAAGTTAGGGAGTTTAATTACTATTTTGTCAATGTACATAGAGTAAGAATTCAAGTCTATCAATATAACTCTATGCTTATTTTGTTAAAGTCCTCTGTCTGTGAGAGACAGGGCATGTCCCTAACTTTGTCTTGTAAATATGTGATTACTATGTGAAAAAGTTTTGATAAGCAGTTTTAAGAACATTTACAAACTTAGGATCCTCAAAATCAGGCCAATCTTTTTTGTGGAACCTAAAGGCTCGTTCTAGCCATTTAAAGAATGCTGGTTTCTTATGGAATTTATCCATATACTGCTTATACATAGAGATCCAGTAATCTCTTTCTTTTTCACAAAAAGTTGTATAGAATCATTTATGTTTAATGGTGAATGGATGTAATGACTTTCTAGAGGATAACATGCATACACTTATATCCCATTTCAGAGGGTGTTGGTGAATTATCTTTTGAGGGTGATTTTAACCCTAACTCTGAAGGTGTTTCTACTTGGTATTGAGGGTGACTAACTTGATCTTTAGATTTTATAATTCCTTCAATTACCTATCTCCTTTCAACTTCAGTGGTAGGAATTGAAGAGGTAGACCTCCTTCTAGAAGATTCTCCTAGATTTAATGTGATCTTTCTATTTGAAGAGAATTTTATCTCTACATCCGCATCAATATATTCAATTACTGCTTCTAGGTCTCTATACTCTATTTTCTTAAGAGGAATTCGTTGATCAATTTTCCAACTTTCAAGAAGATTTACTTGATCCCAAGTGATTGTCTTAGGCACCACCATATTTGTCTTAGCTGGATTAGCTATAAAAAGTGTGGTTTCACCTCTTTTTGACTCAATCTTAGCATTAGGAGCCATCATATTCATTGGTTAATGCTAAGTCAAAACCAAGGAAAGTCATCAAGAAAAGACTCACATTTAGAAGTTAATAAACTTCATTGGAATAAGACAACTCCAACTGTCCCATCTAAAATGTACTACTCAAGACCCTCACCATTAGATCTTTAGTACGAAGATAATGCTATTCAAGATAGGGTCCAGTTTGATGGCAAGTCCATAGTTGAAAGGAATATTGATGGACTAGCATAATATCAAATCCTCCAAACAACTAAACATATGCTAATGTATTATGTATCATGTAAGTCCAATGGTAACACTGATAGGGAAATAGCCCTAGCCATAATTAGTGGGTTTACAGGACAACTGCTAGGATGGTGGGATTTCCACCTTTCAGACGTCTCTAAACAAGAGATTCTAAATTTTGTAAAACAGGAAAATGGAAATTTAATAACTGATATAGTTAACACATTAATTTATACCATTATAAACCACTTTGTAGGAGCTAATATGCTTAAGTTAGATAGATCACATAAACAACTAATTAATCTTAGGTGTCCAGATCTATCTCACTTCCAATGGTATAAAAATGTGTTCTTGTCTAGAGTTAATCAGAGACCAGACAGTCAAGCTAACTTTTGGAAAGAAAAGTTCTTAGCAAGTCTCCCAACTCTGTTTGCTGATAAAATAAGAAATAAATTAAAAGATAAACATAGTGGTAATATACTTTATAGCAATTACACCTATGGAAAACTAGCTTCTAAAGTAGTGTCAAAAAGAATATTATTATGTAATAATATTAGGTTAAAAAGACAAATTGACAAAGAAAAACTAAGTGGAAAAAGAGCCTTAGGAAATTTCTGTGAACAGTTTGAATACCCTTCAGGAAGCCAGTTTAAGCATTCTTAAAAGACTCATAACTTTCAAAAGAAATTCTCTAATAAACCATATAAGAGAAAACAATACAAAAAGAATGATAAGGTAAAAGTAGGTTTTTAGGAATCCAGTAAAAAACCTGTAACAAAGGAAGCTAATTATGAAAAGGTTCCTATTTGTTATTAGTGTGGAAAACTAGGTCACTTCCAAAAATAAATGCAGACTTAAAAAGAAAACTAATGCTCTTCAAATTGATGAAGGTTTAAAGAAATCCTTATGTCAAATCTTATTAGAAGACTCTGACAAAGGAAAGGAACAAATGAATGCTTTTATAATAGAGCAGTATAAATCAAACTCAAGTCTAGAAGAGTCGGAAGGAGAATTAAACTCAGAGTCAGAGCAGTCTGAAAAATCAAAATGCTGTTCTAATAATGATTGTGATGAATGTATCCTAAAAACTATAGGATTAAACAACTTTAGTATAAATGTCTTATCTAAAGAAGAAAGTCTAATTCTAGACTTAATTGATAAAATTACAGACCCTGAGGAAAGAAGAATACAGTTGGAAAACTATATTCAAATGTCTAACAAGGGTAAAAGTTCAATTATAAAAGGAAGTATAAAAAATGATTCTTATTCCTTTAAGAATATCATTAAAGAGTAAAAACTATTAACTCTTCATCAAAAGAACCAACTATTGCTGATTTAAAATCAGAAATTAATGAAATTAAAGAAGAAGTAAAAACTCTAAAACAAAGAGTTTCTATTCTAGAAGAATCGGATGAAGATCAATTCCAAGACTTTTTATGAGAATCATCAAAAGAAACAAAAAATCCAGAACTTGAAAATAAAGGGAAAAGTATAACAAGAACCCGAGGAAGGAATTGTAAACATCCTTAATGATCCAGAAGGATAGATTTGTGTTGTAGATCAAGTTATAGCACAAAAATGGTTTACTAAAATAACTATAATTGTGAATAATGAATTCAGTTTTCAGTCTGTAACCTTAAAAGATTCAGGAGCATATCTAAATTGCATAAATGAAGGATTAGTTTCATCCAAGTATTTTCAAAAAACAACACAAATACTTCCTTCTGCGGATGAAAATCGTCTAATTATAGACTATAAATTGTCTAATGCTGCAACTTGCAACAATAAGGTTTGCTTTCCTATTCCTTTTGTTTTAGTAAGAGGCCTAGCTCAAGGAGTAATCTTAGGAAACTATTTTCTACATGCGTTATTCCTCATTTCTAGAATAGACAAATTAAATTTGAGTTTGTTGAAAAACCTCGAATTCATAAAATCAATCTTATGAAAGATACAATTAAAAGAAAAGAAAAATTTTCTTATGTCTCTAAAAGAAGAAATATAATACAAAAGGATTGAGGAGCAATTGAAATACTTTAAGCTTCAAGATGAAATTAACAAATTTCAACATAAAATTGAACAAACGATCTGTGCTGAGATTCCTATTGCCTTTTGGAACAGGAAACATTATATTATAGAATTGCCTTATGAACCAGATTTTTCTGAGAAATAAATTCCTACTAAGGCTAGACCTATAGCTATGGGTCCTAGACACTTAGAAATCTATAAAGCTGAAATTAAAGAATTACTAAAAAAGAGATTAATTAGAAAAGTTACAAGTCCCTGGAGTTGCCTAGCATTTTATGTTGAAAATGCAGCAAAATTAGAAAGAGGAGTCCCAATGTTAGTAATTAATTACAAATCTTTGAATAAAGCTTTAAGATGGATTAGGTATCCAATTCCTAATAAAAAGGATTTGTTAAATGGACTCTATGATGCCAAAATATTTTCCTAAATTTGACATGAAATCAGGATATTGGCAAATTCAAATAGCTGAACAAGATAGGTACAAAACTATCTTCACTGTACCTTTTGGGCATTATGAATGGAATGTTATGCCATTTGGATTAAAAAATGCTCCATTTGAATTTCAAAATATAATGAATGATATTTTTAATTCTTATCATGAATTCATAATTGTTTATATTGATGATGTTTTAGTATTTTCCCCTTCTATTGAAAAACATTTCAAATATCTCAATATATTTTTGAATACTGTCATGAAGGTAGGATTAGCAATTTTGGCAAAAAAGGTAAAAACATTTCAAACTGCTATTCGTTTTCTAGGACATAATATTCATAAAGGTTCTATTATACCTATTGATAGAGCCATACATTTTACTGAAAAATTCCCTAATAAAATACGGGAAAAACAACAATTGCAGAGATTCTTAGGAAGCCTAAATTATGTAGGAGAATTCTACAAAGACTTAGCTTTAGATTACAAATTATTATTTGCACGACTAAAAATGAATCCTCCTGAATAGAACAATGACTTTACTGAAACAGTTAAAAGAATAAAACAAAGAGTCAAAGAACTTCCATATCTTTGTATTACTCATCCAAATGCTTTTAAAATAGTTAAAACAGATGCCTCTGAGATAGGATATGGAGGGATTCTTAAACAAAAAATTGCTAATAAAGAACAATTAGTTAGATTTACTTCAGGAACTTGGAAGGGTGCACAACAGAATTATTCTACTCTAAAGAAGGATATATTATCTATAGTTATGTGCATCACTAAGTTTGAATCTGGCCTGTTAAATAAAAAATTCTTATTAAGAATAGATTGTACATCTGCCAAAGATATCCTTTCTTAAAGATGTTAAAAATATAAACATCCAAACATATATTTGCTAGATGGTAAGGAATCCTTTCTGTTTTTAAATTTGATATTGAATTTATTAAAGAATAAATTAATTCTCTACCAGATTTTCTAACTAGAGAATTTTTACAGGGATCTTAAAGGAAAAGGTGTTCTGACATCTCAAACAAATTCTCCTGCAAAAAGAAATGTTGATATTCCTAATACTGAGGATTCAGATAAAGACTTCTTATGTGATCAGGCTTATGAATTAGCCTTTCCTTGTAATACCAAGGAATACCTGTATATCCCTCTATCTTATCCTAAGATAGCTCCAATTGAAAAGAGGTATGCTAATTTAGCTCCATTCAAGATAGCTCCCTTCTATCTCAATAATCATCTCCCACTTGAATTAGAACCCAGGAATATTTTATTTTATTTAAATATTCTTTGGATACTAAATCAATATCTCACAAACTCTGGATTAGAGCAGGTAATGAATGGGCTTATTCAAAAATCATCATTTATAAAGTGATGAAGCCTGAAGAATGGGATATAGATTTATACCATCAAAAACAAATCAAAGATCGAAGAATTTTTTCCCAATTATATAATTATTTTGATTATATGGCTGCATGGACCAATTTGCTTTTATTCGAAAATAAAGTAAGAAAACACAGTTGGTTTTTAAGGTTCACCTTAAATGAAGAACTATCTCCCACTACTTTTTCTCAGTGGTTCAAATCATGGTATTTTTCTTGGGGATTATTTCCTATATTCGTACCTATTTATGTGCATCAATATTGGCAAAGGTTCTGTGAGAATAATAATTCTCTGGATCCCAAAGATAAAATTATTATGTTCACAGCTTATTATCATCTCACCTTGGATTGTCAAATGTGAATATATTGTTAAAGACTGCTCCTCTTCTGCTTTTGGGATTAACCAAACAGTCCCCTAGCTAATTCGTAGGTCTCAAATCAAATGGTGAGACAATTTCTCTAATTTTGAAGAGAATCTTAATAATTTCCAAAAGCTTGGCATATTAAGATCCCAAGCTTCATCTTAAAAATCTTATTCGAACAAAAATTCTAAAGTTCTAGATTTGGTCAAAGGCTTATTAGCCTCCTTCTCCAAAGGTGATATTGAAAAGGAACTTTTAAAAATCCTTGAAGATCATGAATTAGACATGAGCCAGGAAGACCCAACATACTTCCAAGATTCCCAAGATCCTTTCAATGAAGGAGCATAAGACATCATAGAAGGAGGGTCCCATCCCTGTTGATGATGTTTCCACTTTCTCTAAAATAAAGAAAAGAAGTCAAAAGTTTTAAAGTAAAAGTTTACTTTTATAAAAGAAGATTCCACTTTCTTCATAAAAGAAACTTTCGGCAATCCAAAGTGGAAGTCATAATTAAAGAAAAGATTTACTTTATAAAAGTAAATATCTTCCTTTCTATCTGGCGAAGGGACTCCACTTCTTTTAGGACACATGCCCAAACAGAAGGACAAACCTAATCTAAAGGAATATGCTTTTCTCAACCTTATCTCTTAGGCAATCATGTTTGAATTGTTATTTAAGGGCCTTTGCCCTCTGGAGTTCTGTAAGTTTTGAGAATAGCAAAAGTTGGAAAAATAGAAGTTTTAGAGTGCTTTTGAGTGTTTTTGTAAAATATGAGTGAGAGTCTCAAGTTTGTAATAGTGGGCTTGTACTTATTGTACCTGTAGCTGCTATTGAAATATTGCGGTTGTCAAATTGCACCTGTGATCGTCATCTGAACCTATGCTTTGTATCCATAATCTATTAATAAAGAATCTGTTCTTATTAATGTAAGTTTTCTTACATCCTTTCTGTTATATATTTTCTCTGGGCTACTGAATCTTGTTGCAGCTGTTATACAAGTTCTATCTATTTCTTTGTCTGTGTTACATGTCCTGTGTATTTCTTTGTCTAAGTGCGCTAGCTTCCCTCTATGGTATCAGAGCCAGTAACCTTAAAGGTTGGTAGAGTGTGAGAATAGTCTTAAACTATCTATTCATTTGTCTTCAATCTCTAATTTTTAGTGTTTTTACTGTTGAATTAGTTATGTAGAAATCTTAAGAATGTTAATAAGACTAAATAGACTATTGGTATAAGATTATGCAGGACATTTTAATAAGAAAAATAGAATTCTTCAATTGAACTTTACACTTTCTTAATTAACAAAAATACATTCATTCAAGGTAGGGTAATAATCTTAGAATATCAATTAAAGTTTACAAATGTCCTAAGAAAATTCATATAACTTGGAAGACCATGTTTAGAATATAATCAGTCTTATACTGAATTTCTAATGAAGTGAATCTTAGAGTTAATCATGACATTAAGTAAAAGGATACAAAGATTAATGTATAAAACCAATAATAGACAAGTTTCATTGATCTTATTAGAGTAAACTTTATAATGTATTACAATATATACAACTGAATTTAAGATTCCAGTGATCTCTTTCAAAATGTTTACAAACTAAAAGGTAGCACAAGTGTCTATGTACTCTTAATAACTACTATACAAATAGGGTGTCACATTGTGCGCCTCTGTTCCATCCTTAATTTGGCAAGGAGAGAAGGAAAACTGGAAAGGCATTGAGGGTGACTCAAAGGGCAGTGTGTTATTCCAAAGATGTACCTATGCCTCCAGAAATCCACATCACCTATAGAAGGTTCCTAGTATTAGGTCTTAATAGAGACGTCAAGAATTTAAGTGGGGAAGATTGTAATACTCCAATAATTGTGTTGTTTATAACCCACAATGACCAACAACTTAGTACCTTCAAGCTAGTATTTTGACCTATATGTATGGGGTATAAATTCTTTTCAAAGTACTTGGACTAGTTGGGCTTGGACATTACAATAATTATGTTTACACAGTATTTATTCTAGGATTTTATATATCATTATACTAAATCTCATTTAAACAATATAATAAAAAAAATGCTTAATAAATATTATTACATGTATTAAATACAAATAAAGTGTCTTTACAACCAATCACTGATTTACTTTTGGACATTAATAATAACGCTGTTGCGTGTGCATAGATTGCATGCCCCTTAATTATTAACACACTTAACCTAAAGACATCTCTCAAGTCTATTGTGTTTACTATGCTACCAATTGAAATGGTGGGGGAACCTCCCATTTCATTTCAAACAAACCAAAACCTGAGTTTAAAGGGAGTGAAGGAATGAATTGGGGATTAGGGTTTTCGAGTTAGATTGAGGAAGAATGGGTGGGAAAAGAACAACGTTGTTTTAGGTTTGATTAGAGGAAAAAAAAACAACAAAACATAGTGTTTTAAGGGTGTTTAGGCTTCTGTTAGCCCAGTCAGTAATGTTGGAATTTTGTCTGTCTACATCAATAACTATTAAATCCATTTCAACGCCAGGTCATAGGTGATTAAAATTGAAAGGATAGCATGCTAATTTTGGTAGACATTTTTTCATGTGAGTTTTTAAGCCTAAGATTGAATTTTACACATCAATCTATAATTCTTCTTGTTGAGTGATATTCATTATGTGATTATGTAACTCTGGAACTTGCTTTAACTCTTGTTGAGACTAAATTAATTCATATGAATGCATGAAAATGATGAAGGCAATAGGGAATACACAATTTAAACCTAAACAGCCAACCCACCAAATTTTTACCAATAATGAGCCCTTTTGAGCTTAATTGTTCCTTTTATTGGTTAACTTAGTATATGAGCCTCAACCTTAATGATTATATCTTCTACCCCACCTTAGGTTTAGTGGAGCAATCACATGCTTGTTTGGTGAGTACTGTTGAAATTATAAAATGGAAAAGCATGGAGAAATATGAGCATGAATTTCAAGCTTCTCTTCAGTATTTAAATTGAATGTTTTTGTGTTTTGTACATAAAAAGAGAATAAGAGAAGGAAGAAAAAGAAAAAAATAAGTGAAGAAAGAAAGATGCAGTATTCAAAGTGATAAAAGAAAAAGATAAGTAAATAATGCGCTAAAAGCATCAAAGCATCAAAGTGATATCAATTTACATGCTTATGTGCTTAAGTTTAAACTTTTGATTGCTCTACTAATTTCTTTGATGTTTACCTTTTTTTCTCAATTTTGCTCCATACCATGTCCCTGGCCCTTTACAACCAGTGAAAGACCTTCTAATTTGTGTTACATATGATCTAAGTAGTAGAGATTAGATGGACAAACAAGCTTATGATAGTGCATTTTTACTAAATGAATCAAAGTTAAAATTCCTAACCTTGAAACACTTGAGAGGTTACAAGATTGCCATGTGAGAATGTAGTTCTACTCGATGACGAGTAAAAGCAAAGTGTGGGGGAATTTGATTGGAGTTTAATAAATCTTAATCTCATTGATTCCTAGTGTTGTTTTGAGTATGATTTTATGCTAATGAACTTATAAATATTCATTTATGATTTCAGGTGTTAAATCTAATTAAGGAACATTAGTTGGATAAATGGAGCACAATTAGCACAAATAGAGCAAGAAGGTTGTTGTCCTTGTCTAAATTGAAGTAGGAGTCAATGGAGAAGTCTCGCCATAGCGTGGATCATATGCCACCGCAGCACCTTAGAAGCACGAAATAAGCTTAAGTCAGAGAGCTCAACGTCATATTGCACATGACGCGACGCCATATTATATGAAATTTTACAAATCAACTCAGAAAGCACCGTGGCACAAAGTGGATGACATGAAACTGCGGTGCCCTATTCCCCATTTTTAAAGGTTTGAAGTCAGTAGGCATTGCGTCGCAGTGCCAATAGGTGGGAGCTTGATAGGAGTTTAATAAATCTTAATCTCATTGATCCCTAGTGTTGTTTTGAGTATGATTTTGTGCTAATGAACTTATAAATGTTCATTTTATGATTTTAGGTGTTAAATCTAATTAAGGAACATTAGTTAGATAAATAGAGCACAATTAGCACAAAAGGAGCAAGAAGGTCGTTGTCCTTGTCCAAATTGAAGTAGGACTCAATGGAAAAGTGGCGTTACAGCGTGGATCACATGCCACCATAGCACCTTAGAAGCACAAAATAAGCTTAAGTCAAAAAGCTCAACGCCACAGCGTTATATTGCATGCATCACGGTGCCATATTCCTTGAATTTTAACAAATCAATTATGAAAGCATTATGCCGCATGTGGAAGACATGAAGTGGTGATGCCCTATTCCCTAGTTTTAAAGGTTTGAAGTTAGTGGGCACTACACCACAGTGCCAAAAGGTGGGAGCCAGAGCACAAAATAGAAGATGACTTCATTGGAAGACATAGAGTAAGGCACCATAGCACCAAGGAAGTCAGCATCATGCCATACTTATCTAAACTTCCTAATCAGATTGGTATGAGGATAACAAGCACATCTTGTATTTGGACCTATTTTGAAAGTAAATTAGAAATCCTAATCCAAGGAGATTTCAATACCAAGACCCCAATCCAATAAGGACTTCAAGTTAGATTAGAATTGTAGAGTTATTTTCTCTTCTAATTAGCTTATAAATACATTAGCTTAGGAGTGTTTTAAATATCTGTTTTTCTAAAGTCAGTAAAGATTCTTAGAGTTTCTTTATTGTTTTTGCATTTATGAGTTGCTAAATTTTCTTTTCTGATAGAAGGAGTATTTAAGCCATGGGATTGCATTATAAAATCTGATTTGTTCTTTATTTTAATTTAATTATTCAATTCAAGTACCTTGTGTTCTTCTATTATAATTATCATGGTTGTATGATCTGTTGATTAGGTGCACAACTAATTGATTAGACTATATTGCTTATTGCTAGTTTAGGAGAATCAAGTCCGTAATTGCTTAATGATTCTAACATAATAGTGAATAGTAGTTTATAATTGCTATGATGAACATAGACTAAGTTAAAGGAACCGAGCATGTGTGTTTGTTGCTTAGCTTTAACTATCTTTCTAATTCTTAAGGTTGTTATTAAATTAAATCTTAAGAGTGTATTTAAGATTTTTTTAATGGGAAGAGATTAATTGAAGAGCTTGTTTTGGTTAACGATGAACTAAGAAAAGATTCGGAATATCAGAGCTTATTGATATTCTAGGCTGAATATTTGAATGAATTATTGAATAATTGTTATCAATTATCAAAGTTAAATCCCCATGGTGGATATCTCTTTTTATCAGAAGCTTTCTCTATTACTTATTTATCTATTTGATTTTACTTTCAATTTACATTCAAAACTTCAAACATAAAACCCCTTTTATTTTATGGTCATTAGAACTTACATTTTGCACAAATTGATTAAATTCAACTCTTCGTGGATTGACCTCTATTTACCTATCTACAAAAGCTAGGTTAGATTAGAGAAATTTAATTGGTGCTTTTGACATGCATCAAATTTTGGCACCGTTGTCAAGGAGTTGATATTTTAATTGATTTGTCAACTTAATATAAGTTCTTTTTTTTGTTTTGTCTCTTCTTCTTTTTTTGATAGGCTTTGTGTCAAGTAAAGATTATGTTCTTAAACTCCAACAAATAAGAAAGTTCATTGGAGCTCATCAACAAGCAGTTTCAGTCATCCAATTCATTAGAATCTAAAAGGAATTAAAGGCTAACAATGCAAACCAAACCCTAAAGGAGTTGGCAACTATCTAAACCAATAACCACTTTGCTTTGAATAACCTACTTTAGATGGTTCTTTTGGATTAAGATATGGTCTAATCCTAACTTTTGCCAACTTTTCATGGACTTATAAGGGAAGATCCTCACAAATACTTAAAGGAGTTTCATGTGGTCTGTTCGTACATGAAACCTATTGGGATTTCCAAAAACCAAATAAAGTTTTGAGCTTTTCCATTCTTTTTGACAGATGTAGCTAAAGATTAGCTCTACTACTTACCATTGGCATCCATAACCACATGAATTGCAATGGAAAAGTTATTTTTAGAGAATTATTTCCCCGCTTTGCGAGCTACCAACATTAGAAAAGAAATTTATGGAATCATACAATACAAATGGAGAATCATTATATGAGTATTGGGTGCATTTTAAGAAACTATAAGCAAGTTAATTGCAACATCAAATTAGTGATCAGTTTTTAGTCCAATACTTCTAAGAAGGACTCTTCCCAACAAAGAGGAACATGATTGACACGGCAAGTGGATGAGCATTGGTAGACAAGAGACTTTAGACTGTTAAAAATTTAATTTCCAACATGACTACAAATTCTCAACAATTTAGCCCCCGACATGAGCCCTTACCACAAAAAGTTCATGAGGTAAGTACATCTTCTTTGGAACAAGCTAATCTAACCTCTCTTGTATGCCAAATGGCTGTAGGGAACTTGCAACAAGCCAAGGCTTATGGAATTTTTTTGGTTGTGGGACATTATCACTCTTGATAATAGAGTTATTTCACTATGATTTTAATTCATATTTGATCCTAATCCTGATATTTTGAGTTAGAATACTAGTCAAATATAGTGTTAGAGTTATTTTAAGGGTGTTTTTAGGAGTTTTGTAGAGTTTTAATCTTAATTAGGAGTAGTTTTCCGAATTTAGGTATTTAAATTATTTTAGGTATCTTTTCAGTGTCAAAGTTCGAATTAGAGAAAGGAAGGAAATCAAGTTGGTGCTGCACCGCTACATAATATGATAAGAAGGAAGCCAGAGTGCCAAAGTAAGGACGACTTTTGTAAACCAAGCAAAGGATTGGCACCACAGCTCTTATGAAAATGACGTCGCGGTGTGGGATAAGTCGAGTCCTATTGAAATTAAAGAGACCCTACGGCACCCAGCACCATGGTTGCCTGCGCCGCAATGCTTGTACGGATTCTTAGGACTTCTATTTTAATTCAAATAGAAAGAAAAAGTTTTTAAATAAAGGAGCAAGGCTGAGATTTAGAGACACACCAGAGCTTAAGATGAAGAGTGCTAAGGAGCTGAAGGAGACCCGAAGAGTGACAACTTCTAGTTTCTATTTCTTCTTATTATTATTTTCTATTTACTTGTAATGGCTTTGTCTTTAGTTTTTATTTTTGCTATAGTTAGTATGGAGAAGTCGTATTCTAGGGGTAACGATTGAACTCACATATAGCCGATGTGGCTTTAGTTTAATTTCAATGCATAGTTTTAGTATTTATTTAACCTTATTCATAATGCTTCTAATTGCTTGATCACCAGTTAGATTGATTAGGAATTCCAAATTTGACTTGGAAGAGTCAATTTTGGGATTAGCCTTAGGTAATATAACTTATGTTTGGAATGTTCATATAGTTTGGATGATCTGATTTGTTTAAAAGATAGAAATATACTCTTTTACCATAAGTAACCAAGAGATTGGGTCTTAATGAGTTTGCTTTAGAATAATTTTCATAGGAATATAGGGAATTAGACTAAAAGTAATATATAATTGCTAAAAATTAGAATATGCTAGGAATTGATTAAGAAATCTGAGTTAATATTAGACAATGCATAGATTGATTTGAATTAAAGTTATTAAGATTGGTGTGAGTGATTTCGTGAACTTAGACTTAGTTTTAACAATTTTTAAATTAAATTTATCTCTAAATGTACATTGGCTTGATTAGAGTTAAGCTACACCATAGTGGTAATTAGCATAAAAATAATTATTCCTCATGAGAACAATACTATACTTACTCTATATTACTTGAAGATGATATGTGCACTTGGGTTTGTAAATTGCCTATCAAGTTTTTGGTGCAGTTGCCAAGGAATAATTTATTTTATTTTGTTAATATCATTATAAGCTTATTTGATTCTAATTCAAGTTTTTTATTCTTGATTTCAGGTGCTATTGACATTGCATGCAAAACACTAAAGATTTGGAACTATTGCCATACGATCACGAGATCGAATGAATGCTTAGAAAGTTGAGAAAAAACCAAATCTCAAAACAATCTCGTGCAATGGCTGACGATCAAGAAATTCATGAAAACAAGCCTTAAGGGATTATAATGTCCTTTTTGTGCAAGGCCTCCACTCTAGCATACAAAGACTAACCATTGCTGCAAATAATTTTGAGATCAAACAAGGCACAATCTAGATTATTCAAAAATCTGCTCAGTTTGGGGAATTACCAAGTGAAGACCCCCTAACCTATCTAGTCTCATTCCTAAAGCTGTACCACACATTCAAGTACAATGGTGTCTCAAATGATGTAGTTCTCCTTAAGCTTTTTCCTTTCTTACTCTGAGATAAGGCAAAAAGTTGGTTGTATTCATTACCTCAACATTCCATCACCACTTGGTCAGACATGGCACAAAAATTTCTAGCAAAATTCTTTCCTCCAGCAAAAACTGCTAAGCTAAGGAATGAAATCACATCATTCCTTTAACAAAATCAAGAGTCTTTATGAGATGTGGGAAAGACATAAAGACCTAATGAGAAAGTGCCTACATCATGGCATTCCTAAGTGGCTGCAAGTGCATACTTTTTCTAATGGTTTGGGAAGCCAAACTAGAACAACAATTGATGCTTCAGCTAGTGGTGCTTTGATGGCCTCAAACTCTTATCAATGGCCAACCGAAAGGTTATCATCTCCAAAAGTTGCTGGAATTTATGAAATTGATGTCATCACTGCTTTGACGACACAAGTAGCTGGGCTGACAAAAAGGTTTGATAATTTTTGAGTTCAACAACAAGCTAAGGTCAGTGCCTTGCTATATGAAGCTTCAGGTAAAGGTCATACCATGAACCAATGCCCAAATACTAAAGCAATCTAATATGTTCAAACTTTCAACTGTTGAAACAACCTTATTCCAACACATATAATCTGGGGTGGAGAAACCACCCAAACTTTGGTTGGAATAATCAAGGATCACAAGCTGCAAGGCCTATTCCACACCTCTTGGATTTCAAGCTCCACAAAGGCAAGCAACTCCTGAAAAGAAGCCATCCTTGGAAGACATATTCCTGCAATACATGTCTCAGACTGATTCTGTTATTCAAAGCCAAGCTACCTCCTTGAGAACATTGGAAACACAAACAGGACAGCTAGCAAATACTTTGACAAATAGACCTCATGGTGCTCTTCCCAGTGATACCGAAGCAAACCCAAGGAATGAGAGTAAGGAACAATGTAAGGCAATAACTCTTAGGAGTGGAAAAGAGTTAGAGGAGCAGAAAAAGAAAATACAAGAAGATGAAATCCTTACATCTCCTACTAAAGAGGAATTGCCTACTGAAGTCATAAAGGAGAAGGAGAAAAAGGTAGTTGCTAAACCTAAAAAGGCAAACCTTGATCTTCCATTCCCCCAAAGGTTCCACAAGCAATTCTAGAAATTTCTAGATGTGTTCAAGAAACTTCACATAAACATTTATTTGCTAAAGCTCTAAAACAAATGTCAAGCTATGCAAAATTCATGAAAGACATCCTGTCCAAGAAGAGGAAGCTTGGTGATCATGAAATAGTTGCACTTACTGAAGAGTGCAGTGCCATTTTTCAAAAGAAGCTACTATCCAAGTTGAAAAATCAAGGTAGTTTTATTATTCCTTGCACTATAGGCACACAACATTTTGGTAGGGCACTTTATGATTTAGAAGCTAAATTAAATTTAATGTCCTTATCAATTTATCAAAAGCTGAGAATAGATGAAGTAAAACCAACATCAATAGCTCTACAATTAGCTGATAGATCACTTACACACCCTAGAGGAATTGTAGAGGATATTCTAGTTAAGGTGGACACAATGATCTTTTCCTGCTGATTTTATTGTTCGAGACAAGGAAAAGGATAGGGATGTACACAATATATTAGAAAGACGTTTTCTAGCTACTGGTAGGACACTAATCCATGAAATTCCCTCAAGACCATGAAGAATGTTTTGCAATTGACATAGTGAGTAACCTTGTTCAAGAGATGTTCTTAGAAGGACATCTAAGTGACCTTCTTGAAGCTTCAATAATTTCACACTCTACAAGAGAAGATGATGATTTTAAGGAGTGTATGAAATAATAGGATGCGTCACCACATATGCTGAAACCAAATCCAAGATTTAAAAGTCTAGGATTTACCAGCATCCACTCCATTTGGATCAAGGCCATCAATTGTAAAATCTCCTACCTTGGAGTTGAAACCATTACCTAATCATCTAAGGTATGCTTTTCTTGGTCTTTCATCTACTTTGCCTATTATTAATTCTGTTTCTCTTACTAATGTGTAGGAAGACAAACTCCTTTGTGTATTAAGAGAACACAAAAGAGCATTGGGATGGACAATTGCTGACATTAAAGGTATAAGGTCTTCCATTTGTATGCATAAAATCCTCATGGAGGATAACCATAAACCAACAATCGAGCATCAAATGAGGCTTAATCCTATAATGAAAGAGGTGGTGAAAAAGGACATAATCAAGTGGTTAGATGCTGGAATTATCTATCCAATCTCAAATAGTCATTGGGTAAGTCCTATCCAATATGTACCAAAGAAAGGAGGGATGACAGTTGTTGCAAATTCAAACAATGAACTTATTCGTACAAGAACCGTTACTAGTTAAAGGGTATGCATACACTACCAGAAGCTGAACAAAGCTACAAGGAAGGACCACTTTCCCCTTCCATTCATTGACCAAATGCTAAACTAGCTGGTAGGTAAGGAATATTATTATTTCTAGATGGTTATTCAGGGTATAATCTAATTGCTATTGCCCCAGAAGACTAAGAAAAAACTACATTTACTTGCCCATTTGGCACTTTTGCTTTTAGAATGATGCCTTTTGGTTTATGCAATGCCCCGATCACTTTTCAAAGGTGCATGATGACAATTTTCACTAATATGGTAGAACAAGGGCTTGAAGTTTTTATGGAAGATTTTTCTATTTTAGGGGATTCATATGATGAATGTCTCCATAATATAACTTTAGTACTTAAAAGATATGAAGAGACCTAACTTGGTTTTAAATTGGGAAAAGTACCATTTCATTGTACAAAAAGGTATAATTCTAAGTCATAAAGTGTTTAACAAGGGAATTGAGATAAATAGAGCTAAGATTGAAGCCATAGAAAAATGACCTTCCCCTAGTTCAATTAAAGGAATAAGAAGCTTTTTAGGCCATGTTGGCTTCTATAGGAGATTCATAAAAGACTTTTTCCAAAATTTCCAAACCACTTTGTAATCTCCTAGAAAAGGACACCCCATTCATATTTGATGATGCATGTCTTGCTGCATTTTTAGAGTTGAAAAATAGAATAATAACAGCCCCAATTATTGTAACCCCAAATTGGAACCTGCCCTTTGAATTGATGTGTGATTCTAGTAACTATATGGTAGGAGCAGTGTTAGGACAATGAAAAGAAAATATTTTTCACTCTACATACTATATTAACAAAACTTTAAATGGTGCTCAATTGAACTATACCAAAACTGAAAAAGAACTTTTAGCAGTAGTGTTTGCTTTTGATGAATTTCGATCTTATTTAATTGGAACTTCTGTCACTGTTTTTATTAACCATTCTACTATTAAGTATTTGATTGACAAAGATGCAAAGCCTAGGTCAATAAGGTGGATCTTGTTACTGCAACTAAAAATCAAGTTGTTGAACCCTTATCAAGGCTGAAAGGAGATCATTAAGCGGTTGAACACATTTATATAAATGAAACTTTCCTGGATAAACAACTCTTTCAAGTTATTAATAAACCATTGCCCTGGTATGCTGACTTTATCAACTATCTAATTGGAAAGGTCTTTCCTCCTAACCTAACTTCTCAACAAAAGAAAAAGTTTTTAAATGATATAAAATTCTTTGTTTAGGATGACCCCTTCTTGTTTAAGCATTGTGCTGATCAGAGACAAACTGCTGCAAAAGTGCTTCAATTAGGTTTTTATTGACCTTCTTTATTTAAGGATGCTAATGATTTTGTTTCCAAATGTGATAGGTGCCAAAGGATGGACAACATATTCAGGAAGAATGGGATGCCACTCAACAACATACTTGAAGTGGAATTGTTTGATGTCACATATTTATGGATTTCATCAATTTTCTTAGGCTACTTAAATGTATTAGCTTAGATTATACTCTAGCCTTTTCTTAGAATTAATAAAAAATTTAAGGGAAAGAAAAAAGAATTGTTTCATGTATCGGGGATGGACTTCATGTGTCCAATTATCTCCAAAAACAATACATTCTTGTTGTTGTGGATTATGTCTCTAAATAGGTTGAAGACATTATTGTGCTAACCAATGACTCTAAAGTCGTGACCAACTTCTTAAATAAGAACATCTTTACACGCTTTGGTACACCTTAAGCAATCATCAATGATTGAGGGTCTCACTTTTACAACAAACAAGTGGGAGCTCTCCTTACTAAATATGGAATGACTCATAAGGTTGCACTAGCTTATCATCTGCAAATAAGTAGACAAGCTGAGATCTCAAATTGAGAAATCAAAACGACTTTTGAGAAGACTATATGTCCCTCACGAAAAGATTGGTCCAAGAGATTGGATGATGCATTATGGACATACCGAATAGCTTACAAGACCCCTTTGGGCATGTCTCCTTTTCGGCTGGTTTATGGCGAGGCTTACCATCTACCAATTGAGTTAGAGCATAATGCCTTTTGGGCAATAAAAAAGCTAAACTTCCACTATCAAGCTTCATGGTAAAATGAGACTTCTCCAATTGAATTAGATGGATGAGTTTAGGATCAATGCTTATAAGAATGCCAAACTCTACAAGGAGAAGACTAAGAGGCTACATGATTAACGGATTGTTGAGCACCGCTTTGAACTGGGTCAATAAGCCCTACTCTATAGTTCCGATTGAAACTTTTCCCTAGAAAACTCAAGTCAAGATAGTCTAGAGTATTCACCATTACTAAAGTGTTTACATAAGGTGCTGTGGAGTTAATAGCCACTAATCCTTATAGAACATTTAAAGTGAATGGCCAACGATTGAAATGCTATTGGAGAGGAAAGATTAACAATGATCATACCTCTATTAAACTTGGTGAAGCTACTTGAGTAACACTAAGTCAAGCCTAGAACTTTAAACCAAGTGCTTCTTGGGAGGCAACCCAAGTTTCTGAAACCCCTTTTCATTATTTATTTAATTTTTTTTTTTTTTTGTTAGTTTAGTAATGTTTTAATCTATACTCTACACTTAGCCTTCATATCATTTTTTAGCATGAAACATTCATGTCGCAGCACAACAATACATCCTGATGCAGTACCTCATGATTTGAAAATACAAGAATTCAAACAGAGAGCATAAAGCCATAGCACTCACAAATCCAAGCCGCTACGACATGGAAAAGAAAAGCCAAGTAAGTTTTTAAATTACTTTAAGTCGTGACCTCACCAATACACAAGCCGCGGCGTCTAAATCGAAAGAAAAATCAAAGTTTAGGCAATAATCCCTATGCTACGGCGTCATCTCTTTAGCACCACAACTTACCCAAAAATAAAACCAATTTTACACACAATGCATTACACCATTATACAACTTTACTTAAGCTGTGACGCCCTCAATCCAGAAAGAAGCTGGGTTTTATACAAAGAGCATCGCATCGTAGCACCCTCTTACACATGCCGCGATGTCAAACCTCGTATTCTAAAATTTTCAAATTCTAGGGCATAGCGCTACGACGCATACACCTTGACGCTGCAGTTCCTTGTCGCAATTTTTGTTTTTAACATGAAAATTCAGAACCAAAACTGCCATAACTCACACTTTAAACACCCAATCTTGTGAAATCAAAGTTTTTAGTCTACAAACCACCAACCCAACCCATTCTATGCATAATTTTTCAAAATTGCCCTAGAATTTGTTGATTATCTCTTGAGACAAAATGTTAGATAATACTGAGTTAAGGACATGAAGGTCATCTTTGGACCATTTGAGCCTTTTGATCTAACATTGTTTTATATGTTTATCCCTAGTATACCTATTTTAGCCTATTTGACATTTCTTGTTCAACCTCATTAATTTTTTCCTAATCCTTATTTAACTTCCTTTTACACCTCTCACACTTAAGCATGTTAGTCTTTCTAAGAAGACTACGGAGTTATATTAAATAAAAACAAAAATAGAAAAAGGAGAGAGGGTGGTAAAAAAAAGTTTGTATTTATGTCCCATTTCACCCCATTCTATATAACAAATTGAAATAAGTTTGGGGGTGTACCATGGAGTGCTAAGAATTACCTTATGCTCTTTCTTGTAACATTGGGGACAATGTTAATTTTAATATTGGTGTATGGAAATTCTTTCCCTTTCAAATTATTTCATTGAATTATGATCAAAATTCATTCTAATTTTGATGAGAAAAAAAAGAGGGGAAGGGGTAAAAAAAAGAAGAAGAAAGTTAGTGGGAGATAAAAGAGAAATGGAAGGCAAGTAACTTGAAATGTGAAGGGAGTTCCAACAAAGGTCCTAGAATGAATAATGTTCTTAGGGTCATTTTGAGCCTGATAATTTCCTTTATCTTACCTTTACCCTAGCCTTACATTACAAGCTTAAGTTCTAATCTCCTTGACCAAGTGTAGTCTATATTAGTGGAGAAAGAGATGAAAAGCAAACTTATGGGATTTGAATTCTATGCTTTATTTTTCATAGACATAAACTTATTTGGATTGCATTGTAGTTTTTTGTAAAAGGATCATGTACACACATATGGAAATCCATTCGAGAATGAAACTAGTGCTTGAATTGAATCATAAATTTGCATGATTGCCTATGATTGTCCTTAAGTCAATATTTTTAAAAGAATAAATTTGAGGATACTTTGGAAATCATTGATTTAGTGTGATTCATCTCTTACTTGTCATTTTTTATTGTGTTTTTAATTTTCTTTTGCTCAAGGATTAGCAAAACTTTAAGTTTTGAGGTATGATAGCTCTTTTTTTTTTTCTTTTTTTTTTTCCTTTTATCATTTTAATTTTATTTTGTTGTTGGTTTTGTGAGGTACTCTGAAGATGTTTAATCAAAATTTGAAGTTCACATGTTTCACTTAATTTGACTTAGAATCATTCCAAGATACTTGAAAGAGGTTCAACTATCTACTGAGCATATGTCTAAATCATGACTTACCAAAATGGCTTCGTCTTCATATATTTTATAATGGTTTGCATGATAAGATAAGGACATTTGTTGATAGGCTAGCTGATGGACAAATCTAAAAAGGACAAATCTTAAGAGTTGTTAGAGACTTTAGCCTATCACTCATACTCATGTGAGTCTACATCTAGTAAGAATGAATCTACACCAGAATGGGTAAAAAGTTCCTTTCCCTCATGTATTTAATTCTTAGAAGTTGAATCGCATGTAAAAATTCATGGCACCCAACTTGTTGAGCCTAATTTAGTCATAGAAGAAGAACCACTTGATGAAATCCAAGATGACCTAATTATTAAGCCTCAATTGGAAGACTCTCATTATGAGGAAGCAACTCAAGACATAATTATATAAGAAAAACCACAAACTCCTTGAGTTTCAATTAACCACTGAATTTACATATATGAAGATCATTTGTGGCCAACTCCTCCACCACCATCCATAGCATCATTCCTCTCCAATTACCAAGCAAGATTTCTAAAGCTAAGTGATATTGAGCGCATGTGCCAATATTTTCTATATATTTCCAAGCTTTAGGGAGTCATGAATCAAGACCCATATATAATGTTATATAACAGTTACTATAGGCGGAAACCGCTTGTTTATAAGTACTTTTCTAATAGTCAAGCCGACAACTATAAATCAAGCCCTTCTTTGGAACTAACCCAAGTTTCTAAATTTTTTTTTTTCTTTTCAATATTTTTTTTTTTAGTTCTTATTGAGAGTTTTCACAAAGTATTGTTTATTTTTAGCAAGTATATCAAATTTTTACCTCCATCCAACTTGGGCGTTACTAAGGATGAGGATTAATGAGTTTTCCACCTTGTTAACATTGTTAAGGGAGTTTTTCTTATCCTTATTCCTTTTACAAGCTTTTTTTCATTAAGTTTAAAGTTCTCTTAAGTTTAGGGGAGGGTTTTATTAGTGTACTTATGTTTCTTAGTTTTTAGTCTTTTGCTTAAGATATTTTATGTTTTTTCGATGATTTCTCTATACAATGATAATATTGTGATTACATGTGACTTTTGACTTTGTGGGATTATAGGCATGATGTGAGTTTATGTTAAATTATTATGTTAGTAACATTGTTAAGAAGGTGATTTCCAAACTAAATGCACTTGATCTTTTGCTTAGCTTAACAAACTTATTTAGAGCTTATTTATGTTTAGAAAGTTTAAACCCTTTTAATTTGTTTGATTCCCTCTTGAGGCAAAATCCTAGACAAATACTAAGTTAAGGACATGTTTTAGGCAATCTTTGATTGTTTGATCTTTTTAAGCCAACTTTGTTTTATATTATATCCCTAGTATACCCCTTAAAGCCTATTTGAACTTTCTTGGTCAACCACATTAAAGTTTTTTCCTAGCCTTTATTTATTTTTCTTTTGCTCCCCTTACTTTTAAGCATGTTGATCTTTCTAGGCAGATTATGGAGTTATAAGATGGAAAAAAAGTGAAAGGGTGAAAAAAAAAAAAAAAAAAAAGGGAGTTTATTTGTACTCCATGTTCACTCCGTTCTTCATACTAAATTAAAATAAGTTTGGAGGTGTGTCATGGAGTTATTATGAAGACAAGTGTGATTAAAGTATCAATGAATTTTTCTATACCTTATTCTCTTTCATGTAATATTAAAGACAATGTTAATTTTAAGTTTAGGGGTATAAGAATTCTATTGAATTATGATAAAAATTATTTTGAATTTATTTATTTAATTTTTTTTTTCTAAAGGCAAGGAAAAAAAATATTGATGCATGGTGTGTAGATAAAAGAAAAGCGAAAGCCAAGTATGAGTGTTTTACTTGGATTGTTAATAAAGTTGTACAAATGTCCTATAACAAATAATGTTCTTAGGTTGATTTTTAAGTCTTATAAATATTCTTAATTCTACTATTACCCTAGCCTTTTATTACAAGCTTATAAAGTCCTAATGATCCTTGACCAAGTATAATCTATATTAGTGGAAAGAGAGATGAAAAACAAACTTATGAAGTTTGAGTGCTAAGCTCTACTTTTCTTAGACATAAAGTTATCTGGATTGCATTGAAGTTCTAAGTAAAAAAAATCATGCACGCACACACGTAGAAATCCCTTCGAGAATGAAACTAGTGCTTAAATTGAATCATAAATTTTTATAATTGCCAATGATTCGGATTGCGTTGAAGTTCTAGGTAAAAAAATCATGTCCACACACACGTAGAAATCCATTCAAGAATGAAACTTGTGCTTGAATTGAATCATAAATTTGCATATTTTCCTATGATTCCTTAAGTCAATAGTTTTAAAAATATATTTGAGAATACTTTGGAAACCACTGAATTAGTGTGCTTTTTTTCTTGCTTGTCGTTTTCGTTTGTGTTTTTGTTTTTTGTTTTGCTCGAGGGCTAGCAAAACTTTAAGTTTAAGGGTGTGATAACTTTGTAAAATAAAGTTATTTCATGTCCTTTTACTTATTTATTTTAGTTATGTTTTGGAGTTTTAGTTGGTCTTTGTTTTGTTTTTAGTTAATGTCTAGTTAAAGTCCATATCGTATTAGGATGTTGAATCCTAATCGATTTTGGACTGGGATTTAGGTGTTTAATAAGAGTTTCAATTTATATTAATTTAGTTATGTGTTTTGAAGGTCTAATGCATGAAGGAGTGCCTTTGTAAGTCAAATTGAAGGACAATTCACACAACCTGGACAGAGAGCATGGCTTCACAGCGTAGTAGTGGCACTGGACATCAAGAGAAATCACATTTCAAGTCAATGAAGGCAACACTATGGAGAAGAAGCCTGGGTGCCATATGTGATCACGTGTTTGTTGGCAAATAGAGGCCTTGAAGCTCAGCACTCGTGTGTGTTCATGTTCAAATAAAATCCTAGTTGGTTTTGAACTAAGAGAAAAAAGCTTATAAAAGGGGAATGACTTGGGTATTCAAAGCACATAATTAAAACTAATTTTTTCTAGAGAAAAGGAAGCCATCAAGGGTGCACGAAAACAAAGAAGAATGATCACACAATAAAACCCAAACATGTATCATAAGAGTTGGAGCTACAAGAAAAGGTTCAACACACATAACCGCTTCATAGGACTAGTAGGACAAGTCAACCTCTAATAAGATATGAATTTCTGATAATTGATTAGAAAGGCATTCTTCTTATAGAGGAGGGCAAGCCTACTAGTTATAAGGAATCAATTAAGAACATTGATTCCTCGAAATCCTTGAAGTGGTAAGATTTCATGAAATTTGAAATGGACTCCATGCATGATAACAAAGTATGGACTTTGGTTAATTCACTTACAAAGGTTAATCCTATTAGGTGTAAATGGGTCTTTAAGACAAAGAATAATGTGGATAGCAACATACAAAACCTTCATAGCAAGGTTAATGGCAAAAGGTTACAGATAAAAACAAGGAATTAATTTTGATAAGACCTTTTCACCAATTACCCTGATCAAGTTAATTCGAATTTTACTTGCAATAGCTACATATCATGATTATAAGATATGATAAATGAATGTCAAAACCACTTCCTTAATTTAAAGAAAGATGTGTATATGACACAAATTGAGGGTTTTGAATCTAAAGGCCATCATGCAAAATATGCAAGCTACAAAAGTCCATTTATGGACTAACTTAAGCAAGCTTTAAGAAGCTGGAACATTCATTTTGATGAAACCGTAATGGCTTATGATTTCATAAAAAAACGAAGATGAACTGTGTGTATACAAAAAGGTTAGTAGGAGTGCAATAACATTCTTGGTACTGCATGTAGATGACATACTCCTAATATGTAATGATAATGTAGTTACACGTGACATTTAGCCTTGTGAGAGATTGTGAGCATGAAGAGTTCTTAAAAATCTCCTCCCTTAGTCGTGATCCCCTTGTTGAACCAAAGAAGTTTTTGCTTCAAGAACAATCCTCCATTAAAGATTCAAGCAAGTGGAAGCTAACACATACCTTAAAGGTGAACCGATTTCTTCGAATCCTTTTTGAAAAAGGTAAAGTTTTTAACCATCAATTGTGTGAATTATTTCATTAGAGGCTTATTCATTTGAATGGCTTGCTAATCATTAGTTATGCTTTGTATTTGATTGAGAGAATCGTTTTGATGATTTGTGGAGGAACTCTAAGCATCCTTGCTAAACAATCAAGCTAGCTACATGAGAAAAGCTTCAAGAGGTAAGTTTTAATCTTTTGCTTTCGTAATATATATAATTGAATATATAGGTTCTTGGTTAAGGAAAATTTTAATGTTGCTGCATATGCATGTGATGCACGATCCCATATTTCCTAACAGCTTGATGATTGATGATTGAAGATTGTTTGAGTCTACTATAACCCTCAGCACCAGCCCTTTTAATTTTTTTATAAGTCTCCTGTACAATTTTTTTCTCTCTGTTTTAATTATGTTTTTAGTTTTTTGATAATGTCAAAGGAGGAGGAAAACTGAATAAGTTAGAACAATGTTTATTTTTATTTTGGCCTATATAATTAGGATTAATAGCTCTACTACTTTAGACTAGCTTTAAACTGCCTATAAATGAGTAGTCTTTTATGCAAGTTAAAGTATCTTGAGTTTTAATGCTTTGATTCTTATTGCTTCCTAGCTCTGATGCTTAAATCCTTATTACTTCCTAGCTTTGATGCTTGGATGTAATATCTCTGATGTTTAAATTGAGTGAAGTTTTGATGCTTGGATTCAACTCAATTGTTTTAAGCTCTAATGCTTAAAAACACTTATATAGCTCTGACATTCCTATGAATCTGTTATATTTTGAAACATCTTATGCAAGTTCTAATGGTTTAAGCTTTGAAGCTTAAAAAGACCATTATGCAGATTGATTCGATACTATAAAATACTCTTCTAACACTTGTATGCATAAAAGAAATTATGACATTAATCATGCTTTGATGCATGAATACAAGTACTATGATATAATTATATTATGATGCATAATATTATTGCTTCAAAATTTATTCTCTAATACATGATATAACTATTTGCAATATTTCTGCTCTGATATATGTGAAAAAAGTTTCCTTGTAAGAGTTACATTAATTAAGTGATTCTATCACTTGATAAATAGTTGATATCATTTTGATTTAAATTATTAACTCAAGGTGAGATCTTTATCTCCTTTCTATTTAATGTTATCTACTTTTTGATATTATAAATATAAAGTTTATGTTTGTATTGACATCATAAAAAATGGAGAGATTGTCAGCCCCAAGGCTATATCCTGATTGATTTTGATGATAACATGCTCTAGTCACAAACTTATTTTCATAATGCTTGATGTTGTTACTTTAGTGCTTTATCTATAAATACCCAAGCTTTTGAAATATGTATGACTTGAAAACAATCTCACGTATTATGCCTTCTATATTTTTTCTTAGATTGATTTGAAAGTACAATGCATGACTTATGGAAATATCTTTGAATGAATGATATTTAATTTTGGAAAGTTCTCCTTGATTTAAGTCAACTCCTTATAGTTAATTTGTTCCTCATATATATTTCAAATTAAATTGGGAAAGTGTTTTGAAATATATTGACACTCACATGTTTCAATTTCGTATGAAGTTGATTCATACTTTAATATATTTTTGATTAAATGTGCATGATTTATGGAATTGGGTTTGATGCTAATTATTACCATAAGTGATACTTTCCTTAATTTAATAAATGAGTTGATTGTATGTCTACACTATATCTTGCTCTTTATTGCTATTGATTTTTATATGGAATTGACTTATCTTTTAATATATTCTTGATAGAATGTATGCTCAAATTATGGGAATTATTATTTATTACAAATTATTACTTTTCCTAAAATAATGTTTGTTCCAAATTAAGTCAACTAGACTTAACATGAAAATATTCTGAGAAATATAATGACGGCTCTCTATGGAAATCAGTACCAATATTTATAATTATATTAATTAAGTACTAATTAAAAATACTAGGACAAAATATCTCTTTCTTGTGTTGTATTTCTACTAGATGTTTGTGAAATTGCTTTCGCATCGTATAGAACTAGATATGAAACACAAAAGACTGAGAGTGAAGCTGTAAAGTTTAAACATGGAAAGTGAAACTTTACTTGAAGCCAAAACAAGTTAATGAAAGGGCAGACACCTAAGACATGCTACAACTGGCTAGAAACCATATCATGAAAATTTCATATTCTCTTCAAGCCTTAAATCATGGATGATTGAATATGCTTTAGCGGCTAGATAATTTCCAAAAGATTACAAGACTTCCACAAGCCTTCGATCAAGGAAGAAAACCTAGATTCAATGTGAATACACTTCAACACTCAAAATCCTAAAGTCTATATAAAGAGAATCAAGGCAAGGCAAGGTAAGAAGATAGAGAAGAGAATCGAAAAAGAAAATAAAAAAAGACAAGCAATCTGATATTCTAACCTACTACTTTTCAGAGCCAAACAATCTCCATTATCTATCCTATTGGGAGAATTATCCTTTAAGTCTATGTTGTAAAAGAATTTGGTACTCTTATCCAAACCCAAGTGAAGCAAAAGGGGAAGGTATCTCCTAAGTTGAGTGAAAACGTAAAGTTATAAAGGGGAAGGTATCTCCTTAGGTCAAGTGAAGATCTAAACTAGGGAAGGTATACCTTTGGTCTAGTTAAGTTCTTAAATCTTGAGAAAGTTGCTCTCATTCTACTGTTTATAAAAGTACAACGGAATTAGTGAAATTTCCAAGGAGTGAACTTGAAAGACTAGATGTAGGCATAGTTAAGTGTCGAACCATTATATTTTCTTGTGCTCTAATTCTCTCATTCTACTGTTTGTACTCTGAATGTAGTAACAGTATCATAAAAACAAAACATCTTGCTCCAAATTGGGCCCACATAATAACAACTCATGCACACACATCAACCCTTGAGCTTCTCCATTGTTGGAATTTCATCCCACTCCCACCACCATCTCTTCCACTTATCCACTGTTAACAATAATAGGTGTATTTAATTACGACGCAACATTAAAAACAACAAATTCCAAAGTATTAGTAAATAAAAGAGAGAAATGAGGGATTATAAAGAGAATACAAATACTTGTGGTGAAGGAAAAGAAAAGTAGAAAGCTGAGAATTCTTCTAATTTATACCTTCTTCTTGAGGTACGTACGTTTATATAATAAAAATAAAAGATATAAACTAAAAATAAGAATGCTACAAATTAGAAAGTACAAGTCATAAGAACTTCATTTTCTGCTAATTATGTTTGTGGTAGCTAGAAATGAAAATGTTAATAAAATTTCCTTCTTTTTTTCCCTTTCATCTATTTTCATATCGTTTAGGATTTCAGAATACCACTTTATTCTTCTCAACATGCAAATGAAACAAAAACTCAGTTAATTAGGTGGCATTTTAGAATAAATATATTGAAAAATAAATTCAAGTTCTATTTTTTGGGGTGAAAATTGAAGGTGTAATCTCTTAAGTAGAGTTAAAAAGGGGAGTGACTATATATAGTAACATATATCTGCAATCAATAAAAAAGAGAACAAAGTGATTGACTAGGTGACATTTAATCTCTTAAGTAAACCGAAAGATGTACATTTTGGGTCACCATCTTCTTTTGAAAAAGTACTTCATTTTTCCACTAGAAAAGTAATTCTACTAAATTGACTGTCAACAAGCTACCAAGAAAGATTAAGATTGGAACGAAGGAAAGTAATTTTTACAAGGAAAATAAAGAAATTAATTAAGCTTTTCTTCCTTTGTTTTTTATGCATTTTTTAGAGGTCATATTTTTCAATTTGGAGAAGATAAAAGAGGAATTGTAAAGTTGTTCTCCAATCCACTTCCTTGAATTTCTATTTTCTTTTACTAGCCGTACATGTATTTGGAGGGAAAAAAAAAATAGTAATGTGAAGGAAAGACCAAAGACCAAAGACCCTTCGATCTATTCTATATTTCTATCTATCATTAAGGGCAAGGAAAGCGAGAAGACCTTCAATTCCTGGTCCAAAAAGCTTTTCTTGTAACCTTGTCTACCTTAATCTTTACTAAGTTTTCTGTTTGTCGTTTCGCACAGGTCATGGTGTCTTTTTGGTGAAAAGCCAGAAAAGTAGTTTCAGTGATATTCATGTAATCATTCTGTACTAGGATTCCCGGGAGCCTTTTCTTTTCAATTGTCCTTCCTTTGTGGCTAAGAAATCCCTTCTCTTATTTGGTGAGCTAATTCAAGCTTAACTGGGGTTTTGACAGAATGGTTTTCTATTGACAGAGACGGAATGATGGAAGGTGAGAGTTCAAGCAGGAATATTAGGGCAATTGCTAACGATTCAGGCTTCACTGATATCATATTCTCATGGTCTCTTGAAGACATTTTCAATGAAAATCTGTACAAGGACCAGGTCAGCTTACATTCCCCATAAATTTTTACCCATGTTTTTTTGGATTTGGTGAAAATTTTGCTTTGCAGATTCTGGGAAAAAGAATAACACTTCCTGTAAATTTACGCTATACTACAATACCAGTAGCTTCCGGAGTACTTATCGAAGGGTAGTCTTTTGTAGTTATGATTATGACTTCAGAATATAAAACAATCTGTTCAGATATGCTGTAACGAGCCTGGCCCAAGCCCATATATCAGTATATGGAGGTTGTTCGGGTTGGTGTCTAGCATCAATTAGTTTTTGCCTGTTTCCTTGATGTTATTTTAAGTATTCTTATGATGATATGTTAATTTGATGGCTAAGATCAGTTTTTTCCAGTAAGCATATTTCTGTGCCAATGAGAATTTGAATTTCATTGATCACTTTTACAGATTTATATATTTACTTTTAAGACTTTAACCCTGAACTCAAAATTTAGAAAAGATTCTCATGTGAAGTACTTTGGTACGAGATTATCTAAAAATTGATGTACTAGAGGCAGCTTTTGCCAATGATAAGCAAATATAGTAATTATAATCAATCTCAATCAAATGTTTAAAATATTTACACGTAATATAGAATCTCCCAGGCTTCTATAGTGCACGGTGCAGACCGTTCTGAACTTGTAAGTTTTGTCTTATACTTGGTAGCATCTGTATGTAAATTCATTCTCCATTTTAAACTGAATTCTTATGTTTTTATTTTCTCAGGTGGAAAACATTGCACAATCATTTGAATCTATTCACCATTATCGTGGATCATTTGTATACCCTTTATTTGAAGAAACCCGAGCACAACTGTGCTATGGAAATCATCTCCGGAGCACCTTTTGGGAAAGTAGCTTGAGGAGTCCAAGCCATGTGGGGCGAAATTATATGATGTCAAAATAGATTGCTGGAAAAACAGGTTCACTGATCGTGGGAAGGAACCTTACAAAACATTACCTGGAGATGTTTTTGTTTTGACAGATTCTAAACCAGAAACTGTGCATGATTTACAAAGGGTGGGAAGGTCATGGACTTTTTTGTCAGTTTCTAAAATCACGGAGGATGAGAACGAGGATGTCACATCTACTTATTTCAAAGTTAATGCATTTAAGGAAATTGATCCCAATGAATGGAAGCAAAAATCTCTATTTGTAGTTTTCTTGATAAATATAACTCCAAACAGGAGAATATGGAGTGCACTACACATATCTGGAAATTTGCAGCTAAACAAGGAAATTTTATGCACAGATAACTTGGTAAGAAACTTTGTTTAGAATTATTGGATTTAGAAGAAGATTTAGTGATGCATTCACTTATGTAGTCCCGTCCAACAGAAATCTAATTAGTCTTAAATTCACTCCCTGGTCTATACAATGGTTGTGCTAGTTGTCTAATTTAAATTGATTGAGATTACTAATTGGGCCTTTTATTGATTTATTTATGCTTTATAACAGGTTAGTCAGACTTGTGATTACTGTTCTCCATGGGGTTGTCCAGTAAAAGATGAAAATTTTCTTGAAAGAGAATCATCAAAATTGAATAAATCTCAACATGAGGCAATTCTTGCATGCCTCTCTACAGTTCAGTGCTGTCACAAATCTACTGTGGAGCTTATTTGGGGGCCACCAGGGACAGGAAAAACCAAAACTTTGAGTACGTTACTCTTTACTCTCTTGAAAGTGAATTTTAAGGTTCTTACTTGTGCCACAACAAATGTTGCGATTAAAGAAGTGGCATCCCGCCTGCTGACATTAAAGAAAGAATCATTTAAAATGAGACCTGATGTTTTATTCTGTTCACTGGGAGACATGCTACTGTTGGGCAATAATGAGCGGCTCAAAGTTGGTTCTGAGATTGAAGATATATATTTGGAATATCGTGTCAAACAGCTCTCTGACTGCTTTGCACCATCGACTGGCTGGAGGGTGTGTTTTGCATCCTTGATTGATTTACTTGAACACTGTGTTTCTCAGTATCATATATATCTTGAAAATGAATTGATAAAGGAGAAAGAACACTTGGACACAAGTGAAATCAAAGTGAAAAAAGCCATTAACAGTTCTGAAGGTGGGAAGGAAGGTCGCAAATCTTTCCTTCAGTTTTTGAGAGAAAGATTTGTTTCTATAGTATTACCCCTCTGAAACTGTGTTTCTATCTTATGTACACACGTAGCAAAAAGTTACATTCTGGAACACAACTTTGATAACATGGTACACCTTATTGAAATACTTGACTCATTCGAAGCTCTATTATTTCAAGATACTGCAGTTTCTGAACTAGTGGAGGATGTTTTTTCTCTTCCACAATTGTTGGAAAGTTCTTCTCTGTCATTCACTGATATGCCTTACATGTTGTATAAGATGAGAACTGATTGCCTGTCTGTTTTGAATACTCTTAAACAATCCCTTGGTAAGCTTGACCTTCCAAGTTCTATGAGCAAAGAATCAATTCAAGAATTCTGTTTCCGGACATCTTCATTGATCTTTGCCACTGCTTCCAGTTCCTATAAGCTTCATTTCGTGAAAATGGAGCCACTGAACATTTTGGTTATTGATGAAGCTGCACAGTTAAAAGAATGTGAATCATTAATACCTCTACTACTTCCGGGTATAAGGCATGCAATTCTTGTTGGAGATGAGTGCCAGTTACCTGCAACGGTCAAAAGCAATGTATGTTGTCTGTAGATACTTATTTCTTTCCGTACATGCTCTACAGCTTTTTCTCTTACTCGCTATGTTTTAAACTTTCTTTTTCTTATGTTCATTGATGATTAACTTACCTATTCTCTCCTTTTTCTGGTGAAGGTATCTCAAGAAGCTGGTTTTGGGAGAAGCCTATTTGAGAGGTTAAGCTTGTTGGGTCACTCAAAGCACCTTCTCAATATACAGTACCAAATGCATCCTTCAATAAGTTTCTTTCCAAATTCTTACTTTTACTTGAACCAAATCATTGATGCTCCTAATGTTAAGAGAAAGAGTTATGAAAAGCATTATCTTCCATTGCCAATGTTTGGTCCCTATTCGTTCATAAACATAGTTGGTGGGAGAGAAGAGCTAGATGACGCAGGACGTAGTCGGAGAAATATGATTGAGGTAGCCATTGTGATGAAAATACTGAAGAAATTGCATAAAGGTATTTCTATCTCATAATGTTGTTGGAGGGACAGTGTTTATGTGTATGTAACAAATTCTGTTGTTTACCATTTATGTTCTATTTCTTTTAATGTTTCTTGTGAAGTAAGTTATAATTGATTCTTGCGCTTTTGTCTGGTCTGCAGCATTTGTCTCCCCAAAAGTGAAGCTCAGCATTGGTGTAGTATCTCCATATGCTGCTCAAGTTGTTTCAATTCAAGAGAAACTTGGTAAGAAGTACGATGCCCATGATGGATTTGTTGTGAATGTGAAATCAATTGATGGCTTCCAGGGTGGGGAACATGATATTATTATAATATCAACTGTAAGGACAAATAGCAGGGCTTCACTTGAGTTCATTTCCAATCCACTGAGAATAAATGTTGCTCTTACTAGGGCTAGGTACAGTCTACTAGAAGCTTTTTATATAAGTTTGCAATATTGTCTTATCTATGTAGTCAAACTGGTAGTTCTTCGATGTTTCCAGGCACTGCCTCTGGATTTTGGGGAGTGAAAGGACTCTAGCTAGCGATGAAGCTGTTTGGGAAGCCATACTGCTTGATGCTAAGAACCGTCAATGTTTCTTTAATGCTGATGAAGATAAAGATATGACGAAAGCAATATTGGATGTAAAGAAAGAGTTAGATCAATTTGATGATTTGCTTAATAAAGATAGTGTCCTTTTCAGAAGTGCTAGGTGGAAGGTATATAGCTTTCAGAAATTCAGATTGTAAATTTTTACTTCTTATTTCTAGGGTTGATATGTTTATTAACAGGAATCTCTTGTTTGTCTAAGTTTATCTTCCCATTCCCACACATTCTATATCTTCAGGTTCTTTTTTTCAGTGATAATTTTCTTAAATCATTTAAAAAGTTGAGGTCAGATAGGACAAAGAAGTCAGTTGTAAACCTTTTACTGAAGCTCTCCAGTGGCTCCAGTGGCTGGAGACCTAAGAAGGGGAACATGGACTCATTTTGTGGAAGTTCATCTCAAATCTTGAAGCGTTTTAAGGTTGAAGGTCTCTATCTCATGTGTTCAATAGACATAGTAAAAGAATCAAGGTATATTCAAGTGTTGAAGATATGGGACATTTTGTCTCCAGAGGATATTCCTAAATTGGAGAAGCGTCTTGACGGTATATTTGGGAGATATACCGATGATTTTATCAATCACTGCAAAGAAAAATGTCTTGAGGGGTACGTACAATCTGTTGCACTCTTATAGCCTATAGGCCTTAACTGTTATCTCTAAATCTTGAATTTCGTGGACCCCTTGTTCTGGTTGGCTAGTTGCAAGCATTTTATGTAGGATTGGTTAAAATTAATTTCAGCTTTCTGGCTTATGTATTTGTTCTAGGAATTTGGAAGTTCCAATGAGTTGGAGAACCTCTGTAGATGTTATCCGTTTTAGAGATCTCACTAATGTTGATAATGAGGATGAGTTAAGCATTTCTGGGTCTGAAGGAAGAAGTTTTGTTGAAAATTCAAAGGTTGGAGAGAGCTTGTTGCTGATGAAATTCTACTCCTTGTCGTCAAGTGTTGTGAGCCACTTGCTTTCTGACCGTGATGGTCTGGAACTGGATCTTCCCTTTGCAGTAACAGATGAAGAGTTGGAGATGATCCTCTATCCAAAAAGTACTTTTATACTTGGACGTTCTGGTACCGGCAAAACTACTGTATTGACCATGAAGTTATTTCAGAAAGAGAAATTGCACCAAATGGCTACTGAAGCATTTTATGGAACCAACAGAATTGCTCCTTCATGTTCAAGTAAAGGAAAGGAAGTTGAGGAAGACACTGAAGAGAGTAAACTACCTGTCTTGCCAGATTTTTGTGACTGTGAGTCCTAGATTATGTCATGCAGTGAAACATCATGTTACTCGATTGAAAAGGTGTGTGGCTTGTTCCCATTAATATTTTCTCTAGTGCTGTTCTCTCACCTACTTCCTTGATGAAACATTGGACAATGCAACAAATGATATTCTTATAACCTCATGTATGATATATCCTCCTCTTCTACTCACTGGATTTATGTAAAGCAGTGTCTATGTTGTGGATGATAATTGGAGAATTTGAATGGCAGTTTGGATGTTTTATTACCTCATTCCAAAAATTATTTCAAGGAATTCCTAAATTTCTCCATTATTTTCTGTTCTATTATAGTTAAAATGTGTCAATTTTTATCTTTACCTGTATTTACTTTTCTAACTTTGCTGCACGCAGGTCTATAAGTGATGATACTTTTCCCATGGAAAGCTGTTCAAATGACATGGAAGATATTGATGATGCAACTATACAATTTAAGAATATTCCAGATTCTTTTATTGATGTTTCACCCAACTCATATCCTCTTTTGATAACATTTCACAAGTTCTTGATGATGCTTGAATGGGACTTTGGGTAACTCATACTTTGAGAGATTTCCTGGCCTGAGGAATCATGCTAGTGATCAAAATCACGGTTTAAGGTCAGTTGCCATAGAGACCTTTATAAGAATGAGGGAGGTGAATTTTGATAGGTTTACTTCATCCTATTGGCCACATTTCAATTCTCAATTGATTAGGACGCTTGATTCGTGTAGAGTCTTCACTGAGATTATATCTCATATAAAAGGTAGTCCACAAACAGAAGAAACATGTGATGGTAAGCTCAGTCGCGAGGACTATGTTCTTTTATCAGAAAGCCGGGCATCTAGTTTAAGCAGACAGATGCGAGAGAAGAGATATGATATTTTTCAGGATTATGAAAAAATGAAGATGAAAAATGGTGAGTTTGATTTAGCGGATCTTGTTATTGACCTACATCGTCGACTGAGGCTCAAAAAATATAAGGGTCTTGAAATGGATTTTGTGTATATTGATGAGGTGCAAGACCTTACTATGAGTCAAATTGCTTTATTTAAATATATCAGCCAGAATGTGGAAGAGGGCTTTGTTTTCTCTGGGGATACAGCACAAACAATCGCAAGGGGAATTGATTTTAGGTTCCAAGATATACGATGTCTATTCTACCAGAAGTTTGTATTGGAATCTAGAAGCAGGACAAATGATGAATTGAAGGAGAAAGCTAAAATTTCAGATATTTTTCATTTGAGTCAAAATTTTCGTACCCATGCTGGAGTTCTCAGATTATCACAGAGCATCATTGAACTTCTCTATCAATTTTTTCCTCAGTCTATTGATGTCTTGAAACCTGAGACCAGTTTCATATATGGGGAAGCTCCAGTTTTGCTTGAATCTGGAAATAGTGAGAATGCAATTGTAAAAATTTTTGGAAATAGTGAAAATATAGGCAGAAAAATTGTTGGTTTTGGAGCAGAGCAAGTAATATTGGTACGGGATGATGGTGCTCGAAAGGAAATCCTAAACTATGTTGGAAAACATGCTCTTGTTCTAACTATTTTAGAGTGCAAGGGCCTTGAGTTCCAGGTTGTTATAATGTAATAATTTAATTTAATTTCTATATATTTCAATGATCTTATTAATATTTTCTTCTATTTCTTGTAGGATGTACTGCTGTACAACTTTTTTGGCTCATCACCTTTTAAAAATAAATGGAGGGTGATATACGAGTACATGAAGGAACAAGATTTGCTAAACTCCACTGCAGCTAGGTCCTATTCAAGATTCAATGAATCTAAACACGGTGTATTGTGCTCCAAACTTAAACAGCTATATGTGGCTGTCACTCGTACAAGGCAGAGATTATGGATCTGCGAGAATATTGAGGATTTTTCTAAACCAATTTTTGACTACTGGAAAAAGAAGTTTCTTGTTCAAGCCAGACAATTGGATGATTCATTTGTTCAAGCAATGCAAGTTGCAAGCACTCCAGAGGAGTGGAAGTCGCGGGGCATAAAGGTTATTGTTATTTGTGTTCTGATTAATTTAATATCTTATTCTTTGATTTCAAGTTTGAATAAGCTTTCGCTATATACTGCTTCCAAGTATTTATCCAGATCTCTTCAAATTTGATTCTTTTCATTGATGTGTTGCTGCGGTATATGTTGAATGGTAAAAACTATTATTTTGATGTTGTTAGTTCTATGCCATCGTTGTTGCACTTCAAATGTGGTTTTAGTTGAGGACAATGCGGATCAATTGTGCTTCCATCTCTGGGAAAGACATTTTTATATGTAATTGATGCATAAGCCTTTTCAATGTTTTTCAGCTTTACCATGAATGCAATTATGAAATGGCAACAATGTGTTTTGAAAGAGCTGGTGACACATATTGGGAGAGAAGGTCTAAAGCTTCTGGTCTTAGAGCTACTGCTGACCTCATGCGCTAGTACTTCCAAACCTGATGGTGCAAATGCAATCCTTAGGGAAGCTGCTGATTTATTTGAGTCAATAGGAAAGGCCGATTCTGCGGCACAGTGTTTTTCTGATGTTGGCGATTATGAAAAAGCGGGTATGGATTTGATTTCTGTTACCATTAGGTGATTAGATTCTCCCTTCATTTTATGCGTCGGGAGCATACTGTATCAGAATTTGAACCATTATAGATTTTAGAATTACTTGAAGTTTTGGATGAAGGCTGGAGTGCTTAAAGGGTTATGAGAATTACATGTCATCATTTTAAGTTGTGATGATATGTTGCAAATTGGTTAGTTTCTGGATCATCTATCCTTTCTGATTTGGATAGTGTTAAAAATGATTATGAAAAATTGAGAGAATTAATATTGATATAATCAAGTGTACGCTCATCCTAGAAATACGTCTATAAACTTTTCTAGATATTGTAATGTGTCCTGTTACTATTACTTGAGCTTATTTTCTAATTTCTATAACTAGCTGTGACATGGAAAATGGTTTTATCTACTCTACTAATTTGGAGAATATAACATGTAAATGACTGGTAAGTTCTTTATGAACCGATGGATAAGAATTTTCACAATTTCACCTTCATGAGTACTTTTAAAATTATACTTATATTTAATATGTAAAACTGTCCGTGACATAGAAAATGGTTTTATATACTCGAAATAATTCTGAAGAAAATAAAAAAATTGACAGTAAGTTAACTGGGGACAGGTAAGAATTTGGAGATTTTCCCCATACTGAGTTTGAATTTGTAGGAGTTTGTGGCAGGAGTGAGATGAGATAGAGAACAGGATGTCAATAATTATTGTAGTCTACATAAGTTTAAGATATTTTAATCTCTAAATAATTAATTATTTTACTGTTTGCAGGTAAGCTTTACTTGGAGAAATCTTGTGATCCTGATTTAAAAAGAGCAGGGGATTGTTTTTCTCTAGCAGGATGCTGTGAGCTTGCAGCACAAGTCTATGCAAGGGGTAATTTCTTCTCCAACTGTTTGACAGTTTGTGCAGAAGGAAGATTGTTCGATGTTGGTTTGGATTACATTCAACACTGGAGACAAATTGAAACTACTGCTGCTGGAGTGATTAGAAGGCATGAACTTGATAAAATTGAAGAGAACTTTCTGGAACGCTGTGCTCGTCATTATTATCGACTTAAAGATACTAGATCCATGATGAGATTTGTTAAAGCTTTTCGGTCAATGGATTTGATGCGTGAATTCTTAAGGTCTTCAGGTCTATTTGATGAGCTCCTTTTGTTGGAAGAAGAATTGGGGAACTTTCTGGAGGCAGCAAACATTGCAAAGCTAAGGGGTGATATTCTTCTTGAGGCTGATCTTCTAGGGAAGGCTGGTAAATTCACCTGGAGCATCTGAACTAATACTTTTCTACGTACTTGCCAACTCTCTTTGAACTTCGGGAAGCACAGGTTGGCCCTTGAAGCAGTTTACACAGAAGGGAGAACTTCTAATAAAAGCCAAGTCATTTGCAAAGAATGAGTCAGACAACTTTTATGAATTTGTCTGTACAGAAGTTGACGTCTTATCAAATGAACAGAGTAACATTTTCACAATGATGACTAATTTGAATTTGACCCGCAGACGCAAGAGTATAAGGGGTGAAATATTATCTTTGAGGAAAATTCTAGATGCTCATTTTGAATTGAACTCCCCAAAATATGTGTGGCAAGATGAAGTAATTGTTGATTCTGCGAAGTACATGGAGGGATTGGTCTTTAAAAATCAGGTTTCTGTAGACACGCTGGTTTACTTTTGGAAATGTTGGAAGGAAAAGGTTGTTAACATTTTGGAGTATCTTGCATGTATTGATGTTAGTGAGTATAAAAACTATGGGCAATTTGCTTTCAACTTTTTGGGTGTATGGAAGCAGATTTCTAACATGAATGAGATTTATCTTTTGCTCAACCCTGATGCTGACTGGGTGAAAAAAATGTGTACAAATTTTCTTAAGAGGAATGGAAAACTGGTATCCGTTGATGTTCACCCAATAATTTCTGCTGCTCGGAGTTATTGGTGTTCAGAATTACTTTCTGTTGGTATGAGGGTCTTAAACAATCTGGAAGCCCTTCATAGATTCTCTGTTAAGAATACAATTTCTGTGTTCTGTCAAAGCAGGTCTCTTACCCTCATCTATGAGGTAGCCAAATTCCTTTTGGATTCAAAGTTTTTGAATCACAGTTATGGTAATTTGAAACCACTAGAGAAGTTTGTCAGATTTTCATTTGAGCACTTCAACGACTATGTGTTTCCTCTAGACTGGCGGAAATCACTGACAGAGAACATGGTTTCTCTGCGACAAACTGAGGTTTCTCGTTGTCTGCTGAAAGAGATAATACATGAAAACATTAGACGGAAGGGTAGGCTGACATACGGGCAACTTGGAAGGGTTGCAGTTATGATCCTGGGGTTGGGAGTGCTAGATATTGAACTTTGTGAGGAAATTATAGGAAAAATTGATGATAATTCCCCACGGAAGGTGTTCATCGAGTGCTTCTGTGTGAATACAGGGCCTCAACTTCCCCAAGGGTCTGTTGCAGGAAATGTGACTGAATCACAGAAAATGGTGTATGTACTGTCGAAGTTCTATGAAGCCTTGGAAGATACTTATAATGCAAACTGGAGAAGGAAAAATGATTATATATCTCCTAGTTGTTTCTTGTATCTTGTTGAGCGCCTTCTTATCTTGGCATCGTACCACAAAGGATACATATTTTTGACAAGATCATCTTTTCTCGAGTGGTTTCTCTTTCAGGATGGAAACACAACCCAAAATTTGAGTGTAATGTCTGATGTTAAACCATCCCTGAGAAACATAGATGATTTTATTGCGCGGGTTATTAATGCCCTTCTTTTCAATAAGGAGGAAACAAAGGAGTGGATCAGAAGATCTAATACAAATGTGAAGCATTACTACCCATGCTGGTACTGAGGTTGATCAGTATGTTATGTTTGCTTCATTTGAACTCTGGGGAGTGTATAGATTCACTTATTAATATTTTGTGTACTAGCTCTATCGTAGAACAACTACCCCAGGCATTCTATGGAGTGCTTCGGAAAAGTAAGAAACAAAATGTTCTTGCAAATTTAAATGTGTTTGCTGAGGCATTTGAAAAGATTGATGATCCCCTGGTAATTGTGAGGCTGAACGATTCTTCTGAAATTTCATGCCGCAATGCATTTTTGGTAGATTTGATGGTCTACAGGCACAAGGAGGATGTAGTCAAAATGATGTTTCCGAAGAAAGTTGAGAGTGTGATCGGTGAAGCTGCATCTGTTGAAGAAGCGACTAACTCTTGCAGTGAAGTATTTTCGTCAAGTGTTTCTGGCCTTAAGGATTCAAACTTTACAGCAGTGGCTGGTCATTTGTCGAATATTAAGCTGAATAATGAAGTCAACCTACCATTGGGTTATAACAACGTGTTGGAATTGTTTGATACTTTGCTGTTGACTGAAAATGAAAAAGATCGAGATACACTTTTGTCAAATGCTCAAAAAATGAAGGTAAACTGAATTGTCTCTTGACTTCAGAATCTAGTATGTAATCAATTTTCACTACGAATATATCTAATTTCTTTTCCCCTCTTCAGGACTCTGTAAACAAAGGGATTCAATTCTTAAATGCAGCTGGGACTGAACCCTTGCATGTAAAGCCTTCTAATAAAAATCTGTTCAGTGAAGTGGTAGATGAATTGGAGCAACTTTCTACTGCACTGGATGGGAGGTCTGTTTATATACTGAACTTCTTACCTCATAAATTTCCTTCTCTTCTCTGTATTTCTAATTTTGTGAGTGTCTGCATTTATGAGGGTGTTCTCTGTTCTGTTTACATATGTTTATGAGTATATTCTAAAAGGTGTTTTGTATTCAGGATCTAGTAATGTAATTTAGAAAAATAATTAAACCCTTTATTTTGCTCTTTCCTACTCCACAGTGAGCCAGAACTTGTGAAGAACATATCAGTTATTGGTCAACTTTCACAGAGAGTTCTGTCAAGAAGACCAAAACTTGAGCACATCTTGAGTCAGCTGATGTTACCACACAACACAAATGTCCTTGCTGAGGAATTAAATACTAGCAGGGCTTGAGGCAATCAGAGTGAAAATGACAATGATTACAATTACGAGGCATCCGAAGCTGATAATAACTTGAAGGCTTCAGAAGCTACCGTCACTTCTGGAACTTGAACCAGTATCCAAGAAACCAAAAGCAAGGGCAAGAAAAATAACAAGCCCAAGAAATACAGGGGGGGGGGAGCAAGAAATGGGGACATGCTTTCTGATAAATTTTCCTTAGGTATTCAGACGTTGTTACATGTGATGTTCAAATTGTCTGGCTGATGAACTTCAAAGTTTACAATCATCTATTAGATATGTTGAGCATCCTGATGGTAATATCTGTAATTATTTTACAAATAGTAGCTTTTACCCTCCTTTCTCGGCAGGTTAGATCCATGGGGATAATCATGGAGGCCTGTGGAGAAATTACTCAATGTACAACATAACGAAGCTGATACTTTTGGCGTGTGCAAACTGGCAGTAGTTGCTTTCTTTCTGATATGTAGGGAGCTTCAAAATGTAAGTTACAAAAGCAGGTTGTAATTAAATGGTTAATTGGTAATTGTGGTGATTATAAAAAATTTAATGAGTTGTGTTTAGTTAAGTTCGGTCTTCATGTCGTGGAATTCGAAAATTCAGTTTTCGAAAAGGTAATCGCAAATTAATATTTTCAAGGTGTTAATGAAAATGAACTCTGGTCCTTAAAAGGCAATGAAGAATATCTGTAAATGAAAGATCTTGTCAAGCAAGGCTTTAGCTAGTTCCTGGAGCCTGTTTCCTTAAATAATTATTTTCTTACTCATCTTTCCTTCTATTTTCTTCTCATTTTCCTCTTCATTGCCAAACTAGTGGAAATGATTATCAATCATTCCTTTTCTTTCTTGTCATCTTTCCTTATCATTTTTTATTTTTTTTGTCTTCTTAAATAAAAGCGTTATAGCTATACCAGTACGCTCTACCGACAACAACCATGATGAGAAGGTGATCAAATTGATTTACCCTAGAAGACATTTGTAAGTGCCAGCTCATTTCAGCTCAAATTAGATAGAAACCAAGACTCTATCGAGAACAAAAAGAAACTAAAAAAGAGATACTTTGATCACATCAAGGAATAATGAACCTTCAAATCTCGGATTTTTATAATACGACCATGAAAGTAAGCAAGGTTGTCAAGATCGAGACCTTAAGTAGGATTGTTAAGGAGGACAAGATCGACTCGTAAGATCAAATATAGTATCGAGATCGGAAGATCTTACCAATTTTGTAAAATAATCAAAATAATATCGATATACATAAATTATTGTAAATATGTGTAATTTGTTATAAACAAATATAAATCTCCAAATATGTTTTTCTCTAAAGGAAAATATTCTCCAATTTCATCAATAATATAAAAGAACTACTCAAAAAGAGTACAAGTACAAACATGAAATATCCAATATGAACATCAAATTCATAACATTAATTTCATAAACATCTAATCTAAATATAAGTTCATAAACAAAAGATCCATACAAAGAATCTTAATACCACAAAATTAAAATTCAATTTGCATAATTTAGTCTAAACCAAAATTAGTCCCTTCGTCATAAACATCACAATTATCTTCACTACCACCACCATCGCTTTCCCCATCATCATCACCATTGCCATTGTCATCATTATCATCATTGCCATCTTCATTGTCAATGGAATTTTCACATTCACTACCACCACTTAAGATTTCATCAACTTCATTATCACTACGTACAACACCAACATCATCCTTTACTCCATAATTTGTAGATCCATAGGTCCCTCCTCCACTTGCACTTCATCTTTATCTAATGGGGCATATACATCAATCACATCATCATTAGAATTAGAAGAACCATCATAAACACATAGCCATTCATTTTATGAAGAATCTATATGATCTTCTTTCAGAGTTAACCATTCATCATCTAAGGAGAGATCATCTAATTTCAAGCTTGGATCTAAATATTTTTTGGCTTGCCTTTCATTGAACTTGCAATTGTACATGACAAAACACTAAATCATTCATTTTCTTTTTATTCAAATGGTTCCTTTTCTTTGTATGCACTAAAAAAGTTATGAATAATTTATAAGAGATCAATACTAGAAACAAAATAATAGATACTATCAATTTATATTTGCCATCTCAAATGCACTCTAATTACGTTCACATCTAAAAGAACTACAAGTCAGGCTTAACATCTGAATGACAAACTTTGAAACTCAGGACATTCATCTCCATAAGAATCCCACCATTTAGCTAGAGTTTTTTTTATCTCTCATTACCTTTGTAGCTGAGATTCCAAATAATCCTCTAGTATTTTTGAACTCTTCAAGTTGCAAGTCAATTATATTTCTCTCTTTTGAATCTACGAACCAATCTTTTCAAGCAACCATAAAGTCCACGTTTAACTTCGTAATCAACTTTGAAGTTAGGATTACAATGATATTGAGGATTTAAGTAGTAAGCTACAACATGCAAAGGCTTGTGAAGATGCATCTCCCATCTCTCATCAATAATGCTCTAAATAGGTTCATACCTATAAAGGTTAATTAGAAATTTAGGATTAATTGACAAAAAATAATATGAAATATGTGAAGTTACTAGTTTAAAGAAACAGAAGCTAACCTTTTTTTAACATTGCCAAAATTCAATTGTATTTTTTCTTTTGCGTAGTCTATTTCTTCATAAATGAATCCCATAGCCGGTTTCCCTTCTGAATCCACTAACCTGAGCACTTTAATAAGAGGATTAGTAGCCTTAAGACATTCAACAACTTTCTTCCAAAAGTCATTGTTTAGAACAATTATTGTAACTTTCTTTCCCTTTTTTGTGGTTGAAGAAATGTTTGTTTTCCACTTTTGAGAATAAAACATTCTCATCAATGCTACTTTTAATTCATAGAGACACCCCAAAGTCAAGTATGAAGTAGCAAACCGGGTTGCAGCAAGTCTAATTATGTCTCTCCCTTTGGTGAAACTCCTTAACATAGCAATAAGCATGTTTCTACCATTGATGTATATGGTAATTTGCTTTCCTTCAATAGTCACAAAATGTATCTTTAATTTTTTGCAAAATCCTCCAATTTCAAATCAATGCAGTTATGCTGCACATATTGTCCAATATAAACTCTTTCTTTTTTCCATCAATATTTTACATTCTGCTTTGTAGTTTGCTGCATTATCAGTAATCACCTGCACCACATTCTGCTCCCCAATCTTCTCCATAACATTATCTAACATCTCAAAAACTTTGATAGCAGTTTTAAAGAAGTCTGATATGTCCACTGATGATAAAAAATATAGTCCATTTCGAACTATTGACTAAGAAATTGCATATAAAATGTCTTTTCCTATATGTCCAACGATCATTTATTAGAGCACAAGCTAGTTTTTTTTTCCATTCTAGTTTGTAGTCCTTGAGAAGACTTATGGTTTTACTTACTTCTATCTTAAATAAATTTTCCCTCAATTCATGATAAGATGGACCTTTGAGCCCACAACTATACCTCCCAATTGCTTCCAACATTTCAGCAAATTTAGGATTTTTCACACAATTAAAAGGGATAACACTTGTGTAGAAAAATTGATCTATCTTCGAACATGCTTCTTCTCGCAAATCATTTTTAACCCATTAATTCATTTTTGTTTGTGTTTTGTTGCTTCCAAGCCCACTAGAATTTTGCACAAAATATCACTTAATTTATTTCCCTTTCCCTTTACTTGTTCGCATAATTTCTACCTCTTCCATATCACCTTAACTATCTTCTAGAATTCTCATTTTTTGCATGTTTTTTTCCTTCTAATTTATCCAAGACAGTTCTCATTTTATTTTTCATATCATCTGGAACACTTACACATGCCATTGTATCTTCTCTGGTGCCTACAAGATGGTGCTTGAATCAAAAAATTCCACCTGTTACAATAGATGAGTAGTATTTGCATTTTAATTTTCTCTTGTTTTCTTCAACTAGGATATCATGTTCCCAACCTACATCAATTCTACTTCCCGGAGCATTTTTTCTACCCTTAGATGAACTAGATGGAGACATTTTCCTTTAAAACAAGAAGTCATCAACAAATCAAATAAATGACCATCATCAAATTAACATCAAAGTAATAACTAATTTTTATCCAACAAATCAAAATTAAAAGGAAGTAAAGAATAACAAAACAAAAACAAAACAAAAAAACAAAAAAATCTAAACCACAAAATGAAAACATAAGCTTAAGCTAGGGGCATAAATTGTAAATAGCCACAATAGTATATGGAGCATAAGCTTGCATAATGTAACATCATCTGAAGCATTTGTAGTTGTATATGCTTTTAGTTTATATATATATATTAAGCATTTGTGGATGCTTTTAGTTTTTTAAGAAAGCATGCACGATAACCAAGGAAAAAAAATAATGAATCTTGTATAATCAAGGTGAGAAATTAGCTACTTAAAGCTGGTGAGAAAAGATGTTGATGATATTATTGCTAAATTCAATGGATGAAACTAATAGCAATAAACAAGAGATATCTCAAATTATTTTGAATTTCAGCTGATACTTGCAAGCCCAAACCATCAATTAAAATCAAAATTATACAGGATATACTGACATCTAGAATGAGAATCCTTGACAAATGGCCATATATAATACACTATATATACACTTGTCAAACGGTACATAAATACATTACATATATTAAACAAACTGACAATTTTTTTTTCTTACATTACATGATAATCCCCAATCAGCCAGAAATAATAATAATAATAAAAAGATACCTTCTTCGTTCAAATTAAGAAATCCACTTGCAGGGGTATTCAACAATGCCTTGCAGCCTTGCCCACTCCTCCCTTGCTCTGCAGAGGAAAGCAGATAGCCTATTCACTATGCAATTACAAGTTAAGTTGCCAATATTGCTTCAGAACTTTGATCTGTAGGTGTGGGTGATCTTCCAACTTTGAGAGATGAAGAATGGACAAGGAAGAGGTCTGCCTTCTAAGCATCAAGGGTTTGATAGAATCAAGGGTTCAATTCCAAAATACCCATATTACCTTCAAAATCAATTCGGATCTCTGAAGCTCAATTAAAAATTCGATCCATCTGGCTTTCAGTGGAATCATTCGATTCACCACCAACTCATGAGTTCACAATCTTGCTGCCCAATTAAAAATTTGATCCATCTGGCTTTTTACAGAATCATTCGATTCATCACTAACTCGTGAGTTCACAATCTTGCTGCTGAGTTTTGCAGATGTCGATCTTGATGTCGTGACGACTCGATGTGATGGTGATAGATCATAGGATCGTACGATCTTACATTCTGAAGCAAGATCTTGACAACATTGGAAGTAAGGCATTAGCTTCTAGTTTGTAATTAGGAAGGCAAAGGCTACCTTTTCAAGTGTATGGTTTTGGCCCTTTGTAAATCTTATTGAAGTAATACATTGGCGGTCACTTTCCTTCTTCTCTTACCAAAATCGAACTTACGGCCACTAGTGAGGTTCCGAGGTATAACATCAACATTTCCTTGAAAACAGGTCTTTTGAAAATGGGTCTCTGGAGAGGTATGCCTTTAAGTCCCTGAAATGAGATGGTGAAGAGGTATGCATTCGTCAATCAATTTAAAAGTCTTCATTAGAGTTGTAAAAAAATAAAAATTAAAAAACCACCTTGAAATGGTTGGAGACTCTATAATGGGAAAAACAATGACATAGTACCAAAATCCGTAAAAGAAAGAAATGTATTAAATAATAAAATCATATATAAACAATGACATAATACCAAAAAAATCCCTAAAAAAGAAAATAAACAAGAGACACTATAATAGGAAAAACAATGTAAAGTAAACTAAGGAGACTCCCTTTTACAAGTTAAACTTGTCTAAGTTTATCAAACCCTAGTTTGTCTTGACTCCAAACTTCATTGCAAGAATTTGGCTAGATAAATTTGAAATTCATGATCAAGATGGGCATGGTTTTCCATCCAACCAGTTCCATTTGCTTCACGATACACATGAGTTAAGGAATGAAACAAGTGAGATGACTTAATTAAGGATGAACCAATTCAAGTAAAATAGGTTCCATGGAGGGTCAGTTGTGTTGGATAAAATCTCTACCAACACTTTTGAATCACTTGCCATATCAATATGCAAAGTAGCCACATATAAAATTGTAAGGCCATCCAAACAAAGCTTTTTTGCTTTAGCTTCCAGGTTAGTACACACTACATAATGGCATGAGAAAGCAGCAAGACAAGATCCATTATGGTCCCATAAGGTTGCACAATGGGCAGGAGCTAATCATGAAATAAAAGGTATCTCTTTGGTGTGAGCTTAGGTAACAAGGAAGAGATCCATAACTTAACTGATATAGAACCAACTCATAATATAATTGAAAGGACAAATCAAAAGGACAATTTATAAATCAACAAAAACTTTTTTACAATGTAATACTATGGGTCATTATATAGACTCCCTCCAAACCCTAATGGCATAAAAGATAAATACTTAGAGTCCTTATAAGAAAGAAACCATAATAATGAAAGATAAATATAGAATCCTAATAAAAGGGAAACTAATAACTATTGGGAAATATAAGGTTATGCATCACATGCATACGTAGCAAAAATTAAATTTTTTTCTAATCAAGAACATAGATATTCAATTATATATATATTACAAAAGCAAAAGATTAAAATTAACCTCTTGAAGCTTTTCTCACGCAGCTAGTTTTATTGTTTAGAAGGGATGCTTGGAGTGCCTCCACAAATTGTCAAAATAATTCTCTCAATCAAACATAAAGTGTGGCCAATGATTAGTAAGATATTCAAATAAATAAACCTCTAATGAAATAGTTGACATAATTGATGGTTAAAAACCCTTTACCTTTTCGAAAAAGATTCGAAGGGATCGATTCACCCTTGGGATATGTGCTAGCTTCCACTTAATTGAATCGTTAATGGAGAATTGCCCTTAAAGCAAAAAACACCTTTGCTTTACAAAAAGGGGTTATGGCTAAGGGATGAGATTCTCAATAACTATTCTTGCTGACTATCTTTCAAGGCCGGGTGTCACCAGTGTCTATCATATTTTCATTAGCCTTGGCCAAATTCCCTTAATAACATATATATAGGTGGATGGCTAGGGCTTAAGGACTTATAGTCTTTCCTTGTTTAGGATTTCATTAAATCAAAAACCTAAGGCCTAATGCCTAAAGCTCCTTTAGTAATCCATAACCTCAAGCATCAATAAACAAAGTAATGATATCATAAACTATAAGCATGTAGATACTAAGACAAACATATGGGTGCTTGTCAGTTGAACAAGTACACTGAATTAAATTAACATGAGAAGTCATATGGAGTCATTACTAATGTCACTAGAAGAAAAAGTAGTATCAGCGTTCGCAATCCTGTTTTATTAGTTATTTGTGTTCGCAAAAAAATACACGCTGATAAATTATAAGGAAAAAAATAATGGGCGCTGATAATTACAAACGGACACTGATATTCATGAAACCTTAGTGCCATTTTCCACGAAGATATCAACGTCCATTTTGGTAATTATTAGCGTTCATTTTTGTGGACACAAATAACGTTTTTTTTTTTTTTTTTTAAATAATACCATCAGTATCCATTGTTGCAAATGCTGATAATTTTTTACAAATAAAATATATGACTTTTCTTCTTTCTTTTCCACTCTCAAAATTTTAGATTCTCGGTCTCTCTCTGCTAGTGCTATCTCTTTAGTGCTTTCTCTCTCTGTCGTAGTTGTTGTGTTCGTCAGTGTTCATCGATTCTTGCCCTACCACCTTTGCTTCTCAACCCACGCCAACCATGTTAGACTTGACGACAAGAATCCTTGCATTATAACAAGTTCCCAAATGAGGTAAAACAATTGTGTGAGATGATCTTTATGTGGTTTGTAAGGAACATTTGTTGTGTAATGGGAGGTAAGTTTCATTGGATCTATTTTTTGAAAAATCGGTTATGGTTTATGTGATTTTTGAGGATTTTGAGAAATGAGTGGATTTGATTAAGTGGTTCTCTTCTCTTTTGTGTATCATTTTCTATCTTGCTTGTTAGGATTTATTAGATATTTGGGGATTTTCAGAACTTTCTAGCTATCTTATTGGTAGGTCTTTGTTAAGCGAGTTCAATAAATTGGGAAAATGACAGGTGGAGTGAATATAAATATGTCTGCATCTTCTGCTAGGTCTTACACCAAAAAAGCAAAAAAGAATAGTTCCTTCTAAGCTTTCTTAGGTGGGTATCTTTTTATTAATTTCTTGAACATGCCTCAGTTTTATTAATGTAAAAAAGGAAAATTTGATTTGTAGTATTGAGTGTCTCTGGTTGGGGTTTTACAATTTCTCTGTTCAGTAATTCTGATATAGGCTTATAGTTAATGATTATGTAATTTTATCTTTCTAGCAATGTAAATTTCAAGTTCTATCAGAGTTTGTTTTATTATTCTTTGGTTTTCTTTTGCCCTCAAATTGAAAATTTGCTTTTTGTAGGTAAGATATTTTTACTGTTCATGATAAGATATCTTAGAATGTACAAAGAGTTCAGCTTTTCGATCTTGGACATTTACATTTTAGTATGATCCAGTATATTGAGTAAAGTATTCAATCTTGGACCTTTTCATTCGGAAGTATGAAGAACTTCAAATGCTAATGCTTACTCTTTTGTTTATCACATTTTTTGTGGCCTATAATATAGTCTGGAAAAAGGAGGAACTGTTGATGGTGATTGTAGGTATCTTGCTTGAAAGATGACCTTTTAACCTGATGCTATGTCAGGTTCCAAAACTTGCTGCTTTTCTTTAATTTCTATTAGTATGTAAGATTAGATTAGTTATGTGTTTGTTCAAATGATCAATCCTACACATACATGTACAAGTTATATGTCAAGAAGAATGTAGTAGTGTTCAACTGATATCTTACATTAGATATTTGGGTTTGATTTTGTAAAACATATTAGACAATTTTCTTTTCCTTTTGTTTCCTTTCTCCATCAGATTAAAATTTTCCTTTTTGTAAGTAAGATATTTTTACTTTTCTTGATAAGATATCTTAGAATGGACAAAGAATTCAGTTTTTCATTCTTAGATATTTACATTTTAGTATCATCCAGTATATTGAGATATGTGATTATAAATATTCGAGTAACTCAGGCCCAGGGGATGGATATAAAAGAAGTATATATTTGTTGTGCGGTTGCAAAAATTGCCTGGGGAAGATATGTGTTTGGTGTGCAGGTGCTGAGTTACTCTAATTGGCTCTTTGCTTGCTTTGAGTGCTCTGATTGATTTGTTTGTACAGTGTATTATATGAATAGTGTTTGTCTAATTTTATGTTTTTTATATTTATGTACATGTGTAATTTAATTGTTTTGAAATTTATGTTATTTTGAAAGTATTTAATCTATGTATTTCATTCATGTAGTCTTTATGGATCATTTCTCGTTTGTTGTTTTTTTTTTTTTTTTTTAGTATCAGGAGATCAGCATTCGTCCCTAATAGATCTATGACTTACTGATTGTATTGCAGCAAGGTATATCCAAGATCGCACACTTGAAGCCAAAAGATGAAGCTTGCAATCATAATAGGGCTTTGGGTTGTCATGTTTTGTTTTGTATGATAATCTAATTATTATTGTTTATGTTATAACTAGAGCAGAGCTTCTCTATGTATACAGTTACTGTTGTTGACTGGTTATGTGTAATCAGGCTATATATGTTTGTATTATTGGGGATGTTCCATTTTACGGGAACCTCTACAGAAATTTTTTGTTAAAGTGCTATTTGTTTTAATAAATAGGTCTTCCCATGTAATTTTGTTTAATAAAGTTTTCCTTTTGAGGCACAGAAAGTCAAATGGCATATGGGTTATGTTGTTTGAAATTTGGGATACGGAGGTTTAGTTATCCATTCCTCCAGCCAGTCACCCCTCTATGTGAGGGTAGTGATAACTTCTCCCTCCATTTCAACTTAATCCTTATTGATCTACATCAAATTTTTGTATTAGAGCAAAAATCCTCACTGTCCAAACCTAAACTCGCCATAAATCACCAGAAAAAGCCTTTCGCATTCCATCATTAACCACCACTATCTGTCATAAACAACCATTTAGAGACATCATATCAGCCATTTGAAAAACTCAACAATATTGGAAATCAATTGATGAACTTACCTGATAATGTTGATGAGGTGCTCTCACACCTTGATACATTGCGATGTCATTTATTGAAAGTGACGAATTGCCCTCCTGGATTTATTTCATAAAAAATAATATAAATATAAATATAAAATATAAAAAAAATGAAATGAGAATACATTAAAAAAAATTAATAATAAAGATAATTTAGTGTTTTTAATTAATTTATTAGATTTAATCATTAATTTAAATGATTGCAAGCTATTTGTTAATTATAATTCAAATAAATGGTTATGCTCTTAATTGAATAGTTTAAAAAGATTATTATAAAATAGGTGATAATTCATAAAATAAAGATAAATTCACCCCTAAAAAATTAAAAATTAATACACTAGCCTCCTCCACACACGTGCAACACACGTGCATGTTGTACAATATATATATATATATATATATTATTCTTATTTTTATCTTAATTTAATTTGTTAAAAAAAATATTTGTGTATTAATAGGGTGGCAGGGAGGAGGAGAGTGGGAAGATGGAAAAGTTACTATTTAGTAGTTATCAAGTGATAAGAGAAAATTTATTAATTGAATATATTTTTTAAACAATAATTTAAGTAAGCATAAATTATATAGTAGGAGACTTTTCTGGGGCTGACCTAGTCGAAATGAAGTTTGGGTTAAAATATATATATATATATACTAGCATCCTCACATGCGCTTAGCGCGTGCTCAGATGCTTTTTCTTTTGTACGGAAAATGTGTAAAATTCTTTTCGACATATATATTTGGACTAAAATATGAAGTTCTTCTCCGAACATACTCCTTTAATGGTACGTCAGTTTGTTTTCGTGCATACTCATATGCTAGAGTATCAAGTTCTACTCATGACATATTTCTCTATCATATGTAAGTTCTTCACTCTCATTCGCATCATTTATTTGCGTATAAAATTTTAGATCTAACAAACTCTTAGTTTTTATATAATGTGTCTCATTACATGAAGAGGAGAAAGAACAGATAAGTATCATTGAAGTCTAGATATATACTACGAATACAAAAGAGCTGATAAAGGATGCAAGGATAGCTCGTGTATTTGGTATCCAAAGACTTCAATTCATAATAAAGGATGGGTGCAGATAAAACAATAGAATATAATTATTGATGCATAATAAAAGTATAACAGGGTGCTCATATGCTTTTTCTCTGGATATCCAAAAACTTCTCACGTGTGCTTAGATGCTTTTTCTTTTTTACGAGAAATGTATAAAATTCTTTATGCTGCATACTTCTAAACCAGAGTATGAAGTTCTTTTCGGGACGTACTAATCTAACAAGGTATAAATTCTTCACACTCAAGCACATTTTCTATTTATGTGAAAAATTCTAGAGCTGACAAACTCTCTGTCCTTTATAAATAGTTCCTGTTACATGAAGAGTTTGCCGGTTTTAGAATTTTACACACAATTAGAGAATGCGCTTGAGTGTAAAGAATTTACACTCTGTCAGAGGAGTACGTCCTGAGAATAACTTCATACTCTGCTTCAGAAGTATATGCTAAAAAGAATTTTATACATTTTCTCAAAAAAAAGAAAAAGCATATGAGCACACGCTAGAGTGCATGCGAGGATGCTAATATAAAAGGAATTCACACATTTTTCCTTAAAAAAAAAAAAAAAAAAGTATTTAAGAACACATGATAGCGCTTGCGACGATGCTAACATTTTAACGCTAATATAGGATACTCACAAATGTGATAACTTACACCCTATTAGAAGAGTATTTCCCTAGAAAAAATTGATATTCTAGTACAAAAATATGTACCATAAATTTTTATATATATTTCCCTTAAAAAAGAAGAAGAAGCATTTGAGCACACACAATAGTATGTAAGGATGCTAATATAAAATAATTTCTTATATTTTTCTCTTTAAAAATAAAAAACATCCTCACACGCACCAGAGCATAAAGCATATGTGGGGATGCTAATAATTCCTTATCATTACATGAAAAATTTACCATAAAGAATTTGCCGTACTGAGGAATGTTATTAAACTCTTTTTATGTTTTTATTTTAACCCTTAATTTATAAAGAATTTCAGATAACTTAATTTTTGCGATAAAAAAATTCTCAATTTGTTCTTTATAAATTACTATTTTAAAAAGAGTTTGACATTTTTATGAAATTAAAGAAATTTATTAGATACAAAGTATTTAAAAGCACCTCATACACATATCCATTATACAAAGTATTTCAAAAAAGACAACATAAAAATAAATTTTTATCATAAAAAATTGTATAATTTGTAAAATTTATTGGGTATATTTTCAAAATTATCGTCTTCAAGTTACTTTTTCAGTACATGGTTCTCTCAAGTTTCCATCCTTCATTACTCAATCATTGTTATCAAATTTCATCTAACCATACTCCATAAAGGACGTTATCATCTAAAATGTTGATAAAATAATTAAACTAAAACAAATGCAAACCTTATGAATCAAGAATAAAAGAAACATCAAACATGCACATAAATTACAAAAATGACTCATAAAAAAGTTGACCACCCTTTTAAGTTAATAATCAAAATAGTTTTAACAATTTCATGTAGGTGTGCTGAAGACATAATGGCCATTTAGGCATTTACATGTTCAAGTATGATGCTTGGTAGCCGAAGAAGGTTATCAGTTTACCCACAAAAAAATATAACTCAAAATAGCCACCAATAACATTGTCCTCCTGGGTTCCTGATCCAGAATTGCATCTTTGATTTTGAGATTCTTGATATATTTGTTTCCTAATACAGCATAAGTTCTCTGAACAATTTGTTAAGCTTAAACAACATTTCTCTTTTACTTTTACATCATAATCAAGAAATCCATGAAGAATAGTACCTAAGAATCTTCCCAAATAACCAATAAATTATATAAAGGTGGTGAATTCAACAATTACGGGAGAGATAAGAAAGAGATTAAAATAAGATATGCCTAAAACGATATAACCATAGAAAAGGATCCAAAGACTTCAATTCATGCATGAAAACCCAATGCCCTGTCAAATAAAACAGAAAAAGTATCAGTAGATTTAGCACCCATTTGATATTAGTTCGTTGAAATAGAACCCATTTGAAAAAATCAATAAAAAAGTAGGAAAAGAAAACAATGGGTAGAAAATAGAACACCAAGAAGAGAAAATCATTAATTGATAATTTGGGATAAATGCAACACTGCATTGAGTAAAGAACCTTCTTTTTTAATATTAGAACTTTTTCTTCTTGATCAATAGACTAAATATCAATTGAAGGATCTGCAAAAGAGATAGGTGCAAATGGTTCCAATCGCCATAGTCAAGTAGAGAAACAGAGCATGGATGGGAAAAATGCACAGCTAACTTTTCTTTGAGAACGAAGTCTCAGTTTTGATAAGGTAATAGTTTCCTATCTCTTTTCATTAGCAACAAAGTTAATTACAGTTTTTGGCTAGCAATACGATTTTTTTTGTCTTTGGCCTAATCTTTAATGGTTCAAATGCTAAGTTATAAACTGAAATTTCCAGTGCGGCTAGTTAAGAAAGAAAAGCAAAAGAAACGTGATGCACAAATAGAAAAGCAAGTATTAACATAAATAGCATGGGAATAACAAATGCAAATAAAAAGATAAAATATATTGATGCAAAAGAATAGAATTCACCATAGAGACACTTCGTACTTGTAACTAAGCCTTATGAAAAATGCATGATCTAAATCTTGTAGATATAGCATATCAAAGGTAAATTTAGTTTCTATTTAGCCAAACAATGTTCTTTTTCTTCTTTTTTCTAATATTCAAGGTTGTAACCTTCATATGCTTTCATATATACTGGTTTTTTTTTTTTTTTTTTTTCTATTTTGGTGATAGAAACTTGGAATTAAAATCATGCATTTTCCTCATAACCTACATTATAAACAACATAGTCTAGTACTCTGCAGCTAACATAGGAAAAAATAATATACACAATGGTTCATGAAAATTTAGATGCATTTCTCACACACTAACAAAGACAAAGCCAATTTCAGTTTTTGTCTAGCAAGATGATGATTCTCTTTTTTTTTTTTGGCCAAATCTTCAAGGGTTGTGATCTTCCAAACAAACCTTAATGCCACTCTCTCTTTGCTTGCTCTACTTTTTTCTTGAGCTATTCTCACCACTAATAGGAGAAAAATCACACAGCAAATTTATAATACAGTAGAGATGTGTCCCCTTCCAACCACATTATTTATCTCCACAAAGACTTTAACGTGACAAAACATTCACCAATAATGCCGCTAAGAAAGGAATGAGAAAGAAACATGATGCACAAAATAGAAAAGGTGCATTGTCAAGAGTTAATTTTCAACATTGGCAGGATAAAAAAGGTGCATAATTGCAAAGAATAGCACTTTAGATTGCATCAACAATATATACTTTTCAATTAATAATCTTTGCAAATAATTTCAATTTTCTTGTCCTTTCACTGAATGATTTTGTTATTGTTTTGTTTTTTTTTACTTTCTCTAATTGATGTGTCCAAATTGGAATTTGGGACATTGCCTTCTTCAACTATGTCCAATTACCCAATTACAAATTTATAGGAAGGAAGAAAAAAAAAACCACCCTTCACTACTTGGATTAAGCTACAAAGTTAGGGATAAAAAAAAAATTGACTATATTCAAATCTAAATTCATCCCTAATAGTATCCCAATCAATAAATAACTATAATTGCAATGAAAAATATCATCCCATTCTTGATCACATTGATAAATTAAACCAACTAATTTCATTCTTCAAGAATAATTTTAACTAAGAACGTTACAGGGTGAATATGATAATTGAAGGAAAAAAGAAATCCTTACATCATGGTGTTGTTAGTTCTTATGCCATCCCAGTGTGGCATAGGACATGTTCTGCTTCATCTCTTCGTCAGCTTCATCTCGTGGATGGTTGAGTGAAATTAATAAAAAGACAAAACAAAAACAAAAGCAAAAGCAAAAAATTTGAATGGGAAAGTGATATTATATTAATGATAAAAAGTGAAAATTAGTCGTTCATAAGTATGTATATAATCCTACCTTATATAAGGTTGCAATATTGATGTCAGAATATCAGTTTAGCAGTCAATGATACTTTGCATATGAAGAAGTTTGACAAAAATTCATTTCTGACTATAAGCCAAAATAATGAATAGCCAGAGAAAAAGGAAAAGGAAAAGTAACATTAGCTTAATTCAATTTGACAGTCATCAATATACAAATGAACCATAAAATTACTGAACACATAAAAAAAGGAAAAAAAAAAAAAAAAAAACCCTTTTGTAACTCCTATCATATTAATTCCTATAAGTTCACCTACGACTTTCTTATCCATTTTTGCTACAATGCATATTTTAATATGTTCACGTCACTAAATAAATAACAGTCTACCATAACAAAAGCTGGTGTATACTCCTGATATGGCATAGCTTACAAAGTAATCAGCAATGTTGTTATAGCTTTTATGTTGAAATTTGAACATAAAAATATGCAATAGAAAATCATATACTTAAAAAGATGAAATACAATGTAAAATGAAAACATGAAATCCTAATACTTGATTTGATTTAATCAAACTGTTCTGTTCTGATAGAGCTGGTTTATTTTATCCCTAGAAGCTACTAAATCTTTGCAAAATATAGATCATTTAGTATCACTACATGATACAACATCAAAATGGAAACTGTACTGGAAGTGTGCAACCAACAAACAAATTGTATGACTAACTCTGATAGTACTAAAGCTAATAAGAGAAGCAACTATAACCAAAGACAACCTCTAACACCATAATCTCATCACTAATATGAGGGAAAACACACAGAGAACTTATATTCTAGTACAGACAGAGATAGAGGATGGAATAAGCATATTCAGCAACAACAAAACAAAACAAAAAAATACTAATTCTTTATACTGTGCTCTTGTAGTTAAATGTTGATAGTCACCTTGCCATTCTAAAATCTCTCCCTTTTTATCTGGGAATACTTAAATGTGTATTGTGAGAGATTTTTTTTTTTTTTCGGACTACAGAAATGCCTAAGAAGCTTCTTTTCTGCATCAACAAAACCAGCATTTTAGAACAGACCTTAGTGCTACTCTCTCTTTGCTTGCTAAATTTTTTTCTTGGGCTATCTCACCAATAGGAGAAAAATCACACAGAACTTATAATACAGTAAAGATGTGTCCCTTTTCCAACCACAAGAAATCTAGGGATAAAAATGAAAAAAACAAAGACTGTAAATCTAAGGATATTAATGAATAAAAAAAATTCTTTTTTCATCTCAATTTGCTTCGTGCTTTACCGTGAGCAACATTTTTGTTGGACTCACCATTATTCCTGCGCTTCTTCAGCTTCTTCTTCTGCCTCCATTTCTGTGATTTCTTGCTGAAAACTAAAGCAGCAGACCATAAACTTCGAGCAATATCCTTGAAATCCCTCTCCTGCAGTCATTAGTTATTTGGATGAAGCTTTTGGATTCAAATCTGAAAGGTTCTGAACTGACCAAGAAAGTGAAGGAGAAAATCAATGAAAAGCATGAGAAAACTGATTTATGGAAAGAAAATTAGATAGGTAACTGATTGGGGAAACTGCCAACACAACTTGCATGGAGTTCTTTTTTTCTGTATTCGTTTTTTTGTAAAATGACATTAAAATCCTTAAACTGAAAGAAGACTTTTTTTATAATGTTAAATAACATGTTTAAAAGCTATAGAAACGATAACATGGTTAAATAACATGGGCTTTTAGTATAGGGGAGATAATTATAATAAAGATAATTTGTCTTTTTTTAGTTAATTTGTTAGATTAATCATTAATTTAGATGATTAAGAGTGTTTTTTTTTTTTAGAGAATGATTAAGAATTATTTATTAATTATGACTTAAATAAAGAGGTTATGTGCTAAATTCCTTAATTTAAGTAGACTATTACAAAACATGTGACAATTTATGAAATAAAAAGCAATTGATCCTTAATAATATTAATACACTAGCCATCTGCACGTACATAGTTATATATATATATATATATATATATATATTAATTTTTATCTTATTTTCATATTTTTAACTAATTCAATTTGATAAAAAGAAAATATTTGTGTATTATAAGAGTAAGAGAAGGAAGGAGAGGGAGGAAAGTAGAGAAGTTACTATTTAATTGTTATTAAGTTATTTTAGAAAATTTATTTACTGAATTTATTTAAATAATTTAAGTATCTATCAATCTATACTATATTTTTATATTTATTTATATTATACTATATTATACTTACTGTACTTACTATATTTACTAACTATATTCAAAGCCCAAAAAACCCTTATGGTGTCCTCTAATTTTTTAATTAAAAGATTATACTAAAAGAGATGATAAATTTTGACATCTGTTTAAACTAAAATTTCACCATCTATTAGAAAGTACTCGCTTTTTCCTATAATTAAGGAAAAAAAATTAACAATGAAACAAAAAACTCACGTATTGTTAACCACAATTAATCAAATATCTAAAAAAAATAAAAACCAATATCTTCTAAAACTTATTTCATTCTCTTCATTTTGTTCAACAATTATAATATTTTTTCACATTATTTCTTTTAAAAAAGCCTTCGACATGTGTGATAAGTTAGTATATCATTTAACATAAGAGATTATATATCACACCCCATATGGAAGCATGACTAGCTGAAAGAATGAGTAACTAAACCTCCGTAGCTATGACTTCAAATCAAAGAAACACACATGATATTTGACCAATTAAAATTCGAATGGAAGGCTTTATTATCAAATCAAAACTATAAGCAATGACTTATTTAACAAAAATACATAACACTTACAATAAAATTTTCGACATAATTTTTTTGTAAAGTGGAACATGTCCAATAATAAAAACTTATATAAACTGGTTACACACCAAGTACCAACAACAACAATATATACATGGAGCTCTGCTCCATTAACATCATAAACAGTAATACCTAGACTAATATACAAACAAAACACAATAACTCTGTTAGAAACTCGATTATTTAGCGTATATTTTAGGATATTATACGCAAACTATTATGACTAAGTAAATCATGAATTTTCATACGATAAGTTAAAGTAAGATAATTATATATATAGGTGATCTAATGCTTACAAAAATTAAAATTTAAAACAAATAAACTCAAATGCACATGTGAATGCATGTAAATAAAACGTTTATCCTTATTTTATAATGAGTTGGCGTGAACTTAGAGCCCATTTTATAAAATGGGCTTAGAAATTATATCTATATAAATAATTAGAAGTAGAATTAATTTACACCACTTATTAAGTAAATAACCAATCATGCACCTAATATATTAGTATTATTATAGTTTTGTCTTGTAGCCAAACCCATCAACCAACTTTGCTGGATTTTTTTTCTTTCTTTCTTTCTCTCTCGGCTGGCCCTGTTACTCCTCTGTTCTTTCAACTTGTACCACCAAGCTTCCTTAGATTAATAGTGTGAAATTCTCTTGGGTTAAGTAAGTTCAAGGAATGAATTACCCCCTTTTCCCCTTCCTTTGTTTTGAGGTGCTATTTTGTTCTTCTTGTGCTGTGTATATATAGCTGTATGTGCTAAGAAAATGGGTTCTGTTTTGGGTAATGGTGTTATGGTTTCTTGGCTGTGAACTTAAGGAGTGCTAGGTGGGTGTGTGTAGCCGTGGAATACATGGGAGAAGCAAGAAGGGTGAAGGGAAAGATGGTTGGCGGCTGTGACAGGGCTGAATTATGCCCTGTTTTCTGATTGTGCAATCGAATAAAAGTGGTGCAAACGGTAGTGTTTATGTTGTGTGATCATGTCCTTGGTTGGCAGCTTCAAGCAGTTCATGGATAGATAGAAGTTGGACAACAAGTTGCTACCATAAGTGTGCCGTGAGAATGGGTGCAAGCAAAATTTTTGTCATGTGATTTCAAAGCTTTAACCGGATGAAAGTTGATAATATAACATAAAATATTGTTAAATTCTTAATTTAAGTATGTAAATGATAAATCCTTTAAGTTTAATTAGAAAAGTAGACTATATACATTTTGTTGGTAAAATGGGTAACTAGAGAACATAAAAGTGATTCAAATAATTTTTAAGTTAATAATTGAAGGATAGGTACAAGTAAATGGAAAAATTATATATAATTTCTTGATGTAATTATAATTAGTAGAATTAGAATTTAAGATTCGAACATGTAAATTAAGATTAGCATGACTAAATGTACCAAATTTTAGATAATTTAAGGTTCAATGTTACAAATACGTATAAGTGTAATCGAGAAGTTTAAGTAATAGGATTTATTGATTAAATTATTAAGTAAAAAACTATGACAGTGAAGTTAATAAACTAAGCAAGTTATATGAGTTGGTGATTTTCTGCTCCGGAGCATACAAATGATATTTCGACACCTTCATAGGTTAGGCGAACTGACGAATCCCATCTTTGAACATTGTGAGTGAATTATCTGTCTTATAGTTACCAGATTATTATGTGCAATTATGTGTATATTTGAAATGATATGTTATGTTGAGAAATACCCAAGTATATTATTTTAAAGATTTAATTGAAAGTATGATTGCTTGATATTAAGTAGAGTTGATAAAGACCAACAAAATGAAATTTTTTGAAAATGATTTTTTTTAATTATTATTTTCGAAATTAAAATCTAGGTGCACCTAGTTTGGATTTGATATTAAATGAGTTATTTTAATTCTAACAATTATTTTAAAAATAAATTGAGTGCTCAACCCCAGTGAGATGAATTATGTACGAAAAATTAACTTGTTGTGCAGGCGCATAAAATGTCCGGTGAAGGGGGGAGATATTGTTATACAGGGTTGAGTCATTCATTAGCCCTTTGTTTGTTTAATCTGTTGTGTGTTTAATTGTTTGTTTGTATGGTTTAATTGATATGTTGAAATTTATGAACTACGTAAATTGTGATCGTATGATAATCATAATTGCGTACGTGTATAAGTAAATTTAAATATGATTTTAAGCTATGATGTATGTGTTATGTGATACAGGTACCTTATGGTACATGGTTTGCTCACTGAGTCCTTGTGACTCACTCCTTACTTTGTTGTCATTTTTTTAGTTTCCAAGAAACCACTGTTAGTCTTGACAGAATTTGCTACCTGTCGGCTCTGCTGCTGCAAGGTATATTTTGAAAATCACACACTTGAACAACATTTCCAGTCACTTTAGGTGTTATGCATTATTGTTGATATATATTGAATTCACCATGGTGATTTTCATGTTTTGTTAAGAACAGAGCTCTGCTGTATATTTTGATACTATGAGTTACTGTCAACTTGTAAACAAATTGTTATATGTATTATGAGCATGTTCCATCTTACGGGGAACTACTGCAAATATTTTCAGTAATCATTTTATGTTTAATAGTCGAGTTCGGATTTTATTTTATTTCAGTAATATTTTGTCAGTCTTAACTGTAATGTGTATATAAGTTAGACATGTACAGTACTTCAATATTAAGCCAGGGGTATGGTTACCCATTCCTCCGACATGTCATATCTCTATTGAGGGTGTGACAAACGCAATCCCTAATGTGACTATAGACTTTCATCTTTTAGTTTCAAGTATGCAATCTTGAAGAAATACATTGTCGTACTTTATCAGCAAGTCGCATGTCCATGGTTGACATCCATTGAGATCCTGTTACTAAAAAAAAAATATTAACAAGCGAGAGGTGGATTACAAAGACTCCGTGAGTGAAAAACTTACCCAAAGGGTACTAGCATCTCTCAATACATGAATAGCACATATATATTAAATAATTTCACATACACAATTATCATATTTCAATTCAATATTATACGTACGTACGTGTGAATAATGTCAAACTAAACAAATACCATTTAAATAATACACGAGATAAACAAATCAATCAAAATATTCAAAATATACAAATCAAACAATTCAACCAAAAGGACCAATTGGAGTAAGTCAGCACTCGCACACCATGTATCATCCCACCGGGCAGTTTTTGTGCCCGCACACCAAATATATGTTCCTCACATATCCAGCCACTAGTGTTAAGTTACTTAAGTATTTATAATCATATATCAAATAATCAAATCAAAATATCCTAGGTGCACCCAAATTCTAGTTCAAATGTAAAAATCATTTGGTATAAGAAATTATTTTATTGACCATTATTAAACACAAACAAAATCACATATTAAACACAATTCAAATAATTCAATTACAACACTACATATTCTTACTTATTTCGATATAAACACATTCATTCCAATATACACATAAACAATCAAATGCATTAATCTAACAACCAAAGAATATATAATTCACTCACTGTGATATGAATCTCACTCGTCACTTCTTCTTGAACTCATGTGCATTGTTGACACAACAATATGTTCCAGGGCTAAAAAACATATTTCCAAGTATTACTTAGTTTATAAGTTTCATGGTTATAATCCTCTAATTACTAAAACTTATGTATGTCAATTTCCATACATTCTATACATTTCCTTGAAACTTATATATGTCAATTTCCATACATTCTGTACATTTCCTTGAAACTACATTCCTTTAGGCATTTTGATGATTACCTTGAAGGTAAATTTGATTTCGTTTCATGTATGTGTATATTTTATATATACATACCAAGAGGATCAACATCAATCCCTTAAGTCGATGTTGCTCGCATTTCAAGTATAAAATTCAAGTTAAGCTAACCATTTAAAATAAATCAAGAGCTTGAGTTATAAATTTCTAATACTAATGCAAGTTAAGTTAATTTTTTAAAATCTACCAAGGATCATAAAATTCTAATATTATTTCAACCAAGTTTTAAGATTCCTCTTTCTTTAACCACTAAACCAATAATACTTTATTATTTGCTCTTAGACTTTTATTTAAATTCAAATAATGCTTAAATCCCAAGATTTCAATTTACCAAGTTCCATACATTATATTATGATTAATTTCTTTGAGGCTTTTCAACATACACCTTAAGGGCAACTAATTCCATTTCATTCATGTGTATGTTTATATACCAAGAAACTAATATCATTCCATCTATATCCATATTACTTGTTTTCCCCAACATTAACTTCAAGTTAAACCAATTACTTAAAATTTACCAAAAGCTTGAATTGTATAATCCTAACATCAACATATTTGCATTCCAAATCAAATCTTGCTATTTATTCTTAGACAAAATTAAATAACATTGATAAACTCAAATTAAACAATGACTTTACAAGATAAAGTTAACGAAACTACTAAAATATATGTGTTAATTCCTATGCTTTTATTAAAGTAAACTCCTCCTAGACATTTCATCGAATACCTTGTATGCATGATTTATTCTAGTTCATGTGTTTGTGTATATACATATATACACCTCCCAATAAAATCATCACGATCTCATTAATTCCTATATTACCAATACTCTCAACATTAAACTTAAGTTAATAAAATTCATGAAAAACTTGAGTTACCCATTTTTCAACATAAATGCAACCAAATTCCCACATTTCCTCTTCTAATACCCTTAACATATAACCCATTCCTCCTTTGATTATCAGCCTTTTTCATTCAAAACTTAGTAATTTCCTTATGTTCTAACTTTTACCAATACAACAAGTACATCACTTAAAAGAAGTTACAAGTAATTTACCTAAACAAAAAGGTTACCATACCTACACAGATTAAGGGTCACGGCAAGCAAGAGAATTACTGTCCTTGATGTGCCTAACTACTGTGTAACTCCAACCCAAGAAACCACTTTCTAATAGCCGGATAAAGGAGAAAAAAATTTCTTAGTGGCAGCCCCAAAACAAGGGACAACCATGGCTTGAAGGGAAGCTGCCAACAGGGAGGACTTGGCTGCAACCTCCACTTCAAACCGCCACACACTGCTGCACCCTCAACGCCAAACACACAATTGCAAAGGTAAAGACACATGGCAAGGATAGGGGTTGAAGCAAGAGAAAGGCAGCTACAACATGTTTCAAGGGCTGCCTTCAACTACTCGGCTAGGAAACAAAGAAAACGCAACCAATGTGGCAACCAAGTTCACGTCCATGAGAAGGCAGCTTGGTTTCAGTCGAAACAGGGGAGGTTGTGGTTGTTTCCTTTGGCTAATTTACTTCTAAATACAACCTGGTACTTGATTAAATAAAAGAAGGACTGAAGCTGCCACAATTTAAGGGAAAAGGGGTAGGAAATATGGTTGGGAAAACAACCTAAAGGAGCTGCCATACTTGGCTGGAAACTCTTGGATGCTAACCTTAAAACAAAACAGCCACACACCCAATCAAGAAAGCAACACACACAGCAAAGAGGGAGAGGAAACTACATACGGTAAAGAGGAAAGGAAGAAAGGAACTATTACCTTCAATTCGGCTGGAACAAGGAAGCAAGTTAGAAATTTCTAGAGCCAAGTACAAGGAGAAATGACGGTGGAGAAAAGGGCAAAGAAAGCAGAAAATCAGCCACACAAAAATTGAAGGAAAAGAAAATTAAGGGAATGAAAGGATTAAGTCAAAGTAAAAAATTTTAAGTGAAAGTCAAAAAGTTTAAATATATGGTGTAAATTTACTCTTAGCTTATATTTGTATATATATATATATTAATTTAATTTTTTTATTTATATTATATTTCACACCTAACCAAAAATTTACATAACATATTTTTTAAACCTCATACTAAATATTAGGTTATAACATGTATAATTATATTATTATCTAATTTATTTATTTATATATTTTTTATTTCATAACTAAAATTTTACGCTACCTCAACTCAACGTTATTACATCAAATATTTCTAACGTTATAATACCGATACTATAGGATCTCATACCTTTATAATAATATAGATATTAGGGGTGTTCAACTGAATGAGTTGGTCTGGGTAAAGGTAAAATGTCAACTAAGCCTAACCAATTTGAGTGACTAAAATCCCACCCAATTTTAAAATTTGAGTAGGCGAGTGATTAAAATTTTCATCCGATATAAAAGTTGGGTGGGTTGAAATTTTATTTTAAAATAAACTTCTTCTTTTTTTTTTTTAATCAAGGTATGACTTTTTTAAACCAAATTAACATAAATTTAAAAATATTTAATATTACAAAATAAAATTAAAATATGAAATTATGATGTATATTTAATAATAATATAAAATCTAATATTTTCATGCTTAAATTATAAATTTAGACTTAATATTGGGTGGGTCGGGATCTTCCGGTTTCAAAAATTCTCAACCTAGTCACTTGACCCAACCCAAAATAAAAAATAAAAAGTTACCAAATCATAAAATCGGTTATTGTTGAGTCTTTCGAGTTCGGATGACTTGGGTCTGGTTTGGCAGATTCTCGGTTTTTTTGTACACCCCTAAATTAGATATAGATAATAATATAAATATATATATATAATAGTATAGACTCACTCGGGTCTCAAATATTGTGTTTAGAAAATTACAAATTGTTAAAATCCCTCAATTTCAACTTTATCAACAATTTACTTGTTAGCATAGAAAAAAAAATCTAAATTTACTTGTTAAAATCCTATATTTAGAACCTACAAAAATTTGAAATTCAATTCATTCTAAATGAATTTTTATTAAAATATTATGTTTGGTATCTATTTTTTGTGAGAACTCAATTTATTTTAAATCATGATTTTGTAACATTTTTTTCATTTTGAATTCTCATCAAAATTGATATGATTTGTTAAGAATTCAATTCAATTAGATTAAAAATACATATATACCTTTTATTTTTATTTCTCATCATATCCACATCTAAAAAACCATAACCTCTCTTTCTTTCTTCCTATCTCATATCTCATCTCATCTCTTCTTTATTTTACCCTCTCCTTCCCCTCATTTCTCATCCCTCTCTTTATAATATGTTAGACTTGTACCAATAAATTAAGTTACTTTTGTAAGAATTTTTTTTATTTTTTATTAATACAAGGGATAATTTGTAAAAGTATTTAAATGAAATGAATTCTATTAGTTATAATAATATTCTAAATACTATAATTAAATTTAATTTATTTGAATTATATCATTTAAATAATTTATTTCAAATATTAAAAATAATTAAAATTAAATTAAATTAAGATAAAATAAATTGAATTGAACTTGCTCTAGGTAAATTTATTTAAAATTAACCCTAAATTTCAACTTTGTCTACGTTTTTTGGTACCCTTTATCTATCTAGGAAAAAAGAAATTGAAAATTTATACTTGTAACCCCAGTTCGGAAATCAGAACCCCATACGAACAAAGAAATCGAAACCCCTGCTTTGTTCTTGAAATTCCAAAAAGTGGCTATATTTCAAGCAAGGGAATGGCTATGCAAAAGTTTGTCAAACTCTTTCTTCTCATCCTTTGCTCGTTTGCGTAGTTGGAAGTGGTCTTACTGGCTTCTACACAGCGGACAAGTTAAACTCCTACTCTGCCTATGTATTTGCGCACATGCATTGTGAGCCATTTTCCTTTCTTTTTGACGTTTAGGTAAATATATCTAGATATTGTTAATTCCATCAATTTTTGGATTTCACTGGTAGATGCTGAAGCGGCATCAAGATGAGCAAGTTGACATAATTGACGTTTGCTTACACCTTTCGTATTAGTCCGCCCTTGTATTGCACCTGATCACCCTGAGACAAAGGTGACATTCTCCAACAATCATTTATTATTGCTTTAAATTTAAAATTTTAATTTTTACTTGTACATGGGTTCCTGGTGTGTATATGATGGAAAGTTGTTGTCCTATTGACGTGATTACTTGAAAAGATTGTTAACTTCTACAAGAAAAGAGAAAAAAGTGATGCCCATAAATATCTCAATGTTCCCGAGTCAGGGAAAGATCAAAGTTTTCATTTATTATGTTCTGTTTCATGAGTAATTATCTTAATTCAGCCTAATTTTCCAAATAAAATAACAGATTGTGGTCAACCAGTTTTCTGGAGTTGCACAACATGATTGATGCTCATTTTTTGGAAATGTAATGCTTGGATCTTCCATTTTTCTCTCCAAATTACACGAACTGTACCATGTGGTAAGCTTCTAGCTCTAGATGTGGTCTGTTACTGGCAATAATCGTGTAATCACTATTACCAGTTGTATCATCTTATTAAGCAACAAATTATTCTTTTAAGCAGGTTTTGCTAGCATATGGTGCTGAAAGTGACAGTAATCTTTGCATCCCAGGAGAAGTATCTATTTTTATTTTATTTTGGATATAATTACTAATATGTTGCTTTGTATGTCATGATAATGATCGAAGTCGTATTCAGTGTTATTAAAGGAGAGCTGCGCCGCTGGCTCAAAAGGTGAGAGGCTCCAGCCTCGTTGCCTATGCACCGCTCACCTTTTGTTGCTAGTTTTTACTTGTTGGAGGACTGAAATTCTTGCTTGCAGCACTTTTTCTATTTTCTTTAGTAGGGTACCTAGCTTTCATGCCTGCGCCTGGCATCTAGAGCCTTGCACCTAAAGCCAAGGCTCCATAGACCCCTTGCACCTAAAGCCAAGGCTCCATAGACCCCTTGCACCTAGGTGCACCTAGAGACTGTAATAACACTGGGTGTATACCATTTTAACATGTTAAGGGTTAGTTAGATAATAAGTTTGACTTTATCGTTTTTATATCTCTTGGGGTTCTTTTTTTATTTTATTCTCAGAATCTGATAGGGATACACTCAGCTAGAGAATATGTTTACCGGGATAATGGGAACCCAGATTGCAGGAACCTTGATCCTGATCTGAAAAGCACAGATACTGCTGTAATTCTTGGTCAGGTACTCTCAAACATTAAGGACTGCTGGAATGCAGATGGTTTTATCATGTTTCGGCAGAGCAAATGAAAATGTTGGAAAAGAAAAAGAATGTTTTAGCATAGTAGTTGCCAAAATAAATAGATATAAGCTTCTCAAATGAATTCAATATGCTGTTGGTAACAATATGTTGTTTACTCTCGGGAAATGTTGCTCTTGATGGTGCATGTGTACTTCTGCGACCAACAAATGAGTTAGCAACAACAGATATTGCCAGTTACGCTTTGGCCGCATAGTTGTTGAATCAAGATTCGACTCGGGAATCGAAATTCTGATTTTGAGAATCATGAATCAAGAATCATATCGAATCACACGATTCGGTATAAATTCTAAAAATAATTATTAAATTTAACATTTATAATTAAACATCTAATATTTGTACCTTCAAGGGAGGGGAAGTGAAGTTTTTCATTCTTTTTCTTGTTATAATTATTTAATTTCTTATTGTTCAAGAAAATTATAAAAGATTGGTAGCTTATGCACATCAATAAAAAAAAATACTACTAATTTTTTTTTCTTCTTCTAAATAGCAAGAATAGTAACACTAACAACTTTAAAAGATGTGGCAAGGATATTATCTAATGCCAAAATCTAAATAAAATTAGAAAATATGTAAGTACTAATGAATTGAGTAAGCAAAAATAATGTACTACTTGTATTACCAAAAAGTAGAAATCCAAGAGATTCTTTAAAGAGCTTCTCTCTCACTGACAATAAAAAAGAATTTGACTACTAATGGGCTCTCATTCCATACAACTACAACATAGAAATAGAGGAAAGAACAAAGTCTCTTGGTAGGTGTTTTGAAAAATAAAGAAATGGCACGCATGGATGAAATAGACTTCTTAGTTTCTTCGGCCGGTAAGTCTTGCAGCCTTCTGCATATGTTTGAAAATGTTGCAAACTTTTTATGTGTCTATCATTATGTGTAAGGTGAAGCAAAAAAGTTTTCATGAAAAACTTTGAAAAATTTGTTCACCTTTTGAGTTTTTCAAATTCGTGGGTCGCTGAATCCGAGTTTTATCCAGAATGTTTGACTCAGAGGTGATTTGTGCAATTGAATCGAATCGCCTGATTCACATTTGATTCGGTCAATTCATGCACGATTCTTGAACTTTTTCGATTCACCCTTGCAATACGTATTGTTTAGGTGCTAAATTGAATCGACTTGTATGACTCTAATTGTGAATCATAAGAGTCTAATAACAGTGTTTGGCCGCTCTGGAGGAGAGTACTGTCAGGTTTGAAGTCTCAACATGTGAAGGAGCAAAATAGTATTACTGCTTTTTTAATTGTTATTTATTTGTAATATAATCATAATTGCAGGAAGGTTTATTTGGTTGGAAGACATGGTCCTGCTCAAGCTACTTGTACTGCTAAAGAACTACGTGAAGTTCTAGGTAACTTCAACATTACTCAGCCACTATAATGTTAATTAGTGAAGTACCTCACACCTTGCTGCTGGTTTTGGGTTTTCTTTTCTTTTGCTATATGTGTTTATAATTGATATTTCGTTTATGTAAACCATTGAAAACATTTTCATGCAATTTTTACTAACTACATAATGTGAGACGTTCAAATTGTCACTAGCATTAGATTTCCATAAAATCTTGAGTAAATGATAGAATTTTGTTCAAAAAATATTTATGTATAAGAAATTTCATTTGAACTGTTAATTCTAGGAGATTGAACTTCATAAGTGGTAAGAGTACCGTTTGCATACATCTACTGAACCAACTCCAAAAGAACCAATTTTTTTATAACATTTGCAACTTCAATGACAAACTTAAACCAAGCACATCTTAGTATTACACAAGGAAAACAAAGGAATACTCTCACCAATCTGTCAAAACTGAGAGCAAAATTGTGATGTGAAGTCAAAATCTATTGCCTAATAAATAACCATTGCTATATCCTTCTTCAATCTCATCTACTGTTTATTTCTCTGTTTCTCCTGCTTACATGTTTCTATCCAGTGTACGGTACCTACCTTCCTTTTCACCTTTTCCCTTCTATTGTCAAGATATTAAAGCTCATTGCTGCATCTCTGTCTCCTTTGCCAGATGGCCTGACCTCCCGAATTCCTGCAAGAAACCCACCCTCCTAACAGACAATGTATTCATTTTTGGAAGGCTGGTGGGATTCTTACAACCTTATGTATGGAAAAAAGGGCCAATGGAAGCCTCAATGATAGTGGAACCATGAAGTCAAAGTTGTCACATATAAGTTTCCAAGGAAGCCCTGTAGCAACACTAAATTTGCAAATCTATTCCTGGCTCAAGCGTTTTTGTGTTAGAAGAATGCTTGAACCCTCTACTTGTCTACTGAATATTTCTTTGTTTCTATTTTGAAGTTACGCTTTAGAACTATTTACAGTTCATAAAGCACTTTGGCTTCTTTATCCTCCCCCATGATAGTTTGGTACAACTCTGGGGCTTTTCAGTTTTTCTGTTACCCTGGTATTTTTGAATATCATTAGATCAAGTGATGAACTCATCAGTTTAAAGTTTGACGTCTAATCTTTATTAATTTTTATTATCTCATCTCTCTGTTTATTTTTTCTCTTATTTTTCTATTTGTTTTTCAAAACTACTGTGGGATATAAGGATTAAGCGAATGTGCGTCAATGTAACCTAATCTGGAAGACACTGTTGTTAATTTACCATTTATTGACATGGCATATTTATATGAATGTTTTAGCTATTTATGTCCTTAGGGTTGTCAATTGCTAGGTTTAGTGCAGTGTAGGCATGGTCAATATCCAAAATGTGATGGTTCATGCAGAATACAGTCTTTGCTGCATACTCATGCAAAAATGCAACCAACTTCTTTATCTGAATTGAATTCTAACAACATATATGTGATTTAAACTCAACTGTAGAAATTGAACCGATGAACCAACCTTGTACTGTCTTTCTCAATAATAATAATAATAATTTTTTTTTTTTCTTATTGATAAAGAAGGATAAGTCTGATACATTTTCATTATTTTAGGTTTAACTAATGATGCTAAGTGCCAACTCATATATTAAGTGTGAAAAGTTATCAGACCAGATTTCTAATCTGATTGAAGTCATTGTTGGTTTGAATCTAAATAGTTCACGTTTGATGTCATTTTTTTCTGATTGGAAGAGCTAGATTGTGAACTGGCAAATCCTGATCCAATCATAGTCAACTTGGATTTGATTTGTTGGTTCTTGATTTTCTTGTCCAAATAGGTAGTATCTCTAAATACATAATCTTTGTCAGTGAGTTTTGTCTTGAGCATTTGGTTTTATGACAGTATCTCAAAAGTTGCCTTTTATTCTTAAATGAAGAGTGTCGTTGGATGTGAAAATAAGTGAAGCATTGGCATCCTGTCACAGGTATCAGTTATCTAGATGTTCATATCAAGGAAGCTGATTTACAAAAAACCCCTGCAGATGGGGTAATGTGACAATTATTTTGTATGCTTCATCTCAATATTCTTGTAAAGGATTCTACGAGAATTTCTCAAAATAGTATCCTTATCTAAAATATATGTTGACTAATAATTTTTATCCGTTCATTTTTTTCATATATTGTACTTTATCCTTGACATAGCAGAATTATGAAAGAACCTAAACTAGCATAAAACTAAGCTTAGAAAAGCTTAGCACAAGACTAAATCTTTAAGGAATAAACTGGACTCCACTAGCAGAATATCAAAACACCCTTAGGTATAAACTTTTATGATAAAAACTGCATTTTACAAACTAGCAAAGCTTGTCTTTTATAAAAGGCTAGGAGAAATCCTAAGAGACTAAGGATACTTGCTTAGCAAGCAAAGATTCCTAATAAAAGACTAACTCCTAATTAATAGGAAATATTAAAAGAAAAGGTAACTTCTAATAAAATACTAAAGTGATAACTCCTTTTAAATAGAAAATACTAAAACTTCAAACCTTACGACTTGCTCTTTTCTTCTTCTTGCTTTTGCCTTGATGCTTTGCATTAGTCTCCTCCACTTGGAAAGAACTCGTCCTCGAGTTATTGTCAGGATCAAAAGGTTCCTCTTTAGCATGAAACTCATATAAATAAGCCACATTGAATGTCCTTGAAATCCCCATTTCTTCATGCAAATCAACAACATAAGCATTGTCATTAATCTTCCTCAAAACTTGGTAAGGACTATACTTCTTAGGCTTTAGTTTATTATAAGTTCCAATAGGAAATCTTTCTTTCTTCAAGAAAACCATCACCATATCACCTTCTTCAAATGATTGTGTTCTCCTATGCTTATCAGCAAGCTTTTTATATCTGGCATTAGTTTTCTCAAGCTGTTGTTTTACTTCTTGGACAGATTTGAACTGGATAGCCATATTTTCTACTGCCATACTTGCTTTGTGTACTGTAGGTAATTTTATCGGATCCAAAGCATGGTTAGGTGGCTTTAAATACACCAAAGAAAATGGTGCCTTCCCAGTTGCACTTTGTATAGAATTGTTATATGCAAATTGAGCTTGAGCCAAAGCTTCCCACTGTATAGGCTTGTCACCACATATACTCCTCATCAAATTTCCAGGAGTCCTATTTAGTGACTCTATTTGACCAGCTGTCTGAGGATGAGCAGTGCTACTGAAATTCAAAGTGGTATCAAACATCTTCCTCCATTGTCTCACCGGACTCTTCCTCCTTCTCTGTCTATCCCTTTGCAAATTATCCCACCATACAGCTGCCCTACTTTTAAGATTGAAGGCTACTGTTTTGACTAGTTTCTCTTCTGATACTTCCATCATCTCACCAAATCTCTCAACCTTGCACAGCCAATCAAGAAAGCCTTCAATATTTAAATTTCCATTGAAGCTTGGAATCTCAGGTTTTACTTTATAGTCTTCAAACTCTTTATTCCTTCTTCCTTTTTGCTGCCCATAATATCCATACCCTCCAACCTCTTCATCTGAATCTCCTCCTTGGAAATCTGGTTGGACAAGTGCTGGAATTTGTTGGACAGATGCTTGGTTTTGCCTAATTTGCATAGGTCTTTGAGGCACATGCCTATTAACAGGTTGTTCCATTGGTGGGGCCACTCCCCTTCCTTGCTCCCCAACTAATCTAGAGCCTCTTAAAATTTGGTTTATTTGCCCTTGAGTAGTCTCAGTTGCTTCTTTTTGTGAATCTTGGGTTTCAGTGATTGCTTGCCAAATATCCTTTAACCCACGGTCCCTGTTTTCATTGGCCATTTAGTTAAGAAAGCTACTCTGATACCAACTGATTGATACAAATCCATGACCCTTACGGGTTTATGCCAGAAGATGCAAACAGCAACTTGCACATGATAGAGAAGATGAGTTAGTTGCTGACCCATTCTTATCTTTATTTGGTCTTGCTGATTATTCGATACAGTTAGCACAAGAATAGGGAGGTGGAAACTAACTAGCTGTTGAATGAGTGATTTGAAAGAGTGGCGATAAGTTCTAACATTCTCCTTATCACTCCACAATCTCAGGCTTTCTGTTTTGTTGTTTCCCAAATAAACCTAGGAATTTTTATTATAAATAGACCTCGGTTATTTACATTTATTATCATCTAAAAGTTATTTGAAATTCCTATTTGTACTGGAGATTTGTCCATCTTGAACAGGACTATTTCAGCAATAATACCTTCACTCGATCACTTTCCATTCTTTTGTCCATCTTAAATCTTATTGCTCCTTACCACTAGTATCAGAGCAGCAACGATTCCAATGGTGAATACACGTTCCACCTCCACCAATCTCCCATCTGAGCCCCAAAATACTAGTCCCTCCTCACCTAACCCTCCACCCGACCCGATAGCTAACCAACTCGCCGCCATAGCATCGCGCTTGGAGACCATAGACTCCTTGGCAGCAAAGGTAGCTGCTGATTGAAGCCAACTAGAGTGTTGCCACCAATCAATCATCTTTCCACGTCGAACGCAAGCCAGGAAAAGAACCTGCAAATCCGCCACGATTCCAACGCAGAACTGATTGGCATGAACATGATGAAAATGATGCTGAGTCACCTTGGTGGCTCCGTAATCCCAACTAGCGGCCTCATACAAAGATAGAATATTCTAAGTATGATGGTGGTGATCCTAGAGGATGGATTTTGAAAGCAGAAAAATATTTCCGATACTACCAGATGCCGGATGAATTAAAAGTAGACATCGCATCCATGTATTTGGAAGGCGATGCTTTGGATTTCTTTTCTTGGCTCAATAATGATTGTGCTATTGCATACTGGGAAGAGCTGGTACAAGCTTTACAGGAAAACTATGGCCCAGCAGAATTTCAGAACCCCAACGAATTCAATTGCAGCATTAAACAGAATGGCAATGTTCAGGAGTACCGACATGAATTTGCTCGACGATTTGCTAGAGTCACCAACTGGTCCGACCATTGCTTACCGGGTGTGTTTCTCAATGGACTCAGAGAAGATCTCAAAGCTGATGTAAGGATCCACAAGCCTCGTACAATTTATAAAGCCATGAGCCTAGCCCTTGAATTTGAATCCAAATTAGGCCCAAATAGAACCCACAAAGGATCCACTTGGCAGAATTCTTTTAAGCTACACGGCCCAAGGAAGGTTCTGGTACAACACCTGCTGCTTCCACTGCTATAAATCGCACTTCACCTACTGTACAACCACGTCAATGGGATGCTGATCGTCAAGCTCGATTTGCAAAAGGATTGTGTTTCCGTTGTAATGAAAAATTCGGACCTGGTCATCGCTGCAAACAAGTACTTTTGCACTCTTGTAAGCTAACCCCGATGATGATGAAGCCACACTTGTGGAAGAAGAACCAGAAGAAGATGTCGATCCCAACCTTTCTAAATTTGCCACAATCAGTCTTCATGATATCCTGGGAAAACAAACTGCAAGTACCATGAAGCTTCAAGGCAAAGTGGGCAAACGTGATGTCCTAATTCTGGTGGATAGTGGTTCAACCCACAACTTTGTGTCAGAATCAATTGTCCAGGAATTACACTTAATGATGCAATATGTTACTCCTTTTGGCGTTCATATTGGCAATGGAGACATTATTCGATGCAACAGCATTTGCAAAAATCTCGATGTACAACTTCCTGGGTTGAAGATTACTCAAGATTTCTTTCCCTTTTCTATTGGAGGAGCAGATCTAGTTTTGGGGATCCAGTGGCTCGCCTCTCTCAATACAGTACAAGCTAACTGGCATGAGATGTTTCTCATCTTTACCATTGATGGCCAAAAGTACAAGCTTCAAGGAGTCCCTTCAAAAACAACCACACCTGCCACCTTTCAATTCCTAGCAACCACCACTGAAATCCACCTTCCTCCTTCACCCATTGATAAAATTCTTTCGGAATTTTCCATCATTTTTCAAGAACCCGAGACACTTCCACCTTTCAGAAATCACACCCATTCTATACCTTTAATTACCAATGCCCAACCTCCCAATATCCGACCATACCATTACCCATATAACAAGAAAATAGAAATTGAATCTCAAGTGGCGGAATTATTGAAAAAGGGATTTATCAAACCCAGTTGCAGCCCATTTGCAAGTCCAATACTCTTAGTGTCCAAGAAAGAAGGCACGTGGCGTATGTGTGTGGACTACCGGGCTCTTAATAAGCTCACCATTCCAGATAAATACCCTATACCTAATATTGATGAGCTCCTAGATGAATTGAATAGTGCAAAAGTCTTCTCCAAAATTGATTTGAGATCGGGTTACCACCAGATTCAAGTCAACCAGGAGGACATTCCCAAGATAGCTTTCAGAACTCACTCTGGCCATTATGAGTTTGTGGTTATGCCCTTTGGGTTAACCAATGCTCCTTCTACATTCCAGGCTACCATGAATGATTTATTCTGCCCCCATCTTCGTAAGTTCATACTTGTTTTCTTTGATGACATTTTGATTTACAGCAAAGATGAAATCCAGCATCAACTGCATCTGCGAGGCCCTTTCCTTGTTACAAGGTCATCAATTCTATGCAAAGTCCTCTAAATGCTTATTTGCTAAGTCGCAAATCAATTTTTTGGGGCATGTCATATCTGAAAACGGCGTACAGGTGGAAAAAGAGAAGGTTGCAACAGTTCAAGCATGGCCGATTCCTACAAATGTTAAGAAGCTGAGAGGATTTCTAGGTTTAACAGGTTATTACCGACGCTTTGTGAAGAATTGTGGGCTGATTGCACGTCCATTGACCAACCTGACCAAGAAAAATGCCTTTCAATGGACATCGGCAGCAAATGAAGCTTTTCACGACTTAAGGAGGCTCTAACCACGGTTCCAGTCTTACGGCTTCCAGACTTTTCACAAGAATTCACTGTTGAAAGCAATGCAAGTTCAGAAGGAGTTGGTGCCATACTTTCGCAATCAGGACACCCCGTTGCTTATTTCAGTAAAGGTTTATCTTTTTCTAACCGACTAAAATCTGCTTATGAGAGAGAGCTCTTAGCTGTGGTATTGGCACTTCAAAAATGGAATCACTACCTTATGGGCAGACATTTCTTCCTCAAAACAGATCATTATACACTCAAATACCTCCTGGAGCAACGAGTTACTACAACAGAACAGCAACGGCTTTTGGTAAAACTCATGCCCTATGACTTTACAATTTTGTATCGTGCAGGAAAAGAGAACAAAGGAGCAGATTCCCTTTCACAGGCGGCCCTAGCATATTGATCTTTTTACTTTGGTGATGCCTGTGGCCCTTGATTTGATCGATTTGCAAAAAGCACTAAAGGTCGATCCACACACACGAATGATTATGAGACTCTCCAATCAGATCCAAAAGCTGTTCCACATTTCTCCATTAGTGGTCACAAACTCTACTTCAAGGACAGACTTGTGATCCTTGCAGATGACACCTTGTGCGGAAAAATTCTTTTTGAGTCTCATGACACTCCAGCTAGTGGACATGGTGGTTACCTTAAGACTTTGAAACGTGTCTCCAAGAGTTTTTATTGGCCTAATCTCAAGCAAGAAGTCAAGAAGTATGTGCAGAATTGCTTACACTGCCAGCAAAACAAATATTAAGCATTGGCACCAGCAGGTCTTCTCCAACCTTTGCCAATTCCAGATCAGATTTGGGAAGACGTTTCCATGGACTTCATAATAGGTCTCCCAAAATCTAACAGCTTTGATACAATTTTGGTTGCAGTTGATAGGTTGAGCAAATATGCCCACTTCATACCCTTAGCTCATCCTTTTACAACCAAGAAAGTGGCTGAACATTTTTGTAAAGAGGTTGTTTCGCCTTCATGGCATCCCTAGGTCTATTGTTTCTGATAGGGATGTGGTGTTCCTAAGTAATTTCTGGCAATAACTTTTCAAACTCTGCAAAACAAAATTGAAGATGAGCACGAGTTATCATCCTCAGACAGATGGACAAACTGAAGTAGTCAACAGGGGGTTAGAAGCTTATCTAAGATGCTTTGTGCAGGATCAGCCACTTGCATGGAGTTCTTATCTATCATGGGCAGAATATTCTTATAATACCGGGTATCATACTTCCACTAATACCACTCCTTTTTCAGTGGTTTATGGTCGTTCCCCACCTCCATGTTGGTGATTATGTGTTCTTGCGTTTACAACCATATTGACAGAAATCTCTTGCTAAATGGAAATTCCAGAAACTGTCTCCTCGTTTCTTTGGGCCGTATAAAGTCATACGACAAGTGGGTAAGGTTGCATATGAACTTGAGCTTCCATCAGATTCTCGCTTGCATCCCATTTTTCACGTGTCACTCTTATGCCCAGCAAGAGGCCAATTTCCTGCATCTCCACCACCTCTACCAATTTCAAAGGATGGTGAATTACTTCTCTTCCCAGCTCAGGTACAATCTCATTGTTAGGTCCTTGACGGGGGGATTCCTATCTTAGAATTGTTAATTGAATGGAAAGATAGGCCAATGGAGGAAGCATCTTGGGAAAATTATGACTTACTTCAGGGTCAATTTCCCACATTTCGACTTGAGGACAAGTCGTTTTTCTAGGGGGGTAGTATTGATACAAACCCACGACCCTTACGGGTTTATGCCAGAAGACGCAAACAGCAACTTGCACATGATAGAGAAGATAAGTTAGTTACTGACCAATTCTTATCTTTATTTGGTCTTGCTAATTATTCGATACAGTTAACACAAGAATAGGGAGGTGGAAACTAACTAGCTGTTGAATGAGCGATTTGAAAGAGTGGCGATAAGTTCTAACATTCTCCTTATCACTCCACAATCTCAGGCTTTCTGTTTTGTTGTTTCCCAAATAAACCTAGGAATTTTTATTATAAATAGACCTGGGTTATTTACATTTATCATCATCTAAAAGTTATTTGAAATTCCTATTTGTACTGGAGATTTGTCCCTCTTGAACATGACTATTTCAGCAATAATACATTCACTCGATCACTTTCCATTCTTTTGTCCATCTTAAATCTTACTGCTCCTTACCATTGACACTGCAGGAATTATGAAAGAACCTAAGCTAGCATAAAACTAAGCTTTGAAAAGATTAGCACAAGACTAAATCTTTAAGGAATAAACTGGAATCCACCAGCATAATATCAAAACATCCTTAGGTATAAACTTTTATGATAAAAACTGCCTTTTACAAACTAGCAAAGCCTGTCTTTTATAAAAGGCTAGGAGAAATCCTTAGAGACTAAGTATACTTGCTCAGCAAGCAAAGATTCCTAATAAAAGACTAACTCCTAATTAATAAGAAATATTAAAAGAAAAGGTAACTTTTAATAAAATACTAACTCCTAATAAAATACTAAAGTGATAACTCCTATTAAATGGAAAATACTAAAACTTCAAGCCTTACGACTTGCTCTTTTCTTCTTCTTGCTTTTGCCTTGATGCTCTGCATCAGTCCTTTTTGTTGGTTTTGCTAAAATCTTTTTCATTGTTATCTGTGCCTTCTTTGTGTCGGTTGGCTAAGGAAAGAGATGAAGAATAATCGAATACAGAGGAGAGTTTATGAGTTGCTCTCCAAGGCAACCACAGTAACACCTTCCTATGCTGGTTCAGGTCAACGAGAACTCCATTTTGTTTTCTTCAGAAAACCTGACAGTTTCCTAGAATCAAATGATATAAGTCGCCAGTTTCTGTCATAAACTTTGAGAAGACAGTTCTCAAAGGTAAGTTTCCTTTTTATGTAATTTTCTTTTGCACTAGGTATCATCAAAATATCAATGAATTGAAATTAGTAATGGTTTCTTTCAAAAAAATTGAATTCCTTCTAGTCTATATAATCAATAGTTGTGGAGTACTGCTAGGCTTCCACTAATTCTGGGAAATGCAACAATTTCGGAAGCTGTAAGAACAAATGGAAAAATCATCAATACATAGTAGTTGTGCATGTACTTTTGATTATTCAAAATTTCAATTTAATTTTGCAGGTGTTGGCCCCGTATGTTGGCACTGGACAATTGGAAGACCTCAAATGTGAGTAATTCTTGTGCAACCCAAGCTTTAAGTAATTCATGGTTTCCTAATTTGAAAAATTATCTCTCTGCTAGTTCCTGGTGAGAATTCTGATTGTAATTATATTTTTAGATTCCTAATGTGCAGGATATGTAGTTATTACTTTACATGAAACAACTCAACTCAACTAAGCTTTAAATTCCAAATTAGTTGAGATCGGCTACTTTACATGAAACAAATAATCTGAAAATATTTAAAGAGTTAAAATTCTCCTTTCTAAACTAAATTATATAATTGTGTTAATGGATAGCTGGAGCCTACTCCAGATTATATCAATATCTTCACTTTCAACTAATATTTGACAAGCTGAGTGTGATGCAATATTCTCACTTCTGGAGGATGGTACTGAAGAGCATGGATTACAAATCTATATCAGTTGATGGCTTACCCTTCGATCATCAGAAAGGTACATAAATGCAGTTTAATTGATTTTCTTGCTTTTTATATGTCAAATGTTGTAATGTAATTTTCCTCTGGTAAAACTATGTTAATGCCAAGTCAGGAATGGCAAGTCAAGAATTCTTTTTGTTGCTCCCCCTGGTTATGTTTGCTTTAGATATTGAGTTTATTAACATGTGTATTTAATTTTGGGGAACAAAATTCTTAATCTAAGTCAATTTGAACAAAATTTTCTGGTATTCTAACAAAATTTCCCTGTTTGACTTTGTGGAGAACAAGTTTTTGGAAATTCTGCCTTTGGTGGGGGTGTGATTGTAAGCACCTTGTGTACAAATTTATAACCTTTTTTCTTTGCTAATAAAACTATTACTTATTAAAAAAAAAGAAAAAGACTAGTTTATGGAAACAAGTTGTTCTCAAGTTTTATTTTCCAAAAATGAAGCTTGTCAATAAAATGTCGATGTTTTCTAAGGTCAAATTTGTTTCCTGAAATTAGTATTGTGGAACTAGTTTTACCTGTTTTGACTCGTTTTGAGAACTAATATCTATCGAGGAAGCAGCATATAAGAAGCCCTTAGATTAGGAGGTGTTAAATGACTTTGAACAATCCTGATCCATTAGTTGATAGTTTCTCATTACCATTCTCGAAAATAGATGTATTTGGTAATGATAACAGTGATATCCGTCTCAGGCACTGCCATTGGCAACAATTGACCTGCCTTAGTATGTAAATGTGCCCATATTGCATTTGGTTTTGAATATGATTTCTTCTTTTCCAGGTATAGTTCCGAACATCAGAGGCCGAGTTCTACGTGATACTTCAGGAGATACTACACTATTTGAGGAAGGTTTGTATGTATGTGGTTGGTTGGAGAGAGAACCAACTGGGATTATTGCCACAAACTTCTATTGTGCTGAAGAAACTGTAAGTCTGTATCATGCTTTTCATATTCCTTGGACAGTTAGACCTACCAAAGGAATATATAGATGGTAATGAAGGTAAATTAAATGAAAGAACACATTATAACATGGTGATCTTCTGAGTGATTGGTAAGCTTCAATTGCATCTTAATTTAGGAAAACATAAAGCTGAGTTGAAAGCCCCACAGTAGAGTACTTGGTTGGATTAGAAGTGAATAAATTGTATTCATCATATGTGCCCAGCTGCTGAGTCCTAACTGTAATTTACCTTCATAATGCTAAATAGTAATGCTACTTGTTGGAAGATAAAATAAGAAAAAATTACCTGACGTCAGAGAAATGTTTCGTGCTAACCCAAAAAGTTTTTCTTGTACTTATGTTCGAAAAATCTTTCAGCACTAAATTCAAACTTAAACAGTAAGCTACTTGTTAGAAGATAAAATAAGAAAAAAGGAAAATGCTGTAAGGTTGTGTGTGAATATATACTATTTCTTTGGGCTGATAATTGACATGGCAGGTTGCAGGCATTTCTGAAGACCTTGAGAAAGGAGTGTCGGTATCATCATCTAACTTGCCAAAGCCAGTACGGAGGGAGGGTCTTCTCCAGCTTTTATACAACAGAAATGTCAGAGTTGTTCCATTCACTGATTGGAAAAGATAGACTCTGAAGAAAAGAAGCTTGGGAGTTTGAAAAATGAACCCCGGGAAAAGTTAGCTACATGGGGGATGAGCTATTGAGAGTAGCCTTCAAATGAATAAAAATAAACATGAAAGATGAAAGAAAATATTAGTAGATTCATTCTTCATGTTAGTTGCAATTTTCCACATGAATTTTTTTTTTTTTGTTGCGAGAAACAATAATTATAACAATGATGTCTCTCTGACCATTGTATGACTTTGTTAATGTGGAATATTTGTAACACATACATACAGCAGAGCCACTTTTGTCCGTAAGATTCAATGACACAGACAAAGGACAGCATCTTAAAAATAAAAGTAGAAAAAAAAATCAAAATTATATCTTATTCTCATTATCTATTCTCTTTCTCACCAGTAACGGTTAAACTGTTAAGGTAGGGATTAAATTGGTGGATTAACAAATTATAAGTTCTTATTAAAAAATAAAATAAAAATAATAGTCACGAAAATGAGAGGAATGAAAAAATAAAATTATAATATTTAAGATAGCAGCAGAATTGGACAACCAATACAAAAGAAAGAGGAAGGCAGCCAAGAAAGTTGTTAGTTGTGATGTCATTCTTGTGATAATTAATTCTCTTTACAAGATATCATTTGTTGCATGACCTCTGTATCTCTGTCTCTCTCTCTCTCTCTCGTAAGCGAATCTTTTTACTTGTGTTTCAAGTGCTAAAGAAGTAAGTTTCTATCTTTCCCTCCCCTCTCTCTCAGTCTCTCTCTCTCTCTTTCTATGGAAACAAGAAGGAAGCTTACAAAAGCAATCACTTTCGTTATTTGGCTAATAAAAACTAGTACGCTAGCTAGCTAGCTCCATGCAATTTAATTTCTTCTTCAAATTTCAGTATTCCTATTGCCACAACAATTAATACAGCATGCATGTCTCCACTTTATGCTTCAATCCAAAAGCAAGCCACACAAAAATTGGGGCCACCGGTGAGCCCAGCATTGTATGTCCTTTCCAATGTCCCCATCACTTATTCACATGCATCCATTAGCAAGCAGCTCAATTCACATGTTTCAAATTCTGTGACTGTACGTGTTTTCATCTCTACAACGGTCATTTTTCTTTTATTTCTTAAACTGCATTCTTATGTATAAATCTTCTAAACGTACCCTTACAAAGAAATTTGAGATTTAATAAGTATATATGGTGTGGCATCTTCTTAATCTTTTATTTATAGCCAATGGTCATGATTTGTTGGATTCCAGTGACCAGTCCTCTTTATTAATTCAATAAACTGAATTTTTCACACCATATATTACTGTATTACTTACCGTAGTAGTAGTAGTACTAATAGCTAGTAGTATAGGGTATCAAAGAGGAGGGATTACATGACAAAGATTACTGAGGTTGACAGAGGAAATTCCCTAGAATTTGGTTTCAAGAGACCAACTGTATATAGGTTGTCCTATCCCTTTGAGATGCCCAAGTAAACAAGACTAAAATATCTAGTACTGATGGGTAAAAAAGCAACCAAATGGAAGGTTCCTAATTTGCAAGTGAGCACAAAAGGCGTCCCGATACCTGTCCAAGTTCCAGGAAGTACAAGAGCCAAAGGAAAAGATTAATATTTTAATGATTCTTTTTAATGGACACCTTATTCCTTTTAGAGCGTCAGTCGCTTTTCCAAACACGGAAACACAAGCACAAAGACACACAATGATCAAGAAAATTGATGTTACACTTTCGCAAAGCTAGTTAATTTAATTAACACAGTTTCCAGCCGTGATATATATGTAGTCAATTTTTTTGAAGGCTAATAAGTGAAAACACAAGAGACTGATGCAAGACAAGACAAGAATTAGCTGGGGGTCTATATATTGCGATTATATTTTGTAATATAAGTAGTTATTTATTTTTAGTCACCCAATAATAAGATTTGAGTTAGGGCGTTTGTTAAAAGCACTCCTACTGTGCTTTTGAGCACACTTCTACTGTGCTTTTGAGCACACTTGAGAGCCAATAAAGCATCATTTATTTCACATCTTCTTTGGTGAAAAAAATTACAAAATTATCATAAAAAAAAAAACCACAAATCATGAACACAATAAAATCTAGAGATATGTTTGGCCTTTACCTAAGCATGGAACCACTAGGAGAATACAAATTTGGGTTATTTGTGTTATGTCCAAATAAGATCCTTACACTTGGGAATATTGGCTTGGCTTGACATTAACTTAAGTCTCATTTAAATAATAATATCATCTAGAATTAAATTAGCTTATTCTAAATAAGTTATTTAATTATAACATTCAAATATTAAGTTGTAAAAATTACAAAAATATTGTTTTATTGTCACTTAATTTCATTCTAGTATTCGATAAATAAATAGAGCAATTAATAGGTGATTACCTTGGTGTCTGCCTCTGGTGGGGGCCGGGCTGCTTGGAATTGAATGACGAAAGGGAAGCTTGTCTCTATTCTGGCAAAGAAGATGCGAAATAAGAGAAGGAGAGATAGGGAGGAAAGCCCTATGGGTCGGTGGACCCAATTACCATCACCTGATAATGACACCATTACCATAAATAATTCCTAAATTTCTTATCTTTTTATACTTTTAATCTTCGTCTCATCCAACAACTTCATCTTATTAATTTAGTTATAAATGTAACTTTAAAAAATAAAATAAAGGATAATTTCTAAAATCTCACCTATTAACTTAAATTTATAATTTTTTTAATACAAATGTAATGCATGGTAAGAATAATAAAAGAAAAAAAAAGAAGGGTTTAAATGCCTTAAACATTTTCCATACAACTATATCCTAGAATATAGAATAATGCAGTCACTTGGGTCCATGCACACATTTACTTGACTATCTAAATAACACTTCCCTCTCTTAAGATTATTGAAACGACACTAAAAAATTTACAATTTAGAGAATATATCACTCCATTTCCTTGGATGGATGAAATGATGTGAAAAAATAATAGTAGAAAAATTATTAAAAAAATCTATTTTTTTTAATACCAGAATATTCTATTTTAAATTTTGTCATTTTCAAATAAGTTTTAAATACTTACGTTTTTTATATTATCCCTCAATTTTTTTTTTTGTTATAGCAATGCATTATGTTAAACATTTGTTTTTAATTTTAATTTATTCTTTCTAATAAATAAAAAAATTGGTTTACACATAGTATTTCTTAGTGATATATTAGTCAGAAAAATAAAACTTATAACACCACTAAAATTCATAACTCTGAACTTTACAAGATAAATCATAATTTTAAGATTTAATTTCAATTAAGTTTAAATATTAAAATAAAATACTTTCTTTCCACTTTTACCTTTGCATGATTTAAAATGTTTTAGATTCAAAATATTAATTAAATAGTAATTTTTCATATAATTATTAATGAAAGACAAAAATTTCAGAAAATTAATAAGATATTTTTATCCTCTCATTTCATAATAAAATTTTCTTTTAAAGACAATTTTTTTGTTCTTTTCAATACTAGATTTTTATATATCACTTATTTATATTTGCTTTTTTGTTACAAATACTTGAATTTATCATTTAAATACATACAAGTTTTTATTTTATAGTTTATGACATGATAAAATAAAGAATATTATTAAGTCAAATTCTATCTTCGTTGCACTTTCGTTTCTACGAAGTGTGTCAGGTGGCCTAATAGGGGTTTTTTTTGGCTGAAAAACAATTTAAGCATATTTTATTTAATATTAAAATTTACTTTTATATGTTACACTTTCTTGATATTTTATTAAAAATATTTAGTTAAAATATATTGTTAATAAGATTAAGAAACTAAAAGTAGGTGATAATATATATATAAAAGAATAAATATTTATCACACATTTGAAAAAGAAAAAAAATACATAAACTACGACATTTTGGTACTTAAAAATACAAGTGGAACTTTTTAGTATTTTTCTCTCGTCTTATTCTTTAACATAGTTAGTTTTTCATCTATTTAAGGGAGGAGAATATCATATTGTAAAGTTTCAAATTTAGTGTTGTTTTAAACCTTAAAGGAGAGAGTGCAATTAATTTACTCTAAAATAAATATAGTTGTTGACTAGATATTATCCTACTGGCGAATTATTTTCTGTGCTAGCTAATAATTTAAGTTTCTGAGTTAAGTTATTCTTTTACTCGTTAGTAAAACAATAGGTAAAAGAATTTGTACCTGTAGGAGGACGCAGAGAGAGAGAGAGAGAGAGAGAGAGAGAGAGAGAGGTGTATCATGTGTATGGCTGAACATGTATGTATGTAAGTTATGTATATAACATCAAATGTTTGCGGAATAAGAAGAGAGTGCATAGCTATATTTTATACATAAGAAAACAATTGCAAGTGAGAAGGAAGAAAAAAAGAATAGGTCTTCAGAGTGATTGTTTTCTTCTCTTTCAAATCCGGATTGTAGCTGTCTCCTTTAGATACTTTCTTCTTGGTTTTTTCTGGGATTAATCTGAAAGTTTTCCAAGCGACAAGAAGGCAGGGTAAATCAGACATGCTAGACCTCCTTCTTTATGCACTACTTTATTCTGTATCTTTCATTTCCAATGTCTTTTGGATTAATTTGAATGACTTATCTTTTCCTAATTAAATAATTCTAGCAAATGTAAAGATTAGTAGAAGAATTCAAATATTTTGTAGGTTTCAAGTCACCCAGGGATTTCTGAGCATGGCGGCTGCATCTTCTTCGACACCGGCCTTCGGAATACGAGAGGAAAATCAAAATCAGATGATCAAGCAGCAGCACCAATCCTCAGCAACCGCTTCCTCAACTGCTCCTGGCACCGTATCTCAAAAGAAAAGGAGGAACCAACCTGGAACAACAAGCAAGTACCTCTTTTCAAAATTTATTCAAAAGTACTCCCTTATTAATTGAAAAGAATACTAAATTTTTAAGTATACCTAAACCACCCTACTTACTGCTTGTTTTCTTCTCAACAATAAATTCTACAAGGAAGCCATAAATCCTTAATCTGGAGTGAAGAGAAGTTCTTCCCCTATGATATTTTATGACTTGTAGCAGTTAATTTAATGTTTGAGTATAAAACGGAAATGGGATTCATTATATTTCTCTTATAAATAATTTGAGTTCCTATTGCAATTAATTTTCTGAATCTTTATTGTTTGTTATTTTTTTTCATGATATATAATATAACAAACAGATCCAGATGCGGAGGTGATAGCACTATCTCCGAAGACCCTAATGGCAACAAACAGATTTATATGTGAAGTATGCAACAAAGGATTCCAAAGAGAGCAAAACCTACAGCTTCACAGAAGAGGACACAACCTGCCTTGGAAGCTAAAGCAAAAGTCTACAAAAGAGCCAAAACGAAAGGTTTATCTTTGTCCTGAGCCGACATGTGTCCATCATGACCCTTCTCGAGCACTCGGAGACCTCACTGGAATTAAGAAACACTACTTTCGAAAGCACGGTGAGAAGAAGTGGAAGTGTGAGAAGTGCTCCAAGAAGTACGCCGTGCAATCCGATTGGAAGGCGCATTCGAAGACTTGCGGCACCAGAGAATACAGATGTGACTGTGGTACCCTCTTCTCCAGGTGAAAAATTAACTTCATAATTTATTATTTCATGTTCATAATATATTCAATTGATCCAGTTAATTTAAAATTTAAAATTTAATTGAGCCAAGTTGAGTTGACGTGGATAATATCTTGGTTGCCGAAATTCTTTGAAAATGAACGCTTTAATTAATTTTAATTTTGGCTATCTAAGTCTAGTGTCTGTGAGACCATGGGATGCTGTAGGGGGAATGACAGCAGTATACTGCTTGCACGTGAGTATTCTAGCTGTAAACATTTTTGTTGTTTGTCTATCGTTGAAATTTGAGAAGAGGAGAGAAAACAAAGGAATAAGTTCAATTTTGCTGTCTCCTCGGGAGCTGGACCGCAGTAGTACTTCATCTTTTTCCCAATTCACGTGTAGTAGTAGTAGTTACACAATATTACACAATACACACTTGCACAGTTACACTACGATGCAGGAGCATAGTGTTACGTTTCTGGGTTTTAATTTGTTCTCTTTCACATTGGCTCTATATATATATGGTTTAAGATGCCTAATTATGTTCATTTACTTTCTTTCTGATTCTCTCTCCCATTATTTTCTCAGAATTTGATTTAAATATGTTCATGAATTTAGAAAGACTTCTAATTAATAAGAAATTATATGTGCAGACTGTTCATGTGGGTTTGCATTTATTGAAGAAGGTCCATGTCCCAGATTAGGGTTCTGAGTACACACACATATATATATATATATATTGGCTTTTCATCAAACTAGCATATAATTCTGTTCCCCACTAATCATTCATTTAAGACATGCAAGCCCTAAAAATGGTAGTTGGAGTTGTCTTGGTTGATATTTATTTTAGATTTTGGTATGATCTTATATATGGGCCCTATTTCTACTGTTTCTTCCTGTTGGGAATGTGAAGTTTTTGCATGTAGAAAGGAAAATTATACATTCTTTCAGATTTTTTAGTTGAACTTCTTTCTCAGTGTTGTGCATGTACCTTGATTTACACACCTGCAACTGTGTAGTACTTCTTTCTGTGTAAATTTACTTTTTCTATTCTAGGAATATGATTTTTACTGTTTATCTCTTACATTTATTAGTTTCTTATTTGCATGCAGGCGTGACAGTTTCATCACTCATAGGGCATTTTGTGATGCATTGGCACAGGAGACTGCAAGACATCCTACCACCACCTTAAACACTATGGGAAGCCATCTCTTTGGAAATAATCACATAAACTTAGGCTTATCTTCCCAAGTGGGTTCTCAAATTCCACCATTTCATCAAAATCAGGATCACTCATCTACTAGTAACAATATTTTGCGTCTAGGGAGCAATGTTGCCGGAGCCACGAAATTTGATCACTTAATCTCACAACTACCATCAAACATTCATTCTTCTTCATTGGGATTACAGTCTACAACACAACCTATGTCCATGACTCCCTCCGCGTTCTTCAATATGTCTGAAGTAAACCAAGGATTTCAAGATCAGCACCAGCCCCAACACCATGGATCATTATTCACATCCAACAAGCAATTACATGGACTTATGCAATTCCCTGATCTTCAAAGCAACTCTGCCGCCTCATCAGCGGGAATAAGCGTTGCTCATGGCAATCCGTTCAACCTTTGCTTCTTTCCAAATACGACTGCTAACACTGCAAGCATAATCCATGATGAGCAGTTTAACAATGGGAATGGTAGCAATATACAAGGGACAGCAACACTTTTCTCTAATCATGTGAATGATCGTCGCCAAGTTGGCCTCTCCTCACACTACACCAATTCATCAGTGCAAGACGATCATAATGCCGCCACCTCCCCACATATGTCCGCCACTGCATTGCTTCAAAAGGCTGCTCAAATGGGTTCAACCACCACAACCACCAATGATAATAGTTCCTCCAGTACTCTGCTAAGAGGCTTGGGTACGAAATCTGACGGGCAACAACTTATGTCCAATACCAACAACATCACTCTGGGATCAGCTGAAGGTATAAGATCACATATGGAAAATGATCATCACCACCATCTCCACGGGCTTATGAATTCCCTAGCTAATGGAAGCAATTCCTTATTTGGTGGTGCCTTTAATAGCATGGACGGAAGTAAGTTTCACCAAAATTTAGGTGTAAGCTTTGGAGGGTCTGATAAGCTGACGGTAGATTTTCTTGGTGTTGGAGGGATGGTTAGAAACATGAGAAGTAGTAGTGGATTTTCACAAAGAGATCAACAATATGGATTGAATATGGGTTCTTTAGACCCTGATCAACTGAAGTCATCACAGGCAAGTCAAAGTCAACCTTTTGGCAGAGTGAATTTCGAATGAAGTACAAATGAAAGCATGCATAATAATTGTTGTATGCATATATATAACTGTAAGGGAAGGACACAAGAAACTGAAATCTAGTTTAAGTACTTCAAACCTCCTAAGTTGTTTTCCTCAATATAGTAAACCTTTTTGCTAGAGTATTATCTCGAATACAAACATTACGTTGCTTTTAAATACAATTTTGCTACCAAGCATTCACACTTTTACTACAAATATAAACGATAAAAGCATTTTTCATAATTGTAGTGATGTTGTGTTGTATCTGTTTTCTTATATCCATGTACATATATATTCTATTACCAATATTATTGTGACACTGTAGGATATAATTATTTAAATACCCAATTTGATACCTTACAAATTTACAAATTACAATGGTTGTTAATTACTTGTTGTAACTTGTAAGTGCAACAACATCATTTTGTAGATATATACTATCCCTCCGTCCCACTTAAAATATCATTTTTTTTTTGTATTTTGTATTTTGTATTACAAATATGTCTCAGTTAAAGTACTTAAACTTAACATATAAGTTGTCAACTTTTCTTTTTATTACATTTTCTTTAAATTCAGCTTTATCAGCACAGATACTTGTCATCGATTCAAACAAATATTTTATTTTTATAATGAGAAGAAACTCATAAAAATATTATAACTGAAGTTATATTTCTTCAAGTTAGCCTAAAGTCACAATAAATTTATGACATCCTAAATTAGAAATGATGCAATATTTGTAAAAGTTTTTGTGCTTTCAGTTTTCTTGCTATGCTAGAAGAGGTCATGTTCAACTTACTTAATTATAATTTAGTCAAACACGTACTGTCACATTGGAATTTCTTTTTCTTTGTTAGATTTTGGAATATAATATCTGTAGAGATGTAAGAACATGCATGTGGTTAGCCAGATGAACAGAATGTCAAAAGAATAAGTAACTAATATTGTTGGTTCTGATGATCAATTTATTGTTTGAGAATCTTTACATGCTGACTACATATTCCAACAGAATAGACAAGAGAGGATATATATATTTTTTTCTTTTCTTTATTTATTTCAATATTCTTTCTTTATAATATTAAATAAAAACTATATATTGTGTGTATTGATAACAGTTGAAAGAAAATAATGCGGTCCTGTCGATTTTCTTTGTTAAAATAATTCAGCAGAATTTGTTCCGTCGGCCACCTAATACCTAATCCTTGATGCTAGTCTCATATATATACAATATCTACTTCATTCAATAAGAACTTCATTATTTACTCAGGTAGATTTTTTTTTTTTTTTTTGTTAAAACTTAATGAGGACTTGGGTAAACCCTTAAATTTATTAGTAGATAAAAAGTTAAAAAAAACAAAAAAAAAAAACATGAGGGGGATATAAACCAAATTTCATGAACAGTAAAAAACACAAAAAAAGAAAAAAAAAAGAAAAAAAATGAAAAAAGAAAAAAAAAAAGTTAAACAAGGGAGACTGTCCCTTTACACAATAGACCACTTTTTAAAATAGGCTAAACCACATTGATCCTATGTGAGAACCCGTACCGACCTTAGAGTGAGGCTATCTCTGTTAAAAAGCATTACAATCTGAACTGAGTGTCAAATTTTGAGAAGAAATCAACCAATATTTTATGAACCACGATAAAGTAAATAATTGAATATTTCTAATCAAGTACATCAGATTTCAAGGCATCGCTCTCATCTTCTAGACGGTTCACAGTTTTTTTTTTTTTTTTTTAACATTCATCAGCTCTCATTCTTGTTTTTCTCTTCAAGTAGGCTTTGAAGCTTGTATTTGACCAGAATAGAGAGGTAAATTAATCGAGTTATGCTTAAACTGATCGAGCACCCCTCTGATTGCTAAATTGAAAGAGAAAAACAGGAAAGACATTCAAATTACTAGTTAATTATGGTTACAAACTTTTATTTTAATCTCATCCAATCCAATTATTAACTTAATTAGCTGTTGATTATGTAGTTATTTATTATGATTCTTCTTATGCTTTAAGGTTTGAGGGCGCTAGTCAGCGAAATATAATTTGAAAAAAGAAATTAAAATTGTATTAGTGAAAAGACTTTTATGGGAAGTTTTGTCTTTTATTTGTTGTCTTAGATATCGGAGTCCTCATTTGGAATCAAAGGTCCTTTTACAAAACGGCACATGTAATATTTTTCTTTTCTAAGTCTTGGGGAATTAGATATGGATTGGGGAGTTTTATTTGATATTATTATATTCATTTTATATAATTTTAGAATTTCTATATTTATTTAATAGTATTTACTATTAGGTTAAATTATATTTTTAGTCCTTATAATTTGACAAAAAAGTTACTTTAGTCCCTATACTTCAAAACTAGACAATATTGTCCAATAATTTCCAAAATAACCCAATGTGATTCTTACTGTTACTTTTGTCAAATTTATTTTTACTTGGAGGTGACGTGTGTAAACCTTACTTCCTATAATTCTAATTAATGCAGTAATATAAGCATGTATAAAAGTTAAGTAGGAATTCTTTATATTCTCTCTTTGTTATTATTATTTTATTTTTGTTCAACTTGAAACATTCTCATTAATCATGTAATCTATTATTATTTTTTTTTTATTTCTCTCTTTTTCTCTTATTTACTCATATTCTAGTTAACAAGTCAAAAGGAAAGTTTCTACCTGCTAAGAAAACTTTAGATATAATTGGTAGGCTTAATTCTTTCTAGGTATTAAAGTTTGCATCATTGATAACCTACTACTTAGCATATCTAATTTTTCCTTTTTAGTTAGAAATTGAAGTCTACCTAGTTTTTATTATCTTGTATACTTTCTTGAGTACTTTTTCTTGTTATAAAGAGGTAAATCATTTTTCTTATTAATGCCTTAACTTGCGGATTAGTTCTTGTCCTACTTAAAGGGTTCAATTACTCAAGTTACGTATTGAATTACACTAGGTGAAGGTCCATTTACTTTAGAAGATACAAGAGTCATATAATATCTATATATATGTGTGTATATACTATTTTGTTATTGATAGTGGTAGAAACTTTAATAATACATAATTTGTTTAACATGTTCATTTAATGATATGTATATATATATTCTATTACATGACCTTTTCTACTTCACCATAAGAACCTATGTTCAATTCTTTAGCTTAAGTTATATAAATTTCTCTTGTTTAAACTTGTATATTGTGAATGCCACTTACATTAAAATTCAAATTAACAAGTTGAAGTATATTAACATAGAGGCTTGGCTTCTTCACTTTATTACTTGTCATTTACAGAGATAATTAATGCTAGAAGGTGCCTTTACATCAACACATAGGCAGCCTTTCCAAAAGAATCATTAAGCTTGTACATTGACCACCCATGGCCATGTCTAAACACAAAGTAAAAACACTAAGGAACATTTTCAATTACAATTTTATACCCATCGCATCTAGGTCCAAGTTTCTCTCATGTCCTTTACCTACCTAATCCAGTACTTGGTGTGACCCTCAGGAATACATGTTCTCCTACACTGAACTTAAGTGGTCTCCTCTTTCTATATGCATACTTCTTCTGCCTATCTTGAATAACTCTTAACTTACTCCTTATCTTTATAATGGTTTCAGTAGTTTGTTGAACTATTTCAGGTCCTAACAATTGCTTCTCTCTAACCTCAAACCAACACAATAGTGATTTATAGTTCTTGCCATATAGTGCTTCATAAAGGTACTATTTGAATGACTCTGATGGAAAGAGTTATTATAAGTGAAATCAGCTAAAGGCAGGTAACTATCCCAATTCCCCTTGAAATCTAAGATGCAAGCTCTAAGCATATCTTCTAGAATTTAGATTGTTCTTTTATATTGGCCATCTGTTTGAGGGTGATAAGAGTGCTAAATTTGAGTTTAGTCCCTAAATCTTGTTTCAAGGCTCGCCAAAATTTTGAGGTGAATCTAGGCTCCTTATCTGAGATAATACTTTTAGGTACTCTATGTAGTCTCACAAGCCCCTTAATGTACAATTAAGCCAACTTTTCAAGAGAGTAATTCAACTTAATAGGTATGAAATGAGCAGACTTAATGAGTCAATCTACAATCACCCTAATGGTATCATTTCCACTTGAAGTTCTAGGTAAGCCCACTAGAAATTCCATTGTTATTTCATCTCACTTCCAAGTTGGTAACTCTATAGGTTGTAGTAGGCCTGCAGGTTTTTGGTGTTTTGTTTTGACTCTTTGACAAGTTAAACACCTCGAGACATATTCTACAATCTCCTTCTTCATTCCATGCAACTAAAATTGAGTTTTCAGGTTTTTATACATCTTTGTGCTTCCCAGATGAATAAAATACTTAGACTTATGGATTTCATCTACAATTAACTTCTTAATACTACTATTCTTAGGCATATAGATTCTACCTTGATACTTCAGCAACCTCTCATCATTCTTTCTAAAATCCTTCACATTTTCACTTTGCAATGTCTGCCTAATACTTTTCAAATATATATCTTGATCTTGACCTTCTTTCAACCTTTGTTCAAATCAAATTGCGCTTTAAAACCCTCAATACTATGCACTTGGACTTCATTTCAATTAAATTACACCATGTATCTCTAAAATCCTCCAAAAGCTTGTACTCTTGGATCATTATCCTAGCCATATGTCCTGACTTTCTACTCAATGCATCTGCCACTACATTGGCTTTGCCTGGATGGTGCTTTAATTCACACTCATAGTCCTTTAAGAACTCTTACCATCTTCTTTGCCTCATGTTCAACTCTTTTTGATCAAACAAATACTTCAAGCTCTTGTGATCTGTATATACCTTAAACTTCTCTCCAAATAGATAGTGTTTCCAAATTTTGAAAGCAAATATGATAGCAGCCAATTCAAGATCATGTGTAGGGTAGTGCTCTTCATTAAGTCTCAACTGTCTAGAAGCATAAGCCACTACTCTACCTTGTTGCATAAGAAAACATCCTAAACCTTTCTTGGAAGCATCATTATACACAGTGTATCTCTCTATAGGATTTGGTATAATCAAGATAGGTGCAGTGGTTAATCTTTTCTTTAACTCCTCAAAACTCTTTTGAGAACTTATATTCCAATCCCATTTCACTTCCTTTTCTAGTCAAGCTAGTCAAAGGTATGGCTATTTGAGAAAAACCCTGAATGAGTCTCCTATAATAACATGCCAATCCTAAGAAACTTCTGATTTCAGTGATATTAGTTGGAAGCAGCAACACTTGAAGAATGAAGCAGTAGCATGATGAGAAGGAACCCGCAGCACCCAAGCAAGGACGACTTTTGTAAACCAAGCAAGGGATTGGCGCCATAATGCCTATGAAGATGAAGCTGCGGTGTGGGACAAGAAGAGGCCTATTGAAATTAAATAGACTTTGTGGCACCGCGACACTTGTACGGATTCTTGGGACTTCTATTTTATTTCAAATAGGAGGAGAAAGGCTTATAAATAGAGGAGCAAGGTTGAGGTTTAAAGACACTCCAGAGCTCGTGATAGAGAGTGCTATGGAGCTGAAGGAGACCCGAAAAGTAACAACTTCTAGTTTTTATTTTTTCTTCTTATTTTCTATTTACTTGTAATGGCTTTGTCTTTAATTTTTATGTTTGTTGTAGTTAGTATGGAGTAGTCATATTCTAGAAGTAACGATTGAACTCATATGTAGTCGATGTGGCTTTAGTTTTATTTCAATGCATGCTTTAGTTTTAGTATTTGTATTACCTCATTCTTAATGCTTCTAATTGCTTAATCACTAGTTAGATTGATTAAGAATTTTGAATTTCAGTTTTGGGATTAGCCTTAGGTAATATAACTCATGTTTAGATTGTTCATATGGTTTGGATGCTATGATTTGTTTAAGAGATAAGAATAAACTCTTTTACCATAAGTGACCATGAGATCGAGTCTTAATGAGCTTGCTTTAGAATAATTCTCATAAGAATATAGGGGATTAGACTAAAAGGAATATATAATTATTAGACATAGGAATATGCTAGTAACTGATTAAGAAATCTTGGTTAATATTAGCTAATGCATGGATTGATTTGAATTAAAATTACTAAGGTTGGTGTGAGAGATATCGTGAACCTAGACTTAGTTGTAATAGTTTTTGACTTTACATTGGCTTGATTAGAGTTAAGCTGCACCATAGTGGTAATTAACATTAAAAAGTAATTATTCATCGTGGTAACAACCTCTACTTGTTACTGTATTACTTGAAGACGATATGTGCGCTTGCGTTTGTAAATTGCCTACCAATTTATACACAGCCTAAAGTTTCCATCCGTTTTCTTGACAAAAAGTATAGGTACTCCCCAAGGTGAGGTACTAGGCCTTATGTAGCCTTTGTCTAGTAACTCTTTTAATTGCTTCTTATGTTCAGTAAGCTTTGGATATGGGGGTGGTGCCTGAAAAGTCTTAATGGTGAATTCTATCTCCCTTTCAAGTGGTATTTCAGCTAAGTCTTGTGTGAAGACTTTAGGGAAATCCCTGATTATAGGAATTTGTTCTAGTTCCTTCTTTTCTTCTTTTACTTAATAAATAGGGCTAGGTACCCTGCACACCCCTGCAAACCATCTTCCTAGCTTGCAAAGTAGAAATGATTAAAGAATTTGGTCTCAAGTTTAGGTTCACAACTCATCACTTTCGGTAAAATCACTTTCTTATTCTTACAGTCCATTACTGCTTATTGCTCCTGTAACCAATCCATTCATAGGATTAAGTCTAAGTCTCCTATAGGTAGACAAACTAAGTTAGGGTAACTTAGTTTGCCTTGAACTTCTAATTCAACAAATTTGCACATATCATTCACACACAAAGATTTGCCTGTTAGGGTTTCAACCAGCAGTTTGCATGGCATAGTGTACTTCTAACCCAAGTCTTCTAACACAATTAGTAGAAACAAAGGACATGTGAAACTCCAGTATCAAATAAAGCAATCACTTCCTGACTAGAAAGCAGACACCTACCTAGAATGACATTATCATCTCCTTGTGCTTCCTTCTGATGTAGAGAAAACACCATGTCCAGAGCCATTGGTTTCCTAGGTGCTCTTTGATCTCCAAGCTCTAAACAAAGCCTGGCCATATGCCTTTCCTTTCTACACTTGAAGCACTTTTAGTCCATATTTGACAAGGCCTATCTCTATGAAATCTCCTACATCTATCACATTGCCATTTTGTTATACACTAACCTTCCACTTGATTACCCCTATTATGCCATTGGTTTGGTCTCACACCTCTAGTCTCAATTGCCCTGTTATTACTCTTATTCTTCATTTCTCTAAACCTCTTAGAGGTCTGACATCCTTTTCCATTATGCCTCTTCTTCAATACAAATCCTCTTAACAATTTTGCTCTTTCCCACCAATTAAGCAAAATTATTAATCTCCAGTGTAGCTATTTTACCCCTCACATTAGGATTCAAGCCCTTCTGGAACTTGTTAGCCTTCAATTTATCATTGTAGTGAGTTTACATATAAGTTGAGAACTTAGATAATTCCTCAAATTGCTGCTCACACTTCTATTCCCTTGCTGAAGTTGATTGAACTTAGCTTCTAAGTCTTGTTTGACACTCTCAGGAAAGTACTTCCTATACAATGCCTCTTTAAAATTCTCCCAAGTCAATTCTTCCCCTCTTGCCATCAATAGTCTCTTAGTACTTTGCCACCTAGTTCTCTGCCTCCCTCTCTAGCATATAAGCTGCCAAGATCAACTTGTTATCCTTCTCACATCCCATGACTTTAAAAATCTTCTTTATTTGGTTCAACCATCTTTCGGCTATGGTGTAGTCATAATTCCCTAAGAAACTAGGTGAATTTACTCTCCTAAAGTAGTCCATTAGTTCTCCTACTTCTCTTAGTCTAGGTTCAGGCCTCCTTGGTTCATTCAAACCTCTGCAGCATTGGCAACAATAGTGGCTACCATTGCAGCCTCAATAGCAGCATTATGGGCTCCTAATTGGTCTCTCATCACTCTAGACACTCCCTTTAGTACATTAAGTATACCTTCCAAGATCTCATCTTAAGTTCTTTTCTCATGAGCGATCCTGGAACTGCACACACAACACCTTTATATCTCATTCATTATAGACTATTCTATTGTCAATTAGTATACTATAATTTCCTATTCATACACACAATTAGCACTTAGTAACATGTCCATAAAGTAGGTAGTAGGTAGTATGTATACTAAGTATTGGCAGTACTCCTAAATTAAAATTTTCTACCTACCAATGTCCCAGACATTGCTCTAATACTATAAATGTAAAACCTTACCTTCTTATAATTCTAATTAATGCAATAATGTAAGCATGTATAAAAGTTAAGTAGGAATTCTTTATATTCTCTTTTTGTTAATTTTTGTTCAACTTTAAACATACTCATTAATCATGTAATCTATTTTTTTTTTAAATTTCTCTCTTATTCTCTTATTTACTCATATTCTAGTTAACAAGTCAAATGGAAAGTTTCTACCTACTAAAAAGACTTCAAAAACTTGAAAGTAATCTATTTTCAAGACTTATCAGTTATGCATAGAGATGGTACAACACTTCAACATACAAAGGTTCATGGAAACATTCTTATAACATTTCCTGATTATGCCTCTAGGATTCTGATTGTCATAAAGTTACCCAAGTTGTACCATGAGCGTCAATTAGATGTCTTTGTGGATCGTAGCTTTATCGTCGAGATCCTTGTGTTACCCTCAGGTTTTGTGTTCATTCCTTACTTACAAAGAATAGGGATATGGTTATTATTTGTCAAACTTCAATTTGAATTGATCAATTATCTTAGTTATGTCTAGTACACCCAGTCTCATCAAACCTCAGTGTTATTCCAACATTATACACTTGAACTTATAGGGACTTATATGTAAAACATTAACAAAAAAACTTGACTAGTTTAGTGCAACACTAGGTGAGGTGCTTGCAATGTTGGGTCTAGACCCTCATAAACCTAAGTTAGTTATGATTAAGACAAACATTCAAGTACAAAAAGACTTGCATGAATTTAATGACTTCACACCTGAGCTTACTTTACCAGCACCATCTAGTGATACACATGACTATGAAGTCAAAGATGTTCCTGAGCCACTTGGAGTAGGGGATAATTGTCAAGATCTTGAAGATGACGATATCCATGAGCTACCATTTGAGCATTTTATTATCGCATCGGAGGCTGAGAGTTAGAATCATGAAGCTGATCATGTTCATGAGTCACTTGTGATGGATGATGAGGTTTCATTTGCAAACATGATTGAGCACGTTGATATTCCAGAGCAGGATAATGAGATTATAGTTTCAGATATGATTAAGCTATCATAAATTTTTGAGTTTGTCGATGGAGTTTCAAAGCATTTAGATGACGTTCCGATAACTCTATAAAAGAGAATTATTTCATTACCTTTTGAGCACTAAAGTTGGCTAAATTCTTGAGTTTAGGAGTAGAAGTCAATCTTCTTTCGTTTGTTTGTAGGTTTAGTCATATTTGATTTAGGATTTCATTGTTTAGTAATATTTACGTAATTTTTAAGTAGTTTCATTTACTTTTCAGTTATTTATTTTGTTTTGAATGTGTTCGATGTAGTCACTTGCCATATCATGAAGAATATGCAAAAGTTTAAAGGCAGCGCCACAACGTTGGACATTTTGGCACCATAGTGTTGCAAGTAAAATTTTCCTAGAGAGCTCAGCACTGTGATAGTAAAAAGTTGGCACTGCAGTGTCGAAAGATGAGTTGATCATGCCTAAAGACAGAGAGCATGTAGTATTTCTTTTGGGATTTCTTTGTTTAATAATTTTTACTCAATTTCTCAGTAGTTTTGTTTATTGTTCAATTATTTATTTTGTCTTGAATGTGTTCGATGTAGTGACATGCCATAACATAAGGTGGAAAAGTTTAAAGGCAGCAACACAACACTGGACATTTTGGCATCACAATGCTACAATTACAGCAGAAAACCCAGTTTTACTTGATAGCTCAGTGTCGCAATGATGGAAAGTTGGCGTCGCAACGCCGAAAGACCAGTTGATCATGCCTAAAGATAGAGAGCATGGCGAGCTAGAAATTTAACGCTGCAGTGCCAAAAATCCAACAAATGATGCCAAATTCTAAGGAGGTGGCACTATAGCATTGTAAAAGTTGGTGCCACGGAGCCCATGCGATAAGTTGTAGTTGATCTAAAATAGGATGATAGTCTTATAAAAAGAAGGTAAAGCTTAGGGATTAAAAACACACATCAGAGCAAGGAAGCATGAAGATTCTAGGAGTTATTGAAGACCTAAAACGGGGACAACTTCTAGTTTTCTATTCTTCCCTTCTAATTTTAAGAATTCTCTTATAATGACAATCATGTTTATGTTTTCATTAGCTAGTATGGAGTAGTTTACTTTTCTAGGGTTCTAATTGAACTCAACATGTAGCTTGATTACTCTTTGCTCTTAATTATCTATGTTAATGATTTTTAGGTTATTTATATTAATCTTGTTCTTAATGCTTATTAATCACCAATTAGATTGTTTAGGAATCCTGAATAAAATTGGAAAAGGAGATTTTGGGTTAGCCATAGATGAACTAGCATATGTTTGAATTATTCATATTTGGATGATTTGATTTGCATATGAGATAGGAATGTACTCTCATATCATAATTAGCTAATGTAGAGGCTAAACTTAATGAATCATTTCCTAATCTGGTTCTTATAGGAGTATAGTAAATCAAATGAGAAGGATAAAGGTATAAGAACATTAGAAGATGCTTATAATTAATTTAGAACTCTAGGTTAATAACTTAATCCATTACATAAATTAAGAGAGAGTGAAAAAGATTCAAGTGAAGTGTTGAGGGATATTGTTAGCCTAGTTTTATAATTAAAATTTTAAAATCAATTTAGTTTTCAATCATTGCTCAAAACAAATTTGGTTGTTTGAATAAGATTAGGTTGTTCTAATTTTAGTACAACATTGTTAGTGATAACTTCTCATGGGACTGATACTCTGTTTACCATTCTATTACTTATTTATGATATGTGCACTTGCGTGATTAAAATTAACAATAAAATTTTGATGTGGAAACAATCTTAAAAACACAATTCCAAATTCTAATAGATCCCAAACACAAGCCCTAACCTTTCTCTCCTAAATTCAAACTCCTTTATGCGAAATCCAATCTAAAATTACTCACCCACACTTCAAAATCACATCCTCATCATAGACCCCAACCTAAACCCTCAATCATCATCATTGGGATAATATTTGGTTCTGAAATTTTGAACTATATATATCATTAGGGTGTCAGGAAATTGTTGGTAAGAATGTAGGGCATGTTTTTGGGTTGTTTATGCAAGAATTTTACTAGTTTGGAATGTTTGGTGAAATTGAGGTTGGGCATTAGAGCATAACTTTACAATATGTTGTTGCCTACTAATGAGTTTGATATGTATGTAATGGGAGTATGTGAATGCTTGTTGGCAGGAAATTATGTTATACTTATCACGTGGATGTGTGTGATGAGTCGTCAGTGTTCACCAAATTAAAACCTAATTAACTATATTTGTAGTATAGTAAATAGGGTATTGTTCCGACAAAAATAATATAAAGTTAATCAAATTCAACTCAAACAAGTAGTTCTTATTTAATTAACTTGAACCAAAGCAAAAAAGCACAACAAGTTCAAGAGTAAATCCTAAGCCGAAATACTATCATTAGCAATACAAGTAATTAAACTAATGCAAGAAAATATTAAAAAAAACAAATGTATAACAATGAATGGAGTTCTAAAATAGATTGTGATAATAATATGCTATAAATATGCAAGCTAATTAATATACACTCAAAACAACAAAGTGAATAAATGGGGTGTTGATCTTTGATTTAAACTCAATTAAAATAGCTAAGTAAGCAAGAAAAACAAGAGAATTAATTCTGAATGTATAAGACAAGTTTTGACAGAAACTTACTAAACTAAGCAAACAACTAAAGATTTGTAAGATTCAACTGCAAAGAAGCTTTCACCAAGATTCATGAGCTACTAATCATTGAAAACAAAACAAATACTAATATGAACATACACATATGCATGTAAATCAACCATGTAAACAAATCTTTCCTACCTATTCTTACTTATTTTGTTAATTAGGTCAAGTGGAATAACTAACACTAATCACATAATAACCCTCATCAAGCATTATAAATTTAATTACATGAAAGCATTACGAATTAGATAGGTGCAATTGATTCTAAACAACTAACACACAAGCGACATTAACTTAGTTTAGATTAGATTTTCCAAGTTACACACAAATAAACTTAGATTTAATTCAAGCATTACTTTTACTACTTATGCTAATTAATCAATTAACTACATTAGATTATATGTATTAATCTATCAAATGTACATCATAACAAACTAAAACACATAATCATTAAGCAATTAACTAAGAAAAACATAAATACATACATATGTATAACATCGGATTTTCTCTTGAAAGCAAATTCTCATAATAGCTTCATAAGTCAAGGTTATCAAAGGAATACAATAAAAGTAAATAAGGAGTACAAATAAAGAAAGCTATGAAGGTTGTCGATCTTCAAGCTCTTATGATCCTTGCCCCTCTTGCTTTCTTGCAACTTTTGACAAGCTTTAATACTCTAGAAAAACGTTGCTAAGTTGTGTTTCTAATTGTTTATATAAGTCCTCAAGGTAATCCTTCTTTTATAGGCTTAAAAACCCTTAATTTCACTTTAATTCGGACCAGGAATCGCTCCAGCGCCGCGGCCTTGAAAATCGACGAGTTTTGGACCCTGGCAGTGGACTTGGCACCTCGACCTTAGCTTTATGGCTTCTCATCCCAAATTCTCTAATCCCTCAATGCAGGGGCTTCTGGCAGCAACATGCTGTTTTGTCATTTTTTGATTTTAAGCTCGAATTCACCTCTAATTTAACTTCTAGTGGGACTTCTTTTTGTATTATACCTTTAAGACACATCAACTAAGTTAGAATAAACTAAAACTCATATAAAACACCTAATCAAAGCCTAGATTAACTAGGATTCATCATCCTAATACAAGAAGGACTTTAACTAGAATTTGACTAAAAACTAAGTAAAAATCAACTAAAACTCTAGAACATAGCTAAAATAATATGAGTAAAAGGATGTAAAATAACTATATTTCCAAGAGTTATCAATAAGAAGTGCAAATTTGATCTAATAAGGAATTAGCTATTAAGTAGAAAAAGATTTTCCTTCTTGTTTAAGAGTCCTTGCAACCTCCTATACCTATAAATAAGGTGTATAGGTATATTTATGTATGGATTGCTTAGGTTTTGGTATATGACTTATCTAATTCGTTTTATGCTTAATATTTCTAATTGATTGGCATCTTTTAGATTAAAATAGGAAACCTAAAAGAACTTGGGAAGGGGAATTTAGGTTAAGTCGTGAATGAATTAGCACTTGTTTGAATTCAATACATGTTGTTGAGTCTGATTTGTGTATAGGATATGAATATATCTATACACCTTGTGTAGCCAAATTAGGTCTAATCTTAATGACTTGTTTAATTTAATTTACATAGAAATATAGTGAATTGGTTAAGTGAGATATTATTATAAGACATAAGAATAGGCTTATAATTGATTAAGAACCCTAGGCTAATAATTCTTTGCTATAACTAAGCAAAACAAGATAATAATAATTCATGTGAAGTGTTAAGGGAAGTTGTAGTTCTAAGTTTATCTCTAGTTTAATTTTGTGTTAATTTGCTTTTACTTTATCATTAGATCATAATCTATCTAAATTTCAATTGTTTGAATAAAATTGGAACTGCTAATTTTAATACTTAGCATAATATTTGAAAACTCCTTGTGCGGATGATACTCTACTTGCTTTAAATTACTTGAGGATGATACGTGCGCTTGCGTAGGTAAAATCCTTGTCACCTATTCTATTCAAAATTTGAATATTCTATTATGATCTTCTTTCAATCCTAATCCTAATAGGATTCATCACGTGACTTGGATTTCAATTCTAATCCCAATAGGATTCCTTGTCAAAGTTGGATTCCTCATGTAGAAATCCTTGTACCACTAGGATTTCTAGTCCAAATAGGATTTGCACTTCATTAACTCAAATGCTCAATTTAGCTCCATTTTACTCTTTATGTCTCCAAAGCACTGTTAAATGCAAAACAAGATAAGTAAACTAAGGTAAGACATAAAATATGCATAAAAAGCTAAGAATAAGGTACTAAAAAGATAAAATAATATGAGTATCAAATTCCCCCACACTTAACTAACAATAGTTTACTTGGCCGTCCTCAAGCAAGGAAAAGACAGAGTCAAAACTAACAACAATGCATATTTGAACACTAAGAATTAGAAAACAAAAACTAAAAACTTGGAAAGAAAAGACAGAGTCATGAATTTGGAAAAGAAAAGATAGAGTCAAAACTAACAACAATCAAAATCAAAAACTAAAAACTTGGAAAAGAAAAGAAACCTAAGAATTAGAAAACAAAAGCAAACAGTAAATTAAAACTTTCTAAGCACGCAACTCACATCTAATCTCCCAACAATCTTAAAGAGTATAAGCATTATAAGAAAAAAATCTTTTCATGAATTTGAACACTTAACAATCTTAGAACCTTTCTTAGCTTAAAAACTTAAATGAAATGCATGTCATGCGAAAATAATAGGTCATCTCATTGGTATACACTCCAACATTCAAATTCAATCAATATTATGATCTACCATAAGCTTGTTCTTCAATCTCATCTCTACTACCAAAAGTATCACATGCATAACATGAATCAAAAGGTTGTATTCAAGGTTGTAATGGGGCTAGGTTGAAAGGGTAAGTAAGAAAAAGGTAAAGAAAAGGTTAAAAACCAAAGAAATTAGTAGAGCATAAAAAGATAATGAACTCAATAGCATATATACTTAATGTTCATGAATTCATCATAGGAAATTAAGTAGAAATACTAAGCTTCCTTTGATTTTCAAGTTCCCACAACATAATATTAATTAAAAACAAAAGGGAACACTTTCTTTCATTCAATCATCACTTTTTTTCCCCTCTTTTTTTCTTCTTCTTTTTTATTTTTATTTTTAAATAAATAACTTGTAGTTATTCTCCTATTTTCTTCATAACCAAATGGTACAATTCACAATCAAACTAAAAAATTCCCATTGAATAAGCATTTTTCTTATGAATTCCAACCTTAACCCAATGTTCATAATAAGGTACACATGCTCTACTATAGGAAACATATGAAAGGTTCAGGTTCACAAACATGAGTTAAACAAAGAAATGATAAATAAACTCAAAATTGGCTCACTAGTGAATCATCATGAGTAAGGTTGGCTTGTTTATGGCTTAAGTAGTTAAAAATCCTAAGTTCCTTTATCTTTTTATGCATACATGTAATTTAACTGTAGTCTTAACAAGATATGAAGAAAGTTCCAGAGATGCACAAAACATTGAATGAATAACACAGAACAAAGAAGGTGTGTTGAATGCTCAAAAGCTCACAAAGGTAAATCAACTACTAAGTCAACATGGCAAGCTTTCATAGTTAATCCTTAAACCAATTAAGCTTAAAATTGCAAGTTAACTCATTCATTCAGTTTATCTCACTACAATACACATATTCTTAGCAACTCTTGGGAAATCAAAAGATAAAGCTAAACACTTAAGGTTTCACATGCAAAAGAAAAGAAAACACACATAAACGCATGAAATAAGAACAAAACATATTTGTATCCAAAAAAACATGCATAAGAAAACAAAATACATTCCAAAAGCAAAAAGAAACACTAAATCCTCCCCCAACACTTAAGCTCAACATTATCCTTAATGTAGACATCAAAGTAAGAAAGAGAAGAAGAAAATCACACATGTACTAAAATATAGGACAAAAAGAAAAGAGAAAGAGAAAGAAGAAAGCAAATCTAGTTTGCATTTTTTTTATTTATTTTTTATTTTTATTTTTTTATGTTGGGTTATCTCCCAATCAACACCTTTGTTTAATGTCTTTAGCTCAACTCCATGCTCATCAATCTGATGTAAGTTCGGCCAAGTCAACCTTCATCATAGGTGGTTTGAGATGCCTTTGCATCTCCTTTGTTGGCTTCAAATTTTCTTCCAAAAGTATGCAATGAATACACATGGAAGGACTAATTTCCTTTATGTCAGCCAATGTCCATCCAATAGCAGTTTTATGGTCACGAAAGCATGCACACAAGCCTTTCCTCTGATACATCTGTTAAGTTCTTTGCAATGATCATATTTAATGTATTAATCTTACCCAAAAACACATACTTTAAATGATCAGACAAAGGTTTTAATTCAAGCTTGGGTGCATGTAAAATAGAGGGTAAAAGTTTCTAGTGAGAAATAGGTAGATCATGAAAAACCTCACTATACTTGTATGACATAGCTTGCAAGGCCATGACCACATCAACCCAACCATCATCTACGACAACCTCTCCTTTTCTTCAAGTGGAATCCAACTTTGGCTTATAGCCACATTCAATTTATTATTACCACTTAAGTCAAAAAGTTATTGCATATTAATGTCAATAACATCCAAACACATAATAGATTGTTTATCATCATGAAACTTCATGGCATCAAGAATATTGAATTGAACAACATTACCATCAAATTCCATAGAAAATGTACTAGAAAAAAACATCAATCTTAGTTCTAGCAATTTTAAGGAATGGTCTTCCTAACAAAAGTGGAGTACACGTGTGAGAATGAACATCTCCATGTCAAGAATATAAAAATCAGTGGGAAAAATCAAATCCTGAAACTAAGACATCTTTATAAAAATCTTTGAATTGCTTATAATTCATACCTTATTTAATCAATTCACTATATGCCTATGAGAACTGAATTAAATAAGATTCATTAAGAACAACCCTAAATTGGCTACACATGGTATATAGGTATATGTCTATCCTATATGCGAATCAAATTCAACTAATAAAGTGAAAGAATTCAAATATGTGTTATATCACTCATGGCTAACCTAGATTTCCTTTGTCAAGGTTCCTCTAGATTACCAGATCTATCTAATTGGTGATCAAGCAATCAGAAGCAATAAACATAGAATGATATAAAGAACATAAATACCAAAACCTAAGCAATCCATAAATAAAACTAAATCAAACTACATGTAAGTTCCATCATAAACCTAGAAAAAGGAATTAGTTCATGCTACTAGATGTAAATATGACTACAATTACGCAAATCATAACGAACATACAAAGAAACTAAAAAGAATAAAGGAATAAGAAAAAACTATGAAGATGGCGGTCTTCAAGCTCTTTGAAATCCCTTGCTCCTTTAGCTCTAAAGCATGCTCAATCTCTTCTCTAGACTATATCTAAACCCCAGCCCTCCTCTTTTATTTGTAGCCTTTTTCCTTCTATTTTGGATAAACTAGAGTCTTCAAGCTCCTCAAAATCTATACAAGGGCCATGGCTCATACATATATGGCGCTGCGGCTACAAAGGATATGTATAATCTTAATAGGACTTATCCTTCGTCACGCGTCGGCCTCACATTCATAGGCACTGCTGCATCAATTTCTTTCTTAGTTTATGAAAGTAGTACTTGCTTTGATGCTATGGCTTCATCCTCATCCCACTACGACGTCTATCTTCATGTGCAACGACTTCAAGCTTTCTGACTTATGTACTTTTCTACCTTTGTATTAGCGCTGCGGCTTTATAATGGTAGTACTGTGGCATTGTTCTCTCTATCTTTTTTCCTTAATTTTTTCTTTTAGAGAGTCATAGATTTATTTTATGCATCGCTACAACATTAGTTGATCAGCTTCCTTGCTTTAATTCACACTAAGACATTGCAAAGACACCTAAAGCAAATTAAATATCAAAATTCGGAAAACTACTCCTAACTAAGATAAAAACTCTATAAAATTCCTAAAAATAACCTAAAACAAATCTAACATTATATTAACTAGTACTTTAACTTAAAATATCAGGATTAGGATAGATATGAATTAAATTTATAGTAAAATAACTCTATAATTCAAGATTTATCAATTAGTAGTTGGATAATAATACTCATTTCTTTCAAAACACCATCAATTGCATTAGCCTGTTCCACGGGATCATCTTGCATTGTAGAACATATATTGGTTGGATGCCCTTGGTTTGAGCAAATGCCACATACTTTAACTTGATGCACATTCCCAACAGCCAAAGAATGCATAAGACAAGTAAGATGGATAACTTGTTGTTCAAGGTTAGAGATACTTATTTCATGTACTTTTTTTGTGGGTGCATCCATGTGAGTTCCAAATTGTTGCGAATTAGCAGCCATGTTGGATATCAATTGCTTTGCAGCCTCTGGTGTTATGTCAACTAATGCCTCTCCGCTTGCGGCATCAATTATGTTCCATTCTTGTGGCATCAAACCCTCGTAGAAGTATTGGATGAGGAGTTGATCAGAGATTTGGTGATGGGAGCACCATTATATTGCCTTATTCCACATATTTCCTTTCTTATATTTGCAGCACATGATGCAAGAAAATACTTCTCCAAGAAAAGCCTCTTCATCTTATTCCTACGTAGTGATCGAACTAGAGGGAATGTAATGCGGCCACTCATTTGTTGCATCACCCAAGGAGATTGGGAATGCTCGAAGTTTGATTTGCTCCTCAGTCACACCATTGGATTTCATGCTTGAGCACACTACATGGAATTCCTTGAGATGTTTATGTGGATTTTCACCTAAAAGACCACAAAAAGTAGGAAGTAAGTGAATAAGACCAGATTTAAGCTCAGAAGGAACATTAATATTAGGAAAATTAATGCAAAGAGGTTGATGGTTAAGATTAAGAGTGGCGAGCTCCTTAAGAGTGCGAGGTTGTTGAATGGCCATGTTTTCAACATGTTCGTGGATTGGTGCAATTTCTTCCTTTAATTCGAAAGCTAAAGGATGTGCACTTGGTAATGCATACTCTACTTGTGTGCCTAATTTGATGTAATCTCTTAGTACACATATTCTAGGATTGACCTTTTAAAATGGGGCTTTATGATGAAGTGTGATTAATTGCCTCGACTTTCTCTTCATAGAACTATATAAGTTGCTCTAAAGTGGGTTATCTATCTTCTTCAAAATCAGACATACAACCTACACAAATGGTCTAAACTAAACAAAAAATAAGCTTGAATCAAATTAAAAAGATTAGTTTCCCTAGCAACGACACCAAAATTTGATGATTTGTCGATGTTTACTAAGTTAAAACCTAACTAACTATATTTGTAGTATAGTAAGTAGGGTATCAATCCTATATAGAAACAATATAAAGTTAATCAAATTCAACTCAAGCAAGTAGTTTTTATTTAATTAACTTGAACCAAAGCAAAAGAGTACAACAAGTTCAAGTGTAAATCCTAAGCTGAATACTATAATGAGCAATACAAGAAAATATCAAACAATATCAATGTATAACAATGAATAGAGTTTAAAAATATATTGTGATGATAATATGCTATAAATATGCAAACTAACTAATATGCACTCAAAAAAACATAGTAAATAAATGGGGTGTTGATCTTTGATCTAAACTAAATTAAAATAGCTAATTAAGCAAGAAAAAAAAAAAGAGAATTAAATTTTGAATGCGAAGAACAAGTTTCGTCAGAAAGTTACTAAACTAAGCAAATAACCAAGGATTTGTAAGATTCAATTGCCTAAGAAGCTAACTAACATGAACTATTAATCATTGAAAACAAAACAATAACAATCTCAATATACACATGCATATAAATCAACCATGGAAACAAATCTTTCGAACCTATCCTTACCTATTTGTTAATTAGGTCAAGTGAATAACTAACACTAATCACACAATAACCCTCATCAAGCGTTATGGATTTAACTACGTGAAAGCATTACAAACTTGATAGGTGCAATTGTTCTAAACAATTAACACACAAGCAGGCTTAACTTAGTTAAGATCAAATTTTCCAAGCAACACAAAAATAAACTCAAATTTAATTCAAGTGCTACTTTTACTACTCATGTTAATTAATCATGTAAAGACATTAATCAATTAACTAGCATCAGATTATATGTATCAATATATCATGTGTACATCATAACAAACTAAAACACATAATCATTAAGCAATTAACCAAGAAAAATATGAATACATGCATGTGTAGCATCAGATTCTTCTTAAAAATAGATTCTTATAATAGCTTCATAAGTCAAGGTTACTGATATGGATTTTACCTACTGCCAAGCGCTCTTATCATCCACAAGTAATATAGATAAAGTAGAGATCATTCTGATGAGGAATAATTTACTTCCAAAGCTAAGCATCAATATTATGTAGCCTAATTCTAATCAAGCTAGTGCAAATTCAGAGGTTATTCTGTAAATTATGAAAAGAGAAAACTAACATCTAGGTTCAGATATCCCTTATACTACACCTAATTAACTTTAACTTAATTCAATTCATGCAATAGTTTAAATATTAACTCAGATTCTTAATCAATTACTAACATATTCCTATGTCTAGCAATTATATATTTCACTTAGTATAATTCCCCTATATTCCTATGAGAATAATCCTAAGAAAACTCATTAAGAGCAAATCTTTCTGGTTACTTATGATTAAAGAGTATATTCTTATCTCTTCAACAAATAAGATTATCCAAATCAGATGAACAATCCAAACATAAGTTATATTGCCTAAGGCTAATCCTGAAATTGGCTATTCCAAGCTAATCCCAGAATTCATAATCAATCTAGTTGGTGACCAATCAATTAGAAGTTTTAAGAACAAGGCAATACAAATATTGAAACTAAAACATGCATTAAATTAAAACTAACGATGTGAGTTTAATTGTAATCCTAGAATACGACTAATCCATACTACTTATTGAAAACACAATTATAAAAGACATAACCATTACAAGTAAATAGAAAATAACAAGAAAGAAGTAGAAGACTAGAAGTTTTCATGACTTTGGGTCTCCTCTAGCTTCTTAGGTACTCTCTATCACGAGCTCTGGTATATCCACAGACTTTAGCCTTCACCTTATTTTATAAACCTTTTGATCCTAGTTCAATTAAACTAGGATTCTTTTAAAGAACATAATGGCGATGCGACGCTGAAGCTTCTACATAATCCTACTTGGAGTTTGTAGGGTTTTCATTTGATTATGAGTAGTTTTTATTGTCTTTTTAATCTAGTTTGTATATAAGTGTCTTTTGCAGTGCCCTAATCGAAGACAAATGGGGAAGCCTTGAAGACTCATGCTGTAGTATAAGGTACAAAGGCATAGTGGCACCTAAAAGACTAATTAAAAGAAATCAGATAGAGAGCTTTGTACTGTAGCACCTCAGTGCCAAAATTCTCTCTTACATGTTAGAGAGCAAAGCACCGTAGCACAATACCAATGGACGCCATAGTGTCTCAATGAGTGAAAACCAAGTTTAAGTCAGAGACCTATTGGCAGTAGCGCTACTAAAGAAGATGTTGCAATGCCTTTATCAAGACGACTTTGTAAGCAACCAAAGAAAGAAGCGCCACATTGCCATACATGACAAAGTCACGGTGTAAGCAGTTGGGATCCTAAATGGACTATAAAGTAGCGGTGGTGCCGTAGCGGTGTCACGTGTTTCCAAGAACTTCTAGTCCTATTAAACTAGGAGAAAGAGGCCTATATAAGGAGGTGAAGGATGAAGTCGAAAAAATATACCAGAGCAAGAGTTTCTAAAGAGCTTATGAAGACCAAGAACCATGATAACTTCTAATCTTTTAATAATGGATATTTCTTTTATGTTATTGTTTTCCATAGCTAGTATGGAGTAGTTTTACTCTAGGGTTGCATTTGAACTCACATGAAACCCACCCTTGATTTGATTTAAATCATGTTCGAGGTTCAAATATTTATATTGCCTTGTTCTTTATAATTCTAATTGCTTGATCACCAATTAGATTGATTAAGAACCTTGGGATCGACATGGGAAATTAGTTGCAGGGTTAACCCTAGGTGGCATGGCTTGTGTTTGGGTTATTCTTCTCAATTGAACAATTTGATTAATTAAAGAGATAAGAATATACTCCTTAACCTCAAGTAGCTAGATTAGATTGGTGCTTAATGAGTTTTTCTTAGTGTAATTCTCATAATTAAACTAAGAAATATAAAATTACTAGACATATGAAAATGCCTGTAATTTCTTAAGAAATCTAGGTTAATATTTAAACTATTGCATGAACTGAATTAAAGTAAAGAAAATATAGGTGAAGTGTGAGGGATATTGTAAACCTATTAGTTTAATTAATCTACATAATTAGCTTATGAGTTTAGTATTCAAAATCTAAAATTGCATTGACTTGATTAAGATTAAATTACATATATATTGATAGTTAGCTTTCAAAGTGATATATTTCTCATAGGAACGATCTCTACTTTGATTATTGATAAGTTTGTAAATTAGAGTTATTTCACATACTTTTACTTATATTATTTTAGCTATGTTCTAGAGTTAGTTGGTTATTGCTTAGTTTTCAGTCAAATCCTAGTTGAGTCCTTATCGTATTAGGATGATGAATCCTAGTTCATTTAGGCTAGGATTAGGTATTTTATATGAGTTCTAACTTATATTAACTTAGTTTGTGTGTTTAGAAGGTTTAATGCTTAAAAGAGTTGTCATACCCCTCACAGAGGCATGATTGGCTGGAGGATTGGATAACCAAACCTTTGTAACCCTTACTTGACCACAACTAAACACATATTACTCTCAAACAATTATCTTTAAAACTAAGAAAGACTTTATTGAACTAAATTAAAAACAAAACTTACTACTGAACGTATAACATTTACTGAAAATTTTCGTAGAGGTTCCCTACAATGAGGAACAAGCCAAAAATACAACCACATAATCCTGTTTATATACAACTAGACTATAATGACTACAATATACACAAAGGAGCTTCGCTCCAGTAGTATCATAACAATAACAAACAACTAGAATATTACGTAACACAAAATCAGACATCCCACCACTCTAGTATGACTGCAAACTTTCATCATTGACTTCAAGTATGAGATTTCGAATATACCTTGCCGCCAAACCTTCGGCAAGTCCAATATCAGTAATTTCCGTCCTTTGAGATCTTGTTACTAAAAAAATATCCATAAGAGAAGGGTGAGTCTTACGGAACTCAGTGAGTAAACCACGTACCCTGAAGGTACCAGCATCAATCAAAGCATAAGAACACATATCATTACTTAATCTCATGTAATCATATTCATGTCTTAATTTAACAATACACGTACGTACTTGTAATCATCATAAAATCACAATTCACATGATTTACAAGACAGACAGAACAATTGAAATGCTAAGAATTCGAGATTCAAGTCAAACAATTAAAACACTCAAAGCATACAAAAGGCCAACTGAGTAACTTAGCCCTGCACAATAAATATCTCCTCCCACTGGGCATTTCGCCCCCACACAACAAATTAATTCTCCATACACAATCCATCTCGCTGGGGTTGAGCCCTTGATCCTTTTAAATCACTTATCAAGTCAGAATATCAAATCAGAATATCCTAGGTGCTCCTAGATTTCAATTTCGAAAATGAAAATCATTTCTTAGAAAATTTCACTTTGTTGGCTCTTATCAAAAACAAACAATTTCAAACAACAAACATAATTCAAATAACTTAATTAAATACTGCATATGTTTTTTTTTTTTTTTTTCATATAACACATCTATTCAAATGCACACACAATTACATATAATAATCTAGCAACCAAAGAGCACATAATCCACTCACCGTATACTGATATTGATAATTACTCCCTCTTACGTTCCCTTGAGTTTTTGGCTCAATCACAAATTCCATAGCTACAATTACATTTTCCTAGTATTACTTTGTTTGAAAATTTTATAGGTTTTAACCTTTTAATTATAAAAATCTGTAGTTACTAAGTTTCAAGTATTTATTTAAAGTTTACCCTTTTTAGGTATTTTTACACTATCTTGGAGTTATGTTTGATTTTCACTTATATACTTAACCAAATTTAACAAAACTAAGTTTAAACATTATCTCTAGGAAGTTAGCTATCTTTTTTATTTAGAAAATTCTCCTAAAATTTGTCTTGAACTCTTTCAAATTCTTACATAAACACAAATAAGGCATTGCATAATTTCTGGTTACCTAACCTAAAATTAATGCCTATAAAACTTAGAAATTAAATTGTGAAACTTTTTATTATAGTTTATCAAGATGTTAGGAACATTTCATTTTAATCACTCTACTTCTAATTCATCTGTTAAAGCCCCCTAACATCAGTTTTACCAAAACATGTACGGTCATGACCCGAAAATCATAACCATCAACACCTTCAAAATACATACAACATGGAATTAAGACTTGAACCACTCCATAATTGTCCCTTTATATGTTAGAAGCAATTCTTATTCAAAAGTCCTAAGTTAATTCCAACCATAATCTCTAACAAAGTTTTCCGGATTGACTAAAGTTCACCTAAAATCCTAACCCAAAGAAACTTACGTAGCTACCATGCTTTCCATAACCCAAAGAAATTTACTCTCCCAATTTCTCAAACATTTGGACAAAAGCTTGATAAAGATCCCACTTCTGGTTTCTTGTTGCATTGAATTTTATGAGATTTATTAAGGTGGATGAAGCTACATTAATTTTTCATTATTAATTCCTTAACATTAGAATTTGATTCCATGGCAGTCATAATAATATGTGTTGAGGTTTTCATTCACTAGTGAGCAACATTATTGAGAACAAAAAAATCCTAGAATTACTAATAGCTTATCACTTATCACTTTATATGCAAAATATCAATTATGAGGGAACTATATTCTATTATTACTCATCCTATTCCAGTTTAACTAACTATGACGAAGTAATTGGGGAACTATGATACACTATTAGCACATCTAAAATGTTCAATAAGTTATCTAAGGAACTATGATACACTATAAGATTCTAGATGTGCAATATCCAATTAAAATATGAAGTTGTAACTTAAGCTTGTTCCAAAAGAAAAGGTGCATCAACAAGTATTAATAAGTGATGACTAACCCATAAAATAAGAGGGACATGCAAGATGGTTTAAATGCTATTTAAGAGCACATTATAGTAAATTTATGATATTAATGCATACTCGGTGATCCAAAAAATAATAATTCCAGACTGCACACATGGTATTGAGATGCCTTGCCACAAAGAGATGATTCTTTTATGCTTATACTTGGGTCAAAACTAGTACACTGTGGCAAGATGATTTTCTAATTTCTATAGGAGAAAGAGTAAGTACATAAGATAGTTCAAATGATGTTCCCATAATGACAAGTAACAACCCTCAAGTTTAAACTTTCAGGAAATGAACAATGAAAAAAGTGACACTACTAAGTAATTATTTATTTCAAAAGACACAATACCATAACAAAAAAAACTCAATGAATTGATAAATTGAGCTAAGAATCTTTGAAGCTCACAACTTATCTAAAACCCAACCTAACGAAAAATGAACATAGAGTGAGATCGGAAAGTTGAAAATGTTACCTTGAGCTTGGCTTGAACAAAAGAAAACTAGAAATTTTGCTATGGCTTAAGAGGAAAGATCAAGGATGATGGTGAAGTGCAAAAAATGGAAGAAGTTCAGCTGCTTTACCAAAGAGGAATGGCGGTGCAATCAAAAAAGAAGAAATTAAATGAATAAAATAAAGCATGGTCTATATTTAAAGTCGAGGTCAACTTGGAAGATTTGTTGTATAAATTCAAGCTCTAGATATAAGTATATATATATATATACATATTATATTTTTTTATTTTTTTATTTTCACACATCAATAATGTTTACACCAATAAATTTCAAGTTTCAAGTTACCTAATAATATAATAACAAAAAATTTCCTAATTACATGTATATATATGTTTTAATTCTACTTTGAGTAAAATTTTATTCATCTAATTGCACAAGTTACGTAAAAATATTCTAAAACGTACTTACATTATCGAGTAATAAGAGTCCTATTGGAAATGAAATTGGAAGTAAATTCGTGCTCAAAATCATAAAACAGCATGTTGTTGCTAGAAGCCACTGTGCTGCGGTGCCAAAAAGTTGGAGCCGGGTGCCAAGCCCACTGCCAAGGCCTTGTTTCATCAATTTTTGAAGCCGCAACACTGGCGTGATTCCTAGTCCGAATTGAAGTGAATATTGAGGGCTTTTAAGCCTATAAAAGGGAATTCATAAAAAAGAGGCCATCAATAGTGCAAAAAGGCAAGAAAGCAAGAAGGCAAGAAGGCAAGAGGAGCTTGGATTAAAGATTGAAGATTGAAGACTGAAGACTGAAGACCTATTGATTACTTAAGTTTTAGTATATGATCTATTTATTTCAGTTTATGCTTAATGCTTCTAGTTGATTAGCTATCAATTAGATTGATGTGGTAAACATAAATAAACTTAGAAAAGGGAGTTTAGTATTAGCCTTGATTGAAATAGCACTTGTTTGAATTTATTCACATGATTGTTTGAATTTAATTAGTATCTAGGATAAGAATGTGAATATACCTTGTGTAGCCATTTTAGGTCTAATCTTAACGATTCTTGCTTAACAGAATTCTCATAGGAATATAGTGAATTGGTTAAGTAAGATATATATTAAAAAGACATAGGAATATGCTTATAATTGAATTAGAACCCTAGGTTAATAATTCTATACTACAACTTAGCAGAATAAGATAATAATAAGTTAAGAGAAGTGTTAAGGGAAATTGTAATGTAATAATTATACATAATCTCAAACATGAATTTTGGAACACATTAATAATAAAGTCTGGGTACTTGAGCCATAGCAGTTGATATGTAGAACCTTAAACAAGCACACCTCACTAGAATGCATATATAGCCAGGTTTTCTTCTTCGTACTCTCTATATTTACTAGCTTTCAATGGGGCAAGATACGCATGTTGAGAGAGGAGAGGGGACCTAGCTATTTAATCTCTGATAAAACTCTAAGAGTCCTCCCATTAAAGACTCTTAAAGTTACTCAGCCTACACTTACTTTCAATACACATCCAATCAGATAAGAAGTATGCTTAAGCTCTATCCCAAATGATCACATAAACTATATGGGCTTTTACCAGCATCTCTCAAGTTGGATCAAATCTTAAGCCCGTTTTATTGTGAAAACAAAACCATACAATTAATGGCTGCCCACATATGAAATTTCTAACATTCTCTCACTTGGACAACATTAATTGTAGTTTTAAAATTTTACAAACCATATTTTTAGAAAATGACTCTCGGGCAAGGCATAACTTTTTTATGGCCACAATTTTAAAAAAAATAAAAAATTTGGTTCAGAGAGGCACTTCAAACAATCCAGCCCAATTAAGTTATTAACATCGAATCATGGCAATCATTGTGCCACTTAAACTGACACAAGACCAAACCATGGTTACAAATGCCAATAACCTAATTTGCAATGGATCTAGATGCTGGTAGTGTAGCAAGAAAATAGTATCTAATGTGATCAACATATGCTATTTTCATTGTCGGGCCTCCAGGTGATTTCATTAAAACTAGATACTTTCCAAAGCATTAGAAATCACTTAAGCTTAATTTTAAGCTTGTATGTCTCAACAACGATCTCGAGATATCCAATTAGTGTCATTTGAGATATACCTTCAAATTGACAAAAACTGTCATACTTAAGATAGACACAAAGTCTTAAGATTTTAATGCAATGACATGTCATATATAAATAACCATATGTGCACTATATAATATCAATCATATCATAATAAAAATAACTATAATTTTTATTGATAAAACATACCATCTAACAAGGTTGTAAGTAAAACCTGGGTCACAAAATAGCATACATAATATGCTAACTTTGAACAAAACAAAGCAAACTTCCATTAACCAAAAAACATCAAATGACTCCACAATAGTCATGTTATCAACATGACTTTTGAAAACCCCAATTTTAAGTTTCTTGGTTAAAGGATCTGCTAACAGTTTACTGTATCAATATGTTCAAATACAATGTCTCATTTTTTCATAAAATCTATAGTCGTAGCCTCTTGATGCACTAGAAATCTTATTGTTCTTTAAGGAGAACACGGTAGAACTATTGTTATAATAGATCTTAAGCAGTTTAAAATCGAGACAACCACACAAAGATAAATTATCATGTTATTCAACCACATACCATGCTTGTATAGTGAAAGAAGCTTTTACTTGGAACAATTCCAGATACAGCTCCCAAAATTAACATGAAAATATATCATAAAGTAGATTTAAGATCATCTTTGTAACTAGTAAAGTCAGAATCAGAGTAACCAATTAATTTAGGTGATCATTTTATGCATTAGCATAAAAACTTTGGTTCTCTGTAAATACTTCATAACTTAAGTTCTAATCCTGGGTTTGACTGTACCAAAAACTCTCACTGCAAAAGTAATGTTAAAGCTAGTACAAACCAAAGCATACAAGCTTCCAACTGCACTAGCATGAAACACATTTCTCATGGAATTTCTCTGAAACTTATTAACGAGACACTAATTTAAACTAAACTTGTCACTCTTGACAACAGGCACATCCCCAGTCTTGCATTTATACACATTGAACTTATACAACACTATATCAATATAGGTTTACTAAAGAAGACCTAACAAGGGTGAGATTTATTTCGGTGTATCTCAACAACAAGAACAAAAGATGTTTCCCCAAGATCCTTCATGCCAAAGGGCTTAGACAACATCAACTTAATCTCACAAAATAAGTTAGTGTCACTATTGATAACAAGCAAGATATCATTGATTATTATCAGGATATGATAAACCTGCTCCCACTGACTTTAAGGTATATTCATTAAATCAGTGTCACTAAATCAATATGATAAACTAGCTCTCACTGACCTTAATGTATATTCATTTATCAACCTTATTCTTAACATAACTAAAAGAGGTGACTATCTCATCAAAATTTCAAGAACCATTATCTAGATGCTTGTATGAGACCATTTGATTGATTTATTAAACATACAAATAATATTATTATCTTCATTCTATTTGAAACCTTCACCATGTAAACATTCTTTATAAGGTTTCCTGTTCAAGAAAGATACTTTCACATCCATTTGAAACAATTTAAGGTGGATAAATACGTCACTAAGGTCATGATCACGAATTTTATTTATTTATTATATTATTATTATTTTAGTTAAGACAATAGAGAAAGTCTCACTAAAAAGACACATTATTTATGAGTGAAAAACCCTCGATTACAAGCTTTACTTTGAAACACTCAATCTCCTTATTTGAATTATTCTTAATCTTATAAATCCACTTGCACCCAATGAGTATAGAAAACATAGAAGTTCAACCAACTCCCATACATTATTATTTATGATGGACTATATCACATTTGATATGACATCAATCCACATTCTCAATAGTAGGTTAGAGACACGTGCTTGTGCAACTGTATTCTAATGTTAAGGAACTACACCAGAAACAAGTTCGACAATTTTAAAGAGAATAGGTGATGCAATTTCAATTATTCTTAACTTCCCCCCATCATCTATTCTCACCACATGTACAGTTGATGTAGTTGGTGACAAGATATATAAGTGAAGTATGACAAATTTATTTTTCTTTCTTTAATAGTAGTTGAAAACCTTTTTAACTCAACGAATCAAATTCTAAGAATTTAGCAGTGTGAAGATACTACTATCTTGGTTCCATGCGTGGATAGAACATATCTCCCTTAAAGTGATTTGGATAACTAGTAAAGTAACAGTGAGTAGAAAATATGACGATTTTCTTCTCATTTGTGTTATATATTTTTATTTCAGTTTGACAACCTTAGACACGAAAAAGGTTCAAGCTAGATTTTGTCCCAATCTATAACTCAAAAATGTAATTTAAACCTTGATTTACTAGTAACCCGATTATTTAGGGATTTTACTCTAAAAGTATTTAGGGAAGTTTGACACATTCATCATATTTCTAATCATGTCCTTAAAGGTACGAGTACACCTTTTGGTCACAACACTTTATTCAGGGCTACCAAGCATGGTATAATGGGTTAAAAACCCATACTCTAGTGTGTACCTAGCAAACAATCTCATGTCTATCAACATCATGTTTGCCATAATACTACCACCACGATCAGATCTAAAAGTTTTAATAAATTTCCCTAATTATTGTTCAACTTCAATTAAATTTTTTTTCAAGATAATCAGAATTTTACTTAATCAAGTATAGAAACCGAAACAGGAAAAGTTATCAATGAAAGTGATAATATATATATATATATATATATTATGCCAATCAGTGGAATAACATTTACTAAAATCAGTGTGAAAAATCTCTAAGAGACTTGAGCTATTAGCTTCCCCATTTTTCATTATTTTGGTCAATTTACTTCCTAATGTAATTAACCCAAAACCTTAAGTTTTCAAAAATAAGTAAAGGAAATAACATCATTTATGAGATTTTCAACTCTTGTCCTTAAATTTGACCTAGATATTTATACTAAAATATTTAGGATTTTTCTTTAATTAGAAATATTTTGGAAATAAATTTTCTTAGTATAAAATGAGAAGTATTACATTTGGAAGAGTTAAATACATCCACTATAAATTTTAAAATTTAAAGCATTTGTATTTTAAAATTTCCCAAATTAAAAAATAAAATGACTGTCTTTTTTTTTTTTTTTTTGCAAGGAAATTAAAATCAAATTCCACCTATGTGTATAAAATGACTTTCAAGTCATAAAAAGACTACTCCAATGAATCCACTTTGACGTCATTCCAGACTTAAGGTTTCACCTTTAATTCACTTAGGTTCTTTTTAAACACATTTCTTGGTTTTATAACCAAGACATGAATTTAAGGTAACATGGCTTCACATAACCTCTCATACTTCACTAGAAGCACATTAGGTCCATTTTCATGATAGACTTAGAATGATCCATATTAGATTTTGACCGTTATCATGCCTTTTAGCATTCTGAGATTTCTTATTATAAGTATGTTTCAATTTACCATAAAGATACTTGCTAAAACTAAGTTTGAACTGAAAAACTTAAAAGTCACCCTCAATTTTGAACAAACTACTCCTAAGGTGTTAAGAGATAGACATTTTGAAGCGGATAAGACCTAACTTATTAGATTTCTCCCATTTTCCAAAAACTTATTTCTAAGTATCAATGCTAACAACAAATAAGATGATTCAAAATAAAAGAATGCAACATGCCAAAGAATCAGAGTAATTAATAACAAAAATAAAACTTATTCTTCATGATTCCAAGGCGTATCATTGGAAACTCCTCATTGGGCAAAGAATGCAATATGCTATTAGGATCTCACTTCAACCTATGAAACCAAAACACAAGAGCATCACAGGTTTTAAAAAGTCCATCCCTTTTGGGCAGATAAACCTTCTAAGCCAGGAATGCAATATGTCAATCAAAATGGGTACTAAATGATCAAGAATAAGAATTTATTTTACATGAATCCAAAGTGCATCATTACAAACTCCCCTTTGGGCAGAGAATGAAATATGCTATTAGGATCTCATGATCAACCCATGAAACTAAAATTAGAGCATCAGTAGCTTTCAAAAAGTATATCCCTTTTGGGCAAATAACCTTCTAGGCCGGTATACCCCAAACCATATGTTTCATGTATTTTCCAAAATTAAAGTATATAATAACCTTCCTTTGAGTTAGGAAATTATATACAATAGTTTAAGAAACATCTCGTACTATAACTTTCAAAAATCCCACAAATCTATACAGATAGACCACTTTGGTGGTAACCACCTATATAAACCTATAAGATTTCTTACGTCGGGAAAATTTAATTACTCCAATTTATCATTCTTAACTGAAATACTATTCAAAAGTATCTCAAAGGATCATTTAATGCATGTTGCAAACTTTAAACAAAATTGAATCATAACAAAAGTTTCTACTAACACATGTTTTAAAAACATGAGAGTACGATAATATTTATCTCTAATTAGGAAGAGTACCTACTATTTTTAGTTTCAAAGCATATAAAACATGTAAATCCAACAAGCCTCAGCAATTATATATGTGCAATTATATTAGTTTTAAACATAACAAAATAGCATATACTAATACTATAATTTATGCACATAAATTTTCAAATATAACCATACCATAAAATTGGAAAATTCAAATAAAAAATATCATAAAATATTCAATTGGATAAGACCACCGGAGGGCCGAGGGTGAACCTTATTTCTCCCTTAGCGCAAGTGGGTTTTGTTCAAGACAGGTTGACAGCTTCCAACCTCTATTCGAGTCAAGTTGACCCGGTTTAGAGTGTATATGGATCTTTTTGACCCATTTTCAGAAAAGTGGGATTTTCACCACAATTTTTATGGTTTTTCTCAAAAATTTTGTTTGGGTTTTGTTTTAAATTAGTATTCTAGCAAAAACCCTCTAACAATTTAGTGTTATATATCAAGAAAAATTGTCAATCAATTAAAATTGAAAAATTATGAACCCTAACTTGAACCCAAAAGGGTTTTAATTCGAATTTCTAAAAATTATGTGATTTCACACATTCAATTAGTTTATAATAAGTATAGAAACATACTATAGGCAAAACCCATGATCATAATAGATCAAAACAACATTAAATTATATCTTTTCTAATCCAAAAATTAAAATTCGTTTTTATGCTAAACAAAATCTTAAAATCCAAATTTCTCAACTTATAGTTGATAAAATCATACAAATAATATATAAAATTAAAAATATTTTAAAGAGAAACAAAACCCCTAATATTAGGAATTCAATTTCACACATATAAGGTTTCAATTTTTGAGTATAAAAATCTGACTTAAATGAACCTTATTATTTTATATCAATTAAATAAATTTCAGGGTTTAATCCATGTAAATTAGGCTCTGATACCACATGTAATAATTATACAGAATCTCATACATAAATTTAAAACACATTAATAATAAAGTCTACATACCTGAGCCATAGTAACGGGTATGTAGAACTTCAAACAAGCACGCCTCACTAGAATGCATATATAGCTAGGTGTTCCTCTCCGTACTCTTTATATTTACTAGCAGCTTTCAATGAGACAAGATATGCATGAGAGGAGAGGGGACCTAACTATTTAATCTCAGATAAAACTCTAAGAGTCCTCCCAATAAAGATTCTTAAAGTGACTCAGCCTACACTAACTACCAATCCACATCTAATCAGATAAGAAGTGTGCTTAAGCCCTATTCCGAATGATCACATAAACTATATGGACTTTTATCGGCATGTCTCAATTGGATCAAACCTTAAGCCTGTTTTATTATTAAAACAAAACCATACAATTAATGGCAGCCCACATGAAATTTTCAACATATAATTCTAGGCCTTTATCCACTAAATTCTCTAGTTTAATTTGTCATTAGTTAGATTTAGTTTAAATTAGATTTTTCTACCCTAATTTGTTTGTTTGAATAAACTTAGGATTATGTTAATTTTAGTACTTAGCTAGAGATTAGTGACAATTCGTCGTGGGATCGACGCTCTACTAAATCACTGTATTACTTGCAACGAAATGTTTGATTGTGTTGCTAAATTCTTGTCAAGTTTTTTGCGTCATTACTGGGGAATTGTTTTACTAATTTTTATTTCTTTTCTCTTTTTAATTTTATTTTGTTTTGTGTTTTGTAAGGTACTCTGAAGATGTTTACTAAATATTTTAGCTTCACATGTTACACTCAATATGAATTGGAATCATTCTAAGAGGCTTACGAGAGATTCAACTTTATGTCGAGCACATGTCCAAATCATGACTTACTAAATTGGCTTCAACTACAAATATTTTACTATGATTTGTTTGAAATGACAAGGAGAGTGGTTGATAGGCTAACTTGTAGAAGTTTTTATTAATTTAGAAGAGGACAAAGCTTATGAGTTGTTAGAGACTTTGGCCTTTCCCTTCAAACTTATGAGTGAGTTTATATCAAGTGGGAATAAGCTTACACCAAATGAGGAGCCTATAAAGATGTCTCAAGAATGGGTACAAAGTTCCCTTCCATCATGTATTCAATTCTTATAAGTTGAATCACATGAGGAAATTCATGGTGCCCAACCTATTAAGCATAATTTGGTAATAGAAGAAGAATTTCATGACGAAATGCAAGATATAGAAGAAAACTCTCATAATGGAGAAGCAATTCAAGACTTGCTTATAGAAGAAAAAGCACAACGTCTTGAGCCTAAATTGGTCATTGAATTCTACATTTATGAAGATCCTATATGGCCAACTCCTCTACTATCTTCCTTAGCATCATACCTCTACACATACCAAGCATAAATTTTAAAGCCAAGTGAAGTTGAGCGCATGTGCCAATTACTTCCATATATTGCCAAGTATAAGGGCATCTTAAATCAAGACCCATATGTTGTGTTATATGACAGTTACCATGGGCGAAAACTGCCCGTTTAGGAGCACTTTTCCAATAGTCAAGCCAATAACTATAAATCAAGCGTTTCTTGGGAGGCAATCCAAGTTTCTAAATTTTTGTCTTTTTTCTTTTAATGTATTTTTTAGTTCTTAGTAAGTGTTGTTTAATTTTTAGCAGGCATATCATTTTTTACCTTCTTCTAACTTGGGCGTTACTAAGGACGAGGGTTAGTGAGCTTTCAACTTTGCTACATTGACATGGAGTTTTTCTTATACTTATTCCTTTTATATTTTTTTCTTATTGATTTTAATGTTCGTCTTAAGTTTGAGGGAGGGATTTATTGGTGTACTTACAGTTTTTAGTCTTTGGCTTGAGATGTTTTATGCTTTTTTGATGATTTCCCTATCCAATGATAATATGGTGATCAACTGTGATTTTGGTTCTTAGGAAATTATAGGCATGATTTAAGTTTATGTTAAATTCTTGTGTAAGTAACATTGTTAGGATGTAATATCCAAAATTTATGCACTTGATCTTTTTCTTGGAATGCCATGATTTAGGCCATCTTTGGACCATTTGAGCATTTCATGCCAACCTTGATATATTATATCCCCTAGTTTACCTATTGAGTTTATTTGATCTTTTCTTATTCAGTCACATTAATTTTTTGCCTGACCATTATTTTTAAACTCCTTTTGTACCCTTACTTTTAAGTATGTTAGTCTTTCTAGGAAGACTTTAGTTCCACCCTTAGTCCTTTTTTTAATTTATATATATATATATAAAGGAAGTTCATTTGTGCCACATGTTCACCCCACTCTTCATAATAAAATGAAATATGTTTGGGGGTGTGCAAAGAAGTGAATTTGTGCTTCCTTAATGTTGAACGTTTTCTATACCTTGTGCTATTTATTGTAACATTGAAAATAATGTTAATTTTAAGGTTGGGGGTATAGGAGTTCTTTAGAATTATGATCAAAATTACTCCTAATTTTGATGAGAAAAAAAAAAGAAAAGAAAAAAAATGTTTATACAGGGTAGAGACAAAAAAAAAAAAAAAAAAAAAAAAAAAATCTAAGTATAGGTATATCATTGAAATGTGAAAGGAGTTCCCACAAAGGTCATAGAATGAATAATGTACATAGGGTGATTTTGAGCTTTATAATTTCTTATCATCCATAAGTAATATAGAAGAAGTAAAGATCATTCCCATAAGGAATAATTTACTTCATAAGCTAAGTACCAATATATTGCAGCCTAATTCTAATCAAGCCAATGCAAATTTAGAGATTATTAAGAAATTTATAAAAATATTAAAACAAACACCTAGGTTCACGATATCCCTCACACTACACCTAATTAACTTTAATCTAATTCAATTCATGCAATAGTTAAAATATTAACCCAGATTTCTTAACAATTATTAACATATTTCTATGTCTAGCAATTATATATTTCTCTTAGTGTAACTCCCTATATTCTTATGAGAATTATCCAAAGACAAACTCATTAAGAGCCACTCTTTCTGGTTACTTATAATTAAAGAGTATATTCCTATCTCTTCAGCAAATTGAATTATCCAAATCAGATGAACAATCCAAATATAAGTTATATTGCCAAAGCTAATCCCAAAATTGACTTTTCCAAGTCAATTCCAAAATTCCTAATCAATCTAACTGGTGATCAATCAATTAGAAACATTAAGAACAAGACAACACAAAATATTGAAAATAAAACATGCATTAAATTAAAATTAAAGTCACATTGACTACATGTGAGTTCAATCATAACCCTTAAAACACGACTACTTCATACCAATTACATAAAACTCAAATAAAAAGAATATAACCATTACAAGTAAATAGATATAAGAAGAAAGGAGTAGAAGACTAAAAGTTGTCATGACTCCGGGTCTACTCTCTCTATCAGAGCTCTAGTATATCCTTAGACTTCAGCCTTCACCTTATTTTATATACCTATTAATCCTAGTTTAATTAAACTAGGATTCTTCTAAAGCACGTAATGTCATTGGGGCGTTGAAGCTTCTAGCACAATCCTAACATGTCATGCTTGCGGTTTCATATTGATGGACACTCATAGGTTATTAACGAAGTCGTGTTTCCGATTTTGCATCGCGACTTCATTCCACTAGCATTGTGGTGTATCAGTCTCTATCTAGTTTCTACGCAGGTTGGATTGGAGACGTAGTGGCTACAGCTCTCTAGCTGGTTTTTGTAATTCTTGATTTTACCGCTACCTCGACTTAAGCTTTGTCACGCCACAGCGCAGGTCTCTCAGCCTAATCTATCAATTCTCATATGTCATGCCACAACATTATTTTCCTTGGCACTACAGCGTTGCCTTCAATTCATCTCCTTTGTATAAACTGAGGACACTACAAAGTCAACTAAAAACAATTAAATAAAAAAATATAAAGCTATTACTAATCCTATTAAAAATCCTAAAAACTCCTAAACAACCTAAACTAAATAAAACACTTAATTTAACTAACATTCTAACTCTAAACCCTAGGATTTAGCATAAATAGGAATTAAAGATGAAGTGAAATAACTCTATTTTACAAAGGGTGATCCTAAACTTAGTATTTTGCTAGTCCTCAGCAAAAAGAAAGAAAACAAACAAATAAACAAACAAACAAACAAGAAAGAAAGAATAACAATTAACTTACCAATGATAAACTAATTATTCCTCTAAAAATCCTACAATTTTATAACAAATACTTAACTCAAGACAAAACACAAGTATAACTTTAAATTTATCATGTTCGGGCAAGCATCATGTGTGTGTGTGTAAGGCATCTTCGAAAGTTTAAATGGCTTCAAAGATATTTCCAAAATAACTCAAAGACTAGTCTTAACCTCTAGAACTTCGCCTTTCCTTCCTTCTCTCCACTAATGTAGGCTAATATTTAGTCAAAATCATTAAGTCTTTCATTCAGATTGTAATGTATGGTTAGGGTAAAGGTTTGATTAAATGAAATTTTTAGACTTAATTTCCTTAAGCATCAATTCTTTGCATGATCTCACCCTTCTTTTTAACCTTTTCTTTGGTTTGGTGCCAACTCCCATTCACTCGGGCTTAAAATATTTATCACACATTTTTTTTATGACTTGATGTTTTTTTCTTCTTGTATGGGTATAGATTCTTCCCAATTTTTCTCTTTTATCTTTCTAATATTTTCTACCAAACCTTTGGTTTGTAGACAACCGCTCCAGGAATTTACATATACTTCCCCAAAACTTACTTTTTATTAAGTGAGGAAGATAACAATTTTTAGTCTTACTTGCTTAGCACTCACCCTCATAAGCTTACTTTAAGCTTATCCCTTTTTATAGCTCACTAACATTGCATATTCAATGTGCTCAAAGTAATAGGGTGCAAATGGGTCTTAAAAAAAAGAATTGGTTAACATATACATGTGCTAGAAAGAATAGGCTTTCGGCTCAAAAGTGGGTTTCTGATGATATATAAGCAAAATATGGATATAACAAAGGCTCTATCGGTCTAAAAATAGCCTAAATCATGTTCTCAACTAAGTCTTGCCTAAGATTTCGCCTCAATAGGAATTCACACTAATTCAAGGGGTCACCAAGTGTTGCCTAAGATTTTGCCTCAATAGGAATTCACACTAATTCAAGGGGTCAAAAAAGGTCTAAGGGTTATAAAGAAAAATAATTTAAAAACAACAACCCTAGGTGAAAATAGCCTTGTGTAGATATAGATGCATGAGGTATTTGCCCTAATTATAATAAATTCAAAAAAATTCTTGCGTTATTAATCAAAAATCAAAATCAATGCATAAATATGGTTATATCATGGGAATAAGGGAAAAATTTGAACATTATTAAAATATTAAAATTACAGTTTTTGTTAAAATAATACGAGAAAAGGAAACATATTCCATCCTAGATACCATGTTTAAACAAATTACACATATTATATCCTATGCATGAACTTCTTTAGTTAAGATGTCATTTATTAGTCCCTTATGAAGTTCTAGCAGCCCATTATCCTTCCAAATCATATCGGCCTCGCGGCATAGTTCAGTGATGAGGGATGGGAACCATAATCTGAGGTGTCTGCTATTTATTGTTTGTTAAATCGCACTATGAATTAAGTAGCTAATATCAATAAACATACCTTGGAGGACTACATAGGTAAGGATGACTCGTTCCTTGGTGATATCGCTTGCATGTCCACTAGGCAGCAAGTTGGAGAGAATTAAAGCACTAACTCCCAGTTAGTCATCTTCCAAATAGAGCCTCGGTAGCACAAGGTATTGATCACCTTGTCATAGTCCACTATGCCACTTGAATACTGCACATACTCATCAATATTAGGAATGTCTGGAATGTCATAGTAAGGCATTGTTCAGCGGTGCTCGTAATCAGCACCATTCTACCTCGGACCATGACCTTTACTGCCAGTATGTTGCACGAAATTGGCATAGAACTCTCTAACCAACGAGACTATTCTGGCCATAGAGGGGTGCATATAAATTGAACCTAGCTCCCGTCAACAATCTACCGGAATTATTTGTAGGAAATAATCAGGGCTGAGTTGAAAACCCTTTTGAGCCACAATTTTCTTAGTTAGTCCCTCGTGGAATCGTTTTTCTACTTCAGCAAAAAAAAAAAAATTAAATGTGTCTTTGGCCCAGCAGAACGAGAGCGTTTGGTAGCCTTTGATTTTGATGCCATGGTCTTGAAAAATAAAACAAACATAACCAATCCCCACAATGCCTATCAACACATGTCAACCACAAGCTCCAAATGTTAAGAAAAGGGTCTCAGACCCAGCATAACAATAATCTCAAATCTTAGGCATATTTTCATCAATGATATAGAACCCATGCACTCCCTCTCAATATTCATCAAGGATTTCGCCTCAAGAGAGAATCAAACAAATTCTAAGGCTCTAAACCAAACATGAACATGCTAAACATAAATCCTCTCTAAATAAGAAATAACGCAATCCTAATAAAAAGGTCAAGTGCTCAATAAATGTTGGAAATCACATCCTACAATTCTACTAACTCAAGAATTCGAACACAAGTGTGAAGATTCATGATAACCAAATTTATCACCATAGGATAGGGGAATTCAATCAAAATAGCATAAAAGCATCTTAACTAACAACACACTTAACATTAACAATAAAAGACATAAACATTAGCAATAAAAGACATAAAATAACTAAAATTCAACAAAATACACACAACATAAAAATAACATCCCCAAACTTAAACAAGACATTGTCCCCAATGGCATATTAATAAAACAGAAGATAAAGTATGAAAAGGAGACTTCCCTGACACGTAATATGAGGTGTAGAATGCCTAATCATCTTCAATACTGTTGTCAAAGCAAGGGTGATCCGGATAGGTTGGGAAAGTGGACATGCCTACACCCATATGCTCAGCGCACAACCACAGCATTTGAGCCACATCATTAAGAACTTTACCAAAATCCACTCTTGGAGTCGCTCAACCCGCTCCATTTTCTGTGACAAAGTTAGATTCATTGATAGCTAAGCCAGAGGCGACTGAGATGGTGGTGATACTAAAGAGGAGTTGCCTCCCATTAATTGATTTGTATATATCAGAAGGTGGCTTATAATTATTTGATCAATAATTCCCTTTGATTGTAGCATTTCCTCATTTAGCTCATAATGCAAACCAACACGCTCACATAATAGACTAATTAAACAAGGGAACTGGAATCCTTCTTTTGACATATTGCGGGCACACTTGAGGATATTGGAAAAAATGAGATTGCCAAAATCAATGCTCTTTCCGGTAATGATAGCATGTAAGAGAATCACCCTATCCTTGGTGACATTAGTTATATGCTTGGCTGGTAACAAATTGTGTGACAAGAATAAGTTTTTTCATATTTGCTTAATGCATTGGCTCAGAAAATAATTTGCTCATCATTTGACATTCTCCATGTAGTATAATCCTTGCATAGAAATGCAAGAATCTCATCCAAATCAACCTCACCTTGCACTAGTTAGGAATAATCATCATTTGAACACCTAACCATTGCTATGCATGGGAGCATTGGCATAAAAATCTTGTACCAAAGGAACCACTACTGCTTCTGGTGGATCACAAAAACGCCCCCAATGACAGGCATTGATAATATCATTGATTTCCTCATGAAAGTGCGGAATCAAATCAAAATCCTTTTAGGTGATTAGACTTTGATGAGTAAGTGAATGAGTAAAGCAAATTTGAGCATCTTTTGATACAAACCTTGAGGTATCATAAGTAGAACTAGGCCTGCTTTTTGACCTCTTTGGAGGCATAGCTACACTTTCAAAACAACACAACAATTGCACAATATATATATATATATACACACACCAACAATTCCCAATCACAACACAACAATATCACCACCTCCAAACTTAGAATGTCACTACCAATGTCAATGGGAATCAATTTCACAAATATATTCGTCCACCAATTTGTAGAACTAAGAACCCCAATTTATGCCAGAGTAAAACCTTAATTTTTCATTTTCACAAATCAGTGCATAGCCAAATTTCTCCTAAAATTCAAGTAACAATGGTTCAATTCAAGAGAAAATCCATGAGAAACTCCATAGAATGACTAATATCAACAATGGATCCATGATTTTTATTCATCTCTTTTCAAAATATGGAAAACCCTTGATTTTTAGGAAACTTACTTGCAAGAGGATAATCCATTCAAAGCTTGAAGTGAGGAGTAGCCATGAATGCTTGCTTTGAAACTTTGAAGAAAATGAACCTTAAATCACTTGATTGGCCATAGGTTCTGGATTTTTGAGTAGGGAAAATAGTTTTAGGAAGGTAGGGAGTGTTTAGATGTGAAATGGGGGTGAGGGGGGGGGGTGAAAAATTGGGCTATTTAAAATAGGCCTTGCTGATGGCCCTTAGGCACTAGGCGTGTAGTACCATGATGTTAGCCTATCTGTTTAGCACGCAGGCTGCGTAAGGGCACGACATGTTAGGTGTTGATGTGCTAAGGCCTAATGCCTAGCACGTAGGGGCGCTGATGCCCACTACCTGGTGCGTGAGGGCTTCTGGCTTTGTTGGAGCCTAAGCGCTACTTGCCCCTATTTGCCTCTCAAGAAGCGCTTAATTTATAGTCATCAGCTTGACTTTGTCATGCTCCTAAATAAGCGGCCTTCGCCCATAGAATATAACATATATGCCCTCAAGCTTGGCAAGATTTACTAAGTTGTTGGAACATGCTCTCAAAATCACTTGGCTTTTGAAATCTTGCTTGGTATTTTTAGAGGTATAGTGCCAAGGAAGGTAGTGGAGGAGGTTGCCATATAGGATCTTCATAAATGTAAAATTTAGTAACCGATGTAAGCTCGAGACTTTGTGGTTTTTCTTCTAAGATCAAGTCTTGAGTTGCTTTCTTACTATGAAAGTCCTCTTCAATAACCAATTGAGATTCAATAATTTGGTGATACGAGATATTGTCATGGAATTCTTCTTTTATGACCAAATTATGTTCAATAGGTTGGGCACCACAGATTTCCTCATGTAACTCATCTTCTATGAAGTGAATAAAAGGTGAAATGGAATTTTGTACCCATTCTTAAGACATCTCTACAGGCTCCTCACATGGTATAGACTTACTCATGAATGTGCTAGGATGATCCAACAACTCATGAGCTTTGTCTATGCTAAGATCCATGAAGTTTCCACCAGCTAGAATATTCACCATTTTTTATGATCTCTTATGCAAACCATTGTAAAGTGTATGGAGTTCAAACTAATTTGGTAAACCATGAGTTGGATACTTTCTCCGCATATAGTTGAACCTCTTCCAAGCCTTTTGGAATGATTCTAAGTCATCTTGAGCAAAACATGTGGAATTGAGATATTCTGTGTAGAATTCTATTGTACCTCATAAGACAAACAAACAAAAATAATTACATTAACAAGATAATGAGAAAAGAAATAAAAAAAATATGTCTAAACTAAAATTAGAATTGATTGGTATTAATATTAACATACATTAGAATAATTCCTCAGCAACGGCGCTAAAAACTTATTTTTATTTCTTTGTTGGCTCTTTCTTTTTGCCTTTTTTCTCAACTCTTGTTACACCCAAAACTTATTTCTTTTTATTATGATTATAGGGGTGATCAAGAGGCACAATTATAAGTCCACATTTTTTTAACTCCAACAATTCTTCCTCTTTCTTATAGCATAGCTCAATATTTTCCAAGAATAATCAATATACCCAAGAGTAAAGATTCAAAACTGGAATTTAAAAAGTGGTTAGGCAATAATTTTGTGGTTATCCAAGAAAAGGTGATAAAGGCTGAATGGGATAACTAAGGAAATAAGATAAAACATGGTAAGCTTAAACAGGCTCAAACAGTCCAAAGATGGCCTAAATCATGTTCCTAACTTAGTTTTGTCTAGGATTTTGCCTCAAGAGAGAATCAAACAAATTCTAAGGCTCTAAACCAAACATGGACATGCTAAACATAAACCGTCTCTAAATAAGCAAGACAATCCTAATAAAAAGATGAAATGCTCAATGAATGTTGGACATCACAACCTACAATGCTACTGAGTCAAGAATTCAAACACAAGTGTCAAGATTTATGATAACCAAATTTATCATCATAGGATGGGGGAATTTTATCAAAATAGCATAAAAGCATCTCAACGAACAACACACTTAACATTAACACTAAAAGACATAAATTAACAATAAAAGACATAAAACAACTAAAATTCAACAAAAGAAACACAACATAAAAATTACACGCAAGTGTACGTATCGCTAACAAGTAATAAAGTGATAGAGTAAAGTATCGTTCCTACGATAAATTATCTAATAATGGTTAATACTAAAATTGATCAATCTTAACTTTATCCAAACAACGGTCTATGAATTGATTAACTAAATCATCTAAACTAATGAATTAGAAAATATGTATATTAAGATAAGCCAAGGATCACAATTTCCCTCACACTTGACTTAACTTATATTTATCTTATATTGCTTAGATTCATGGTATCATAGTATTAACCAAGGATTCTAATTCAATTATAAGTATCTTTCAAATTGCTTATAATCATACCTTATTTAACCAATTCACTATATGTCTATATGAATTGAATTAAACAAGATTCATTAAGAGAAAAACTTATTTGGTTATACATGGCATATGGGTACATGTCTATCTAATATGCAAATCAAATCCAACCATCCAAGTGAGTGAATTTAAACATGTATTATATCATTCAAGGCTAATTTAGATTTTCTTTGTCAAAGTTCTTCTAAATTACCACATCAATCTAATTAAGGATTAATTAATTAGAAGCAATAAACATGGAATGATATAACTAATTCATAAGTAAAACGAAATCAAGCTACATGTGAGTTTCATTGTAATCCTAGAACAAATGAGTTAGTTCATTCTACAGAAATTAAGCATGGTTGGAGCTAAATAAATCACCAATATAACACAATGAACAAAGAAGGAAGGAAGAAATGGATAAAACTCATGAAGGTTGCTGCCAATCTTCAAGCTCTTTGGTCCTATTTCTCCTCTAGCCTTATGTGCCTCCAAAGCTTCTCAAGCCTCTCTCAAGCTATAGAAATTTCATCCCAAACCCATTCTCCTTTCAAACCCTAGCTTATATCCCTTAAATAGCCCTCAAAAATCAAAGTTTTCTACATTTCAAACTAAATAAGGGAAGAGATTACCAGGCTAGCGACTAGGCGTTGGACTTGGTGGCGCAGAGGCACTGAAGATAGATTAGTCTGGCACCTAAGCTCCAGACAAGACACTTTGAGCTAGAATTGGTTCAAAATTGACTCCTTGAGGCCTTAAACCTTCAAAATAGATAACCAAAAACCAATTAGGATTAAACTCTTATTTGGAAACTAAAACTGACACAAAACAACTAAAACATGAAAACTAAATACAAAACACAATAAACTACAAACTTATCTAAAACTAACCAAAATGCAATGCAAAGCTTAACAACATAGCTAAAATGAACACATAATGAGAGTTAATATAAGTTCTTTTGAGAACTTATCACTTATTCCCTTATCCCCATTTTCTTCATTCTTCCTAGAAGTTGCTCCTTTTATAAGAAGCTTGTTAGGTCTAGAGGAATCACTCCTTTAGGTTAAAAAAAACCTTGTTTTAGTGACTGTTCTTGATGAGTACTTCATCCGTTGCTGCTCAATGGTGATATTAAGTTTTTTGACATCATTAAAAGTCCAAAATGGTTGTAGTTTGATTTCATCCGCAAGCTCCCTTTTCAATCCTCCCTAGAATCGTGCAATGGTCTATTCCTCAAGTTCACCAATATCACATCGAAGCATTAAGTACTCAAATTCCCTTATTTACTCTTCCACGGGAAAATTGTATTACTTAAAATTATAGAACTTTATGAAATTTGCTTCTCTATAATTCTCAGAAAGAAACCTCCATTTCAATTACCGTTTCATCTTCTCTCAAGTTCGAATAGGGCTCTTCTCTTTGCTATTCTGTTCCCTTTTTAAATTTTCTCACCAAAGTGAAGCATAATCCTTCAATTTGATAACCATTAATTTCACCCTTCTTTCCTCTGAATACTCTTTAACATCAAATATTCTTTCCACAGTATATAACCAATCTAAGAAAACATCACCTTGAATTTTTCCATCAAATTCTGGAACTTCAATCTTTGTATCCCCTTCATGTGATCAAGGATGCCTTCTTTGCCTTTGCATATTATGATCCTCATCACTTGAATCATCATCATTGATAAAAGGATTTTGACCTTCCACCTCCACATGTACTTCACATTGGTTTCTTCCATGTTGGGGGTTAATTTGCTGCTATTCTAGTTGTCTTTGTAGAATCTCCACCGCTCTTCTTAGTTATGCAATATCCATGTCACATTCATAGTCATTCATTCGTTGAAAATCTGGAGGAATAGGAGTGCCTCGCTTTGCCATGATAATTTAAGTGCTAAAATATTTTTGTAACACTAGGTTTTCTTCGTTTCTATGCTCTGATACTTGAGGATACAGTTTCACAAAGTAAAATAGTAAGTTAACACAAGTTCGTCACTTTAAGAATAAGAAATCACCACCTTAAAGATAAAAACTCAAATTAAGTTCGCCACTCAAGGAATCCGCTTTAGAGATAAGAACTTTGAATAGAAATTCAACCACATAGCTTTTTTTGATAACTCTCAATTACCTTTCATTAATCTGAAAATGTGAATATATATCTTGAAATAACCCTCCAAGTATAGGGAAATCCTAATCACATAGGAAATGACTAACAAGAATAACTTATTACAACTTCCAAAAAACACGTAGGAAATTACTAACAAGACTAACTCATTACAATTACCAAAGAAACACATTAATAATAGATAATGATCAGATTTATTGTGCTTGACTAATTAGTTAGCTAGATGAATATATAGACTCAATTGTGGGCTGGTAAAAAATGAGCTTTAGGGCTTTAGTTACTTCTTGGACCATTAATCCAAATTTGCTTGACTCTTTCACATTAGGATTATTTGCATGATTATAAAATAGACATGGTGAGCAACCTTACTCAAGAAGTATTTTTGGAAGATTATCTAAGAGATCCTCTTGAAGCATCCTTAATTTCACACATAATAGAAAATATGATGAATTCGTTGAGTGTATAAAATTATTGGATGCAACATCACATATGCTTAAACCGAATCAGATTTGAAAATCTAGATTTACCAAATCCACCATTTCGGGATCAAGGCCATTAATTGAAGAGCCTCCTACCTTAAAGCTTAAATCATTACCTAATCACATAAGGTATGCTTTTCTTGGCCCTTCATCTACTTAGCCTATTATTATTTCAGTATATCTTATAACATATAGGATGGCAATCCCATTCGTGTGTTGAGAGAGAATAAGAAGGTGTTAGGATGGACAATAGCTGACATTAAGGGTATAAGCCCTTCCTTTTGCATGCACAAGATTCTCATGGAGGAAAATAATGAAGCTACTATAGAGTATTAAAGGAGGCTTAATCCCATAATGAAAGAGGTGGTGAAAAATGAAATTATCAAGTGGTTGGATACTGGAATTATCTATCCAATCTCGGAATAGCAGTTGGGTAAGCATTATCCAATGCGTAATAAGGAATGAGGAATGACGGTTGTTGCAATTGCAAATAACGAACTCATTCCAATAAGAATTGTGACCAGTTGGACGATATGCATGGACTACAGAAAGTTAAATAAAGCCCCAAGGAAGGACCCTTCCCTCTTCCTTTCATTAATCAAATACTAGACTGGTTAACAGGTAAGAAGTATTATTGCTTTTCAGTTATGGTTATTCTGGGTATAACCAAATTGTTATTGCCCCGGAAGACCAAGAAAAAACCATCTTCACTTGCCATTATGACACCTTCGCCTTTAACAGGAAGCCTTTTCGTCTTTTGCAATACCTAGGCCACCTTTCAAAGGTGTATGATAGCCATCTTCACCGATATGGTAAAGCAAGGGCTTGAAGTTTTTATGGATGACTTTGATCTTTGGCAATTCATATGATAAATGTCTCTATAATTTAACTTGTGTGCTTAAAATATGTGAAGAGACCAACTTGGTCTTAAATTGGTAGAAGTGCCACTTCATGGTGCAAAAAGGTACAGTTCTAAGCCATAAGGTGTCTAGTAGGGGATTGAGATAGACAGAGCAAAGATTGAGACTATGGAAAAACTACCTCCCCTTAATTCAATAAAAGGAATTAGAAACTTTCTAGGCCATGCCAGCTTCTATAGGATTCAATAAAGATTTTTCAAAAATTTCCAAACCACTTTGTAATCTCCTAGAAAAAGATACCCTATTTATATTTGATGATGCATGTCTTGTTACATTCTTGGAGCTGAAAAAAAATTGATATCTTCCCCCATAAATGTGATTCCTAATTGGAAACTACCTTTTGAATTAATGTGATGAAAAACACTTTGAGGTAGGATTTGTTTTAGGACATTGAAAAAAAGATATTTCACTCTATATACTATGCTAACAAGACTTTAACTGGTGTTGATGAGTTGTAGATATTCACCAAATTAAAACCTAACTAACCATATTTGTAGTATAGTAAGTAGGGTATCAATCCCACATAGAAACAATATAAAGTTAATCAAATTCAACTCAAGACAGATGTTCTTATTTAATTAACATGAACTAAAGCAAAAAAGCACAAGAAGTTTAAGTTTACATCCTAAACCAAATACTATAATGTGCAATACATGTAAATTAAACTAATACAAGAAAATATCAAACAGAACATATGTATAACAATGAATGAAGTTCCAACAGATTGTGATGATAATATCCTATAAATATACAAACTAACTAATATGCACTCGAAACAAAAAAGTAAATAAATAGGGTGTTGATTTTTGATCTAAACTAAATTAAAATAGGTAACTAAAAAAGAAAAATAGGAGAATTAAATTTTGAATGTGAAAAAAAAATTTATGTAGAAACTTACTAAACTAAGCAAATAACCACGAATTTGCAAGATTCAACTGCAAAGAAGGTTTCGCCAAGATTCATGAGCTATTAATCATTGAAAACAAAACAAATACCAATGTGATACACACAGCATGCAAATCAACCATTGAAACAAATCTTTCCTTCCTATCCTTACTTCTTTGTTAATTAGGTCTAGCGGAATAACTAACACTAATCACATAGGTACAATTAATCCTAAACAATTAACACATAAGCTACATTAAGATACTTTAGATCAGATATTGCAAGCAACACACAAATAAACTCAGATTTAATTCAAGTGCTACTTTTGCTACTCATGTTAATTAATCATGCAAAGACATTAATCAATTAACTAGCATTAAATTATATGTATCAATCTATCATGTGTACATCATAATAAACTAAAATATATAATCATTAAGTAATTAACCAAGAAAAACATATTACTTGCATGTGTGTATAACATCATTATTTAGAGAGAAAAGAAGAAGAAAAATGTGTATAAAAGGGACTCCTAAATCAGACCTAAACCTCCCTATTTATATAGTATAGGGGCAGCAAAAACTCTTAAACAAGAAGGAAAATCTTTTTCTACTTAATAGCTAATTCCTTATTAGATCATATTTGCACTTCTTAGTCTATTCTAAATTTAAATATTCTGATATGATCTTCTTTCAACCCTAATTCCAATAGGATTTCTTATCAAAGTTGGAAGCCTCATGTGACTTAAATTTGCATCCTGTTTCAATTCTAATCCTAATAGAATTCCTTGTCAAAGTTGGATTCTTCATGTAGAAATCTTTATGCCACTAGGATTCTTAGTACAATTAAGATTTGCACTTCATTAACTCATAGACTCGTCTCAATGTGCTTATTCTAGTCCTTAGCTCCATTACATGTTCAAATACTCCATTTAGCTCCATTTTACTCTTTATGTCTCTAAAGCACTATTAAACATAAAACAAGATAATTAAACTAAGGTAAGACATAAAATATGCATAAAAGAATAAGAATAGGGTACTAAAAAACATAGAATAATAAGAGGGTATCAAGTGCCTAACTAAACTACCACAGTTGAAAAAGAACTTCTAGCAGTAGTGTTTGCTTTTGACAAGTTTTGCTCTTATTTAATCAGAATTTTTATTTTTGTGTTTACTGACCACTCTGCTATTAAGTATTTAATTGACAAGATATATGCTAAGCCTAAATTGATATGATAGATCTTGTTACTTTAAGAATTTGACTTGGAGAGTAGAGACCATAAGGGCTCTGAAAATCAAGTAACTAGTCACTTATCAAGGCTAGAAGGGGGAAGATAAAGTGGCTGAGCCCATAATCATCAACGAAACTTTCTCGGATAAGCAACTCTTCCAAGTTGTTCACAAGAGGTTGTCCTGGTATATTGACTTTGTCAACTATCTAGTTGGCAAGATTTTTCCTCCTTAAATAACTTCTCAACAAAAGAAAAAGTTTTTACATGATATTAGGTTTTTTGTTTGGGATGACTCCTTCTTGTTTAAGCATTGTATTAACCATATTTTGAGAAAGTGTGTTCCAGGGGAAGAAGTCAAGAGCATACTCCATCACACCATGCTTTAGAGTATGAAGGTCACTTTGGAAAGAGGCAAAAAGCAGCAATAGTGCTCTAGTCAGGTTTTTATTAGCCTACATTTTTTTAACCATACTTATGACTTTGTTTCCAAATGTGACAGGTGCCAAAAGATGGGCAACATCTTTTGAAAGAATAAGATGCAACTTAACAACATATTTGAAGTTAAATTATTTGATATATGGGGGATGAATTTTATAAGTCCTTTCATCAATTCATACACCAACCAATACATTCTTGTTATTGTGGACTATGTCTCTAAGTGGTTGGAAGCCGTTGTTGTGCCAACCAATGATTCCAAAGTCGTGATTCAATTCCTTAAAAAGAACATCTTCACACTCTTTGGCACACCCTAAGCCATTATTAGAGATAGAAGGTCTCACAATTACAACAAACAAGTAAGGGCCCTTTTGGTAAATATAGGGTGACACACAAAATGGCTCTAGCATACCATCTACAAGCAGGTGGACAAGCTGAGGTCTCCAATCAAGAGATCAAGAGAATCTTAGATAAAACGGTGTGTCCTTCTAGAAAGGATTAGTCCAAGGGATTGGGCGATGCATTATGGGCATATCTTATAACCTACAAGACCCCTTTAAGCTGGTTTTTGGCAAGGCTTGCCACTTACAGGTTGAGTTAGAGTATAATGCCTACTGGGCAATTAAGAAGCTGAATTTCGACTATGCGGTTGTTGGTGAGAAAAGGCTCTTCCAACTAAATGAGATGGAAAAGTTTAGGCTCAACGCTTATTAGAATGTCATACTCTACAAGGAGAAGACCAAGAGGCTACATGACCAAAAAATTGTTGAGCACCGCTTTGAGTCGGGTCAACAAGTCGTTGTCTATAATTCCTGGTTGGAGCTTTTCCCAAAAAAGCTCAAGTGAATGTGGTCTGGTCCATTCACCATTACCAAAGTGTTACTATATAGTGCAGTGGAGTAAATTGGCCACTAATCTGCATGGAACATTCAAGGTGAATGGACAACGATTGAAGTGTTATTAGGGAGGAAAAAAAATAGATAATAAGCAAACCTCCATCAATTGTGGCAATGCCACTTAAGCAACACTAAGACAAGCCTAGGACTTTAAACTAAGGGCTTCAAGGGAGGCAATCAAGTTTCTCAACTCCTTTCTCAATTTAAGTTTTGTTGATTTTATTTTTATTGATGAACTTACTTATCCTATATCTCCTCTCTTTCAAGCAACATAAAAAATCAAAAATCAAAGCCAGATGTCCATACTCCGCAGTGGCCTAGTAAGCCACACTGCAGCTCCCCAATTCTAGGAATTAGGTAATGCAACCTGAGAGCATCATGCCATGGCATAACATCACATCTCGCGACAGTAAGATTTGTAAAAGCCCAGGTATGTACATAATGGCCAATGTGTCACGGCACTTCCATACATCACTTTATGGCTCCACAATTACAAAAAAAATTCTTTTCAAACAGAGATCACGATGCCCTATTGGCAATTTGCTTGCATCGCGACTCCTGCAAATTCAAAAAAAATTGATTTTACACAGACAGCAAGATGTCATGGCTTATATTCATATGCACTGCAGCGTATACTTTTAGGAAAATCTGGGTTTCAACCCGAAAGGAATGCATTGCGGTTGTATGTTATTCATGCCACTGCATCAATCTCGTATTTTTAAATTTTTAGGGCATGGCACCCGTTACCTTATGCAGCAATGCCCTATCGGGATTTATGTTTTAAAACCCGAATTTAGACCCTCAAACCTCCCAAACTCAAAACCTAACCACACATTTCCTTAAATTAGAAGTTTTAGGGTTGAGTTCTTAAACCCAATGCCCATTCCTTTCAAATTCCTTAACTTTTGCACAAATTCTCTCACCTACATCACTGTTCACTTGGTGTTCTTCACGTTTGCTTTATCAAAAGTAAGTTCTCACCTACTCCTCTCTTAATTCTTTGAATTTTTCTATAAGTTGATGTTTTTCTAATGTTTTATGGTTTATTTGCTTAAAGTTTTGTGGGTGGGTATCTGTAGTTATGGGGTTATGCATAATTTATTGATTTTGGGTTTAGGTTATGTGGGGATTACGTTTTAAGTTAAGTAAATATGCTTATATCTTTATTTTGTTTTTGTTGACTAGGATTTATGCAATGAGTACATAAAATGCCCTAATATTACTCTCATCCCTATGTTTTATTAATGTACTTTACAATTCCTATGCTATTTGAACTAAGCTTGGGGGTGGGTGACTGAATAATTATTTGAGAGTTATGGTTAACTTGTGTTGATGGCCATTGTAGGGATTTAATTAATCTTGTTTTTTAGGATTATGGCTCCAAAGCATGCTCGAACTGCTAATCATTCTTCTTCCCTTCATGACACTTCTATTTTTCCATCTCATGTTGCAGAAAAATGATATATGATTGAGATTATAAACAAGTGCACTGTCCAACAGCTCGAATTTACATGTACACAGCAGCACTTTCCATTTGTGTATACCTTTTTAAGAAATTGCAAATGGTTGAAGCTGGGAGAAGTACCAGAAGCTACAGTCATACTAGTGGTCTGGAAATTCTATGCAAATGTCTCAGAACAAGTTAATGAAAAAGTCTTTGTTTAAGGGCTGATGGTCTCATTAAATAGCATCATTATTAACAAATTCTATGAAGCTTTATGTTATGATAAGGATGAGTATGTGAGTTTTATTCAAGGAGAAGTAGACTGGAAAATAGTTATTAATGAACTATACTACGTTGAGTTATATTGGAAGATGACTAATGGAACACCGGTGAGTTTCAAGGCCAATTAGCTTGGGGTGCACTCTAGGACTTAGTACTATTTCCTGCTGGCAAACTTCTTGCCCACTTGCCATGCTAGTGATATGACAAAAGATAGAGCACTGATGCTCTATGCTATTATGAAATGTGTGACTATTAACATGGGTATTCATAGTGCTATTTTGCAAAGTGCAAATGGAAAAAATTTGGGACTCTAGTTCCTATCATTGATCACGGAGCTATGCCTTGCAACAATAGTTCTGTAGGACGATGGTGACGAATTGAGCACACCAAGAACCCCACTGATGAAATTGTGATGAGGAAGTTCTACAAGAGGAACTACCAAGATGGTGAAGGCAGTAATGCTGCTCTAACGTAACCTACTAGTGTCCGAGCCTTTATCATGGCACAATGCATCGCTCACTTAGAGGTGCAATGTGCGGAGCATTGACATCATAACCATACTATGCTGCATCAAAATAATGAGCCCTTTCAGATAAGCTTGATAAGTAGAGGATAAGAGTCCTGCATTTTCCCACCATGCCCCAAGCTGCCAGTTCTTATCCCTCATCGTGAGGTCGACGATAACATTGATTTTGATAAATAAGGGAGTTATATTTATCCTTATCTTTTATTTATGTTTTTCTTTCTTTGTTGAACATTGGGAAACTATTTAGATTAAGTTTGGAGGTGTAACTTTCAATTATGTATTGACTATTTCATTTGTAAATTATTATCCCTCATTTATGTGTAATTTGTTTAGACTATGGTGTTTAGGATATAATGTGTTTCCTTCTTGTATTGTGCTAAGTAGAATTACAATCTCAACTTGCTAAGATGTTTAAATGTTCCCCTATTCCCATGATAGTACCCTATTTATGCATTGATTTTTGGTTTTGGATAAAGATGCAAGAATTTTTTTTAGATTTGCTATAATTAGGAAAAAATTTCATGCATCCAAATACATAATGTTGTTTTCACCTAGAGTTGATGTTCTTTAGATGATATTTTCTTTTAAAATAAGCCTTAGACTATTTTTGAACACTTGAATTAGTTTGAATTCCTCTTAAGGTGAAATCCTAGGCGAAACTTAGTTGAGAACGTAATTTAGGCCATCCTTGGACCAATTGAGCCTTTTTTACCACCTTCATTTTTATATCCTTAGAAACCCATTTTTGAGCGGAAAGCCTATTCTTTCTAGCACATGTACACTGACACGAATTTGGTAACACAAGCGCACGTTTTGTTACAAGTAATATAGTGATTAAGTAAAATGTCGATCCCACTAAGAATTGTGATAGGAATTATACAAAACGTAAGCGCACGTATCGTCATCAAGTAATACAGTAACAAGTAGAGATCATTCACATGAGGAATAATTATTTTTTACACTAAGGCTAATCATAAAACTGACTCTTCCATGTCAAATTCAGAATTCCTAATCAATCTAACTAGTGATCAAGCAATTAGAAGCATTAAGAGTAAGGAAATAAAAATATCAAAACTGAATCATGCATTGAATTAAAACTAAAGCCACATTTGCTATATATGAGTTCAATTTGCCCTATAATATGACTATTCATTACAAATTACAGAAAACATAAAAACAAAAGACATAACCCGTACAAGTAAATAGAAAATAAGAAGAAGAAGAAATAAAAACTAGAAGTTGTCACTCTTCAAGTCTCTTTCAGCTCCTTAGCACTCTCTATCACAAGCTCTAGTATGTCTCTCAATCCAGCCTTGCTCCTCTATTTATAAGCCTTTTTTCTTCTATTTAAATTAAAATGGAAGTCCTAAGAATCCGTACAAGCTCTGCCACGTGCGCATCTATGGCGCTGCGGCACTACAGGTTCTATTCACTTCACGATAGAAATGTGATGGAAGAAGTTAATCAAAATGAGATTCTTCAATCAAAGAGCAAAAAACTTGCAAGGGTAATTATTAATGATACTTTTATTGATGACAATGAATTCGTCTCAGTTAATGAAGAAGATGATGATGAAGAGAAAGAGTTGATCGATGCAAATAATAAGAATTAGTAGTTCTTTACCTATAAATATGCAAGTATGTTCATAATCATATAACTTGTTGTTTACTAGCTAGTTTTGTTATTCATTTTATAATTAACTGACACAATCATATAACTTGTTATTTTAGGTACATACATACAACATATATATATATATATATATATATATTACACAATCACTAGAGGTATGGATTCTTTTAATTTCATTTTCATTATGGGATTTTTAAATAGAATTTTTATGTTCTAAGTTATACTTTTTTAAATGCAAAACCTTTGAGTGTAAGGAAAAAAATGGTCAAATACAAGTCTGATTTGGGTTTCGGGAGTACCGACACACCCTTGGGGAAGAAAAAGAATTGTACGAAAAAACTGAAATTCATTTGGATCGACAGTTAGGAAATTAGGCCAAACTTTTAGTTTCAATGCAAAATCCTTTAAAAACTTAGGTTTAAGGGGCAACATGATCAAACACAAGTTCATTTTGGATTCTAGGAATACTAGCTCAACTGTGGGAATGAATAAGATCTATAGGAAGAAACGAAATACCATTTCAATCAAAGATTAGGATATTAGGAAAAACTTGCCAAATTTGGGTTCGGGGGGCAAAATAGTCAAATATAAGTTTGTTTAGGATTCTAAGAGTACCTAGACGACCATGGAGATGAATAAGACTTGTAGGATAAAATGAAAATCCATTTGGATCAACAGTTAGGATATTAGGTCAAACTTAGTTTCAAGACAAAAACTTTAAAAACTTGGGTTTTAAGGGCAAAATAGTCAAATATAATTCAGTTTTGAATTTCGGGAGTACTGGCACAATCGTGAGGATGAATAAAACCTGTAGGAAGAAGCGAAATGTTATTTGGATCATCTGTTAGGATATTAGCCTAATGCTACATTTTCACTCTAAGTTCGAGGGATAAAAAGGTCAAATATAAGTCTGTTTTGGATTTTGTGAGTACTAACACAACTGTGGAGATGAATAAGACTTGTAAAAAAAATATAATGTTATTTGGATCAACAGTTAGGATATTAGGCTAATATTACAGTTTCTAGGCAAAAGCTTTGTAACTCTAGGTTCGGGTGAGCAAAATAGTCAAATACAAGTCCATTTTGAATTCCTAGAGTACCGACATGACCGTGGAGATGAATAAGACTTGTAGGAAAGAAATAAAATGCATTTTGGATCAACGGTTCAGATACTAGGACAATGTTATAGTTTCAAGACAAAACCTTTGAAAAATTTACTTAAGATACTGTACTTTCAACTTTAATGCATATTAAGTTAGCTAGGTTAAATATAATTACTTATAACTTATTCATTTTGATTATTTCAGGTTGCACCTCTTACATCCACATATTCGCATCTCAGTCAGGATAACAAGGAAGCTCAAGACGATGAAGATTAATTAGGATTATGAAATTATTTTTTCTACAATATATGTAAATAATTTTAACGTTACAGTGAACTTTGTATAATATTTTATTTATTTATATCAAATTTGGCATTTAAATATAAATATACTTTTATACATGCATTTACAGGTACAAAATTATAAAATAAATAAAAAATAATGAACATATTTATTTAATTCATCTGTGTCTGCATTTAGGATTATCTACATATGCAACTTGTAGAAATATAAATTTTTTTAAAAAAATTAAAAAATAAATTGCATCTATTTTTCTACGTCTGCGGACAGAGTACAAACACAAATAAGTGAGAAGCCATTCTTGGCATCCAAATTTTATATCTGCAACCCAGACGCAGTTAAGAATCTGTGTTTGTCACAGAAGCATTTAAAAATTTGCGTCTACCATAGAAACAAAAAATAATTTCTAAATCTAGGGTTACTATGTCTATTGATCTGCGTCTAAATGTAGATGCAGATTATTTATTGCGTCTGCAGTTAGAAGACGCAGATAATACCATTTCTTGTAGTAAAATGACCATTTTGTCCCTTTCATTAATAAATCAAAAAATTCTAAGCCATGTCCCTTCTCTCATGTTTTATGTTTTTACGATTTAGTCTTTCAATTCCTATTGTTTTCAATTTTATCCATACTTTCACCCAACATGTAATAAATCCAAATTACCATGATAACAACATTAAATCCTAAATTCTCCAATTAACCACAAAATAACTAATTCCTTAATTATTGTCACCATATTTCAATTTCCTCGAGTAATTAATCTAAATTTCACAACTAATCACATAACAAATCAATTTCCTCAAAAATTTATAATTTCATTCCTCAATTAAAAAATTTATTTTTCATTCCTCTATATTCCTTTCCTTCATCACTATTCAGCTCAAAGTGAATTTCACATTCACCCTCACATTCATGATCATAGCCAATTAAATTCCCATGTTATGGCATAATTTATAAAATCATAAAATTTTGCTCAAAACATGCTATCTACTCACACTATAAAATCATGTACATTTAACAATTCAATTATGCCACACAAAATTTTAAAATTATACTCCTTATTAAAAATCAATCCATGTGGCCATTTCATATAGGTACTTACTAAGTGAAATGATGCATACCGGCCAGCTGCCCTAGTGCATTATGTGCTAGAGTTAGCTCTAATTGAGGTCTAATCTTTATTAGGATTCCAATCAAGCCCAAGACACCTAATAGACCAAACCCAATTAGGATATCTACTAGGCCTTTTAAACTCTAGTAGTCCAAACCCTAATAGGATTCTTATTAAGTTTTTTTTTTTTACTTTAAAAAAAAAAGTCTTGTCATTTAATTTATTTAAAATAAATACATTTAACAAATTACCAGTATACTCTCACATATTTTGAATTCAATAATTAACTCAAAAATCATCTATTAATCCTTTAAGATCTATAATCTAATTTAATTATATTGGGTAACTCCTTGTGTAATTGAAAGTTTCCTAACATGAATGGTAAAAACTTTGGTTAACACTTCTGAAGTTGGAATTATGAGTCACTTTAATCCCTTCTTTTGAGTTTTTATTTTTATTTTTATAAAAAGTTTGATTAGATTTTCTTAAAAAATAAGGTCACTACGTTTTTTATTTATTACTTTTTGCATTGAAAATTTATTCAGCCCCGAAACAGAAAACAACCACGTGGTGGATATGGGCTAAGATGTTGTACTCAAAACTTTCAGGTAGTTCTATGGTCAATTTTGTTTGAAGTTTGTTGGGTTCATCTCAATAATGTGATTAAAACTTGAGTCTTTTTTTGTTTTTATTTATTTTTCACGAGTGTCTACTCATGAATAAACTCAATTCAGTTTATTTCATGTAATTCTTGTCCAGCTCTATCCCCGTCTATAACCCTCAGGCATGATTAAAAGTTAGGGGACCAAAGTGGACGTGTGACTAACGTCTCAGACTTTGTCTGCCCTAAGTTCCCCACGGTGCCGCCGACGCACATCCACCCAAAGTCGGAAGCTTTTGATTTAGGGTTCTTCAAAAGTCTACTCACCGAATAAGTTGGGAGGGCCCTTTAGATGGATTTTGTTATCTAGGTTTGATCGAACCTGGGTTCTCAATTGAGCAACAGTCCAACAGTCCCTGAGGCAGAAAAAGGCCAGAAAGCTAGGGAGGGGGATATCCATGGCGGAAGGGGCTCGAAGAGTTATGGGAGCACATGAAGAAGACATATTGAAGAACAATGAGACAGAGACAGAATCAGAATCGGGAATCGAAAAGTGCATGAATCCCTGGGAGCAGCACTCTGCTGTGATCAGCATTCCTCGCTTTGACTACAGCGCTCCCGCTTATCTTCTCCAAGCATTCCCATTGTGGCTTTCTTATCACCTGTGTCATCAGTTAGTTCTTCTTCAGGCCCTTTTTAACTATTGTCCACTTGAATATTTTAACTAAATCAATTTATGCAAGGCAACTTGTTTTCTTCAATTTTTTTTTTGCTGAGCCTGGCAGTTTGGGATATCTGCTCTTTTTTCTGCATGAGTTAAAATTGCACTTACTCAAAATTTATATCTTCAAATTTTTTGTTCTCGCAATGTATTTCCAAGACTACAAGATATACCTCTTTTGCGGATTATCTTATGTATGAAGCATTGGCCGATTCCATCGTAATTCAAGTCAATATCATAATTATAATGCATATTCTTTTGTCAATGATCATTGGTTCTACTAGCTCTTCCTCCTTCTCTTTAAGATATATCATGGGTTCGAGACCCATAGGCTGCTTGTGTGTTTGTAAGAGTGGGACTTGGAAGTGATCCTTATTGATTACTAGCTAGTGTGGAGTTTCAAATTTACACCAGTACTATATTAAAGCTGAGTATTTAAAACTTATATATTCTTTTTCAGAGCGGGAGAAAAGTGCAACAAAAGAAGCAATTTCTATCCTCGAAAAGGTTCTTCTCAACATTTTCCTGCCCTACATGTTTACTTTATATAAGTGTAATTTGATAAGTTTTAGGCATTTTTGGCTATCATTATGAGGATTATCATATTTTAAAACCCCAAAAATTAGGAGATGTAGTTTACAAAACAATCTCTTCATTGCCCTGGTTTGTGGTCCTTCATGTTGGTCACATGTGTAACAGAAAGATTGATGTTCTCCTTTATTTTCATTTGAAATTCAAAACCCCGTTACTATATGACTTTTGTACCTAATATTGCTTGTTTGATCATGTATTTCTTGTTTTTTAATAATGGATGCAGTATATAGCACGTAATCGATCCTTATTTCATATGCTTATTTTTTACTCTGTTCTGGATTTAATATTCCAAATTTGATTCGCAACATAAACTCGTTATGTAAAGCTCTTTCTGTTAATGGTTGGGAAAGGAATTTTGCAGAAACATTAAAAGAAGGGTAATAATCTCTGTGTGTGGCTATGTGTTTGTGTTGTGTTTCTCTCTATCTATAGACAATTTGTATAGCAACTATTTATGATAGATTAGAAATCTTTCCTAAGCCTGTTATTGTTAAGGTCCAAAATCATGGTTCTAGAGTTCAGACTGTAGCTGAAAGGCCTTGAACTTTAAATTTAATTTGGGGTTAGTTTTTTAAGAAAGTTTAAGGCTTTAAAGGTCAAAAGTGGTAACTTCAGGAAGTTGGTTGTTGCAATGTCCAATATCAAAAAAGATTAATTTTGAAGTTTGATGTGATTGATTTCTTGAGAATCAAGGAGTGTGGAGCACTTAAAATATTTTATTGTTTAAATGCTACAAAGAAGGAATGTTGCTTTATGGTCACGGTGAGGGAGGAAAGGAGGTAAATTTGGGATCTTATTTATTCAAGTAAAAGACGCCAAATTTTCAGTCATTACCTATTAAAAATAGGTGAAAAAAAGATAAAAGAATAGGCCATCATAAACTATAGTACTCAAATTCACAATAATAAAAATCTTAGTCTAGTTCTTTACAATAAAAAATGGATTTGAACTTTGAATTGTTGCTTCCTTATTCAATTGGAAATAGGTTTGGGTATTCTTTTTCTTCTTATGGGACAACAACAACTTTCTAATTGAAAGCTTTGGCTACTAAAACTTACATTAAGATGAAATGAAAGGTCTGGTGGTTTACTAGATTCAAGTGTACCTAATTTTTACACCCACATATACAATTTTTTTTTTTTGTTTAATAATGAGAATTTATTTGTTGATAGTATTTTTCTTTTTCTTTTGAGAAGTTAGAAAAATAGACTATATTAATAGAGAGAATACCCAAGTTTCAATAGCAAGTAGTTATCCATTGTTTGAGTTAAAGGCCAAGTGTTTTCTCTACCCAGTTGGCCATTTAATTATTCAGTTAAATTTTCCTGCAGTTTTCCGGGCCCATCGTTGCTGGTGGTCATGGTACTTTGGCCAAAAATGAGAACAAAATCGGTACTAAGAGAAGAAAGATTTGCACAGAAGATATAGATGGGGAAAATTTGGAAGGCAGGGAGAGAAATGCTGCTACCAATTATTTGAAAGATGAAAGTGAGTTTCTTTATCAACATTTTTCTTGGGAGGGCTTTTTGTAGTGAAATCTAAGGTTTGCTGAATGTCTTGTATATGATGGTGGCACCTTAACTTCCAGAAGATATTTTTTTGCATGTAGTGAAGCCAGACACAGGCATAGACAGGGCTCCTGGTCTCTCATTAGTTAAGCTGACAAGGAGTGGTTTGCTTCTCTTTACCTTTCCCAGAACTAAATCTCCTGACACTGTTGCTATTGTGTCAAACATCATTCAGTCTCTCCAATCAGGGAGTTCAAGTTCACTAATGTAAGTTTTGAACGAACCACATGTTATTTATTGGAAACTTGGAATTATTAATTGATATCTGTTTTAAAGATTATAAGCACAATGTAGCAGGTAATGTCTAATTAACCACACTTTTAATTCTCATACTTAAACTACAATGAGAAACTAGAGCTCCAGCACAATGCATGACTATGGGTTTCATTGCTTTATCACTCCTCGTCTAGAAGGTCAAAGTCAAATTTAAACAAAGAAAGGGAAAAAGAAAAAGTAAAAGCGCAACAGAAGGTAACCATAAAGAAGGATTAAGGGAAAGGAAACAAGCTACCTGATCTCTAAATCTGTATGGTTTTCAATGCATCCATCCTATACAACTCTGTTTATTTGGAAAATTTCTTGATGTTTTGATAACCCGCTATATATTCTTGTAATACTTTCAACCTGAACATGGTTGCAGTAGGGCCACAGTTACTCCCTTCCGTTAGTTTAAAAGATTGTGATCTATATTTCAAACTGCTTTCTATTTTCATTTAACAAATGCGATTTTAGTAATGCACTTTGCATTTAACGAGCAATGAGAAAGTGTCATGTATTTACTTTTTCTTAACTAGCAATGAGAAAGTGTCATGTATTTACTTTTTCTAAATAGAGATGATAGAGAAGATTGATATTTGAATTTACCAGAAAGGAAAATCACATGAAAAAGTGATAAATGAAGACTGAAGATCTAGAGGTTGCTTGGTCATCTCTTAAAATTTTCCCATTAGATTTTCTTCTCCTATGTAACCTGGGCATTAAATTAGTTCATGGTAAATCTTTGATTCTTTGTTATAGGAAGTGTTTGAGGCTAGTACGGCTAGTGCTTCTGGTAGACTAGGGATGTATGATTCACTCTAAATTAGTCCAACCTACTTGGATTATGCTGATATTTACACGTACCTACCCTCTATTTCTAAAACCTACACAAACTGTCCCCTTAAATTTAAAAACAAACTACAACTTAACCCAAACTCAAAGAAATTGTGAAAAGAAATTCTTAAAATATCCTTATTGTCTTATTATGAAGTGATACAGACTAATTTAATATTGTATGACATTATTAAACTTAAAATAAAATCAAAAAATAAAAATTGAATTAATAATCATTTCTAAAATTATGATAAAACTAATTTTTTTTTAAAAATTATGAAAAACAATATTTGCAAATTAGTACAAGTTTTTAAAGAATATGAGGTTGCTCTAGCCAAATCTAATTTTTTGTTCTCAAATTTTTAGTTGTATTATTATTATTTTAAGAATGTTTATTTATTTTATTTTATTTTATTTTTATATGTCACTCTAAGTTGAAATAATATGTAGTTATTAATTTAATTGAATAGTTTTAAAATTATTATTGTTTTATAATAACTATAGATTAAAGGTATTTTAACTTAATTTTAAAGTTTAGAGGAGGTTAGTATATGTTTTTAAAATAGAGTGGAGCTCTGTGTAATATCGGTATAATACAATAGAGGTTAAAGTAATTTACTCAAAGATTAAAACGAAATTGAAAAGAGATTAATCTCGCAAGGTCACAGGGTTCACTTTGAAAAGGTCTTCCACTCAATTGAAAGAAGAATGAGTGGGTCCTAGCAAAGAGATGTTGGCATGGACATAGTTGTCAAGCCTAATCAAGGTGTTCTTCCTGATAGTTCAGATCATTTAGGATTTTTAGTTTCTTTATTTTATTTAGTCATACTTTGCTTAAAGGGTAAGAAAAGAATTCTAGTGATGAATGACAAATATGTTCATTTGCTTCTTCCTTTTTTTCTTCTTTTTTGGTCTTCCATTTTGTCATTAGATAAATTGTTTTCCATGCGAATTTGTGTCAGCTTTGAAGATAGTTACCCAGGATTTGTAATTGCAGTTGCAAAGCTGATTGATACTGGAGATCAAATAGGATGCACTGAGTGAATAAGTTAATACTGCATGTTTTTCCATGCTAATTTGTGTCATTTCAATTGCACTACGACTACATGAGAACTGTTGTTTCATTACCTTAGTTTGATGACGTTGGATAAAATGGCTTTCTTTTTCTATCTTTTTTCTTTGTCTTCTAATTTTCTTCTTTTCCTCCTGCAGTTGGTGTCATCGCGTTTTTCCTATCCAAGCTACCTGTTGTTTGAACGAGAAGGAACTGTGGACAGTAGTGTCAAACCTTGTTCAAAAATTTGTAAATGATAAGAAGAACCAACTAGGACGACCTGTAAAGGTACAAATTTACCCTGTTTGGATTGCAAGTATTCACATATAAAGCATGCCAGTATACTAGGCTTGCATGAAACTTGGACATGTCTGCAGTTTGAGCTATGATGCATGTTTTTTGTGACAAGGAATAAAATCTTTAATTGAGGTTGTAGTTTGCAGTTGGGTACAACAGACGAGGAATTGAAGATACAGAGTTGAAGATTCGAAAAGATAATTCAGAAGGGGCCAGTTCATTGCCTTTGTTGGACCGTAACAAATGCTTTGGCATTGTGGCTGCTGCAGTCAAGGATGCTGTAGAAGATTCAGTGGTGGACCTCAAATCTCCGGAGGTAATAATGGGAAATTCTACTTCAAACATTTGACTTCTGTGAAATTGTTACGTTTATGCATGTTGAGTATCATGCCCAATCTTGCAGCTTTCTGTCCTCGTTGAGTTACTGCCGGTTTCTGGAATACCCAAGGAGTCCTTAGTGGTCGCAGTGTCTGTCCTCCCCGGAAACCTTGTTAGTACAAAGCCTCGACTCTGCATTAAGGCCCTAGTATCCAATACCAAGGAAGGGACTGGGCTCCCATGAAAAGGAGATTATTCGTAGTATTTTTCAGTAACAGCTCCGGAGTGGATGCTGCTGCTTTCTTGAATTTAGGCATGGCTGAAACACCCTAGATCTCAACATTTGGTGAGGCAGATGATAAAGTGTTGTCAGTAAATAAAATTCTGTCCGACCATCAGAATTGAATACAACTGATTTTCCTTGTATCTTTTCTTTCATTTTCCTCTTTTTGCAACTGCCTCTAGCCTCTTTTGACTGTTTTTCTTTTATTCTTCAACAATTATTTATTGATTTCTCAATCATTTAGAAACATGATTAGCTCTCATAGTCGGTCCTATGGCTCATTCACACAATAGGTTCCATGTAGATAATAATTCTTACACTAATTGAAGCAGCTAAGTTATAAGCCCCTTTTCACAAGAAAATAAACATGGCCATGAATCAATAAAATGTTATAAACTTTGTCCAGAATCCTTTTACTTGATCTCACGTTTTTTTCCAGCTTCTGTGAATTTAGCCTATATGCAATATGCATTTCATCGCGCTAAGGCTCATTGGCTATGCATTAAGCCTTTCTAATATCACCATATATAATCAGTTCAACTCCCAGGGACAAAGTAGAACCTAAACAGGGCCTTGAACATTACAAAATCATCAAAATGCCCGACCGGTGTAAATGATAAACCAAAATATTTTATTCTTGATAAATCACCCAATATATATATTTTTTCGAACACTTGATTTAATAATTTAAGTTGAAGATTTAATTAATTTTTATTTCATTGTTTAGAAGGTTTAATTTATTCACTTGTGGTCGGGCCATCCTATTTTGTTTTAGTTTTTGGCTACTGTACTTCTTGAAAATTGTTCAAAATGCCTTCCACTGCAGAAGTTGAATTTTAAAATTTTATAGATTATTTTTTTTAGAGTTTTTGATCTTTTCTAAAGAAAACTCTTCTATTTGCATATTTTTTTAATAACATTTCCTAGTTTTGTAACTTGTTCAGAATTAGGGACTTCTTGAAATATAAAATGAAATTCTAATCTTTCATCAAAATATTCTTTCTCACTTTCTCTTTCATATAAAATTAATTCATTATCAGAGATTTTTTCTCCAGTACCAAATTTCTAATTCATTTTTTTAAAGATTTTACCATTTTCTTTCCACTTTTTCCTGTCCTAGGACATTGTGGTGCATATTTACCTTCATTATATATATAACCATTTTTAGTTTTTTAATATCACACAATTTTATTTTTGTCAAGATATAGTTTATATATGACTTACATTATATAGATCCATATAACCACAAAATTCTTTTTTAATAATCACTACAAACTTTTATAATATTTTATTTAAAGAGTTAAAATTAGCAAGTAATTTTTTTTTTTTTTGAGCAATTTTTTTTATAGAACTTTCCCATTTTCTAAGAAATTGCAAAGTATCTGTTTGCAATGTACGTGCTATAATGTCTAAAAAAATTTCTCTAGACCAAATACTTTTATATGTACTTATAACAATGGACAATGATTGTGCCCATTTATAAATAGTTTATTCATAGTCTTTTATTTGGATGTTTGTTAAATCTAAATATGTTCCATTTATTGATACATTTTATTTATTTAAATCGCCATTTCTAGTGATTGTTTGTATTAGTGTAGTCATAGGAGTTTCCATATTTGAAGTAGAGCTTATAGATTTTTCTATCCTCTTATTCTGTAGTTGGTTTTATTTCATCTATCTCTTGCTGAGAATAGACCTTAGTTTTTGGATCTAGATCTAAATTTAAGGGATTTGGTTCTTCAATTTTTGTTTTTCCTTTTCTTTCGTACTTTTGTAAAAAATATTTTTTCATCTTCAGAGGATTCTGAACTTTCATCACTTAATGTGATTATATTTTTAGATATTGATAATTCTGGACTAGAATCGCTTCTTCATCAGATATGTTAACAATATCTCATAATTATTTTTCTTTATAAATGTTCATTTTCAACAACTAAATTTTGCATCATTCTTATTAGTTTATTTCTTTCTGTTATATCAGATTTTTTAATATAACGACTTTTTCAATGTTCTATTATTTCTTTTATTAGTTTTTGTTTGGCTTAACTATTTCTCTTAAAGTACATATTTCAATTCTATAATATAGTCAAGGTACTTCATGATCTTGTTGAACATGTAAATTTTTTATATTATCTATTTTTTTTTCTTTTTCTAATTAATTTTTTGAAAATTAAAAACTGTTAAATTTACTAAAGGGTTTATAACTCTATTTATACTACTAATAGTTTTTATGATGTAATATCAATATGAAGATTATGATCATAAGTTTTTTCTTTTTGATCTTCTATTACACACCTAACACGCTATATTATGGATTATTTATAGTTCTTAAGACCTCTTAGTGATTTTGGATTTACTTCAACTTAAGGATAAATTAACGTCTATTTTTGATTAAGACCCAAGTAGATGTTACTAAGCACCAAGCATATAAGATTTCAAACAACCAAAAATAAAGGACATACAATAACAATAGAAGTTGACATAGAAAAATTTACAGAAAATAACTTACAACTTTATTACAAAGAGTTATTGGTACAAACTACTGGTAGATACTAGTCTCGTAGCTAGGCTCTGATACCAATATAGAGAAAGAAAGTGGAAGTGTTTATAATGAAGAGAATACAAAGATAGCAAGAGAAAGAGTCTGTTTTTTTGATGACCTTCACCTTTTTAAATGGAGAAAACAAGTTAAAATTATAATCTCAAAAGATAAGAGAAAATCTTAATTAATCACTCTCATGTTTGTAAAGTGAATTTTCTTATATGAAGATAAGATTCTTCATCGTCTTTCATCTGAGCTGGTTGACAGAAAAAGTAGAATGTTAGGGTTTCATTGTGTTGGCCAGGTTGTGTTCTGTAACACTGTCTAATGAGTAGGCCCCATTATTTCTATTGTCTTCTTCTGCCATTCTGTCAACTAACTCTTGTTTCATAATTACATAAATAATCAAATTTTCTAGTCCTTCTACTAACAAAAATTTAATTTTTTCAAATATCTGATTAGAAAGATCTATTTATTTTTTAGATCTTTTATAATTAATAAGAAATCTTGTTATAAAAATTCTTTTTTATCAATTATAGAAAAATAATCTTCCCTCTCAACAAAATTTACTCTTCTAACCAATTATTGAAAACTCCTAATATAATACTACTCTCCTGTTATTGTCTTTTTAGCGATAAGTGTTTCATTAGTATTGGATAGATCAAAATCATGATCAGCTATTTTAGTTAGAGTCTATAATTGATATGGATGATATAATTTGTCTTTTTGAAAATATCCCATTATGCTGGTAATATTGAGTGTATACATATGATTTGTATCTTCTTCTATAATTATATAAAGAATCATAGTTTTAAGAAAGGAGCACAATCATAATATTTTATCAAATTTTTGTTTTTCAAGGATTATATTTTTTACAAATCTCATTTCAATACTTTTTATGTCCAAAGTTTCAAAGGATGCACAAAAGGTTAACTTTGAAATATGAATTATATCTCAATATTCAGTAGTGATAACAAGAAAATTATTCCAATTTATCTTGGAGTTTGAAATAATGAGCATTGTCTTTGCTACTTGTAATTTTAAAAGATAATTCTGTTGGGAGAATCATATTAGCTTTTTCATATAGGCTCATTCTCTTGACTTTCTAAAAAACTGGATTATCGTCTTGTTGACTACCCAATAATTCTGATAATTCAAGAATAATGTTAATATGATCAAAATTAACTTATTTAGCCCACTGAACTTCTTTTAGTACTTTTTTAGTCAGTACTTTAAAATTTTTTAAAATATTAGCTTGATTAGTCAATTCTTCTAACATTTTTCTCAGATATTTCTAAAAAGTTTTATTTTATTTATTTTATTTTATTTTATTTTATATTTTATAAGGATATGGGATTTTCAGACATCATTTAAATATTTATAAATATTTTCTAGTAATATTGGATTGTAAAAATCTAAAATTTGTTTAGTTTCTTTTTTTTTTCTTCAGTAATAAATTTTTCAGCATTTTGCACTATTTGTGCGCATGACTTAGGCTGACTCATTAGATTTTGAACATATTAAATATAATGATGATGATAATAGGTGATAGGTTAAGGTGATTGATAGTATAATGGTCTATTATACCTGGATTACGGAAATGAATTGGAATATGCTGGATGCATAGGCCTAAGAAAGGGATATCCAAAATCGTTTAAGGATTGTCCTTGTTTAGGATTACCATTTGATTTTGGTTTTACTGTATACCAATCTTCTAAAGCTTCTGTTAAAAGTTTTTTATCTTTATCCTTTTGTGACTAGTTTATGTCTGCTTAAAAAATCTGTAATAAATTTTTTATTACTTTTAATATATTCTATATCAAAAAGATATTGACAGATAAAATTATACCATCTAATTTTTCTTTGATTTTCTTCTCCTTTTCTGGATTTAAAAAAATCTTTTATTGTCTGATTAGCTGTTCTAATAAGAAATTTATTTGGTGCTAGATAAATAAGAAATCTCTTTAGATCTTTTTTTATGGCTAAAAGTTATTTGTCATAAATAATATAATTAATTTTATTGGGCTTAAATTTTATTGAATTATATCCATAAATTTTTTTCTTCTTTATCTACAATAGCTTTTAAAACTGCTCCACAATGTTCATTGCTAGTATCAGTTTCTAATATTAATTTATCTCATTCTTTAGGAAAATAAATAGTAGGTAAATTTTTTATTTCACCTTTAATTTTCTTAATTAAATTTGAATTTTTTTATTGTATCAATTTCTTGATGAAATAATACTTTTATTTCGATCTGAATTATACCTATATGTATATATCTAATTTTAGGAAATTTTTTCTTAAGTCTCCTAATTTTTCTTAAGTTGAAAATGTTTAATTCGATTGTTCCATCTTCTGATGTTTTGGCTATTGTATTTCCTGAAAATTGTTCAAAATGTCTTGCACTCCAGAAGTTGAAGTTTGAAATTTTATAGACTTCTTCTTATGTAGGATTTTTAATATTTTCTAAAAAAGACTCTTTTATTTGCGTATGTTCTTTAATTACATCTCCTAATTTTTTAACTTATTGTTCAGAATTAGGGACTTCTTGAAACATAAAAGAAAATTCTAATTCTTCATCATAGCATTCTTCCTCACTTTCTATTTCATATAAAATTGATTCATTATTAGAGATTTATTCTCTATAACAAGTTTCTAATTCATTTTCTTTTAAGGTTTTTATCATTTTCGTTCCACTTTTTCCTGTCCTAGGACATTATGGCGCATAATAACCTTCTTCATTACATATATAACATTTACAACCTTTTTTAGGTTTTTAATTTTTCATATAAACTATTTTGGTTTTTATTTTTTATTACATCCAAATTCCCAATCATCTTTGAGAAGTTTAAAGCAATATTAGCTTCCTACTTGTTTTTTTAACTTGCTTAGTTGCTTTTGCAGTTAGACAATATTCTAGGACTTGTCTAATTGCATATCTAATTTTATTACCAAGGGTATCTTCCCCATTAGTTTTATCTAAAAAGAATTTATATGTGTTATTACATAATTCATCCCATTAGTAGCTTATGAAAATATTAATTAAGCCAAAATTCTGATACAACATCATCAAGTTTTCTCTATAATTTTAAAAGCCAAAATTCTTTACCTAATTTCTACTCTTTGCAACCTATATAAAGATTATATTTTTCTATAAAATTATATTTCTAGTCTTTATAGTTTATTCGTCCTCATATTTTAAAAAACATAATATAAAAACTATAGTCTAAAAAAATTTGGTGAGATTGCAGTGAATTGTTTGCTTGATGATTGTACTCGATGGAAATATCTGCATGAAATTGTTTTTTTGGATTTTAGGCCTGCATTGTTCTTGCTGGGGGTGGCTCTCAAATTAAATAATTCAGATTCAGATTTGAATTAAAATTTACATATTATTCAAATTTTAATTCAAATTCGAATAGTACATAATCTGATTTGATATTCGACGAATAATTCAAGTTCAAATTAATAATCAAAATAATATATGTTTTTAGTAAAAATATTATATAAAAAAATTACTTTTTATGATTTTTTTAAAACTAAAATACTATTAATATTCAAATATTCAAACTCAAATATTTGAAATTTTATTCAAATTTGAATGTTCGGAATTCAATTCAAAATCGAATCAAAATTAAATTCGAATTCAAGTTCAAATTGAATGTTTGAAATTAAGTTCGAATTTCACATTAAGTTTCTATAAGTATTTGAATTCGAGTATTAGAATTGAAATTTGAATTCAAATAATGCCCTATTTGAAGCTATTTGATTCGAATTCCAACCCTAGTTGTTGCATATGTTTTGATTAATTATGAGTTTACATTGCTGTTGTACATGGTAAAGAATGAAGAGAAAGATAAATTTGGTAAATAACAATGGGCTGAGAAAAGTGTTAATGTATAACCTGCCTTGGCCAATCACGTATGAACACGTGGGTTCCCACTCATAACCTAGGAACCAATTGGAGAAGGACATTTGCCAACAACATAGCTAATGAACTCAACCTTAAATACCCCCATTCCCCAATAGAAAAGGTATGAGAAATGCAACATTTTATATCTAAAGGAGAGCTATTTGACTACTTTACTATGCTTATTCTAACTTGACCATCTAAGTGATTTTAGGGAGGTCACCCCTGGACTTTACTCCAGTCCACTTTCAAGATCTCGAAATAGAATTGGAGATCGCCTAATAGATCACCACGCCACATCCTGAGCATAGACAAATCATGAATTAACACTGGCAATGTTTGTGGAAAACTATTTAATTTAGTTTGCTAACCCCCACCCTAAACACAATGTCACCTATTAAATGCCCAACACCTATCCCCAAAACCTTAGAGTAGAGAAAGGCCAGAGAAGCCAAGGGACATGTTCCAGAGCTCGGCCAATCCCTAGAAACCCAAAATCTAGACTCACCCATCACCTAATGCCAATACCTGACTCTTATGATCATCATAGACAGCCTATCTGCCCACGTAAATTTGACTCCCTAGTAGAGGGACCTATCCTAATCCTTGACCTATAGCCAAAGATATACAATGAACCCCTGGCCAAGAGGCAAATTCATTTTCAAAGAGACCAGGGAGAGAGTTCGAATTTGGATTGAAGACATAGCCTTTTGCCTATGAGAATGGATCACTAGTCCCTAAAGTCAGGAGGTGACGCCCCTTGCCTGAAAGGGTAGCCCATATAATTCATGAGAATATTCCATTGAACTACAATTTGTTAGTAATGTTATAGACTTCCCCATCCCTTCTTAAGTAAAGATTCCTACTCTAGAGCAATACCATGGAACCTCTGACCCAGATGACTTTGCAATTGGCTTCAAGTCACTGATGCTCCTTAAAGCATTCCTGACCTGATAATATGTAGACCTTTCACCTTTATTCTCAGGGGAATAACCTATTCTTTGTACGCTAAACTATCACCCTGTACCGTAAGTCACTTTGGGCAATTGGTCCTCTTATTCAAGAGACATTTCATAACTAATAGGCATTACAAGAAGGATGCTACTTATCTGTTACTGTAAGGCAAGGAAAGTAGGAAACTTAAAAACACTTCATAACCTTTTTCAACTTAGCATCCTTGGAAGTAGAAGACGCCAGCCCCCAATTGATAATGACGACAATTAAGGTCATGCTGAGAGAATTGTTATTCCGTTACAATTTGAGTAAAAGAACTCCCAAAAGCATGGAAGAATTAATATGTAGGCAGAATGTTGAGGAAGTAAAGTGGGCATTGGTTTGTAATCCTCATGTAAGTAGAAAGAGAGAGAAGATCCCTAGAATAAAGAAATGAAAGAAGAGACCATTAGACACTATAATGCGATAGGCGACCCCGAACACCCCTACCTCCCACATATAATGAGTATAATCCTCTTACTAAATCATGGAAATCAGTTCATTTGGTAGTCTGAGATAAGGGAATTATGAAGTGGCTCACGTCATCGGCAAAGGTCCCAGCCCCAAACACATACCAATCTAAATATTTGTCTTTTTTAAAAGCTCCCTGGTCATGACACAAAAGATTGCTAGATATTGAAAGAGAAAATTAAAAAACTGGTCTGCAAATGAAGTTTGTATAAGAAGAGTTCCAAACAAAAAATAGCAAAAGACATTATGGGTAAGGTCTCCCAAATCAAGGTCCAGAGAGGGGAGGACAGAAGACAATCAGCAAGGGATGAAGGAAAAATTGTGGGTGTAATACACACGTTCATGGGAGGGTCATGGAAAATTTTGTATATTTGATTCTTGGTAGTTAATTGTTAGTTGAATTTGAATAACAAATTTAAGAACACAAAAGTAAAGCATTGTTGGGTAAATGGTTAAGGAGAAGGAAGGTCTTGGAACTTAGTTTGATGAATATTGGAAATTTAAAACTCACGCTCTTAAATGATTATAAACAAATAACTTAATACTTGGAAGGTGAGTAATGTGAAATTAAGGAAATTAGTGTTAATTTCTTGGTTTATGTATGTATAATATATTCATACATGAATCGGAATTAAATTTGTCTTTAAGGCATTTGTTGGAATGCCTGACAGTAACAGGTTTCCAAGAAATGTGTGAGACTAAGTATCTAAGTTTTAAGTAATTAAAGGAATATAACTATGAAGTTTATAACATAAGTAATATTTGAAAATATGACTTTTAGCTCAAGAATGTATTATTGAGCCAACGACACATGGATTCAAGAAGGAGCGACGAGTGAGATTCGTAGCATTGTGAGTGGTTAACTGCTATCCTTGGTTACTAGATTATTACTTGTAATTGTATGTGAATGAGTAAATATGTTATATGAAAAATAAGCATGTGCAGTATTTCATTGAGTTATTTGAATTATGCTTGATGGTTGAAATTGTTTGTGGTTGTTAAGAGCCAACAAAGTGAATTTTTCTCCGAAATGATTTTTACTTCTGAAATTGAAATCTGGGTGCACCTAGGATATTTTGATTTGATATTTTGATATGACATTTTCAAATTCTGATAAGTGTTTTAAAAGAATTAATTGTTCAGCCTTGGTGGAATGGATCGTGTACGGAGAGTAACCTGTTAGGTAGCACGTAAATACCTAGTGGGGGAGATATTTGTTGTATGGTGATAAGTTACTCAGTTGGCCCTTTGTATGATTTGTGTGCTTTGATTTCTTTGATTGTTTTGATTAGATTATATAGAGTACTACTTGAACTATGCTTGTTAAGTTTTATATCTTCCGTAATTGCATAAGTGTAACCTTTATTTGTGTTTAAATTCATCTTATGTGATATAAATTGACTTTTGTATAATATCCTTGTATTAAGTGATACTAGAACCTTTTGGATACGTTTTTCCACTCACGGGGTTAGTAGAACTTAGCCCACTTCTTGTTTATTTTTTTTTAGTAACAAGATTTCAGTATATTGCATCGCTGAGCTTGTGACCTGTCGACAAAGTAAGGCAAGGTATTTTTCAAGATCTCATACTTTAAGCTAAATGATGAAAATTTGCAGTCATAATTAGGGTATTGGGTTATTATAAATTGATTATAGAAAAGTCAATTTGTTACTGTTTATAATATTATTGAAGTAGAGCTCCTTGGTTATATTATCTCTGTTTTTACTTGGTTGAATGTAGCTAGGAACTATTTGTTTGTATTTTTAGGCATGTTCCACATTGCAGGAAACTTCTGCCAAAATTTTTAGTAAACTGTCGTGTATTTTCATAAATAAACACTTATAGTTAAAGTTATGTTTTCAAATTTAACTTTTATGCATTGGTTTAGTAAAGAGTTTCTTTGTTGAGAAGTCAGGGTTATGAAGGGTTGGTTACCCAATCCTCCTGCTAGTCATGCCTTTGAATTCCAACCCTAGTTGTTGCATATGTTTTGATTAATTTTGGGTTTACATTGCTGTTGTACATGGTAAAAATGGTGAGAATGCTGAATTTGGTAAAGAACAGTGGACTGAGGAGATTGTTAATGTATAACCTTCCTTGGCCAATCATGAATGAACAAGTGGATTCCCACTTATAAATGAGGGACCAATTGGAAAAGGACATTTGTCAACAACATAGCCAATGGACTCAACTATAAATATCCTCATTCTCCAATAGAAAAAGTATGAGAAAAGCAACATTTTATATATAAAGGTGAGCTATTTGACTACCTTATCGTGCTCATTCTAACTTGACTGTATGAGTGATTTTAGGGAGGTCACTCCTAAATTCTACTCCTAATCTACCTTTAAGATCATGGAATAGAATCAGAGATTGCCCAAATAGATCACCATGCCAAATCCTAAGCTTAGGACAAGTCATGAATTAACATTGGCAGTGTCCATGGACAACTATTTAATCTAGTTTGCTAACCCTCGCCCTAAACACAATGTCACCTATTGAATGCCCAACACCTAACCCCAAAACCTTAGAGTAAAGAAAGGCCAGATAAGCTAAGAGACATGCTTCAGAGCTCGACCAATCCCTTGAAACCCAAAATCTAAGCACACCTATCAACCAATGCTAGTACCTAACTTTCATGACCACTATAGACAGCTTATCTACTGATGTAAATTTGACTCCCCAATATAAGGCCCTATCTTAATCCCTGACTCGTAGCCCAAAAGATACAATGAAACCCTAACCAAAAGGTAAATTCATTTCGAATGAGACCAGGGAGAGGGTTTGAACTTAGATGGAAGACATAGCCTTTTGCTTGTGAGAAGGCCTCACCTAATCCTCGAAGTCAGGAGGCAACGCCCCTCGCCTAAGAGGGTAGCCCATATGATTCCTCATAATATTCCATTGAACCACTATTTGTCAGTAATGTTATGGACTTCCCCATCCCTTCTTAAGTAAAGATTCCCCTTCTAAAGTAATACCATAGAGCCTCTGACCTAGATGACTTTGTAATTGGCTTCAAGTCACTGATGCTTCTTCAAAAAATCCTGACTACATAATATGAATACCTTTTGCCTCCACCCTCAAAGGAATAACTTGTTCTTTGTTCGCTCAATTACCACCCTATACCTTAAGTCACTTTGGGTAACTGGTCTTCTTGTTCAAAAGACATTTCGTAACTAATAGGCCTTAAAAGAAGGAAATCACTTATCTGTTACTGTAAGGCAAGGAGAGGAGAAGACTTTAAAAACTTCATGACCCTTTTCAACTTATCATCATTGGAAGTAGAGCATGCCAGCCCCCGATCACGGCAATGAAGGTTGGGTTGAGAGAATCGTCATTCCGTTATAGTTTGCGTAAAAGAACTCCCAAAACCATGGAAGAATTAATGTGTAAGGTAGAATGCTAAGGAAGTAGAGAGGGCTTTGGCTTGTAATCCTCATGTAAGTAAATAGAGAGAGAGATACGTAGAATAGAGAAATGAAAGAAGAGACCATTAGAAATTGTAGTGCGATAGGCGACCCTGAACATCCCTACCTCCCACATATATGAGTACAATCTTCATACTAAATCACAAGAATCCATTCTCCTGGTAGTTTAAGATAAGAGAATTATAAAGTGGCCCACCCTATCAGTAAAGGCCACAGCCCCAGATATAGACTAATCTAAATATTGTCTTTTTCAAAAGGTTCCCAGTAATGACACAAAAGATTATTGAAAATTGAAGAGGAAATTAAAAAACTGATATGCAAAGGAATTTTGAGTGATTTTGTATAGGAAGAGTTCCAGACAGAAAACAGTAAGAGAGGTTACGGGTAGGGTCGCCTAAATCAAGGGCCACCCCAAGGCAAGAGAGGGGAGGACAGAAAACAATCAGCAAGGGATGAAGGAAAAATTGTAGTTGTAATACACATGATCATGGGAGGGTCATCGTTAAGGGGTTACAATCACTGTACCATCGTTCTTCATTGTCAAAAGTCCCTCAACATACAATGTCATACTTGGCTGACCATTTTTGAACTTAGCCCTGGCAATCCTGTTCAGTTGGAACGAGTACTTAAAGTTCCTCATTACCACTAGAGTGGGGACTGTTAGAAGGAGCTAACAGGTGGCCCGTAATGTTATTTGCCAGCCTAAAAGAGAAAAACATGGAAGTGCTAAACACGATTGATCTTAAGGATATAAGACTGGAATGAGGGGGCTTAAAAATAAAAATAAAAAAGGATCTAGAGGGTAAGGTGGAGCCTATATGTTGTTGCCAATTTTAATCAAGCAAGTGCATGTTTTGTTAACAAGTAATATAAAGTAAAGTGAAGTGTTGATCCCACAAGAAATTATAATTAATATTTAGCTAAGAACTAAAATTAACACACTCCTAATTTTTATCCTAACAACCAAATTAAAGATTCAAATTCTAATAATTAACTAAACCTAACTAATGACAAATTAAACTAAAGAATTCAATGGATAAGGGCCTAGAATTACAATTTCTCTCAACACTTCACTTGAATTATTAGCCTAGTATTCTAATTCAATTATTAGCATATTCCTATGTCTTATAATAATATTTCCTTAGTGAACTCATTATTCCTATGTGAATTGTACTAAGACAAACTCATTAAGATTAGACTTAAATTGGCAACACAAGACATATAGGTATATTCCTATCTTAAATACAAATTAAATTCAACAATCATGTATTTGAATTCAATCAAATGCTATATCAATCAAGGATAAACCTAGATTCCTTTTTCCAAGCTCTTTTAGGTTATGACATCAATCTAATTGGGAGCTAATTAACTAGAAGCATTAAGCATAGAAAGAAAGAAATAATTCAATTACTAAATCCTAAGAAATCAATAAATAATAAAAACCATCAAGCTACATGTGGAATTCTATTATACTCTTAGAGAATAAATTAGTTCAAGCTACCTTTAGACATAAATGCAAATAAAATCATCATCAAAACAAATACAAGAAAAACTAAAAGAGATAGAGGAATATAAGAAAACTAGAACATTGTGAATCTTCGATCAATTCTCATCAAAGCTCCTTTTGACTTCTTGTACCCTTGTTGGCTTTCTTTATCTCTAGAGAAAACTTAATTTAATTGTCTCTTTTAAATCCCCAAGTCATTCACCTCTTTTTAGAAGACTTGTCCTCCTAGTTTACCAATTAGGATTCTGCTTCTATCGGAAGGACACCACGGCTCCATCACCCTCAGTGTTGTGGCACTGAGCTCTCTGTATTGCCAATGAACACATGATCACTTTATAGCACATTAGCTTCCCCTTCATAGGGGTGCAGCACTACCTTTAAATTCATCCTTTGGAATAGACTAGGACACTACTTCAACAAAGGTTGGTCTATTTAGCTGTTTTGCATGAATTATTCTCCAATTTGACTTCCAAAGGGTCTCTTTTATGCGTTAAACCTTCAACATACACAAACTAAGTTATTATAGATTAGACCACTTAAATCCTGGCCAAAATAAAGTAGGATTAGACATCCTAATACAATAAGCTCTCAACAACGAATTTAACTAAAAACTAAACAAAAACCAACTAGAACTCTAGAACATAGCTAATAATATTAATAAAAAAGATATGTAATAACTTTATTTTACCGAGTTATCATATGTCTATTTGATCATAGTTCATAAAGGACTATTATGGTTGGTACAAAGATTGACAAAGTGGACCAAGCTGCTATATTGCAATTTCTGATAAAAAACAGGAGCCATTTTTACTTAGTTGGCAAAAGATATGTCAGGCATCAATTCATCGGTGGCTTGTCACAAGCTGAGCTTTGATCCTAGTTTCAGGCTAGTCCACCAAAAGAAAAGGAGATTCGCTAAAGAACGCTAAGTGGCAGTAAATTGGGAGGTAGGCAAACTTCTAAAGGAATGATTTATAAGGGAGGTCGAATATCCATAATGGCTTGCAATGTGGTAATGGTCAATAAGAAGAGCGAGAAATGGAGGATGTCCATGGACTCCATAGACCTTAACAAAGCATATCCAAAATATAGTTTTCCCTTCCTTGAATTAACAGCATGATAGATAAGTCAGCTAGCAACAAACTCCTCAACTTTATGGATAAGTACTTAGGTTACAATCAGATATTGATGAAAGAAGATGACTAAGAGAAGACTTTCTTTATAACTGATCAAGGAATATAGAGGCTCGTTGCCAAAATATTCAGGGAACAACAGGAAAGGAATGTGGATGACATGTTCATGAAGAGCACCAACCTGGGAAAGCATGTTGTCGATTTTGAGGAGATGTTTATAGTATTGAACAAATACCAAATGAAGTTGAACCCCACCAATTGTACTTTTGGAGTGCCTAGTGGAAAAGTTTTGGGCTTTATAATTACAGAAAGAGGCATTAAAGCCAATCTGAGAAAAATAGGGTGTCCTTAACATGAGAAGTCCTAAAATGGTGAATGAGGTGTAGATATTGACTGGGCCTGTGGCCGCTTGTCACACCTTATGTCTTACATTTACACTTATATAGTCTAGATTGATTTACTTAAGATATAGTTTAACTTTCTAAACTTGGTATAATTGAGAGTGTTCTTATAAATCTAACAAATCAACATCTTAGTATTATAAGTGCATAAGAATTACCTAGTAAATGTTTTTAACTCTATCAATTTGAGTTATAAAAGGTTAATCTAGAAATCTTGTTGAGTAAGTGTTAAGTGAGCATTGTATCACTAGTAAGGGTTTAATCTTATAAAAGGATTGTGTGCACCTATTTTATTATGTGGCTACTAATTTTATACTTGATATAAATGAAGACTTTAAGTCTACTTCATTGGATATTGTTTAGAAGAAGATCATATAATTCCTTGTCCTAACTATATAGATTGTAATTCAATACTTTTACTAAATTTACCTTTGCTACATATAGTCATTACAAGTTAATTGTGACTTATATCATAACAAATTTTATTGTAGTATTACCATCTAATTTAGCTCTTACTGATTACATTGATTCTGTTGTATAACTCCATTAAACCTGTACATCATGGTCTCTATAACTAAGTTGTTAATTCTGACTACATAAAAGGATAAAATTAATTGAGACTTACAATATAATAAAAGTGTAATCTATTAACCAAAAGAGGTCTCCGCCCCTACATCACTTCATTGACATGTACATAGTGATAGGTATTTATAAGGATTTTACCAATAGAATCTCTACATTGAATTGCTAGAGAATTCTCGTAAAACTAAAAGTCTAGACAGAATTACATGAGTTATTCTATATGTTCCTTTTTTCCTACATCAACCAGGCAATAGCTAGTTAGATTGATTTACATAGTTACACTTAGAGTATTACTTCATATTTATAATACAAAATAGTAAACTAATAGTAGCTTGATTATTCTTCCATTGGGTCCAAAGTTTCCTCTTCCTCATAACCTTCCCCCTAAACTTTCTAGTACTCATTAACACATACACAATCTGGATAATGCACCACATAACATACATAGTAGGCATAGTATTACAAAACAACTAGAGCCACCACTTCCACCCTTAACCAGAAAAGAAATCAATATGTAAGGATCAATTTATTGAAACATGAGACAAAAATTTCAACATACACCATACATTAATTTTTATTTAAACAACATGAAAGATGGTTTTTGCAATTGACAGAAATGCAATAAAATCATTCTTTGTATGCAAGCACACTAGCATGTTCTTTGAATTTATAGATGCAAACATTCCAATCCAAAACTTTTTAATTATGTACTCATATCATCAGTTCCCATTAGGATTAATCTCTTTTAATTACTGGATCCAAACAATAGGGTGTTTAGACACAATAAAGGCCTTGGCACTTCTAGGACATGGGCCAGCACTCACAATTTACATGATTAGCGTACTAAAATCATGTTACACATATTTCCAATCAACTTCACTTTCAGCAATTCTTGGATTCATGTTATGATTTTAGGAAGAATTTTAGTAATGAAAATAGAAAAAAATTTCTAGTATACATAACACAAAATTTTATGGAAATACATAGTATATACCTTGCTCCTAGCAACTAACAATAAAGTATATTATGCTTTAAGCATAAAGTTCATTGTTTCTCCCTCAATCCTCTTTGTACTCCTTTCTAAAAGCTCCTCTATAGCTTCAATTTCTATCCAGCTAACTACATAATTCCTTTTTCCCAAAGTTGCCAAGCAATTCTTTGTGAAGCAAGCAATCGAGTCTCTTAAGTCTGCTAAATTAATTGGTCCAATTGGTTTGGCAATTACGGCTCAATAAGCCTTGCATGCAAGTCAGTCCTTTCTTTGGGTTTTCCTTTCCTTTCTCTTGGTTATGTTTGCAGAATTATCAAGTGAATGGGGATTGAAGACAACCTAAGTGAAGGTTATAATGGTGGAGAATAAAATGACTCCTAAACTCTTCCACCATTGCATATATATTAATATAATATTTAGTGTATTATTATACACATATAGCTTAATTTCCAAACAAGTTTATCTCCACTTAGTTATCCTTTTACCTAGATATTACAACTTCTTGCCAAACATTACTCCACCACTAAACATATAAAATATATTACCTTATTACCTACTTGCACATATTTACATGTATATGTATTATCATAAATCTTCTAAAATTTTATTTCCATTAACATCTTCTAATATATTACCAATGTATTCTTGAATGTTTCAAGTCTGTTAGCCTTTAATTAGTTGACAACTCTAGAATAATAAAGTTATTTCATTATGATTCTAATTCATATTTAATGTTAATCCTTATATTTTAAGTTACAATATTAATCAAATATAGTATTAGAGTTGTTTTAGGTTGTTTTTAGGAGTTTTGTAGAGCTTTTATCTTGATTAGAAGTAGTTCTCTAAATTTTGGTATTTAATTTGTTTTGGGTGTCTTTGCAATGTCCTAGTTCAAATTAGAGAAGGAAAGTAACTCAACTGACATTATAGCGTTAAATAATATGAAGCCTCAGTGCCCCAAAAGGAAGAATTTTATGAAAAGTTAGAAAGGACTCAGTCGCAGGTGCCACTAATATCAAGCCACAACGCTGATACAAAGAGAGAAAAATTAAATAAGTCAGGGAAGCTGGAAGCCGCAGCACTTGAAGAATGAAGCCATAACGTAATGAGAAGGAAGTCGCAGTGCCTAAGTAAAGATGACTTTCGTAAACCAAGCAAAGGATTGGAGCCATAATGCCCATGAATGTGAAGCCGCAGCGGGGGATAAGACAAGTCTAATTGAAACTAAATAGACCTTGCTATGCTGTAGCGCCATAGATGCTTGCGCCGCAAGACTTGTACCAATTCATAAGACTTCTATTTTAATTCAAATAGGAGGAAAAAAAGGCTTATAAATAGAGAAGCAAGGCTGAGGTTAAGAGATGCACCAGAGCTCGTGATAGAGAGTGCTAAGAAGCTGAAAGAGACCCAAAAAGTGACAACTTCTAGTTTCTATTTCATTTTCTTGTTATTTTCTATTTACTTGTAATGGCTTTGTCTTTAGTTTTTATGCTTTTTGTAGTTATTGTGGAATAGTCGTATTCTAGGGATAACGATTGAACTTACATATAGCCGATGTGGTTTTAGTTTTAATTCAATGCATACTTTAGTTTTAGTATTTATATTGCCTTGTTCTTAATGCTTCTAATTACTTGATCACTAGTTAGATTGATTAGGGATTTTGAATTTAACTTGGAAGAGTCAGTTTTGGGATTAGCCTTAGGTGATATAACTTATTTTTGGATTGTTCATATGATTTGGATGATTTGATTTGTTTAAGAGATAGTGATATACTCTTTTACCATAAGTAACCTAGGAGATTAGGTCTTAACAAGTTTGTTTTAGAATAATTCTCATAAGAATATAGAGAATTAGACTAAAGGGAATATGCAATTGCTAAGCATAGGAGTATGCTAGTTATTGATTAAGAAATATGGGTTAATATTAACTAATGCATCAATTAATTTGAATTAAAGTTATTAAGCTGTGGTGTGAGGGATATCTTGAACCTAGACTTTGTTGTAATATTTTTAATCAAATTTATCTTTGAATTTACATTGGCTTGATTAGAATTAAGCTACACCATAGTGGTAATTAGCAATAAAAATAATTATTTATCGTGAGAATGATCTCTACTTGTTACTATATTATTTAAGGAGGATATGTGTACTTGCATTTGTATAAAATATCCTATCAACTTTTTGGCGCTGCTACCTATGAGTAATTTATTTTATTTTATTAATATCATTATAAGCTTACTTAATTGGCTTTTAGGTACTATTGACATTGCATGCAAAACATTAGAGATTTGGAACTATTATCACACGATCCTGAGATCGAACGAACGCTCAAAAAGTTGAGAAAGAACCAAATCCTAAAACAATCTTGTGTAATGGTTGACAATCAAGAAACTCATGAAAACAAGGCTTTGAGGGATTATGTTGTCCCTCTTGTGCAAGGCCTCCATTCTTACTAGATGATTTAGTAATTTGCTCAGTTTGGGGGATTACCAAGTGAAGACCCTCATATCTATTTAGTCTTTTTCCTAGAACTGTACGATACATTCAAGTACAATAGCATCTCTAATGATACAATCCTCCTTAAGCTTTTTCCTTTCTCACTCCGAGATAAGGCAAAAAGTTGGATGTATTCATTACCTTAACATTCCATCACCACTTGGTCAGACATGACACAAAATTTCTGGTCAAATTCTTTCCTCTTGCCAAAACCACCAAGCTAAGGAATGAAATCACATCATTCCTTCAACAAGATCAAGAGCCTCTCTATGAGGCATAGGAGAGATATAAAGACTTAATGAGAAAGTGCCCATATCATGACATACTTAAGTGGCTACAAGTGCATACCTTTTATAATAGTTTAGGAAACCAAACTAGAACAACTATTGACATGGTAAGTAACCGTGCTCAAGAGATGTTCTTGGAAGAACCATCCAAGTGACCCTCTTGAAGGTTCAATAATTTCATATTCTACAAGAGAAGATGATGATTTTAAAGAGTGTATGAAATTATTGGATGCATCACCACATGCTAAAACCAAATCCAATATTTGAAAATCTAGATTAACAATTATTCACTCTATCTGAATCAAGGCCATCAATTGAAGAAGCTTCTACCTTGGAGCTGAAACCATTACCTAATCATTTAAGGTATGCTTTTCTTGGTCCTTCATCTACTTTGCCTATTATTATTTATGCTTCTCTTAGTAATATATAGGAAGACAAACTCTTTCGTGTATTAAGAGACCACATAAGAGCATTGGGGTGGGCAATTACTAACATTAATGGTATAAGCCCTTCCATTTGCATGCACAAAATCCTCATGGAGGATAACCATAAACAAGCAATTGAGCATCAAATAAGGCTTAGTCCTAAAATGAAAGAGGCGGTGAAAAAGGAAATAATCAAGTGGTTAGATGCTGGAATTATCTATCCAATATTAGATAGTCATTGGGTAAGTCCTATCCAATATGTATAAAAGAAATGAGGGATGACAGTTGTTGCAAATGCAAATAATGAACTCATTCCTATAAGGATCGTTACTGGTTTGAGGGTATGTATATACTACTAGAAGCTGGAAAAAACTACAAAGAATGACCACTTTCCCCTTTCATGCATTAACCAAATGCTAGACGGCTAGCATGTATGGAATATTATTATTTTCTAGATGGTTATTTGAGGTATAATTAAATTGCTATTGTATCAGAAGACTAAGAAAAAACTACATTTCCTTGCCCTTATGGTACTTTTGATTTTAAAATGATGTCTTCTGGTTTATGCAATGCCCCGACCACCTTTCAAATGTGCATGATGGCAATTTTCACTAATATAACAGAACAAAGGCTTAAAGTTTTTATGGATGATTTTTTTATTTTAGGTGATTCATATGATGAATGTCTCCATAATTTAACTTTAGTACTTAAAAGATGTGAAGATACCAAATTGATCTTAAATTAGGAAAAGAGCTATTTCATTGTACAAGAAGGTATAGTTCTAGGTCATAAGGTGTTTAACAAGGGAATTGAGGTAGATCGAGCTAAGATTGAAACCATAGAAAAATTACCTACCCTTAGTTCAATAAAAGGAATAAGAAACTTTTTAGGCCATGTCGGATTCTATAGGAGACTCATAAAATACTTTTCAAAAATTTCCAAGCTACTTTGTAATATCCTAAAAAAAGACACCCTATTCATATTTAATGATGCATGTTTTGTTACTTTTTATAATTGAAAAACAGATTAATAACAATCCCAATTATGTAACCTCAAATTAGAACCTACCTTTTGAATTGATGTGTGATGCCAGTGACTATGTGGTAGGAGCAATGTTACGACAAAAAAAAGAAAATATTTTTCACTCTACATACTATGCTAGCAAAACTTTGAATGATGCTCAATTGAACTATACCACAACTGAAAAATAACTTTTAGTAATAGTGTTTGCATTTGACAAATTTTGATCTTATTTAATTAGAACTTCTATTATTATTTTTACTAACCACTCTGTTATTAAGCATTTTATTAACAAGAAAGGTGTAAAGCCTAGGTTGATAAGGTATATCCTGTTACTGCAAGAATTTGACTTGGAGATAAGAGACCGAAAGGGCTCTGAAAATCAAGTTGCTGATCACTTATCAAAGCTGGAAGGAGATCATCAAGTGGCTGAACCCACTCATATAAATGAAACCTTCTTAGATAAACAACTCTTCAAAGTTTTTAATAAACCATTGCCCTGGTAAGCTAACTTTGTCAACTATATAGTTAGCAAGGTCTTTCCTCCTAACCTAACTTCTCAATAAAAGAAAAAAATTATACATGATATAAAATTCTTTATTTGGGATAACCCATTCTTGTTTAAACATAGTGCTGACCAGATATTAAGAAGGTAAGTTTTGGAGGAAGAGCTGGAAAGTATACTTCACCATTGCTATGCTTTGGAGTATAGAGGTTACTTTGGAAAGAGCCGAACTGCTGCAAAAGTGCTCCAATTGGGTTTTTATTGGCCTTCTTTATTTAAGGATGCTAATGAATTTGTTTCCAAATGTGACAGGTGCCAAAGGATGGGTAACATATCTAGTAAGAATAAAATGTCACTCAACAACATACTTGAACTAGAATTGTTTGATATATAGGGGATGGACTTCATGGGTCTATTCATCTCCTCATACACCAATCAATACATTCTTGTAGCTATGGATTATGTCTCTAAATGGGTTAAAGTCATTGTTGTGCCAACCAATGACTCTAAAGTCTTAACTTACTTCTTGAAAAAGAACATCTTTACATGCTTTAGTACACACTAAGCTATCATGCCACTGATAAAAAGAGACTTCTCTAATTGAATGAGATGGATAAGTTTAGGCTCAATGCTTATGAGACTGCCAAACTCTACAAGGAGAAAACCAAGAGTCTACATGATTAATGGATTGTTAAGCACTGCTTTGAGTTAGGTTAATAAGTCGTTCTTTAAAATTCTCAGTTGAAGCTTTTCCTGGGCAAACTCAAGTCAAGATGGTCTAGACCATTCACCATTGCCAAAGTGTTTCCATACGATGCTGTGGAATTAATAGCCATTAATCTTTATAGAATATTTAAAGTGAATGACCAATGATTAAAACGTTATTAGGGAGGAAAAATTGACAATGATCATACATCCATTAAACTTGGTGATGCTACTTGAGTGACACTAAGTCAAGTTGAGGACTTTAAACCAAACACTTCTTAGGAAGCAACCCAAGTTTCTAAAACCCTTTCTCTCTATTTTGTTTTACTTAGTTTAGTAATGTTTTAGTTTGTACTTTACACTCAATCTTCATGTTATCTTTTCTCATGTCATAAAGACTAACTCCCTTAGCACTCATGATCTGAAAATACAAGAAATCAAACAAAAAGTAAAGCACCACTGCACTCATAAATTCAAGCTACTACGCCATGAAAAAGAAAGCACAGGTAAGTTCTCATATTGCTTTGAGCCGTGGCTTCACAAATACACCCGCCTAATTCCAATGAAAAAATCACATGTTAGGTAATGAGCTCCACACTGTGGCGTCATCTTTTTAGTATCACGTCGCCACTTACCCAAAAACAAAAGCATTTTACACATAATGCATTATGCCACAACACCCTTTCACTTAAGCCGTGGCATCGTTATTTAAAAAAAAAAAAAACTGGGTTTTACATAGAGAGCATTGCACCAAGGCACCATATTACTCATGCCGTGGCTCCAACTCGTACTTTGTGAAAATTTCAAAATTCTAGGGCATAGTGCCGCTTCACTTACACCTTGACGTTGTTGCACGGTGTCGCAGTCTTTGTTTTTAAAAGAGATTTCAGAAACATAATTGCCCCAACTCACACCCTAAGCACATAATCTTGTGAAATTAAATATTTTAGGCTACAAATCACTAACCCAACCCCATTCTAGTGTCCTCTAACACATTGACACAAAAAACCTCACCCATATCACGGTTTGCACTTTATTTGGATTTGCTTCAATACAAGTAGGTGCTCTTTCCTTTTTCTTTATATTCTACGAATTTTCTTGTAAGTCGAATGCTTTTTGTTGTATGCTTAAATGCTTGATTGATTGTAGGTAGATATGTTCTTTAAGGGGTTCTATGATTAATTTTTGATTTGGTTTTGGTTACATGGGTACTACGTTTTCTATCTTGGTGATGAGTTCTTGGGTAATGTTACACAAATTTGATGTTATATGAATCTATTTCATGTCACTATGACCTCTACCACCATAATTCTTGAATATTCTTCATAAATTGATGATAGTGAAATAGGTTTTGGGTAAGAGAGATGGATTATGCATGTTGATAAGTATTGTATAGATGATATTGATATAAGATACTTGAGAAATTCTTGACATGTTGTGTGGGTCTAAGACCTTTTTTTTTATTAATGGGATGTGGTTGACGTTGTTGTAGGGTATTTTAGGGTTTGGGAATACTTTGATATTGTTTTTCAAGACAATGGGACCAAAGACAAAAGCTATTAAGCATGCCCGATCGTTTGGACTAAACTTTAATAATAGCTTGTTCGTCTTTGCTGCTGCAGAAAAGCGCTTCTATGACGGGCTTGTCACAAAAAAGGTTGTGTCATAGTGAGGCCTACACCTTAGCCCAGATTACTTCCTTAAGATGTCCAATCTGATCAACAACAGACACCGAGCTAACTTATGTGCACCACCCATAGCTAAAGTCATTGTAGTGGCTTGAGAATTTTATGCTAATCTGGTGAAACACACGGATAACCGAGTAATGGTGCAAGGAAAGATGGTCTCATTCACAAGCACTATAATAAATACATACTATGACATTCCAGATATCCCCAAGATTGATGAGTACATGACTTATATGAGTAGGATAATTAATTATGAAAGGCTCTATTTGGAAGTTGGCTAATGAAGAGCCAGTTCACTTTTGGGTCAGTCAACTGCTAGCCTCTATAAGGGCATAGTATTACTTCATGCTCGCTAACATCCTTCCTAATGGACATGCTAGTGATGTGACTTAGGAGAGAGTCATTCTAGTATATACCATTATTCGAGGTATATCCATTGATGTTGGTAGGATTATTCATAGTGCCATATTACAAGCAACAAACTCTAGACACTTGAAAATTTGGTTTCTCTCACTCATCGTGGAATTATACCATGGAGCTAGTGTACTTTGGAAGGATACATAGTTGTTGGTCCTACCGAAGGGAACAATTGATGATAAGCTTACGAAAAGTTTCAAATTCGAAATATTAAAGCAGGTGAAGGCGATCCAGCAACTCCAGCTTAACCTATTAGCACATAGAAGTTAACATTAGATTATTGCATTTTGAGATTGGAGGTGCAGTGTGCAAACCATTGGCAACACACACATGTTGTCAACCACTAAAACAACCAGCTGCTAAGGATGATGCTGCAATAAGGAGGATAGGACCCTTCCACTTTCCCTTCTTGTCCTGAGCCACTAGCCCTATTCCCACGTCCCAAGGAGGTCATCGATATTGATTTTGATGACTGAGGGGAGTCCTCTTTGTCTTTTGTTTTGTTTTCCTTTTATTATTTTTATGCTTCTCTTTAAAATATTGGGACAATGTTTAGTATAGGTTTGGGAGGTAACATAAAAGTTGTGTAATAAATCTCTATCCTAATGCTTGGTTAAACCCCGATTATGTGTAATTGACTAATTAGGTTGTATTGTGTTTTGTTTTCCCTTATCGTGTTAATATATATATATATATTGCAATTTAAGTTGTTAATGATTTTCTAATATTCTCTTATTCCCATGATAGTATTATTTATGCATTGATGTTAATTTTGATAACATGCGAATATAATTTTTTTGAATTTGTTATAATTAGGACATATACTTCATATATACACTACACAAGGCTATTGTTGCCTAGGGTTAATGTTATTAATAATTTTTTCTTTATAAACCCTAGACTCTTTTTAACTTTCTTAATGAGTAAGAATTCCTCTTGAGGCAAAATCCTAAGTGAAGCTTAGTTAAGAATATGATTTAGGTCATTGTTGGATGGATAGAGCCTTTGTATATCCATCAACGATTCTAAATTTCTTTAGCTACCCATTTTTGAGCCTAATGCCTATTTTTCTTTCTAACACATGCTATGCTAACCAATATTTTGTTTTAAAGACCTATTTGCACCCTATTATATTAAGTACATTCAATATACAGTTTCATTGAGTTCAAAAGAAAAAGAGAATGAGCTCGAAGCAAGTTGATGAAAATGAGTGCATTATAGGGAAGAAAAGAAAAAAAAAATGATATTGTGTGATCTTCTTCACTTGATAAAAAAATTCAGTTGGGTGAATGTGTAAAAATTCCTTAATGATTCCTACAAACCAAAGGTTTGGTAGAAGTAATAAAAGAAGGAAAAGAAAGGAAAAAGTGGGAGAACATTCATGTCACACAAGGAAGAAATATATTAGATGATACAAATCATGAGATAAAATAGTTGAAGCTCGAGTATGTGAGAACTAATACCTTAAAGAGAAAAGGTGAAAAAAGAAGGGTGAACTCATACAAGGAAATTGTGTTTAGGGTATCTGAGCCAAAATTTTCATTTCATTAAATCATTACCCTAGCCTAACACTACAAGCAAAATAAAATACCTATTAATTTTTGACTAAGTATTAGCCTACATTAGTAGAGAAAGGAATGAAAAATGAAGTTGAGGAGTTAAAATTAGTCTTTGAGTTATCTTGAGAATATTTTTGATCTATCTAGCTCTAGTAGACAATGCCTTATACACACAGACATGAGGACCGGAATAAGATAAATTTGGAATTTATATATTTGTGTTATCTTGAGTAAAATCTTTGTTATAAAGTTTAAGGATTTTTAGGGAAATAATTAGCTTCTCATTGATAAATTAATTATGATTTTTATTTTCTTTCTTTTTGCTGAGGACTAGCAAAACACTAGGTTGGGAGTGTGATAACTCTAGAATAATAAAGTTATTTTACTATGATTCTAATTCATATTTGATACTAATTCTGATATTTTGAGTTAGAATATTAGTCAAATATAGTGTTAGAGTTATTTTAGGTTGTTTTTAGTAGTTTTGTAGAGTTTAAATAGGAATAGTTTTCTGAATTTTGGTATTTAATTTGTCTTAGGTATCTTTACAATGTCTTAGTTCGGATTAGAGAAGGGAAGCAACTCATTTAGCACTATAGTGTTGAATAATATTGAGTTGCGATGCCCCAAAAGGAAGAATTTGATGAAATGGAAGAAAGGACTCAGTTGTGACGCCACTATAATCAAGCTGCGGTGCTGATACAAAGAGAGAAAAACTAAATGAGTCAGGGAGTTGGAAGCTGCGGAGCTTGAATAATGAAGCCATAACATGATGAGAAGGAAGTCGCAGCACCAAAGTAAGGACAACTTTGGTAAACGAAGGAAGGGATTGGCGCCACAGCACCTATGAATGTGAAACCATGGCGGAGGACAAGATGACTTATATTGAAATTAAACAGACCCTATGGTACCACAGTGCCATAGATACCTGCGCCACAATGCTTGTACGGATTCTTAGGACTTCTATTTTAATTCAAATATGAGGAAAATGCTTATAAATAGAGGAGCAAGGTTGAGGTTGAGGTTGAGGGACACACCAAAGCTCATGATAAAGAGTGATAAGGAGCTGAAGGAGACTCGAAGAGTGACAACTCCTAGTTTTTATTTCTTCTTCTTCTTATTTTCTATTTATGTGTAATGGTTTTTTCTTTAGTTTTTATGTTTTCTGTAGTTAGTATGGAGTAGTCGTACTCTAAGGGTAACGATGGAATTCACATGTAACTGATGTGGCTTTAGTTTCATTTCAATACATGTTTTAGTTTTAGAATTTATATTATCTTATTCTTAATGTTTCTAATTGCTTGATCACCAGCTAGATTGATTAGGATTTCCGAATTTGACTTCGGATTAGCCAGTTTTGAGATTAGCTTTAGGTGATATAACTTATATTTGGATTGCTCATATGATTTGGATGATTTGAGGAGAATATACAATTGCTAGGTATAAGAGTATGCTAGTAATTAATTAAGAAAACTGGGTTAATATTAACTAATGTATGAATTGATTTGAATTAAAGTTATTAAGGTGTGGTGTGAAGGATATCATGAACTTAGATTTAGTTTTAATATTTTTAAATCAAATTTATCTCTGAATTTACATTGGCTTGATTAGAGTTAAGCTGCACCATAGTGATAATTAGCAATAAAAAATAAGTATTCCTCATAGGAACAATCTCTACTTGTTACTATATTACCTAAGAACGATACGCACGCTTGCGTTTGTAAAAGTAATAATTAATATATATATATATATTCTAACTGGTTTGTACTCATACTTTCACAAGCATACTAAACAATTTTTTTCATAAAGACATGTATGTGCATATACATATATGCTATCATGCATGCTATTCCTATTTCATGTCCAATTATATAAATATTCCTTCCAAACTCAGTGATCTTTTAGTGTGTGTATATCAAATGTCTAAAACATATGAGGTGTTATAGTTGCCCTATCAAGGGTCTGAAAGGAATTATACAAACGCAAGTGCATGTATTATTTTTAAGTAATATAGTAATAAGTAGAGATCGTTCCCACGAGACTTTTTTATGCTAATTACTACTATAATGCAGCTTAATTCTATTCATGCCAATGAAAATTCAGAGAATACAAATTTGATTTATAAAAATATTAAAACTAAGTCTAGGTTCATGATATCCCACATATTACATCTTAATAACTTTAATTTAAATCAACTCATGCATTAGCTAATATTAACCCATATTTCATAATCAATTACTAGCATACTCTTATGTCTAGCAATTATATATTTTCCTTAATCTAATTTCCTATATTCCTATGAGAATTATTTTGAAGCAAATTCATTAATAACCAATCTTTTGGTTAGTAAAATAGTATATCCTTATCTCTTAAACAAATCATATCATCTAAATCATATAAATAATCCAAACATAAGTTATATCACATAAAGCTAATCCACTAATCCCAAAACTGACTCTTCCAAGTCAACTTCAGAATTCCTAATCAATATAATTGATGATCAAGCAATTAGAAGCATTAATAATAAAACAATATAAATACTAAAACTACATCATGCATTGAATTAAAATAAAGACACATCAGTTGCATGTGAGTTCAATCGTTACCCTTAGAATAAGACTATACTAACTACATAAAACATAAAAACTAAAGACATAGCCATTACAAGCAAATAAAAAATAAGAAGAAGAAGAAATAGAAACTAGAAGTTGTCACTCCTCGGTCTCCTTCCTCTCCTTAGCACTCTATATCATGAGTTTTGGTGTGTCTCTCAGCTTCAATCTTCCTCCTCTATTTATAAGTCTTTTCTTCCTATTTTAATTAAAATAAAAGTTCTCAAAATCCGTACAAGCATTGCAGTGCTACAGGTTCTGTTTAATCCTAATAAGACTCATCTTGTACCCTCCGCTGACTTATTATAGTTAGGCACTGTAGCTCCAAACCTTTGCATATTTTACGAAAGTTGTCTTTAGTTTGGTGTTACAACTTCATACACATCACACTACGACTTTAGTGTCTCAGCACCGTGGCTTCATGCTCTTTGACTTATTCAAGCTTAATGGTTTTAACGCATCACGTCTTTGCCATATCTGCGCCATAGCTGAAGCCTTTCTGTCTGATCCATGGATATATCCCTTTTGTAAGCACGCGACTTCATGTTATTCAGTATTATGGCGCTAGTTGAGTTGTCTTCCTTTATTAATCTGAACTTGTACACTGCAAAGACACCTAAAACAAATTAAATATTAAAATTCGTAAAACTACTGCTACTTAATTAAAAAATATACGAAACTCTTAAAATAATCTAAAACAACTCTAACACTATATTTGACTAATATTCTAACTCAAAATTTTAGGATTAGCATCAAATATGAATTAAAATCATAGTGAAATAGCTATATTATTTTAGAGCTATCACACCCCCAAATCTAATATTTTGCTAGTCCCTAGCAAAAAGAAAGAAAACAAAAATCACAATTAATTTATCAATAATGAGCTAATTATTTTCCTAAAAATTCTCAAACTTTATAACAAAGAATTGATTCAAGATAAAATACAAATATAATTACCAAATTTATCATGTTCAGGCTAACCTCATGTGTGTGTGTAGAATGCATTATCATTAGAGTTAGATGGCTTCAAAAATATTCTTAAGATAACTTAAAGACTAATCTTAACTCCTCAAACTTCATCTTTTCTTCCTCTCTCCACTAATGTAGGCTAATACTTTGTCAAAAATCAATAGGTCTTTTATTCAACTTGTAATGTCAAGCTGGGGTAAAGGTTTGATGAAATGAAATTTCTAGCTCAAATACCCTAAGCACAAATTCTTTGCATGAGTTCATCCATCTTTTTCCACCTTTTTTTTTTTTTGTTTTCCAAGGTGTTAGTTCTTACATACTCAAGCTTCAACTATTTTATTTTATAATTTTATCTCCCGATATATTTCTTCTTTATGTGGCATAAATGTTCTTTAATTTTTCCTTCTTTTATTATTTCTACTAAACCTTTGGTTTGTAGGAATCATCAAGGAAGTTTCAAATATTCCTCCAACTTAATTTTTCTCAAGTGGGATGATCGCATAATATTTTTTTCTTTTTTCTTCCTTCTAATGCACTTCTTCTCATAGACTTACTTCAAGCTCATTCTTTTTTTTTCAACTCAATGAAACTGTATATTGAATGTGCTTAACGTAATAAGGTACAAATATGTCTTACAAACAAAGGATTAGTTTGCATATGTATGCGTTAGAAAGGAAAAATAGGCATTAAACTCAAAAATTAGTAACTTAAAAATTTTAAAATTATTGGTGGATATATAAATGCTCTATCGATAAAAAAATGGCCTTAATCATATTCTCAACTAAGCTTCACCTAGGCTTTTGCCTCAGGAGAAATTCTTACTCATTATATAATTCAAAAAAAAGTATAGGCTTTATAAAGAAAAATCATTAAAAACATCAATCATATGCTATAATAGCCTTGTGTAGCATATATATATGAAGTACATGCCCTAATTATAACAGATTCAAAAAATATATTCTCATGTTATTAAAATTAAAATCAATGCATAAATAATACTATCATGGAAATCAATATTAATGTCCACCAACTAATGGTCCCATCCTCCTTGGTACAGTATCATCCTCAACAACTAGTTGTTTTGGTAGTTGATAGCATGGTTGTGCTGTTAATGTTCTACGAACTGCATTTCCAATCTCGAGATGCTCTGAGTTAATGTTAACTTCTATGTACCAATGGGCTGAGTTGGAGCTACTGGATCACCTTCACCCACTTTAGTATTAAAGAGATAAAACTTATTCATAAGCTTGTCATCAGTGGTGCCTTTTGGCAAGACCAACAGTTCTGTATCCTTCCAAAGCACACTAGCCCCATTGCACAATTTAGTGATGTGGGAGGGGAACCATATTCCCAAGTGTCCACTATTTACAGCCTATAATATGGCATAATAAATAATCCTACCAACATCAATGAACATGCCTCAAATAATGTCATAAACTAGAATAGCATTTTTCTTAGTCACGTCGTTGGCATGTCCACTAGGGAGGATATTAGAGAGCACAAAGTAATACCGTGCCCTTATAGGGACTAACAGCTGACTAGCCCTAAAGTGAACCGGTTCTTTATTGGTCAACTTCCAAATAGAGTCTTGATAGCATAATGCACTGATGACTTCATCATAATCTATTATCTCACTTACATAGGTCATATACTCATTAGTCTCGGGATATCCAAAAATGCCATAATAGGCATTGATTACAATGCTTGTGAATGATATACCATTTTTCCTTGAACTATTACTCTGCTATCAATGTGTTCCACCAATTAGCATAAAATTCTCGAGCCACTGCAATGACTCCAATTGGGGGACGGTGCACATGTTGAGCCCAATATCTATTTTTAATCAGATTGGCCATCCCTGGGAAGTAATCAGGGCTAAGGTAGAGACCTCGCTATGCCACAATCTTCTTTTTTCCAAGCCCATCATGGAATCTCTTCTATGTAGTAGCAGGGATGAACCGACCATTATCAATCTCAGTCCTGAGGATCGAGTACGCTTGGTAGCTTTAGTCCTCAGTCCTATTAGCCTGAAAAACAAAAACAATATAATCCTGAATCTCAAAATTCTCAACAACGTCAACCACAGCCCATTACTTAACAAAAAAGGGTCTCAGACCCACATAACATTTAACAAGAATCTTAGGCATGCTCTTATATCATCCATGCATTAGGTAATCAGTATTATTCATCCCTCCCCCAAACCTTTTTCACTATCATCAACTTATCAAGAACATTCAAGAATTATGGGGATAGGGATCATAATGAGATGATATAGATTCATATTTCCATTATTGCATTCAATAAAACCCATGAACTCAGAATTAAGATTGAAAACATAACACCCATATCACTAGAAATCTAAACTCAAAAACTAATCACAATCCCCAAAATATTAGTTTCAACCCGACTATCTAACTAGCAAGTATATAATCATAGGCAAAGCATTTTTCCTATCAAAAGATTGAAAGATTCAAAGTAAAACATAGTGAAGGAAAATGGAATCATGCAAGAGTAAATAAATTGGCATGAAAGTGTTTTTGGGTTGAAGATTTGTAGCTTGAATCCTCTGATTTTTCGACTTTGGGTGTTAGGGTTCAAGATTAGGTGGTTATAAGGTCTGAAATTTTCTTTTAAAAATTGAGTTTGTGATTAAGTGCTGCGAAGTCACGAAGTAGGTGCCGCGGTGTTGAGCCCTAAAAGTTTGAAATTTTTACAGTATGCATGTTGATGCCGCAGAGTTACATAGTGTCGAGTCGCAATGTTCTATGCCTAAAATCAAGTTTTTTTCTAAATTAATGGCACCGTGTCATAAAGCTCACTGCCTAAAATGCGATTTTTTGGTTGGATTTAGTTGGCGCGACATGGGTATTTAGTGAAGCTGTGGCTCAAAGCAATCTGAGAAATTACCTAAGCTTTCTTTTCCATGGTGCCGTAACTTGAACTTATAAGTGTCGTGATGGTGTGCTCTTTGTTTAATTTTTGCAATTTTCGGATCATGAGGCATAGCAGCGTTAGATATTATTACGCCACGGCATCAATGCTTTTTGCTGAGAGGTTTAGTCTTTGTTACCTGAGAAAAGATGATATGAAGGCTAAGTATAGAGTACAAATTAAAACATTACTAAGCTAACTAAAAACAAAATAAAGAAAAAAAAAAGTTGTAGAAACTTAGGTTTCCTCCCAAGATACGCTTGGTTTAAAGTCCTCAGCTTGACTTAGAGTTACTCAAGTAGCTTCACCAAGTTTAACGGAGGTATGATCATTATCAATATTTCCTCCCCAATAGCGTTTCAATTGTTGGCCATTCACTTTAATTGTTCTGTAGGGATTAGTGGCTATTAACTCCACAGCATCGTATGGAAACACTTTCACAATGGTGAACGGTCTAGACCATCTTGACTTGAGTTTGCTCAAGAAAATCTTCAACCAGAAATTATAAAGCAGGACTTGTTGATCCTACTCAAAGCGGTGCTCAACAATTCATTAATCATGTAGCCTATTGATTTTTTTCTTGTGGAGTTTGACATTCTCATAAGCATTGACCCTAAGCTCATCCATCTCATTCAATTAGAAGAGTCACTTTTTACCAGCGACTTGATAGTCAAAGTTAAGTTTTTTTATTGCTCAATAGGCATTTTGCTCTAACTCAACCTGTAAATGGTAAGCCTTGCTATAAACTAGCTGAAAGGGAGACATTCCTAAAGAGGTCTTATAGGCTATTCGATATGCTTATAATGTATCGTCCAATCTCTTAGGACCAGTCTTTTCATGATAGATATATAGTCTTCTCTAAAATCCTTTCGATCTCTCAAATAGAGATCTTAACTTGGCCACTTGTTTGCTCATGATAAGCTCATACAACCTTGTAAGTCACCCTATATTTAGTAAGGAGAGCTCCCACTTATTTGTTGCATAAGTGAGACCTTCCATCACTAATAATTGCTTAGGGTGTACTAAGGCATGTAAAGATATTCTTTTTCAAGAAGTTGGTCATGACTTTAGAGTCATTGGTTGGCACAACAATGGCTTTAATGCATTTAGAGACATAATCCATAGCAACAAGAATGTATTGATTGGTGTATGAGGAGATGAACAGACCCATGAAGTCCATTGCTTATACATTAAACAATTCCACTTCAAGTATATTGTTGAATGACATCTTATTCTTACTAGATATGTTGCCCATAATTTAGCATATGTCACATTTGAAAACAAATTCATTAGCATCCTTAAATAAAGAAGGCCAATAAAAACCTGATTGGAGCATTTTTGCTGCAATTCGACTCTTTCCAAAAAGTAACTTTCATACTCCAAAGCATGGAAATGGTGAAGTATACTCTCCACCTTTTCCTCTAGAACACACCTTCTTAATATCTTATTAGCATAATACTTAAGCAAGAGGGGGTCATCCTAAACAAAGAATTTTATATCATGTAAATTTTTTTTCTTTTGTTGAGAAGTTAGGTTAAAAGGAAAGACCTTGCCAACTAGATAACTGTCAAAGTCAGCATACCAGGGCAATGGTTTATTAAAAACTTAGAAAAATCGTTCATCCGGAAAGGTTTCATCTACATGACTGTGTTCAGCCACTTGATGATCTCCTTCCAGCCTTGATAAGTGATTAAGTAACTTGATTTTCAAAGCTCTTTCAGTCTCTTATCTCTAAGTCAAATTCTTGTAGTAACAGGATCCATCTTATCAATCTAGGCTTTACATTTTTCTTGTCAATCAAATACTTAATAACAGAGTGGTTAGTAAAAATAATGACAAAAGTTCCAATTAAATAAGATCAAAATTTGTCAAAAGTAAACACTACTGCTAAAGTTCTTTTTCAATTATGGTATAGTTCAATTGAGCACCATTCAAAGTTTTGCTAGAATAGTATATAGAGTGAAAAATCTTATCTTTTCTTTGTCTTAACATTACCTTTACTATCATTGACACTGTAGCGATATCAGGCAAAACACTATAAAAGACACTTTAGCAAGATATGATAGAATTTTGTCCACTGTAGCGGGCATTGTAGCAAAAAAAAAAGAGTCAAAATTTGTCTATTTAAAGAGAGTTGTTCTCTTAGTCAATACATACTTGGTTTGGGCTCTTGTATTGAGTTTAGAGAAACCTCCTAGGTAACTTTTGTGGAGCTTTTTTTCTTTACTCTATGATTTTGTAGTTACAAACTTACATTTAACAATATTTTATATGACAAATATTATCTTGCATTCCCTCTTCCTAATTTAGCGGACGGACTACCACTATTTTACCTTCTTTTTAAAACTGTCTTTTATTTCCTTTATTACTGTCTTTATTTCCTTTATTATTGTCTTTTATTTTATGCATTCCATAGCATAATCCATCATAGTAGTCCTGCTGCTCCTTACTTTATTAGCCTTACAATCTTCCTCCACTCTTAAAGGATCTCTCCGATCTCCACTAGGTATTATTAGTCCAATATAGTGCTCAACATCAGCTCTTATGTTGTTGCTACATAATGTTTTACTATAAAAATAAAAATAAAAACAACAACTAGAGGAACAACCCTCCAACCCTACCATTTCTTCTTCAATAAAACATCATGCTTGAATTAAATAGAATTTGAAATTTTTATTAATTCTTCCTACTAAGCCATAAAAAAATCCTCAAATTCCAAGCAAGTAAGATATGAGAAAAAAAGTTAATACAAAATTAAGCATCACGAGTAAGAAATGAAAACCGAAATTAATGGGATAAATCATAAAAAAAATCCAAACATTTCTATATTGAAGTTTACACCTAACTTAATTTGGTAATGATTTTCTCTTATTTATTATAATTTTCCATGTAACTCATAAAACTTCTCAAAATCTAAATCATATTTAATAAATGTACATTACAAGAAATCTTTCAAACTTTTTAATCATAAAAAAAAAAATCAAACTTTTCTATGTTGAAGTTAAAAAAATAAATTTAATTAGATGATGATTTTCTCATATCCATTAAGTTTTTTTAGGTAACTCCTAAAACCTCTCTAAGTTTTAATCATATCTAATAAATGTTATTTCAAAAAATTAAACCTCACAAATTTTATACAACTATATAAATTGTAGAGAGAAATTTGAAAATTAATGTGAATTCATGACAAATTAATACCATATAAAATATCAATAATAGTGGGAGAGATTCTACGAGTGCATTCAGGACAACTTAATGCATACAAGAGATAAATAATAGTTGTAGAGATTTTAGCAATTACATTATTAATTAATTATTAATGAAAAATTGAGTAATAACATAAAAAATTAAGTCATAACTTGTACAAATGAAAGTTTTGGTTAATGACTAAATTATTTTCATTAGTTATTATAACTCAATACAACTATTAGAGAACACTTTGCATATATAAATAAATTACATTAAAACTAACCTTGATGGAAACACAAAAAAATAAATATATAAATACATAAAATTAATTATCGTTTGAGTACCTCAAATTAAGGTCATTCTCAAAGTAGACAATCACTTTTTATTTTAAATATCATTTAGGGCACCACATTTATTTTTTATATTGTTGGAGACACTCAACCAAAAACCAGTTAATACAATCACCAAAAAATGAAAACATGCTAATTTTTTCTATACAACATTGTAATTTTTTCTTAATCTAATTTTTTTTATTGTATTTTTCAGAATTTATCTAATTATTCCATTAATTAAATGTCTAAGATGAATATTAAAGATTATAAACTAACATGACATTTTATTTTTTATTTTTTATTTTTTTTCAATTTATTTTTATTTTTATCATCACCCATTATGAGACAAAACTTACCAATTTTGTGAAAAACTTAATATTCTTTTATATATTCACAAATTTTTGTTCTATGGTGAATAACATAAGAAACAAAAAATAAAATAAAAAAAATAATAATAAAAAATAAAATTTAGAAAAAGAAAATCAATCATGTCATTGGTGTTATCTAATATGCATTTTAATTTATTTGTAAAATAATCAAATTAAGATAAAAATAAATAAATAAATAAAATAAAAGAATGCACTTTGATGCTCATCAATAATGAATTTTGAGAAAACACTAGGTCAATATTAAAAAAATAAAGAAATAGAAACAAAAAATTATGATGTGTAAAAAAATTGATATATCACCATTTTTTAGTGACTATCCTCACCCATTTTTGATAGTGTCTCAAATGATATAAAAATGAAGTGCCTACTTTGGCAATGTCCTCTAAGTAAGGTTGTCAAACAATAGTTAACTAAAAGAAAAACCCTCCATATCTAGGCATTGACAAAAATAACATGTATATATGAATGAATGGGACATCAAAGTTATTTTTTTAGAGTACCAAAAAATAGTTCAACTCCTAAATCAAAAAGTATACAACATTTATTCTCAAATTATATACTTAATTAAAATTTGATACCTTAAAATTTTATTTTTCTTACACTAAAAAATGTCAAACATGTAAAATGTGTTACTAGAACGTTTGAATTATATTTTAATGGAGTCAATTGATACTTTTAATTAATAAATAAAAAAGATATAAACAAGTTAACATATTCATTGCACGGGTCGAAGGAATTTAGAAATAAATAATTTTATAAAAGTTATATAGAAACAACTCACAAATATAAATAAATAAAATAAACCAAATTTTATAATTATATAATTTCATAATTTAAAAAAAATTATGAATTTTAGATTTTAAAATGAAAAAAAATAAAAAATAAATAAAGCATCTCCTGCGAAGTCATCTAGTATTCTATTAACTTTTTTTTCACTGTGTACAATACATATCAAGACTTTTTATTTTGAAAACAATAAGACAAGAACATTTTAGGAATTTGCAAGAAGTTGCAGACTTCATCTTATTCCGGAACATCTGCTATCCTTGACTACTCAAATGATTCTCCTCCTTTATTTCTGCAACTCATCTAGATTTACCTTAATTCTTTTTTCTCCTGGTTTAGAAATTTGGCTCTGTCCTTGCTAGACTAAAATAGCGCGTGTCTTGTTGAAAAAACAGAGGCAGCAATCGGAATGCTAAAACCTGTGTTCCAGATCGAGATCGACCTCAGGTAACTATGGTACTAGTCTCTGGAAACCTTTGCTTTCACACTTTGCTATTTTGTATGACACACATCACTTAAGCTTCTTATGGAACTTTACACAAGCAAACAGTTATCATGCAATGCAATATGCTCGCACAGTGACTTGCTATAGGCCATGCAACGCCCACAATCAAGCATGCACACATACACAACCTACATGTAATACTACATATGACATGCAGGATGTTACACCTTGGTTGTGACATCATTGAATTTATGCAGGATGTTACAGTTATGGTATTGGATGCAATACGTATCAGATATGGAGATAAGATAATTTATGAAAAATAAGATTTTATAATTAATAACATTTTAAATAAATTATTTTAATAAAGATAACAAAAACTTTTTATTCAAGGGACAAACATAATTTTATAATTAACAATATTTTGAATAAATTATTTTAATAAAGATAACAGAAACTTTTTATTCAAGGGATAAACAGTTTAACACCTAAGCCCAATTTGTATGCTGAAAAGAAAAAATATAAACCAAGCCCATTAAGAGGCCCAACAAAAACACATTCCGCTTTGATATTATTGAACGCTGCAATCTGCAACTGGAACCCAACTCAAGACATTCGAAGCATCTGCGAAGACAATAAGGAGATTCGTAGGTAGAAGAAGGATATGCAGATGGTCAGTTTAATTGGTTTCTGTTTCTCGATCTCTCTCTCAGTTTAATTCGTAATTCCTTGTTTTTTTTGGTTCATTGGTGCTTTTGGACTCCATGGGAGTAACGGGAGCACAAAGATGTTTGAGTGACTTCTATATGAGCCCAAAGTGTATGTTTTGACTTCGAAGTGGTTCTTAGATTCCATTCCATATTGCCCTCCATAATTTTCATCTATTAATTCTTCAGTTCTTGGTGGTTTCTGCTGTATTTTTCTTGTGGATTGCGCCTGATCTTATTGACTTGTTTATTCTGGAAAGTGGAATCAGAAAAAGGGATGATAGGAAGAGGCAATAACTCATTACGTATGTTATGTGTTTCCCTAAAGTACGGGAACTTGAATGCTTCTGTTCTTGACAGAAAGGAGATTCGGATTTGTGTGGAGTGGACTGGTGGTTTTTGGAAGCAGCAAGGATGGTGGATACTCTATTTTGTTGTTTTACTTTTTTAGAATGATGGTCTAATTTTATTGCTTCACAATGGAGGATTTGAAATGCAAGCTTGAGAGGTGCTGCTATGCTTTTCTTATATGTAGGATGAATGTGAGAATATTGGGTATTTAGTTGCATGATTTTCTAGCACTTTATACACAAACAGATTATAAGCATTTGTCATTTTCCCCATCTTAGATAAGACCTTAAAACAATTTCTGTGTATTTTAGTCATGAAGCCGTTGAGGTATGGGTCAGAAACTTTATATTCTGTAACTAGCTCACTAGCTCTCATGGTGGTTAAAAACCTAGAACTGGTTCAAAAGAATTGATAAACTTTTCTATTAGTATCTGTGCTCACATTTTCGTTCTCTCTGTTTATGTGTATTGTTTTAGGCTATCCTACTATTTTCATTACCAAAAACATGTTGCTCAATAATGTTTATGCCATTATTTAATGTTTGTATATTATTCTGAATTTTGAATATTTCGAAAATTCTTAGGTGGCACCAGCACAGCCAGGTTCTGGTTCTCCTGTCCCTCCTCGAATGTTTGGAATGCCACCATCTTCACTACTGAATCAATCTATGGCTGCTACCATATCACCTGCTATGGGCCAAACTGGAGCTCCTGTGGCAGGACCATCAAAAATTGATCCCAATCAGATTCCACATCCTATTCCTAGTTCATCAGTGATCGTGCACGAAACTCGTATAGGAAATCAGGCCAGCATTCCTCCGGTATTTTATTTCTATCTATGATATTCGAGGAGGAGCTGATATACTTTTGAATTTGATTTTTGGTATAAATGTTACATATTCTTGCTTGTTGCATTTGTAGTACATTTTCTATTACTTCTTTTTTCTGTTTGTATCCTTTATTGAAGGTTCTGTAGTTTTCCTTGCAATGCATTCTTTATGGGCTGGATGCAAAGTGATGTATACTGTCAAGTCAGTATTTACCATTAATATGATTTTTTGTGATTTGTTGATGAAGCCTGCTACAGGTGAGTATATTGTCAGTGACACAGGAAATTGCAGTCCACGTTATATGAGGTGCTCAATCAATCAGGTCATAGTCAAATTATAAAAATCAGAGCTTGGCATTTTCAATTTTAGTTTTTATAATAAAAAAAAATAAAAATAAATGTGGATCTCTCTTACTTGGACAAATTCATAATTCTTTGATGTCATTGTTGAATTTCTTTTCCTTATCTTTTCTTTTCTTATTACTCAATGTACAGATTGCTTGCACTGTTGACCTTCTGACAACATCTGGCATGCAGTTGGCTCTGTTGGTCCAACCCTTGGCTCTTCCTCACCCATCTGAGGAGCCCATCCAAGTATATCGTGATTTATATTTTTTGAAGATTGTGTACTTTTTGATTATTGTAACGTGTATCGTTAGAATAATTTGTCGTTCTTTCTTATAAAAGGACTATAATCCGCCACATGAATTATGAATTGAGATTTATGATCTCTGTTAAGTATTATTTTATGACAGAGGTACCCTTTTCTATGATTGATTTTCTTATATCATGATCAATTAGCTAAATAAATTTAGTATGTTTTATTACTTTATTGATATTTCAAAACAAGATAGCTTTTGAAGACTCTTTTGTATTTACTGTTCTATTTTCCTTAAATATCAGAGCTATGTACTTTATTTATTGCAGGCGAAGTGCATAACTCCAATTTTAATAGAATGTCTACTTCCCTTTTCTTTTTATTTGCCTATAATTGAGCTTTATTGGTCTTTATTCCATTTGACCAAAGTTATGTACAATTAGTCTTGAGAAAAATTTTCTATTTACTATCATCTCTTATAAAAAGAAATATTTTATTTTGCTAAGATTATGTCCAGCCCTCATTATTTAGTAGTGAATATAAAATTATTTAATGATATCCTCTTAATTTTTTAGGTCTGATGCTGACAGATTTTTGCTTTTTCATACAAACTTGATTAAATCAATTTGATATTTTTATTACATAATCCTCTTATAGGTTGTAGATTTCGGGGAAAGTGGTCCTGTCCGTTGCTCATGTTGTAAAGCCTACATTAATCCCTTCATGAAGTTTATTGACCAGGGCAGGCAGGTTCATTTGCAATTTGTGTGGTAAATATGACTCATTCCCATAATTTTCTTATTCACTTTCCTAACTTATTTTGCAAATCTTCTTGTTTGTTTGTATATAATGTCACTGATGCCATTGAATTGGATTTCTCTGTCTTTTCATTCCCCTTAATTATGATAAAGGAGAAATAATGGAAACAAAACCTTGTTACTTTTAAGTTTTATTTTGTCAAAAACAACAGTTTCTTCATCCCGTTGAAATATGGGTTAATTATTATTCACTATTAAAGTTGGTCAATTTGGTGAATTGACATATATGATATAACAAATAATTGAATATTATATAAGTTCTTAAGAGCATATACTTTTACAATATCTTTGTTGATTAATTTTTATGTTAATCTATAAATATAAATTTATTCATGAGAGAGTTGCACAAACTAAGGTAGAACACCTGTTATTCCCCAAGGAGTGTTGCTCTCTGTAGCTATGTTTCCGAGTAACAGAAACATAGTAATTTAAAAAAAGTGGCAACATATTTTAGGAAGATTGTTATCCATATTTGTTGTTAAGATTGAATCAAAGGTTGTTGTTGTTGTTTTTTTTTTTTTTTCAATTTTTGATTAATGGGAGTAAGGGAGATTGTATTCTTGTGGTTGATGTTTTGAGTTGAATGATTTCTGGAGGGGTTGATCGGGATTAGTGCTAGGAGAGTTGGTTATGAAAATGTGGTGGTTTCCCATCTTTAATATGTCGATGACAGTATTTTTCTCCTTGAAAGCAATCTTAATAATTTCAAGAATGTCTTTATCTCCTCCAAGTTTTTGAACATGTTTCGGGTCTTAGAGTTAATTTAGCTAAAAGTGGTGTTGTTGGGATTAACATGGATAGTCATTTGTTAGATACTTACTCATCTATTGTTGCTAGTCTTATTCAAGATTTTGTTGACTTATTTAGGGGTTCTTCTTAGGTGGGAATCCTCGTCCTGTTTACTTCTGTGATCTTGTGGCTCATGGTTGGAAGGCCCTTATCTTGGGTAGAATCACTCTTCTTGGGTAGAATGACTCTTCTTGGGTAGACTCACTCTTTTCAATTCTTATAACTCTAGAATCCCTATTTATTATATTTCTTTATTTTAAGATTTCAATTAAGGTTGTTGATACTTTAGAACGTCTTATGTGGGATTTTTTTAGACAGAGGAATGAAAGAATAGGAGAGACCATAGTTAATAGGATGTTTTTTGAAAGCCTAAGTTGGATGGTGGTTAAGGAATTATTGCTAATTTGGTGTCCAATAATATTGTTTTGGTGAGCAAGTGGCTATGGCATTTTCCTCAGGAGCCTAATTCTTTTTGGCATGGTGATTAAAAGCAAGTTTGGCGTTCAGCATAATGTTTGAGATGCCAAAGCTGGTTTCTTGTCTTTCTCATGCTAGCCCTAGGAAGTTCATCTCCCAGGTATAACCACTATTTTCTCTTTACTTAGTCGGTTCACTCGTATTTTTTTCTGGGAGGATATTTGGATAAGGAATGGATCATTTGTTGCACTTTATCCTAAACTTTACCTACTATCAACTCTTCATTTTGCTCCTTTTGCTCCTTTTGCTCCTTTTGCTTTTTTATATTTTGGTGAGTGATAGTATTGCTTGGGATTTTCACATATTTAGAGGTTTAAATAAAAGAGAAATATCTGATCTTATGTGTTTGATAGACACGTCTTGTAGCTTCCCAAATATTCATGAAAGATGCTTTTGGTCTCTTGATTCATCGGGATTATTTTCTTGTAAATCCTTCTATGATTTTTCTGGTGCAAACACTTCTTTCTGCCTGCATAAAATTTATTTGAAAGTGTAAGTTCCATAGGTTAAGGCTTTTGTCTGGACTGAATAGAGTCAATATGAATAATTTGCTGCAGGCGCAAAAACCTTCAAAGGCAATATCTTCGGATATTTGTGTGATGTGTCTCCGGAGTAGTGAGACTAATGAACATTTATTTCTTCATTTCCCTTTGGTTTGGAGTCACTGTCTGAACTCTTTGCATGATCTTTTCATGACAAGTTACTAATATTTTGGACGGAGGAAGGATGTTAAGTGTTAGAGGAGCTGTGCTTTCTTAGCTAGGATGATTAGTTGGAATGTAATGCAAGGATTTTTCAAGATTGTCGCATCCTAGGACATTCTTTCTTTGGTTTAGGAGTGTTTCAGGGTGTTTTTTTTATTAGTCGACATGCATATGATTGACGAGCCATTTTGAATTAAGCTCATCTCTTAATATTTGTTTTTTTCAATACAGGATGTGTTCTTCTTGATTGGCCTTTGGTGTAACTAGGAGTACCTTTAAGGGTAACCCAGGTTTTAAAGCCTTTTGTGATCTTGTGCATAGTTACTAGGAACGTTGGAACCCCCTTGGAACCGTATTCCGGATCTTTTGTGCAATAATTTGTTGCAGGTTCTTCGGATGTGTTGCACGTTGGAACCCTCTTAGATCCTAACAAGGTTCTTTCTTCGGATGTGTTTTATGTTCTATTGTAGTTGTGAGGATCATGATCACATTTTTTTGCATTGTTCTATTGTTCGAAACATTGCATCTTTGAAGACTAGTGGGTTTGTCCAGAAAGTTTGGAGGATATGCTACTAATTAGCTGATGCAGGAAAAAGAGGATAAAAATTACAAAAAAGAAAAAAATTAAAGTAGCTGCAGAGTTACTGTAGCAGTTTTGTAGTTACGGTTTTATATCTTTTTAGGGCCATTTTAGCTATTTAATTATGTACGGCTAGGTTTATATTAAGGGCCATGATTATGTTTTAGGGGATTGCCTCTCTGTAAATAGAGGCCTTATTATGATGGTGTTGTAATATGATATTTTGATTAATTATATGAAATCGCTGTTGGCTTTTCAAGTTCTTTTAAGAATTTAGGGTTTGCTTCTTCTAGCATCCTAAAAGAGCTTTTCCTTTATTTCCCTCCAAGAAACTTACGCCTCCGTGGAAATCAATCCTAGGTTTCTACCATATGGCACTACCGATTGTGTCATTAGCTTTAGGGGTTTTGGTATATGAAGAACGAGAAGATCCTTTGAGATGTGTATGTTTGTTGTGGTTTGGTGTGTATGACTTAAGACTAATCCACTAATTTTGAGGGATGAATATTTGACCTTACAATTTCTATGGGATAACGTCAAGGTTGTCAAACCTGAGATCTTTTCTAAATCAGTGGGGGGCCTTACGATCGAAACATAAGATCTTAGCAAAAATTAAAGTAAGTTTCAAAAAAATGTACACCGTTAAAATGTCACAAATAGGCAATATAACATATTAATAAGAAAAAAAATGAAAGTAACACAATCTAACAATGAACCATTCCCATAGTTAACATGTTCAACAATTCAAATATAATACTTCTCGATGATTTCATTCAAGATATTCATGGTCTAAGGTTTAAACATCACTTGAAATTGAAACAAACAACAAGTGCAAGTACTTCATACACAAGTTTTCAAATTATCGCTCTTCATGCAAAACAGATGTAGATTTGCTGATTTCTCCTAAAATAAGCAACGAACCCGATTGAAAGCTGAACTGAAGGATGAAACAAAGAATTCAAACAAACCCAAGGATGAAGTTGAACAAAGTGCTGAGAAGTAAATGAAAGACTAAGTTATCAGGTCTGATTCTAAAGTGAGGTTCGTGAGGTACAAAGGATATAAGGAGAGATTTGTAAAGAGGTGGGTTGGGATGTGGTTTTTAACATCTAATTCCCAAGCAAAAATTATGGCCCGTTTTGCAAAACAGACCCAAATGAGTCTGTTTCATAAAATCGGGTAGGGATCCTAGTGAGGTTATTGAGTTTGAGCAATCCTGCTAACTTACCCATAAACTATTTTTAGTGCGATTTCGATCAACCAACATATGTAGAAACGTAAACTTGTATGATTTTATGAGTCAGATTGTGATTTTGACAACCATGACTAAAGTTGTTTTCTTAGCTTCTTTATGGGCTTCTTCTTTAGGGGACTTTTTAGGGTTTCTTTAGCTGATAACAAAAGAGAACTAGAATTCTTTAAGGGTTTGAATGATTTAATGTAGTTTTTGATGTATATTGCCTTTTGGCGGGGTGTATTTGTATCTGCCTTGTGTATAATGATATCGCCCTCCTTGGATAAAAACTTTACTTAAAAATAAATAAAAACAGATCGGAGGGCCATTTTGTATTTGTTTTGTTGTTCTTTCCTCTATCTCACATTTTTAAGAGTAATTCTCTTCCTCCTTTCTTGTACTTTATACTTCCTTCTTATCTTATCAATATAATTTCTTCTTTTTTCCAAAAAGATATGTCTAAATATTAGTTATTGACTTTGCATATTCAATAAGTTATTGTATGTGCAAACTATCATAGTTTCTTGGAATTTGGGCACTGGCTTTCCTGATATGTTTGCTCTAATTTAAAAGACTATTAGAATATATATGTATATATTATATATCATATTAAGAATATATATATGTTTTACTTTTACAGGATTTACTAATGAGACTCCACGTGACTACCATTGCAATCTGGGTCCAGATGGTCGACGGAGAGATGTCGATGAGAGGCCTGAACTATGTAGAGGAACAGTTGAATTTGTTGCTACAAAGGAATTTCTGGTAGTTAGTTTGTAGCATTTGCTTATTTTCTGTAATACATGTTTAAGTTTTGACTTGTTTCATCAGCTAGGCTTATAATAATTTGGACATTTGATTCAATTATATCATGGTGGTTTCAAATGTAAAACTTTGTTACATGTGCATTTGAGTTGATCTAGCATTACATTCCACCTCAGATTTCCATTGTAATGTGGAAAACAAAATTATGATGTTATTTATTCTCTTTCTTCCACTGATGGGCAACAAAAAGATCACTCCAGATTTACATAAGAAAACTAGTTTCAATACTACATGTGACTGAAGAACTGGTAATGGCGCTTGATTCTTGGTCAGATCTAGTTTATAAGGCCAGATGTATTATGTTTTCAAAGCCTACGAACTTTGTTGATTGTGTAGCTGCTGAGTAGGCAACCTCTGGCAAAGTAGGTGTCATGCGTGTATGTATGTGATTTTCACCTAGTGCTGCAAGTTAAATGTAGTCCAATATGCTACTTGAAAGTACTTTCCAGTTTTGGGATCTCGAGGCATCTTATGTGGAGAAGCCCATAAATAATATCCAACTTAGGTAGGTCTTCTATGAACTGGAGAATCTGTCATAATTAGCTTAAGGTTTAGCTTTTACTTATTTGGGCATGTCATTTGAAACTTATGAGACCATCTTTGCAGCCTCTGGTAGATTTGTGACCCTCAATATTGTAATGCAACTGTCTGAATTTTTTTTTCTAGAAATAGGAAAGACTTTTATAATAAGAGTTAATAATCCATCTTGGTGGTTTATAGCAATATTGGGTTATTAAAATCAACTGTGCAGAGTCTCTCCCACTTTTTCAAACGGTGATAGATATTTGGCTAAAAGATGTTGCATGACTTATTTCCCGTGGAGGATTTTATGTAGTGATTAGGTGAGTCCATGGCATTGCAAACATTCTTTCTTTTAGGTTCTTATTTTTATTATTACTTTTACTTTTTTAAATAGAGTATGATCACTCATACAGTTAGCCTTTGTTTTTCTGTCTTATTACTTACAAGTTGGCTGAGACATGAGATAAGGACAGCATTCTATTCTTGTGAAATAAGTACTTTTCTTGTTGTGTTGGGAGAAAGTTGTTTCTTCTTTGCTTGTTGTCCGTAAGATACCTGATATTTGATTCATCTTGTTGTCCCATAGGTGCGTGAGCCAATGCCAGCTGTGTATTTCTTTCTCATTGATGTATCTATGAATGCTGTACAAACTGGTGCATCTGCTGCAGCCTGCAGTGCAATAAGTCAAGTTATTACGGACCTTCCGGTGAGTTTCTTTTTGCAGACTTCTTTTTTGTGTTTTATTAATTGTTTATATCTGGTATTAGAAGAAGGAAAAAAAAAAAAAAAAAGAAAAAGAAAAAGAAAAAACAAAAGCAAAAATCTAAATTTGGCTGTTTGGATTCTAATTATTTTCATTTACAAATTGAGTAAACTTTCTTAGTCCATATCCATATCCCTGTCACATCATAACTTATTTATGTAAATCTTACTTTCTCTTGCGCAAAGCCCCCTCTTCTCCCCCAAAAAGTACGGCCTTTTATTAATAATAACATCCCTGCTGCTAACAACTTGTCTTTTTGAATTCATATAGTTGAACTTATTGGTCTTCAGTTGCAAATCTCTATCTGAACTCTAATGTTTGAACTAATTATAGAGAATAATGATATATTATTTTCCTAAATGTCAGCTGTTGGTAAAATGGAATTCTAGTAAAGTCATCCTTCGTTACTTGATGGGACACCTGGTGTTTGGAGTAGTAAAACTAGTTGATGTTGCTGCCTAATTGTGTACGTCTTCTTTAGGATTGCTAAGAAGTCTTGCTTTCTTGCTTGGACTTGGAACTTAGGGGTGAATTACCTGCATCTATGCTCCATGATGTGGGTAATGGTCTACTATCCATGCCTAATTTCCGGTGTAAACTTCTCATCTGATCCATGTCCCTGTTATTGTGAAAATTAAAGGATTTGGAACTGAGAAAAACATTTGAGGACTTTTCGATTTGTAGATTATTTGGACAGGTCAATCCATCTATCTCCTCATATAGTTAGGTCTTGGTCATTTCTCCATTGCTTTCATCTTTTTACACACCCTAGATGAGTGCAGATTTCCTTTTGTTTCTTCCTGTGGTCCGAAATATGTTTTGTTCTTTAATTTTTATTTTCTTTAAGGCTGCCAATTGTAGTCAGTTAGTGTCTCCTCCAACTCACTATTATGAATTTGTTTCCTTTCTTATTATACCTTCGTTTTTTTGGAAAAAAAAGTTTGTTGTATGGTCCATCCAAAGAAAATATAACCAATTAAACTTTTTGGCTTGGGCTTTCATAGTTTTTTACAAAAGAAACCTTTTTATGATGGATGCAGGAGCCCTTTCTTTTATTACACATCGTTTTTTTATAAATGAAAATCTTTTGGGCTAAACTCTTCCTTTACAGGTGGGCTTGGCTTTAAGTCTGAATTTCAAATTTGGAAGTCAAAATCCATTTGTCATTTCCGTTGAGGTAAGCCTTGTAGTAAAAAAAAAAAAAAAAAAAAAAAAAAAAATTCTCCAATCACACTGAGCATGCAGGCTGATGGCATAACTCCGGCTCACTTTGCACGTGAGCCACTCTTTGCACGTGAGCCACTCGCCTCCATGCGCTGGTGCATGAAGGCATTTTTTGATGTTTCTCTCGCATGATTTCATTTTTCCTCCCTTCTTGCTCGTCTTTACTGTCTCCTCTGGTGCTGATTCTTTGGGTTCAGTTTGACATCTTTTCCCTCACTTCCTTTTAATTCTGGTTCAAGGCTGTCTGTGATTGAATTCAAAAGCTTTGAACTTATCCTTGAGGAGGGAGGGTCCTTGTTCCATTTAAAATGAGCAAAGGGCTGGTGAGATTTGCGGTAAGGAGGGCACAAGGTAGCTGCTTTATGTGGTTAGGAAGGCCATTCATCTTGGAAATGACGTGAAAGTTACAGGAGCTTTCTTACTTCTCTCAATGGTACCTAACAGGATGATTTTTGTTGGTGGAGGAATTCAGAAATGGCCAAGGAATAGATTCAGTTAATACTCTAGTAGGTTTAAAGGTGGCGGGGTGGGAATGTTTGGGCTAGGGCTCAAAGAGTTAGTGTTTGGTAGGTTGACTCTTTACAATGTCAACACGAATGTGAAAGAGTGGGTTTTATGTGTAGGGCACCAAGTAATTTGATAACTTTCTATGTTTAAAATCTTATGTTCAGCTGAGTTTCTTTCCCTTGGGAATCTATTTGGCATGTTAAGGTGACTTTTAAAGTGTTTCTTTTGTTTGGACAACCTCCCTATATTGTATTATAACAGCAGACAACCTTATGAACAGAGGTCTTTGTACGGTGAGTTGGTGTTAATTGTGGAAAATCTGAAATGGTGGACCATTTGCATATTCATTGTCCGATTGCTAGAGCATTGTGGGAGTGGTATTTGGGTGATTCTGAGTACCTTTATGGATCTATTGTTTAGCTAAAAAAGAGGGGGTAGAAGTAGTAAGCTAGCTTGGAAGAATGCTCCTATGTGTTTGACTGTGGGTGGTTTGGCTTTGGAGAAACAACCGTGTCTTCAATAATGATTGTCAGTGGGTAAATTGAAGAGAACAATATCAGGAGAAGGACTCAAATCGACCGCCTTCCCAACTGACGCAGCGATGTTGCTCGCTGGTGTTCTCACATTGATTAAGAAAATCCATATACCTAGGGTGAAATGCCCGGTTTGTACTAAATGATGAGCTTCACAGCTTGGATGGGGAGAATTAGTTCAAATCAGTTGAAACAAGGTAACACTTTCAAGAGGCTTGGGCCTTCAAAACCTGATGTTTTTTTCAAGACTTGGGCTGGTGTCTCTAGACCATCTGTTTTTTCAAGACTTGGAGACAATTCTAGTTCGGAAAAATCTAATTTAATGAACAAGCTTAGTACTAACCAGATTTGGGTCAAAAGGATTGGGTTTCAAAGAAAATCAGGATGTTAACAAAATTTCACAATCACATGGTACAAATCCCTTTGATATTGTTAGCTCTCCAGAGAAGTGTGAAACAAGTTTATAATTACAATGGTCAATTGTGACTTTGAACAATTTGGTGTAGTTCCAGTTGCGCAAGCTTTTGGCCGATTAAATGCTTTGGTTATCACTTGCTCTGGCTCCGATAAGGTAATTTCAGATTCAAAAGATTCTTTTGCTGACACAAAAGTTGGAGGTTTGTTAATTAAGAATTATGATTTGGAAAGTGATTTTGAATTTTGATGCCTAGGAAGACTTCTTGTTAAATGAAATCCGGGCACAATCTGATTTTGTATGTCACAGAATATCCAGGATGAGTTTTTCTGTAGCTGATTCTTTTTTGGTGAACTTGTAACGTGAAGGGACATAAGATGTTCCCCATATAATAATGATGTATTGCACGTTTCTCCTATTTCGGATGAAGTTGATTGGAGAGCTTAATGTTGTTTTACATGATCCCGATCCTGACAAAGGAATTCTTTCACATCCTCCAAAGGCTGACATGAATTTAGATGCTAAAGGCGATGGGAGGGACAGTGGAGATACAATCACTTTTAGACGCTTTAGGGTTTGAATTAGGGAATATTTCAGGCCAACAGATTAGAGTAGCTGGTTCCTTAAATACTTCAAATAGAAAGAAGATAAAACTAGATAGGGAATTGTAGAAGTTACAGTCTGCCAATTATGAAACTCCAACAGAATGATTAGGTAAAAATTGTTAAGTCATCTTGACTTATTTTTTTAAGCTGGCTTTTCTATCAAAGTAACACAAAAAGCAACTATTGATCAGATTTTTTGGATTAGGATGAGAAAACGAAGACTAATTGATGGAGAATGAACAAATAAAATACAGGAGTTATAATTTAATTGTATTTAAATTATAACATTAGAATTTGGAGAAAATTAGTAGTATTTTAGTATAATTAGAGTTAGGAGTTATTAGTTTTGTTCTATTAGGACTTTAGCTTTGTTTTAATGCTATTAGAGATTTCCTTTTATTAGGACTCTAGTATTTATCTTTTTAGAATTTATAGGGAGTCTATATAATGATCCCCTGTTTACTATTGTTTTGAAGCTTTTGAATGAATTTATAAAAATTGTCCATATTGATTGTCCCTTTTCGGTTAAAACACCTGTTGGTATTAGAGCCTAGGCTCTCGTTCCGTCGAAAATATAGATATATCAACTCCTATCTATCCTTAGTTTCCACCATTCACCAGTCACCCTGTCAAATTCACCACCCACAAGTTAAAACCCGTATCAAAGCCCAAAACCCGTATCAAAACCAACCCCCACCCAAAAAAAAAAAAAAAAAAAAAAAAAAAAAAAAAGAAAAAAGAAAAAAAAAGCACCTATGTCCAAGGTATTTTGATGTGCTGAATTAAATTATGAGGTTAGATTTTCCAAATTCCTCTTCAACAGTCAAGTTTTGATCTGGTATGCTTCTTTAAATATATTTTATGGTTCCCTGAGTTTACAATTCTTGGCTTCTTAAGAGATATTTAAGAGATGTCGAGTTGATTGTTCAAAGGAAGGCACAAAAGAATACAGAGATTAATGCTCTAAAAAAATCGAAAATTTGTTGCTTGAATTGAAATAAATATTTCATGAAATGAAACTAGAGCTATCTCTAAGATGCAATGATTCAAGACATGATGAATTGTTTTCATAAGAGATTATTGAACCTTTGGTTGATAATTGTGATAGTCAAGAGCCAATTATGCTAGTTCAGACTACAGAAAAGTTTTCAATTGGAGCAAAGATTGAAGAAGCACTAGAATTAGTACAAATTCAGGTTGCCGAAAATTGAAACAAAAATTGAAGAAGTTGTAGTTCAGTTTCCAGAAAGATAGTAGATACTACACTTCCCTATATAGAGCATATTAAATTTGTCATTCCAATGAAATTTCAAGTGTTCGACAATCTTAACAAAGTTTTCATAGCCAGTTTTTTTTTTTTTCGCCGCCATTGAAGACTGTTACAACAAGATTTTTATTCTTAAGGTCTGCATTCTTTCTTATTTCAAAACTCGACCTCAAGTTTTTTCCAACTAAGGGAGAATGACAGAGATCGAAGAAATAAAATATAGGAGTTGTAGGGTTTTCTTTTTTATTAGGACTCTTGGTATTTATCTTTTAGGATTTACAGGAGGTTATATAAGGACTCCTAGTTTGACATTGTTATGAAGCTTTTAATGAATTTATAAAAATTGTCTTATCGATTGTCCCTTTTCGGTTAAAATACCTGTAATGATGGAGACAAAGAAATAAAATATAGAGTTATAATTTAATTGTATCTAAATTATGTTATACTAGAATATTAGTATCTTAGTATAATTAGAGTCAGGAGTTATTAGCTTTGTTTTATTAGGACTCTAGCTTTATCTTTATGTTAGTAGAGTTTCATTTTTTTTAGAAATTTGTTATTATGGTTTCCTTTTTTTGTTCTTCCTTCTCCATCACTAATGTTCTCTAAAATGACACCTAGTTGGTTTTTTCTGGTTTTTATGGTTGGATCACACTTTGCAAACCTTGGTAGAGGTTCTTTGTCATCAGCAATTGAGCGTGATTGGAGGTCTTTCATTTATGTTGTTCCTCTGGCTATCTTTTATTTTTACTTTTTATTTTCTTTTATGTTCTTAGGGGGATTTCTTATCCTCACATTTGTACTTTAATCTCTCTTCTCCTATTAATATTTATTTTCTTATAAAATAATTTATAAAAAATTCAAGAGAATTTTTTTATATGTGGTACCAATGGATGTCTATTCATCCCACATTTCACTCAGCTGGGGCTCTTCTAGATTTCTTAGATGGATTGAGTTGTAATATGTAATTTTGGATTTATACTGCTTTCTAGTGGGGTATGTTTGTACCTGCCTTGTCTACAGAGATATTGCACTCCGTTTCATTTAGTAAAATCATTACTTATCATTTTTTTCTATATGTAAACACTAAAAGTAGCTTTAGTGGCAAGTGTGATGTCTCTAGTCTAGGGTTACTAAGAATAAGTTTCAATTTCCTGTAGACTAGTTGTGATACTAAATCTGGAATTGACATGACTCACATGAGCATGTGGAAGTTATATTTGGCCCATTTTTGTCTCTTAATATGATGGTTACATTTGTAACTTACATTTTCTTAACAAGGAGTCGATCTTTTTGATTTTTCTCGGAAGTTTACATTTAATAGAAAAGGTGATTGAGTTATATGTAAAGCTGCCATATCACCTTTAAATACATTTTTTTAATGTTTTTAAATTGTTATGTGGAAATGGTGATATGCGAAAGTTAAATGTCTAATATATGTTTCCTTATCTTGGGGACATTTTGACTGGGACAATTTCTAAAGAGAAAAGTTATAACTTATTAATCTAATGGGTTGGAGGGAGTATTATTCAATATAATGTTGATTTAATGGCATTTCTCTTTTAGTTGAGAACAAATGTTTTAGTGTTCTATTTGCGTACTGCTTCCTCTTGGTGACATTTTGACTGGGACAATTCCTAAAGAGAAAAGTTATAAATCTAATGGGTTGGAAGGAGTCTTATTCAATATAATGTTGATCTAATGGCATTTCTCTTTCAGTTGAGACCAAATATTTTAGTGTTCTATTTGCGTACTGCTTCCTAAACTGTGCAGCTGTCTCCTGCGTTTTTATATTATCTCGTATATTTCTTGGGCTTCCTCCGGCTCTTTGCACAATCTTTTGATGATTTGTTACCGATGTTTTGGAGCAAAAAAGATGTTGAAGTGTTTGTGATGATGTGCTTTCTTTGGAGTGATTTGGGCTGTATGGTTGGAATGTAATGCAAGGATATTTCGTGATCGTCGTCTGCCATGGCATCTCATTTGGGATAAGAATGTTTTCTTCTTCTCTTTGATACTCTGCTTTCGGATCCTTTCAAAGTGTTTCTTTAGTAGATGTAATACGTGATTGGAGAGCCTTATTTTTTTAAGTTATTTTTTCTTCGCAATTTTTGTTTATTACTTAAGATGGACTTCTTGTACATCTTTCTTTCTCAATAGAATTTTCTTTTTCGATATAAAAGTAAAAATTATCTCCGTTATAAGTGTACTTTATTTGAAGTCTATTGTCTCGTACATCTTCAAGAAGTTTGTCCTTTTGTTACTAATTTATATTTATATTTATATTTTATAGTTTTTGGTTGCTGCAGGAAGGCCCTCGGACAATGGTTGGAGTTGCAACATTTGACTCAACAATCCATTTTTATAATTTGAAAAGGGCATTACAACAGGTGAACATATAAATAGGCTTGTAAATACATATTTTATCCATTAAAATGTAAGTAAATAATTTTTTAGTTTTGGGTCTCATTTTGATTATCTTAAGACTTTCAGAAACAATATTTTTGTTAAATAATATGGAATAAGGAAATGATTGTAGCTTTGATTGATATCTCAAAGCCTACACCCATAAGCTTTATTTATAGTAAATAATAAAACATATACTTCCACATCTAAACTAATGTGGGACTACACAATATAATAATATTATATTCCTAATACTCCCCCTCAAGATGGAGCATATAATGCTTCAATCTTGTACAAATAAAACCCAATTACCAATCTCTACACTCTCCTTTACTTATAACAATCTAGGTGAAGCTTCAATCAGTTTGATGAACATACTGGTACCCATGAATAGTACTCATGTTGGCTGGAAAGAGACACAGCTGGATTTTCCGGAAAAATAAAAAGAGCACTGTTAGAAAAACGCATAACGGGATTTTCCAGAAAAAATAAAGGAACATCGCTAGAAAGAGACACAACGGGAAGTTCATGAAGGTACTGTTGAACTGTCAAACTTTTTGAGTCGTCAAACCCGCTCAAACCTTAAATAGGCTTGAAAAGAAAAGGGGAGTGAGCCGTCTTTTAAATGAAAGAGATAATTAGGGATAGAAAAGATATAATGAGGCTTGAATGGAAGAAGTAACTAGGCTTAATGATAGCTGGCTGCAAAATCCTTTTTTTTTTTTTTTCTTGTTTTTCTTCATGTGGGGCTAGATAAAAGAAACAGAAGATTAAGGTTCTTTTCAAAATCGGTCCAAGATTGGGCTTAGGTTTCAAACCCGCTCTGATACCATGTTAAATAAAATGGAATAAGGAAAGGATTGTGACCTTGATTGATATCTCAAAGCCTACACCCATAAGCTTTATTTATAGTAAATAATAAAATATAGACTTCCACATCTAAACAATGTGTGACTACACAATATAATAATATTATATTCCTAATAATTTTAAAAATTAGGGAGAAGTATAGATAAACAAGGTTGTCAACATCGAGATCGTATTTAGAATCGGTGGAAGGTCTAGAAAATCGTATAGTAAGATCTTCAGATCCTACAAATTTTGCAAAATACTCCTTAATAATGTAGATATACTTACAGTAAGTCATAGTTATACATGTAAGAGCAAAATAATTGACAATTACCCACAAATTTTCCACACTGACGGAAAGAACTGATGAAAAATTAGTGCTATAGATTGTAAGCTACCATGCATAATAAAAAAAAAAATTACTACAATGCATTAAAATTGAAAAGAAGAGAAGAAAAAGTTTTAGTAAGTCTGGAGTATTAGAGAGCTGGACTCTGGAGTTTTAGAAAGTGAGTCTCTGCAGTTTTAGATGGGCTGAGCAGCTATGAAAGTAGGCTAAAAACAAGAGCAGCTGTTGAAGAGTGAGAGAAGGGGGAGAGAAAGTGGTGGGAGAGTGAGGAAGCGAGATAGAGTGGAGCGAAAGTAAGAGGGAGAGACATACTGGTGTGATAGCGATACAAAGTGTGACCTGCACCTAGTGTCACGAAGAAGAAGAATGCTGCAAAAGCTGTGATCCGAAATTTAGTCCTCCAATTTGGGAATAAACACAAGGTTTTTGTTTGTTTGAGGCAGGATTTCCCTTGTGTCAATTTGACCCTTCTGTACCAAATCTGACCAAAACTTAAGTCTTGACTCGAGTTTTAGTATCATAAGATCGGATCTTAGCATGTGATCTTATGATCTTATTTCCGATCCTAGCTATCTTGCTCGTGATCTTGATAAACTGCGAATTTTGATTAGGTGACTTGTTTGGTGGTGTTAGTGACATACTATTAACAAATTGTGGATAAGTCATACTTTTCCTTTCAAAGTACCAATTAAATTTAAGTCTTCAAATATTACAAGACGAATAAGTCCTACATTTTAGGAGTCACTTTGCAAGTAATCTTTCTACTTTCTATTGAAGCATTTAATACCACTTTTACCTTTGCCTATTTGTTATAGTTTTTATGTTCAAAATATTAACTAAATAATAGACCAATCTTTAGAAAGTCAAATAACATAAGTATAGAATGAGATCTAAAATTGAAAACAAAAAACAAAAAACAAGGGAAAAAAAAAAAATGATCACAAGATGTATCAAGGTTCAACTCAATCTAGCCTATGTCCTCACTGAAGAGATCCAAATTCATTGTTCCATAATTTGGGAAAATACAAGTGTCTGATTTGAAAACTCTGAAAATATATCGAACCATAAAGCTAATTGTCTTTATATATATAGGCTATAAGCAAAGCAAACCCTAAAACTTATATTTTGGGTAGTAATTATCTAACGGATTGCACTACAAAGATTTGGCCTAACCAGATAAAAGACAAACACAACTATATAAATATATATATTTATTTTACTCAATTTTTTTTTCCTTCTACAAGTACTTGTATTTATGTTTTAAATTCATGAAAAATTTTCTTTTCTAGGTGTCTTATCATGGAGAATTAAAGAATTCAAGTTTATTTTCTATGATCTTCAAATCCATTTTTTTTTATATGTGTAAAGTACATTTTTATTCAATTTTGTAAGAAAAATTATGTCAAAATGGTGAAAAATAGATTTTATCAAAAATAATTTGCTATTAAAAAAAGGCAGCAACTAAAAAGTAGAGGGTGATATAGAAATTGTACTTGAGACTCATTCATTAAGTTAAAACTGAAAGTAGGACCTATTTGTCCAATCATGTCTACCTATGAGTGATGAGAGGGGTTTGAAATTGAATATGTATTGATATACAGATACATATTAGAATCTTGATACATAATAACATCCATACATACGTTTATACATGCACAAATATATGCATACATGTACAAAATGTGTATATGAATGCTGTTGAATAAATTTTTGTAGGATTTTGGAACCTACAATACTATCATAAAAGAATAATATACTGTTGATTAAGATTAGATTTGGTTTGATGCTGACACTACTGCAGACAAGTGTGTGTGGGAGTTTATGATCATTGCTGTTCCATAAATGGTTTGTAGGAGATTGAAGGATTACATAGATATTATTTGTGTCTCAATGTGTTCTTAAATAAGAGAAGGAATAACCCACATTATTATTGATCTTTTTCTATTATGATCTGAAGTGATATACAAACTTTTATAGGTCATTAGGCATTAGGCGTGACGTGTGTGATGCCACTTCTAGATTACTATCCTTGCATACTTTCGCTTTGACAAAGTAATTATCTGTTTGATAATTATGATTCAACAAGTTTCATATTGATACTGGTGTTTACCATGTTTGTAGCCATTGATGCTTATTGTTCCCGATGTACAAGATGTTTATACTCCATTGGAAACCGACATTATTGTTCCAGTTTCTGAGGTTAGTTCAGAACCTTTTGCTTTTTATAACATCTTGTAAATATGACAAATGTGTTAATTACTTTTGCTTTCTTTTTTTTTTTTTTTTTTTCATTTTTTTTGCTGTTTCTCGATCTGGCCTTATGTTTGTTACTGATTTGGTTGGTTTTATTTTGAAGTGCCGTCAACACTTGGAGTTACTTCTGGAAAGCATTCCAACCATGTTTCAAAATAATAGAACTGCTGAATCAGCCTTTGGTGCAGCCATCAAGGTAATATGCCTCCTCACTTGTGCAAACACACATGCACTAAACATGTAATTTTGTTTATTTTTTTTGGGCTTCTATGTTGCTACTGACAAATACCTTGTATCTGTTCGAAATATGCATGATGAAGATGAGTGTACATTTCCAATGTATTGATTCGAGTAGATAAAAACTGTGGAGAAATCATGGTAGAAGGAATTGATGAAATCCATGGCTTCCATCTCTTCTGCAACCCAGAAAACCCTAGATTCAGTTCTGCTTGACTGAGCTAGTAGAACTGGCCTACTTTCCTTGTGATTCCTCCATTCCTTCATTTTCAGGCTTTCAGTTCCTTGTTTTGAACCTGTCGCAAGTTTCTATTCTTGAAGTTCTGAAAATCAGAACTATAAAACTCACACTCTGAAAACCATTGTTGCAGACCCGACACAGTCATTCTCATTCCTGTCCCTCTGTCCCTTACCTCTCTCCTTGTTACGTCTCTTATCTTATAAAGAAGGATAGCTCTCTTTGCTCGGTCTCACTTTGTTTCTCTCATTCTCTTTCCTATATCTTGGTTGAGAAATGGGCTGGTCTAGGCCCTTTCTTGGACCATTTTGCAGCTGACCCAAGATTTTCCTACTACCTTCCAACGACTTTCTGGTAGCATTCTAGTGATATCTTAGAATGTGAACCAAGCTAGATTGAGGGTGATTCTATAATGATGGGCAAAGCAGAAGCTCGTTGGATGCTTTCTCTCTTTAATGAAATGGTATCCTCAAACACTTGAAAACAATAATCTTTGACATTGTAGTGAACCAGAGTGACAGCTCATTGCTTATTCGTGGGGAAAACAACCATGGAAAATTTATTTCAATGGATGAAGAAGAGGCTCGATTATTTTTTCTAAAGGCAAAAATAATGTTGGGTGGATGATCTTTGGCTTTACCCTTGTCTTAGTAGTGGGTGTGCATAATGGTGTCTTAATTTGGGTAGAAATTAGAAAGGGTTAGGACATGTTAAAAAGGTCCATTCTCTTTAATGTGGGTAATGGGGAGCATTTCTTGTTTTGGAAGGATGTGTGGTGTTCAGAGACTTTCTTGGTGAATGTATTTCCAAATCTATATGGTATAGCGAGTGACAAACTTACACCAGTCTTTTCTTGCATGGACAGCAATAGTGGCTCTCTATGTTGGGGTGTATAGTTCAATCATCTGTTGCAAATTGGGAAGTTGACTCAATGGATGCTTTTCTTAGTATGCTCGATAATATTAGCATGAACGAGGAAGGGAAGATGTCATGTGTTGGATATCAAGTAATTTTGAATCATTCTCCGTTCAAAATTTTTACATCCAGTTTATTGAAACAGTGAATAGTTTTCAGCATTAATTAGTTCCTTGATTTTAGACTTAATTAGCTCTTTTGACTATATATTTGTTAGTTTCTTGATTATAGCCTTGATTGGCTCCTAGAGTATAGCTTGTAATTATAGCCTTGATTGTAACTTGTAATAGTTATTTTACACTATAAATATATATTCATTGTGTGAGGTATACTCACTCAATTCACCCACAATCCTCTTGGATTTCTCTCCCTCTTTCTAAAGTTTTACATGGTATCAGAATTTTAGGAGAGAAAACCTTAATTTTTATTTTACGCTGTGTCTCTTTCCAGCATATCTCTCTACTATTACGTTTCATTCCAACAGTATGATCAAAAATCAAGGTCTAGTCATTTCGACTACTGTTTGTGGAAACGGGCCAGAGGTTTATACACTAATGATATCTAACGTTTTTATATTGTGGTTTCTAATTTGTTTAATCTAAAACTGGTTTAGAATATGTCCACTTATTTGGGCAAGATTTAGAATGTTAGAGCTGAATTTGTTGAAATATTATCTTTTACCACTGATTTTTCTGACCAAGAGGCACAAAGGGACAAGTTATTCATGATTCTCACTCTATGGCCTCTGAGCTAATCTTGATCCAGTTCACAATTAGATATTGGCAAGTTCTACTATTCCTTCCATGGAAGACGTGTTTACTCTGTTATTACGTATCTCACAGCTTATGAAGTTAGTACGTGATAATCAAGTTGTATTACATATTCAAATCCAGTCTTTCAGGAACGAACAAAATATATAGAGGTCAAGGTACAAAAAGTCGTGTCGAGTTGCCCGTTTTGGACGAATCAATTCGGTTTTCACACTTATTGACACGAAACTAACTTGAAGAAACATACTTACTGGAGTTTCGGTGGAATCGGTGCCGTTTTCATAGTTTCCGTTCTCAAAGAAAGTATTGTCTGGATATCTTGAGTGAAACAGGTATGTTAGATTCAAAACCTGTGGACATTGCTATGGATCTTAACACTAAACTTGTATTGGATGAGGGAGAGCTACTGAGGAATCCTGAGCAATACAGACGTCTTGTTGGTAAGCTGAACTATCTCACAGTCACTAGATCAGATATTGCTTTTGCAACTAGTGTGGTTAGCCAATTTGTTTCTTTGCCTCGAATATCTCATTGAAATGCTATTATTTGTATCCTAAAATACCTTAAAGCGGTTTGGTTGAAAAATCTACTAGAAGAACTTGGATTTTAGCACTCACAGCTTATGAAGTTAGTATGTGATAATCAAGTTGTATTACATATTGCTTCAAATCCAGTCTTTCAGGGACGAACAAAATATATATAGGTCAAGGTACAAAAAGTTGTGTCGAGTTGCCCGTTTTGGGCGAATCAATTTGGTTTTCACACTTACTGACACAAAACTAATTTGAAGAAACATACTTATGGAGTTTCGGTGGAATCGGTGCCGTTTTCATAGTTTCCACTTGAAGCAGATTGATCCAAATAGATAGTTTACGAATTTTTGATTTGGACTTATGTCGGATAGAGAGAGGTGCAATTTTTTCTCATGATCGACTTGGCTTTCTACTTTGGCGGGTGACTGTGCAAAGTGCAGAGTGTAGATCTGTCTCCTCTTTGTAGTGTACAAGAATGTGTGGTCGAGAAGGAGACAACAATTCGTGAAGGAGAAGAAGACTTCGACGCACCGTTTCATATAAAAGTTACTAAAGGCAGAGCACTTTTGTTATCTTTGTTGGGCTTTGGCAAAGCGCTTTTGTTATCTTTGTTGGGCTTTGACTGCTAGCCTTATTTATATCCAGCATTATTATAAAAGGCCTATAACTAAATCACTAACTATTTTACCCATTTAATATATTTTAAAAGATTTTTACTAATATCAATTTTAGAAATTCAATTTTATGAGAAAAAAAAAAAAGAATCCTAATCAAACTAGTTAGAAAAAAATAAATTAACCAAAGAAAACAATAATAAACTATTAGTTTGTTTTCTTTAATTAAAAAGTTAAAATTAATAACTTTCTTTACATATATTATGGACAAATAAGTCGTGCAAATAAAACTTTTGCTTATCAATTATACTATTAAATTAGATAAATCTTAAAAAAAAATTATTTTGTATTAAGTTATCAAAATTATTTTAAACCTTTAACATATTCAAATAATTATTATATATATTTTAAATCATTTACAAATATGTATTACATAATATATATATATATATATTTACGTATTTTCATATGTTAAGGTTGAAAATGATTATTTCTCGCCCAAAAAAAAAACTTGGAACATATAATCTTTATGCTCCAATTTGAGGATGAGTGTAGAAATAGTGAATAGTTTTCAACATTAATTAGCTCCTTGATTATAGATTTAATTATCTCCTCTGACTATAGACTTGTTAGTTTCTTTTCTTTTGACTATAAGCTTGTTAGTTCCTTGATTATAGCCTTGATTATCTCCTAGATTATAGCTTGTAATTATAGCCTTGATTGGCGCATAGATTGTAACTTGTAATAGCTATTTTACACTATAAATATATGTTCATTTTATGAGATATACTCACTAAATGCACCCACAATTCTCGTGGGTTTCTTACTTTCTCTAAAGTTTTACAGAGTTGAAAACGGGCGATAGTTTCTTTTCTTTGGAAATCTATTTGGCATGCTAAGGCATCTTCTAAAGTCACATTCTTTGAATGGACAACCTCCCTTAGTTGAATACTGACAACATACAATCTTGATTATTCATTGTCCAATAGCTAGAACCTTATCTATGAGAGTGGGTGTTTGGGTTCTTTTGGATTAATTAGGTAATGCCTGTACTATTATGGATCTTTTGTTTTGTTGGAAAAAAAGATGCATTAAGTTAGCCTGGTGGGCAGTCCTTTTTTGTTTGATGAAAGACTTTAGTGTTCTTTCCATTTTATTGGGTCTTTTGTAGAGCTCTTACATGGAATGTGTTAAGTAAAATAGAATGAGGAATAGATAGTGGGCTTGATTGGTTAATCAAAGCCTATAGCGTTAACCTTTATTTATAATAAATAATAAAACATATACTTCTATATCTAAGCAATGTGAACTTAACATTACATTACTATTATGTTCATAACACTCACCTCGATATAGAATATATAATGCTCAATATTGTACAAGTAAAATCTAATTATCAATCTCAACACTCCTTCTCACTTACAATAACCCAAGAATAATAAGTTAAGTTTCAATCTGTTTGACAAACATACTGGTGAACAATACCTGTTTTGGAAAGAGACCTAGATGGATTTTCTGAAAAATAAAAGGAGCACCGCTAGAAAGAGACATAACGAGATTTCTAGAAAAATAAAAGGTGCAGCACTGAAAAGAGACACAATAGGAAAAGTTCATGCAGGTTCTACTTCAAAAAGTCTTGGCTCGGTGTCTGTGGTGGATCCTTGGACAAAAAAATCTCTGAAGTTTCAAAATTACTTTGTGGGAGGCAGTTTGATGTTAGATGCTGCCATTGTAACAAATGAATGAGTTGATACCAAATTATGCTTAGGCATGGTAGGTCTTGTTTATAAGTGGGATATTGAGAAGCATATGATCATGTCAATTGGGAATTCTTGTTGTATATGCTGGAAAAGATTGGTCTTGGATCAAAATGGAAATCCTGGATTCATATGTGCATCTCTTTTGTTAAGTTTCACTTTTGGAAAATGGTGTTCCATTCACTAATTATCTCGTATCTACTCTTTGCAAGTGACACTCTTCTTTTCACTAATGCCAATATGGAAGCATTGAAGTTCTTGTGATGAATTCTAATTGTTTTCATGCAGTTTCTGGTTTAAAAATGAATATGCAGAAGAGAAAGTTGGCTTCAGTTGGTGAAGTTCAAAGTATTGACAAATTAGCTACTTTTTTAGGTTGTAAAGTCTTTTCTTTACCCATAATCAAGGTTGTCAAGATCACGCGTAGGATCGTACGATCCATTTCCACCCTCTCAAGTCAGCACGGGCTAAGGATCCAAGTCTGCCAGACTCGGAGGCAAGATCGCAGAATCGGAGAAAGACTCGTGAGATCGCGATTTCTGCTCGAGTATTCCGAGTCTGCGAAAACACCATAAATCTTCGAAAATTTGGTTGGGCTTCAGAGATCTGAATCATTTCATCTCTTTCTCAGTCATTCAAAGTGAACCCAGCTTCTTCCTCGTCCTGTCGACGGTTCTCTTTCTTCCCTGGGCTGCTGGGCATCTGTCGAATGATACTTTAGCATCTGCCTGAGTAAGTTTTGGACTTCGAAAATTGAATCTGCAACAAGTTTCGGCTTTGAATATTGCATCTGCAGACTGTTTCTGCTCCGAAAGTTGCATCCGCAGACTGATTTGGTTTCAAGCTTGTTTTTGCAGAGCAACTCGTGTTTTTCTTCTCGAGTGAGTCTGCAAAGACAAGAGGCAGAGGCTTTTTTTTTCCTTCTAATTTGTTATTTCTGATGTACTTAAAACTAATTTTTAATTAATCAAGTGACTAATCTCATTTTATAAACAGATTTATTTTATTTTGGTTGGCATGCTAACTAAGAAATGGAAGTTTAGGATTTAGGTAGTTAATTTACCAAGATCATTGCATTTACATAAATAATAAAAATAGGATATATAAATTTATAAATTTTTTAATCTTGATTTATGAACTCATGTTTGTATTTTTTTTATTTTTTTTGAGTGATTCTTTTGTATTATTGATAAAATTAGTGAAAACTTTGCTTTAAAAAAAAAAATATTTAGAATATTATAACAAATTATACTTATTTATAACAAATTATACATGTTTATAATAAATTGCGTACATAAATTTTTATTCTAATAATTATTTATAAAATTTGTAAGATTTTTCGATCGTACCGATTCGATCTTACCCGCCCTCCACAATCCTACTCAAGATCTCTATCTTGACAACCTTGCCCATAATATTTCTTGGCTTGCCTCTTGGGTTTCTTACAATGGTTGCAGTGTGAAATTTTATTATTTAGAGAGTGGGGATATTAGTAGGTTGGAAAAACTTGTAACTTTCCAAGGGAGGCAAGTGGGCTACCTATAAGCATGCTGTCTTTTTAACTATTTCAGTTTTAGTTGCTCAGAGATTGGAAAACAAAAAAAAAAAAAAGAATTTTTTCGTGATTTCCTATAAGACTAGAAAAGGTGGCGAATAAAAACTTCACCTGGTAGGATGGATACATATATGCAAGCCATTTATTGTGAGGTTTAGAGGTGAGGAATTTGAGTGACTTTAATATTGCACTCATGGGTAATGGTTTTGGAGATTTGCAACACACAGGAACTTTTCTTTAGAGAAATGTTTTGGTAGCAAATATGCCAATGAGAGAGGTGGTATGTTGGGAATTATATGAAATTTCCTTCAATATATAATGAGTTATAGTAAAAATAACAAAAGATAATAAGCACAAATATAAGTAGAAGAGAAGAGAAGTAAACATCAACACAAAATATTAAACTCCTTGTTTATATTTACATATGAGAAAGGAATTCACTAATATTCCAAGATTACATAAAAATAGTAATACTCTACAAATAATATTTTTACCACTCTCTCAGGCCATGTATTCACCAATCTTTATTGCACCTTTACCTTGCGGGAGTCTCACAAATATTAAATCTATCTTTTTCATGCCTACAACTCTCACAATCCTACACATTTATATTATATAGGACTTGCCTAACAAGCAAACTTTTTTTCTATTTTATGAAAACCCTACAATCATCTAATTAGATTTATTTATCCACTAGGATAAACTTAATTTAAAAATCTCCATCAACATCTAATTAATTCTTTCTTGCCTACTAAGAATAAACTAATTAAGAAACTACCAAAATAAGGATTTAGATTAAAATCTCTATAATCTCTGCCTTGACTCAAATCCTTCTAAACAATTTTCATTCTTCAATCTTATTCTTCAAGACTCATACAATGCATCGACATCAACAACGAAACTATTAAAACTTCACACGAACCTCGCTCATCGAGAGTCATCACTCCATTGAGAGTCTCTATCTGCTCATTATGAACAAACCATGATATCTTGCAACAACAACAATGCATGTGTAAATAGTCATTTTCTTAACTCCACCTCAACTATCACCATTGATGAGCCCTTTCCACTTTCATCATATTTAAGTTTATCCTTTTTATGTATCTTTTAATAATAACTATATTTTATGTGGAACTTGGTGTATATAACATGCCACTCAAGCATCTTCGTGTCCTTTGCTTCTAGAATCCATTAAGAATAAAACCTATTGACAGTAGGTACTATTGGCATACCCGGATGTTGTGAAGCCATGAAGAATAAAACCTTCTATCTTACTGGTACTGTATGAAATAGTTTAGAAATATGAAAGGAGTTAATATTTAATATATTATTGATAAAAAAAGAAAGAAAAAAGAAGCTTCTGATATAAGTAACTACTTGAAAAATATTATACATCTGTTTCAATAAAGAAGACTTGACCGAAATAAACTAGGATTCTGAAAAAATTATTTGTTGTCTGAGTCTAATCTTATTAAGTTGTGACCTGGATTGTAGTGATAATTATTAGATTATAATCATTAGTAGGTTCATGAAGAGTTGTGTGTTCTGCTTCCTTAGTGATAATTAGATAATAATCATTATATCATGTAAAAAATATGTTTTAATGTGTTTTTTTTTTTTTTTTCCCCTATTTAAGGCAGCTTTCTTGGCAATGAAGGTTACTGGAGGCAAACTTTTGGTATTTCAGTCAGGCAAGCATGCAATCTTGTTATATCTATTTGTGTTTTTTTTTTTCTTCTCGTAGTTTATTTATTTTTATTTTTTAAGAGGGCGAGCCTTGGCGCAACTGGTAAGTTGTTCCTTTGGTGATCTGTAGGTCACGGGTTAGAGACGTGGAAACAGCCTCTTTGCAGAAATGTAAGGGAAAGGCTGCGTACATGTGCGCCCACTCCCCCTACCCCTACCCCGCAATAGCCGGGGAGCACTTTGTGCACCGGGTGCGCCTTTTTTTAGTTTTTTATTTTATTTTTTTACTTTTAATGAGCATATTCCTGATTATTAAAGACATTTAAATTGAGTAAAAAAGTGAACTACATTTTCCGGCCACACAAATATTCGTGCAATTTGTGTCACTTCAACAACACTTTTCTACTTTAAATTTTGTGAGCAACACTTTTGTATTTTAAATGTTTATTAGTAATGACACAGCGGAATTATGAAAGAACCTAAGCTAGGATAAAACTAAACTTAGAAAAGATTAGCTCCTAATTAATAGGAAATATTAAAAAAAGGTAACTTCTAATAAAATAGTAATTCCTAATAAAATACTAAAATGATAACTTTTATTAAATAGAAAATACTAAAGCCTAAGCCTACGAATTGCTCTTTTCTTTTTTTTGCTTCTGTTTTAGTGCTCTAGGAATTCCTCTTCCTTAAGTTCTGCATCAATCTCCTCTACTTGGAAAGAACTCGTCTTCGAGTTAATGTCAGGATAAAGAGGGTCCTCTTCAGCATGAAACTCGTATAAATCAGCAACATTGAATGTCCTTGAAATCCCCAGTTTCCTCAGGCAAATCAACAACATAAGCATTGTCATTAATCTTCCTCAAAATTTGATAAGGACCATACTTCTTAGGCTTTAATGTATTATAAGTTCCAATAGGAAATCTTTCTTTCTTCAAGAAAACCATCACCATATCACATTCTTTAAACGATTGTGTTATCCTTTGCTTAGCAGCAAACTTTTTATATTTGACATTAGTCTTCTCAAGTTGTTGTTTTACTTCGTCTAGGACAGATTTGAACTGCATAGCCATATTTTCTACTACCATACTTGCTTTGTGTAGTATAGGTAATTTTATCAGATCCAAAGCATGGTTAGGTGGCTTTAAATACACCAAAGAAAATGGTGCCTTCCCAGTTGCACTAAGTATAAAATTGTTATATGCAAATAAAGCCAAATCCCACTGTTTAGGCTTGTACCTATATATACTCATCAAATTTCCGAGAGTTCTATTAAGTGACTTCGTTTGACCATCTGTGTGAGGATGAGCAATGTTACTGAAATTCAAAGTGGTATCAAACATCTTCCATAAGGTTCTCCAAAAGTGACTTAGGAATTTAGAGTCTCTGTCAGATATAATGCTCTTTGGAAAACCATTTAACCGAACCATTTCTCTAAAGAAAAGTCTAGCAACATGTGAAGTATCGGCTGTTTTCTTGCATGGGATGAAATGGGCCATTTTTGAAAACCTGTCTACCATTACAAACACAGAATCAACCCCTCTGAGTCCTTAGAAGGCCTAGGACAAAGTCCATGGATAGATCCTCCCAAATGTCATTAGGCATAGGCAAAGGCATGTATAAACCAGTGTTTTAAATCACCTGTTGGCTAGTTTGTTTAAGCAGCTTTGCCAAATGTTCTTGAAGTCTTATCATTTACCTAGAGCTCTTTCAAGTGTTCAAACTCCACAACCTTATTAGTCATGGTAACAAGCAATGCTGTATTTTTGCTCAAAGCATCAACCACCTTGTTAAGCTCACTAGACTCGTGCTTAATCATAAAAGGAAACATTTGCATATAAGTGACCACCTAGCATGCATATTGCTCAAGTGTTTTTGACTATTGATAAATTTCAAGGCTTGATGGTTAGTGTAAAGGATGAATTCCTTTTGTACTAAATAGTGTTCCTAATGCCTTAATTTCCTCACAACAACATAAAATTTCTTATCGTAGGTTCTCCATTTTCGTATAGATTCACTCAATTTTTAACTGAAGAAAGCCACTGGTTTGTTATTCTGAGATAAAATAGCCCCAATTCCAACACCATTGGCATCACATTCAACCTCAAATAAGATTTCAAAATCAGGTAATGCTAACACAAGAGCTGTACATAGCTTTTCCTTAATTAAAACAAAACTCCCTTCAGTCTCTTTATTCCAATCAAACTTCTCTTTTTTCAAACAATTGGTTATTGGGGCCATGTTAGAACTGAAATTTTTAATAAATCTTCTATAAAATGTAGATAAACCATGAAAAGACTATAACTCACTCACTGTTTTTGGAGCTGACCATTCTCGGATAGCGTTAATCTTCTCCTCATCAACATGTATGCTTTTAGAACTCACTATATACCCCCAGGAACAGTAGCTTATCAGTCAAAAAAATGCACTTCAAATTTATGTAGAGCTTATTCCATTGTAAAACTTTCAGCACTTCTCTAAGATGCTTTAGATGCTTCTCTTTTGATTTACTATATATCAAAATGTCGTCAAAATAAACCACATCAAATCTGTCAATGAAAGGCTTCAACACTTGATTCATTATCCTCATAAAAGTACAAGGAGCATTGGTTTTAAATGACATAACCAACCATTCATACAAGCCTTCTTTGGTTTTAAATGCAATTTTCCATTCATCACCAGGTCTAATCCTTATGTGATGATAACTACTTCGCAAATCAATCTTTGAAAAAACATTAGAACCATGCAAGTAATAAAGCATATCATCAAGGCGTGGAGTAGGAAATCTATACCTCACTGTGATCTTGTTTATGGCTTGGCTATCAACACGCATCCTCCAACTACCATCTTTCTTTGATGTGAGCAATGCAGGGACTACACAAGGACTCACTCTCTCACGGATCAAGCCTTTCTTCTGCAATTCTTCGACCTTCTCCCTTAATACCTCGCTTTCCTAGGATTCATGCGATAATGAGGTAAATTAGGAAGCTTAGCACCTGGAACAAGATCTATATGGTGCTGGATATCGCTCATTAGAGGCAACTCATCAGGTAAATCAGATTGTATTAGGTTTGAAAAGTCCTCCAACAATGTTTGCACCTCCTTAGGCTCGTCACTGTCATCTGCTTCTTTGGCCAACAACACTTCCTTAACTACAACATCAAGGACTTACTTTGCTTCTTCTGCTGTCTTTTCAAATTCTCCCTTGGTTTTGGCAATAGATACTAAAGTTTTATTCTTTACCTTAGAAGTTTTAGGTAGTTCTTGAGTCTCTATTGTCGGCCTCATAGCAATTCTTGTGACCATTCCATGTGAATAGGTAAATATTATCTTTCCCTTATTCATAGCATCCACATCAAATTGCCAAGGTCTACCCAATAATACATGGCTAGTATCCATGTCAACAACATCATTCAAAACTTTGTCTTTATAGTAGTACCTCCTAATGGAAATTGGTACTAAACAAGTTTTGGTTACCCTTACAGAGGGTCATTTCTTGATCCAGCCAATAGAATATAGTTGTGGATGAGTTTCCATAGGTAGCTTCATATGGTCCACCAATTGTTTAGCAACTATATTCTCTCCACTATCATTATCAACCATAACTTTGCACACTTTTCCTCTAATAGTGCAGAAAGATTTAAAGATGTTCCTCCTCTAGGGTGGTTCTTCTTCCCTAGGAGTATGCAACAACCTCCTAACAACATACACATATTCCTCTCCCCGTTTCAGCCGCAACTGTAGCCATATCATATTATTCAATTTCATCAATATCCTCCTCTAAATTCCCTTCATTCTCTACTAGATTTACCCTCCTTCTCTTGGGACAGTTATTGGACAGATGTCTAGGTTGTCTACACCTAAAAAAAAAACCCTTAAATTTGGTGGAGCATGGAGATTAAAATTTTTAGGAGCTTTTTTTCCACTAGTAGTTGCTACTGCCCTTTTTCCCCCCTGTATTAGGAGCTTCTCGGACTTGCCTTGGTTGATTTAATTGCATATTTCTTCCACTATTAGTTGCTGGTTGTACGTGCTCTTGGTATATTCTAGCTCTCTCAGCGTTTCTTGAGGAACTCTCCAATGATTTGGCCTTCAAAGCAGTATTATAAGCTTCATCAACTCTCCAATAAGCTTGCAGGCTTATCTTCTCCTTGATTGAGAGCTTCAGTCCATTGACAAACATTGCTACCTTTTGATTTTTAGGTTCCTAGTAGTTTGTTCTAGTTGACAACCTATTAAATTCACTCATATAATCTGTCATTGTTTTGCTGCCTTGGGTACAATTTTGATACATTTGGAAGAGGTGTTGCTCATAATCTGGTAGCAAAAATCTCTCCAATAAAAGTTGCTTCATCTTTGTCCATTGCCTCACTGGACTCTTCCCCCTTCTCTGTCTATCCCTTTGCAAATTGTCCCACCATACAGCTGCCCCACTTTTAAGCTTGAAGGCTACTGTTTTGACTAGTTTCTCTTCTGATACTTCCATCATCTCACCAAATCTCTCAATCTCGCACAGCTAATCAAGAAAGCCTTCAATATTTAAATTTCCGTTGAAGCTTGGAATCTCAGCTTTCACTTTATAGTCTTCAAACTCTCTATTCCTTCTTCCTTGTTGCTGCCTATAATATCTATACCCTCCAACCTCTTCATTTGAATCTCCTTCTTGGAAATTTGGTTAGACAAGTCCTGGAATTTGTTGGACAAGTGCTTGGTTTTGCCTATTTTGCATAGGTCTTTGAGACACACACCTATTAATAGGTTGCTCCATTGGTAGGGCCACTCCCCTTCCTTGCTTCCTTTTAATTGCTGCTGCCCCTCTATTAAAATCAATCCTCAACTGTTCTAGAGCCCCCAAAATCTGGTTTATTTGCCCTTGAATAGTATAAGTTGCTTGTTTTTGTGCATCACGGGTTTCAGTGATTGCTTGCCAAATATTTTCTAACCCATGGATCCCTGTTTTCGTTGGCCATTCAGTCAAGAAAACTGCTTTGATACCAACTGACACAACGGAATTATGAAAGAGCCTAAGCTAGCATATAACTAAGCCTAGAAAAGATTAGCACAAGATTAAATCTTTAAAAAATAAACTGTAATCTACCAGTAGAATATTAAAACACCCTTAGGTAAATAACTTTTTTGATAAAAAGACTGCCTTTTACAAACTAGCAAAGCCTACCTTTTATAAAAGGCTTGGAAAAATCCTAAGAGCCTAACAATACTTGCTTAGCAAACAAAGATTTCTAATAAAAGTGTTGTGTATGTGTGTTAAGGTGTAATAAGGGTGTTTGGGTAATAACCCTTGTCTAGTATATATACTAGGATGTACATACTTTGAACATGATGAATATACTTTGATTCACTCAACTCATCATGGTATCAGAGCCAAAACCCTAATCTCTGCTAGGACCTCCGTTGACCGCCGCAGAACCGCCGTTGACCGGCGCCGGCGCCGCCGTGTACGGCACTTTCCGGCGACTTTTTCAGGATCGAAGACCACAGGCAGATTCGCCTCGAGAAGACGAACAAAACCCCCAGGTTTTCGTCTCCATCTGCTGCGGTTTCAGAGGTCTATTTTGCCTTTTTGAGTTCGTGACCTAACTCGGAATTCTTCAATTCCGGCCGTGTTAAGCAGCTGTCTCCCTCTTTCAGGCCCTCGGTGACTTCGAGTGGAATAGGAGAGGGGATTTCGAGGGTTGCTTGGGAGGAAAAACCTGGTTTTTTGGAGAAAGAGCTCACAGACCCGATTCTCCTAGGTGCGGGTGCTGTTTCTCGAATCTGTTTGGATGATCTTGTTGCCTGCAGGTACATCTGAGTTCTGGGTAGTGTTCTGGAGGTATTGTTGAGAGGGTTGGGTGTTTTGTTGATCGTGTGGGTGGTGGGTGTTGAGTTCTCTGTATTTTAGTTCATCCAGTGCTGGTTTTCTTTGCTGATTTCTCTACTTAAGCATGTTAGAGGAAGTTGTTAGTCCTGGGAATGGCAGTAGTGGGAGTAGGAGTAGAGTTGGAATCTCTAACGATAATCCTTCCCTCCAAATTAGCCCGATGAAGTTTGATGGCAACAATTTCTTGGCTTGGTCTTGCTCGTGCCTATTATTTATTCAGGCACGTGGGTTGTATGGTTATGTTATTGGTAGCAAAAGGAAACCAGCTGATGGAGATCCATTATTGGAGTCATGGATTTCGGAAAACTCCTTAGTAATGTCGTGGTTGATTAACTCTATGCAACCACAAATCTCCCGTGGTTATTTGTTACTTGATTCTGCTGATAAGATGTGGACAGCTTTGTGCCAAACTTATTCTCAAGTTGGAAATGATATTCAAGTCTTTGAGCTTAGGAAGAAGCTCCATGAGACTAAGCAGGGAGAATTGACTATTGCTCAGTACTTTGCTGAACTGAGTGGTTTATGGCAAGAGTTGGATTACTATCAGGAGTATTAGCCAGTACATCCTGCGGATGCAGCTTCTTACAAGAAGGTGGTGGATAAGGAGAGAGTGTATGATTTCTTGGCTGGACTTAATCTTGAGTATGATCAGATTAGAGTTCAGGTTTTGGGAAGAGATCCTTTTCCAAATCTGAGGCAGACATATGCTTATGTACAACAGGAGGAGAGTAGGAGGATAGCTATGCTTCATGTAGTAACTCGTGAGAGATCTGCAATGGTAGCAACTCCTATTCCGAAAGAATCTAAAGGAGTGCATACTAGAGGGATTGAGATTGCAAGGGGTAGTGATAAGGATGACTTGCAGTGTGATTATTGTGGTAAGACTCGTCATACTAGAGACACATGTTGGAAGTTACATGGTCGTCCTACTAGAGGCAGAGGTGGCAGGTTTGTAGGACCGCCTAGATCACGAGCTCATGTCTCTGACACTGTTGAGTCATCACCTTCTACGGAATCAAGTGCACTTAATCCTGAAGAAATGCAGCATCTTAGGCGTCTGATGGCAAAACTTGATGGTTGTCCTTCCACTTCAGCTGCATCTTCTCATCATGCCTCTTCTCATCATGCCCTTGGCACTCATTCCACCACAGATTCAGAGCCTTGGATCATTGATTCTGGAGCCTCCGACCATATGACTGGTACTTCTAGAAATTTTTCTACTTATTTCCCTTGTTCTGGTAAAGACAAGGTGAGGGTAGCCGATGGCTCCTTGTCCACTATTTCTGGGAAAGGTTCTATTCAGTGCACTCCTACCTTACCATTGTCTTCTGTTCTTCACATTCCTAAATTTTCCATGAATCTCTTGTCAATTAGCTCAATCACTAGAGACTTAAATTGCCAAGCTATATTTGATTCTTGTTGTTGTAAATTTCAGGAACTGGGAACAGGAAGAACGATTGGCTATGGTAAAGAGCAAGATGGGCTATACTTATTGGAATATGGTCCTAGTATTTTGGCAAACACAGTTGACACAGTTGCTTCTAGTCAATCTCTTCAGAGTAGTGCTTCTATTACTTCTCAACAGCAGTTAGTTCAGTGGCATCGCCGTTTAGGACACCCATCTTTTTTGGTTCTAGGAAACATGTTTCCAGACTTACTTAAGCATTGTACTATGAACAATTTGCTATGTGATGCCTGTGAATTTGCTAAACATAAGCGTGCTTCTTATCCTTTATTGAATAATAAAAGTACTACTCCTTTTGCTCTTATTCACTCTGATGTTTGGGGTCCTAGTCGTGTTGTATCTTTATCTGGTTACAAGTGGTTTGTTACATTCATTGATTGTTTTAGTCGCACTACCTGGGTGTACTTATTGCGTGCTAAAAATGAAGTATTCACTTGTTTTCAGATGTTTCATAAACTTGTCTGTACACAGTTTGATTGTAAAGTTAAGATTTTAAGGAGTGATAATGGTACAGAGTATACAGAGGGTAATTTTCAGAAATATCTTCGGGATCATGGCATAATGCATCAAACTAGTTGTGTTGACACCTCGGCTCAGAATGGTACAGCTGAACGCAAAAATCGACATCTTTTGGAGGTAGCACGGTCCCTCATGTTTACTATGAATGTCCCTAAGGCTTATTGGGGAGATGCAGTTCTCTCTGCAGCTTATCTCATTAACCGTATGTCTCTTCGGACTCTTGATTTTAACATCCCTCTGGATGTTCTTCAAGGTAATTGTTCCTTTGTGGTTCCTCCTAAAGTATTTGGTTGTGTTTGCTTTGTTCATGAGCACGGGAAGAACATCAGTAAGCTTGATCATCGAGCACTGAAATGTATATTTATTGGGTACTCTGCCACTCAGAAGGGATACAAATGCTACCATCCTCCTACTAGGAAGACTTATGTTAGCATGGATGTCACTTTTCATGAATCCAATCTTTATTTCTCCACGACACCTTTTCAGGGGGAGAGTAATAGTGAGGAAGAGGTGTCTTATGGTAGTAAGGGGGAGTGGCTACCTGAGTTGTTAATAGAGGACAGAATGAAAGAGAAGGAAGATGAAGCAAAACAGGATGAGAGTATACTGGAAGAAGTGAGGAATAATGAGATTCATACGAGGCTAGCAAAGCCGGATTTGCTTAAGTATAGCAGCAGATGTAGACAACATGGAAAAATAGCCATCAAACCTGCTTTACCTAGCCAAGAGTTCTCTCCAGACCCAGCTTCCATGCCGGTACATCCTTGTAAGTCTCCTGATGCTATTCCTTCTTCAAATACACCTCATGATTCTCCTGTCATTGATGATACTAATCTTCCTATTGCAATTAGAAAAGCAGTTAAGACTTGTACTCATCATCCTATCTCTAATCATGTCTCATATAAATTCTTGTCTCTATCATATAGAGCATTTGTCTCCACTCTGTCTTCTGTGTCTATTCCACAGGATTGGAAAGAAGCTCTTGCTGATCCTAAATGGGAGGATGCAATGGTTGAGGAAATGAAAGCCTTATCCAAGAATGATACTTGGGAGCTTGCTAGTCTCCCTCATGGAAAACGAGCCGTTGGTTGTAAATGGGTCTTTACCATTAAGAGAAAAGCTGATGCGACGATTGAGAGATATAAAGCGAGACTTGTTGCAAGAGGATTCACTCAAACTTATGGGGTGGATTATCAAGAAACATTTGCTCCTGTTGCCAAGATGAATTCTATCAGAGTTCTTATCTCTTGTGCAGCGAATCTTGGTTGGGACTTACAGCAATTGGATGTAAAGAATGCATTCTTGCATGGAGATCTTGCTGAGGAAGTCTATATGGAGATCCCTCTAGGCTTCTCATGTCAAAAGACTGAAGGGAAGGTATGTAAGCTGAAGAAGTCCTTGTATGGTCTCAAACAGTCACCCCCGAGCCTGGTTTGATAGATTTCAGAAGGCGATGATTTCTTTTGGATACCAACAAAGCAATGCTGATCACACAATGTTTGTAAAACACTGTCATGGGAGGATTACTATCCTTATTGTCTATGTTGATGATATAGTTGTGACAGGTGATAACCCTGCAGAGGTATCTAAGTTGAAAAGTCATCTTGCCAAGGAATTTGAAATCAAGGATTTAGGGAAGCTATGTTACTTTCTTGGGATTGAAGTTGCTCATTCAGACAGGGGTATCTTTCTATCTCAAAGGCAATATGTCCTTGATTTGCTTGAAGGGACAGGTATGCTTGGATGTAGGCCTGCAACTACACCTATTGAGACAAACCACAAGTTACAAAGTGGAGATGGAGAATATGTTGATAGAGAGAGATATCAACGACTGGTTGGAAGGCTAATTTATCTATTTCATACTCGTCCAGACATAGCTTATGCTGTTAGTGTGGTTAGCCAGTTTATGCATGACCCTCGTTCCGACCATTTGGATGCAGTTCATCGTATATTGCGATACCTGAAATCTGCACCTGGGAAGGGACTTCTCTTTGAAAACAATAGAAGCCTGAAACTAGAAGCCTATACAGATGCAGATTGGGCTGGATCACTTGATGATAGAAGGTCTACTTCAGGATATTGCACATTTGTTGGTGGGAACTTAGTGTCATGGAGAAGTAAGAAGCAGACTGTGGTTTCTAGATCTAGTGCTGAAGCAGAATACAGAGCGATGGCCCACGGGACTTGTGAGTTGTTATGGCTTAAGAAGTTGATGGAAGAGCTCAGATTATCTTGGGAAAAGCCTCTTCTGCTATATTGTGACAATACCGCTGCAATCAATATAGCACACAATCCAGTCCAGCATGATCGTACAAAACACATTGAAATTGATAGACATTTTATTAAAGAGAAACTAGACTCTCGTCTCATTTGTATACCATTTGTAAGATCTGAAAGCCAATTGGCCGATATCTTTACAAAAGGACTTAGTAGTTTAGTTTTTCATTCTATTGTTTGCAAGATGGGCATGAGAGATATTTATGCACCATCTTGAGGGGGAGTGTTGTGTATGTGTGTTAAGGTGTAATAAGGGTGTTTGGGTAATAACCCTTGTCTAGTATATATACTAGGATGTACATACTTTGAACATGATGAATATACTTTGATTCACTCAACTCATCAAAAAGACTAACTCCTAATTAATAGAAAATATTAAAAAAATGTAACTTCTAATAAAATACTAACTCCTAATAAAATACTAAACTGATAACTCCTATTAAATGAAAAATACTAAAGCCTAAGCCTACAACTTGCTCTTTTCTTCTTTATGCTTCTGTTTTGATGCTCTTGGAATTCCCCTGCCTTAATTCTGCATCAAAAATGCCTATTCTTGAAAGAAGAGTGATAAAGTATATGTGTTGAGAGTTAAGTCCCATATTGTTTAGTTTTGTGTTAGTATTCTAATATAAATAAAGGTTCTGCTTTAGTCTTGGATTATTCAAGCAACTACTCTTTCTCATTATATTTTGTTTACAAGGAGCAAGCTAAGAAATGCAAAATCTTACAAAATTCTATCCTAATTCCTAAGAGTTTAAAACATGTAGAAAATCTACAAATGAACCTGTTTTGGCAACATAAGTCATTGTTGAAACATATGTAGGAAGACTTCTTAGCAGCCTTATTGTCTTCTTCCAAAAGGCTTTTCTTTTTTTCTTTGGATCTCCATCGATTAATTTCTCTATACAATCGGAAGCTGGGATCCATTATTGTTAAAAATATCTTAATATTCAAATTTTTAGGGAAAAATATAGCATTTCGGCAAAAATGAAAATCATTCTGGGTGGCTAGCTTTTGCTATTCTAATATAGAGCAAGCAAATCAAGTGTAGAAGGCATTACCAATTAAATCCCCAATGAGGAAAGTACATAGACCACAAAGCATAGGCTTCATAAAAAAGAAAATTAGAAGATTCCTTTCGATTCTCCTTAAAAGAAACAAAAACAGGAAAAGAAAAGGCAGGCTTAATACAAGAAAGCTTGCCAATCATGTGGCAGAAACGGATACCATCAAACGTATTCCCAGATGCTTGTGTTATGTGTTTCTGCCATAATGAGACCAATGAGCATCTTTTTCGTCATTGGTCTTTGGTTTGGAAATTGTGGTGCATGCTTTTTACCATATTTACCACTCTTGTGTTTGCCCAAGTACTTATATGATCTTTTGCTAATTTGTTACTGACACTAGGTGCTAGTAAGGATATGAAATGTTTGTGGAGATGTGCTTTCTTTTCGGTAATTTGGAGAGTTTGGCTAGAATGCAATGCCATAATTGTCTATAATTATTATCTCACATGGCCACTTCTGTATGATAAGATTGTTTTTCATGTTTTTGTTTGGTGCTTCACTTTGGGAGCAATTCAACGTGTTTTTTTAATTAACATCCAACATAATTGACGAGCTCTTTTATATGAAGGCTAACTTTTTTTCTATTTTTTGTTTTGTGTACGAGGACTTTTTTGTCCTCATTGTACTTTATTTCTTTCTTAATGCAAATTTTTTTTTTTCTACTAAAAAAAAAAAAAAAAGAGAAGGCTCGCTAATCACATTATAAGTAATGATCTTTATTAATACAAAAGGAAGGCAAAATCTTCATATGAAAGGTAGGTGCAAGAGCACCTCACCAAAAGGCACTACACATAAAAAATCTACAAACTACAATCCAATTAATCTAAGAAATCTAGGAGAGAACTATTATAATGAAAAGTTGGATGTATACTGATTCTGGAGTATATTATCCCAAACCTAAGCTAAATGGGGTCTGTTATTTGGTAGGCTTGACCCCATAGTCTTAAGTCTATAGCCCTATAGGTTAGATAGATATCTATTGGTGCCACATATGTGAAAGTGTTCTCTTCCATATACGCGAAGAAGCCTCTTTACTATTAAAGGTACAATTGTTCCTCTTTGCCTACTCATTATGTGAAAGTGTCTTAGTAGCTTAACGAGACGGAAGTTGCAAGGTGAAAAACATAGCATAAGTACTCATAAATCCTTGTAAAAACCACCAGAATTGATCTCCAGCTATTTGGTGTTTCCTTCGACCCAAAAGTTTATTTCTATTGGCTATTGCGTTTTGGTTTCAAGAGTCAAGTTCATATTAAAACAGAAGCAAGACCTGGAAGAAATGTAAAACTGAAAAATGAAAACAAACAAAAGAATAAATACAAGATGTATCGATGTTTGGTTCATTCTAATCTATGTACTCACTGAAAAGATTATTTTTGGAGAAAATATAAGTGTCTAACTTGAAAATGTGAAAAACATATCAAACCCTAAATCTAATTGCCTTTATATATAGGTTACAAGCAAAGCAAATTTTAAATTTATATTTCGGGTTGCTCTTAGATTGTAATTATCTAATTGGTGGCACCATGAAATTTTGGTCCAACCAGATACACGACAAACACAACAGTTCAGAAATGAGGGTTGGGAACTTGGTGTACACTCTTACAAAATGTGTTAAAGAAGCCTCTGCATATTGTGCAAGTGTCAAGTGATTGTTTTGTTTTGTTTTTTTTTTTTTTTTTTGTCTTCGATAAGGAATGAGTCTATATTTCTAGTAATAAAAAAGGAGGGAAAAGTCAACCTCCTCACCAAAAGGCAATGCAAATCAAAAGCTACTAAATACAATTCAAATTATCCAAGAAATCTAGGAGAGATCTAGTATAATTATAAGTGAGATGGATACTGATGCAGGAGCATTTTATCCTAAACCTTAAAAGGTTCTGTTATTTGGTGGGCTCAACCTATGACCTTAAGTCTATAACCTAACAGGTCATATAGACATCAATATATTGGTATGACATGTGAAAATGTCCTTTTTAATTTGCCCTTAGAAGCCTCTTATTGTTAAAGGTATGATTGTTTCACTGTAACCTAATCACCCACATCAAAAAGGAGTATCTTTGGCAAGGTTTTTTACTACTTCATCCTCCTCTTTTTTGCCATCCAAACGGGAGATCCATAATTTGGCATCACCTAAACAGCGCAAACACCACATTTCACAAGGCTCTAGCAATTGGATAGTGGAGAAAAAAATTTACGTTTTTTCAGTATTGTTTTTGTGATTTACCTCTCTTCATATGATGGTCAACCGTTCATGTGATTATGTTGCTGTCACCAATGCAATTAGTGTTATCAATATTGTTTTTTTACTTGTTGTGCCTTAATGGTGTTAGTTTTTACTTGCTGTAAGCTTGAAATTATTATATGTAGATTTTTTTTTATTAGATGTGCGCCTCACTTTGCTAAGGCGTGCGCTTGCGCTTAGGCTCCAGGGGGCTCCAGGGACCCCTAACGACTAGGTGTGCCTAGAGCCTTTGATAACACTGAGTACATTCTATAGTGATCAAGTCAAATTCAATTTAAAGGCATGCTAGGACTAAGTTAATGAGTTTGTCAAGTTCAATTAAAAGACATGCTAGAACTAAGTTAATGAATGTCACAAATGCCCAAATTGGGTCTTCCATAATATGGAATAATGCATTTAGAAAAAGGACCAACAAAGCATAGGCGTAAAGCTTAAGGATCCTAGAAAATGTACATTTTGGTTTAGAATAGACATAAAACTTGTGCTAAATGTACATTTTTTTCCCTTCTTTATTGGTGGCTAGTTTATAATATTCCTGGACATATTTACTATTTTGTTTGGTTGTGTGGTGCGAGAAAAAACTTTGTTAGAATGCTTGTGGAACCAGAGTATTGAATTTTGAATTCACACTCTTATAAACCCACCCATTATCAAATAAAAGCTAGAGTAAAACCATATGGACCAAGAGCTTTCTCCTTATCCATCTCAAAAATGGGTCTTAGAATCTATTAGACCTCAAATGACCTTTCTAGCCAACCAACATTGTCTTCTGAAAGAAGGCACTACTACAGGCTCTTGATCATTGACCTAACCATGTAATCCAAAGTCAAATATTCAAAAAAAAATCATTTACATACTTTTGTTTTTAGAAAAGTTAGTTTTGTTATGTTTCCTTAAGTTTCCACAAAAAATTCACCGTTTCCTTATTGTTTCGGTATTATATTCGTTAAGTTTCCATTACTAAAGTAGTCATTACGGACTTACGGTACCTTGATATGATATTTTTTTTTTTCTTGACCTCGTCCAATTGAGTACCTAGGATTGCTACAAATAATTTGAATTTAGGGCCACTAGTATATATTTTAGTGTCTTTTCCTTATGGGAGATTTGCAGGAAATGTCAACATGCATTCTAGAAGAATGAAATAGATTCTCAACTACTTGGTTTTAATATGTTTTTTTGTTTGTGAAACTAATTAATCTCTTAACATGCTTGTAGTATATTTAGCTGTAACTTTTCTACTTTTATGCAACTAGTTAAATTTATCGAAGGGTTGATGGAGCAACCAAGAATGTTTTATATATATATATATATACACACGTATATTTTGTGCTCTTGAGGATTATTTGATGTTTTACAGTCTTGCCTTCAATTGGCATTGCGGCTCTTTCTGCCAGAGAGGCTGAAGGAAGAACCAATGTCTCCTTAAGCGAAAAGGTATTAGTTATTTAATTTTTCAAAATTAGAACATCCTATTCCATTCTTTCTTTCCTTAAAAAGAATTGGAAAGATAATTATGACCCCAGAATAGCATGAAAAATAAGTTTTAGTTCATGAACCAGGGCCCATTCTGTATATATGAAGACATAGGCTAGATTGAGCCAAATCTCATTACATCTTGAATTCTTTCTTTTTTTGGTTTTTGTTTTTCAGTTCTAGATTTAATCTTATTTATGCTTTTGTTTTAACAATATTAGATGATTATTGACTAATATTTAAGGGAAAGCTTTGATTGGTTTCTGCTCTCCTTCCCTTTTTTTTAATAATAGAACTATTGCATATTTCTGAAAAAAATGTCAAACCTGAGGAAGAGAAACTTATAGTAAAAGTTTTTCCATGAAGAGTTCTTGCCACAATCATGTATATCCTTTCCTCAACTTGGTTCGCTCATAAATCCTTTATATACTTTAGTTCCATTATCTAGCATTTGAGTCTACCAATACCACTAGTGCATTAATTCATCTCTATGCTTCACCATGTTACTCGCATGGCAGCAGCCTAATAATCATTTTCAATAAAGTTTTCATTACAACAATTTTCTTTACATGGGAAGGTTGAAGTTGCAACAATTGAAGAGAAAATGAGAGTGAAGTACTTACGATAGTTTGGACATATTCAATGTAGGCTAATAAATGGCGTATTTAGGAGAGATAATGAGAGTGAACTACTTATGAGAGGGAGACTAAGAATTACATTTGGAGAACTCCTCAAGAATAATATAATTATTGTAGGTATCACTGAAAATGATGATTTGTATTAATGTGAATGGAAGAAAATGAATCATGTAGCTAACTCCTAATAGTTTTGAATATGAAGCTTAGTTGAGTTGAGTTGACTAGAGTATTGTACCCTTAAGTTAAATCATTAAAGATAATAAAATTTCTAGTGTTTTGCAAATATATCCTTGTGCAATAATATTTCAATTTCTTTTCCAGTTTTATTTGCTTGATGGGGGGTTTTCTTGAATCGTGAATCGATTAGAATCATATGATTTAGTTATTTTTTGATTAATTATTAACATATTGATTGTATATAATAAATTATAAAATTATTTTCCACTAATTAATATAGTAAAAGCACAAATAATGATTATAAAAATATAAGTATGTTTTTAGAAAATAATAGAATATATAAGTAACACGATACATGAATTCAAAAATTGTAACTGGCAAACAAATAAAAGAAAAAGTGCATGAAACTTAAGCCCAGGCATGATATTTCTCAAAGAAAAAAAAAAGAAAAAGAAAAAGTGATAAATTGTTATGTTTTGTCTTGTTTATTGGATTAGGCCAAAGTTTTGCAATACGACCTGTTAGATAATTACGACCTGAGAGCGACCCAAAAAATAAGTTTTAGTTTTCAAATTTTTTTTTTTTGGATTTGTTTTTCTTGTAGACTATATATAAAAGCATATTAGCTCTAGGGTTTCAATATGTTTTTTTAAAGATGACACTTGGATTTTCTACAAGAAAAAAAATAGCAAATATTGATCTTTTCAGTGAGGACATGGTCTAGGTTAAGCTGAACCTTGATACATTTTTTGTTCTTTCTTTTGCTTGTTTTCATTTTTTTAGTTTTAGATTTCATCATATTCTTCCTTTTGTTTTCACATAAACCAAGCCATGGTGCGGATAAAAACAAAAACCTATTTAATACTTTAATATTAACTAAAAACATCGTTCTAAAAAGAAAAGAAGGAAGGATGGCTGCAAATGAGAAGGGTATGAGGCTTAACCACTGCATACGTCTTTATGCGATTGAAATCCTGCTCCAAGCCATTAGAAGCATCTGCAAGGGCTAAAGAGATTGGAAGGAGAAAGAAGATGCAGTCTCCAAGGAGTAAGATGATCTGTGCTCAAACGGTTTGCAAAATCAGAACATATGGATTAATAAATTCCAAATATCGTTGTTGCAGACCCAAACATTCTGCATGTTATCCTCCTTTCTTCGTATCTTCATCTTCATTCTTGAAGCTCTCTGCAAAAATCCAAATCGTTTAACGCTACCATTCGCCTTAAAAAACCGCAATCCAGCCTCCGATTCTTTCTTTCTAGTGATTCATGCATACATTCGCATAACCAGCCGTGTGAATCATATCAAATAGTATATCTTAAAACAAAAGTGAGAATAGGATGAAATATAGAACTGAAAAACAAAAACAAGTAAAAGAAAAAACATAAGATGTATTGAGATTTGGGTCAATCTAGCTTCCGTCATCATTGGAGAGATCATAATTCACTATTTTGTTCTTGGAGAAAATACAAGTGTCTGACTTGAAAATGGTGAAAAGCATATCGAACACTAAAGCTAGCTGCCATTATATATGTAGGCTACAAGCAAAACAAACCCTAAAACTTATGTTTTGGGTCACTCTCAAGTCATGATTATCCAATGAGTCGCACCAGATAACTTTGGCCAAACCGGATACAAGGTAGACACAACAAATCTCCACCTTGGTTTGTTTCTTAAATGATCTTGAATGTGATGAAGTCTATCTCCCTCTCCCTTGCCTTCAAGGGTACCTCAAGCACTGGAAACACCAATCAAAGTCCAACCAATGCCTGAACTTGCTGAATGTTACTGGCTTAGTTATCAGCTACTCACTTTCTTCACTGTAATGGCTCCTTCGAAGATAACCTCTCTTAGAAAATGATATGACATCAATATGTTTGGTTCTCTCATGGTACAACTTATTTTTGGTTATGTTTAACACTTTGGCTGTCACATAACACAACTTAAGTCTCGTCCTACAACCTAGATAATTAACCAAACCCTTTAACTATATAGCCTCCCCGTTTGCTACTGCCATATAGTGTACCGCAATTGTAGACAAAGCAACTGTGGACTGCAAAATAGTTCTACAACTTATAACACAACCTGAGAGAGTAAAGACATCCTTTCAAGAATCTTCTATTGTCAAGATCATTGGCATAGTCTGAATCAACATATCCAATTACTGAAGTATCTGTACCACTGCCTCTGTCATAATCTAAATCCACATTTATAATGCCTCTAAGATATCCCATTATTAAATTCCCTGCCTACCAATGAACCTTGCTCGGGTGGACCATCATTGTGAAATATCTGGACATGTGCATACCATGGCATACATAAGGCTGCCTATTGCACTAGAATATGGAACATTAGCCATTTGTTGCTTCTCGTCCTTCTCATTTTGAGTCTGAGATGATAAGTTTGTTGACAGTCTGAAGTGGGATGAAAGAGGGAGTGTCAAGGGTTTGCAATTATGCATATCAAACCGCTATAGAACTCTTTAGGTGAAATATATAATTTCCTAACTTCCATGTCTTTGTGAATCTCAATCCCCAATTTTTTTTCACAGGACCTAGATTTTTATCTCAAACTCATTATTCAATTGTTTCTTTAAAATGTCAATCTCTGTGATGCTCTTGGAAACAATGAGCATATCATCAACATACTGTAACAAGTATACATAAGAACAATTTGACAACTTCTCGTGATACATGCAACTATCATAGTTACTCCTAGAGTAACCATGCCTAATCATGAAACTATTAAATCTCTTGTATCACTGCCTTAGTGACTGGTTTAGCCTATACAAAAACTTATTCCATTAACGTACTTGGTTTTCTTTTCCTTCTGCAATGAACCCCTCTGGCTGACTCATGTAGATAATCTCCTCAAGCTCACCACGCAAGAAAGTAGTATTGACATCAAGCTGCTCAAGCTCAAATCATATAATGCAACCATAGCAAGCAACACACGAATAGAACTATGTTTCACTACTGTAGCCCTTCATAATTAACCTTGCCTTAATTCTAGCATCTCCAACCTTTGGAAATCCTTCCTTATTCTTGAGGACCCATTTGCAGTCAATTGTCTTCCCTTAGACAACTCCTATGTCTGATTCTTATGAAGAGACTCAGTCTCTTCACTTATGGAAACTATCCATTGTGTAGATTCAGCACAACTAACGGCCTCCTAATATGTTAAGGGTTCCTCTTGAATATCTGCTCCTTCAGCCAAAATAAGTGCATAAGCTACTGAATCTGTGAAACTATATCTTTGAGGCAAGGTTTAAAAATTCGTGTCGAAATTGTCAAAACGTGCAAAATGTTTCCGTTTCCACAGTACCTGAAACGAAACTCAATTATAAGAACGCAACATCGTTTCCACACGAAGCGGAGTGTTTTCACAAGAAACGGGGGCGTTTCCACAAGAAACATGGGCGTTTCCACATAAAACGGGGTCGTTTCTATCATTTTCACATGAAATGGGTCGACAAAATAGGGCATTTTCAAAATTTAAAAATCTAAAGTTTTGGCTCTAGCTCTCTTCATATTTTAGGATTTCAATTGTTTTTTTTTTTAATCTTATTTGATGTATATTCAGATGGTATAATTTAGCGAAGATAATTCTTTTTAGGATTTCATCTATATTATGTTTTTTGGTCTTTTATTTATTTATTATTTTTTTTATACAAATATTTTGTATTAATTTAGTTTAACTTAGTGATGGATAATATTAAATTTCAGAACATATATATGTTGGTTCAAATTAAAAAATTCATTAAATATGGGTTGAGCACTTGCTAGTCACTCCATTATTAGTTGGACGTAATTGTAATTTGATATTTCTCATCAATTTGTATGTCTATGTTTAGAATTTTACTTTGTTATATATTTAATAGTATTTTATGTATTAAATGAATAATGTTAGATAACTACAATTATTATAATATGTGTTTTATTATATATTTCCATGCGTCTCCACAAAAATTAATGTTTTCATGCTGTTTCCATACTGTTTCTTGAATCGTTTCTATTTCAATGCTTGTCGAAACGGTACCTCAAAACAAATTTTAATTCCTTGCTTTGAGGTGGCCTGATCTGCCTCATCTATTTGTCAGCAGCAATACTATGCTTTTTTTTCCTGCTGTTTGTATCAGATCTTTCATCATCGTCAACAATCTTAAGCTGAACCGCAATATCTTTAGGTATCTTGGCTGGAGTCTTCACCTGAAACATCACCTTCTTGCCAACACTCTCCTTCTCCCTTTCGTCTGAAGATGCAACTATGTTCTTCCTAGGGTAAGCATAACGAACTCATCGAAACTAACATCCCTACTCATTATAAATTTGGATAACTGGGTCAAATAAGCTGTATCCTTTAACCCCACTAGCATATCCCATAAACATGCTTTTTGACCGTAGGCTCAAACTTCCTATCTTTAACATGATAATATGTTGGATAGCCAAATATCTACAAATCAAAATAGTCAGAAGGTTTACCCAACCATACCTCACTAGGAGTCTTACTTTCAATAGCTATTGATTGAGACATGTTGACTAGAAAACTTGTTGTGTTAGCGGCTTGTGCCCGAACCAGCATTGGAGAGCATGCATCTTGCTTTGTCCTGAGTGTCTTGTTCATTCTCTCTACAACTCTATTCTGTTAAGGAGATGATCTAACTGTTCTATGTCTTCAAATTCCATTCTCTTTACAGAACTTGTATGGACCCCCATAGAATTCTAACCTGTTGGTAGTCCTGAGGCACTTTATCTTCTTCCCTGTCTGGTTCTCAAATCAGAACCTTCCACTTCTTGAAAGCTTCAAACACTTCCTTCTTATGGGTCAAAAAGTGAACCCAGACCTTTCTATGGAAATCATCAATGAAAGTGAGTAGATAATTTTTACCACCCTACAATGGAACTCCTGAGGGACCCAATAAATTCAAGTGAACACAATCTACAGTACTTTCGGTGGTGACTGGCAGTACTGAATTTTGCTTTGTGTTGCTTACCAAAGACACAAAGCTCTCAAAATTCCAGTGATGTTCTGCACTCCTAGTAAACCATGTTTGCTCAAAACTGACATATTCCTCTCACTCATTTGTCCCAATCTCATGTGCCATAAACTTGATGGTATATGAATATGAGAAAGATAACACATCTGCAATTGTGACCCCTGTAGAGCATAGAGGCCATTAACCAGGTTACCCTTCACAATGAAACGATCTTGTACTAACTCTAATAGATTCATTACCAGCTACTGATGGCCAGACTTATCTAGAAAACTCAAAAGAAATTAGATTTTTCTTCATAGCAGGATCTTGTCTAACATCTATAAAGGTTCTTACAGCACAATCATGACATCTGATTTGATTTGTATCAATACCTACTGTCTTGCAAGCTGAATTGTTTCCCATCAAAATTGAACTACCTCTTCAAACCTTGCTAGTGGTAAACCACACTTTGTGGGGTTTAATATAGTATGAACATGTCATATCCATGAGTTATCATCGTCACACTGTCAGAATTAGAGACTGGATAACAAACACCAGAATCATCGGCAGATCCTTCTTCTACCTGACTGGTTGAATCAACACTTTTTCCCTGCTTCTTCTTACATTACCCTTTCTGTTGACTGGACATTGATTTCTATAATGTCCTTTCTTGTGACAAGTGAAAAACTCAATCTTTCTCTTATCCTTCTTCTCTGAGTTATTCTTGTATTGTGACTATCCTCTGCTGCTACTATCCTTCTGGTTAGACTTTCTCCTAACTTCTAAAGCATCTGTATGGTCATTATTCTTGCCATTATGATTTGCCCTTAGCATTGAGTAAGACACTTTCACATCCTGCAAAGTTAGTGTCTCTCTACCTTTCAACATTGAACTAACGAAATTTTCATATGACGGAGGCAAGAATCTAATACTATAAGACTGTAGTCTAAATCATCAGTTTTTACGTCCATGTTATCCATATCCTGATAATTCTATTAAACTCATCTAGATGATCCTGTACTGACATACCTTCTATCATTCTGAGGGCATACAATTGCTGCTTCGGGTGCAAGCAAGTTGCATTCGACTTCTTCATATTTGTTCCAGCTTGTTCCATAAACCTGTAGCAGTTTTCTCATCCGCCATTTCTCGAAATCTGACAGCAATAACAAAATCACACAATGTGTCTTCTCTTCTATCTCCTCTTGCTCTGTGGCAGTCATGTCGCCTGGACAGTTACCTTTTAGAGCTCTGGCAAAACCCTCGTTTCAGCAACGCTTGCTTGTATCTTGATCTACCATGAGAAATTATTTTGACCATCCAAGTTTAGTACTTTGAATTTCATAGAAGCCATCCCTAAAAAACCTCACCTAAGGCTCTGATACCAGTTTGTTAAAATAGAAGCAAGAATAGGATGAAATCTAGAACGGAAAAACGAAAACAAGTAAAAGAAAAAACACAAGATATATCGAGGTTCGGCTCAATCTAGCCTACGTCTTCACGGGAGAGTTGAAATTCATTATTATGTTCTTGAAGAAAATACAAGTGTATGACACGAAAACTCTTAAAAACATATTAAACCCTAAAAGGGTATTGTTAATAAATCATGTGGTTAGCAAAAAAATATTAATTTGTTATGCTTAGTGTATAACTAACACATCTTAGCCTAATTTACCAATTCTAGCTCACCTAGTAGGTTTATATTACATGGACCTGAATCTGAGTTCCTATCATTCCATTTCAATCCCCCAATGTTACAATCTTAATCCTAGATGTATCGTTACAATTTAAAAGTCATATTTCATTTGGCATCTTTGTTATGAAATTATATTCCAATTTTGGTTCCATTTCCTCTCTTGTTAAAGAGTATCATATTTTAAGTTTCATCTATTTTATTTCATCCTTATATGTACAAAACACGGTATAAAGTGAATGGAAATGGGTTTATCAACTTGTAAGCTGAAACTTTATATGGGGTGAAACTTCTCCGGAATCTGTTTTCTGGTTTCTTTACATGATAAACCAACAATTTGTCAAATTTGAAGTTTGTTGGTACTCCATTCTGATAAATTTTCTCTGTTTTTCTTAGGAAGCCAATAAATTTCTCCAACCAGCAGACAAAGCGTTCAAAACAATGGCAATTGAATTTGCTGAGTATCAGGTGAATTCGAAGAAATTTCCTATGTTATTCAGATATTAATCTTTAATCTAGTTCATGTTGTGGATTGAGACTCACAACTTATCTGCTGATAAGCTTATATATATATATATATATTTAAGAGTTAAATCTGACTACATTGTCATGTTTCAGGTGTGCGTTGATATATTTATCACCTCTCAGACATATGTAGACATTGCTTCCATCTCTGTCATACCAAGAACTACTGGTGGTCAGGTATATTATATGTCTTCTTACAGAACAATAAAGTGTTAGCTATTGTCAATGCTGGTCCTAACAGGGAAGGAAGAGAACATATTCTTTCAATTTTCTCTGAATTGGAGCTGATCTTTAGAATGATTATTTTTTTTTTTTTTTTTTTTTTGAGTGGAGAATACAAAATATCATCAAGAATGTAAATGAGTAATCTCCAAGGATAGGTCTGTAACATTGTTGAAATTCTTCCATCCAAACTTCTGCACAATCAAAATTAAATGCTATGCGTGCCAAAAAATAAGAAACTCATTTTTTTTCCCCTAAGATAGGACAAATTAGTAGGAGGCCTAAATTGTCTTGGATAACCAAACCTCTAAGGAGAGATCTTCTCTCACAACTAAATGGACCATTCATAAATGGGCTCCCCAAAGCCGCTTATATAGCTTGGATTAATTTAGTATACACCTGATGTAAGACTCAGCACATGCGAAACCCCTTACAATCACAAACTTAAGGTGTCACAGAGCCCCCCATTGAAATCTTTGACGTTCTCGTCAAGACTCACATAACTCGAGTTGTAGTGCCCACAAGACCACATGAGTTTGTCTATTGAATTGGCTCTAATACCATTTATAATGACCCAGAGAATGTGATAAACCATGTGCCCTTGATCCCAAAAGGACCAGTTACAAATGGTGAGCCTTAAATCCACTTTTACATCTTGAAACTACCTACAAATAGGTGGAAATAAAGCGTCTTTTACATCTTCAGACTACCTACAAATAGGTGGAAATAAATTTAATGGTGTTTGTGAACAGGTGGAGCTCTAAATCAAAACTTTTGATAGCAACTATGAAATTCTTGAGAGGCACTTTGGCTCAGTTTTGAATAAGTCTCAGCCTGTTGATTAGATCTATGTTTCTTGTGCAACACCAGTATAATGCTACTATTGATAAATAATTTTTATGCAGATTCTTTTGAAGAAGAAATATTAAGAATAGAAGTACAAAGAGTAGGAAAAAAGTTCTGCTCGACGGAAATAAAAATAGAAAAAAGGAAGCAAACTTAATACAATAGGACACATCAACCGTGTTGCTTATCAACTAAAATAAACGAACCTAAAATGCTCCTTAAGCATATAATCAAAGAGAAGTGTGAAAAGCAATTTATTTTTATTTTGGAAAAAGAAGAAATTATATTGAGAGAGAAGTAAAAGAAAGAGGAAGAGTAAATTGAGATAAAAGAAAGATAAACAAAACAAATGCAAGGCAACTGTCCAAAAATAAAAAGATTTCTAGATTCTCACCAGTATGATAACACAACACACACATCGTTAGAAAGAACCTCATTAGCGCTATGTAGTTGTAACTAAGTATTGGTAATGATCCTTTCCTCTACAACTGATCACACAGAAGCCTTAACCTCTAATGATACATTCGCTTTCCAAATAGAAGTAGCAACGAGATATCAAGTGGAATGGGGATCATGAGCAAGAAAAAAGTAAGAAAAGACTTGCAAGAAAACACCACCGCAACATACAATGTTCAAGCCTCCGGTCTGAATCCATAGTGATTAAAATAGAGTGAAGAATACTCAAGAGAAAGGAGAACAATAGCTTCTATATCATTTAGATTTTGAAAGAAAAGAAAATTCCAAGCAATCATCAAACTTTGAACACTAAAAATAGGTATGGGTGCATCATGGTGATTGGAATGACAATATAGCCAAGGGGAACCAACTACAAAAAGAGTATCACATTCCCATAAATTCTGCTATAACAGGATTCGAGATCCAACCCCAACCTTGTAAGGAGGGGAAGATCTTAAATAAATTTCTAAATATCCAAGAGAAGATGCCATGGTAGATAACAATTGTGACTCCTCTCATTACATTCCAACCACAGTCTCCTAATCACCCCAAATAAAGCAAAATTCCACAAACAATTAACATCCTAATTTCCCGCTAGTCATCAAATGACCTAGGTATCTTGTGCATACCTAATAATTGCTGAAAATATCAAAAGGTTTGTCTACACCAAAGATTGTAATCAAAGGACAATGAAGAAAAAGATACTCATTTGTACCATATTATGGAAATACATCATACAAATATCAAGGAATAATGCCTTTGAAGGGCTTCGCACTTGCAAGAAGTCATTATTATTGATTCTTTTAAGAACTTCCATCCAAATAAAAGCCTTGATGTTAGATGGAACCTTAGCTTGTCAAATGAAGTTATGAAGAGGAAAGAAGGAACAACATAAATCTCGAACAAGAAAACTAGGAAGGATTTACACAAAAAAGAACCTGAAGCTTCAATTGACCAAGAATGCCTGTCAAGAATATTAGGGAAGCAAAAAGGTGTAAGAGTGTAATAGATTACCTTTCTTTTAGACCTCAATATAAATGAAAGTTCTAAGCTATATGACTATCTAGAACATAAAAAGAAGAAATAAGAGCAAAATCGAGAGGTAAAATCCAATAAAGCCTATGATAAAGGACAATAATTAATCATTCTCAATCCTAATAACCTTTAAGAAATGAATAAAAGTGACATTACTAACTTTGAAATTGAGTAAACAACGAAAAAATGATGCATTTACAAGGGCTAGAATGAGAAATACGTGTACCGGAGCTTCAATTGACCAAGAATGCCTTTCAAGAATATTAGGGAAGCCAAAAAGGTGTAAGAGTGTAATTGACTAGTATGATCATAAACTTACCTTTGTTTTAGACCTCAAAATAAATGGAAGTTCTAAGCTATATATGACTCTCTAGAACATAAAAACAAAAAATAGGAGCAAAATAGAGAGCTAAGAGCCAATAAAGCCTGTGATAAAGGACGATAATTAATCATTCTCAATCCAAGTATCCTCTTGAGAAATGAATAAAAGTGACATTACTAACTTTAAAATTGAGTAAACGAGGAACGAGTGGAAATACTTATGATGCACTTACAAGGGCTAGAAGAAGAAATACGTGTACCATTTTTGGCTGAACTTGCTCTTAGGCCTTGCTTGGTTACACGGAAAAACCCTGTTGCGGCACGTCTTAGGGCTAGGGATGCGCCGCAGCCTATTTGGGCTTCCTTGTCCTGCAGCACCAATGCTAGCTTTCAAAAAGTTTCAAAATTGTTGCTTCTTTGCCTCATCGTGGCTCAATTTTTTTCATCCCCATTTTGCTCCCGTCCTTTTTCCATAATTTTTACCTTGTCTTGAGCCTAATTTTACTACAATACCCCTTTAATTTCCCTAATCCCAACCGTCGTTGCTAGCCCAAAGGTCAGCGATGGTCATTTGAGCCTTGCAGATTTTTTAAGTTTTCTCTCTTTCCTAACTCTAAATTTAATTTAATTTTAATTAAAAATCAAAACTGATTAATATGAAACAGTTTAATTTTTTTATTTTAATACAACACATAAATACCCTTTTGGTAATTTTTACACAAAACAGCTTCTCTGACCATGGTTCTTGGGCCATCAAAACAGAAAATACTTTTGAGACTTAATAATCTTACACTTTCTGAGCATGGCTTTGGACCGTGGTCTCTGCATCGCCACTATACCAAACACACCCTTAGTCACCATGTGCTACAATGAATTAGGCTCTTAAGAAAATTGCCATTACAATTCCACAATGCTTTCAGACACCAAATTAGCAATACTCAAACCCCCTCTAACTTAGGCTTACAACAAACATCCAAGTTAACTAAATGATCTTTCTTACCCCCCTCTCCTCCTAGCCAAAGAAAACTCCACATATGACGTTCTAAACTATATGTCACTTTAACTAGAATCTTAAACATAGAGATAATAAATGGAAATATCAGAGACAAGAATTAAGAAAAGTAATTCTACCTCAGAGTCTTATCAAAAAATTCTACCTCAAGAGAAAAATAAGCATTCTTCGCTCGTTTGTTGTCGTATACCCCCTTTGTTTTCTTATACACCATATCCCAGAAGCAACTTTTTTTTACTTAATTTTATTTTTATGTTTCTAGGTTTATTATTATTATCCATTCTCGGCACTTTCTGATCTCGCAAAGCTTTACAATGATCTACGATGGAATATCGCAAGACCACAAGGTCTTGAGGCATTAATGCGTGTGAGATGCAGCCAGGTAATGATTTTGTATTCATGTTCTCATGTCACCTGTACAAGTTAGTAATTCTTGTTACATCTCTACAGGGTATCCAAGTTCAAGAGTACCATGGGAACTTCTGCAAACGTATTCCAACTGATGTTGATCTGCCCGGGGTTTGTGTATTGTTACTTGCATATCATATATAAATATATACATATATGTGTATATGGATGTTTGACCCTCTATATGTATTACGGGTGAGCAAAAAACCAAACCCATATAAAAAAGGTGCAATTGAGCATGATATAAATCACATAATTAAGGAAAGACTTATGAAGTGACTAAGTGTGTTAGTAGTTTTATGTGATTCTGAAATTCAGATTTAATTGGAAGAAAATTTTTATAAACGGCCCTAAGACTAAGGAAGTTGAATTCTTTCAAATGTTGGCAATTATGAAACAACATTCGCACAATAAGAGCATAGTTGATGCAAATGTTGAGATAAATGGTCAAACATACAATAAAAGATATGAAATGAGGAAATATATAGGGACGTTGAGGTTGCACTCATTAAAAGGAGATAAACCGCTTACAATGGTTTGGACATATCTTCAATGTAAGCGAGTGGATGCCGTAGTTAGGAAATGTGACTGGGTGTAGGTGGAAGAAGTTTGAAGAGATAGAGAGAGGCCCTAAATTACATGGAGAGAAGCTCTTGAGAAAGATATGTTTGCTCTTTGTGTCAACAAAAATGATTCCATGGATCGATTCAAATGGAGGAAAATGATTCATATGTCCTTACGCGTAGTCCTTAAAGGGCCATTTCCTATTACTATTCCTTTTAGATTACTTATTTAGTTTACAAGTATTTTACTTAGTAGTTAATCATTATATAAGTTTATTATAAAGAATAGACCACCTAATACATGGCCAAATCACGATATCATATTATTTTCAAAAGATAAATAAAGTTTTTGTTAAAACCATGAAAACCTTTTACCTAGATCTGAGATACATTTATGATATTTTACTCTCTACAAATTTTTTCTAACTTTTCACATACCAATAACCACCAGAAATTGTTTAAAAGTAAAATTACTACTAGATTATGTTTTACCTTTCATATTGATTTCCATTTTTTCTCTTTGAATTGGTTGTCAACTCTTTTCTTGTGGGTCATTGTAAATTTGTTATGCACTTCCTTCATAATGTTTTCCTTTTTTGGTTGCCTTTTAGTATTGTTGGATTAAGCATACATCTTTTCTTGTCGTTGTTGCGCTTAAACTATACCATTTCTTCTTTTTTTTTCTTTTTTTTTTTTTTTTGCAGATTGATTGTGACAAGACTATCATGGTAACGTTAAAACATGATGATAAATTGCATGATGGATCAGAATGTGCTTTTCAGGTACCAAACTGCTTTAGTTGAATATTCTTAAAATGCATGTACACCATCTGAAGTGTTTTAGTGGCAATGGGATAGGAAAATGCTTTTTCTTTTCCTTTTCTTCTAAGTGTATTATTCTTTTCATTATTCAGTGTGCCCTTCTGTACACCACTGTGTATGGACAAAGAAGAATACGTGTAGCAACCTTATCTTTGCCAGTCACTAGTATGCTAAGTAACCTGTTCCGTGCAGCTGACTTGGATACTCAATTTACCTGTTTCTTGAAGCAAGGTATCGGAGTTTCCTTATATACTCTTGTCTTTGCATTACCATTTCCCTACTAACATGTGGACTCCACAAGTAAGCAATCATTTTTCTTTAACAATTAGCATCTTGCAATAGATTTGTTTGCTTTTTGTTGTGGTGTTCAGGAATGTAGATCTCCCTGTTAGCTTCAATTTATTGAATTTTTTTTTTTTTTTTTTTTTTTCTTATTGTATTTGTGTTGCCATAAATTTCTTGTGAAGAAATGCTAATTGAAGTTCTTAATTTCTTTCTACAGCTGCTAGTGAAATACCTTCAAGTCCACTCTTACTTGTCCGTGAACGTGTGACAGGCCTTTGCATCAATGCTCTGCTTTCTTATCGTAAATTTTGTGCCACAGTATCATCCTCTGGACAACTTATTCTTCCTGAGGCACTCAAGCTTCTGCCTCTGTACACTCTTGGTATGTTTCGATGTGATTCAATGATATGTGAATATACTTTTTATGAATGTACATAACATGTAGTGCTTGTTATGAGAATATTTTTTGCATATGCATTTCGTCACGTGCTTTTTTCATTAAAAATCAAATGCAGTAACTGAGTTTTGTTCCATAGAATCTCTTGTCATTCTTCCTTACAAATGAAACAGACTGTTCTGTTCTCATTAATTCATTTTGCACATATTCACTACTGGACAAAAAAGAAAAAAAAAATGATTGGGTACATTCTTTAAGATCAAGAAGAAATTTGATAACTCTACAGTGTACTGAAACTTATGCTAGCAAAGAATGGCCAGCATATATGTTTACTTATTGTAGTATGAATAGTTTTCACTTGCTCTCTGTATAAAATAATGCTGAAGACTTGTATTTTTTTCCCTTATAATACTTGTCCTTATACAAGGTATTCTGCCAGTTATATCTGTTGTGCAAATTCTAAACCTTGATTCTTATTGATCTGCTTATTAAGGTCCTTTGAAAATGGAGTGATAATCTTATAGTTGCTTTTCTTTTTCAGCGTTGATTAAAAGTACGGGGTTGCGAACTGATGGGAAAATAGATGAAAGATCATTCTGGATTAATTACGTGTCCTCCCTTTCTACTACCTTGGCAATTCCACTTGTTTATCCCAGGATGTTTGCTATCCATGATCTTGACTCAAAGGTATAGTAGTCTAATAATGTTTGATGTTTATTATAGGCATGCTTCTAAAATTTACTTATAATTTTTTATTAATTTACAGGAAAATGACAGATCTCTTGTTCCTCCCACTATCCCTCTGAACAGTGAACATTTAAGTGATGAGGGAATCTATCTTCTTGAAAATGGCCAGGATTGTTTAGTACATATTGGAAACTCGGTGAATCCTGATATTCTGCAGCAACTTTTTCGTGTTTCTTCTGTTGACCAAATTCCTACTCTGGTAAACTTTAATCTACTATTGATGTTTATTATATACTATTACAAAAGTTTACTCTATTCAAAACATAAAAGTTTCTAGAGCCTGTAAAATAGAAACCATCTATTTTTTATTTTGATTCAAACTTTTTTTTAAAGCTGTTTGTAATTTACCAATGAAGTATATGTGGCCTATTGGTGAGGTCTTAGAACCCGTTTGGTATACTGATTGACTTAGTCAGATTGTAGAAGTTGAATTTGGCATAAGTCTGATACATGTTTGGTATGCATAATGAGCATATCTGAAAATATATGTTTGGTATGCTGATTACATAAATTAATTTGGGTGTGAAATTACCACAAAGGGCATGCATAAATTAGGATATTTGGTGTGTAAATTGTATAAGTCAAATTTATTAAAAATTATTAATACAATATTCTAAAATAATAATCAGTTGTTAGAATTAATAGGTTTTCAAATCGTTCTTTTGAAAAAATAGAAACCCTTCTTACTGTTATTTAAAATTAATCATTGTGTATTACAATTTATTATCAATTGCATAAAAATAAAATAGTTTGATTGAGAGGTTAGTTGGAGAGATAAGATAAGGGTTAGGGAGAATTGTTATTATTTCAAAAGTTTAAGGGTAAGTACGACATTTTACTCTCACATGCCAAAAAGGATCCTTATATTGCTAAAAGAAAGGATACTCAAACAGTTTGGTCAAATTTTCAGATTGTCCACGGATTCCGCCCAATCGTCTGATTGGGATATCCGAATGCGCCCAACTGGTTGATTGGACTCTAATCAGCAATTGGTGTCCCAATCTTTATACCAAACGGGCTCTTAATTCCCTGCTGGTTTTGTGATTAGAAGAACTTTGGTTCAAAGTTTCACTGATCATCTTTTTAGGACTGCAAGGAGATGCTAGGTTTGCTTTGAAAATTGGCCTTTTAGCATATAATGCCTGCTTTAGAGGAGTGCTGTGGCCCCAGCTGTCCAGGCCCCTCTGTTGGATTCCTTAATAACAGGCGGCCATTATTGTTACACTTAAGTATTGACTAAAGACATTAGTTGCTCCCTCCTACTATTTTTCTCAGAGGAATTAAAAGGAAAAAAGCATTTCATCTTCAAAGGGAACTTACTAAGGTCATGTATGAACTGGGAATACTCCAGATCATAACACAGAAGTTACAAAACTAATTGGTGCCATGTGTATCATTTAAGGACCTGAGAACTAATAATTTCTTTTGATCAGTTTGTATTGCAACAACACGACAATCTGCTATCAAGGAAATTAAATGAAATGGTAAATGAGATACGTCGCCAAAGATGTTCATACCTTAGGTATGTTATTTATTTATTTTATTTTTCCAGTAGTCTTTCTAACTTGCCTTTCTGTTTTTATTACTGAACAGAGTCTTTTATGCTATTTTATTTTTCTTGCAGATTGAAGTTGTCCAAGAAAGGAGATCCATCGGGTAAGTACATGGAAAAGAATCTTCCTTTGATAAAAAGAGATAAGTACTGACATAACTAAAAAAAAAATACCAAAGTATGAAAAATGAGGCAGCATTTGATTATCCTCCTTCCAAATTAAAGTTTGATGCAATCAAATGCAAGCATGGGTTGATAGTGCTTTCTCTTCCAGTAAATAGCATATGTTACTTCTTTCAAACATCACCTCTGACCATAACTACATGTTTATTTATAGCTTTAGACATTAGCACAAAGAAACCCAACAGTTTACCAAATGCCCCAGAATTTTCTTTCCTTAACAGTTTATAATGACAAATTCAGATGACACCTTTGACCTTACTAGGTTAGTGAAATGAAATGTTCTTCTAGCTTAAGCAGATGACTACATGGTTCATAGAATATAAGCGGCTTATGGGTCTATTTAGTTATGGAAATTTTTTTTTTTTCCATTGTCCATCTCCAATTTTCTTTTCTATTTACATTTTCCCTTTTACCATGGAAAAGAACTAGGACTGGTGGGAAAAGTTAGAAATACTTTCGTTAGATTAAAATAAATTGTTCTCTAATGTTCTTTTGATCAGTCACAAACTCACATGCACAAAGGAAAGGAAACGAAGAGAAAGAATAATGATCTAAACTCACGTTAATTAATAGATTTTTTTCTTACCGGATTTTCTGTTCAAACTCACTTTTTACAGCCAATGGCACAAGGAAGTCTACATAATATCTGGGATGATTCATTTTCTCAAACTCCATGTTTGATAGTTTTTAATAGATATATTACTTTTATTTTTGTTTTTTCCTTATAATTCACATAGATCATCAACACATCAGAGAGTTCATCCTCGTTAGGTACTGAAAGATGGCGAGAGTCCCGAGTAGTTAGAATCTGTAGAATTGAGCATATCTGTTTAGTAATCAACTGCTTGCTTTGTATGGTCTACATAAAATGTTCTCTCTATCGTGACTGTAGGGTGTCAAATACTAATTGCTGATCGGTTATTCTAGAACTGTTAATTTAGATGGAAAAGCATATGTAAAATCGCTACTGAGTTGGTCAATTATTTAATTGAAGTACCGTACCTTATTGTTTCTTCTATCAGGAATGGTGTTCTACCCTTATATGGTAGAAGACAAGAGTTCAATGGGCCTCTCCTATGTTGAGTTTCTTATCCACATACACAGGCAAATCCAGAGTAAAATGGCAGCATGATCATTTTATGCCTCTTATTTGTTGGTACAAATTTTGTTCACATCCTTCTTAGAATTCACAAAGTTCAAGTACAGTTCATAGTCAGAAAGCTTCTAAAGACTCTGATAATAAAGATAATGTCGTTCAAGTACAATTCAGAGTCTTGAAATAGCAATGTATGGGATACGTATCAGATATATTATGAAAATGGTACACAATCTCAAAAACTTGGAGATATATGTAAAAATATTATGTAATATTTATTTATGAATGATTGGTAATGTATATATTAATTAATTGTGCATGTTTGAAAGTTTGATTTGCCTCTTCACATAATTTATATTTTTCTTTTATATATTTAATCTCCATCATTTAATAATTTATACATAATGCAGTCAATACATATTAACTAAATTAAATGGTGAAATTTAGAAATAATATTTATATTTAACTATATTTATTTTCTTGTCATTTAAATAGCTTTAATATAATGATAAAGTTTAAAAATAATACTTATACTTAACTATATTTACAACTTATGGTTATACTTTCAACATTTAATTGTATAATTTAGTTTATATAACATAATTAGTCATAAGTAAGTGTATTTATGTAAAAAAACATTAACAAATTTTATTAGTTACACTTTTTAAATTAAAAAAAATAAAATTAGCTCTTAGTTAAACTTTTGGAAAGAAAAAATACTAAAATATTTTTTTTATAAATTAAAAACTATATATCATTAAATACATTATTTTTATTTCTTGACATTAATTTCTATTATTACTTATTTTTTTTAATTAGCATTAAGAGAATCTTAAAAAAATAAAAAGAAAATTAAGGTTTGTAGGATATAATATTTAAAAATATTAAAAGTATTTGACTATATTCTTAGATACAATTGGATATTAAGTATTTATAGATATATTTGAATATTATAATGAACAATTATTCTTATTCATAACTTAAGATACGGATATGATTTGATCGTATCACAATAAAAAGGTATTTAGTTTATTGTTTGGTACGGATGAATGTTCATTAGGAGGTTAAAGGTGTGAGGACTAATGGTCCATGGAGATAATTTCATAGCATGGAAGAATAGAAAATTAAGGTTAATTGTGTTTGGTTGAGGTTAATTGTGTTTGGTTGTGATAATAAATGTAAGTTAAGTTTTGACCTCTTTACATTAATCATGAATGTGATTTATCAAAAATTAAAACTTATCATTTTTATTTAATTAAGTAATGAAGAATAAATATATCAACGAATACAAAGCAAGTTGTTTTTTTCTTTTTTACAGAGAACAAAAAAAAGGAAACAAAATCGCTTCTAATTTTCATATAATTTTTAAACAATTATTTTATAAAGGTACTAATAGACAATATGTTAATACAATTAATAAATGAACCAGAATTATTTTATTGAATTCAAATATCAAAGGCCTTACATAATGAAAAACTACTCAGTGTCTCAAATCAATTGGTTTGGGTTTTTGAGCTTGCAAATGAATTGGCTAGACTGTCTAGCATTGTTGAGACTCAAATTCAATAAAATTGGCCGGTAGTCAAATATTAAAGCGTAATTGAAGCCAAAATAAGAATAGAACATATATTTCTCAATCAACATACTAAAATATGTATTAAACAATTAAAAATCTAAACTTAAACTATACACATACACAGATACACTACACAGAAGCAGGCCAGTAGGCAGCACGACAATAAAACATAAAAATTAGAAACACCACAAGTCCGAAACAGAGGCTCACAGAGAGTTCAAAGTAGTTTGATACCAACAAAAACAAACTAATTATTACAAACCAATTATCAAGTATACTTCAAAGTTCAAGCTGCAAGGAAAATTCCAACTTCAGAAAGACAGCAGCCAGCACTACAGTAGTGAGCATTGAGTAGCCAACCAACCAGGGCAAGTTTAAAATTCAGAAATGCAGTAGCCAGCTGCAAGCAACAGAGGGCAGGACCAAACAAAGCAAAGCTAGAGGTGTAATTATGTTATTAAATCAAAGTAGGACAAGAGAATCAAAATATGTAGAATCAAACACAGACTGAAAAGACATGGAAATAAACTAAATAAGCTAAATCAGAAAATTAAAACAGAAACTTAGAAATTGTTATCAAACACAAACTAAAAAGACATGAAAACAAGCTAGGTAGTTACTTTATTAAAGAATAAATAACTTGTTGGCTGATCGACTTCAAATTATCCAGGACACTTACTTAGATAAGTTTGAGTGCTTTATCTTTAAGACATCTACTTTACTTATTTTTATCTTCTAAGAATCTACTTATTAAAAAGTAGTTTGTCCATGAAATCTACTTTTTAAAGTAGTTTGTCCATGTTTGCTTGTGTTTTTCCTATTTATAGGATCCCTCTTCTAGGATGAAGGCATTGCTTATTATAATATTTTCTATTTGGTGAGAAGTTTCTTTGTGAGTGCCTTTGTGAGCTGGTGTGAAAGTCTTTGCAAGCTTTTGCTATCTCATTGGTGTGACTTCAATATTCCATGTAAGTGCTTGACTTAAAGTCTTTATTACTTTTATTTCTTACTTTTGTGTTATATTATTTGTGTGTGCACTTGCTTCCCCTATTGGTATTAGAGTCATCTTGATGCTAGATTAGTGGATAATAACCTAAGATGAAAAGCTTTTAATTTTTCAAAGTCGAGAAGTAAACCCAAGTTTCCGAAGTCGAGGCATTGCTACACCTGCTTAGTTTGTTAAGCAAGGACATTTAGGGTAAATTAAGTCCTTTGATAGTTTATCTTTTTTGACTCAAATCTCTAATGGCTAATTTTCTTAGGATGTTTTCTCGCTCTTCTAGTTCTTCTGGCTCTAATTCTAGTGTGTTTACAAAAAATAATAAAGAAATTATAAAAACTGAAAATCGAGAAAAAGAATTACAAAACTGGAATCTACCTCAAACTTTTACTAGTCATATATATAGAAAAGGAAGTTTTAGTCTTAAAACAGATTGTTATAACTCGACACTTTAACTTGCATTTTAGAAAATTTCTACGAAAATTTTTGTGACTAGGTGACTAAATTTTATACAAAGAAAAATTTTCATAAATTGAAAACTTGTATAAATATAGAAATAATGCAAGAATTAATTTTTATTATATAATTGGTTAACTTGGAGCTTAAAATTTATGCGAGTAAATTTTTGTTTTATTAAGATGTACAACAAGAAAGGGCGAGCCTTGAGCAACGGTAAGTTATTCCTTTGGTGACCTATAGGTCACGGGTTCAAGGTGTAGAAACAGCCTCTTTGCATAAATGTAAGGGAAAGGCTGCGTACATGTGCGCCCACCCTCCCCCTACCCCCTGCAATAGCCGGGGAGCACTTTGTGCACCGGATGAGCCCTTTTTAAGATGTACAACAAGATTAATTATGCATCATGTAATTTTTTTAAGCTAGAAAGTAACTATATATATAAATATATATATCCAAGTAATAGGATTTAATTCACATCACATATTTATATATATATATATAATTGATATTCACCACAAATTTTAGATTGACTTGGACCAAGATTTTTTTTTCTTTTTCCCTTCTTATTTCTTTTATCTATTTTGCTTCTAAGTCTTTCCCTTTTGTCCGATTCCCCACCCTGTATCTTAATCCTTCTAGCTCCTTCTTCCCCTGCATTCACTTTCGTGATTTTGTCTTCTAGTCGAGCTCCACAGCTCTTTTTTAGGCAGCCAGCCTTTCTCTCTTTTCCATACCATCCACTATGCTGTCCAGTTCTTATTCTAGCAGCAGGTTTCTCCTTGCTTTGTGGTGAGTCCAGTTCAGCCTTTATGCTCTGTTTTTGGCTTTCTTTGCTTCTGTCGTTAGCCACCTATCTTGCAGCCGAGTTGTCTTCTTAGGTGACTAGCTCATATTCTTTCCTCAACACATTTTCGGTCCTATTTTCCACCTCTCTTTACACTTTTGTTTGAACCTTTCTGTTATCCACATGGTTCATCATATTTTGTTTAAGATTCTAATTGAAGCTTATTTATGTTCCTTATACTAAGTTACCTGCTTGCTTCCATTTTCGTTTGTACTAATAATTAGCGTTGGTGCTTACTAAGTTTCTACCTATGTGATTTGGCATTGTATGCTTTTCTTACTATATTTTACTTTGTAAAATTCATAAGTTTCAAGCTGATGAGCTATTTGTGTGGCTATGGTGATCTATGGGTGTATTATGTAGTTTTGTTCGTATATGAGAAAGCTGCGTCCTAGAAATTGGAGACCTGCCTAGTGGGCTTTACTTCCTCTAGCCAATGTATGATCAATTTGATAAGAAATTTAAGGAAATTGAATTGGTGGTGAATTTTTCTAATTCAAGATTTGATTAGATAAATTAATTTCACGGTTAATAATTGAAATATAAGCAACATGAAAATTGATGAGAATTTTGTTAATTCTTATGGGATATGTATATAATATACTCATACACAGCAATAAAAGGAATCTATGCCCTTAAAATGTTTGATAAAAGGTTTAAAAGGAACTAGTTGTGATGTAAGGATTAAAACTTAGTATATTCAAATCTTTGTGATTAGGGATTAAATTGAATTGGAATAAAAAGTTCATGAAAAAAGGGTAAAGAATAGTTGGTTAATGTGGTGAGTTGAAGATTTGATGCAAATGAGTAGGAGGCATAAATAGTGGAGGGTAAGTTGTGAGTAAAGTGTTGGAAAATGAAAGTTAAGAGGTTTTAAGGAGGGGGGGGGGGGGGGGGGGGGTAAAGCCAAATTTCTTAGGTTCTGGTGCTTTCGGACCTAAATTAAATTAAGAGCTCAAAATATAAAATGTAGCTTATGGTTTTGAAATATTGTCAACAAAATTTCGTAGCTTGGTTTCGAATATGTTGTGAGTTAGAACTGTTAGACTCTGGCTAGTTCACGTAGGATTTTTAGTGCCATGTTTTCGGTTAATATAAAGAATTGAGTGGGTTCAAGACTAAGTTTAGGGAAAGTTCCTAAATAATAAAAGATAAAATATACTTTTCCATTAATAAACCTGATAAACAGAATTGGATTTTGTTTTTCCTAGAGAAAGTTATGTTCAATTAACTAAGGCAGGGCCAGAACTGTCAAAATCTTGCGTTTTGCAGACTTTGATGTAACTTCAAAATCTTGCGTTTTACTCACTAAGTGCTTTTTATCTTTTCTAATGGTTTCTTCTACCCTATGCATTGTCAAGACATTTAAAATGTCTCTTTATTATTAACCTTACCACATAAAGTATAATTTATATTAATTGACATGTAATAGCTTAATGAAAAACTTTCATAAAGAAACTTATACAAGTTGAGATATAAGCTTAGTAATTAAAAGATTATAACAATAACATTTATGAACTAAGTATTATTTGGGAATATGAATTTCAGTTTCGGATTCTAAAGTGGACCTGATGAGACTCATGGACGCAAGTGTGAGTGACCAATGGAATCTGTTACGAGTGAGTGGTTAATTGTTGCTCTTAGGGCTAGATTATTTTGTGTAATTGTATGTGTATTTAAATAAATATGCAAGTGCAATGTTTTAGTGAGTTAATTGAATCATGCTTGTTTGAAATTGTTTGTGGCTGATAAGGGCCAACAAAAAACAGATTTTTTCTGAGCAATGATTTTTATTTTGAAATTTAAAATCCAAGTGCACCTAAGGTATTTTGATTTAAAATCAAGAGAAACTTTGATTCTGAGAAATATTGTTTTAAAGTGAGTGCTTAGCCCTAGTGGGATGGACTATGTATGGAGATTAATTTGTTGTGCGGGCGTGTCAATGCCCAGCAGGAGGTGATACTGTTGTGCGGGGCTGAGTTATTCGTTGGCCTTTTGTTTGCTTTGTGTGCTGTGATTACTCTGATTTATTTTTGATTCTATGAACTATATAAATTGTGAATTTGTGACGTTTACGAATGTGTACATGTATTTCTAATTAAATCACGACGTTATTTTATATGTATTTGTATTGAGTGATGCTAGTATCCTGTGGATACGATTTTTCACTCACGGAGTCCGTAGGACTTATCCCTCTGATGGATAATATTTTTTTTCAGGAGTCCAATATATGGCGCATCCGAGTTTGTGACCTGCTGACAGAGTACGACAAGGTATTTTTCAAGATCTCATACTTGAAGTTAAGGATGAAAGTTGTTGTCACACTAGAATGGTGTAATGTTTAATTTCGTATAATGTAATAGTCTAGATATTTGTCCTGGTGTTGGTGTGTGAAATTAGGAACACATATATTGTATTTTGAGGCACGTTATATAAATTTTTAGGAAGTTGCTATTTGTTTCAGAAAATAAACTATTACAGTGAACTTCTATTTTATAAAAGTTACTTTTATTCTTTGTTAGGTCATAAGTCATGTTTATCACTTTATTTTGAAGTCAGGGTTACGGAGGTTTGGTTATCCAATCCTCTGGCCATTCATGCCTCCGTGAGGGGTGTGACATGTTGGTATCAGAGCTTGGGTTTAGAGGTATGTGACTTCAAATACTGGACGTTGTTGCTTTGTTTACGTACGTTACCCGGGCGTATGTAGGTTTTGTGATACGTTCTAATTCATCTTAAAACTTCAAGTTGTGATCCTTCAACGTGCCATTCTTGACCTTATATGATAGGTAGGCCTTAAATTCAATTGTATTTCCTTAGACTCGATAACATGTGGTTGTCATGTTATAAGCCACGTGGGGCAATGAAATATCGACTTGAATAAGGAATTAACTAGTTAGAAAATACGGGTGATTTAACTGAGATCTTAGTTTAGTAATAGTAGCCTCCGTAAGAGGCAAACTTTTCAGTTTAGTTCAATAAACTAACCAGCCATTTATGAGATTAATATATTTAAGACTTTTGTAATGATAATAGAGAGCAAAGGAGAAAAGATACCTATTTGATATAGGCTATGAACTTTCAAGGAACCCATCTTAAACCTATGTACTATTGCAGGGGAACTAACCGTGGAAATATACATACAAGTGTAGTCTATTCACTTCTTTCCAAGAGAGACGAAAGGTTTCCTTTTCCAACGTTAAGTTTGCAAACCAATCTCGATATTGAAAATTGATGCCTAGAATCAACACACTCAGTGACTGAAAGAATAAAGAATAAAGAATAAAGAATAAAGTCTAAATCATCTTAAGTTTGTGTATGGTTATGAATTATTGAAGAAAACCCACTTCAAACCTGTTTATTTTATGATGAAATGGATCATGGAAATATATATACACGTCTAGCCCATCTATTTTCTCTCATGTTTTCGTCTTAAAAAACATGAAAAGTTTTCTTTTTAATGGCATGCTTGCAAACTAATTTTAATATTAAATATCGAATCTCAGAAATAATACACTTTTCAATAAAAAGAAAAGAATGATTTTTTCTAATTATGTAATGATTAACAGTAGTTGAATTTTTCCTTTCTCTAACATTTGTAATTTATTTAATCAATTGTAAAGACTTAAGGCTCATTTTACACTTGGAATATTATTAAGCTTAGACTAAGAAGAAATAATGTTCTGAAACAAGATTTTAGCCACGCCTTTTGAAAACTTCCTTCACAAGTCTCGTTAATCAAGTCAAGGAAGCTACATATGTGAGAAATTCTCATTAAATCTCCTGTAATAACCAGCCAAATCTAGAAAACTTTGAATTTCAGAAATATTGGTTGGTCAGAGCCAACTCTACTGTCATCTTTTTAGGATCCATACGAATTAAATTTAAACTTAGGGAATTTAGTGTAAAGCTTATTTTCCCTAAGTGTTTGTAATACAATACAAATATGTTGCTCATGTTCCTGCTTACTTTGAGAGTATACCAGTATGTAGTCAATGAAATTGATGACAAATTGATCCAAGAAAGGTTTAAACATCAAATTCATCAAGCAATCTTCGGAATGTCTTCCTTCTTAATTCGAAGTTGGGATATTTTGAATAAAGGTCAATCTTGGAAAATCACCGAGCTTCTTATAACAGATCAAATAAATCATTAATCTTGGAAAGAGGATACTTATTTTTAACTATGACCTTATTTAATTACTGATAATTGATACATAGTCTAAACGAGCTACTTTTTTATAAACAAAACAGGAGCACTCAAGGAGATGAATTTGGACGATTGAATCCCTTATCTAGTAAATCTTGTGATTGCACTTTTAGCTCCCTTAACTCACTAGGAGCCATCTTATAAAAGGATATAGAAATTAGTTGAGTACCAGGTAATAAGTCAATGCTAAATTCAATCTCTAGAATGGAAGGAAGCCAGGAAGCTTTTCTGGAAATACGATCTAAAAGAGGACACTGTAACTAAGTATCCCTGACAAAGGCTAAATGTCACACCCCCAAAATGGAGGTATGATTGGCCAAAGGAATGGGTGTCCATACCTCCATAACCCTGAATATTCAAGTAATATGCACCACAACTTAGGAATATTTTATAGTTAAGACTACCAAAAATATTATAGAGTTAAAATAGAATTCAGTATCGTCAGTTAAATGTAAAGGATTACTAAAAATATTAGCAGAGGTTTCACGTACGGTCAAACATACCAATCACATATATAATCAACCTGGTCACAAAGTCAATACTAAATCATAATATCAGAATATACAGGAGAACTCCGCTCCTGAAAAAATATGTAATCACCATGGTGGACTCAATACATGTATATATATACATATATCAATAATACATAACACCTAAGGTGACTACAAGTATCATCCATTATGCTCCAAGTATGCGATATCCGAGATATACCTTGCTGCTGCAGAGTCAGCACATAGCACTATATAGCAATCAACTGCTATTTCCTGAAAACTAAAAAAATAACCACAAAGGAAAGGGTGAGTCACAAGGACTCAATGAGTAAATCATGTACCCTATGGGTACCAACATCATACAACACATATATCATAATTTACAACTCATATTTAAATCTATTGATGCACGTACGTGACTAACATGATCATACAACCATAGTTCACTTAGTTAACAATCCCAAAATATCAAACAATTCTTACAAGTCAATCAACAATTAAACAACCAATTTAACAATCAAAGGGCCAATGAGTAACTCAGTCCCGCACAACAATATCTCCCCTACCAGGCATTTACTCGTCCGTATAACAAGTGATTCTCCGTACACAAATCCATCCTATCAGGGCTGAGCACTCCAATAGTTTTCAAACAATTTTCAGAATCAAGATAACTCAATAAACTTTCAAGTTCAAATAACCTAGGTGCACCTGGATTTTAATTTCAAAAATGAAAACTATTTTTTCAAAAAATCTTCACGTGTTGGCCTTTATCAACCACAGTCAATGTCAATCACGTATCATCCAATTAAAACATTGAAATATCTTATTTGTTAATTTTGTCTTACACCTAACAATTCAAATATACTTATAGTCACACACACAAGAATCTAATAACCATAAAGCATATAAGTCACTCATTAGATTAAGAGCGTGATTCGTCAATTCGTCTAGTCTGTGAAGATATCAGAATCTCCTCGACACGCCCTGGAGCTAAAAAAATTAAATTCGTACATCAATTGATACGATCATAGTGTAACCAATTAATTCCCTAATTCTCGTTCATTATTTTTTTAAATTAAACTTAATTTAATTATCTAGAATTAATCCAGAGCTTAAATTATCCATTCTTCTTTTTAACTATTCCTAGTTTAGTTTATATATTAAATGGTTAATTAAATTTGACTTAGTTTTCAAGCTCAATCAAACTCTTTAATGTTAGTATAATTTTCATTTAACTTTTAGTCTCACCCTTAACTTTTCCATATTTGCCTACTTGCATTCTTGTCAATTTGTTTATTCTTTAACTCCCAATTAGGAACATAAAATATATGCTTTTCATAATAGGATTAACATTTAAAAAAATCTAATGAAAACATTAAAGGAGCTGTTCCAAAATCAAGGAAATGAATTTCCCTACCTACACCTTGCTGCCTCCTATTTTCACATGCCACTTGAATCCCCAAAAGACATAAAATACTCTTTCCCCAACTCAGCTTCAATAGGCCGAAAACAGGGCACTCAGTAAATCAACATCAGCTGTTGCCTTTCACTCTCCTCTATGCGTTCCTTTCTCATGACAACATTTAGACAGCACAAGCACAGGCAGCTAGGAACTTAAACAATTGACTCGGTGACAGGGGGAAAATCACCTACGGCAAAACAGGGAAGATTTTTCCCAGCCAACCAAGGCTGTACTTCCTTCACCCGTTGCTGGAATTTTTGAAGATAAGCTACTTCCCTAACACCCAAACATACAAAACAACAAGAGAAGGAAAGCTAAGTGTGTGACCGCCCCAACAAGGAAACCAAACCTCAGCTAGTACCGCCTAGACTAAGCTGAATATCAGCTTTCAAACTTCCTAAAATTCTCAATCCCACAACCTACCAATGAGAAAGCAAGGTTACTTACCAAGAGAAGGATCATACACGCCAACCATAACACCTTCTCAATCAAATTCTTATATGTGACTTTCCTATTTATTGCACATAAATCAACCACTGATAATATATGTATGTATATATATATATATACACAATTACGTACGAGAATTCTAACGCACACATTAAATTATCGGGTTATAACACTAAATAGGCCTGATGTTCCTTCCTAATAATCTGTGAGAGTAATACTTGTGGGGTTTTACAAACATTTAAAAGATACAATGAAAAGCTGTATTAAATTCTTTAAGTATGAAATTTTGATATAATGAGTTTAAAGCTTGAAATCTATTGGGGTTGAGTGAGTATGTTTTAATCTTTAATAAAAAGTTAAATTTAAAATTTGCATAGAATAATTTTCGAGTTTGAGGCTTTTTTTTGGGTTCTAATATTCTTATTTAATTCATTTCATAACAATTACATCGATTTTGATAACACCCGTTGCAGTACTTATTATTCAAAAAGGAAAATTCATCCAGTAATATCGGCTAATTAATCACAGAGTGTTACAATTTGGTGTGACAACATTGGAAAGTTGAGATAGCGTGAAATTTTAATTAGTAAGGCAAGTGAGTATCGATATGTATATTGAGTAGTGGTGATACATAATATGAATATAAAAGACATTTAAATCAATAAGTAGTGTGAATTTTAGTAAATAAGATTTAATATATACATGCATATATGTATATACAATTTTATATGTATAATCAAAACATATATCAATCATAAACTTAACTAATTATTATAATATGAGATTGAATCATGAAATATGAATGATACGATGAAATTCTCGATTATAAAATTAAGGGAAAATATAAATAAAATAAATAAATAAATATTACACTTGTATGAACATAGAAGGTATATTCACAAGTAATTTAAAATTTATTTGGATCTTGATTGTGTATCAAGTAAATTTTGGTGATAAATGAAATTATATCAGTCCAAGGGGAATAACAAAATTTCAACGATATAATGGGTATTTTTTTGTCTCTTTGGAATTGAAAGGATAGAGATGGAAAATTTAATCAAACGCTAATTTGATTTTATTATCGGATAAATTACATTGCTAATATTAATCAAACGTTAGTCCATGAACGACCAGTTATTGTATGTACCAGTATAGGTTCTATTTATTGTCAATGGGGTCACCTAAAAGATTGACTAGATTCATTGAGTTATTATAAAAGATATACACGGTCAATTGTTAATAGAATCCATGGTTAGTTTCCCTAAATTACTTAGGTGAAATTTTTTAAATATGTTGTAATTTAAATATGTGTTGATTAATAATCAACTTGTAATAATTAAGGAAGGTATAATAATACCATAAATAAGTTAGTATTGCGTATTGGTAATAGTAGTAGCAAAAGTTTGTATCATGAAATTTTATGTCAAGTATATCAATATTATATAGATGATTTTATTGTAACATGTATCAGATAAATCCTGGATATTTCAAGTCCTTTAATCAAAATTAACCTTTAGAACATGCACATATTCTTTAGAGGAAATATAAAAATTAAGTATGTAGATACTATGTAATTATCTAATCTAGTTCATTAATTTGAATTTTAAATAAGGAATATAATCTTGTTCTAAACGTAGATTGTGGGTTTAAATATATAATTATCAAAGTAGCATAGTGGAAGCGGGATAGAGTGTTGTGATAAAAATAGTAACTTTAGTGTTTATGAGAGGTTAATTTTCATCTTTAAGAAAATATGATTAAAACTTCTTGAAATTTAAGTTACATTGAAGGGTTTCATGTGTTATAAATTTAAAAAGCAAAAGATGTAGAGGAATCTAACATACGGGAAGTATTCAGTGATAAGTATAACTAAACAAGTTCATACATTTTGATTAATCCTATGGTGAAAACTAAGAAACGAGAAACTATGGGAGGAATCGAAGCTGCAGTAAGACAACAATATTTACATCTAATTTATGTAAACAATTTATCCATATTCAGTTATTGAAATTTGGGACAAATTTCTTTTAAGGTGGGAAGATTGTTATAACCCGACACTTTAACTTGCATTTTAAAAAACTTGTACGGAAATTTTTGTGACTAGGTGACTAAATTTTATACAAAGAAAAATTCTCGTAATTGAAAACTTGTATAAATATAGAAATAATGCAAGAATTAATTTTTATTATATAAATGGTTAACTTGGAGCTTAAAATTTATGTGGGTAAATTTTTTTTTATTAAGGTGTACAACAAGATTAATTATGCATCATGTAATTTTTTTAAGCTAGAAAGTAACTACATATATAGATATATATACCCAAGTAATAGGATTTAATTCACTACAAATTTCAGATTGACTTGGACAAAGATTTTTTTTTTTTTTTTCCCTTCTTATTTCTTTTATCTATTTTCCTTCTAAGTCATTCTCTTTTGTCCGATTCCCCACCTTGTATCTCAATCCTTCTAGCTCCTTCTTCACTTGCATTCACTTTCGTGATTTCCTCTTCTAGATGAGCTCCATAGCTCCTCTTTGGGCTGCCAGCCTTTCTCTCTTTTCCATGCCATCCACTATGCTGTCCAGTTCTTATTCTAGCAGTAGGTTTCTCCTTGCTGTGTGGTGAGTCCAGTTCAGCCTTTATGCTCTGTTTTTGGCTTTCTTTGCTTCTGTCATTAGCCACCTATCTTGTAGTCAAGTTGTCATCTTAGGTGACTAGCTCATATTCTTCCTCTTTCCTCAGCATAGTTCCGGTCCTATTTTCATACCCACCTTTCTTTACACTTTTGTTTGAACCTTTCTGTTATCTACATGGTTCATTATATTCTGCTTAAGATTCTAATTGAAGCTTATTTATGTTCCTTATACTAAGTTACCTGCTTGCTTCCATTTTCGTTTGTACTAATAATTAACGTTGGTACTTACTAAGTTTATACCTTTGTGATTTGGCATTATATGCGTTTCTTACTATATTTTACTTTGTAAAATTCATAAGTTTCAAGCTGACGAGCTATTTGTGTGGCTATGGTGATCTATGGGTGTATTATTATGTAGTTTTGTTCGTCTATGAGAAAGCTGCGTCCTAGAAATTGGAGACCTACCTAGTGGGCTTTACTTCCTCTAGCCAATGTATGATCAATTTGATAAGAAATTTTAGGAAATTGAATTGGTGCTGAATTTCCCTAATTCAAGATTTGATTACTTTGATTAGATAAATTAATTACATGGTTAATAATTAGAATATAAGCAACATGAAAATTGATGAGAATTTTGTTAATTCTTGTGGGATATGTATATAATATACTCATACAAACCAATAAAAGGAATCTATGCCTCGAAATGTTTGATAAAAGGCTTAAAAGGAACTAGTTGTGATATAAGGATTAAAATTTAATATATTCAAATATTTGTGATTAGGGATTAAATTGAATTGAAATAAAAAGTTCATGAAAAAGGGTAAAGAATAGTTGGTTAATGTGGTGAGTTGAAGATTTGATGCAAATGAGTAGTGGGCATAAATAGTGGAGGGTAAATTATGAGTAAAGTGTTGGAAATGAAAGTTAAGAGGTTTTGAGGGGAGGCAGAGCCAGATTTCGTGGGTTAAAGAAATCTTGTGTTTCGGTTGCTTTTGGAGCTAAATTAAATTAAGAGTTCAAAATATAAAATGTAGCCTATGGTTTTGAAATGTTGTCTGCAAAATTTCGTAGCTTGGTTCCAAGTATGTTGTGAGTTAGAGATGTTAGACTATGGCTAGTTCAAGCAGGATTTTTAGTTCCCTGTTTTCGGTTCATATAAGGAATTGAGTGGGTTCAAGACTAATTTTATGAAAAGTTTCTAAATAATAAAGATAAACATACTTGTCTATTAATAAATTCGATAAACAGAATTGGATTTCGTTTTCCCTAGAAGAAGTTATGTTCAATTAACTAATGTAGGATCAGAGCTGTCAAAATCTTGCGTTTTGTAGTTTTAATGCAACTTCAAAGAATAAACTGTATTGATATATAAATCCAAAAATTACAAAAGATATACCATTATAAAGCTACATGTGTCTAGTATTTTATAAATTTTATGAAACTAGATTTTTAATTTCCTAGAGAAAGATATGATCATTAACGTGAACACTGGTCAAAACCCCAAGTATGGACAGTTTCAACATCTCTAACTCACTAAGTGCTTTTTATCTTTTCTAATGGTTTCTTCTACCATATGCATTGTCAAGACATTTAAAATGTCTCTTCAATATTAACCTTATCACATAAAATATAATTCATATTAATTGACATGTAATAGCTTAATGGAAAACTTTCATAAAAAAACTTATACAAGTTGAGATATAAGCTTAGTAATTAAAAGATTATAACAATAACATTTATGAACAAAGTATTATTTGGGAATATGAATTTCTGTTTCGGATTCTAATGTGGACCTGATGAGACTCGTGGACGCAAGTGTGAGTGACTAATAGAATCAATTACGGGTGAGTGGTTAATTATTGCTCTCGGGGCTAGATTATTATTTGTAATGGTATGTGTATTTAAATAAATGTGCAAATGCAATGTTTTAGTGAGTTAATTGAATCATGCTTGTTTGAAATTGTTTGTGGTTGATAATGGCCAACAAAAAATGAGATTTTTTCTGAGCAATGATTTTTATTTTGAAATTTAAAATCCAAGTGCACCTAAAGTATTTTGATTTAAAATCACGAGAAACTCTGATTTTGAGAAATATTTTTTTAAAGTGAGTGCTTAGCCCCGATGGGATGGATTATGTACAAAGATTAATTTATTGTATGGGCCCATAAATGCTCTACAGGGGGTGATATTGTTGTGTAAGCTGAGTTATTCATTAGCCCTTTATTTATTTTGTGTGTTATGATTACTCTAATTCATTTGTGATTCTATGAATTATATAAGTTGTGAATTTATGATGATTACGAATCTGTTCGTGTATTTCTAATTAAATCACGATGTTATTTTATATGTATTTGCATTGAGTGATGCTAGTACCCTGTGAGTACGATTTTTCACTCACGGAGTCTGTAGGACTCATCTCTCTCATGGATGATATTTTTTTTCAGGAGTCCAATATATGGCGCATCCGAGTTTGTGACTTGCTGACAGAGTACGACAGAGTATTTTCCAAGATCTTAGACTTGAAGTTAAGGATGAGAGTTGCAATCACACTAGAATGGTGTAATGTTTAATTTAGTATGATGTAATAGTCTAGATATTCGTCCTGGTGTCGCTGTGTGAAACGAGGAACACATATGTTGTATTTTGAGGTACGTTATATAAATTTTTAGGAAGTTGCTATTTGTTTCAGAAAACAAACTTTTACAATGAACTTCTATTTTATAAAAGTTACTTTTATTTTTTAGTTGGGTCAAGAATCATGGTTATCACTTTGTTTTGAAGTCATGATTACGGAAGTTTGGTTATCCAATTCTCTAGCCAATCATGCCTCCGTGAAAGGTGTGACACAGACTATATAATCAAGACAATGGAAGAATCAATTCCTCTAAAAGAAGGTCATGAAAGCTTTAAACTTTTCTCTTCTAAATTAATAGAAGAACATAAACAAAAATATAAATATCTTCATATAGGAATGGTCCAAGTTGCACTAAACCTTTAACTAGATTTGGATTAAATACTTCTGTCTTAATATTTGTTCGAGACACTAGGCATAATAAATTTTCAGACTCCTTATTAAGATGTATTGAATCTACTTTGTGATATTCCTATTTTTTTAGTTGTTATCCTAATTTTTTCATAGCTTTATCTGATCAAAATATAATGCATGCATTAACCTTACATATATAATCTCATGGGTTTGATATGATGCCAGGATCAGAAAATGTTGTCCTTATTTATAGGATCTATATAAAGTTATGAATACTATAGCTCATAATGCTAGGATAGAGTCTAAAAAGGGTGAAACAACTTTATTTCTAGCAAACACAAAAAAATCTAATATGGCTTCCCAAAAACTATTACATGGGATCAGGTTAAATTAGCTAAAACTTGGAAGATATAATAAGGTGTCATTCCAAAGAAAATTGAAAGTAAAAATTTAGAATCTATTATTGAACATATAGGTAGATATGTTGAAATTATATTTTCTTATGATAGAAAAATACGTCTAAATTTAGGCGAACCATCTAGAAGGTTATCCACTCCTCTATACCTTTAATAGAAAAAGACAGATAAAATATTATAGAGGGAGTAATTAGAACCAAAGAATAAGTTTGTCATACATAATATTATGTAGAAACACCTTCTAAACAAGGTCTTAAATCAGCCTCTAGAGACACCTCTCCTACAACTTCTGAGATAGGATAGTGTTTATATGTTGTCTCTGAAATCTCCTATTTCTTAAAGAAAAAAATGGTTTTATATTAATTTTAGTAAAGAAAAAAGAAATTATTGAATTTCTATGTATATTCAGTATATAGAAATTTTATGTTCTCTGTCAAGATATTACAGCATAAGTTCCATTCGTTTAATTATGAAGAGGTTGTGAAAAAATTCAAATATTTAATTTGGTTTCTTGAGGGTGTGATAATGATAAGATATGTCTTAATTCTAGAGATGATAAAAATGACATTGGGAATGCAAATGCTTGTAAGCTGAATCAGATTGCTTTGTTCAGTCTGAAGCCAGCATATATAATCAAATAAGGTACATACTATTCTAAATTTTTTTTTTTAATTTTCTTATTCTTTCCTAAATGTTAATATAGGAAAATATCAATCCAATAATGATATGCCACGTGACACAAATGACATATATGCATAATTGACAAAGCACATAAATTACAACATAATTACCTTACCAATTTTATAACAAACGTCATTATCGCCCATTATTATATAATGGACTAATATGAATTATAACCCTCACCATTAATATTATAACAGACGCCATTATTGCCCATTATTATATAACGAACATCATTATCGCCCATTATTATTGTAACGAACGTCATTATTATATGAAACAGACATCATTATTATTATAACAGATGTCATAACTATTGTGATTAACACAACTCCTATATAAAGAGGCTCAAAACCTCAAAAGAAAACAGGTTGTTCTCTACAACTCATACTCTTTATCGCTTTTTAGCTTATTTACTCTGATTATACTGACTTTGGCATCGAAGTTTTCCTAGGTCCAGAGGACCGCTCTCTCCACATATTACAGGTCAGATTACCACATTGATTTTGTCTGTGGGAACCCATTTGATTTGGGTTTTTTGATCCCAAAATTGATAAATTTGCTTATCAAATTTTCACACCCAATAACACCAAAACTAACTCTACAGCACTTGCCTGGAAATTCTAGTCATTGAGCCACCAAGATGGCCATCACCTGAGTTCTCACACGCTCCCACACTTGTCTACAAATCATTGAAATGTTAGCCCAAATTGTCCAGATTCATATATGGTTGAACTCAGGTATGCTAAAACAACAAAAAAATACACCTACTGTTTTTTGCATGTAGGGCCTCGAGTTAGCTCATTCCAATTAGGCATATAAATATACATATAAGACTTGTTAATGTTTTCATGTGGACTTTCAAAAATCCAAGTTCGCCTATTAGAGAAGCATTTGGGCTTGGCCATTTAATATATAACATTTTAATTTGGAATTTCTCAAGTCTAAATTGGCCGTTGGAGAACAATTAACTGGCAATTTCAAAGGCATAATTTCTAATTTATTTAGTTAACTAATTATTACTGGATTTTTATGCTAAATTATAGCATTTACGTTCACAATATTACAGATTGAAACTTGGATTATGTTCATCCTATGTACAATAATTTGCCTGATATAATACATGATTTCTAAAAATTTTCATGATGGTTGGTGTTTAGCGTGGGTGGTGTGAATGGTATTTGTATATGCCTAGCTAGATTCAATTTATTTTCAAGATATTTGCAAACTGGCATCCTCTTATAGTTGCCTTCTAAAAAATTATTAAGTTGATGTGATTAGATAATATATTTGACTCATGTCTGAGCTTGATTCTGTATATGTCTCAATTCATCTCTTCTTGCCTAACCACGCCTTGCATTAAAATAAATTACTTATAATATAAATATTTATGAACTTATGTTCTCCAAGTCCATCCTTGATTTTTATCAAGACCTTCTGTAAACAAACTTTGCAATTAATTGTCTCACCGAAAGATGAAACTAAAAGGCCCACAAGAAAGCTATCTACAAATCTGTGAAGATCCAGCCCAAACCAGGTTTGAGTAATTTCTATTTGGTCCATTTATTTTGATAAATTTTATACTTATCACAAATATTTTACATATTTAGAAAAAATGGCCTAAAAGGTTTGATTTACAATTTTGGCCCATTTATATATTGTTGATATTCGACCTAAAAAGTTATATAATAGGCCCAACATTTTAGTAATTTACAGAATTACTACACAAGTTTTCATAGTTTTCATGTATGTCCCTAAGTGCATAATAATTGCATAAATGTTTTGGATAATTGTATATGGACTCCTAGGCTTTTATATGCTCATATAAATGACCTATAAGATAATAAATAATCACAAATAGGTCCTTAAATTCTATATTTCATATAGATGGCCTAATTAATTTTAAAATTGTTTGCATATGTCCTTAGACTTTAAAATTGCATGTTTACAAAATATATGTAAGTATCCGTGCTAAAAAACAAGTAGAAATTATAAATGATAATTTATAAAATATGCTTGGCTGAAATGCCCTTTTAATACAAATTTGTAGCCTTACAATCAGCATTTACAAATTGCTTATTAAAATTTTCTTAAATTTCTTTAATTACCTACTTAAATGCTCATGAAAGAGAAAAAATGCTTGTTAAATGTGCATTATATTATAACCACAAATGTGATTGATTGTCAAATTCTTAAATTTGAATATAATGCCTCTAAATTTTATATTAAATTGCCTAAGTGATTTATTCCTCATCAAAGAAACATAACATATGTCTTAAATTAACATTTTATTGCCTATTAAATTCGTTTCGAATCCCTTTAATTGACTATTTATATTGTCATTAAAATATATATATATATATATATATATATCTTTATTTTGTATTATGTTTTCACATTCTTAAATCTGTATTATGTTTCTTGTAACTTTAAATACAAATTAAAAACTCTATTTATCAGTTGTTAACGTGATTTAAATATCATACAATTATGTTTGCTCATATGAAATTACTTAATTATAGTCAGTTATTGGCCATTGAATAGCTATATATATTTTATATAAATATTGATTTATTGTTATAAAAGCTTACATGTATTGCAAAATTGCTTAAATTGTCTTGTAAATTTTATTAAATGCCTATACAAGGGGAAAATAATAGGCAAATTTGCCTAAATCTTTTATGTACTCGAGAGTCGTCAACTTGACTATTCAATACGCTGTGAGTAGTAAACTTAATCAAGGAGCCAAGAGCTCAAAGCACTCAAGGAGTCAAGAGCTCAAAACAATCAAAAAGCCAAAAGTTCAATTCAATCAAAGAGCCAAGAGCTTAAAACAATCAAAGAGCCAAGTGCTCAATTCAATTAAAGAGGAAAAAGCCAAGAGCACAACACAATCAAGGAGCCAAGAGCTCAAAGTAATCAAAGAGCCAAGAGCTTAAAACAATCAAAGAGCCAAGAGCTTAATTCAATCAAAGAGCCAAGAGCTCAAAGCAATCAAAGAGCCAAGTGCTCAACTCAATCAAAGATCAAAGAGCCAAGAACTCAAAACAATCAAAGAGCCAAGTGCTCAACTTAATCAAAGATCAATGAGCCAAGAGCTCAACTTGATCAATAAGCCAAGAGTTCAAAGCAATCAAAAAGCCAATAGCTCAATTCAATCAAAGAGCTAAGAGCTTAAAGCAATTAAAGAGCCAAGTGCTCAACTCAATCAAAAAGCAAAGAGCCAAGAGCTTAACTCAATCAAGGAGCCAAAGCTCAAATCAATCAAGGAGCCAAGAGCTCAACTTAATCAAAAAGCCAAGAGCTCATCAAATAAAAGGGGAGATCTAAGAGCTACCCTTAAAAAACAAGATAAGAACTCATCAAAATGGAAGGGCGAGCTCAGAGCTACCCTAAAAAAAGGAGCTTAGTGCTCATTAAAAAGAAAGGGCGAGCTAAAAGCTACCCTAAAAATAAAATAAAGGAATGAGCTAAAAGCTACATTCGACAAATTAAGCTAATGTAGCACACAAAACAAGCTCAAGTCTACAAATGAATTCAAAAATAAATCAATCCCTATAGATACATTTCAGTTTGTGAATACATGCATTGGTTTTTTCGGGGACAAGTGTTAACATAGGAAAATACCCATCCATTAATGATATGTCACGTGACACAAATAACATATATGCATAACTTACAAAGCATATAAATTACAACATAATTACCTTACCAATTTTATAACATATGTCATTATCACCCATTATTATATAATGGACTAATATGAATTATAACTCTCACCATTAATATTATAACAGACATCATTATCGCCTATTATTATTGTAACGGACGTCATAACTATTGTGATTAACACAACTCCAATATAAAGAGACTCAAAACCTCAAAAGAAAACAGGTTGTTCTCTACAACTCATACTCTTTATCTCTTTTTAGCTTATTTACTCTGATAATACTGACTTTGACATTAGAGTTTTCCCAGGTCCAGAGGACCGCTCTCTCCACATATTGCAGGTTAGATTGTCATATGGAAGACACCTCAACCTGGTCAAATCCAGACTTAACACTGAAAACTATCCTAAGTTCTAAGAGTAGAATGTTGAAGTTTCCATGGGCTATTTTTTTTTTTAATGTATCTAGGCTCATCCTATTATTTATGGACTCTGATTAATATGCTTAGACTCCATCGCTATTATACCTGTATGACTTGACTCTCAATAGAACATAATTACTTTAACCAATCCCATAATGGCTGTGAAACGAGAAACAAGGATCTGTTAAAAAAAAAGGGTGGTGAGCTTTGAAAGAAATTGAGTAATTAGGTTTGTTTCCAAAACCTGGGAAGCTTTAAGAAGTTGATGTCAATATTCATTTGGTCTTGTTTTGGTTCTATCATTAACATATATTCCAAAGCATAAGCTGGTTGCTTCTGTAGCAGCATAACAAGCTTACAAACAGGGAAAGATTAAGTGCAATGAGGCTATACAAGCTTACTTTAATTGGACAGCATTTTAGCCTTTGGCTCCAGCTTCATCATAAGGTTGTGGAAACTAGAAAAGGTTTCTATGAAAGATTGATGTTCAAAAGTTAGTTGATATTGCTTTAGAAGCTGACTTAACTAGGTACTGGTCTTCTCCAAATTTATTCATAAACTTCAATTTTCTGAGGTAGATGGTAGTTTGGCTTCAAAACCTTCTCTCAATTATGGGAATATGACCACTTGATTTAGGGACCAGGAGCATTTATCTAATTGAAGAAATTGCTCTTCCTTGTAATTATGGTTACCGAAAAAGGGCCTACTGGGTTTGGTGGTAATCAATTGACATGGTACCTTGCATATCAACACATTTCTCTCTAACAATACCATAATGTCTATGATCTGTTGAGCAGTCTGCAAAGCACCTATGATTTGTACGTTTTACCTTCAAATTACCATTTCAATGAAAAATCCAAAATTGATCGGTCAGAATCTTTGTTGCTTTATATATCATTTCATTGTAGGGTTATTTACGTATTCTCAATCTTCTGTTTAAGGGTTATTTATGTATTCTCAATCTATAATTTTAGGAAACTTCTTAAAATGATCTTATTAGCCTTTCATCTATCTGTTGCACATATATAGTAGTAGGAAAATATATAGCAGAACATGATAAAGCTCTTAATGCTTTGAGTGGCCCTTGAATAGGCATAAAGTACAAATCCTCTTCTTTTTTGCTCTAAAAAATATAGTAGTAATTCAAACTTTAAAAAGAGGTCCAAAAGCTTAATAATTATTATAGCCAGATAAAATATTCTATGTATAATGGAAAATGCTTCCAAAATAATTTCAATAGTTTTGTACTTTTTTCAAAAGGAAATTTCTTGTACCAATTAATGTAATGAAGAACAAACAAACAAGACATCTTAATATATAATGCTTGTAACACTTTTGATATAACAACAATTAAGCACTTCCATTATAGTAATTAGCAATTAATGGACATGTCATCATCAAGCATATGATGATGAAATGATCCCACACAATTTGCAGAATAATTAACTTATTGATTAATAATTAGTAATTAATGAAGTGGCCCATTTCTTAATAAAGAAAGGGGGAATATAAAAAGGATCAAACCCAAAGAAAAAATAATAAGCATCTAAAAGTCTTTTAGTTCTTAAAGAGAAAATGGGAAAGGCTAGGAAATGGTGTCTATTACATTAACATCAACATGTGTATACATTGAGTAGGGCAATAGTGTGTTTTTTAAGTTACAAGGAACTGCTAATGGATGGTTAGTACACAAAGAAGGGTAATGTCCAGATTTATAACTGCAATGTGGAGATGCACTTTATGTGAAAAAATGGAACTGATCAAGTCTAGGTTAATTGGAGATTAAGTCAAAGCAAGTCTACTCATTGGTTGTACATCTTCTGGAGTGCCTTAACCTCCATCGGCATCACCAAATATAAGTTACTATCTTACCTCATTTGTTTGGTAGAGTGGCTAAATGTGAGTAGAAATTGATCTTACAAATTTGGAAAGTTCAGATCGTCTAACCATAAGAGGCTAAGGGAATTAATGAAGAAAACTTGACTTGATGTTTCCTGATAATGTGTAGGATTGTATCATAATCTTTGTATTAGTCTTCTTATATGCACTCAAGTATGTGGATAATATCATAAGAATGAAAGAAATCTGTAGGGAAACAATGAAAGTTTAAGATAAAGGTTTCTAAAAATCGTGTTATTTAATAAATGACTAACTTAAGAGAATAGGTTTTGATTTATTGGTAGTCATTATAATTTCAACTGTACATCTATATGATCATTGCCTTTTTATTTTAAGATTTGATTTTATGGGTATACAATTTTTCTGGGATATTGCAAAGATTGGATGTATTTGTTATTCAAGCTTTTGTTGTTAATTTCTATTTGGTGATTAAGACTTTGCAGAAAATTGTTTGGATATGGAAGTCATCTTCCACACTATTCTATTAATTTCTTGGCCTGTTTAGCATAAAAATAACTCGAATATCTTATAACTAAAGAATTCATTGTGATCAACAAAGTTATCTAATAACATAAACTATTAATTTTCAGCTTATACTGTCGTGCAATACTAGTATGAAGAGTACTGGATTTAGAGATTTTTCATTTTAATTTGGATATAACTATATAAGTTATTCCTAAGCCTTAAATTGTTACACTAAGATACTTAATATAATATTTCAGAAACATTATTTTGGGTATAATCAGTGCATCTCAAATAAGTTTGAAGTGTTGGTATACCTGGTAGTTTTCTACCAATTTGTTATTTTGTAAGAGTTTCATTGCTTTCCATTTTCATCTTTTTCTTTTCTTTTCCAAGTAGTCATGAAGCAATCTTCTTTTAGTGATATAAAATTTCACATATTTAGTGCTTTGACCATCTTCGTTTAGTGTTGGTTTTGTTGTGGTATCTTGCTATACTATTCCTCTCTATTTTTTAAACTGATTTAGAACTGAAGTCTTGTGAAAAACTTCTTGGCCTACATTTATACTCTTATCACCTTCAGCCATTTTTATGTGATGTGACCCTTACATCCGCTTTATGTTATAAATGTTTCATATTCTAATTTGGTTCTAAACTAGTTTTCCCATTTTAGTTCAAAGCATCACCTACAATAGGAACTGTGTTAAGACCACTCAAAACAATGTCAGCTCAGGTTGAAAATTTTAATTAGCTTAGCTTCTATATACATATCCACATATCGTTGCAAACTAGCATCAATCAATTTGTTGTTGACTATTACAAACTAATGTTAAATCCTTCCCTATGTTTCTTGTCATGTATGTGTTTGGGGGTGGGAGAATTAGGAGAATTGTGTAGATTTTGAGTAATGTTGGACCACTGGTTTTTATCTTGATTAATGTGGTGTCATATGGTCTTGATGGTTGAGATATGGACTATTATTAATTTTTGCCTATTACATTTTTTTCTTGAACTTATGATGTCTGAATTCTTTTTATTAGAGAGCATAAGAAATATTTGATATGGTGATCATCTATTGTGTACACATCAGGATTTGGATCCTATCTTGCCAATTGTAATAAAAGGAAAAACAATCTCTGACTAGCTATGTTCTTGTTTGGCTGGCCCCATCCATGACATGACAGTCCAAATAGGTTAGATAGAAACATTAATTCATTCATCGTTAAGACCATTTTCTTTAATTTACCATCATTCTATGAAACTTTAGGCATTTAATAAGTGCATGGGTAGAAATGGAAATGAAAGGCCATGAGTGTAGTTAATTTATTCACCTTACACATTCTATGGATAAATGTTATTATTTGTGAATGTGATGCTAATTGGTCTAAAAAAAGAACTGACCAGCCTTTTGGTTTTCTTGTGGGAAAAAGGCTTAAATATGGGAGATTATTCCATGACTTGCCTGTGCTTATATTCTCTCAGCTAATTGTTCTAATTGTTTTTCAATAATATGATGATAGGAGTAAATACTTTACTAAAATTTTATGAAAATATTTGTAAATGTGAACCTTGTTATGTCGCTAAGTATTTTCTTAACTTTTTGATTAATTACATGCCAAAAATAATATAGAATCGATTCCTATAACATTGTTTCACTGCATGCTATATATTCCTTCATCTTCGAGGCTTAACAGTCAGAATGAAGTTCCACATGATCATGACAACGATGCTAATTTGGCACGACTTTAGTTTTAGTTTGTAGTTCTTTGAACTTTTTAAATATGTAAACAAATTAGATACTATAATGTCTTGAATTAATTTGTCATATTATATTTTTATTTATAAATACATATGACTTTAAAATTCTAAATTAGAATACTGTTGTTTTTGTAATCAACATGTATTTTAAATTCAAATAATATATTTTGGAGGATGATATTACGCTTTTATTTTACATTATCAAACACCATAATTAAGCTATTAGAGACTGCAAAAAGCGGTCTTTGATAACTAGAAATTATTATTTTTGCTGGTAGTCTCTAAAGAGTAATAGAGACCAACTATCAAAGACCGTTAGCAGTCTATGAGTAGTATCTGAGATCGACCATCAGAGACTAATACCACTCTCTGAAATGTATCTGAGATCGACTACTAGAGATTGATATCTAGTCTCTACAGGTTATCAAAGATAGAGTATTTTTTTAGCATAGCTCAATTTATTCTAGAATGCTTAACATGCTTAAGAGTAAGGGTTCAAAACTGAAATTTTAAAAACGGTAGGCAAAATTTTTATGGGTATCCAAAAAAAGGCACTATAGGCTCAATAAGGTAAATAAGGATATAATATAAAAATGGTAAGCTTGAAAAGGCTCAAATGGTCAAAAGATGACCTAAATAATCTCCGTAACTTAGTTTTGTCTAGGATTTTGGCTCAAGAGAGAATCAAATAAATTATAAGGTTCCTAACTAAATATGAATTTTCTAAGCATGAAGGGTCTCTAAATTAGCAACACAATCCCAAGAAAAATATTAAAATGCATAAAAGTGTTAGAAATCACATCCTACAATATTTCTAACATCAAATTTTAACATGAATGTCAAAGAACACATGAAAACTACAACATTATCATAAGACGAGGGATTTCATCATAAAAGTATACTAATATGCTAGCTTACTAAACAACCTAAAAGAACTATACGCATCAAACATAAAATAGAAACAATACAACTCATACCCAAACACCCCCAAACTTAAGACAAACATTGTCCTCCATGTTACAACTATTAAAAGGAATAAGGATAGAAAGACTTTCTGGTATTAAAGTAAGGTGTAAAGAACACAATTCCTCATCCTTGATGTATTGGATTCGATTATGCTCTCTAGAGGGTTAATTGGGGTAAAAAAGAAAAACATATTGCATGTGCACTACGGGGTGTCATGGCACCATAGGCTCTATTTGGTGCACATGTGTTGGCGCTGTGGTACTATCCTCTTTGAATGGTTTGTAATTTCAGTGTTGCTGCGCTTTTTTCTTGCCGTTAGGGCACCCAACACACTGTTTTTCACCCTCTTGAGCCATTGTGATTGTATTTTAATCTTTGACTATTGTACCTACAATAAAAATATGAAAACTTAATTAAAAATACTTTAAAAAAATTAAAAACTAAAGGTGCAAAGTTAAAGAACTTAGGTTACCTTCCAAGTAATGCTTGATTTATAGTCGTCGGCTTAACTTTGGCATGCTTAGCACTCTTCCTATTCCTAGTTTACTTTTGTCGCGAGCTTGACCCGGTGATGGCATGATCTCCATTAAGACTTCCCTTCAAGAGCTTTATCTTCCTTGATATTTGATTCCACCACTTGACAACCTCCTTCTTGATTGAGATTTTAGACTTCAGGGGTGGTGGCTCGATAATTGAAGGTTGCTTTCAAGATAAGGATGTATCAAGAGGAATGCTAAACTCTTAAACTCCTTTATTAGTTCCTCCATGTACCACCTCAATTGCATAGCACTCATCAAATTGAGAAGGAAATGTCATAGCTTAGAAGACATTGAACTTCATTTTTTGGTCTTGAACACTCATAGTAAATTCTCCTTTTTGCATATCTATGAGAGTTCTACCAATTGCTAAGAATGATCTCCCCAAAATAATGGGAGTTTCTTTGTCATCCTCCATGTCAAGGATGAGAAAGTCAGTTGGGAATATAAGCTTATCCACCTTGATTAGGATATCTTCAATGATTCCCCTTGGATATGTTTTAGACCAAACTTGGTTGGTTTCGTCATGCCCTTCTTTAGGCCAAACTTTAAATGCTCTACCACTAAAGAAAGTACCTAAAACTACTCGGATCTTTAAGCTTTGGTGGTAGTTTCTTTTGGAGGATGGCACTATACTTTTCAGTCAAGGCAACCATTTTGTGATCCTTTATTTTTCCCTTTTTATAAAAGTGTCCTTCATAAAATTGGCATTTGTAGGTATTTGTTCTAGAGCTTTAGTAAAAAGAATATTGATGTGAAGCTTCTTAATCCCTCTAGAAATTTCATGAACTGTATATCAAGTTTTGGCTTTTGGAAGTGTTGAGGAAAAGATATAGGTGGGTGGGTAGAAGTGTTTTCCTTATGAGCTTGAGCCTCCTTCTTAACTCACAATTTCCTCCTCATCTTGCTTGTTTGGAATTTATACTTTCTTAGGAGGTTCTTCGATCTTTTTACCACTCCTTAAGGTGATAGCCTTGCAATGCACCATGTTTGGATCCCCCTTCTCGGATTTGGCTCGATGTCACAAGGTAGAACACCTTGACGATGACTTATAAGAGCATTGGCCAGCTGGCCTGTTTGAGTCTCAAGGGTCCTATATGATGCCGCTTGACTTTGGATGATAGGGTTCATCTTGGACATGTATTGCACAAATAAATCTTCAATAGATGGCTTCTTGTCAAGTGCAGGAATTTTTATTTGTGACTAAAATCCAAGTGAATAAAAAGGCTTTGCTTCATTGGATTGCCCTTGATTGCTCCAAGAAATATTTTAGTGTTTTCTCCACCCTAAATTATAGTTGTTAGAGTAAGGTTTAACTTGTTGCCTATTGCAATTGCCCATAAAATTTGTTGCTTCAAGATTATTTGGGTAAAGGCTACTAGCATGTCCATCCCCACAAAGCTGACAAGCCATGACTTGGCTTTTAGTTTTGTTGAACTCCAAGGGTGTTAATTTCTTAGATAAGATAGTTACTTGTGCAGTTAATGTACTAATGGCATCTAACTCATGAACTCCTACTACTATTCGAGTTGCCAACCTTTCAGGAAAGTCATTAATAATTGTTGGAGACCATCTCCTCCAATAATTTGAACGCTTCATCAATGGACCTCCCTATTAATGCTTCTCTAGTTACGGTATCAATTGTTATCCTTGTTTGGGTTACCACACAGTTATAGAAGGTTTGGACTTGTAGCTACTTCTGTATAGAATGATAGAGGCATTTTCTAAGCAGCTTCTTAAACCTTTTCCAAGCTTCATAAAAGACTACGAGCCAAATTGAATGAATGAAAAGATTTCCTTTTGCAACTTGGCTGTCTTGGCCGGTGGAAAGAACTGAGCTAGAAGAATTTGGACCAAGCTTTCCCATGTTGTAATGGACTTAGATGGGAGTGTTGTTATCCAATTATTTTCCTTATCTCAGAGTGAGAAAGGAAAGAGGCGTAACCTTAATGCATCATTTGAAACCCCGTTGAGTTTGAAGGTATTGCAAAGCTCCAAAAAGCTTTACAATATGAGAGTTTGGATCATAATTCAGAAATCCAGAAAATTGTGCAATTTGCTTAATCATTTGTAGAGCTGTGTCTGATTCAAAATTATTGGCTAAGGTCGTTAGCCTATTAAAACTTGAATGGAGGCCTTGTATAAGAAAGACAGTTAGTCCCACAATGAATTTGGCTTCTAATTATCAGCCATTGTTGGCCTTTGATTTGATGCTTATGACTTTTCCTTCCTAAGTCTTTGATATCTCCTATCGATCTAGAGATCAAACCTTCAAAGCTTCAAGTTCATCACATACACAATCAAGAGTACCTGAAAAATAAATAAAAAAAGTTTGAATTAAATTTAAAACTGGTTGGTGTTAATATTAACAAATATTAGAATAACTTTCTAGCAGTGGCATCTAAAACATGACACGGATTTTACTTATGCAAGCGTACGTATCATTCTCAAGTAATAAAGTGCTAAGCAGAGAACGTTCCCACTGAAGAGTTAATGCAAATATTATGTTAAGTACTAAAAATAACAATTTTAATTTTATTCAAATGGTTGAGTTTTGGGTTGATTATAAACTAAAAGCAAATTAACTAAAGAATATATTTGAGATGAATCTTGAACTACAACTTGCCTTAATACTTTACTTGAATTATAATTATCTTGTCTTACTTAGTTATGGCAACAAATTATTAACCTAAGATTCTTAATCAATTATAAACATAATCCTATGTCTTATAATAATATCCCACTTAACCAATTCACTATATTCCTATGTGAATTAAGTTAAATAAGGTTTATTATGATTAGACCTAAATTGGCTACACAAGGCATATAGGTATATTCCTATTCTATATACAAATCAAACTCAACAACATGTGTATTAGATCAATCAAGTGCTACTTCATTCAAGGCTAAACCTAAGTTCCTTTTCCAAGCTCCTTTTGGTTTCCTAATTAAATCTAAAACATGGTCATTCAATTAGAAGCATTAAGCATAGCTATATGTTGAGTTCTAGTTGCAAATCTAGAAAGGAAACTGCTCTATGCTACTTAGTGTAAACATGAATTCAACAAAGGTAAACATCAAAGGAACACAATAAAAGTAAATAAGGAGTAGAAAGAGAAAAGCTATGAAGGTTATTGATCTTTAAGATTCAAATATTCTTGCTCCTCTTACTTCCTTGTACCATTGACAAGCTCTAAAACTCTAGAAAAAAAAAAAAAAAAAAAAAAAAAACCCTTAGCTAACTTGTGTTTTCTCAATCCCCAAGTCAATCTCCTTTAAATAGGCTTCAAAACCCTTAATTTGAGTCGATTTGTATTGTTTATCGAGCCAGCATTGTGACCTTAAGGTCAGTGTTTTCGACGAGTTGGACAAGGTCAAAGCCTTTGGTGCTACGATCTTATGTCCTAGTGCTGCGATGGCACCCCCTTCTGTCCATGGCACCATGGCACTAGCCCTATTGTGTGGTTTTCCTATCTTTCTAATTTTGAACGATTTTGGCCTCCAAATTGACTTGCAATGGGACTCCTTCTTACATTACACCTTCAAAATAATCAACTAAGTTAATCTAAGTTAGAACTTAGAATGTTTACTCCAATGTATTGAGTTTGATTTCCCTTCTCATTCATTCATCTGCATCTTTTCATTTAGTGCGTATGTGTACAAGAATTTGCGTATTCTACATTTAATGAAAAATGAAATGAATTTTCTGAATGTGACTTTTAGCTCTAGTTATTTCTTTGATATACTATCCATTTTATGCATCATCTGAAAGTTCCATCTCAAAATTTTGATCTTTTTATAAATAACAAAAAAAAAAAAATGATTGAGAAATTTTTTTCTTGTTTTGGCTTAAACAAAGGGAGAATAAGAAATAAAATTTATCTAAAATACAAAGGTATATGCCTTATATTCAAGAGTATCCCATCCCTTTTTTTTATTTCTTTTTTTATAATTTTCAAGTTGTTGAATCAAATGAATAATTTAATTCGATAATAACTTATTTCGATATTGAAGGTAACCAAATAATTAAGTATGAAGTGTAATAAATCAATGAATTAACTTTTAAATATTATTTTATTGTGTGTATAGTCGACTGAAATACTTGAGTTAACGACGTCAACTATCTTAAAAAGTCAACACCTGAATCTTCTCCAAACAACAGCATATCACCTTAAATTCAAATCTCCCAATTAAGTGAAGTATGGTACAATTACATTTTGAAGTCAATGGATTTTATGCCAACTGAAAAAATTCAGTGAATCAAGATTAGTTAGCTAAAGATATAAAACAAAGAGTTTCATTAATGCTCAGTCAACTGATGACAATTACTGGATCTATCAATTACCTGAATTACAACACAGTGTTTCATTATAGCTAGTTAACTAAAGCATTCAACTGAAGTCTACACCCAGTCAGCTGAAGTGAATCATATGACAGTGTTTCCACCAACTTAGTTAACTGTACCTTCCCAATTAGTTGAATCTCTATCAAATGTCCGTACCTTCTATCCGATGAGCAGCCTTTCTATAGGACAAAATGAAGTCGTTCCATTACAAGTCTACACATTGATCTATAATTCTCAAAAAAATAGCTAGAATTCGGCTCTAGTTATATAATCAAGATTAAGAGGATGATCGAAAGTAACGGATGAGCATATACATACTAAATTAATTTCTATATGTTTTTCTGCAATTTGAAATCATCAAGCTTCAAATTTCAAATTCTTGAAACAAAGGAAAATCAAAACTTTCATCATCCTTCTTCTTTGATTAGTTCAACACCCAAAGCTCCTAAATTTCATATTCTTTGTAAAGGCTTTGTATTGGGTGATTCTTTGTAATTACACAAGAGAAAGAGCAAGTGAGAAACTAGAGCTTTGCATTAAGCTTGGTATCTTTTTGCTCATATAAAGTTATGATGAGCTTGTAAAGGTTTTGCTAAGCATTGTAATTTAACTAGTAGGTCTTGTTGGGCCTTATGAATCTAGTTGTAAGTGGATTGAACTCTCAAGTGGAGTTTTTAGAGTTAACGTACCCAAAAGATTTTTGGTGAACCACTATATGCTGAGCAAACTCTCTAACCCTTACTCTTTTACTTTTCTATTGTTGGTTTATTTATGAAAGCTTATTTGCTTCTATGTGTTTTATTTTGAACCCAAAAGGTTTAGTTTTTATTTGTCAAATCATTCATCCCCTACCCCTTCCCTCTAGTTTGTCTTTTTAGGCCAACACCTTTCATGACAAGCTTGACACTATTCAACTGACTTTCAAGTAAATGATCTTCTACCTTGGTGATGGGCTAGGATGGATAGTCCGAAAGCTTATCTCTAGAGAGGTAGAGCAAGTTGCTAAAGAGAAATGTCAAGAACAACATTGGCTTAGAGAGATAACTAATGAACTATCCAATTCCCTTCTTATTCATCCATATGCATTACTCTGGAAAATTTGTGTACACATTGTTGTTTCTGAATGAAATAAATACTCTGTGTTTCTTTATGAATTATATGTATCTTTGTAATATTATACTTAAATCTATATCTCTAGTACATTTTTTATGTAGGTGTCTCTCCCAATATTTTGATCATAAAAGTAGGGAAATGTTTAAGAATTTTATGTCTTGTTTTGACTTTAAACAAGGAGAGAAAAAGAGAAAATGAGCTACAATACAATGGTGTATGCCTTATACTTAGGAGAATTTATCATCCCTTTTTTTCTCTTCGATACAATCTTTACAACCAAAAAAAAAAAAAATCCCAATTTGTAATTATTTTGTAATCATCAGAAAGTTGGAGATTGTTAAATCAAATTAATAAGTTAATCCAATAATACATTACTTTCACTTTGATGATAACCAAATAATTAAATACGAAATGCAATAATCAATAAACTAACTACTAAATATTATTTTACTGCATGTAGCGTCAAATGAAATATTTGAGTCAACTACTATCTTAAAAGTTCAATAGTTCGAAACACCAGTATATTAGTTAAAATGCAAATCTCTCGATCAACTAAAGTCTAATATGATTGTGTTTTGCAATTAGTTGATTATATGTCAACTAAAAGAATGCAATGGATCAAGATCAGTCAACTGGAGGTATAAAACGAAGCATTTCATTAATGCTTAGTCAACTAAAGACCAGCCATTAGATCTATCAATTAGCTAAAAATATAACGCAATGTTTCATTAAAGCCAGTTAGCTGAAGCATTCAACTACAATCTATACTCATTCAGTTGAAGATTTAAAGCTGAAATAATTTCATATGAAATTGTTTCCAATAACACAATCAGCTAGACCTTTCCAGTTAGCTGAAACTCTATCAGTTGTATCAGTTGCATTAACCCTGAAAAACAACTAAGAAGGGGGGTGAATTGGTTGTTTAAAATATTTTTACACAAATATAAACAGGTATAATCAATTTAAAATATAGCTCAAGACTTGTTTAACTCAGCAAAATAACAATGCAATAATTGTGTTTACAACTTATAGATTTAATTCTCAGACTATATGCAAAGCTGTAAAATACTTGACAAAATGAACCAAATGAGAAAACACATATTATAAAAGTTTTGAGTCAAATCAAGTTTTAGACCAAGTAAAGACAATATCAAAGCAAGTTTTGATAAGCTCTAGTAGAAAGCTATCAACTTTAGCTCATATTATCGTTTGATAAAATTGTGTTTAAAATTTGTACAAATAAATAAATCAAAATGAAAAGCATTGCAAGAATATATATAGAGATTGAACACAATAAATTATACTAGTTTAGCTTTTCAATGTGCCTACGTTCAATCTTCCAAGTTCACTCCTTGGGAAATTCCACTAATTCCTTTGTAACCTTACATACAGTGGAATGAGAGTAACTCTCTCATGGTTTAGGATATTTAATAGATCCAAGGGATACCTTCCTAGTTTAGATCTTCACTCAACCTATGAGATACCTTTCCTTTACAAATTTAAGCTTTCACTCAACTTAAGAAATACCTTCCCCTTACAACCTCAAGTTTTCACTTAAGCTAGGAAATACCTTCCCCTTTCTATTCACTTGGGTTTGGATAAGAATACACAACTCTTTTATAACATATGCTCAAAGGTTAATCCTCTCAATAAGATAGATAATGGAGGTGTTGGCTCTAAGAGTGACACAAGGATAGCTTAGAATAGTATTCCAGATAGTATGTTTTGAAGAAATTCATTATATTAAAGTGGCAGCTCCCCTTTCTCCTTTGTTTGTTAAACTTAATTGTGATTCTTGTTCATGTGGTAATTTAGGTGAGGCTGCAATGGGGGTATCATTATATTTTCACATGATGAGTTTCGTTTAGTTTATAGGTCTTATTTAGGTATTCATTCTAACATGGTAGCTAAATTTGAAGCATTATTAGATGGTTCAAAGGTTTGTGCTTCTAAGGGATATGTGAATGCAATTGTGAATTGTGATTTCATGTCTCTTATTCATTGTGTGAACCTTATGATTAATCCACTTAGGAGGCTTTTTGAAAAATTTCAGGAATTAAAACACTTGTTGTAGGTTTTAAATGTTAAGGTTTTTCATTGTTGTAGAGAGGTAAATGCAGCTACAGACTTTATTACACAAGAAAAATATACTTTGTCCAAGTATAGGCATTAGTGTGCAATTAATATAATCATAATACCAATACATATTTCCATATAGAGTAACAATAATATTTCTCAAAATAATTTCAATTTAAGTTTAATTGACTTAATTTGAAACTTTGATAATTTTTAGGAGAAATAATAAATACTTATGACCATAATTTGAAGCATATGCACATAAGAATATGTCCCAAAAAAAAAAAAAAAAAGGTAAGTTGATTCTATTTTGAGATCAACATTGCTTAAGAAAAGAGGTGTATATTCACACAATTAAACAATTATTTAAGGAAAGTATCAATTATGAAAATAATTAGCATAAAGGCTAATTTCCATAAATCTTGCATACTAGGCCAAAAATAATATTTCAAGAAAGATTCAACTTCATACAAAATTGAAACATGCATGTATCGATATATTTCAGTAAACTTTCCCAATTTAATTTTGAATATTTATAGTATTAATCAACCAAGCGAATTTATTTAAATTAATAAACTTTTCAAAATTAAATATCAAATATTTTCATAAATCATGCATTATTATCATCAAAATCAATCAGGATATAGCCTTGAATCTAACAATCTCCCCTTTTTGTTGATGATAATACAAGCACATAATTTATTTTTATCACTATCAAAAGTATATAGTAAACAAATATAAGAGAGATAAAGATCTCCCCCTAAGTTAATATTTTAATTCAAAATGATACCAATTATTTAGCATGTGATAGAATCCCTTAATCAATATAAAAATTCTTACAAGGAAATTTTCTTTACAATATATAATCACATGTATCAGAGCTTAAACATCTTGTAACATAGATCAGAGCATACATGTTGAAGAAGTGATATTATGCATCAGAGCATAATCATTTTATAACACTTGCATCAAAGTATGATACTCATATACTTTAGAGCATTAGATCAATCTGCATACTACTTTGTTTAAGCTTCATAACTTAAACCTTTTAGAACCTACATAAGGTATTTAATCTAAAACACAATAGATTTAGAGCAATAGCAATTATTTATATAGGTATTTTTAAGCTACAGAGCTTAAATAAAGTATCAGAGCTAAGAGATAATAAGAATTTAAGTATCAAGACGTAAAAATATTATAACCTGCATAAAACACAACTCAGTCATAGGCAATTTAAGACAGTTAGTGCTAAGCAATAGAACTATGAATCTTAAATTTATAGACCAAAAAAAAAAATATTAGTTCTAAATTATCCTAGTTTTACAGACCAAGATAAAAATAAAAATTGTTCACAATTCACCTATGATTCAAAGGAGGTTGGATAAAGTCAATTCTCCTCCCTCTTTGACATCATCAAAAAAAAATAACATAACTAAATATAAAGGAAAAAAATTGTTCAAGAGTTTTAGATATAAAGATTAAAAACTAGAACAAGGGTTTCAGCAGAGATAGACATTCTTCAAGTATCGAGCTTGGATGATAGCTCCTCAAGCTTGCTTTCAGTCTAAACTCTGAAAGTATCAACTGAGTACTGTAGAGTGCCTAGCCTTGATAGGATTTCTGAGATAGAAAGAGCAGCAGGAGTGAAAGTTTCAACATGTGACTTAGATCCATTAGCAAATGGAGTTAGCTTGACAGGAGCCTTAATGTTGTTATAGGCTATACCCATTCTTCTTAAGTTATCAGCATCAAAATACTAGGTTCTGTCATCAATATCCTCATTCTTTATTAGAATATTGAAAAACTCTAAAATCTTTGTTATAACCATTCTATATGGTACGCTTCCTTCAAGCATACTTAGATATGTTATCATGTGGTGCAAGATAATGAAAACTAAATTCAATTGAACTTTCCTAATCGCGTGAACATTATATACACTTCAAAATTGCTAATGAGAGATAAAGTGGTGAACTACTTTAGCATTAGCAGGCAGAGACACATTATTCTTAGTCACGTTAACAGTTTCAAAAACATCATTAGGGCACTAGTAAAGTTAAAACCTTTGGTTGTGACTCTCAGTTTGGCAAAATCAATAAGTTTACTAGAAAAGGAAAGTTTTAGGATGGCAGCAAAATCAATAACAATTAAAGAGATTGTTGTTTCTTTCATATAGGCAGTGAGGATAATGAAGGTAGTCTTCGAAATTTCCAAAGAGCCATAAAAGTGCCATATTTATTAAAAGAAAATTTCTAGTTTCAAAAAAAATCTTACATAGTAATCATGGAGGAAATTATGGTTTTAGTAGAGAAAGAGTCTTTATATGTTTTTTAAAACTTAGCAAGAATAACCTGGTCGAAGTTAGCAGAGGTTGCTTTTGAGGTTGCTGAGTTCCTCTATTCTATTACAGTTTCAGCATGTTTCTTTCTCCTGCTGTAATTTTTGGGCTCAAGATTTCTGAGTCATATTCTTCAAAGCTTTCTTTTGAAGACTCTAGCTTCTCTTCCTTTTCAATTTCCTCATCAAACTCTTTAGGTTTATCAGATTCATAGCTTTCTAAGGAAAGGTTAGGTGTTAGGATTCTTAGTTTCGGTGAGTTCTTGGTTTTCTTGGCCTTTGGGGAAATCTTCTCCTTTTTGGAAGGCTTTAGAGAAGGTGACAGTCTTGGTTGTTTCTCTTTAGAATTTTAAGGCACAATTGGCCAAATTTCCAAGAGATCAAGAAGGTTCACCTCTAAAGGCTTAGTGTACCTTCCCTTTTAGGCTTTGGTTTTCTTACCTTGGATGGAAATATGTAATGCAAAAGATACTATATATACTTCAGCTAGAGGTTGTTATAGAGATAGAGGGAGAAGGTTTAAGTGAAAGATAAAGTGTGTGAGAGAGATATATATGAATTTTAATTTTGGATAGACATGATTTAAAATCAAATTCAGGGATAGGTGGAGAATAAAACGGAATTTTCCATTTATGAGAATAATAGAAATCAGCATTGGTGTTTCATCTATAGAACTTGTGCACAATAGCTTCCAACTGCAATATATTCAATTTTTGCAGTAAACTGAACTATTGAATTATGTTTCCTGGTTTGCTATGAAACTAAGACGAATCCAAGGAATTGTCAAGCACCACTTGTACTTTTTCTTTCAAGCTTGCAACCCGCATAGTTAGCATTAAAGAATCTTAACAATTCACATATAATATGTCTAGGATACCAAAATCCTAAGTTCACAGTTCCAATGAGATATCTTAAAATCCATTTCACCGCAATAAAATGAGATTCTCTCGGACTGGATTGAAATCAAGCACAAAGACATACACTAAACATAATGTCATGTTTACTTGTAGTAAGATAGAGAAGTGAGCTGATCATAACTCAATCCATCTTCTCATCTATAACCTTATCTTTCTTTTTACCAAGTTTAGTGGATAAGGGCATAGGAGTTTTCATTTCTTTGGAGTTATCCATACCAAATATTTTGATTAGATATCTTGTGTACTTTCCTTGATTGATGAAATTCTATTCTTTGATTTGCTTCATTTTTTGTCCGACAAAGTAATTTAACTCTCCTATCATATTTATCTCGAATTCTCCTTGCATACTCTTAGCAAAATCCTTGCACAAATACTCATTAGTAGATTCAAAGATAATATTGCCCACATAGATTTGGACAATGATCAAATCCATTGCTTTTGATTTTGTAAATAATGTTATGTTAATCTTGCCTCTTACAAAATTATTTTCAATTAGAAACTTGTTCAATCTTTCATAGCAAGCTCGTGAGGCTTGTTTTAGACCATAAAAAGCTTTTGAAAGTTTATAAACATGGTTTGGAAAATCATGTTTTTCAAAATCTAGAGATTGTTCAACATAATTTTTCTCTTCAATAAAACCATTTAAAAATGCACCCTTTATGTCCATTAGGTAAACCTTAAAATTCATAAAACAGGCATAAGTAGCATAGATTCAAGTATAGCTATATGAGCATAATTTTCATCGAAATCAATACCTTCCTGCTAGCTTATAGCCTTCAGCAACTAACCTTGCTTTGATTCTTATCACTAAGTCATTTCCATCCATCATATTTCTGAATACCCATTTAGTGCCAATGATTGACTAATTTTCAAGTCTAGGAACTAAGTTCCAAACCTTGTTTCTTTCATTCAATTCCTCTTGCATTGCTAGTATCGCTAGCATCCATAACTCATCATTTTCAACATTTTCAAAATACTTTGGTTTTAGATTAGATAGAAAGGCTAGATGGGCACTAGCATTCCTATATGATAATCTAATTCATGCTCCTTTGCTTGGATTACCAATAATTTGATCTATAAAGTGATGTCTCACAGTTCTCCAATCCTTAGGGTTGTTAAGCTTATTCTTCACTAGTTTCAGGTTCAAATTCTTCCTATGGAATTTCTTTTGAAGCTTGTTCAAAATCTTGTTTATCTGCAAGTTAACTTCTTTGTTTTTAGTCTCATTCTGAGCTGTCTTTCTAAGATTTGTTATTTGCAACTTCTGCATTACCATTTTCATCTTTAGACTTTTTTCAATTTCATCAAATTTTAAATGTATGGATTCTTCGACAACAAGAGTTCTTTTGTTGTAAGACTCTATAAGCTTTACTAGATGTAGAGTAACTAGAGAATGTACCTTTATTTGATTTTGTATCCAATTGTCCAAGGTTATCCTTGTTATTCATGATAAAGAACTTACAGAAAAAAGCTTTGAAATATGATATATTATGTTTTTTCCCTTTCCAAAGCTCGTGTGGAGTCTTCTTGAGAATGGACTGATCATTACACGATTTATAATGTAGTATAAGGTATTACCAGCTTCAGCCCATAAGCTTTTGGGCAAACTATTCTTAATTAATAGTGTTCTTCCCATTTCCTTTAGTGATTGATTCTTTCTCTCATTCATACCATTTTGTTGAGGTGCTCTTGCTGTTAAGAAATTTTGATCAATGTCATGCTCTTCACAAAAAGAAATTATATCTTTTTTTTTTTTTTTCTTTTTCAAATTCACATCCATGATCATTTCCAATACACGTGATATAGCACTTTTTTTTTTCCTCTTTGAGCCTTTTTACAAAAAGCAATAAATGAAATACACTTCATCTTTGTTAGCAATAAATAATACACATGTATAACAAGAATAATCATCTATAATCACAAAAGCATATTGTTTGCTAATTATAATTCTATGCCTCATAGGTTCAAGTTAATTCTTATGTAGCAATTGTAAAGCTTTAGAAGTAAAAACTACAATTTTGGATTGGAATGAGCTTTTTATTTGTTTGCCAAACTGACATGCATTACACACTATCACACACTTTCATGTCATCAAACTTGATTCTTGGTAAATTGAGAACCATTTTTTTTTAGATGAACATAATATGTGATCAATGCTTGCTTTACCTAATCGTCTATGCCATAACTAGATATTTTCAAGAATGGCAGATAAGCATTTAGCATTTGAAATATTAACATCATCAAAGTCTAGCATGTAAACATTATAATGTCTATGGCATGTGAGAATGATGTTCTTAGAATCCATGTTTTCAATAGGCAATTATGTGAATAAAAAATGACACGATCATCTTGATCACATAATTGGCTAATGCTAAGTAGCTTATACTTTAAGTTATTAACATGCAACACACTATCAATGGATGTAGAAATGTTCTTACCAATCTTACCAATACCAATTACCTTTCCTTAGCTATTATCACCAAATGTAACATTACCTCATGTCTTATGTTTGAGTGAACAAAATTTTTCCTAGTCACTCGTAATGTGCCTTGAGTAGCACTGTCCAAGTACTATTTGCTTCTTTTGGTATTAACCCTCAAGTGCACCTACAAAACAAGTTTTACATGTTGGCTTTTGGTACCTAATGTTTGTTGGGTCCAATATCATTAAGTTTTTCAACTTTCGATCTTTTAGAGATCCACTTCCATTTAGTCCTGTCAATAGAATATTTCTTGTGGGGTTAAGATAACACATAATAATCTTTTCTATTATAGTATGAACATGAAGCAGATTTAGCATTAGTTGATAAACATTTTGAAAATAAATTGTTTCAAAAGAAATTATTATAAACCTTTTTTTTTTCTCTTGAAATTGAAACCAATACCAGCTTTGTTGAAAACACACCTTTGACTACCAAGTAATAAGTCAAGGTTATGTTTTCCTTTTACAACCTTTTCTAAAGAATTTGATAAATCAATATTTTTTAATACAACATTTTCATTTTTCAAACAAGAAATAGAGTAAATCTCAAAACTGGCTTCACTTTTCAAAGTTGTGTTTTCAATTTGTAAAGCTTCCTTTCTAGTTGAAAGAGCTGCAACAATTCTTTTTAAAGGTTTGATTTCATCACTTTCTTTTTTGTAATTTAAAATCGGTTCATCAAATGTTTCATTTAAATCAAAGTTAGACTCATCACATGAAAAATCAATTACCTCATTATTGGGAGTCATTAAACAAAGGTTGGCAGTTTCTTTATCACTTTCACTGCTTGAAAAGGTATCACCTTCATCATCATCCCAAGTGACAAGAGCTTTCTTCTTCATTGTGTCTTTACTATTTTTCTTTAACTGTGGACATTTTAGTAGATAATGACCAGACTTGTTGCATTCATAGACACAACATTATCAGTTTTTAGAGGATCAATTTTCTTGATACTTTTGATGAATAGCTTCTTCTTTTTCTTGCCTCTTTTGAACATTCTTTTAAATCTTCTTGTAAGCATGGTAAATTCCTCATCATCACTATTGTCTTCATCATCTGATTGTTTTGAAGCTGAAGCTTTGAAGGCCATATTTTTTTAGTTTATGTTTATCATCTCCATCTACATTCAAAGTAAGCTTGTGAGTCATGAGTGAGCCTTGGAGCTCTTCAACAGTGAGTCTTGTGAGATCCTTTACTTTAACTATAGTTTAGTCTTTGGTTCCCAAGCTTTAAATAGACTCCTTAAATCTTTCTCACCATTTCTTCATTTGTATATTTTTTACTGAGTCCATATAAAGTGTTGGTGATGACATTAAAATAATCAACATTTTATTGATGGTTTCATCATCCGTCATTTTGAATAAGTTGTGGCTGTGAACAAGTAGAATAATCTTGGAATTCTTCATTTGATTAGTTCCTTCATAGGTAACTTCAAGTTCTTGTGCAATTTTACAAGTAGATACACAATTGCAAATCATTAGATATGCCTCATATTAAAATGTTCATGGCTTTTTCATTCACTTGAAAGTTTTCATTGCCTCTTTAGTCAACGCTTTATCATCTTTAGAACGACCTTGAGTATCCTTCAGAATATTGTGACTATGCTATATTTAACTCTCCAGATATTTAAATCAACACTACGAATGAAAATTTTTATTATGTATTTCTAATAGGCATTCTTTGAACCATTGAAAAGAATAGATCTATTTGTAGCACATCCCTCAGGAAAAATAGTCTTGGTACTTATCATGGGTTTGATCTCAATCGTTGTTAAGCTTGAGTATGAGATAAATCTCTAATACTAATTGTTGGCCCAAAAAGCAACCAATAGTGGGTGAATTGGTTTTTTATAATCTTTTTTATACAAATATAAACAAGTACAATAAATTTAAAATATAGCTCAAGACTTGTATAACTAAGTGGAATAACTGTGTAATGTGTGTATAGCTTATAAAATTAAATCTCAGACTATGTGCAAAGTTGTAAAACACTTAACCAAATGAACCAAATGAGAAAATAGATATTATAAAGCTTTGAATCAAATCAAGCTTTAGACTAAGCAAAGATAGTATCAAATCGAGTTTTGATAAGCTCTAGTTAAAAAAATATCACCTTTAGCTCATATTACTATTTGATAAATTGTGTTTAAAACTTACACAAATAAATAAATCAAAATAAAAAGCAGTGCAAAAATATATATAGAAAGATTGAACATAAGCAATTATACTAGTTTAGCCTTTCAATATGCCTATGTCCAATCTTCCAAGTTCACTATTTGGGAAATTCTACTAATTTTGTTGTAACCTTACAAACAGTGGAATGAGAGTGACTCTTTCACGAATTAAGATCTTCACTCAACCCAAGGGATACCTTCCCTTGTTAAGATTTTCACTCGACCTAAGGAGATACCTTCCCCTTACAACTTTAGGTTCTCACTCAACTTAAGAAATACCTTCCTCTTCCAACTCCATGTTTTCACTCTACCTAAAAGATACCTTCCTCTTACAACATCAAGTTTTCACTCTACCTAGGAGATACGTTTGCCTTTCGCTTCACTCGATTTTGGATAAGAGAACACAACTCTTTTACAACATAGGCTCAAAGGTTAATCCTCTCAATAAGATAAATAATGGAGGTTTTCACTCTAAGAGTAGTACAAGGATAGTATAGGTTAATCCTCTCAAAAAGATAAATAATGGATGTTCAATTCTTATGACTGTTGGAGTGTAGTCCTTGTGAATTTAGGGCTTTTTCTTTGATCAAAGGCTTGTGGAAGTCTTGTAATATTTAAAGTATAGTCCATAAATCAAGGCTTGATCAAAATATGGAATATTTATGATTGATAATCTAACAATTTCAACATCACTTAGATGTCTGTCTTTGCATTGACTTGCTTTGACTTCAAGTAAAATTTTCATTTTCTTTATTTAGATTTCACAGTTTCACTCTTAGTCTCTTGTGTGTTGTATATAGATTCGTGCATTTCAAAAGCAGCATCATGAACATCTGATGGAAATACTAAAGAAGAAGAATATACTTTGTCCAAGTATAGACATTAGTATGCAATTAATATAATACATAAATACTAGTACTAATTTTCATATAGAGTAGCAATAATTTTTTTCAGAATATTTTCAGTTTAAGTCTAGTTGCTTAATTTGAAACTCAAATAATTTGTAGGAAAAATAATAAATACTCATAACCATAATTTAGCATATATGCTTTTAAGAATATATCCAAAGAAAAAAGTTGATTCTGTTTTGAAATCAACATCAATTAAGGAAATAGGTATATTCATTTATGCAATTAAGAAACGATAAGGAAAGTATCGATTATGGAAATAATTAGCATAAAGGCTAATTTCCATAAATCATGCATAATAGGTCAGAATTATATTTCAAGAAAAATCAGCTTCATACGAAACTGAAACATGCGTGTGTCAATATATTTCAATAAACTTTCTTAATTTAATTTCTAATCTTATAGGTATTAAATCAACCAAAAAAAGTTGACTTAAATAAGGAAAGCTTTCAAAATTATATATAAGATATTTTCAGAAATCATGGATTGTATTATTAAATCAATCTCGACAATAATATAGCAAGAATAAATCATGAGATTAATTTTAAAGTCACAAGTATAAAACCAGTTTAAGTAGTAATAAATAGAACATAGGGAAACAATATCACACATTGGGATTAAGCATGATATAGGAAACTTAAGCTTTATATCTAAGCATGACATGAATAAAGATAAGTTATCATCAAAATTAATAAGGGTATAGCCTTGGAGCTAACAAGTTATACACACCTTAATTAGCGAAGCTTCCTTTCTAAAGGACAAAATAAAGTCATTCCAATAATCGAGTCAACTGAAGTTCGTAACTGAAAGCATATCTATTAAGTAAATTAGAAAATACATATTCAAACGATGCCATCTTAAAAGACAATCAACTATTAATAGTCTTTCTCGGCCGAGTAACATCAAAAATATCTTTCGTGCCGAATCTTATATATTGACAAATTAATCAAGACATCTTAGAGGATAAGTTCAGTGCAACTACCATTATACTAATCATACGAAGCACTACCTCATAGCAGGTTTATCGCACTATCCAATTTGTCAAAAAATAATATATGCCTTTACATTGCAAGTCTTCACAATAGTTTACAATTTTTTGATGAGCAATTAGAATTTGGCTCTAGATATATAATCAAGACAAAGTGGATGATCGACAGTAACAAACAAACGTACACATAGTGAATCAATTTTTATATGCACCTTTGTAATTTGAAATCATCAAACTTCAACTTTCAAATTCTTGAGAATTAGAAAAATCACATCCTTAATCCTCCTTCTTCTCTGATTAGCACATCACCAAAACTCCTAAATTTCATATTCTTGCTAAAACATTTGTTTTAAGTGATTCTTTGTATTCATACCCTTTATACTTTTAGTGAGAAAGAGTGAGTGAGAAAGTAAATCTTAATTAGGATTAAGCACGGTACCTTTCTACTTATGTGTAGTTCTGTTGAACCTACATAGATCTTGCTAAGCCCTACAATTCAGTTGGTATATTGGTTTTGTTGAGCCCTGGAATGCAGCTAATAGTGAATTGAACTCTCAAGTAGAGTTAGAGGAATGGATATAGCCAAAGGATTTTTTGGCGAACTACTATAAATTGCTGAGCAATCTCTCCAACCTTTATTTACCTCTTTGTGCCATTTTGGACCAACAAACACTAAAATTAATAGAGCTCCAATTAAAAAAAATTAATAATAATAAAAAATAAATAAAAAAAGAGTTGTTTATATTTAATGACTACAAAATTAGGAGAATCCTAATTGAAACATAATAAGAGTTATTTTAATTTAACAATATTAAAATTAATAGAATCCTATTTGAGATAAAATAAGAATTATTAGTTACCAAAAATAATAGGAGTTATTTTATACTATTAGGATTAGTTAATTCTAATTGAAATAAAACTAGTGTTATTTTATCGTAATAACACTAAGGCTAATAGAATCCTACTTGAAATAAAGCAATCATGTTTTCTCTTAATTTCATTAGGATTAGTTGAATCTTAATTCATTTTTATAATTAATTATTAACTAAATCTAATTATAGATTGGAGAAATCTACTTTCATTTTGGATTAATAGTTAATCCATATTACAGTCATTAGAATTTATAAAATTCTACATTATAAAGATAAATGCTTACTTTATACCATTAAACTCCATGCATGATCATAATTAATATGCAATCAAATTAATTTTATATTTAGTACAATTTGATTATATGGATGATAGTGGATGACTATTGATCTTACATCTATGTGATAGGTTATATTTTTATTAATGGTTGTATGTATATTATTTTGAATTGTAATCGATCTTTAAATGAGCTTTGCATGCCTCGCCTTTCTATTTAACTATCTAAATATAATTTTTATCTCTCTCCTTGAAACTCCCTAGGATTTGATCCAAGATTTCTTTAAATAAATATATTGTATAGATTCTTGGAAGATGATAGAATTATATACTTATTGAAAGAAGATGGTGGATTATGCAAGGAGAACATTTGAAAATTGAAGACCCATGAATGTATGGGATATATTCATGTAATAATATACCTATGAATGACCTAGTGAATTACTTATAGCTTATGTAAATCACACTTAGAAAAAAATCATAGTCATCCATCAAGTTAGCATAAGACGTATGTTAACATGTATGATATGCCTAGCTTGTAGATAATATGTACGATGGAACCTAAAACTAATTTGACAAAAAATTCCCCTTAATCAAATATAATATTAAGTTCTAGCAAAAATCATTATAAGAATAAAATTCATAGTCCCCTGCGATTATAAATAATATTGAAAATTATTTTGTAATTGTAAATTTGTTGTGTCACACAAGCTTTGTAGTTTTGGGATAGTTTGTATTGTCTATACATAGTAGATGCTTAAGAAGTATCGTAATTATAAGGTTTTGTTGTGTCACTAATATTTTTTATATTTTATTGTTTCTAAGTTCTTGAGTTTTACTTTACAATTGCTTAGTTTTTAGCTATTTGCTTAGTTAAGTCAATATGACTTTAGGATGTTGATGTTTGGTTAATATTGTTAGAATTTAGGATATGAGTATGAGTTATACTTATTATTAACTTTGTTTGTGTGTTTTGAAGGTAAAATGCAATAAGAACATCTATTTGAAGTCAAATTTCAAAAGGATTAGGAGTCTAGCTCGTCAGAGGCCATGGCCCTAGAGGGCTGAGGACATGGCTCTGGTTTCCATCCCACGGTGCCCAAAAAGCAATGCCATGGCACTAGTGGCCAAGGAAATAGCACCATGATGCAGAAAAAGCAGTGCCATGGCACCTAACTAATAAGTTTATGAAATAGTCTTATTACATGTCATTTTTATTCATATTATTTGTTAAGTTATTGTGTTTTAGTTTGATTGTTGCTTAGTTGAGTTATTTATTTTAAAGTGTTGAATCCTTGTTGAGTATGCTTAGGATTTAGCCTTTAATTAGGAATTCCATTCATTCTTAACTTAGTTTATGTGTTTTGAAATTTTAATGCTTAAAGGAAACCCCTTTGAAGTCAAAGTAGAGTCAAATAAAGATTTCCTACATGTCGGGCTCTACGGCCACTAAAAGGGGCACCACAATACCCAAAATCATGCAATAACTCATCCAAGCATAGGAGTTTGGTGCCTAGGATGCAGAAAGCTGGCATTAGGGCACTAGGCATGAAGGCAGCTAGCACTTAGGAGCCCAACATGACTTTCCCTCTCTAAATTTCAATTTTACAGGTGCCAGAGCATCAGTGCTGCAGCACCAGAACATCAATGTTGCGATGCTAGAACTTTAGTGCTGCGGTGTTGGCTTAATTCCTAGTCCTAGTTGAACTCTTTATGACAGTTTTGAAGCCTATTTAAAGAGGTTTACATTGGGGAATTAAAACACACAATTGAGCTAAGAAGTTCTGGAGATTAAAAGGCAAACAAGAGTGCAAGGAGCAAGAATAGCAAGGATAGCTAAATTAAGCTTGAAGACTGAAGATCTTTATAGTTTTTTTATTCTACTCCTTCTTTACTTTCTTGTATTTTTTTGATGTTTTTATTGTTTACACTTAGTAGCATGGTGTAACTCCTTTTCTAGGAGTACAATGGAAATCACACGTAGCTTAACTCAAATTTGTCTATGGATTGCTTAGGATTTGGTATTTATATAATTTATTTCATTCCATGCTTAATGTCTCTAATTGCTTGATTACTAATTAGATTGATTTGGTAACTTAGAGGAACCTTGACGAAGGAAATCTATATTTAGCCTTGAATAAGATAGCACTTATTTTACTTCATTCACATGCTTGTTTGAATTTGATTTGTATATAGGATAGACATATACCTATATGCCTTGTGCAACAAATTTAGGTCTAGTATTAATGAATCTTGGTTAATTCAATTCTCATAGGCATATAGTGAATTGATTAAGTAAGGTATAATTATAAGCAATTCAAAAGATACTTATAATTGAATAAGAACCCTAGGTTAATAATATGGTACCATAACTAAGTATGATAAGATAATAATAATCCAAGTGAAGTATGAGGGAAGTTGTAATTATAGGTTCTCCATTAAATTTTTAAGTTTAATGTGTCATTAGTTAGGTTTAGATTAGATTATTTTTTTCAATCCTAATTTGTTTGTTTGAATAAGATTAGGATTGTGTTAATTTTAGTACTTAGTTAGATATTAAAGCAATTTCTCATGAGTTTAATACTCTACTTTTTCACTATATTACTTGTTACGATACGTGCACTTGTGTGATTAAAATTGACAGCACTAACACTTGGTGAAGTTCAGTGAATCGGAGGCCATAAAGCCAAAAAAAGAAGGGCCATGATGTTGTCCAAGGAAACCTACTCCGAATTGAATTCTAACTTAGGATTTTGAAGCCTATAAAAAAAGGAAGGCCTAGGGATTCAAAACACACAATTAAACTAAGTTTTTCAAGAGAAAAATAAAGCTATCAAGAGTGCAAGGCAAGTGGAGCTTGAATAATTGAAGATTGAAGACCAGCCATCATTAGTTTTCTCTTTCCTTTCAACTCTCTTATTTGATAGTTGAACTCTTTTGGTTTTTTTTTTTTTTTTTTTTTTTTTTTGCTTACACTAGGTAGCATGAACTAATTTAGTTTTTAATATTATAATGGAACTCAACATGTAGCTTGAATTAATTTTATTCTTAATTGTTCGGTTTTGGAATTTGAGTTGTTTATTTTATTCTTTGCTTATTACTTCTAGTTGATTAATATCAACAAGTTTTTGGCACCATAGCCGAGGAATCATTTTATGAAATTAAGCTAATATTAATACCAAGCAATCTTAGTTTTAATTCAAACTGTTTTGTTTATTTTTTTTCCTTTTATATTCTTTATTTTATTTTATTATTTGTTTTGTTAGGTACATTGAAGATATATACTGAATATTTCAACCTCACATGTTTCACTGAAGATGACTTGGAATCACTCCAAGATGCTTGGGAGAGATTTATTTATCTGTTGAGCATATGTCCAACTCATGGCTTACCAAAATGGCTTCAACTCCATATATTTTACAATAGTTTGCATGAAAGGACAAAGAAAGTGGTTGATATTCTAGCTAGTGGAGACTTCATGAATCTAAGTATGGACAAAGTTTATGAGTTGTTGGAGACTTTGGCCAAGCCCTTTATACCCATGAGTGAGTTTACACCAACTAAGGGTGTGCCTACACCAATAGATAAGAATATAAAGATGTTTCAAAAATGGGTGCTAAATTCTTTTCTACCATGTATTCACCTCATAAAAGATGAATCACATGAGAAAATCCATGGTGCACAACCTATTAAGCCTAATTTGGCCATAGAGAAAGAGTTCCATGATAACATCCAAGATGACCAAATTATTGAGTCTTAATTGGTTATTGAAGAAGACTCTTATAGCGAGGAAGCAACTCAAGATATAGTCATTGAAGAAAAAGCACAATGTCTTGAACCTACATTGGTCACTAAATTTTATATTTATCAAGATCCCATATGGCTAACTTTTGCACCATCATCCTTAGCTTCATTCCTCCACAAATACCAAGCATGTTGTTTAAAGCCAAGTAACATTGAGCACATGTGCCAATTACTTCCATATCTTGCCAAGCTTGAGGCCATCCTAATTAAGACCTATATATAATGTTATATGACACTTACTATAAGCAAAAGCCGCTTGTTTAGAAGCATTATTCCAATAGTCAAGCCGATAACTATAAATCAAGTGCTTCTCAGGAGGCAACCCAAGCTTTAAATTTTTCTTTTTTATTTATGTTTTAGTTCTTATTAAGTGTTGTTTATTTTTGCAGGTATATCATTTTTTACCTTCTACGAACTTAGGCATTATTAACAAGGCCAAGGATTAGTGAGCTTTCCACCTTACTAAGGAGTCTTTCTATCCTTATTCCTTTTTATATTTCAACATTGGGGATAATGTATGTCTTAAGTTTGGGGGATGGTTTTATTGGTGTGCTTGTGTTTTTAGGTTGTTAGTTAGCCATGATGTTATTATGCTTTTCTGATGAAATCCCATCATCTTATAATAATATTTGTGTTTTCATGTGACCTTTGACATTCATGTTAAATTCTTGAGTTAGTAGCATTGTAGGATATGATTTCCAAAACATATTATGTACTTTTTCTTTTTCTTTAGATTGTTTTGCTTATTTAGAGACGACTTATATTAGGGACCTTATAATTTGTTTAATTCTCTCTTGTGGCAAAATCCTAGACAAGACTAAGTTAAGAACGTAATTTAGGCCATCTTTGGACCGTTTGAGCCTTTATAAGCTTACCATGTATTATATTATATCTCTAGTTTACCCCATTGATCCTATATTGTCATTTCTTTAACACTCACTAAATTTTTGCCTAACCATTTTTGTAAATTTCAGTTTTGAACCATTGCTCTTGGACATATTGATCACTCTATGCATATATATATATATACACACACATTTGTGCCTCCTAATCACCCCTATATTCATAATAAAAATAAATAAGTTTGTGGTGTCACAAGAGTTGAAAAAAAAAAAAAAAAAAGTCAATCAAAGTAGAAGAAGACATGAAGAGGCAGAAAAGAAAAGAGTATGCCAAATGGGTATTACTTGGGTTGTGAAGAAAGCTATTTAAAGGTCTAGAGTGAACTAAGTGCTTAAGGTTACTTGAGCCTTAAATTTTCTTTATCATACCATTATCCTAGCCTACGTTACAAGCTTTATAAACATCTATTGATCCTTGACTTAGTGGAGTCGACATTAGGAGTTGGAAAGCAAACTAATGGGGTTTGAGTGCTAAGTTGGATTTATTTAGACATAAACTTATCTGGATTGCATGCATTCCTATGTTAAAAGACCATACACACACACACACATTGGAAATCCATTGGAATTTGTTGCTTGCTCTTGAATTGAATCATGAATTTGAATAATGCATATGGTTGACATTTAGTTAAAGGTCATGTGAAACTTTTGAGAGCGTGTTGGGGATATCATTGTTTTAGTGTGATGCATTTTTTGCTATGCATTTTCGTTTTTATTTGAATTTTTCTTTTGCTAGTGAAATAGAATTATTACATGTCATTTCTATTCATATTATTTGCTAAGTTATTGAGTTTTAGTTTAATTGTTACTTAGTTGAGTCATTTGTTTTAAAATGTTGAATCCTAGTTGAGTATGCTTAGGATTTCACCTTTAATTAGGAATTCCATTCATTCTTAACTTAGTTTGTACGTTTTGAGGGTTTAATGCTTAAAGGAAACCCTTTTGAAGTTAAAGTAGAGTCAAACAAGGATTTGATAAGTGTCAGGTGCCACGTCCACCAAAAAAGGGCGCCACAACACCCAAAATCACGCAACAATTCATCCAAGTAGAGGAGTTCAGTGCCTAGGCTGCAGAAAGCTGGCACTAGGGGGCCAGCCAAGAAGGCATTTAGTTCTAGAAAAGTAGCACCTAGGAGACCAACTTGATTTGCCTCTCCAAATTTCAATGCTGTGGTGCCAGAACATCAGTGTTGCGGCGCCAAAACTTCAATGCTATGGTGTCGGATAGATTCCTAGTCCAAGTTGAACTCTTTTTGAAGGTTTTAAAGCCTATTTAAAGAGATTTACGTTAGAGAATCAAAACAAACAATTGAGCAAAGAAGTTCTGGAGATTAAGAGACAAACAAGAGTGCAAGGAGCAAGAGGAGCAAGGATAGCTAAATTAAGCTTGAAGACTGAAGATATTTATAGTTTTCTTTATTCTACTCCTTATTTACTTTCTTGTATTTTCTTGATGTTTTTATTGTTTAAATCTATGTTTACACTTAGTAGCATGGCGTAATTCCTTTTCTAGGAGTACAATGGAACTCACATGTAGCTTTACTTAAATTTGTCTATGGATTGCTTAGGGTTTAGTATTTATGCAATTTATTTCATTTCATACTTAATGCCTCTAATTGTTTGATTACCAATTAGATTGATTTGGTAACTTAGAGAAAACCTAGATTGATGAAGGAAATCTAGGTTTAGCCTTGAATATGATAACACTTGTTTGAATTCATTCACATGCTTGTTTGAATTTAATTTGTATGTAGGATAGAAATATATCTCTATACCTTGTGTAACCTATTTAGGTCTAGTCGTAATGAATCTCGCTTAATTCAATACTCATAGACATATAGTGAATTGGTTAAGTAAGGTATAATTAGACTTATCACATGCCATTTTTATTCATATTATATGCTAAGTTATTGAATTTTAGTTTGACAGTTGCTTAGTTAAGTCATTTGTTTTAAAGTGTTGAATCCTACTTGAGTACACTTAGGATTTAGCCTTTAATTAGGAATTCCATTCATTCTTAACTTGATTTGTGTGTTTTGAAGGGTTAATGCTTAAAGGAAAACCTTTTTAGGTCAAAATAGAGTCAAACAAGGATTTCATATACTTCAGGTGCCACAACGCCCAAAATCATGCAACAATTCACCCAAGCATGGGAGTCTAGTGCCTAGGCTACAGAAAGCTGGTGCTGGGGTGTTAAGCAAGAAGGCAACCAGTGCTTAAGTGCCAGAAAAGCAGCACCTAGGAGCCCAACGTGACTTCCCTCTTTGAATTTTAGTGTTGCGGCGCCAGAACTTCAATTTGTAGTGTTGGCTCGATTTCTAATCCAAATTGAACTCTTTTTGATGATTTTAAAGCCTATTTAAAGAGGTTTACGTTAGGGAATCAACACACGCAATTGAGCTAAGAAGTTATAGAGATTAAGAGGCAAACAAGAGTGCAAGGAGCAAGAAGAGCAAGGATAGCTAAATTAAGCTTGAAGACTGAAGATCTGTATAGTTTTCTTTATTCTACTCCTTCTTTCCTTTCTTGTATTTGCTTGATGTTTTTATTGTTTAAATCCATGTTTACACTAAGTAACATGGAACAATTCCCTTTCTAGGATTACAATGGAAATCACACGTAGCTTGACTTAAATTTGTTTATGGATTGCTTAGGGTTTGGTATTTATGTAATTTATTTCATTCCATGCTTAATGTCTCTAATTGCTTGATTACTAATTAGATTGATTTGGTAACTTAGAGGAACCTTGACGAAGAAAATCTACATTTGGCCTTGAATAAGATAGCACTTGTTTGAATTCATTCACATGCTTGTTTGAATTTGATTTGTATATAGGATAGACATATACCAGTATACCTTATGTAACCAATTTAGGTCTAGTATTAATGAATCTTGCTTAATTCAATTCTCATAAGCATATAGTAAATTAGTTAAGTAAGATATAATTATAAGCAATTCCAAAGATACTTATAATTGAATAAGAACCCCAGGTTAATAATATGGTACCAAAACTAAGCATGATAAGATAATAATAATCCAAGTGAAGTGTGAAGGAAGTTGTAATTCTAGGTCTGCTCCATTAATTTCTTAAGTTTAATGTGTCATTAGTTATTAGATTAGTTTTTAAACCATAATTTGTTTATTTGAATAAAATTAGGATTGTGTTAATAAAATTAGTTTTTCACTATATTACTTGTTATGATACATGCACTTGTGTGATTAATATTGACAACACTAACACATGGTGATGTTCAGTGAATTGGAGGCCAAAGAGCTAAAAAGAAAGGCCATGGTGCTAGCCCAGGAAACCTACTCCGAATTGAACTCTAAATAAGGGTTTTGAAGCCTATAAAAAAGGGAAGGCTTGGGAATTCAAAACACACAATTAAACTAAGTTTTTCAAGAGAAAAATAAAGCTATCAAGAGTGCAAGGCAAGAGGAGCTTGGATAATTGAAGATTGAAGACCAGCTATCATTAGTTTTCTTTTTCCCTTCAACTCTCTTATTTTTCTTGTAATATATTTGATGGTTGAACTCTTTTTTTTTTTTTTTTCCTTACACTAGTTAGTATGAACTTATTTAGTTTTTAGGATTGTAATAGAACTCAACATGTAGCTTGAATAAATTTTATTCTTAATTGTTAGGTTTTGGAATTTAAGTTGTTTATTTCATTTTTTTCTTATTGCTTCTAGTTGATTAGCTACCAATTAGATTGATTTGGTAACCTAAATGAACTTAACAAAGGAAATTTAGTGTTAGCCTTGATTGAAATAATACTTGTTTTAATTCATTCACACGCATTAAGTGAATATGATTCATATTTAAGATAGAAATATACTTACATACCTTGTATAGCCATTTTAGGTCTAATCTTAATGAATATTGCTTAATTTAATTCACATTGACAAATGGTGAATTGTTTATGTGAGTTATTATTATAAGCAACCTAAAAGACATTTATAATTGAATTAGAACCCTAGGTTAACAATTTGGTCCATTTAATAAGTATGAGAGTATAAGAACAGTTTAATTAAAGTGTTGAAAGAAATTGAAATTCTAGGCTTTTATCCATTACATTCTCAAGTTTAATTTGTCATTATTACTTTCTAGTTTTAATTTAGTTTTCGCCACTCAATTTCGGTTTGTTTGAATAAGATTAAGTTGTTTTAATTTTAGTACTTAGCTAAATATTAGTTACAATTTCTTATAGGATCATCACTGTACTTTTCACTATATTACTTGTCAATGATACATGCACTTGCGTGGTAAATCTAATAATACTCACACAAGGATCATATACACCTTGTATACTTGTTGAGAATGGTGGGAATGAATTAGTCAGAAATTATGTAATTTATTATGTCACATAAGGTTGTATATATAATTTTAAGGTAATAGTTATCTAACTTTCAAGTAATCTCAATCTGTTGTAGTCACATAAGGCTATTTGTTATAACCCAATATGTTAACGTATGATTTAGAATGTTTGTACATAACTTGTTATATTTAGGTGAATAAAATTTACACAAAGTAACATTAAAGTAAATGACACTTGCATATATATATATTAACATTCTCTTGCGCACTTTCACGCGTGCTCAGATGCTTTTTCTTTTTTAGGAGAAAAGTATAAAATTCTTTTTGGCGTATATATTTGGACCAAAATATGAAGCTCTTTTCCGGGCATGCTCCTCTAACGGTGCATTAGTTTGTTTTCGTGGATACTCATATGCTAGCATATCAAGTTTAACTCGGGACATACTTCTCTATTAGGTGTAAATTCTTCACTCTCATTCACATCCTCTATTTGAGTATAAAATTCTAGAGCCGACAAACTTAGTTTTTTATATAACATGTCCCGTTACATGAAAAGGAGAAAGAAAAGATAGGTATCATTGAAGTCTAGAATATATCTACATATACAAAAGAGCTTGATAAAGGATGTGAGGATAGCACGTGTATTTGGGTATCCAAAGACTTCAATTTATAATAAAGGATGGGTACAAATAAAATAATAGAATATAATTATTAATGCGTAATAAAGGTATAATAGGGTGCTCATATGCTTTTTATTTGGGTATCAAAAGACTTCTCACGAGCACATGAATCTCACACATGCTCAGATGTTTTTTCTTTTTTTGGGGAAAGGCATAAAATTCATTTTCTATTTGCGTGAAAAATTCTAGAGTTGACAAACTCTCTGTCCTTTATAAATAGTTCCCGTTACATGAAAAGTTTGTCGGCTTTAGAATTTTACACACAAATAGAGAATGTGCTTTAATGTGAAAAATGTACACCCTGTTAGAGGAGTACGTCTCGATAAAAACTCAATACTCTGCTTTAGAGGAATACACCAGAAAATATTTTACATCTTTCCACTACAAAAGAAAAAGCATCTTAGCACGTGCCAGAGCACATGCGAGGATGCTAATAATTCCTTATCATTACATGAAAAATTTACCAAAAAGAATTTGCTGTATGGAGGAATGTTGTTATTAAACTCTTTTTATATTTTTATTTTTTTTATGTTTTTATTTTAACCCTTAATTTATAAAGAATTTTAGATAACTTAATATTTTTCACAACAAAAATAATAAAAAAAATTCTCAATTTTTTCTTTACAAATTACTATTTTAAAAAGAGTTTGACATTTTTATGAAATTAAAGAAATTTCTTAGATACAAAGTATTTAAAAGCACCTCATACATATATCCATTAAACAAAGTATTTCAAAAGGGACAACATAAAAATAAATTTTCATCATAAAAAATTGTATAATTTATAAAATTTACTTGATATATTTTCAAAATTATCTTCTTCTTCAATTACTTTTTCAGCACGTAACCTTATCCCAAAAATTTCCATCCTTCATTACTCATCATGGTTATCAAATTTCGTCTGACCATACTCCATAAAGGCCGTTATCATCAAAATTATTGATAAATCAATTTAACTAAAACAAATGCAAACCTTAAGAATCAAGACTAAAAAGAAATATCAAACATGCACATAAATTACACAAATGACTCATTAAAAAGCTGACCATCCTTTTAAGTACATGGTCTATAAATAATCAAAATAGTTTTAACAATTTCATGTAGGTGTTCTAAAGACATAATGGCCATTTAGGCATTTACATGTTCAAGTATGATACTTGGCTTCCGAAGAAGAACCATCAGTTTACCCACAAAAAAATATAATTCAAAATAGCCACCAAAAACATTGTCCTCTTGGGTCCCTGATCCAGAATTGCATTTTTTATTTTGAGATTCTTGATATATTTGTTTCCTAATACAGAATAAGTTCTCTGAACAGCTTGTTAAGTTTAAGCAACATTTCTCTTTTACTTTTACATCATAATCAAGAAATCCATGAAGACTAGTAACTAAAAATCTTCTCAAATTACCAATAGATTATATGAAGGTGGTGGATTCAACAATTAGGGAAAGATAAAAACGAGATTAAAATAAGATATGCCTAAAACGATATAACCACAGAAAAGGATCCAAAGACTTCAATTCATGAATGAAAACCCAATGCCCTGTCAAATAAAACAGAAAAAGTATTAGTAGATTTAGTACCCATTTGATATTAGTTCACTGAAATAGAACCCATTTGAAAAAATCAATAAAAAAGTAGGAAAAGAAAACAATGGGTAAAACATAGAACACCAAGAAGAAATTTGGAATTAATACAACACTGCATTGAGTAAAGAACCTTCTTTTTTAATATTATAACTTTTTCTTCTTGATCAATAGACTAGGTATCAATTGAAGGATCTGCAAAAGAGATAGGAGCAAATGCTTCCAATTGCCATAGTAAAGCAGAGAAACAGAGCATGGACGAGAAAAATGCACAGCTAGCTATTCTTTGAGAACGAAGTCTCAGTTTTGATAAGGTAATAGTTTCCCTATCTCTTTTCCTTGGCAACAAAGTTAATTTCAATTTTTGGTTAGCAACTGGATGTTTTTTGTCTTTGGCCTAATCTTCAGGGGTCGTGATCTGATCTTCAAATGCTAAGTTATAAACTGAAATTTCTAGTGCGGCTGGTTAAGGAAGAAAAGAAAAAGAAACGTGATGCACAAATAGAAAAGCAAGTATTAACGTAAATAGCATGGGAATAACAAATGCAAATAAAAAGATGAAATATATTGATGCAAAATAATATAATTCACCATATAGACACTTCGTAGTTGTAACTAAGTCTTATGGGAAAATGCATGATCTGAGTCTTGCAGATAGAGCATATCAAAGGTAAATTTGGTTTCCGTTTAGCCAAACAATGTTGCTTTTTCTCTTCTTTTTTTTTTTTTTTCTTTTTTTTTTTTTCCTTTATTCAAAGGTTGTAACCTTCATATGCTTTCACATAAACTGGTTTTTTTTTTTTTTTCTTTTCTTTTCATTTTGGTGATAGAAACTTGGAATTAAAGTCATGCAATTTCCTCGTAACCTTCACTATAAACAACATAGTCTAGTACTTTGCAGCTAACATAGGAAAAAATAATATACACAATTGTTCATGAAAATTTAGATGCATTTCTCACATACTAACAAAGACAGCCAATTTCAGTTTTTGTCTAGCAACCATGATGATTCTTTTCTTTTTTTTTGTGGGGGGGGAGGGGTGTGGGGGGAATCTTCAAAACAAACCTTAGTGCCACTCTCTTTGCTTGCTCTATTTTTTTCTTGGGTTTTCTAACCACTAATAGGAGAAAAATTACACAGAAAATTTATAATACAGTAGAAGATGTGTCCCCTTCCAACTGCATTATTTATCTCCAAAAAGACTTTAACGTGACCAAACATTCACCAATAATGTGGCTAAGAAAGGAATGAGAAAGAAACACCATGCACAAAATAGAAAAGCAGGCACTAACATAAATGGCATGGGAATAACAACTATCTAAAAAAAAGATAAAATATTTGAATTTACATCATATAAACACTTCGTACTTGTAACTAAGACTTATGAGAAAAGACTGATCATGCAGTTTTAGTATATCAAAGTTAAATTTAGTTTATGTTTATTTAAGCAATGTTCTTTTCTTTTCTTTTTTCTCAATATTCAAAGATTGTAACCTTCATAAGCTTTCATATAAACTGGATTTTTTATTTAATTTTTCATTTTGGTGATAGAAACTTGGAATTAAAATCATGCATTTTCCTTATAACCTACACTATAAACAAAATAGTCTAGTACCCTGCATCTATCATAGGAGAAAATAATATACACATCATGAAAATTTATCTTCGTGGAAAATAAGATGCATATCTCACATACTAACAAAAAAAGATTCTTATTTTTTGGCAGGTTGCATATTAAATAAGAGACTAATATTAAATGTAAGACAAAGGAACTCAAAAAAAAAAAAAAAAAGAAGAAGAATTTTGTAATAGTTTTAAACAAAGTAAATAGTCTCAGAAAAATAAAACTTAAACATAGAATTTGAACTTATTTACCGAATAACAAAATGAAATGACATAAGAAAACAAACTGAAAAGGAGATAGAGAAGCGTAAGTTAGAGATCGATAAAAATATTTATAGGTAGAGTCATACATATCTTAGTTTTGGGATTGATAAAATTTGCAAAGTAGCCAAGTTTTAAAAACCCGGAAAGAATGCAAATGTTCATTATCCGGCTAAAGGTACTGGGGTAAATAGATTGTTGTAGCAGGAAACGGCCAAACCAGTCCCTGTCAGGATCCCAGTGACTTGCAGATAGGCCTTTTAGTGATCATATGATTAGCTTTACAACTTCAATGATTTTTGGGTTTCTGCCAAATAGTGATGTCAACCTTCTCACCAACTTCTTCCAGCAAAGGCTTTTAGGTACATTTTCAATTTTGATATGTATCATTCAAATCCTTCTTTGTTCTCTCCCAGCCTTTCCAATATCTTTCCAATTGATTACATTGACCCTGTGTAATATGTACTTAATATCTGTCCCCCAGTAAGCTTTACTTTCAAAACACAACTTTGTCTAAAGCCAAATACAAAGTAGGAAACTGATGAGGAAAAGCCTGATAATGAATATCTCTACTATAATTATCCTGTACAAACCCGGATATTATAAATATGAGTTCAAGTACAGTTACAGTTTTCCAATATCTCCTCCAATTTATTACATTTACCCTGTGTAATATGTACTTAATTTCTCTCCCCCAGTAAGCTTTACTTTCAAAACACAACTTTGTCTAAAGCCAAATACAAAGTAGGAAACTGATGAGGAAAAGCCTGATAATGAATATCTCTACTATAATTATCCTGAAACAAACCCGGATATTATAAATGTGAGTTCAGGTACAATTACAGCTTTCCGATATCTCTTCCAATTGATTGCATTGACCCTGTGTACTTAATATCTTTCCCCCAGTAAGCATTACTTTCAAAACACAACTTTGTCTAAAGCCAAATACAAAATAGGAAACTGATGAGGTAAAGCCTGATAACAAATATCTCTACTATAATTATCCTGCAACAAACCCTGATGTTATAAATGTGAGTTCAAGTACAGTTACAGTTTTAGCAATATCTAAAAGTTGTTAATCAGCTCTTTCAAGATACTTTCTAATAGGATTCAAATCCTTTGACACCGCCACTGCAGTGACTAAAGATGACTCTATATCCATGTTAGAAAAGGTTCCACCATCAATAGAAATAAAATGCATAATAGCAAATATGAAATAAAAAAGAAGCATCTAATTTCAGTAAATTACAACATGATCTGAAATCTGTAAAAGATATTTCTCAAAATGCCTTCGCCTTTAGACTCCAACAATTCATAGAGGGTTACCGATAGAAAAAAAAAAAAAAAAAAAAAAGAGTTTCCAATAAACAATGGGAAAATGTTAGATACTACAATATCAGAATCCTACTCGAGGAAGAACAAATTTTCTACTAAAATTATCCTGCAACAAACCCAGGATGTTTTAAATGTAGATAAATAATGTGGAGAGAATATAATTTTGTATATTATATTGCAGTACTTTGTACAAGGAATGGCTCCTATATATACAAGAGCTGACTAATAAAGAAGGAAAATATCAATCCTATAATCTTGGTACAAATGGTGCCAGAATAATATCCTACCATAAACAATTCTATAATCTTGGTACAAATGGTGCCTCAAATCACGCTAACACCCAACACCCCACTTAAACTCAAGGTGGGATAGTAGATGCGAGCTTGAGTTTACTCAGTAAATCGTGAAATCAATTAGAACAATGAGACTTTGTAAAGATGTCAGTTGTTTGATTGGCAGAGGTAACGGAGAGCAATCGAAGGGTACCATGATTAACATGATAACGAACAAAATGACAATCAATCTCAATATGTTTGGTGCGCTCATGGAAAACATCATTATGAGCAATCTGTATAGCACTTATGTTATCACAATTAAGTATTGTGGCTCCTGAATGTGAGATTCCCATATCTGTTAGCAACCAACGAAACCAAAGTAATTCAAATGTAGCATCAGCAAGAGCACGATACTCTGATTATGTACTAGATCTGGAAATGATAGTTTGTTTCTTGCTACGCCAAGAAATGAGTGAGTCTTCCAAAAAGAAACAATAACCAGTTGTAGAGCTGCGGTTGGTTGGATCGCCTGCCCAATCAGCATCTGAGTAACCAGTTAGTGAAGATTGAGCTAAAAAATGAAAACCATGGAAAAGTGTCCCTTTAATGTAACAAAGAATACGAAGAACAACAGCAAAATGTATGGTGCGAGGAGCAGTCATGAACTGACTAACCAAATGCACTGCGTGAGCAATATCTGGCCGCGTAATAGTAAGATAAACAAAACTTCCGACTAGTTGCTGATATAAGGTGGGATCCTCAAGAGGAGTGCCATCTACAGGAGTAAGTTTAACATTAAGTTCCAGATGAGTGGATACAGTCTTGTTGTCCTTAATTCCTGCTTGAGAAAGCAAATCAGAAGCATACTTACTTGAGAAAGATAATAACTAGTTAAGTCACTGGGAAACTTCAAGACCAAGAAAGTAACTAAGTGAACCTAAATCTTTCATTTCAAAATGTTCGCTCAGATACTGTTGTAACTTTGAAATGCATGAGGTATTATCGCCTGTGATGATCATATCATCAACATAGAGAAGAAGTAGAACAAGACCATGATCAGTGCGAATAAAGCAGCATCATGAGGACTTGGGACAAAACCAAACTGAGTAATAGTAAAGCTAAATTTGGCAAACCAAGCTCTGGGTGCTTGTTTCAAGCCATATAATGTTCGACGGAGTAGACAAACTTTGTGAGCAGGATAGGAAAGGGCAAGAGGAGGGTGCATATAAACCTCTTCTTGCAAGTCTTCATTCAGAAATTCATTTTTAACATCCATTTGAAAAAGTTTCCATTTTCGCATAGCAACAATAGCCAATAGACTACGAACAGAGGTCAATCATGCCACAGGCGCAAAGGTTTCTTCATAGTTTATGCCATACTCTTGATTGTATCCTTTAGCGACCAAACGAGCTTTGTAGCACTCAATAAAACCATCAGAGTGAGTTTTAATTTTGTAGACCCATTTGCATCCATAGGGGTCTTACCAGATGGAGGATCAACTAAATCCCATGTGTGAGTTTTCTCTAGAGCCTGAAGTTCTTCATTCATAGCTTACTACCAAAGAGGGTCAATACTTGCTTCACGATAAGAGTGAGGCTTATGATGGGTCAAAATTGTAGAATAACAATGGTAATCAACAAGATGATAGGGAGTTTCTCTTACTCGAGTGGACCGTCAAATGGTTGTGTTGTCGGAGGCAGGTGCAGGACCAGCAGCTGGAGCAGGTTTAGTTGGAAGTGGACTCAGAAGTGGAAGGATTATCATTGAGATAACCAGAATCAGCACTAGGAAATAACTCAACATTTGGTTCAGTAAAGAATAAGGATGAGGAGGTGTCTAATTGCTGGAATTTGGAGATAGAAGAAAACATGGTGTTTTCCCTAAATGTGACATGCCGAGAAACACGTAATCCTTGAGAGATAGGATCCCAACACTTATATCCTTTATGTTCTAGCCCATATCCTAGAAAACAACATAACCGAGCACGAGGCTCTAGTTTGGTATGTTCGTGAGGATGTAAAAGAACAAAACAAGCATATCCAAAGGGTTTGAAGACTGAGTAATCAGGAAACTTACCAAAAAAGCGTTCAAATAGGGAGAGATTCTGAAGTACTAAAGTAGGAAGACGGTTAATAGCGTAGATAGCATTAAGAGATGCTTCACCCCAATATTTTCATGACAAGAGGTAGAAAGAAGAAGAGCACGAACAAAATCAAGGATTTGACGATGCTTACGTTCAACCCGCCCATTTTGCTGAGATGTGTGAGGACAGGAACGTTGAATGATAGTACCCTGCTGACTAAGAAACTGAAGCAAACAAGATTCTTGATATTTCATGGCATTATTAGTTCGAAGGATTTTAATAATGTGAGAGCACTAAGTTTTTATCATAGTGGCAAACTTAATATAAATTTGTGGTAATTCAGAGTGATGCTTTAAGAAATATATCCAAGTGAAACGAGAATAATCATAAATAAATAAAACAAAATATCTATAATCATTCACAGAAGGAAATAGGAGACGAAACCCAAATATCAGAATGAATAAGTCCAAAATGAATGTTTGATATAGAAGTACTTTGAGTAAAAGACAATGCTAGTTGTTTGCCAAGTTGACAATGTAAATAATGAAAAGAATCAAACTTAGTATTTCCCAGTAGACTACAAGAAATTAAAGGCTGAAGTTTATTGGCAAAAGCATGACCAAGACGAAGATGTCACTGATAAGAAGTGGAAGGAGTGGTTGTTGCTGCAGACACAAATTGATGTGGAATATGAAGAGATGAGAGCTCAAATAATCTACCCACTCTATGACCCTCCCCGATAATCTGCCCTGTCTACGGATCCTGAACCTGGCAACCAAAAGAAGAAAAAATAACTTTAAGTCCACTTTCACATAGTTGGCCAACAGATATAAGATTTAAAGTCAACTTAGGGACAAAATATGTAATGGGAAGGCTAAGGTATGATGTGGAAGCATGGCCAATATGAGTGATATTCATTGTGCTGCCATTAGCAGTATTAATAGGTGGTAAAAGTGGGAATAGAGGTGGAATTTGATAAAAATGTATTGTCAAATATCATGTGATTACAACATGCGGAGTCAAATAGCCAAGAAGAGTTACCTAGGTTGATAGACATAGCACTGGATGAAGAGGAATTAGAAGAGAGAATCTGTTTGAAAAGAGCTTCAAGGTCACTTATCGTAATGGCAGTAGAATCCTCAGTGGTGGCAACTGCAATAGAAGAAGATCCAATCTTCGAGACATTCTAAGCTTGAAAGAACCACTCTTTGGTCGAGGAGGACGAATAGGACAATTTTCAAGATTATGGCCAATACCATGACAGTATCTGCATTCCACAGTAGGACAATTGGCAAAGGAATGACCAGTGTGATTACAATTCTTACAAGATTGACTTCCTGATTTTTGAGTGGCAGATCGAGGATGAGTAGTAGCAAAAGCAACCTCATAATGCATAGATTTGTCCAGTGTGGAAAGATGATCTCGATGGAGCAAGGATGCTCGAATAGCTTCATATTCAGGGCGAAAAGCCATTAGAACCTGAATGAGATGAAGATGATCATCATTGATTCAAGCCTGAGATAATTGATCCCAAATTGGTTGAACTTGTGCAAGAAAATCATTCACCGATTGTCCGGATTCTTGCTTTAAATGATGAAGAGCAGTCCATAATTGATAATAACAAGCAAGGCCAGTAGTAGCGATATCAATTTGCCAAGAAATCCCATATTTCCTTGGTAGTTTCATAATCAATAAATTGAATATGAATAGATGGAATAGAGGTATTACGGATCCAAGTGATAATCTGATGATTTTTGCTATCCCAATCTTCAAGATGGACTGCAAATTTGGAATCAGTTTCAGTATTCTCTTTGTTAGGTTTAGTAATATCACTAGTAACAATTCGCCAAAGTTTACGACCAATAAGGAAGCTTTTCATGCCTTGAACCCAGAGATTATAATTGGAGCCAGTCAAAATAGTTGTTATTGGCTTGACAACATCTTATTTGTCCATGATGAAGGAACGATTGGCAATAGAATGAAAGGTATGGTGTGGGGCAAAAAATTAGAAAAAAATTCACCGAGACAAATTTCAAAGAGGCACAGATAGTGACATAGAGCTCTGATACCAAGATAAATAATGTGGAGAGAATATGATTTTGTATATTATATTACAGTACTTTGTACAAGGAACGGCTCCTATATATACAAGAGCTGACTAATAAAGAAGGAAAATATCAACCCTATAATCTTGGTACAAATGGTGCCAGAATAATATCCTACCATAAACAATCCTATAATCTTCATACAAATGGTGCCTCAAATCACGCTAACAAATGTGAGTTCTGATTCATAAGAGTAATGCTCTAATTCCTGAAACTCAAAAAAAAGCTCCACCTATCTATGGCTTTTCTTCTTTACTCTTTCCAAAACCTGCAATGGATCAGCCTTTTCTCAGAAGGAAAGGCGGAGATTGAAGTGACAATTGCAGGGGCGACGTATTTGTTTGATTCTTTGCCTACGGTGCAGAATGATTTTTGGACTGGGAAACAGAGGTCAATTGCTTGATTGATGAAATTGGTATGTGTTGCCCAAAATCGGAGAGGAACTTGTAGATGGTTAGGGGAGTTCTGGAATCGCGGAAATTAAAATTAGAATTCGGATTGATGGGGGTGCGGGTAAGAGAAGAGCTTTGAGACCACCACACTTGCACCTTTGTATCTTCTCGGCTCTTCTCTTGTCTATAAAATACACTTCAATTTTGCATCTTCCAGCAAATTGATATCTAGAAGAGAAGTGGAGGATGGAGGGGAGAAGATGAGCTGAGAAATTCGATTTTGGAATTGAGATAACCTCTGGTTAAAGCGTGCTTGATTTTGGAGTTGGATTTTATTTGTTTTAAATGACTTAAAAACCCATTATCTCAAACGGAAGAAATTTGGTACAGGAAGGACATTGTATGGAAATTTTGTCTAGAAGCTAGAGGAAGGATGTTCTGTTGACAAATTCACTGGAAGATTGAAAGAGGTTGAAGGGATTATTAATGATAGGAACACAAATGATGATCTGCATAACATTACGGAGCTGGCATTTTGCCACGAGTTGTTGAAGCCATCATTGAAGGCTAATTAGGGAGTTCCATATAGTATCTCTATCATGTTTTGTTATTTTCAGGTGCCTAGAACTTGATAATAAAAATGGTCAGTAGAATCACATCTTAATGTGGATTGACTCCTACATGTACTATTTTGTAAATTTTATTGAGTATTAAATTAAGTATTTGATCAATAAGCCTCGTTTGATAAGTGTTTACTATTTTATTCAATTACTTTTTGGACAAAAGAAAACAGTATATTCAGTCATGAAAGACGGATATATATCCCAAAATAATAACCGATGATGCTATTTTAAAACTAGGACAAAATATCAGCCATCATATTAGCTTCTGCCAGGCGTAATTTGGTCCTATGCTCATTAGCTTTGTAGCCTGTCTTGAAGTAGAAACTGAAGCTTCCTATCCATAATTTTCCATTATTCAAAGCATTAAACAAAATCATAGAATCAAGGAATAAGTGCAATGCACATAATTCAACATAATAATACTAGCATTAGAGCGTGCTCGGTTTTTTCTTTTTTTTCTTCTTTTTGGCAAGTTCGGTAAAAAATTTTACTATACTAGCATTTTTACACATTTTTATTTAATGGGAAATGTATTAAAAATTAAATTCAACTCTTTATTGCTGAGATTCTCATCTCCACTTATTATTAACCTCGAGATTTCGTTTTTCAAGATCACATTTTTCTAACAATATGAGAATGATGGGAAATGCAATACAAATCATTTGAGAATTTTATTTACAATTATTATTTATATTTTAACTCAATTTTTGATGTAATCTTAAAATTTAATTACATATCATTTGAACTTTTGCTTGAAATTATTATTTGTATTTTAATTTAAATTTTTGATGTAATTTTACAATTTAATTAGTAGTATTTAGTTTATGTTATTAGACTTTATGCTATTTACATCTCTATCATAGGGTCTTATTTAAAAGCCAGGACACCATAAGGGCAAAGATTAGCTTTCATCACATTACTGGTTGACTTGGAATTTGATTTTTATCTTGTGTAAATTGTTAATAAGTGAAACACATGTATAAATTAAGTAAATTAGAGAAGTAATAATTAATGAATATATATATAATTTTCACCTTAAACTTTTTAGACTTTAACTAACTTTTGTTATTTTTTTTTTTTTCTCATTTTCACTTTTTCTTTTTCCTTCGTATTTCCTCCTCCACCACCTCTTGTTTTCCTTGTTAGATTTCTCTACGTACCAATTTTAAAGGCCCTGTTTCTTGTTCTTGGTCTTGGCCGTGGAGAACCAATTGGCAGCCAAATGAAATTCTTGCCTCTTTCAGCCGAGTTCCCTTCCTTTTTCCCTTAATTTCTTTCTAGTTTGGCTGGATTATGAGTCTTATCTGGCTGAGTATTGCTAACTGTATTTGGAAGCCTAGACAGCAGCTATGGTTAAAGTCGTGGAGCAGCAGAACCGTAAGCTTGCATACCAGCCTTGCCCTTGAAATCCTTGGGTGTTGTCGTGGGTTTTAGGAAGCTTAGAACAAGCTACTCTTTAGCAGCAGCAGGGGTTGGATAAATGACTGTATATGCCCTGTTTTTCTGCCCCTTGTAGCTGAATTAAGGAAGGCAGTAGCCTTGAATTAGCCTTGTACCAAGCTGTCATCCCTTGGTTTGGGCAGCAGCTTGGTCACCTCCTTTCCCTTTCATGGCCGGCAACTAGAGGTCCAAAGGATGAGGGTATCTTGTGTTTTAAGGTTTCATGGCATCAAGGAAAGAGGTGCATAAATTTTTCTTGCCATAAAACCTTAATTTAGTTAAGTTACTCATGCTAGTTTAGGTGTTATAATTTCTTAATTTAGGTGAGTAGTTTGGAATTCCTTTAAGTTTAGTTAAGAATGTGAAATTAGTAGTTAGAATGATGATATATATACCGTGAAGGTGATGAAAGTAGTATGAATGAGGAGGAAGTGTTACAATTGGAATATGTATATTAATATTAGGATGGTATAAGTCATGTTTTTTTATGAAAGTAAATAATTACTTAGCTTGAATTAGATGTTGGAATATAAATAAAATGTGAATTTGATGTACTCATGTTAAATTCTTGGTGTATCTATACATATGTATACATGCACCCAAACTAGAATAAAACATGTATATAATGTGTTAGATGAAATGCTTAAGAGAAAGTTACTTTTAGTAGATGTATAGGAAATGATCTATACAAACTTTAATAGTTAAATAAATAGGTATGGAATTATAATCATAAGAATTTATAAACTAAACAATGTTTGAATTTATGTTTTTTAGCTTCGAATCGTGTTGTGGATACACAAACACCTTGACATTCTAGATGGAATGATGAACTGAATTCTTAAGTCTCGTGAGTGAATAACGTATTCTTTTGTTACTAGATTAGTGTGTTTAATTGTTTATGTGTGTATTTGAATGAATATGTTTATATCGAAGTAAATAGGAATGTGTAGTGTGATAATCGAATTTTTTGAATTATGTTTGATATGTGATTTTGTTTGTGTTTGATAAGGGCCAATAAAATAAAATTTTATACAAAATAATTTTTTTTTCATTTGAAATAGAATCCGGATGCACCTAGAATACTCTGATTTGATTATTTGATATATGATTTAAATATTCGAGTAACTCAGCATATTCAAGTAACTCAGCCCTGAGGATGGATATGTTAGGAGCATATATTTGGTGTGGGCACAAAAATTACCTAGGGAGGATATATTTGTTGTGCGGTTGCTAAGTTACTTTAATTGGACCTTTGGTTGCCTTGTTTGATTTGTGTGCTATGGATACTTTGATTGATTTATCCCATGTATTGTGTAAATTGCATTTATTTAATTTATGTTATTTATATGTACATACGTGTAACATTGAATTATGATAAGAAACATGATTATATGAAATTATTCAATCTATATATGCTCTTTATACATTGGTTTATGCTAGTACCCTTAGGATACATTTTTTCACTCACTTTGTTGTTATGACTTACTCTCCGTTTGTTGTTGTTTTTTTTAGTATCAAGAGAACAACGTTCATCGCCGATAGATTCGTGACTTGCCGATTGTAGTACGACAAGGTATACATTCGAGATCGCACACTTGAAGCCAAAGGACGAAGTTTGCAATCACATTAGGCTTTGGGTTGGTATGTTTTGTGTTGTATGATAGTCTAACTATTATTGTTTATGATATGAATACAGTGGAGCTCCTTCTACTTCTAGATCAAGTGGTTCTCGAAAGCCTGAAGGTGAATCTATTTAGGACGTGACTTATTTCATGAGAAATTTTATGGGTCAAGGGTCAAACTAGACAAGGTTTTGGAAGTCAATCACAAATGGTATCATCCAGTGGTCCCCGAGTTTCCGAAATTCTGACACGCCCTACGTGTGGTAACAGACATCTAGGGCAGTGCCGAAAGGGGACTGGTATGTGTTTCAAGTGTAGTGCTATGGACTACTATATTCAAGATTGTCTGATGATGGTTGAACAATTTACTCCAGTTCCAACATCTCACTCAGTACAAGGTGTACCTTCATTACCTGCCACTCATGTTAGATCACAAGGGGATCGTAATACTTTTTCCAAAGGTTCACTGGCTATTGGCAGGGGTCGAGATCATCTACATGCTTTGACTATGCAGGATGCCCAGGCTACAAATGCTACGGTATTAGGTAGATTATTTGTTTATTCAATAAGTGTTAAAATATTATTTAATCCTGAGAATATGTCTTCCTTTATACTTTCATATTTTGCCTTTTGTATAAAAAGGACATCTGAGCTTTTCAAGGTTTTGTTAGTAGTAGAGATTCCAGTAAGAAATTTACTCATCCCAGCTTGTTTCCTTAGAGTACTCTCGTGAACAAGAACTTTGATCAAAAATCAAAGTCACCTAGGAACTTAAAGTTGTGATGACGTAAAAAAATATGTATATATTTGATCAATTTAGATAAATTATTCATCCATATTCTTTGTTATTGAAATTCAGAACAAATTTCTTTTAAGGGGAAGAGATTATTACCAACCCAATATGTTAAAGTACGATTTAGAATATTTGTACATAACTTGTTGTGTTTAGGTGAATAAAATTTACACAAAGTAACATTAAAGTAAATGAACAATTGCATATATATATATAAGAAATGCAAGAATTAATTTTCACCGCATTACTGGTTGACTTGGAATTTGATTTTTATCTTGTGTAAATTTTTAGTAAGTGAAACACATGTATAAATTAAGTAAATTATATATATATATACCTAGATTTAATTTTTCCCACAAACTTTTTAGATTTTGACTTACTTTTGTTATTTTCTTTTTTTCTTATTTTCACTGTTTCTTTTTCCTTTGTTTTTTTCCTCCTCCATCGCCTCTTGTTTTCCATGTTATATTTCTCTGCTTACGAATTTTAGAGGCCCTGTTTCTTGTTCTTAGTCTTGGCCATGGAGAAACCTCTAGCAGGAAGTGAAATTGTTGCCTCTTTCAGCCAAGTTCCCTTCCTTTTTCCCTTACATTCCTTCTAGTTTTGTTGGATTTTAAGTCTTATCTGGTTAAGTATTGCTAGTTGTATTTGGAAGCCTAGACAGCAGCCATGGTTGAAGTCTTGGAGCAACAAAACCGTGAGCCTACATATCAACCTTGCCCTTGAATTCCTTAGGCATTGTCGTGGGTTTTAGGAAGCTTAGAACAAGCTACTCTTTAGCAACAGTAGTGGTTGGATAAGTGGCGTATATGCCTTGTTTTTCAGCCACTTGTAGCTGAATTAAGGAAGGCAGCAACCTTGAATCATTTTTCATCTTGTAGTGTAAGTGAGAGTTTTTTTTTTTTATTTATTTTTTTTAATTTTTTGCTGCTTGAATAGGCGTGTGTGTGTAAAAGAAGAAGTAGTATAGCAAGCCTTGTACCAAGCTGTCGGGTTTGGGCAGTAGGTTGGTCACCTCCTTTTCTTTTTATGGCTGGCTACTAGAGGTCAAAAGGAGGAAGGTATCTTGTGTTTTAAGGTGTCACGGCATCAAGGGAAGAGTTGCAGAAATTTTTCTTGCCTGTAAAACTTAATTTAGTTACGTTAGTCATGCTAGTTTAGGTGTTGTAATTTCTTAATTTAGGTGAGTAGTTTGGAATTCCTTTAAGTTTAGATAAGAATGTGACATTAGTAGTTAGAATGATGATATATATACCTTGAAGGTGATGAAAGTAGTATGAATGAGGAGGAAGTGTTACAATTGGAATATGTATATTAATATTAAGATGGTATAAGTCATGTTTTTTATGAAAGTAAATAATTACTTAGCTTGAATTAGATGTTGGAATATAAATAAAATATGAATTTGATGGACTTACATGTATTACATGCACCTAAACTAGAATAAAACATGTATACAAGGTGTCGATGAAATGCTTAAGAGAAAGTTACTTTTAGTAAATGTAGAGGAATTGATCTATACAAACTTTAATAGTTAAATAAAGAGGTAGGGAATTATAATCATAAGAATTTATAAATTAAACAATGCTTGAATTGTGTCGTGGATACACTGACACCTTCTCATTCTACACTAAATGACGAACTGAATTCTTAAGCATCATGAGTGAATGACGTATTCTTTGATTGCTAGATTAGTGTGTTTAATTATTTATGTGTGTATTCGAATGAATACGTTTATATCGAGGTAAATAGGAATGTGTAGTATGATAATTGAATTATTTGAATTATGTTTGATATGTGATTTTGTTTGTGTTTGATAAGGGCCAATAAAATAAAAAATTTTATCCGAAATGATTCTTTTCATTCAAAATAGAATCTAGGTGCACCTAGGATCTGATTTGATTATTTGATATCTGATTTAAATATTCGAGTTACTCACCCCAGGGATGTTGGGAGTATATATTTGGTGTGTCAGCACAAAAATTAACTAGGGATGATATATTTATTGTGCAGGTGATAAGTTATTTTAATTGGCCCTTTGATTGTCTTGTTTGATTTGTGTGCTCTAAATACTTTGATTTATTTATTTATCCCATGTATTATGTAAATTGCATTTATTTAATTTTATGTTATTTATATGTATGTACGTGTAACATTGAATTATGATAAGAAACATGATTATATGAAATTATTCAATTTTTATATGCTCTTTATACATTTGTTGATGCTAGTACTCTTTGGGTACATTTTTCACTCACTGAGTCTTTATGACTCACTCTCCGTTTGTTATTTTTTTTTTAGTATCAAGAGACCACTGTTCGTCGTCGATAGATTCGTGACTTGCCGATTGTTAGTGTGGCAATGATGTATACATTCAAGATTGCACACTTGAAGCCAAAGGACAAAAGTTTGCAATCACAGTAGGCTTTGGGTTGCTGTGTTTTGTGTTGTATGATAGTCTAACTATTATTGTTAATGACATGACTAGAGCGGAGCTCATCTATGTATATTGTTGTTTAATGAATTGGTTTGAATATAACCAGGGTATAAATGTTTCTAGTATCAGGAGCATTCCACTTTACACGAAATCTTTGCCAAAATTTTTTTGTTAAAGTGTTATGTGTTTTTGATAAATAAGTTTTTATTTTTAATTTAGTTTAACAAAGCTTTCCTTTTTAGTTATATGGTTAATTGTCATGTGTTTTTTTAATTTTAAGGCTGGGTTATAGAAGTTTGGTTATCTATTCTTCCGGCCAGTCATGCCTTCGTGTGAGGGTGTGAAAACTATATTGTACATATGATAGGATTCTAATCCCCACTAAATAACTGTCGAACAGGATTACTTGATGTCCGTTTTATTGGGTAACGAAAACCATAGAGAATAGTGGCAGGCGCCATTAGATTGAAGATCAAATCTTTTAGTGGTTAGTAATATTTTAATAAATGCTTAAATTTTTTAGTTGACTACTGTAAATCAAGACCCTCTATCTAGAATTAAGGACAACAACAATATTTTGATTGATTCTTAGATTTCTTAATTGCTTAAATATGAGAATTGTTCTCAACTTCTTTCATGATAGCTTTAAGGCTTGAAGATATGATTCTAACTAGAGTTGTCAACAATGCATGCAAAAATGAGATTCATGATCACTAATTGTAGTGGGAGGAAAACTTACTAGCATACATCAACATGCTAACCATCAGGTGAAAAGGTTTTGAAGCCACGTTACATAATGGATAAAACAATGACGACTAAACTATAAAATCAAAAGTTAAATAATAAGCATATTTGTTATGCTAAATCCAAATCTCTTAAAACCTCAGTAAAGAAAGAATGTTAAGAGGTAAAAAAGGATTTAAATATTATCCATTACGGTTCGAAAGGATAATGGAGAACATTTGCAAGAAGGGTCTTGCAAGAATAAGCCTTAGGAAGACAAGTGAAAGTTTTCCAATGACATGAAATGATTAAGAGTTAACAATAATTCTCATATTAGATATCGAATACCGTATGTAGTACTCCTGTTTGCAATAGTTTGCAAAAGATTGAGAAAAAACATCAATAAATAGTGACAAGTCAATTACGCATTGAAATGTAGTAATTGCAGCAACATTAGGCGTAGATTCTTTCTATTTACAATAACCGTTGAAAAAGTTCTACAATTAATAAGACTAATTTAATATATCAATAATGAATACGAATAATGTATCTATTTCTTTTAGAAATATGACATATGTTCTATTTATCTTAATAAAAAAATTATTAATAATTGGTATTTAATTGTCTTTCTTTTCTTTTCTTTTTCTTTTTTTATTTATTATTTATTATTTATTATTTTTTTGTAATTTCTGGATTACATAGTAATATATAAGACATTGAACAAATCTTTAATGAGTACAAATTTGTATATGGGATGATTACCCTTGTTTCATTAACTTAATTAAAAATAGCTTTACGTTAAATCGACTCAATGAAGTACAAATTTGAAACTCAATATTAGAACTCTTAGATAATATCTAAGAGATAAAATAGTACCCGAAAAAATAAAATTCCCCCATAGTTTAGTCAATATTTCCTTGAAAAATATTTTAACCGAGAAAACAACCTTTATTATAAAACAAGAATGGGAAATTGTTATTCCTATCGAATTTTCTCAAAATATTTGTTACCTGAACCAAATCCTCTACCTCTTTAAGACACCCTTCATGTGGAACAATCTGATTTGGAATCTTTAGATTGTTACCATGATAAACGTGATTTAAGTTCAACCAAATTGCCGATAGGATGAGAGAAAAGGAAATCCATATCACTGTGACCCAACCTTGAAAGTAAATAGAACCTCCCAACTCGAGTTCTACTTGAAATTCCCAATTTAACATGTGTAATAGGGAATATATTGGACACAAATAGGGCAACGTTATCTAAGAAATCCACTTAAATCCGTCTGAAGTTAAAATCAACCTTGAAGAGTACTAAATAGTAAAAAAAAAAATGGCCTAAATCAAGAACAAGGAATGAAGAAAGAACAAGAGTAGATTATGCCTAAAGCAGATGATTTCTACAATGACATCAGTTACCACATAGGGCCATGGATAGGTGCAAGTTAATACTTATATCTTTCCCAGTGGAAGAACTGGAGCAGTCTTGATAGATATTAGACCTAGAATAGGATGAGATTGTCTCACTGATCTCACTGGCTGAAGAAGCATTATATCTATGAGGGGAATGATTGGGCAAAGAGAGTGACAATGACAACTCACAACCCCCAACTTCTTCATCTTCTGCATTTCCCCTTCTACTAGTATTCTCAAGTTCAGTCATTCTTTCTGATGCAGGCTTTCGGTCATCATCTACTTTGGCAACCTACGATCCCGTGAAGAAAAAGTTAAGAGACAATCTTAAATTAAAATTTACCAAAAAGAAAAGAAGATAGGAAGAAATAAAAACAGGAAAATCAGAAAGGGCACCCAGTTTTAATATAGGAGTCCTATCTATTACTGCATAATGCATTAAGGGTCATTTTGAATTTACAGCTTGACCACCCATAAGGAGTGTCCCCCTCTTTTAAATAATTTCACAGGACCACAGAATGTGAGATGTGTACTAGTCAGAGGCCATTATGACCATTTACATAAAGCAGCCCGTGGAAACGTTAAAAAAATAATAGCCAAACTCTCCACTCCTCTACCGCCCAAAATAACAACAGACAAAAGGATGATTGTATATGGAAGAGATATAATAAATAGAAGAGAAAATAACTGTTGGTATGCTTGCCAAAAAATAAATTCTCAAAAACTACTTTCTCAAATTACTGAATCTGGTAAGTGCTACTTGCCGTTTTGGAAGGAAATAGTGTTTGTTTTGAAGAAAATAAACAACAGACTTTACAAGAACAATGTTGAAAATAAATACAGTATATACATGCAGTACGTGTATGCTGACACCGTTCAATATGTTAGTACTACTAGAATATAGAAATGAGCAAATAGCTGAAAATTCGGAAAAACCATTTATCATTATAAGTAGAAAGTGATCCTAAAAGCTGTGAAGCGAATGCACAGTCTAAACTTACAGATGACGTCATGCATTCCAATAATATTCCCTCTAGGCCACTGGTCAAAAGTGTTTGGATCTTAAAGATAGTCTATCTTACTTGCATGTTTGAGATTTGAAATCAAAATCTAATTTCACACTCGACCCCAACCAAAAAAGCTGGTAAAAGAATCAAGTCCAGACGCCCCAGAAAGAGAGAGAGATTGTTAATTTCTCTTTGTACCTGGAGGAAATCGCATTCTTGCTTTGGACATTGCCAAGAGCTGAGCTTGCAAAAATCTGGGAGCAAGGAGAAGGAAGTAGAATGGGGCTGGCTGTGCATGGTAGTGATTCGTGAACCTCCACAACCCTCCTTTATTCCCTTGTGCATGGTCGGCAGATAATCATAAAAAGAGTACGGAGTTGTGACCGTCCCATATATTCTTTGGCTGTATTGCATCTGCCTCTCAGGCGTTGAAAGCATCGTCTCGATTCTAGCTCTGAAGAAAATCAAAACAAAAAGGAATTTTTTAAGAAGGAAAGAAAATAAAAGCAGGTTCAAGAGAAAAAGCAATTTCCACTCCTTTTTGTTTCTTTCCCACTTATAGTATCACCTTTTTTTTTTTTTCTTTTTTTCTTTTTTCCTTCTAACATTTGAAAAGCCTGAAATTATGTCGATGACAATAAAGCTAAGCTTACCTTTTTGGGGAGAAATGACTGTAGCTGAAGCTGTGAGAATCTGATTTCTTTCCCATGGATTTTGAAGAAGTATGGGGGTGAATACCAACATCATTTACTTCATCAACACATCCGTCATCATGTTCCTCAAAAGATTGTTTTCTGTGTTGGGTGGAACTCCTATCTGCCACAGATGCACCAACACACAACTCAAAAACAGGAAGAAGCAAGATTGATTACAAAAGCATGAAAATGAAAGCCAAATTAATGGTTCCTTCCATGTAATGAGTGAAGTTGTGGGTTTCATGAGAAATGCTAATAGTAGAAAGATCTAATATAACATTGTATTTTCTTCTTTCTCATCTATTTGGTAACAACTATAAGCGGACTAATAAATGAAGCAAAGTAGTTACTGATTTCCCAAAGATATGATAAAAATGTTAGTTCATACACTTTGTTTCTGAAATCTGGAGGAGTACCAATAGAGGAAATCAATAATAATAATTAATAGCCTGCCTTAAACGAATACAAACAGCTGGCAATGTACAAACACGGGTAACTGATAAAATATCCATTACAAAACCACAGAAAGAGAAAAGGAGGAGATCAGAGGGGGTTGAAGACGAAATGGTAATAGTATTCAGCAAATATCAAATTAAAGGGAAAGAACTTTTAGATACCTTGTCTGCCCAAGTCACCTCTCATACTTCTGTACATCTGGTCGAAGGAAACAAATCCAACACAAACAAATCAAAAAAAGATAAAATACATATGTATTCTCAAAATTACAAATTTTTATAGTTTTTATAGGCTAGAAAAGCAACCTGTAGATGACTCTTGACGTGAGAAATTGTGAGACCTTTGACATCCATCAACTGAAGAACAAGTTTAGGTGTAGCTTCTACATATAAGAAAAGAGAAATGGAAAATCGCTCCCTTGTCAAATACAGATACAGTAGTGTATGAAATAAAAACAAAAACAAAACCCAGAAATGAAGCTAAATTAAGAGGAAAGGGAGTACTAACTACTTACTCTGATGACCTCCAAGGCTTTCAATAGCGTGAACAAAGCAGCTATGGAGTTCAGGAGTCCATCTCAAACGAGGAACCTTCGATCTTACATACTGTCTCACTGCTCCTTCTCTTCCGCAACTACCCATCGATCTTTCTTCTACCTATCACTCAAAAATGGGTAAATGGGCACCCAAAATTCTTTACTTTTCTGCTACTGAAAATTTCAACCACCTGGGTCGTTCTTCCCAAAATCACTCAAAAAGGTTGGCTCCTTTCCTCCTTTTACACAACAACTATTATTTTCCTCAGTTAATTTTCTAGAAGTAAAATAAAATGCAGGGGGGCGTATGAAAGCCAAATAAAGAAATTTTTATAAGCAGAAGAATGGGGTCATGGAGGATAAAGAAAAGAAAATCGAGTCAGAGGGACCAAGAGACAGCGGGGGGGAGATCACGAGAGAAAAGGAAAAGACGAAGCTGAGAGGGTCTGCAAATTCCTTGAGGAGTCTGATAATACCTGCTGCCGCTTCTGTTTCTGTTCTTACCTCTCTCTCTCTCTGCCTTTTGCCTCTCTTTACCAGTAGGACTAAGGAAGAGAATCCGAAATAAAAGTAATTTAAAATTCTCAAATAAAATCACGAGCTTCTGATATTTGCTCTGACATTTTCAAATTCATTACACCTATACAAAATATACCAACTGCTTCGCTTTGACCTTTGTTTCTCTCTCTCTCACACACAACACCACCACCAACAACAAATTCAATAGACGGGAGAGGAAGGACTAATATATACGCCAACGTCGTCATGATCACAAAAACAGGCCCATGAAAATATTTTCTGACTTTTGCTTTTATTACACCAATGCCATACCATACGTTCTTTGGACACCATTTTTATAGACAGTTTTACCCTTGATAGAGAGGTCGAAAGACTGTTTTACCCTTCGTGAGTGAGTCCATCAATGTTTGGCCTTTGGACATGCAACGTCATATTTGGAACAGGAGATCTCTAGTAATCCAAATCAATTGTTCATAGATCTGGATCTCCTGTTTAGGAAAAATAGGGTATTTTTATAGAGATAGACACAATTTATTTATCTCAGAGGCAAGATCGTCTTTTGCATATGTGTTTGCTGACTGCCACTTTTTGTTCTTTTTTTCTTTTGAAATGTAACATTATTGACTGTAGTCAGGTAGTTAAGTCTTTAACTCATTTGGAGAGCAATTAATTTCATAAGCTTTAATCATATATTGCATTTCACTATATGATTTTCTTAATGTGAATATTTCTAATTTGCTTCACTATATATGTTTTACAATAGAATTATCTCACTATTGTGTGATCATAACTGAAACAGTGATGGACTAGGTAGTAGTAATGAATAAATAATAATAAAAAAGTAATAATATAAAATTTATCTATTTTATATTTACTAAACACAAAATAATATATCTATAAAAATACTAAGATTCATCTATTATTTATATTTTTATAGTCATATTATCTTTTGCCCGTCGACAATCGAAGCCGCGTATATCCCACATGAGCCGTAACTAGACAATTAGGCAATTCTTATGGGCAAAGCACCTTTCTTGTCAAAAACCAAAAGATTTGAAATGAAGGTACGTATAAAAAGTCAAGCTAGCATACAGTCAAATTAGTATACTCCCTGCATAAGTCCAAAAGTCCAAACAAGACAAGGAAGAACTAGGAACATGGTGAATGAGATGAGAATCCCAAAGAAAAAAATATATATATTAATTGTGTAAACAGTACATGTCTTATCTAATTAAAGTACCCGGAGAGAAATAAACGGCTGGGATGGTTGGAAAGAAGAACACGTTAAAGATGAAATGCCCAAAAACAATTTCCGTACGTTGAATTTTGATTCAAATTTCTAAATCAGAAGGTCAATCAATCACGTTGTAGACATGTAGTAAAGTAAAGTAAATTCTTTTGGTGATGTCGTTCAAGCTGGCTAATGGCTATCACGCTTGGCTGGCTGTGTAAATATAACAATAATAATTAAATTAATTTGGATGTAGTATAAGTAGACAAGTATCTAATACCACTTGTCCGCTCGATCGATTGGCCTCTGTTTCTAGTCTTGAGATGGCAAAGATCGTAATGACGGTGCCAACCATTGGAAAAACTTTGTGGACCTATAATAATAATAATATTCGTATATAACTATAACTACAACTAGCCTATGGGCTATGACCTTCTCTCTCCCTCAATTCCCTGATTTTTTTATTTTTTTTCTTATGATAAATTATTTTTAACAATTATCTCATATACAATCCATGTAAAATAACGCTGTATTATTTTTTTATAGTGACTTCAACTTTATAAATAAAATATCTCACATTCAATTTCATTTCTTTCAAAATATCAATAACCTATATATACAAAAAAAATCGTTTATATTATCCTCTTAATTTGAGTCTCAGAGAGGTGAATTTCTCAAATGGATTGCCCTTTAATAATTCCTATTTTTTTTATAGTTTGAGGTTCCTTAATGAGATAATTAGGACAATTATGGCCACGATGAAGATGTATAAGAATAAACTCATTATTAAACTCCACATAAATAAAGAATGATAAAAAAATTAAAAAATAAATTTAGCATTAAAAACAATATATTAATTGAATAGTATCAAATATTTGTGTATTAATATAACGTAACTAATATATATTTTTTTTATTTGTCATTTAGAAAAATGAGGATAAATAGATTACTCTGCAACATCATGTAAGAACATATTGTAAAAGTACTAAATAAAGTATCAATGACATTTCGAGGATAATTATGATATTGAATAACAGGTCGGGACATAAAATAAATTAAATTGGATAACACCATCCCTCGTAACTCTTTGCGATGCAAATCTCCGGCTATAACAAGTAACTAATTTACTTACTATGTATGTAATATAAAATAAAAAACAACTATGAATGATGAAAAAATAAATAAATTTGATACTTACATACGTTAGGTAATCCAACATGTACTGTTTCAATGGTGATCCTAAAAAGCTGATGATCTTAAGACTATAATGGAGATGAAGCGAGTAGTGCACAAGAGGAACTATTGAGGTAAAGGGGGTGTTGGTGGAAGGCGCGGCATATGTGATGTTGTCGTCAATGGACAACCAGGAATGGACTACAACGAGTGGATGGAGATGTGTTCACGGATGCGCCACAGCTCTATAGGATCTCGACAGCATCTACAAAAAAAAAAAACTACCTAAAACATTAACTATCAAAATAATTTTTATATAAATGTAAGTCCTTATATTAATTAAAACTAATTCCTTCCATCATATGATGTTTGCTACATTTGATATACATTGGAACCCTACCCTTTTGGATCCACCACTTCCATTGAACCTTCATCTACAAGTACTAAGTGTTCCTCAACAAGGTTGTATGTATCTCTAATGTTTGAATTCAGCAAGTTTCGTCACTTTGGTAAAATAATCCTCCATTTGCGTAAGACTCAACAATGTAATTATTCTTCCTCTTCACTTTTCATACAACCTACCAATTAAGACGATCTTTATTTTTGAACTTTGGATATTTTATGTAATACAATTATTGCGTTTACTCAGCTAGTATGAAAAAAGATTCAAAGAAATGAAGCTTGCTTTTGTGATTGACATTCACCATTCCATATTTGTCAACACAAACTCCATTGATCGAGCCAAACCACCAACATTTAATTAAAACAATTGGTTGTTGAAATCAAGGTATTTCAATTCCAATATGACTTTAAGTCCGTAAAAATCTAGTGCCTTATCCCCGCAGTTAGATCCTAGAACACAAAGTTCATTGTTCATAGTTGACTTATTTTCTCCGTAATCAAGTGTGTGAAATCTATACACTTTTACTATAAAACCATTGTAATGTTTCACAATAATGATTAGACCTCGAGCCATGTCACTTATCATAGGATTGTCAATCAGGGGCTCCCCAACCTACGCAATTACAATTGATAATCATAATTATTAATTACTAAATTTGTATACATTAAATTTTAAGAACTAGACTTACAAAACTAATTCTTACTAAATTCCTCACTCATTTCTTTATCAGTTACATATGGATATCTTCTTTCATCAATGCATCAAATTTTTAATTAAGATGCAAGAAGAAAAAAGATAAGTGATGTGAGGAATTTGTGTTCTAATGCAAAATTCAAAAAAGTACTTCAAATCCACCATTTGCAAATGTAATTATGGACACTTACACAACCATTTTAAGTCTTCACGTGCCTTCGTATTGTCTTTCGTTTTTCCTTTCACATTCATTAGAGTGTTAAAGACATTATCAAAACAATTCTTTTCAACATGCATAATGTCTAGATTATGTCGAATCAAATTTGTCTCCTAATATAGAAAATCCCATAATATGCTTTGCTTTGTCCAATTATGTTCCTTACCTAACCCACAGATTTTTTGATTACCACTCTTGCTCCCGAAAAAAAAAAAAAAAAAAAAATTTGTCTAAACACTCGTCCTTTCAAGGGTGTAGGAGGTCTCTATTTTTCGACATACCCTTTATGAAAGCATCCTTGTTCTTTCCAAAATGATGATTCATTGGCAAGAACTATCAATGACTATCAAACCAAGATTGCTTACTACTATGTTTTCAAGATGAATGATTTAGTTTTTTTCTATACAAATTGGACAAGTGAGTCTTCCATGTGTACACCATCTAGATAACAACCTAAATATAGGAAAATCACCAATTGTCCATAAAAGTGTAGCTTTCATCAGGAAATTCAACTTCTTGTGTGTATCAAAAGTGTTCTGCCCACAAACTTTTCAACTTGTCTACTAAAAGGCCTCAAGTAAACATTCAAGCTATTTCGCTGGGTGAGTTATAACATTTGAATCTAGAAGAATGCTTTCCTTATGCCATGTCATATGTCTTGTAGTCTCAGACGACATGATAAGTCTTTGAAACCTTGGGATAATTGGAAAATAACGTAGAGACTTAAATGAAACAGTTTTTTGTTTAGAGTCTTATGCTTTGTTAGGCTTGTATCAAGGGCGTTTACCAACAAGACACTTTATCTTCTCATTACCTTCCTCCTCATCATATTACAAATGATAATCATTGGGAAAGGTATCTATCCATTTATGGTCCAACCCGAGTCCATTTACCATTTTTCTCGATTGGTAAAAATTGTCTATCAACTTATTCGATTCAAGCAACAGTCTTAATGATGGATATCATTTAATCGCAATTGGACTATATCATATTTGACTTATACTTTAAGATAAGCAGTTGAGTAATTGCAAATAACGTTGTATCTTGTTCACATCCTTTCCACAAAGGCTCATCAACAGACTTTAGTATATCATAAAACTTGGTAGCCAATTCATTCGATTATTCTTCAATGACATCATCCAGATGATGTCCAAACGGAACCCCATCCATTACCATGTTCAAGAGGAAGGTCAGCACCCATTGTGTTATAACCTCCATCTAGCCAAAAATATGTACCATGCAACGTCGAATTTAAATACCCCTCCACAAACCCCTTATTAGTACAAATGCCATGAAACCTCAAGTGAACTAAACCATGTGTTGTTCTTGCATACTCCATATGGACAACACAATAATCTATCTATACTTACTATACTTCTTGGATTTCCCAAGAAAAATGAAACTCTTCACATACGTTATTGACTTTGCTATGTCATAACTTACTTATTTTATATTCGTTACAAAATCTTGCGAATCCTTCTGATTTAACATTCAAATAAAATCCGGTAGCATTTTTGTTCTAAAAACAAATGAAAAATTAGTGACGAATACCCAAGTCATATCCTTATATAAGAGTGATTTATGCATGTTATCTATCGCCTTCAACTCATTCCTATTGGTAAGATCCTATCACATTCAGAAAAGCAACATGTCCATTCCAGCTAAATCTCTTCATTTCTTTTTATCTAAATTTCTACAACATTTTCCTATTGTCTCTTAAGTACACGACGTAGACATAATAACACCAAGATTGTCTATGCACCCACAAAACATAGAAAAATGACAACCATCGAAATTTCAAACAAATGAATGAAGAGTTTAACATCTTACAACGTGGAATGATGTTTCACATTCTTAAATTGTCCAGCTTGGACAATTCAAAATTTGATAACAAATTACTTCAATATTTGTCCACAACTAAATAAACATTAACATATGAATTCATTTCTACTTATCGATCCTTGAACGAGATTCTAAGATTTTCATGATTATGCATTCGTTATGTAGGTTTTATCAAAAATAAATTGCTAGATAAATTATCAATTAATTAATGTGTACAATATTTAACTAGACAAGGATTTCAATTAAAATGAACTAATTAGATTACTTTGCTAATAAATTTGGCATAACTCATTACTTTTCACCTAACAAACCAAATTCTAATTCAATCAACTAAGTTTTAATTAAAGCACAAAATATAAACTTCCAAAATTCATTTCAAATGGTTTTCACTTAACAAATCAAGCTCAAATTTTACACTATTACGATCCAAAAGTCAAACCTAGATTGATTTGTGAGTGCTTCTAATTAATTGTAGCAATCTAATTCTAACACTATACAACTTAGCCTTAAAATCCTAACTAACCCCCCATATTCCTTACTTTTTCATTATCAATCAACTTAGTTTCAATTAAAATTCTACATTCATAACCAAAATCAAGAACCTCCATTGCTTAAATTAAGGCGCCAACTAGTTAATTATGCTAACAACTCAATTTCATTACTAAGGCCTCAAATTTTCATGTTTAGCCTAAAAGCCCTAACCAACCCCATATTCGTCACTTTTAATAATCAAACAACTTAATATCAACTTAAGTTCTAGATTTCTAACAAAAACCGAGAATGTCTAACAATTCTAACAACAAACATCATTTTATCATCAATTCTAGTTCAACAAATTCAATCCCACACATGTATTCCAAATCTAATAATTCTAACAATACAACCAATCAATTTCTCAGCAATTCTTATTCTTTAACAAATTCAATTAAACATATATACCCTAAACCTAACTATTCAAATAACAAACCATCTATTTCTCATCGACCCCATATTCCTAATTTTTTTCCATTATCAAATAACTTAATTAGTTTCAATTAAAGTTCTATTAGTTAAATTAAGCCTCAAACTACTCAATTACACCAACAACTCACTCTCTATTGTTTTCTAATTTCTTAATAAAATCTAATTCTACGTAGTTCCACTTCTTACAATTAAATTTACTAAATTCATCTAGGCAACTAACCATTGAAATCAAATAGGAGTGATTTAGGCAATTCAAATAAACCATAAGCAACTAGAATTCAATATAATCACAAATCATTCTCAAACTCTAACCAACCAAAATTCACAAAATCACATCATTCTCAAACCCTAACCAACCAAAACAATGAGAAACGTACGTGCCCCGTTAGCATGCATATAAAGGAGCAACCAGCCCTCTTCAATATCTCTCATAACATGCTCTACGCTGTTGAAAGCACAAATCAGTTTAGGTGCATATAGTCAATTGAATAATAAAATTTAAATTAACCTAAACATACAATCAACATCATATATACCAAATATTTATAAAATTCAAGATCCCAAAATACCCAAAATACTCAAATCCCCAAAATCTCTTACCTTTTTGTCAAAAATAAAAATTGAACGGCGAGGAAGGAGCATAAGTGGTTGGGCAACCTTCACCAGAGTTGATTGGAAGCGGCACGAGCAACAATGATGGCGACAGGGTCTAGAGATCGAAGGGAGGCCGAGTGAGAAATAGTGACTCAGATTGCAATATAGGTTTGCATTTTTTGCAAAAAAGAAAAAAGAAAAAAGAAAAAGGAAGGGACAAGTGCCCTTGCCTTTTCCTCGTCCATTTCTTCACCTTTTAAATTTTGAAAAACACCAACCGTGTTCTTGTTTTAGTTCAAAAGAGCGAGGGAAGAGGTAACCTTGCTAACATGACAAGGTATATATTTCATCACCACTCCTTCGCATTTTCAAGCCAAAAAGAATGGTGCCTGCTCTAATTTTTCGAGAATTGTCCTCCTTCCAAACTAGGTGAGGGATGCATTATTCCTTGCCTTTCCGTTGCTTGTGACGAAGGAAAGGCAAAGGATTGTTTCCTTCTTATGTTATCCTTTTCCAAACTTTTTTAATTTTTTTTTATAGTATTTGGTGGTTTGGCAAAAGGACCCACTAAGGAGCTCGGATGGTTGGGCAAAAGGACCAATAGGTAGCTCAGGTGTTTGGGTAAGAGGACTGGGTGGTTGAACCAAAGACAACAGAAAATTAGGCAAAGGGAGGAATGAAAGGATTCGATGATTCACAAAGCCCAAAATATGTCCGGGAAGGATGAATGAACCCCGATTTGAAAAATCAGATTTATCATGCTGGTCGACCCTGATATGAAAATCTTGACAGGACATACGAGGAACTTGATGAGGAAATTCTAAAGAGGAAAGTTAAGTAGAACCAAAACATACCATTCAACAAAAAAATAATGGAAAAAGAACAAAGGGTTGCATGGGCGTCTAGTCTAGTTCATCGTTCAGTCATACATTCTGAGCGTTTAATCGAGGTGCTTATTAGGATGTACTATCTGGGTGTCTTAGTTGGGAAGGTTGGCATAACTCAAAAGAGGGTGAATAGTCTTTGGGAAAGAATGAACCAATTGACTGGACGACAAGAAATTTGACTCGAACTTTAAAAATATAATTTTTCACTTTTGAGCTCCAATCAAACAAAATCTTAAATTATTTTTGACTTCGACATCATATTATCTTTAATCAACTACCCCAATCCTAAGTTAACTCTTTTACAGAAATAAGCATATTAAGAATTGAATGTTTGGTTTATTACGTCAACGTGATCAGATTAGCCAAATCAAAACTTAACATGTCTAAATCGGGTCAAAGGTGTAATTGGTCCCATTGGAGGTAAAACTCTCTGAATTCTCGTAATTACTTGACATGTTCATCTTTTTTACTTGAGGCACGCAATTGATAATATACAATGATACCCTGGGATTTCTGCTTCTGTCTGGCAGGAAATATTGACGACAAAGCGCATTTACTAAATAGCAGCTACTACTCGTAGGTACAACTCTGGTCTGAAGAATATCCTGATTTTCTGTAGCAAAAGAATGATCACGCACGCGCTCTGTCATAGTTCTCTCTCTTGCTCTATTACTTGGCACGTAGTATTCAAAAGAAATAATTGGATTTAATTACTCCTTGTTGAAGAAACTGGAGCCATGCATGAGCTGGAAGCTGTGGGCACAAAAAAGAGTGTGTACGGCTTCTTAACTCTTCATTTTGAGTTATGATCCGATGTGCTAGTTGGTAAGCAGGTAGGAAGGGTTGACTGTTATTATTACGCCTCAACGCCTATAATATCAATCAAGTTGTGGTTCTTTCTCAATTTTTTAATTCCTTCTCGATGGAAGATTCAGATCCTTTCATTTTTTTAAGAAAAAAAATCCCTTTAAAAAAGAAATACTCAAACACAAAATCATCTTCATTAAATATTATATTTCTTGGAAGGAATGTGAAAATACAATTGTATCTTTAATAGTATATCTGCTTCTTTCAAAAATAAGAGATCCACTCGATTGGCATCTCACAACCAACCAAAGCCAAAATCGGTCTTACATATTTAATACGGAGTGAAATGTGAATGACGATAATACGGTATTAATATGGCGTGTAATGCTTAATTTGAGAAAGGTTATGAGAAGAGAAAAGATAAATTAAATAAATAATTTCTTAAAACTAGTAGGAGATTGATTTTCAACACAATTTTTTTATTTTTATAATAGACAGAGATATTAAAATCAGTTCATTCAACGTCAAGAAAAAATAAAAATATGTTTTCATTTTTTTGTTCATTCAACATTATATTTTATAGTAAGAAAAACATTACTAGAAACAAAAATTAAAAATAAATAAAAATGAAGAATACAACAACATTAGTAATGAATTAAGGAATTTATTTGGACATCCATACTAGTCTAAATAGCTGACCAATTTGGATCACATAAAACGAGTTAGAAAGAAACAAAATAGTTATAATCTTTGTGCAGGCTATGAAAAAGAAAGAATTGTTGTAAGGGAGGTGGGTGCAGAATTATGTGAGGGCAAGCCAATTCAATACACATTAAAACATACAAGTGTGTCAGTATAATCATAATGATGGAATTGGCAGAATTTGAAGAATGGGAATGATGGAATTCCTGTACAAATGGAATGATGGATATTAAACTAGTGTCCAAAAACGTACCATTAAATTTCGAATTGAATACTATTACAATTATTAAATATTATTTTAACATTAACAATAATCCAAATCTGAGTCCCAGTTCTGAGATGCATGTCATGATTTTTGCAGCTAGCGGATCGAGTAGGAAAAGACGATTGTAAACTGTAATTTCTTCTTACGAGTTACGAACCCCACTCTCTCACAGTGACAGAGGAGAGGATCTCAGGTAAAAAACCATAGGGTAAAAAAACACAGAGAGGAGCCGAGAAATGGGTTTAGACGACTTGTTTAAGTAGATAATTAAATAATTAGATTAGAAAAAGGGGAGGGGTAGCTTCGAGGACGCCGGTACTTTTGGCGTGTGCAGGTAATAATAGTAAGCCTTGAAGAATGTGCTACCGCTGCCCTCCTTCTCACTAAATAAATCTGTCTTATCTCTCAGAATTACTATAGTAAATATATAGTTTAGGGTTTTTTTAACGAAAAATTTAATATTTTTTTATAAGAATGTATTTGTATTTTGTACTGTCGGAGTCTGTATATATATTTTTTTATTAGAACTCTACTACCCCTAAAAAATATAAGTTTATAAATTTCTTTTAATATATTTTCAGCTTTTAAAACCAAACAAAATTACTAAAATATTAATAAAATTTTAATTTTCTTGTCCTAGGTAAAAATAAAATAGAATCTTAATATTTATGATTTGCTTTTAACGTACTTAGCTAATAATTTTTGTTCTTTGTTTAACATGTTTTACTTTTTTTTTTAATGTAAAATTACCTTTTTTAAAAAAGATAAATTGAATCTCTTTTAACTAGAGAAAATTAAAATTTAAAAATAGGGTGAATGAAGAACAGATAATATACATATAAATTTATTAGAAACTGTAATTTACTAAAATTTTGTTATTAACCGGTAAAGAAATTAACTCTATTTATTTTATATATTTTTTAAATATCTGTTAAAAAAATCCTACAATTAATGGGATCCTAAAAAAGAGCCACTTTTTTATTTTTAATAATTTAGAGAGAGAGAGATATTACCTACTTTGTTAGGCTCAAGATTCTTAAGCTTAAGCACTTAACTAGTTCTTGATTTATTACCTACTTTGTGTATGACAAGTCTCGTCAATTGGCGATAGAGGCAGCAACACAGTAGACTACGTACTAGTACTATTATGTTGTTCCTAGGACTTTCTTTTCTTTCTGTATATGTCTGTCTCTTAATTAATCGATTCCACTGCTACCCTATTGAATCTATTATGTATAGTCAATCCGAGATCATTATTATTCCACTGCCAGAGTGTTTAAGAACCTTAGTGGCCCACATAAAACTACAAAACTTCATCTCCACCTAGGTGTGCCACACACGATTACCTCTCAGTAAGGGTGACACCAGCCAAGCTTAAGTCGACTCATCAAATTTGGTCAAATTTGAAATAAGCTCAAGCTCGGCTCATATTTGTCAAGGCCCATAAGCCTAAATTGGTTAAGAGTCAACAAGTCTAATATTAAGCTCAACTCATTCAAGACTTTTAAAATATTTTTAAAAATTTTTAAAAAAATTTATAGTCAAGAAAAGTTAAATCCAAAACTACTTAGTAATTATTTGAAATCACTTACCATCAAACTAAGTTACAATTTTTATTATTTTTTGTATATAAATAATAAAAAATTTATTAAATAATATTAAAGAAGTCGGCTCACAAGTTTACGAGCTGAACTTTGAAAAAATTGAATTCGGCTCGTTTTACTAAACCAGCTCAAAATAAAGTTAAAGATCAACTCGTTTAATGAGTCGAGCTTGTTTCGAACCTTTAACGAGTAGCTCATGAACTAACTCGGCTCATTGCCACCTCTTCCTCTCAATATAGTGATCACCTCATTTGGATTGCACCAGAACGCAAGGCGAGCAGGCCCTAGGTCTCCCAGGCCTATGCTGAAGTCTATTTGGGTTGTTGGGTCACATGTAGCCTTTGTCATAGCATTTAAAAAGCTGCCAAGGGCAAGCTTTTGTGCAGCCTTCCAAGCCGCAGCCTTCCATTTTTTTCCTCGCCCTCCAAATTTAACCATCTTCTCTCCCTTTAATTCTCATATTGTGCTTGCTTTTTCTTTAACAATTTAAATCCTTTAAGTTCTTATACAATACCAACCTTAGCCCTCCAACTTAGCCTAAGATTGACTCTTTTAATGAGTCGAATTTGATTCGAGCCCTTAACGAGTAGCTCATAAGCTAATTAGGCTCATTGCTATCCCTACCTCTCGATATAGTGATCACCCCATTTGGATTGCATCAGAACACACGGCAAGTAGGCCCTGGGTCTCCCAGGCTGTGCTGAAGTCTATTTGGGTTATTGGGGCCTATGTAGCCTCTGCCATAGCATTTAAAAATTTGCCAAGGGTAAACTTTTGTGCATACTTCCAAGCTGTGACTCCCCCTCCCCCCCCCCGACACCAAATTTAACCTTCCTCTCTTCCTTTAATTCCCACATTGTGCATGCTTTTTCTTTAACAATTTATGTCCTTGGAGTTCTTATACAATACCAACCTTATCCCTCAAACTTGTTATCCTTAGTATTTTTTTTTTCTCCTTTACTTTTTAAAAATATTTCAACATTATCCCTCAAACTTGTTACCCTTAGGAATATGTTTTTTCTTTTTTTCCATTTACCTTTTAAAAATATTTCAACCTTATCCCTCCAACTTGTTACCCTTAAAAAAATTTATTTTTCTTTTTTTCCCTTTATCTTTTTTAAAATTTTCAACCTTATCCCTCCAATTTGTTACTCTTAGGAATTTTTTTCTTTTTTGTCCATTACATTTTTATAAAATTTCATCCTTATCCCTCAAACACTCATAAATGTGAATGTTACCTTTATTTTTTTCCCCTTAAACAATTTTAAAATTTACAACCTTATCCCTTCAACTCTATTTTTTCCTCATTTCTAACCCATATATACCACCATTTCAATTATTCCCTCCGTTTTATTTATGTTTTAGTTTGTAAATTATTTAAATTTATTATTTATTAGAATTAAAATTGAATAAAAAATAATTTAATTACAATTAAAAATCAAAATTAAATAGAAATTTGTTCATTTTTAATACAACAAAAAGTAATGTCCTTTTGATAATTTATACACAAAATAGCTTTTCTGACTATGGTCTCTAACCATAATTTTTATCCCATCCAATCCAAGCAGACAGAAAAGTTGAGACAGAATGGTCAGACTTACCATCAATACAAATGCACCCAAAAATTACAAAAATCCAACTTCTATACATCATGTAAAACTCAGTTTCTTGTTTTTCTTTCTTCATTCTCTTCCTTCTACATAAACTCAATTACCACAATTTTTTTTTTAACTCATTTGTATTTTTGTAGTAGCTCTAGCACCACCAAAATTCTCTTGTACATCATTCACGTCTCAATTGAATCAAGCTCTTATATCACTTGTTGGGAATTATACAAAGTTTTCCTTCAGCTTTCAATGAGATATTAAATAGCAAAGGAAATCCCTAGAAAATATAAGTAGAAGCAAAGATAATCAACACAAGATATAATGTGGTTTGGTACTCCCTTGCCTACATTTTTATTGAGATAAACTTCACTATATTCTAAGAAAAATTATATAAAAAGAGGAATGCCTACTCATGATGTTCTCACATGATTACTATATCCCCATCAATCTTTCATGGATCTCACACCACTACCCCGGAGTATTCTTCACAAATGTTAGCTCTCTCATTCTCATACCTTCCTACTTTATCAAGCGTACGTATTTATATATACTAGATAGAATTGGTCCACTGAGCAAATTTTTCCTCCAAGAAAACTCAATCACAATCTAACAAGATTTACTTAGTCATTAAGATAAATCTAATTAGAAAATGTCAATCATAATCCAATTAATATTATTGTCCACCAAATAAACTAATTAGGAATAGAAAAATCTAAGGGTACTCAAGCCGCAACGGAAGCAAAAGAAGATGTGATCCTAGGAAGAAAATAGAAGAAAGTCGCCCTCGAAAGAGAAAACTTGAGAAAATATATTGTATGAAATATTCTACAGTTACTTTCATAAACATTTGTGTTGTTAATGTCATATGCGTTATTAATGTCGTCTGCTCTTGTATTTGGAGCATTCAGCTTAGTGGTGGTATTGCAGACATCCTTATATTATCTTCTAATACATCCATCTTGCCTCGTTACTCATTATTGACTTTTTTAAATTTGTGAAGGTCAAAACGTCACCTTTTGAAAATTGAACATCAAAGTTGTCAACTTTGTCACATTGCCCGCTTATTATATTCGAGGTTAGCTTATATCAAATATTTGGCATCGATTCAAACAAAAATATTGTAGTTATCTATACGTAAAATTAAAAAGCTATTATCATACTTTGGAAAACTGTTTTTATGTAGAAGGAAAAGAGAGAGAGACAGACGATCCATAATACTGCAATAAGTTTTTTCTTTTTGGCATCTTACTCAGATTTTGAGTTTTGTAGCTAGCCTGTGATTCCCCTGGCTCCTTGCCCCTTGCCCCTTGCCCCCTTCATCTTCTCTGTTTGGTGAAGTATTTGATAAATTCCACATGCCATGCACATGACATTATTACAACCTGCTACACTAAAAAGAAATTTGACATTATTGTCACTTACATAACCACGTTTGTCAAAAAGAGCATGTTTAATTTCTCTCTTGCATGTTCTTTCTTACTTTGCTTTTGCCTTGATTCAAGGTCACCTAAAACAATTGATTCAAATTACAATTAATGTGGTTAAGTTTATCACTGAAAGAGACAGTTAAATCAAGGCATATATATATATGGCACATATTTTCAAAACTCTCTCGTAGGCCATATTAGTTAGATAAAATGAAATTAGAAGTGTTTTTAATTGTGTCAATATTTTATGTTGTTGTGCATACATGAAGGTATGATGATCTTATAAGTGGAATGTAAAAGTATTATATAATATTTTGAATGTGTTTATTTATTGTCATGATCTAGGGAATGAACAATGATTGAATATGGGTACCCATCATCTTGACTTTTTATTCTCAAGGCATTGATTTGGTGCAAAGTTTGAAATAATTAATTGTGAGTAGTTTGCTTTTAAGCAAAGCTGATGGGATCGACACTTTTATTAATCAACTAAGTTTGACATAAATTGGTCCAGCCTTCATCGGGTAAGGGCGTAAATTAGACACTGAATTTTGAGGAAAAAAAATAATTAATTCCTTTATTAATATATATGACGTACGTTGAGCATTGAGTTAATTATGATGCATGGGGTATAGTTATATATATATATATATATATATGATTGTGTTAATTATGTATATAATATAAATGTTATACATAGATAACACGTGTTAATGTATTATTTTACAGCTAAACATGTCCTTAATTAATTAACCAATAACCATGCATTATTGACGCTCATAATCCAGCCATTTGTGATTGACCAAATAAAAAATGATCAAAATCTTCATATTGAGTTTAATAAACAAGGTTTGATGAATGGTGTCACTGTCACAGTTCTCTACATTTTGGTCTTCTCAACTAGTCAAACATAGCAGCTAGCAATCGCATATAGAATATCGTGATCAACCACCTACCCTTTCTTCTTAAAGTAATTAATTGTTATTTTCATAATTACGACCCAATCATACTTTCAATCCTTAATTGTAGTTTTATTATTATTATTATTATTATTTTCAATCACTTACCTTGTATATTTTGTCTAATTACAAACAAAATTAGAAAGGAGTTGAGAGTTAGATGTACATATAGTTGTCAGTTGCACGTTCATTTTGCATAAAACAGTGTGGAAAAACAAAATTGGAAGAAAATTTTTCTTTCTGGTTTGATAGAGAGACGTATAAAAGTATAATAATTTAATTCAAATGATTTAGAATATAATGTATATTAATTTTACAGTATATATATATATATATTAAAATAAATGGCCGAGGAAGTCAATTAGTAGCTTTGTTGGGCAAATAAACTATTGGGTACATTCCATTCTCCTTTGACCTAACTTTAGCAGTCTAATAAATAGCAAGACATATATGATTATTGAAGACGTAGGTAGGGCCACATTGTTTATATCTTCCAATATCGGAATTAGATTAGTCAATGAACTTTACAAAAGATACAAGGTATTTTGTTTGCATCTGATTTAATAATTAATATAATAAATATAAAATAAACGTTTGTGTGAGACCAGCTCATGCACGTAAGGTCCATAAAAGGCATGAATAATTGAAGATTTGCCTCTTTCACAAGCTAACACGTGCATTGTAGATTTCCTATTATTTTCTTTGTGTCAATCAAATTAGTTTCTTCTAGAAAAGGTGAAAAACGTAAGGCAATCAGGGAGTTCGGTATATATTCACCAACATTGCCATCCAAGTTATTGATTTTTATATATTCATTTATTTGTCTCTTCCTGTTTTCCTTCTCAATTCCTTCATTTCTTTACTTTTCCTAATTTGACCCCTTCATCATTTCAGTACCATTTTATATAGTGCTATCCATTTTGTACATTCCTAGTTGATTATTACTTGCTGACGTCAACACTAATTTAGATTTCAAAATATTTAGGATATGATTAGATGCATGGAATTAAAATTGAAATTAGAAAATAAACACTACAATAAAATTGATATTTTCTCACAAATCAAATTTATGAAAAAAATAGTAAAAAATATGATAAAAAAGATTCCAAAAAACCGTTTGTAGGTAATCATCTCGTGGGTAATACCAACAAACCATACGATTTGTGAGTAATACCCACAAATGTTTTATTGATAATACTTGTTGGTGAAATTTTGTTTAGAATAATTAAAAATTTGTCAATATTACTCACAAACTAGGAATTTGTCGGTAGGTGTGTGGGTAATTCCCAACAAACACCAATAGTTTGTGGGTAATTCCCACAAACCCCATTAGTTTGTGGGTAAAACCAACAAAGCACTGGTTTGTGGCATTATCCACAAACTTTATGGTTTGTCGGTAATTGTCCTATTAAAAAATATATAATAATTTTATTATTTACTAAAACAATTAAACAAAATTAAAATATTGATCATATTCACAAAAATTCTTATAAAAATGCTAAATGATCTTATAAAATATCTAATAATTTTAACCAGAATGAAATATAAAAAAACTAAAAGAACTATTTTTCTCTAACTTTAATCACAACTTCACGAACAAAGTGCATTATTTTGACAAAACTCAAAATTGAGAAGAACTCCACTTGAGCCAAGCCAATCCACTTATTCAACAACAATAGGTACATACTCATCTTGATGAAAGGTCACACAAGAATAAACATCCACCAAAAAAACAATTGATTAAATAACCCATTAGTGTTTGATGGATGCATGCATATGTGAATCTATGAAATGGGAAGGAAAGGAAGAAAAGCAATAAATCTCTATTTTTTTTTCTTATAACATTTAATTTCTTTTGAAAAGAAGCAGAAGCAGCAGATGTTGCTGCAAAAGTGTGTAAAATCAAAAGATAATTCTCTTATTTAAGTATAACTCATATGTATATACTTAACTCATAATTTTTTTTTTTAAATTCCAAACTAGTTAGGGTCAATTATATAAGTCTTTTTTTGCCATTCGCGATTTAAGGCATCGTTTTAAGTAATGCCTAGAGCACTCATATCTTTTTCAATGAATGCTCCTTATGTAAGTTTCAGTCTCCTTCTACCTTGTCTAACATCTACCATATACACTAAGCCATCTTTCCTAACTACATCAGCCACTGATCTACATTATATATGTCCAAATTAACGTAAGCACTTCTCCCTTATTTTCTCTTTGACGGGTGCTAACTTAACCTTCCTACGTATATTCTCATTTCGTATTCTATCATTTTTTGTATGTTCAGTTATCTATCTCAGCATTCATATTTTAGCTACTCCTATATTATGCGAATGTTGTTTCTTAATTGTCCAACATTAGGAACCATATAACATACCTGGTCTTATTGCAGTCTTATAAAATTTTTCTTTAAACTTATTCAAAATTTTAGAATCACATAAAATTCTCGATACATTTCACCTCTTCATGCACCCTGCCTTTATATTATGCTTTAAATCATGCTCAATTGCTCCATCTTTCTATAGAAATGAACCTAAATGCTTAAACACCTCTTTCTAGAGGATTTCTTGACCATCCAAATTATTTTACTCTAGCCTCCTTTAAGATGACTAAAATTGCACTCAATATATTCAGTTTTCATTCGACTCAACCTAAAACTTTTAGATTTTAATACATTCCTCCATAATTCTAGTTTAGAATTTAGACTCTATCTAGTTTCGTCTACCAACATGATGTCATCGTCAAACAGCATGCATCATGGAGAATTATCTTGAATGGCATAAGTAAGTTCGCTCTTGACTAATAAAGCAAATAGGTAGAGGCTTAAGGTTTATCCTTGGTGAAGACCTATTTTGAATAGGAAATCTCCAGTCTCCCTACTTCCTCATGCATATCCTTAATATTTTTTGCATATTAAGCTAGGACTTTTTTCTTTTCAAGCATCAGAAAATTTGTCTCAGGACCCTATGATACACTTTTTCTAGATTAATAAAGATCATGTGAAGATCATTTTTTTTTTCTCTATATTTCTTAAATTAATCTCCTAAGTTAGAAACTAGCCACCATTTTAGATCTTCTCAGCATAAAACCAAATTGATTCTCAGAAACTAAAGATTCATTCTTAAGCCTACACTCAATCACCCTTTCTCACGGCTTCATTATATGACTTATAAGCTTTACTCCTCGATAATTTGTACATATAACTTTGTATATCCCTTTTATTCTTATAAAAAAGAACCAACATACTATTCTTCTATTCATCGGGCATTTTCTTGGTCATTAAAATCTTATTAAAAAGATTTGTGAGCCTAAGTTACTCCAACATCTTGTAGGCATCTCCAAACTTCTATAGGGATACCATTCAATCCCATTGTCTTACCACTTTTTCATCTTTTGAAAAGCTTCTTTAATCTTTTGTGCTCTAATTCGATAAACAAATCTACGGTTTATATCATCAAATGTGTCATCTAGTTCTCCAACAATAATAGTTGAATCTCCATTAAATAAGCTATCCAAGTAAGTTTGCCATATCACATTGATCTCATATTACTTAACTAAAACCCTTTCCCCCTTACCCTTAAAGCACTTAATACGAGTTAAATCTCTAGTTCTTCTCTTTCTTTGTTTAGGAAGCCTATAAATATCATTCTTTTCATCCTTTATCCCTAACTTTTGTTAAAGTCATTCATAAGTAAGGGTGAAATTCGAATTGGATTTTTTGAATTCAAAATTCGAATTCGAATCAATTTCAAATTATATTTAAAATTTGAATTCAAATCCAAATTTGAATTATTTAAAAAAAAATATTTTTTATTAAAAAATTTAAATAAAACTATGTTTTATTTTTTACTTACCAAAATACCCCAAAAGTTAGATTTTTATTCGAATTAGAGTTCAAATTAAAAAATTTATTTGAATCCGAATATTCAAAATTGCTTTTGAATTTGAACTTGAATTTTAGTTTATGTTCGAATTGCTATTCGAATTCAAGTATAGGAATTTGAATTCAAATAGTGTATTTTTTGAAACTATTCGATTTGAATTCCAGTCCTATTCACAAGCCTTGCCTGTAGCTTCCCTAACCACTTTCTTAGCATTTTTTCTAACTTGTCTAAAACACTTATAATTGTCCTCATTTCTACACTCACGTAATATTTCATAACACTTTTTTTATTTTATTTTAATAGCTTGCTAAGCTTCTTTATTCCACTACCATGTCTCCTTATTTGGTGGTATATATTCTCTACTTTCTATAAACACCTTTCTAGTTGTATTCCTAATACGACTTGCCATCTCATCCTAAACCCTGTTAGGCTCATCATGTACAATCCATGGGTCACCATGTAACATATTTTCTTTTCTCCATTCATTTTTTTCTCAGCTTCTATTACACCTATGCTTTTCTTCCAATGCTTAACACAAACATTTATAACCAAAAGTTTGTGATGAGATACTAAACACCTAATAGGTATAACTTTACAATCCTTACAGGGCAATCTATTAACCTTCCTAGTCAGAACAAAATCTATTTGGCTCTTATTAGGTTTGCTACTGAAGGTAAATAAGTGTGTTCTCTTTTCTTAAAGAAAGTGTTGGTTGGAATCAAGTTGTACGTAACCACAAAATCCAAAATAGACTCTTCACCTTCATTCATATCATCATAACCATAATTCCCATGTACTCTCTCAAAGCCTTCATTAGTGCTTCCTATATGGCAGTTCAAACTCCTCCAATAAAAAGTTTCTTCCTATTTGTTTTTGAGTATGATTTTGTGCTAATGAACTTATAAATGTTTATTTTATGATTTTAGGTGTTGAATTGAAGTGAAGGAACATTTGTTAGATAAATAGGACATAATTAGCACAAAAAGAGTAAGAAAGGAAGTAAAAAAAAAAAAGCACAAATTAAGATGGGCTGGATTGGTGCAAGGGCCAGGGCCATGTGAGTCATGAAAACTCATATAATATTATGTTTAGCATGTAAAAATGCTCCAACCACTCCATGGAATTAATGGATAAACTTCTTAATCAGATTTGTATGAGGGAAACAAGAGGATCTTGTATTTGGTCATATTTTCAAGACAAATTATGAATCACAATCTAAGAAGGATCTTAGTTATCAGACCTTAATCTAAGAAGGACTTTGAGTCAGACTAAAATTCAAGAAGTTATTTTCTCTCTTCTAATTAGTCTATAAATACTTATAGCTTAGGAGAATTTTAGAGAAGTTTTTCAAGGCTCATTAAACAAGTTCTAGGTTTTCTTTGTCGTTTTCATTTTCATTTCAAGTTGTTGAATTTTCTTTTTAGATAAAAATGAGAATTGAAGTCGTGGGATTGTGTTGTAAGATTTGACTAGTTCACATTTTAATTTAATTATTCAATTTGATTATCTTATGCTTTTCTATTATAATTGTTCGTGGTTGCATGTTTTAATGATTAGGGTGCACAACTAGTTGATTGAATTATATGATGTATTGCCAGTTTAGGAGAATCAAGTTTGTAATTGCTTAATGATTCTAACATAAGTAGTGAATAGTAGTTTACAATTTCTATGAAGAACATGGACTAAATTAAATGAATTGAGCTTGTGTGTTTGTTGTTTAGCTTCAACTGTCTTTCTAATTCTAAGAGCTATTGTTATATTAAATCTTAAGAGCTTGCTTAAGGTTGTTTAATGTTAAGAGATTAATCAAAGAGTTTGTTTTGTTTAGTAATGAACAAAGGAAAGATTCGGAACATCAGAGCTTGTTGGTGTTCTGGGATGAATTTTTGGATGAATAGTTGAATAATTTGATTAATGATCAACATCAAATCTCCACGGTGGATAAATTCCTTTTTATCAAAAGCTTTCTTTATTAACTGTTTGTTTATCTAATTTACTTCTAGGTTATCTTTTATTGTTAGTGCTAGAAATATCTTTTTATGATCTTCCTTCATAGAAGGCATGTTAAGCGTAAATGAAGGAGGAACCCACTCTTGGTAAATGCATTGGGACATATCCCACTTGGCCTAAATAAGGAAGAAGGAAAGACTCTACATTTAGCATTCTTAGAATTCTTTGATATAAATTCTGGAATTCATAAGATAAAACCCTTTCGTATTTTATTGTTGTTTGAATTAGAATTTATATTTTGTACAAATTGACTAAACTCAATTTCTCGTGGGATCGACTAATATTCACCCTAACTACAAAACTAAGTCAAAATAGAAAATTTTAATTGGTGCTTTCAACACAAATCAAATTTTTGGCACTGTTACAAGCAGAATTGGTCTTTTAATTGATTTGTCAACTTAATATAAGTTCTTTTTTCCTTATATTTTTTAGGTGTGTATGACCAGCGAAGATTCTGATTATAGACTCCAACAAATAAGAAGGTTCATTGGAACCTATCAACAAGTGGGCTCGACATCTTTGCTAGTACCAACTTACTCATCTAACTAATTGGAATCTAAAATCATGGCTAATAATGTAAACTGAACCCTCAAGGAGTTGGTGATTCTATATCTAAACTAACAATTACTTTCCATTGAATATCCTACTTTATAGGTTGCTTTTGAGTTGAAATCTGGTATAATCTATCTTTTGCCAACTTTTCATGATCTTGTAAGGTAAAGATCCTCATAAACAAATGAAGGAATTTCATGTAATTTGTTCAAGCATTTTCCAAAGAGCAGATCAAGCTTAGGGCTTTTTTGTTTTCTTGGGTAGACCACTAAGGATTGGCTCTACTACTTACCATCGGGATGCATATCCACATGGAATGAGGTGAAAAATATTATTTTGGAGAAGTATTTTTTGGCTTCACGAGCTGTCAACATTTGAAAGGAAATTTGTGGAATTAGGCAATACAACGGAGAATTATTATATGAGTATTGGGAGCATTTTAAGAAGCTACGTGCAAGCTACTTGCATCATCAAATTAGTGATAAGTTGTTGATCCAATACTTCTATGAAGGACTCATTCCAATGGATAGATCATGATTAACGCGGTGAGTGGAGGAGCATTGGTGGACAAAACACTAGAGGCTGCAAAAAACTTGATTTCAGACGTGGTTGCTAATTCTTAACAATTTGGCTCCCGATATGATCCCTACCACAAAAGTTCATGAGATAAGTACATCAACTTTGGAACAACAAATTGCTAATCTAACCTCTCTTTTATGCCAAATGGATGTAGGGAACTTGCAATAAGCCAAGACTTGTGGAATTTGTTCGGTCATGGGACATCCAACTAACATATGCCCAACACTTCAAGAGGAGCCCATAGAGCAAGTTAATTCCATATGTGGATTTCTGGGACAACCACAATGCAAATATGATCCATTCTCCAATGCCTATAATTCGGGATGGAGAAATCATTCAAACTTTAGCTATGGAAATCTAGCAATTCGTAATACACCTCCTAATCAATAACTGGGATTTCATCAAGTTCAATCATAGTTGCAAGGTAGACAATAAGCTTGTCCAAACCAAGGTATGTCTCTTAAGAAGATAGTTAAGTATTTGGCTACTAACACTTTACAATTTTAACATGAAACTAGGACAACAATCAATAACTTGGAGACACAAGTGAGCCAATTTGTTAATACTTTGGACAGATCGGAAACACAAGGTTCTAGAAAACTCTTCTCTCAGACAATGGTTAATCTAAGAGAAAATGCACGTGCTATGAACTTAGGGAGTAGGAAACAACTTAAGGAAGCACCAAAAACAGCAAGAGAACCATAGGATGTAACAATAGGAAAAAAGGATGCAACTCTTGAGAAAGATGAAGCCATAAGTCTTACCAAGAGTTCTTTGGCACCTAAGGTAAATTTTAAGGTTCCTACTTTTACTAATGTTCTTCTTTATCTTTTCCTAGCAGATTTGTAAAGTCTAAGAAGGATGAACTTGAAAAATAGATTTTGGAAACCTTTTGCAAAGTACAAGTGAACATACCTTTTAAGTACCACGCTATCCAAAATTTGTTAAAGAGCTATGCACCACCAAATGTAAATTAAAAGGTGATGAGCTAGTAAGAGTGAGGGAAAACGTATCCATTGTTTTGCAAAGGAATCTTCCCCCAAATGCAAAGATCTAGGAAGCTTTAGTATCCCTTGCACAATAAGAAACATTAGATTTGATAAAGCTATGATAGATTTAGGAGAATTAATTAATACCATGCCACAATCTATTTATGCATCTTTAAATCTTGGTCCTTTAAACAAAATTGGTGTGATTATTCAACTTATTGACCGCTCTATTATTTATCCCGAGGGAGTCTTAAAAGATGTTCTTATTCAAGTTAATGAATTGGTATTTCTTGCTGATTTTTATATTTTGGATATGGAGGATGATAATTTTCCAAAGCAACACCTCTTTTATTAGGAAGACCATTTTTGAAAACTTCTGAAACTAAGATTGATGTTCATAAAGGAACACTTATCATCGAGTTTGATGGTAAAATTGTTTGCTTCAATATTTTTGAAGTCATGAGGTATCTTAGTGACGTGCATTCTATTTTTGCTATTGATGTTATTAATTCCTTAGTATAGGACGAAGCTGGTGAACAAAGGAAGTTGTAATTGTAAGAGCATAAGGAAATAAAAAATGATGCCTATGAGAGTTCGAGGATCTACATAAAGAAAACTAAGGTTTTTCATGATAAGAATTTTATTCTTCTATTCCATTCATGCCTTAAGTTATTTCCTGGTAAGTTACGTTCTCGATGGGTTGGACTTTTTATTGTTATTAATGTGTTTCCTCATGGTGTAGTAGAAATTCAAAGTTTTAAGACGGATAAGGAGTTCAAAGTGAATGGACATAGGCTAACGCCTTATTATGTGTAATTTGTGATGCATAATATGGAGGTGGTGGAGTTGGATGATCCATCATTTGCTAATTGAGAAAGTTTCAAAGTTGGGTTAGTGACGTTAAACAAATGCACTGCTAAAAAGGCAATCCAAGGGTGGCAAACTCGCCAAAAAATCAAATTGAATCCATTTTCCCTTTCTTTTTAATTTTATTTATGTTTTTGCTCTTATTTGCATATTAGTCTTACATTGGGAACAATGTAAGGATTAAGTGTTGGAGGAGGATTTAGGCTTTTCTTTTTGATAGAATGTGTGTTTATAGGTTATTTCCTAGGGTTTAGAGAATATGTATGTTATGAGCAAGAACTAAATTAAGTTTGAAAAGAGACATGGGTTGATTGAATTGAATTAACTTGCATGCTAGACTTAATTCACATAGGTGATTGAAAATGGAAGGATATCAAGCTAGTTTGGTAGACAATTTACCATGCGAGTTTTTGAGCCTAAGATTGAATCTCACATGTCATTCTATAATTTTCTTGTTAAGTGATATTCATTATGTGATTATGTAGCTCTAGAACTTGCTTTAAATCTTGGTGAGACTACATTAATTCATATGAATGCACGAAAATGATGAAGGCAATAGGAAATAGACATTTAAACCTAAACAATCAACCCAATAAATTTTTATTTATTTATTTATTTATTATTATTATTATTATTATTTTGTACTTCCTTTTGTTAGTTAACCCATTATATGAGCCTCAACCTAACGATTGTATCTTATACACCTTAGGATTAATGAAGCGATCAAATACTTGTTTGATAGGTTGTTAGAGTTATAAGCGAAAAGTGGGAAAGTATGGGGAAACATGACCATGTATTTTCAGGTTTCTTTTTAGTATTTACTTTGAATTTTTTTATTTAAAAAGAAAAAGAAAAAGAAAGAAAGAAAGATGCAGTATTCAAAGTGCTAAAAAAAAAAGGATGAGCAAGTGAAGTTCTAGATCTTTGTAAAAGCATCAAAGCGTCAAAGTGTTATGGGTTTTACATGTTTATGTGCTCAAGTTTAAGTTTTGATTTCTCTACTAATTTCTTTGGTGTTTACCTTTTTCTTTTCAATTTCCTCCATACCATGTTCTTAACCCCATTACAATCATTTGAAAGATCCTTTGATTTGTGTTGCATATGATCTAAATAGTGGAGATTAGATGAAAAAGCAAGCCTATGATTGTAGCACCCCACCTTCCTTAATCCTTTAGTTAATTTAATCAGTGCCTTAATTGAGTTATAATTGCTTATTAACTAAAGTGATACCAAAATTCTTCCTTTAATAACTTGTATTAATTCAAATTAATTCATAAGCTATAACTTAAATTGATTCTTAACCTTAAATCTTTAATTCTTTATTAATTCATTAAACTAGAAACGATTAGTAACTTATTAAGCTAGGATTAATTAACAACCCAATATTCTTAATTTACTTGATTCCTTTTTAATTCATTTTCACTAAAATTACATGTTCAGTGACCTATTGAATTTACTACTGGTTTTTCTTGTTCAATTTATTCCTTGGCCGTTTGGTACTATGTTCTTCACCAATTCATCCTATTTGACATTCTACTATTTGTTTCATTTGTCCTTTAGTTAATTGGTACTCTTGTTAGCCAAAATTGATTTTTCCCTTAAGAAATTACCTAGCCAAATATGAATATTAATAGCTTACAAGGACTTACAGATTTACATACATGATTTCGACCAAAAAGGAGCCTTTACATACATTAATAAGCTTCCTTTTAAGACACTAAGTCAAAATTCTAACTACATAATCATACATTAAGGGCATGAACACAATTGTTCATTTCATCCCCCTCTTTCGTACCAATAATCAACCTCTTGCCCTTTTTCCGTTACATAGACCACGCTTTCCTCCAAGGAAGAACAATACACATCCAGGACACTAATCAATTTGCACATCAAAATTTAGAAAAGTGAGTCGAACCTAAACAAGCATTCATACATTAAGCGACAAAAGATTCTTGATGGCAGTTTAAAAATATAGGAATATGCAATGCAAATGAACCATTTTTCCTTACTTCCACTCCTTAGTAACCTTCTTGACTGATTCATGCAAACCCAATGTTGCTTTACAAGGATTTTAATATACTCATGGTACCACCTCTTGTATCCATGGTACTACCTCTCAATACTAGGATCTATACTATGGTTTGAGCATCCTTTCTTTGGGACAGTTAGGAACTTCGACCAACATGAATTGAAGACAGTTAGGGACAGTTTGATATATTCCTATCTTAGACACGAATTAAATTCAAACAATCATGTAAAAAATAAAAAAAGTATTATATCACTCAAGGCTAAACCAAAACTCCATTTTCCAAGTTTGTTTAGGTTTATCACATCAATCTAGTTGGTAGCTAATCAACTAGAAGCATTACGCATAGAATTAAATAAATAAATCATATACCAAACCCTAAGCAATCAATAAATAATAAAAACCATCAAGCTACATTTTGAGTTTAATTGCAATGCTAAAGAGTAAAGTAGTTCATGCTAACTAATGTAGACATAAAAGAAATACAAGAAAAGTAAAGGAGTAGAATAATAGAAAATCTATAGGTTGTTAGTCTTCAATCTGCAACATCAAGCTCCTTTTGGTTTCTTACACTCTTAATGGCCACCTTTTCTCCAAAAAATCTCAAGCTTGATTGTGCGCTGAATCCTTAAGCTAGTCCTCTTTTTATATGCCTAAAAATCCTCAATTTCACTGTAATTCGGACTAGGAATCACGCCGATGCCGTGATTGCAGCTTCTTGGTGGCACAGCTTCAAGACGCCATAACTGCCCGGTGCCATAGCTTCTCGGCGCCACAGCTTTAACAATCGATGAAATAGGACCCTAGCAGTGGGTTTGGCACCACTGGCTACAACTTTTTGGCTTAGCGGCACTTCCATTGGCACCACTAGCACGAATCCTCAAGGTGTTGCAGCATAGTGGCTTTTGGCCGAAACATGCTATTTTGCGATTTTGAGCTCGAATTCACTTTTAATTAGACTCTAATTGGAACTTTTTTAAACATTAAATCCTCCAAACACACTTATATAAAACACCTAATCCTAGCCCAAATTAACTACGATTTATCATCCTAATGCGATAAGGACCTAACTAAGAATTCAACTAAAACTGAAGAAAAACCTACTAAACCTTTAGAACATAGCAAAAAGAATATGTGTGAAACTATGTAAAATAAATTTATTTTCAAGAGTTCTATTTCTCGAGTAAAAGAAAAACAAAAATTACAAACGAAAATGACAAGCAAGAGATGCATCGTACTAACTCAATGATTTTCAAAGTATCCTCATATATATATATATATATATATATATATATATATATATATTTAAAACTATTGACTTAAGGATAATCATAGGCAATCATGCAAATTTATTATTCAATTCAAGCACTAGTTTCATTCTCGATTGAATGGATTTCCATATGTGTGTGTGTGCATGGTCTTTTCACCTAGAACTTAAATGCAATCAGGATAAGTTTATGTCAATGAAAAGTAAAGCTTATCATTCAAACCGCATAGGTTTCTTTTTCATCTCTCTCTCTCTATTAATATAGAATAATACTCGGTTAAGGATCATTAGGACTTTATAAGCTTGTATTGGAAGGCTAGGGTAATGGTATGATAATGGAAATTATAAGGCTCAAAAAATACCTTAAGCACATTATTTATTCGAGGACCTTTGTTGGGACTCCCTTCACATTCCAAGTAATACACCCATAGTTGACTTTCACTTTTCTTTTATCTTCACAAATTCAAAATTTTTTTTCTTCTCGTCTTTTTTTTTTTTTTAATCACAATTTAAAGGAAATTTGATCATAGTTCGAAAGAATTCCCACAACCCTAAACTTAAACTTAATGTTGTCCTCAATGTTACAGCAAATAGCACAAGGTATGAAAAACTTTCTTAATACTTAAAGCACAAATTCCCTTCTTAACAACTCCATGGCATACCCCTAAACTTATTTTATTCTAGCATAAAGGACGGGATGAACATGGAGTACATATATTTTTCTTATTATCTACCCACAATTTTGTTTTTCATCATTTATTCCATAATCTTCCTAGAAAGATCAACTTGCTTAAAAGTGAGGGGTGCAAAAGGAAATTAAAAAGGGCTAAGGGAAAAATTAATGTGGTTAAACAAGAAAAGGTCAAATTAGGCTCAATAGGCTAAAGTAGGAATACAATATATCAAGGTTGGCATAAAAGGTTCAAACAGTCCAAAGATGGCCTAAATCATGTCCTTAACTCAATGATTTCCAAAGTATCCTCAAATATATATATTATAAAATACTATTGACTTAAGGATAATCATAGGCAATTATGCAAATTTATGATTCAATTCAAGCACTAGTTTCATTCTCGATCGAATGGATTTCCACATGTGTGTGTGCGCATGATATTTTTACCTTGAACTTCAATGTAATCGAGATAAGTTTATCTGTATGAAAAGTAAAGCTTAGCACTCAAACCCCATCGGTTCGTTTTTCATCTCTATCTCCACTAATATATACCAACACTCGGTCAAGGATCATTAGGACTTTATAAGCTTGTAATGTGGCTAGGGTAATGGTATGATAAATGAAATTGTAAGGCTAAAAAATACCCTAAACACACCTATCATTGTCTTCCACTTTTCTTTTATCTTCGACAAATTCAAAAATTTTTTTCTTTGCCCATTCCTTTTTCTTCTCATCACAATTTGAAGGAATTTTGATCATAATTCTAAAGAATTCTCATATCCCCAAACTTAAAATTAACATTGTCCTCAATGTTACAACAAATAGCACAAGGTATGGAAAGCTTCATTGATACTTGAAGCACAAATTGCTTTCTTAAAAACTCCATGACACACATCCCAAACTTATTTCATTATAGCATGAAGAGTGGGGTGAACATGTAGTACATATATTTTTCTTTTTATCCACCCACTATCTTTATTTATTTATTATTTCATCATTTATTGCATTTTATTTAATTTTTTTTCATCATTTATTGCATAATCTTCCTAGAAATATCAACATGCTTAAAAGTGAGGGGTGTAAAATAAAATTAAAAAGGGTTAGAGGAGAAAATAATGTGGCTGAACAAGAAAAGGTTAGGCTCAATGGGGTAAATTACGGATATAATAAATTAAGGTTGGCGTGAAAGGCTCAAACAGTCCAAAGATGGCCTAAATCATGACTCAGTATTATATAAGATTTCGCCTCAAAAGAGAATCAAAAAAATTAAAAGGTGTTAAACTAAACATGAACTTTTCTTGGCACTAGCGCCAAAAACTTGACACAAATTTCGTAACACAAGAGCACGTTTTGTTGCAAGTAATATTGTTATTAAGTAGAGTGTTAATCCCATAAGGAATTGTCACTAATATCTAGCTAAATATTAAAATTAACACAATTCGAATTTTATTCAAACATATGAATTATGGTTGAAAAGCCTAATTTAAACTAAAACCAACTAATGACAAATTAAACTTAGGAATTCAATGGAAAAAGGCTTAGAATTACAATTTTCCTCAACACTTCACTTGACTTATTATTATCTTACCATGCTTAGTTATGGTATCGAATTATTAACCTAGGGTTCAAATTCAATGATATGCACGTTCCTATGTCTTATAAATATATATCTCACTTAACCAATTCTCTATATTCTTATGAGAGTTAAGTTAAGCAAGACTTATTAAGATTAGATCTAAATTGGCTACACAAGGCATATAGATATATTCATATCTTATATACAAATTAAATTCAAACAATTATGTGAATGAATTCAAACGAGTGTTATATCACTTAAGGCTAAACACAAAATCCCTTTTCCAAGTTTGTTTAGGTTTACCACATTAATCTAATTTATACCTAATCAACTAGAAGCATTAAGCATATAATGAAATAAATAAATCATATACCAAACCCTAAGTAATTAATAAATAATAAAAACTATCAAGCTATATGTTGAGTTCAATTACAATTTTAAAGAAAAGTTCATGCTACCTAGTGTAGACATAAACTCAAATAACGTAGACATCAAAGAAATACAAGAAAAGTAAAGAATGAGTAAAATAACAGAAAATCAATAGGTTATCAGTCTTCAATCTTCAATATCCAAGCTCCTCTTACCTTCTTGCACTCTTGATGGCCACATTTCCTTCAGAAAATCTCAGCTTGATTTTTTATTTTGAGTCCTCAAGCTAGTTCCCTTTTTATAGGCTTAACAACCTTTAATTTTACTTCAATTCAAACTAGGAATTGAGTCAGCGCTATGAATGCAGCTTCTCGTCACCGTAGCTTCAAAAATTGGCAAAATAGGGCCCTGGCAGTAGGCTTGGTGCTGTGGCTCTAACTTTCTGGCACTGCAGCACTTACCTTGGCGTTGTAGCATGAATCTTCTAGGCAACACATCATAATAGCTTATGGTAGCAACATGTTGATTTTCTATTGTTGTGATTTTGAGCTTGAATGCACCTCTAATTTAACTCTTAATAGGACTCTTTTAATAAGTAAATCTTCCAAACACATAAACTAAGCTAATATTAATTAGAACTCATATAAAACACTAATCCTAGGCTAGAGAGATAGAGAGAATGAGATTCAAGATGTAGTATATAGGTAAGAATAAAAATAGGAATGGAGTTGCGATTATTGTTGATGGAAATTTGAAGAACGAGGTTGTAGAAGTCAAGAAAAAGGTGATAGAATAATTTTAGTAAAATTGATGATAGATGAGGAGGCCTTTAATGTCATTAGTGCCTATACCCCACAAATAGGACTAGAAGAAGCTACAAAAAAGGCATTTTGGGAAGACTTAGAAATAAGATAGTACAAGAAGTACCGTTAGGAAATAAATTTTTTATTAGAAGAGGTTTGAATGGCTATGTAGGAAGTACTACTGAGGGTTTCGAGAGAGTTCATAGGGGTTATGGTTATGGAGTTAGGAATGATGGTGGAGAGTGTATTTTGGATTTAGCAGTTATGTACGATTTGATTTTACCTAACATGTTCTTTAAGAAACAATAATCACACTTAGTCACCTTTAGTAACAGGCCTAATAAGCCAAATAGATTTTGTTCTGACTAGGAAGGTTGATAGGGTGTTATGTACGGATTGTAAAGTTATACCCAGCTAGTGTTTAGTGTTTCAGTACAAACTTTTGGTTATGAATGTTAATGTTAAGCATTGGAAGAAAAAACGTAGAAGTAACTAGAGTAGTAGGACTAAATGGTAGAATTTGAATAGAGGTAATATTACTCTTTTTAAAGAAAATATGTTACATGGTTCTCATGAATTGTGGAGGCAAGCCTAATATGGTTTGGGATGAGATGGAGAGTCGTATTAGGAATACAGTTACAGAGGTGTTAGGAGAAAGTATAGGATGTGGACCATCAACTAAGAAGACATAGTGGTGGAATGAAGAAGTCTACCAAGCTATTAAAAAAAGAAAGAGTGTTATAAAAGATTACATGAGTGTAGAAATGAGAATAATTATTATTGTTTTAGAAAAGCTAGAAAAGATGCTAAGAAAGCGGTTAGGGAAGCTAAAGGCAAGGCTTATGAAGGACTTTACCAAAAGTTAGGGACAAGGATATTTATAGGCTTGCAAAAAAAAAAAAAAAAAAAAGAAAAAAAAGAGAAAAACAAACTAGAGATTTAAATCGTATTAAGTGCATTAAGGATGAAGAGGATAAGGTTTTAGTTAATGAAGAGGAGATTAATGAGAGATGGAACTTATTTCTATACTTTATTTAATGAAGAGTCTAGTGTTGCTATTGGGGAACTAGATGATGCATTCGATGATAAGAACCATAGATTTGTTTGTAAAATTAGAGCATATAAGGTTAAAGAAGCTCTTTATAAGATGAAAAATGGTAAGGCAATGGGATATGATGATATCTCTATCGAAGTTTGGAGATGTCTAAGAGATATTGGAGTAACTTGGCTCACAAATCTTTTTAACAAGATTTTAGTGACCAAGAAAATGTCTGATCAATGGAGAAAGAGTACATTGATCCCTATTTATAAGAATAAAGGTAATATTCAAAGTTGTATGAATTATCATGGAATAAAACTTATGAGTCATACAATGAAGCTTTGGGAAAAAGTGATTGAACGTAGGCTTAGGAATGAGACTCTAGTTTCTGAGAATCAATTTGGACTTTATGCTTGGGAGATCTACAATGGAGGCTATTTTCTTACATAGAAGATTAATGGAAAAATATAGAGAAAAGAAAAAGGATCTTCACATGGACTTTATTAATTTAGAAAAAGCATATGATAAGGTGTCGAGATAAGTTTTGTAGTAGGTTCTTGAGAAGAAGAAAATCCTAACTAAATTGCAAAAGTTATTAAGGATATGTATGAGGGAGTAATGACTAGGGTGTAGACCGTAGATGGTATGACTAGAGAGGTTCTGAACACGATAGGTGTTCACCAAGGTTCATCCTTAAGCCCCTACCTATTTACTTTAGTCATGGATGAACTTACTTTAGCTATTTAAGATAGGGCTCCATGGTCCATGTTGTTTGTCAACGATATCGTGTTGGTAGATGAAACTAAAGAAAATTTAAATTCTAAACTAAAATTATGGAGAAGCGCATTAGATTCTAAAGGTCTTAGGTTGAGTCAGACGAAAATCGAGTACATGGAGTACGATTTCAGTGACACTAGAAGCTTGACTGAAATAATTTTGGATGGTCAAGGCAATCCCTACATGATATTGAGGTTCATTTATACAAAAGATGGCACGAAAGGAAAATTCTATAGGACGATAATAAGACCGGCTATGTTGTATGGTATCGAATGTTAGGCAGTTAAGAAACACCACTCATATAAGATGGGAGTAGCAGAAATGTGAATGTTGAAACGGATGACTGGATATACAAGAAAGGATAGAATATGAAATGAGAAGATCTGTAAGAAGGTGGAGGTAGCACCTATAGAAGAAAAAATGAGAGAGAATCGCTTACGTTAGTTTAGACATATCCAAAATCAGCCAATGGACGTCGTTGTTAGGAAAGGTGACTTGGTGCAGGTGGGAGGTGTTAGACAAGGTAAACGGAGACAACAACTTACTTGGGAGGCAGTCATTGAGAATGATATGATTGCTCGAAGCTTTACTGACAATGATGCCTTGGATCGAGGTGAATGGAGGAAAACGATTCATATAGCCGACCCTAACTAGTTTGAGATTTAAGACATAGTTGAGGGTTGAGGGATAAAACACTAATCCTACCCTAAATAAAAAAGGATTCATCATCCTAATACGACAAGGGCTTAATTAAGAATTCAACTAAAATTAAGCAAAATCTCACTCAAACTCTAGAACATAGCTAAAATAATATGAGTAAAAATATGTATAACAGCTCTATTTTCAAGAGTTATCACATCCCCAAACTTAAGGTTTTGCTAGCCCTCGAGCAAAAGAAAAAGAAAAACACAAACAAAAATGACAAGCAAGAGATGAATCATACTATTTCAATGATTTCCAAAGTACACTCAAATATATATATTTTAAAAAACTATTGATTTAAGACAATCATGCAAATTTAAGATTTAATTCAAGCATTATTTTTATTCTCAATCGAATGGATTTTCACGTGTTTGTGTGAATGATCTTTTTACCTAGAACTTCAATACAATTTGAATAACTTTATGTCTATGAAAGGTAAAGCTTAGCACTCAAACCATAGGTTTATTTTTCATCTCTCTCTCCACTAATATAGACCAACACTTAGTCAAGGATCATTAGGACTTTATAAGCTTATAATATAAGGCTAGGGCAATGGTATGATAAAGAAAATTATAAGACTCAAAAATCACCCTATGCACATTATTTATTCTGGGACCTTTGTTGGAACTCCTTTTACATTACATGTGATACACCCATACTTAGCTTCCACTTTTCTTTTATCTCCCACAAATTCAAAATTTTTTTTCTTCTCCCCTTCCTTTTCTCTTTTCATTACTATATAAAGGAATTTTGATCATAATTCGAAGGAATTCCTATGCTCCCAAACTTAAAATTAATATTGTCCTTAACGTTACAACAAAGAGCACAAGATATGGAAAATTTCCTTCATACTTGAAGCACAAATTCCATTCTTAACAACTCCATGGCATACCCCCAAGCTTATTTCATTATAGCATGAAGAAAGGGGTGAACACGGAGTTCATATATTTTTCTTGTTATCCACTCACCATTTTTTTTTTTTAAATTTCTTTCATCATTTATTCGATAAATTTCCTAGAAAGATCAACAGGCTTAAAAGTGAGGTGTGCAAAAGGAAATTAAAAAGGGTTAAGGTAAAAATTAATGTGGTTAAACAAGAAAAGGTCAAATTAGGCTTAATGGGGTAAACTAAGGATACAATATATCGAGGTTGGCAAGAAAGGCTCAAACGGTCCAAAGATGACCTAAATCACGTTCTTAATTTAGTATTGTCTAAATTTCGCCTCAAGGGAGAATTAAACAAATTAAAAGGATTTAAACTAACATGAACTTTCCCCTGTAATGACGCCAAAAAGTTAGCATGAATTTCGTAAATCAAGCGCACGTTTCGTTGCAAGTGATTAAATAAAGTGTTGATCCCATGAGGAATTGTAACTAATATTTAGCAAAGTATTAAAATTAACACAATCCTAATTTTATTCAAACAAACAAATTATAGTTGAAAAGCCTAATTTAAACAAAAACTAACTAATGACAAATTAAACTTAAGAATTTATGAATAAAGGCCTAGAATTACAATTTCCTTGAACACTTCACTTGACTTATTATTATCTTATCATGATTAGTTATGGTAGGGTTTGAATTAAATTATAAGCATATTTCTATATTTTATAAATATATATCTCGCTTAACAATTCTCTATATTTCTATAAGAGTTCAGTTAAGCACAACTAATTAAGATTAGACCTAACTTGGCTACACAAGGCATATAGGTATTCTTAACCTATATACAAATTAAATTCAAACAATCATATGAATGAATTCAAACAAGTGTTATATCATTCAAGGCTAAATGCAAACTCCCTTTTCAAAGTTTGTTTAGGTTTACCACATCATTCTAATTGGTAGCTAATCAACTTAAAGAATTAAGCAAATAATGAAATAAATAAATCATACACCAAACCCTAAGCAATCAATAAATAATAAAAACCATTAAGCTATATGTTGAGTTCAATTGCAATCCTAGAGAATAAATTAGTTCATGCTACCTAGTGTAGACATCAACTCAAATAATGTAGACATTAAAGAAATACAAGAAAAGTTAAGAATGAGTGGAATAATCGAAAAAAGATAAATTGTCAAGCTTCAATCTTCAACATCCAAGCTCCTCTTGCATTCTTTTACTCTCGATGACCTCATTTTCTCTAGTAAATATTAGCTTAATTATGTGATTTGAGTCCTCAAGCTAGTCCCCCTTTTATAGGATTAAAAAACCCTCAATTTCACTTCAACTCATACTAGAAATTGCATCAGTGACTTGCCTTCGGTGCCGTGACATTAAAAATCTATAAAGCAGGGCCTTGACAGTAGTCTTGGAGCTGCAGCTCTAGCTTTTTAGCATCGTAGCCCTTCCCCTCGAGCAGTAGAATGAATCCTCTAAGCCCTGCAGACTAGTGGCTTCTAGTAGTAACATTCTGTTTTACTATTTTTGGGATTTTGAGCCCGAATCACCTCCAATTAGAACTCATACAGAACACCTAATCCTAGCCCAAATCAACTAGAATTTATCATCCTAATACAATAAAGACTTCACTAAGAATTCAACTGAAAATAAGTAAAAACCCACTAAAACATTAGAATATAACTAAAAATAAAATGAGTAAAAGTATGTAAAATAACTCTATTTTCAAGAGTTATCAATAATCTTTATAAAATTAACTTTACTTAAAACTTTGTTATATCATTATATTAGGTTTTGTATTTGAAGGTTTTTCATTTAGCCTATTCAATTTATGATTTATTATTTTTTTCATTATAAGAAGTGTAAAATGCATTTGGTTTGAACATATATTTTGTTTGAGAGTATCTAATTTTTGGAGGTGGATATTATGAGTAAGTATTACTCTAATTGAATATTCATTGATTGCTTTATTTATAGTTAAAAAAAAAATATTATGAAGCAACTTTTTTTGAAAAATTTAAATTTAATTTATAAAAAGAAACTAGTGAGGTGCTTGAGTACCTTTTGATGCTTAGCTTAACAACTATTGTGGTTGTACAAGGAAACTACTTTTGGTTTGGTTTTCCTTTGTAAGAGAAACTGTGATGTTTCATGATTAAACAATCTGTTAGGCATGAATTTCTGATGGATTTTATTTTAGAGAAGGACTTCGTTTAGAATTATTTTCATGAATGCTTTTGAGTTGGTTTTGGTAATGACTCATTTTGGTTTATAGGTTGATATTTTCCCTATGTTTCATGTAGGAATTATGTCTATTGTTGAATATGTTTAATAGTAGTTATGATTAAAGGGTTGTGGTTAGAAGTTGAGTTATTTTGTGAATCTCTGGAATTTATAAATGGATTGGCGTGATTGCCAGTTTAGAGAGTTTTTTATTATTTCGATAATGCTAGTAGGTGAGGGAGTAAGTTTAGTCCTATGATGCAAATTCAAGATATTTAAATTGGGATTAGAGTTGGAGTTGGTGTTGAGATCAGTGTTGGTCAAGGGGGTTTAGGTTGGATTTTAGGGTTTATAATTTGTCAGTGTTCATCGATGTCTTCGGTAGCTATCCTTTTAGGTGTGTGATCTTAAGGGTAGAACTTAGATCAAATTGTTTAGGAGATGTCTTATTCTTGGTGTTATAAGCTAAATAGATGATTTAGATTTGAGTTTTCATGGAATTTTCTTCTTACGAGTTACTTGTTTATAATAATAGATTAGATTTGTGGATTTTATTAGGCTCATGATCATAAAAATGTTAGATGGTTAATATGTTGGCATACTAGAATCTTTGGATGTCTTTGAAGGCTTCTTTTATGAGATAACTTAGAATGGTAACATTTAGATTTTTAGAAATAACTTACCTTAGGAGTATCAAACCTAGAACTATAGTTGTAACTCTTAATTAGGTTTAAATTTGAGGCTTTTGAATTTGGTAGTTTTCATACATGTTGGTAATTTGAGGTCAGGTCAAAGTTAAATATTTTAGTATTTCACTAGTCTCATAAGGCTTGGTTTGTGACCTTTATGATAAGCTATTGAAGTGACGTTTTAAGTCTTGTTTTAGGAACTTGGTATGTTTGGTGATAGTCTTCTTTGAGTTATTTGATATTTTTGTACTCTCAGCACTACACTTGGGATTATTAGTTCTAGAAAATAAACTTATGAACTAATATAAAAAGTTTTATGGAATGGAGTATTTGTTAAATGTGCATATCATGTTTTAAAACATAAAAATTTTCTCCCTATATCTGTTATAGATCATATGTTGTACTTTCCAACACTAAGCTTGTTAAAGCTCATTCCACTCTATTTTCTACTTTTGCACATATTTGGTTCGATGTAATTTCTTTCATTTTCTTGGAAATCTCAACACTAGTCCTTTGTGTTGGAACTTGGTACATTGTTTGTATCTTAGGAATTGCTCTGTAGTTACATTAGATTCTAGATAAGTTGTTAATATGTTTGTTTTTCAATTATTGAAGTACCTATTTCTTGTGTGTGTGTGTTTTTTTTTCTATATAAATTTGAGTCTAACTTGAGCTGAGGAGAGCTAAACTTGTCTTGTTTTTTGTGCCGGTCATGTTCCGATATTTGGGTTATGATAAAAACTCCTTTAGTGCTCTATAATCATATTAGGATTGCTAATGAACCTTTTAGACTTCTAATGAACCAAACTCAATAAAATTTCTGACTAGGTCATTTTCTTAACTTTCAAGAAAATTACTCTTGTTGCATATATGTAACAAATTATCATTATATCCTCATGTAGTTGAAACTTGACTAGTAACTCTAAGTATCCATTAATTTTAGTGAACTCTTAAAATTTATTTGAACATTTTTAAACTAATAAAATTATTTTATTATATACCCATGATATTATTATTGACAAAAATATTTATTTACCGTCTTGCAGCTTTAAAGTATGAAGTGTATCTTCCAGCATCGAAATTTGAACCATAGGTAGAGGTGATGGATGAAGTTATTGAAGGACTATGACTGCACTACATTGTATCATCTTGGAAAGGCAAATGTAATGGTAGATTCTCTTAGTAGGAAGTCTTTGGGTAACTTAGCACACTTAGTAGGGATTAGAAGACCTTTGATTGTAGAGATGCATAAGTTGCTGAATAAGTGGGTTTAGCTTGAGATTAGTGAGTCAGGAGTGTTCTTGGCTCATATTCATGCAAGACCGATTCTTCTTGAGCAAATTAGGGAAATGCAAAATCAGGATCCTTGTTTGGTTACACTTCGGGAGAGTGTTGTTCAAGGTCAAAGTGGTATCCTTCAATTCGGTTCCCTAGTGTGTGTACCAAATGTGGGTGTTCTTCTTAGGGAGGTTCTTAAGGAAGCACATCAGTCAACTTATGGCATTATCTAGGTTCCACCAAGATATATCATAACTTAAAGAAAACTTACGGTTATGATGGTTTGAAGAGAGATGTAGTGGATTTTGTATCCAAATTCCTTACTTGTTAGCAGGTCAAGGTTGAGCACCAAAGACCAGTAGGAGAGCAGCAATCTTTAGTGTTCTTGAGTGGAAGTGGGAGTATATTACTATGGTACTCAATTCACATCTCAATTTTGGGAAAAGTTAAAAGAAGTAATGGGTATGAATGTGCATTTAAGCACTTCTTTACATCCATAAGCAAACGGTTGGTCAGAGTGTATTATTCAGACATTGGAAGACATGCTTCGTGCTTCTGTTATGGATTTTAGTGCAGACTAGAGTCGCCACCTACCATTGGTAGATTTTACTTACAATAACATCTATCAGGCCAGTATTCAGATGGCACCTTTTGAGACTATTTATGGACAGAGGTGTAGGTTAGCCATTTGTTGGTTAGAGGTTAGTAAGAAGGCTTATAGGTCCTAAGATTGTGCAAGGGACCACCGAGAAAGTTTCCTTGATTCAAAGCATATTCTTGCATCCTAGAGTAGGAAAAAGGCCTATGCAGACAATAGTTGCTGTGAATTAGAGTTCTCTATTGGCAATCATGTGTTCATTCGTGTCCTAGTTCAATCAAACTAGGAAACCTATAAAGCACGTACTATCACTGCAACATGACCTTATATGGTGATATGGCACTATAGTCTTAACATAATCCTTCTCGGATTAAAACTTATCACTCCGTGGCTTCATTTTGTTGGGAACTGTGGCATTATCTTCTCAGATTATTCACGAAGTCATTTCTCACTTTGGTACCATGGCTTTATTTCACTTGTGCTGTGACACATTGGTCTTTGTCTAATTTCTAGGTAGCTTGAATAGAGGGTACTGTGGTGTGTAATAGTTGGGCACCTCGATGCGGAGCTCTCTGACTGATTGTGCAATTTTTGGTTTTATCAGTGCCATGGCTCAATCTTGGTCATGCCACGACACAGGTCTTTTTGCCTGATTTGTCAATTTTCTTTTCACTTGCACGACGCTATCTTCCTTGGCGCTGCAACATTGAGCGAAATCCTTCTCCCTTTTTGTATAAAATTAGGACACTGCAAAGACACCTAAAATATATTAGACAACAAAAACATAAAATTATTTTTAATTATATAAAAAACTCTAAAAACTCCTAAACAACCTAGGATAACTAAATCACTTAATTTAACTAACATTCTAACTTTAAACCCTAGGATTTAGCATGAAATAGGAATTAAAAGTGTAGTGAAATAACTCTATTTTACAGAGTTATCACACTCATAACTTAGTATTTTGCTAGTCTAGAGCAAAAAGAAAGAAAACAAACGAAAAAGATTAACAACTAAGTTATCAATGATGAACTAACTATTTCCCTAAAATCCTCAAATTTTATAACAAAGACTTGACTCAAGACAAAACACAAGTATAACTTAAATTTATCATGTTCGGGCAAACTTCATGTGTGTGTGTGCAAGGCATTTTCGTCAAAGTTTAAATGGCTTCAAAGATTTTTGAAAAATAACCCAAATACAAGACTTAACTCTTAGAACTTCACGTTTCCTTCCTTTCTCCACTAATGTAGGCTAACACTTAGTCAAAAATTAATAGGCTTTTCATTCAGCTTGTAATGTAAGGCTCGGGTAAAGGTTATATGAAATAGAATTTTTAAGCTTAATTACCCTAAGCAAAAAATTTTGCAAGAACTCACCCTCCTTTTTCACTTTTTCTTTGTTTCAATGCCAACTCCACTCCCTTGGGCTTAAAACATTTCATCATTATTTTTTTATCACCCAATTTTTTTTTCTGTGTACATAAATGCTTTCCACTTTTTTCTTCTTTGTCTTTCTTTTCACCAAATTTTTTTTTCCTATCAAACATTTGGTTTGTAGTCAACATCTTGAGAAAATTCCATATACTTCCCCCAAACTTAGTTTTTATGTAGTGGGGAAGATAACAATTTCTAATCTTTCTTGCTTTGCATTCACCCTCACGGAAACTCATCCCTTTTTATAGCTTACTAGTACAACATATTTAATGTGCTCAAAGTAATAAGGTGCAAATGGGTCTTACAAAAAAGAAGAATTAGTTAACATATACAGGTGCTAGAAAGAATAGGCTTTCGACTCGAAAGTGGGTTAGTAAGGATATATTAAAACAAGGGTATATATAACAAAGGCTCTGTCCAAAAATAGCCTAAATCATTTTCTCAACTAAGTCTCGCCTAGGATTTCACCTTAAGAGGAATTCACACTAATTCAATGGGTCAAACATGGTCTAAGAAAAAATCATTTAAAAACATCAACTCTACTTGAAAATAGTCTCCTGTATATATGGATGCATGATATATTTTTCCTAATTATAATAAATTCAAAAAAAAATCTTGTATCATTATCAAAAATCAAGAATCAATGCATAAATAAGGTACTATCATGAGAAGAGGGGAACATTTGAACATCATTAATAAATTGAAATTTCAATTCTACTTAGAACAATAAGAGAAAGAAAACACATTACATCATAGATACCATAGTCTAAATAAATTGCATATAAATGGGGGATAACAATTTAGAAATGAAATAATAAATACATAATTGAAAGTTATACCCCAAATTTGAACTAAATAGTGTCCCAATGTTTAACAAAAACGAATTAAAAAAATAAAAAAAAAGCATATAAATAACTCGCCTTATTCGTTGAAGTCAATGTCAATGTTATCCTTGGGATGAAGGAAGGGAGCTTGTGGCTTAGGGCAAGGTGGGAAAGTGTAGGATCCCATCCTCCTTACTGCAACATCATTTGCAGCAGCTTGTTATTCAGATGGTTGACAGTATGGTTGTGATGCTAATACTTTGCACACTACATCCTCTAAGCGAGAGATGCTCTAGGCCATGGTAAGGTGCTTGACATTAGTAGGGTGTGTCGGGGTACCACTATTTCCTTCACTATCTTGGAAGTTCCTCTTGTAGAACTTCTGCATCACATTATCATCAATGGGATTCTTGGAGTGCTTAATTTGCTCACCATTATCCCACCGAACTCTAGCAACAAAGCATAACTTGTGATTAAGGATGGGAATCAGAGTCACAAATGCTTTCCATTAGCACTCTATAGAATAGCGCTCTGAATAACTTAAGCCAAATCAATATTCATACCTCTCATAATAGCATAGAGTAGCAGTGCTCTATCTTTTGTCACATCATTAGCATGACCGATAGGCAAGATGTTTGCCAGTAAAAAGTAATACCTTGTTTGTGAGTGCGCCTTAAGCTAATTGGCCCTGAAACTCATTGGCGCTCCATTGGTCATCTTTCAAAGTGACCCAATGTAAAACAATTCATCGATGACAGTAGTGAAGTCGACTTTCCCCCGAATGAAGCTCACATATTCATCTTCATCATAACATGGAACTCCATAGAAGTTATTGATTGTTATGCTGTCAAATAGGGACCATCTTTCCTCGCACAAATACTTTACCTTCTATTTTTTCTAGGAAATTTGCATAGAATTCCTAGACCACTAGTAATACAACAGCTCATGGTTTTGTTCCTAGCCTCAACTAGTTGCGATTCCCCATCAATGTATACACAAATGGGAAATGCTGCTCGGTACATATGAATCCTTGCTACTAAATGGCTCTTATGTATCATCTTAGAGAGGAAAACTTTGGTGCATCATAACGAGCATATGATTAGCTAGTGGTTTAAGCACGCTTAGGAGCCATCATCTTGAAAAACAAAATAAGCATAACCCAATCCCTACAAATCCCATCAACACAAGTCAACCACAGGCCTTAATCAACAAAGGGTCTCCGACCCATACTCTTTGGTTGTGGTATTATTCAATTAGGCACTAGTTAATGTCTTGCTAGGATATATAAAGTGAAATATCTTTTCTTTATGTTGCACTAACATTGCTCTTACAGTTTATCACTTGCATCACATATTAAATCAAAAGTTCCAATTTAGATTATGAGGGCAGATATCCATTTATTTTTTAGCTCTAAAAATACAACAAGACATGCATCATTAAAAATAAATAGGGATGCCTTTTTCTATTAGATTACAAAGTAATTTGGATATTTTTGAAAAATCTTTGATGAATCTCCTATGGAAGCTGGTATAACCTGGAAAGCTTCTTATTTCTTTTATTGAGTTAGAGGAAGGTAATTTCTCTATAGTTTCTATCTTTGCTCTATCTACCTCTATTTCCTTGTTAGACATCCTATGGCCTACAACTATACCTTCTTGTAGAAAGTGGTACTTTTTCCAATTTAAGACCAAGTTAGTCTCTTGATATCTTTTAAGTACACAAGTTAAGTTACAGAGACATTCATCATATGAATCACCTAAAACTAAAAAGTCATCAATAAAAGCTTCAAGCCCTTGCTCCACCATATCAGTGAAGATGGCCATCATACACCTTTAAAAGGTGGTTGAGGCATTACAAAGACCAAAAGACATCCTTTTTATAAGCAAAGGTGCCATAAGGGGAGCGGTGGTTTTTTCTGGGTCTGTCAGGGCAATAGCAATTTGGTTATACTCTAAATAACTATCTAGAAAACAATAATATTCCTTACTTGCTAGCCAGTCTACCATTTAGTCAATGAACAAAAGGGGAAAATGGTCATTCTTTATGGCTTTATTAATCTTTTAATAGTCCATGTATACCCTCCAACTAGTAATGGTTCTTGTAGGAATGAGTTCATTATTTACATTTACAATAATTGTCATCCTTCATTTCTTTAGTACACATTGGATAGAACTTACCCAATGGCTATCTAAAATTGGATAAATAATTCCAGCGTCCAACCACTTGATTTTCTTTTTCATCACCTCTTTCATTATGGGATTAAGTCTCCTTTGATGCTCTATAGTAGCTTGATGATTATTCTCCATGAGGATCTTGTGCATGCAAAAGGAAGGGCATATACCTTTAATGTCAACTATCATCAATCCCAACGCCTTCTTATGTTTCCCAACGCCTTTTTATATTCTCTTAACAAGCGAAGGAGCTTGTTTTCCTGTATGTAGGTAAGAGAAGCATAAATAATAATAGGCAAAGTAGATGAAGGACAAAAAAAAAAAGAAAGTCTCTGTGCCTTTGGATTTTGTGGATCTTGTTTTCTACCCACACTTGTCTTGGTGAGAGAATACAAGATCCAAGAGCACTAAGTTTTTAAATTTCTTTTCTATTTTTTTTCCTTTCATGTATTATTTCTCTTGCCATTTTGTCATTTCTAGTAAACTTTATTCACCAATTTATTCATCTCAATTGTAGCTCTAATAAGGAGTAATTAGTGCAATTCCACACCCATTTATATTGGTAAGTCATCAAATAGTTTGAACTGAAATCTCCAGCAATTTATTATATCATGTCTCTTCTATATTTAGACGTTGATTATTGTTAGTTCAAATTTTTAGTAAAATTTGATTATTGGGTTTTATTTTATACTAACTATTCTTTTCTTGTTAAACTTTAGTTGAAGTAAAAAATTTAATTATACTTGAAGTATGGTAAAGTGAGAGATTTTCTCTTTTATTTCAAAAATAAAGTAAACAAATTATGTAAGGATATTGTTAAATAATTTAAATGAGAACGATTGTTCATTAAAAATTTAATTTATTTAGAATAAGTATTGTTGGACTTATTATTTTTCTCTGTCAAAAAAATAATAAATAAAATAAAATAAGCTAATGATTTCATTGTTATTGAGGTAGCTATATATTTTAATTGTTACATCATTTTGAGCTCACTAAGGTTAATTTAGCATGTTTAGTCATTATTGGAATTTGTTGGATGTTTGCTTATGGATTAGAATGTGCTATTTTTGGTTAACTTTAAACTCAGGTTTTTTTAGCAACTCATTATTCCTATTATATTGGAAACATCATTTAGTTCCTAAAACTCTTTTTAGCTCTTATTAATTATTTTCAGAATCTTGTTTACAATTGGTATAGGCTCATTGGAGATTCCCACACCTTCAGGTTAGGTGACTTTCGGTTCTCGATGTTCTTGGAAGTTTCTCTTGTACAGTGAGTGGATAGTTCCTAGTGTATGTTTTCTTGTATAGTTGTACTCACCACATGCATTACTACTATTCAATTCAGAAACCGCTTCTTGCATAAACATGTTTTTCTTAAATTAAACACTATGATCTTTCAAGGTTTGCAAACTAGTTTTTAAGTAAACAATTTCGAAAGCGCATTTGAACTATCAAATATTTTAAAGATACATTTTGAATCACTTATGCTTACATGGATATTGTTATTAGTTCGAACATATTCATCAGGGATAAGCACTTTAATATTTCATCATCTCTTATTTGATGAGTGTCATTGGATATATGATTTGAATATATTTAAAATCAATATTGCCACTTGGAATGAAAGTTGATTTATGTTATTTTTATTATTGGTGTTCAATTGTATTTGACTTTGAATTTGATGAACCTATTTGATTTGGAAAGTAAATATGAGAATGTTTGTTATTTTGATAATGATGTTTGAGACACTTTCATTGAATTTCTTAGTTTTCATCTTAGCAATACGTTGCTTTTCAAGTATTCTATTTTGTTTTTATTGAATGTTACTTGTTAGAACACTTTAGCTAATAAGGTATAGTTAGCCTATGTGCACATAGTATATTTTTCAGATACGGTACCTAGTTAGGGAGGATACTCTAACCCCATGTGTGGACCAACATACGTGGTAATGAGTTTAATACCCTAGTTTGGCACTAACTCTTTGTAACCTACAGGGTTCAACGGTTTGTATTGGAATTGACAGATTTGACACCATAGTTAGCGGAGGTTTGGCGTTGACTCGTTCTACTCTATGAGTATTCCAGTTTGATAGTTTTGACAATGTATAATACCTATAGAAGCTTTTTGTAAAATCATTGTGAAAAATGGTTTTTTAAAGTTTTTTTGAGATTTCTGTTACAACTTTTTCAAATGGTTGTTGATAACGGTTTATCGCTTACGTTTTCAAATGTATCATTCTATCTTATGTAAACTGATTATTGATAAAAGATTCACGCTTTCTCTTGTTTCCCCGCTTACTATATTACATATAGTCTAGTCCCAGAGACTTTGTGACTCACCCTTGTTAGTTTGATGTTTTGTTTACTGATAGCTAATCTTGGATTCTAACCATTTGTGTATTATAATGTTGTTCTATCAGGTTTACAACCTTTTGATCTTCTGAGTTTTAAATAGACTATTACAGTTTTATTTTGTTTTTAATAACCTTTGTGGGCTTGTTTAGGTCATGAGTGGGCTTATATTCAACTTGATTTATCCGCTAGTCATGGCCCCTATTTAGGTGGTGATATTTTTTAACCTAGATCAATTAAAGTGTGTAAATTATTACGTTGTTTCATACATTGACAATAAATGTAAATGGATACTTCTTAAGAAGAATGGTTAAATCAAAACTCTTTTAAGTCAACCTTGATTTTCTAAAACCAACCACCTTACTTTTATAGATCAAGATTGACATGTAGCAATGTATCATGACTATCAAGTACAAGAAAAGTTAAGATCATTGGTCAAACCTTTTCTGTGCTTAGTTACTGTGTAATTCAATCCTTTCATCATGCATATCCCGAGTTAGACATAGGGCATGAATTCAATTGTCATCTCTCACTTTATCTAAATCCATTAGTACTTGAAACTAAGACTGATTTTCTTAATCTCTTTCACTTTACAAAAATTTCTGAAACAAAACATACTTGTCTCAAAAGGCCATGTGATATTCGTCCTCTTTACTGAGAATGATGAATTCTTTGTCTATTATTCATCTATATACCTCACCACATATCTAACAATCACCCATGTATCATCCTTTTTATAGGACAAGTGAAGTGACATCAAAACATGTAGATTCACATATAAGATGATCTCAAGTTAAAGGATCACTTACACTAGTTACACTTTGAGAACTTCCATTAACACATGAGTAAAGACTCCAAATGGTTTCTTTGTGTCGATTAATTCAGTGTATTTATTCAACTAACAAGCAGCCATATGTTTAGCCATATGTTTGTCTAAGTATTACCATGCTTGTAGTTATGAAATCACTACTCTCTACATAAAAAAATGACACAATATATGTTAATCTTGAAAAATCATCAATATCTCTATTATTGATGATTCATTGATTACGAATGATTCAGAATAATACCTATATGTATGACACATCTCACAATTTTGATCAATATCATAATAATGCTTACACAGTTATTATTCTAGAGACTTTAAACATGGTTATAGCAAATCACACTTAAATACATAATTAAAGAAGACCTAAATAACATAATATCATGCAATAAATATAAAAGAATGTGTCACTTCAACTAACTATTGATTGACTCCTGGTCACTAATACTAATAACAAGCAAAGCATGAAGAGAAAATTGAGGGAAAACTATAGAAAAGTAAAGTTGTGGCATTCAGAATAGCTCAAAAAGGTTCAACTAAATCAGAAGACTTCGATGATGAAAGGAATGAAGTAGTTCTGCTCTCCATAAGATTCAACAGATTCTTAAAAAGAGGATCTTTCTATCGATCTAGTCATTCAAACTCTTCACATAAGTTTTATACAGATGAAGCTATTTTCCTAGGTTACTCAGTAACTAGCAAAACTTGTAGAGTCTTTAACAAAAGACCTCGAGTCATTAAAGAATCCATATATGTTATCGTTGATGAGCATATTCCTCTGATTTGTTATACTTATAAGTTTGAAGCAAATTTATTTACTACTAACAAAGAAACTGGGAGATCTAAAAATAGAAAAGCCATTAGCTGATCATCATGAGAAAAAAATTGTTCCTCCAGTAAAATAACCTATTGTTGCTGTGTACGACTATGTAATGGACTTATTTTTTACATCACTTTTACCATTCATTTTGGCTATGTTCTTGAGTTTTTCTTTATAATTGTTTAATTTTTAGTTTAATTCCTAACTTAGTCCTTATCATATTAGTATGTTGATTTTAGGTTCATGTTGTCTGGAGTTAGGATTTAAATAAGAGTTCTATCCCTTATTAACTTAGTTGTGTGTTTTGAGGGTACAATAAAGGAGCCTTATTTGAAGATAAATTGCAAAAGAACTAAGATTTCAACTCATCGGGCACCATGGTTGTGGAAAAGCACGATTGTAGCACTGAAAAGTCAACAAGCAGATTGCTAGGCCACAGACCAGTACAAGAATTAGCCAAGCAACCAGTGCTAAGTGCTGGAAAAGCACAGCCATAGCACCCAAAGTGGTTTTGAAACAATCAATGATTTGGAGGCCATGGTGCCAGAAAAGGAGGGCCATGGCACTGGCCTTAGAAATTTATTCCAAATTGAACATAAACTTAGGTTTTTAAAGCTTATAAGAAAGGAAAGGTTTGGGAATTCAAAATACACAATTGAGCTAAGGAATTCTGGAGATTCAGAGGTTATCAAGAGTGCAAGGAAATAAGAGGAGGATGGATAATTGAAGCTTGAAGACCGATATCTTTATAGTTTTCTCTTATTCTACCCCTTTCTTTAGTTTTCTTGTTTGTACTTAATGTTTTGCTTACTTGAAGTCATGTTTACAATAGCTAGCAAGAACTAATTTACTTTCTACGATTGCAATGGAACTCACATGTAGCTTGGATTAATTTTATTTATTGATTGCTTAGGGTTTTGTATATAAGTTATTTGTTTCATTCCATGTTTAATGCTTCTAATTGCTTGATTACCAATTAGATTGAATTGGTAACTTAGAAAAGGGAATTTAGGTTAAGTCTTGAATGAAATAGCACTTGTTTGAATTCATTCACCTAGATTGTTTGAATTTGATTCATATGTAGGATAGAAATATACCTCTATACTTTGTGTAGCCTAAATTAGGTCTAATCTTATGAATTTTGTTTAACTCAATTCTCATAGACATATAGTGAATTGTTTAAGTGAGGTATTATTATAGTCAACTTGGAAGATACTTATAATTGAATTAAAACCTTAAGTTAATAACTTGGAAACATAGCTATTAGGATAAAATTGATTCAAGTGAAGTGTTGAGGGAAATTCTGATTCTAAGCTTATCTCCATTACATTCTTAAGTTTAATTTGCATTAGTATTAATTTTTCTTTCAACTCAATTTCATTCGTTTGGATAAAGTTAGAATTGTGTTAAGTTTAGTAATTAGCAATTATTTATTAGTATTTTCTTATAGGATCAATATTCTACTTCATTCTATATTACTTGTTACTATATGTGTCGGTTACGAGTGACATGATTTTGAAACTATAGATGCGCAATTGCTTGAACTATAGGGATGTAATTAAATTTCTATGTAAATTATAGGAACCAAAAGTGTAATTTAGCCAAAAACACCAATTTTTTTCCTTTATCTTTTTCAAAATAACTTTCTATTCATTCTCAACGCAGCACCACTAGCCCACCACTAATCCACTGCCATCGTCACCTATCCACCACCAGTTATTATTGGTGTCCAAGAGTCAATTATTGGTTGGTTGTAATGACACTTTTTTTATATTTAATGCACGTAATAATATTAATTAGGCATTCTTTGTTATTGTGTTTAAATGAGATTTAGTATAACATTATATACAAAGTCCCTAGAATAAATCATGTGTATGCATAATTAGGATATTGATCATAATTATCAGATATGACATACATAAAGTATTATCCTAAAAGTAATCCTAGTAAGTGAATCATCAAAAATAAGGATATTGATGATTCTTCGAAACTAGCATATGTTATGTTATTCTCTTATAAAGAGAGTAGTGATCTCATAAACTGCAAGCATAGAGATGCTGAGACAAACATATGGGTGCTTGTTCATTGAATAGGTACACTAAATTAACCTAACACGAGAAACCATATGAAGTCTATACTCACATGTCAATGGACGTTCTCATAATGTTAGTAAAATAAGAGGATCATTTGACTTAAGATCATTTTATTAACTTATATGTGAATCTACGTGTTTTGATATCATTTCTCCTTATCCTATAATAAGGATAATACATGGATGATTATTGGACATGTAGTTAAGCATATGAAGGTATATGAATGAAAGACAAAAAATTCATCATCCTCAGGTAAATGGCCTCTTGAGACAATTATGTCTTGTTCTAGGAATCTTTGCAAAGTGAAAGAGATTAAGAAAAATGGTTTCTTGAATCTCTTTGAGGAACAAAACGTAAACTCGGTATCAAGTACTAATAGATTTAGACAAATATAGGGTTGACACTAGAATCCATGCCCTATGTCTAAGTCGGGATATGATTGATGAAAGAATTGAATTACATTGTAACCAAACATTGAAAGGTTTGATTAATAATCTTAACTTCAATTGTACTTGGGTGGTCATGATACATTGCTAGATGTCAATTTTGATCTATAAATGTAAGTTGGTTGGTCTGACAAAACCAAAATTAAATTAAAAGTGTTTTAATTTAACCGTACTTCTTAGGAATTAGCCAATTACATTTATTACCAATGTACGAGAAAGCCTAATGAGTTATACATTTTAATTGACTTAGGTTAAGAACCTAGAAGGATTAATGGAGTCTTGGAATTAATAGTTAAGTTCCAAGCACATAAGAGTAAAAGGGTAATTGTTAACTATGAATTTATAGGCAAGACTTGTTTTCTTGAAAGTCAAGGAAAGGTCTAGTGGGAATCTTAAATAGATTTAGAATCCTAATTAGATTTAGGTCTCTACGAGTCTAAATGCCCATTAGTAATCATAATAAGATTATGGATTGCTAAAGGATTTTTGGGCTTTGGGATTTAGGTTTAATTGAAATCCAAAACATGGAAGGATTAAAACCCTAAGCCCTAGATGCCCTATATATGTAGAAGCTAAGAGATTTCAGTTGTACATGAGAAAGACACAAGTGACAATCATTCAACCCCAGAGTGATTCGGCCAAGCAAGGATTAGAAGCAAGAAGGAGTTCTTGTAAAATCCTTCCACCTTTGTCATGAGCCTAACCTTAAAGAAATTGAGTTTTTGCTTCAAGGACAATCCTCTATCGTTCAACCCTTTATGAAAAGGTAAACTTTTCTTAAAAGGCTTTAACCGATCAATTGTGTGAACTATATTATTAAAGGCTTATTCGTTTGAATAGCTTACTATTATTGATTGTACTCTATGTTTAATTAGGAGAATCATTTTAACGATTTCTGGATGAACTCCAAACATCTCTACTAAACAATCAAACTAGCTGCATCAAGAAAGCATCAAAAGGTTATTTTTAATGTTTAGCTTATGTACTATATAATTAATTGAATGCCTATATTTTTGGTTTTAGAAAATTTTAATTATTCCATTGCACATGCATATGATGCACGACCCCTAGATTCCCAACTATCACCATAAAAATCTACTTAAAAACACAAACCCAATGAAAAAAAGATGAATTTACAAAAAATTTAACACATTCAATCTTGGGATCTAGATCTTGATTTGTGGTCAAGAAGGGTACTGATTGAACTATTCTATGGTTTTTAGGGAATTTGAGTCATAATTTTTTTTGAAAAATGTAAACTTGGGGGTTAAAGACAGGAAAAGACAAGAGGAGAGAAGAAAGAGAAAGGGTTGGGGAGAGAGATCTTAGGTTTTGTTCTTGCAGACAAAAACAGAGGGAAAAGATGAAGAGAAGCAAGAATTAAGGTAAGAAAACTTGGCGGGTGTGGGATTAAGGAGAAATAATAAATGAGGAAATAGCTAGTTTGATTTTGATTGTAGCTGAAATTTTCTTTTACTTTCTATAGATCCAAACAAATTGTAAAAGAATATTTTAACTTTGTTTTAGTTTTTAGTTTTCTTAATTTATATATAATTTTTATTTTTCAAAAAATTATAAATTAAAATCTGTATTAGTAATTTTTATTTTATTATCTTATACACGACAAGTATCAAACTTTTATTTACTCATCATGACAAGTGGATGTCTCATGTATGACATTGTTAAACACATCACTTTTCGTCCAGTTAAATTGAATTGAAAAGACTACATTGTTGGATTTAAAAAATTAAACTAAATTATACTTTTGGTCCTTGTAATTTTACTCGAATTTCACTTTGATCTTATCATTCATTTTGTTGTAATTTAGTCCTTAAAATTATAAAATTGTTCTAATTAGGTCCCTGCCGTCACCTTTTGTCCAAATTAACTTTGATGGAGGTGAGGATGGACGGATGAAAATGGATGAAAAATTATGTGGACTAATAACATGGTTAATTGACAAATAACAATTTAACATGTGAATTTTTATAAATACAAATTAAAACAGAAATTTCAAAAAAAAAAAAAAAATCTTATAAAATTAAATTAAATTCATAAAATAAAAGTATCGTTTTCCTTTAAACTTTCCTTTCCCCACTCTGCAAAACGTTTTCCCCAAACTTTTTGCAAAACTTTTTCAATCTGAAGGAAATCGTAAAGAATGCCAATTTCTAAGTAACACATTGAATTATTTCATATCTGTATTACTAGTAAAAAAGTGAAATCAATTTAGCAGATTTGAGGATAATATAAATAAATTGAAAATTCATCAAAATTTCAATAAGCTTTGGCAAGAGAATGAACCCAAGGACAATAACTCCTTCACAGCGTGAGAAGGCAAACCTCGAACGACATCTATATCGTGCGAATAGTTGTTGCTGCAACTAATGATTTATGTTGACATAATAGATACTACGTTCCACCTTAGGCTCGAGAACAACCTTCACAGTTGGGGAAGGGAAAGTTAAAAGAGGAAGAAGGACTCTTTAGTTTTATTAATTTTAATTTCTTTTTCAAATTTCTATTTTATTTTTTATTTTTATTTTTATTTATTAAAATTTCCATGTCAAATTATTATTCGCCCATCCACATCACCTCTGTCATAGTTAATTTGGACTAGAAATAACGGCAAAGACTTAATTGAAGCAATTTTATAATTTTAAAGACTTAATTATAACAAAATAAATAATAGAGACCATAATAAAATCCAAGTAAAATTACAAAAATCAAAAATATAATTTAGCCAAAAATTTATACAAATCAAATTTTACGATTTTAAAATATAGGACTAAATTTATATTTTCATTAAATTATAGAAAATAAAAATGTAATTTAGCTTATGTTGAATTAGATAATTTCAAAGTTTGTCTAATTTCATATATTATTGATCTACAAATGAGAAATAAAAAAGAACTAAGCCAAATTAATATTTTTTTTTAATATTTTCATATTGTTTTGAGGAAAAAAATAATGCAAAAGCAATAAAAGAAAGTAAGAATGCAAAAAGTTTTTAGAATGAAATTCACAAAAGCAAAATTTTAAGAACAATAATTGTAATTTACATTAGCACTTTCGGTTGAAAATATTAACAATATTAAATCAAGAGAAAACATTACAAATATTTTGAAACTAATGAAACAAAATTGACCAAAAAATATTTTGAATACGAAATTGATAAAAATAATATTTTAAAACACTTAAATGTAATTTAACCTTCGTAAACACTCCATTCAAAAATCGAGCTAAGAAACCTAAGAAAAGAAGACCTAAAGAAAAATTCCCATGATTCATTCATGTTAAAGCAATGGAATCAGCATCAAGCTCTACCTTTAAAAGTGGGATTGCAAATATTGTCTTTACTAAATTTCTTTGGTCAGCATGTAGAAATCAATACAGATTATTCCTCATCTAACAAAAAGGTAAAATGGCATGACACCTCTCGTACTTATGCCACCATACATCGAACTCATTAAGAAGTTAATTAACACAAATCATCATAAAAGGGAGGCAGAAATTGGGGGCCGGGGCAGGGATTCACAGGAGGATGCAAATTGAATCAATTTATCATCACCGTTGTCAGTGAAATTTTATTCCATATCCAGACACTGCGGAACAGAGAAAATAAGGGAAAGAAAATAGATGTAACATTTAGTCTCTAGATAGAGTTCCCATGGGTTTCAATCGGTGGCAGAGAAAAACATCAAAGCATCCACATCTGACCATCCAAAGCTCCCTGTCAAATTTGAACGAACAGAAAATCAAAGATCTCCAACATGCAAAAAGATGAAACATTAGGAGTCATAGAAAATCAACAACATTAACAGTTCAACAAATTAAAAGTACACCCTGGAGAGAGGGCAGGATAGGAGTGTAACGTAAAGATAGAGTTCACTGCCAAGAATTGTTGAACTATCAAGTTGTGTTAAATCAACAAAGAATTGTTGAATCCAACCATAGAAAACACAAAATCCCAATAAATGCAGTGGCACTTTATTTTATTTTGTAGAAAAAAAAAATTCATTAAGAAAGAAAAAAGTACAGAAGAGGACAAGAAGTCATCTTTCTCGCTCACAATCTCCCGACCAGAGAAACTCTCGTATAAGACGCTATGAAATATTAGCCACCTCACCTTTATTGATATCTTAAACAGATAGAAATAATAAATAGACATACTTGTTAGACAAGAGTTAAGAAGAGTAATTCTACAACCAAATAAAAAATAAGCATCCTTCCACCTATCTAATCGTTACGAACAACATGATTCCAGAAGGAAATAGAACGAGATTGCCACCAAGGGGTATCCCTATAAAAATTAAAGGAAACTCTTGGAATGAAACAACCAACCGGGGGCAAGTAAACACCTAATCAACTACTATCCAAATCAATCCCAATTATACTACACTTAGCTAAGTTAACCCTAAGCCGAGATATATGTACATAAATTAGAAGAATAAAAAAGAACATTTTTAAAACAATCTATGTCATACTTTAGAAAAAAAAATTGTGTCATCAGAAAACTAAAGGTGAAAACCATCATACCTTCAGAACCAATCTTCATGCCCTTAACGACACCTCATTCAACCCCTCTACAAAACATTATGCTCAAAGCATCAGCTACAAGCAAAAAAGAAAGGGATAAAGAAGGTCCCTTGCTAGACCAGAGAACCAAGAATGTGGTTTCCTATTAATCACATCAGAAGAAATGCACCCATTATCCACCTCCTCCACCTAGACCCAAAACCCTTCTAAGCAATAACTTTATCTAGAAATGACCAACTCACCCTATTATAGGCTTTTTCAAAATCAAGCTTGAAAGCAACACCCTTCTTCCCTTTTGTCAACAAGACCAGCATCCAAACATTGTCTAGCACTTTGGTAATTAGATATAGTGCTCCCAACACCCTACACAATCTATTCGACAAGACTTTTGTCAAAAATCTTATACACCCTAACAGGTCTGTAATTCTTAATTTGACAGAATGATCTTTTTTAGGACCCAGAGTAATGAATGTGGAATCCATAATCTTGCAAACTCAATCGTTGTCAAAACACTCCAGTGAACATCTTAAAAATATCATATTTAACTGTATCCCAACAAGACTAGGAAAAAAAAAAAACCAAAGTGAAACCATCTAAACCATGAGCTTTCTCTTTTTGCATCTCAAACACAGCTTTTCCAATCTCTTTCATCTTAAATGATCTTTCCAGCCAATCACCACTATCCATCGAAATAAGGCACCACTCTAATCCCTCAACCATCAGCCTAAGCATAACTTCCCGAGTAAAGAAGATCTGATAAAAATTAGTGACCTCTACTACAATAATATCATGATCAGTAACCAATGGCACCATCCAATTCCAATACCTTAATAAAACTCTGTATGCGCCTACTATATGTCACTCTATGAAAGAGCTTGGTATTACAAAGACCCTTCCTAACCCAATTTAATCGAGATTTTTGCCTCCAACTAATTTGCACTCTAAAAAAACCATTTCATACTCATTTTGAACACTCTCTTCTACTTAACTGGTCATCAAATAGACCAACATCTATCTCCAATCTATCTAAATCCTTAAGCTCCTGAAACAGAGATGCTTTTTGTAATCTAGTATAACCCAAAATCCCCCAATTCCAAAGCTTTAAATCACTCTTGAGAAGTCAAAGCTTTTTCATAAAAGAGAACCCCATCCAACCCTGTACATCATAACCCACCCACCACTCAGAAACCTTATCTCAAAGAGATTGATGTGAAATCCACATATTCTCGAACCTAAAAGGAGTAGGACCTATTTTAGTTTATTAGACTTAAGAGAATTGGAAAGTGATTATTCAAAGATGGGCCATGATTTCCTGAACTAGATTAGGAACATATCTTCCGAGTCCATTAAAAAAAGAAACCTATCAATACGATAGGAGACACGATGCTCACCTAAAACCGACCAAGTATATTGAGCATTAGAAAGAGGAATATTCCTTAGATTCCATTCACGAATGAAACTATCAAACCCATTCATACTATTAGTCAGTCTAGTACCACCAAAAACTCCCCCCAATTCCTCCCACAAAAAATCACGCTCACTAGGCTTATTAGGACCATAGATCGAAGTGAACAGATTGTCCCTAGGCCCAAGTCATCAAGGTAAACAGAAAGAGAATAACACAAATGGGGAAGGAAGACATGTGTTGGACATCAAGTAGTTCTAAATCCTTCTCCGTTAAAAGTTTTATATCCAACTAAATACAGGCGACAAAGTTTTTTCCCTTGGAAATCTGTTTGGTATGATAAGTACCTTCTAAAGTTGCATTCTTTGTATGGGAATCCTCCCTTAATAGAATACTGACAACGAACAATCTTATGAAGAGATGTATTTACATTGTGAGTTGGTGTTATTTGTGCAAAAATAATGGTGCATCTGTGAACCAATTGTTTAACCATTGTCATTTGCTAGAACCCTATAGGAGTAGGTGTTTGGGCTCTTTGGGATTGTTTGGGTAATGCCAGTACCGTTATGTACCTCTTGTTTTGCTGTCACAAGAGTGATAGTAGAAAATGTTGTAAGCTTGCTTGGCAGGCAGCCCCTCTTTGTTTGATGTGGGTGATATGGTTCAAAATGAACAACCGCATCTTCAATAGTGAGGAGGCATCTATGGAAAAACTGAAGAGGAATCTTTTTATTTTTGTGGTTGCAATGGATGTCTATTTAGTCTTTTTCTGCTCCATTAGGTATTTTCTAGAGTTCTTAGATGGAATGAATTGTAATTAGTAGATTTGCTTTTGTTTCTAGTGAGTTGTGTTTGTACCGGCCTTATGTACAATATAACTCTTTTCTTGTTAATAAAATCATTAATTACAAAAAACATGAAATTGAAAATAAAAATAAAATCTTAATCATTTAATTAAAATTTAAGACAAACTTGTATGCTAAGGAGAAACAACAAAGAAAAAATGCAGGCTATAATACTACCTCTAATAATCAAATGTATCACAATATAGGTATCAATTTTCAAAAATTCTAAAATGTTAATTGAGTCAACAAAAGCCACAACCACCCAGTTACCATCATGCCTTATAGCTGGTTATAGTCATGCTTTACTATTTATAAATCCCATCAATGAGTCATCTATGAAAATACATTATTGGAGGGTTTTGAAGGTTATCCTTTTAACAACCATTTCCTCTAATCTAAACTATCTCTACCCAAACTCCTTTACTAGTGTCGGACAAATACCCATGGCCCACACTTGTACAATATGTTTTATTTACAAACCTTTCTTATATTTGGAGGATCATAACCAAATAAAATGCCCGTTTGAGGTGTATGTGTTAGATAACAGTATAGGGGTAAAATTATAAGTCCAGCAACAGGTATCTTCAAGCATACAAAGACTTTAAAAGACTAATTTTTCACGAGTAGAAATAACAACATATGGAGAGATGCAGTGTTATTAAAGGCGCACCTTGAGGCGCAAGGTGCAGACCCCCTTGCCTCTGCACCTCTAAAAGGCAGGCGCTGACACTAAGGCGCTGCCTAGGCTCACTAGGTGCACGCCTTTTTCATGTTTTGAGGCACACTTAAGGCACTGCAAGTATTTTTTCTGAAAAAACTCTTCAGTTTTTCAGTTTCCTCATAAATAGGAAAATTCAAACATTAAGAAGAGTCCTGATAGAAACCTAAAAGGTCCTTAAAACATTAAAAAAAAAAACCCTAACACAACAGCTGAACCAAAATCATGATACTAAGCAGCCTAGTGAGTCTGAGTTTCCCTGGCAAAAAAACAAAGCATATTTTCAGTGTAAGTCGGCCTATTCTATCATATTTTTTAGTTACTAAGTCTTCTTCTTCATCTTCTACTTAGTCTAATCTCTACTATTGTACACAAAAAGCAAAGCATTTGTGTGGCTTAAACTTTAACAATCTATGGATTGTTTTGTACCTAAAAAACAGAGAAAACTTAGTAGTAATAATCAGCATTAAACCTTAGCTATCTCTACCATCTTTAAGAAAGAAGTATAAATTCAATTTTTACTTGTTAGCTTAGTGGACTACTTGCTTGATATATTTACATTACCTAGATCGTTTTTATCAACCTTTACTTTCTACTTGCTGGATTTCTTGCCTATGGATACTTTTTTCCATGTCATAACTTAATGGTGTTAGTTTTTACTTGCTGTAAGCTTGGAATTATTGTATGTAGATTTTTTATATGGTGTGCGCCTAACTTTGCTAAGGCGCGCGCCTAACTTTGCTAAGGCGTGCGCTTGCTTCCTGCGCCTTGCACCTAGGCTCCAGGGGCCCCTAGCGCCTAGAGTCTTTGATAAAACTGGAGAGATGTATAACCATATAGCACGTTTGGGTTTTTATGCACACATAAAAACTGAAATTACATGCAATTTTAATAGGTTGAATCTCGATAAGATTCATTTAGGATTTAGGCAGTAAGCCACAAGCGTTAGAGTTAAGCCTAATGGAGTATAGCCTTTATTCCCTTTACATTACTTCTATATTGTAAGTGCTAATAGATATATGCAAAAGATGACTAACAAAACTTGATGTCACTACCCTTCAAATATCTTAAACATATAAATATTTATTTAGATTCCAAGAAAATATAGATTGCAACATTTTCTTGATGCAGAAAATGCACCTATGCACTCAAACAATGATGGCAGCATTATGGGTGAATCCAGCAGCTATAAGAACTATAGATTACTGTAGAGATAGGAACAAAAGATAGAGGAAATTATATCACAACCTGTGGTTTGATTTGCATGTACCCTTGCCTAGTAAGATGCCCTTGGGTTTTCCATGTCCTAATTTTTGGAGATGAAAAGTTGGAATCTAATTTGTCATGCAGACAGCATTTCAGATTACTATCCTCAAAATCAAATACTTTTCCAAGCAGTGATTAATTGCAAGGGGTCTTTGGAGCCTTGGTTCTAGGCACCAAGTGCAAATGCGCGCCCTGAGCAAAGTCAAGTGCCCCTACTAAAGAAAACAACAAAATTTGCTACAAGCAAGAATTTCAAGTTTCCAACAAGTAAAATCTAGTGCTAATATTTATGAAAGAGTAAAAATATGAAGAAAAAAATAGCTATGGGCAAGAATTCCAAGTAAAAAAAGGAAAAAAAAAAAAAAAAAACTAAAGACAAGAGGTTCATCACGTAGTCCACTAAATTCAGCGAGTCAAAACTATCTATAAGCTAAAAGCAATAAAATTAGGGCTTTTGCTTTCTAAATTCCTAGTGGATCCAACAAGTAGTCAACTAAGAACCTAGGCGTGTGCCTAAGTGAGCTAGACACAAGCCTGCAGGGGTTAGGCGCAAGCTTGAAGAGCCTAGGCTGAGCCTAAGTGAATAAGCCTCGCCTGAGGGGTGTATAGGAGAAAGGGCTGGAGCCTTTCGCCTTTTGAGCCTGAGGCATGCCTTTAATAACACTGTTTCCAAGTTCCAATGAAGGAGAATTAACATATCACAACATAGATCTTTAACAAATTAAAATAAACAGTCAATAATTTTCCACCCATATATCATTATCTGGTATCAAACAGCAACCTAACAATCATAAGAAAACTAAATGGTATATAAAACAAATAAAATATGAATAAATCAATGAATGAAAACACTTTCCTTAAAAAATAAGGACCTGAATACAGAGCTTAAGGTAACATGTACTTGATAATAATAAGCTATTGACAGTGGGAGCATTGGCATTTTATTTTCCATTAATTAATCACAACTGACTGAATAGAAAGCTTACATTTTGTTACTGAATGAGAATGGATGATGTTTCGTAAATTTATAAACTCGTCCCAACAAGATATAATTCATTTTTATTACTCATATAATTACTACTATCAATAGATGTTCCTCTACACATGGAAAAGATTGCTTAGGAGAAATGATAAAGGCGATAAAGATTGAGATTTTATTGAAACCATACTAAATGCATTCTTCTGAAAATATATGAATTTCAAATGAGCAACAAAGCAAGATCTTACAAGTTACAATCACTAATATAGACTTGCACCTACGCAGACACCCATGGAGCCACCAACTCTGACAAATAAAGACATAGCTGATACATTCTGTTGTCACTTCTCTCAACATTGATCTGAATACACAACTTCATCCAACATCAAGCACATTCCATCAAAATACAATCCTGCATAAATCTTAAATAACTAGTGCAAATTTGTTCATCACCATATCCTTTGACTGACCCTCATAATTTTGCAAGGTCAGCATCTTCTAAACCTATGAAAATGACCACTACTACCAAAGTTCATCATATGCCAAGGCTCACCTTTCCCACTGATTAACAACTGACACCAGGGCAAAATAACAAGACAGTCAGCTCTAACTCAACTTTATCTGATCCAGATCTCCCAGGACCTCAGTGACAAGAACAAAAATAGATAAAATCTTCACAAATGGCTCCAAGAGCTCACATATAGGGACTATCCTTCTAGAACCAGCTCGTTTGCATGCAGCGTATTCTATTCAATATTGATTGTGATAATAATAACATCATTTTCACTCCCCATGGTGGCTACATATTGAAATTTCAGAAAGGCTTATATTCGAAGAGGGGCAAGAACCATAACAAAGGCACCCAAGATTTTCATGCATTAACTTTCATGATGCTTAAGTCATTTCATCAATAAATTTGAAGTAAAATATATGAAGATATGAACAGCCAATCATTTCAAAAAGAACCCAAGATTCCACACATCAGGAAAAACCATGTACTAGATTTTCTCTCAGAAATTACCCCTAATTTGTCATGCACGCAGATCAGATTACAGATAAACTTGTGGACGCATAGAAAAAATCACCAGCATAAACCTCAAGTTTATTACAAAGAAAGAAAATTCTATAATCCCATGGACGAATATAATATTTTTAGTGATCCCCAATCCACGACCAAACTCTAGATTGGTGATAAGTCACGAAGGAACAAGTCCATCAATTAGATAAGTATACAAAAAGAATAAGGTCAGCATTCAGAAGAACTAACCTTGACAGAATTATGAATTGGCAGTGTTGGGAATGAGGGGAATGGCCTGCTTCTGCGCCTGTTTTAACTTGGCCTCTTCTTCCCGGATCTTCTGCATCTTGAGCATCCTCTCCATAACAAGCTCGTACTCGCACTTCTCATAGGCGTGACGCTCGTTCTCGCACTTCCACGGGAGATACAATTCTGCGTGTCTGCACTTATTGAGAGGTATCAGCAAGTGGGCGCACTGGTCTCTGTAGGCTAGAGGAACCCTAGCCTCCACCATCTCCACCTGTGTCGCTATCATCTTCTTCGATGACCCCTCCAAGCCCATTTGATCTTTCGTTCTCGTCAGCCTTGTGCGATTTGTTTGTTTGGCTCAGTTCTCGGTTACTATGTAGTCTGTGGTGGTCGTGGTGGCGAACCGCGGAAATGGTCGACAACTGCTCATCGCTCAGCAGTAAAACTCGAGTGTGTTTGGAATAATTTTGACATAATTACACTTTTAGTTTTGAGTCCAATTTAATTTTTAATATTTTAATTAAATAATTTAGTGCCTACCTAATTTAATTTGATATAATTAAATCTCTGTCATATAAATTAACAACAACTTAGAACAACAGTGGCTAACAAAAAATAGCTGACACACTTGATATATTTAATCAATCAAAAATAGCCACTTGTTTCTGTATAAAATTTATTTAAAAATTAAACTTTAATATTTTATAAAAATATAAAAGGAAAAAGAAAAAATGGCATTAAGAATTAAAAAATGTGAAAATAAATAAATTAATCCTTCATCTTCTCTCTCTACCAAAGCACCAATGAATTTCAGCTACACGACCACTATTTATGTGATGGAGATTGGCATCTTTGATTCCTTGTAGTTGCTAGCACTGAGAGGAGTGCTATCATTATTGAGGATTTCCTAGAAGTTTATGGAGAGGAGAGTTCTATCCGTGTTGATTTTGAATGGAGATCTACAAGAGAGGTTGTAGATTGGCTTACTTCTATACTATCAAAGCAGCAACTACAGGGAGATGAGATCAAAGCATTCATGTGGCCTTGTGATTTCATTATTCTAGATTTATTTATGGTGTTGTTTTCCCTCTCTTTCTGAAATCCCAAAATCTTGTTGCCAATTGAAATATTTTTGTCTTCGTTTTGAATCAGATTTAAAGAGGAAGACCAATTTCTGAAGTTTAGATTTACTATCATGGCTATAGAAGAATCTGGTAAATGTAAGGGTTTGTGAATTTGGTGACTATTGAGGAATATGGGCAAGATGAGTTTTGGTGAGGAAGGGAGAAAAAGTTTTAAAAAATTACTTTTATATATTTAGTATTATTATTTTAGAAAAATAAATTTTTTAATTAAAATTTTATACATAACACGTGACTGCTTTGTATTGGCACCTATGCCACATGTGCACTACGTTATTATCATCAACGTTAATTTAAATAGCACTTGATGACAAGGATATAATTGTATCAAATAAAACTTGGTAGGGACTCAATTGTCACAATTGAAACTCGAAGGATTAAATTGAATTCAAAAATTAAACTATAAGGATTAAAATGTAATTAAGCTAATAATTATTTTACTTTATTTTATTAAAAAAATTGAATTATTTCTAATAAATTATTGTATTTAGATTTTTTAATAAAATAAGAATCTAATTCATTGAAAATCATATTTTATTTGTAAAAAATTTATTTGAATTGATCATTCAAGTTGATTTGATAAGAAATGTGAATTGAGAGAGTATAAGAATAATTTTGTAAAAGTATTATATTCGTTAAATCTAAACAATAAATTTTAATTAAAATCCATCATGTTATGATTTGTTTAGAATATTAAAAAATAATTTTAAATGAATTATACTCAATTGTATGTTATAGATTTGTTTTAAATACACCTAAAAGAGTAAAGTGAGGTAGACATCCGATTATCCAATTTAAGGGTCCGTTTCGAATTGTATAATGAGCACACAATAATATAAAATGGTTTAGTAGTAGTGCAAGCGGATTGATTATATCCAACTTTCTAATCCAATCCCACTAAATAATCCTTGCAGAAATGGTTTTATTTTTAAGTTGGATTTTTGTTATTGAATTTGTATTGTTTTTGCATATGTTAGTTTCCAGATTGATTCACGAGAAAAAGAAAAGACTTTTGCTTTTATTCTAGAGTAACTATTAGAAAAGTCAGAATCAACCTCAAAAGCAGAAAAATATTCACATCAAATCTTTTCACAAATTTCAGGACCCTTTTCAAAAGAAACACTAATAGTAGACCCAATAATGATAAAAACCTCCTCCTAAAGTAAATCTGAAATTTAGAAAAGAGACAAAAATAAATGCTAAAACTTTTGTTGATCAACTAGTAATTAGACTACAAATGTTAAATTTATTTGAAAAGAAAAATACAAGTGTTAATGTATTAAGTCAAAATAAATCAAATTTATCTGAAAATAAATATTCTTACCTAAAAGTTAATAAACTTCATTGGAATAAAATAATGCCCACTGCTCCATCAAAAATATATTATCCTAAACTATCACCTTTGGATCTACAATATGGAGACAATGCCATCCAGGATATAGTACAATTTGATAGAAAACCAATAGTTGAATGGAATATTGATGGTTTGGTAGAATATCAAATCCTTCAAACTACTAAACACATGCTTTTATATGCGGTAGCATATAGATCAAATGGAAATCAAGATCGTGAAATACCATTAGCTATAATAAGTGGATTCACTGTTCAGTTACTTGGATGGTGGGATTTCCATTTGTCAAAAATCTCTGAACAAGAGATTTTAAACTCAGTAAAACAAGAAAATAGAAATTTTGTTACTAATATAGTTAATACTCTAACCTATATAATAATAAATCATTTTGTATGAGCTAATAGGCTCAATATTATATAGATCTCATGAACAATTGATAAATTTAAGATACCCAAATTTATCTCATTTTCAATGGTACAAAGATGTTTTTTTGTCTAGAGTTTATTAAAGGCCATATAGTCAAGTTGATTTTTGGAAAGAGAAATTCTTAGCTGGTCTTCCAACTTTATTTGCTGATAAGATTAGAAATAAATTAAAAAAAACATGGAGATAATATACCTTATAGCATGGAAAGTTAGCTTAATAAATAATTTCTAGAGGAATATCTTTATGTAATGATATAAGATTAAAACGCTAGATAGATAAAAAAAAATTAAGTGAAAAGAAGATGTTAGGAATCTTTTGTGAACAATTTGGTTACCCACAGGGAGTCATTGTAAACAGTCTACAAAGACTCAAAAATTTAATAAAAAATTCTCTAATAAGCCATACAAGAGAAAACATTATAAAAAAGAAGATAAAACTAAAATATGTTATAAAGAATTAAGTAAAAAATCTATAGCAAAAGAAACTAATTGTAGAAAAGTTCCTATTTGCTATAAATGTAGAAAACCAGGACATTATTAAAATAAATGTCAAGTTAAAAAGAAGATTAATGCTCTTCAAATAGATGAAGGATTAAAAAGATTCTTATGTCATATTCTCTTAGAAGACTCTTGAGAAGAAAAAAAAGAGACATTTGCTTTTATTTTAGAGCAACTATTAAAAAAGTCAGAATCAAACTCAGAAGCAAAAAAATTTGATTATGAGTATGAAAATTCTAAAAATGCCTCAGTAGCTGTCCTAATGAAGATTGCGAGGAATGTATTATCAAATTTAAGGATTAAGCAATCTTAGCATTAATGTACTTTCTAAAGAAGAAAATCTAATTTTGGACTTAAAAGAAAAAATTCAAGACCTAGAAGAAAAACAAATACAATTAAAAAATTATTTTCAAATGTATTTTAGGGAAAAGAATGATTTAGGAATCAAAGAAAGTGTAAAAGATGATTCCTATTTCTTTAAAAATTTAATTGAGAGAGTAAAAATTGCTAAAGCGAACCAGCTATAGCTGATTTAAAATCTGAAATAAAGGAATATTTAAAAGCTCTAAAAAGAAGAGTTTCAGTGTTAGAAAAATCTGATGAAGATCAATTTCAGGGTCTTATGTAGGAATCTACTAATGAGATAACAAATCAATAACTTGAGGAAAAAGAGTAATGATTCAAGAACCTGAAGAAGGATCTCTTAATATATTAAATGATCCAAAATGATAGATTTATGCGATAGAATTAGTAATAGCTCAAAAATAGTTTACTAAAGTAGCTATTGTAGTGAACAATGAATTTAGCTTTCAATCCATCACTCTAATTGACTCAGGAGCATGCTTAAATTGTATCAATGAAGAATTTGTACCTTCTAAATTTTATCAAAAGACTACTCAAATTTTTCATGCTACAAATCAAAATCTATTAGTTATAGATTAAAAGTTAATTATCTAATGCAGTGGTCTGTAATAATAAAGTCTATTTTCTTTTACCTTTTGTTCTAGTGAAAAGTTTAGGCTAAGGAATCATTCTAAGAAATTATTTCTTGCATATGTTATTTCCTATTACTAGAATAAATGAGACAGGAGTTGAGTCAAATGTTAAAGAAAGGTAAGTTAAATTTGAGTTTGTTGAAGAACCTAGAATGCATGAGATAATCTAATAAGAGATATAATTAGTAATAACAAAGTCTTTTTGTTATTGAATTTTTTTTTTTTTTCACATGTTAGTTGCCACATTGATTCACGAGATATAACCAAAACTGACTTATCCTATATACTAAACTTTTTTATATAATAAACATTTAAAGAAATTATAGATGCATGACATGTAATGAATAGTTAATTTTATCCTAAACTATCTTTCGCCCATGCATTTTACATGTTGAATTACTGTCCTCACATGTGACGATGTTATTATTTGTCTAAGCCTAAACAAAACCCTTATATGGCCCTGAAATATGTAAGAATTTGATTTAAAAACCCCAAATAAGGCTTAAGTACAATTTCAAGTCTCGAAAAATGTACCACCCAAGTAGCTGAACAATCTAACTATACTAAACTGAACCAACACAAGTTGGTATGATTGGATGCCTAATCTAAGTTGGTTAACACTTGGTTACTAGAAATATAATATAGTTGGGTTGGTTAAAAAAATTAAAACAATCAAACCGAATTGACTAATTTTCTACTATTCAATAGCTCTTAAACAATATTTAGAAACATGATAAGATAGACATAATATGATCACCCATTTTATATATGTCTGATACTATCATCTATACAATAGGAGGTGAAGATAACACAACAATATAATTTATACTTTCTAAAGCATTGTATATACTTATACTATCTAATCTCATATAATATGAAAATATATGAAAGGAGGAAAGAGGATATGAGAGAATGTGATATGAAGGGAGATGCAAGTAGAGAAAACATCACAGTTATTACTTATCTTAGTTTAGGAGTTTAAAATATGAAGGGAAATAAAATGGAAAAATATAATATACTTCTTATTTAGGGGTTGAGTGGAAGGTAAGGATATCCTATATATAAGAGATTTTTTGTTACATTTTTTTTAACAAAATGTGATGTTTGTGAGTGATACCATATGTTCAAAATATCATGTTTTTTATTTTAGAAATTTCTTACATGGGTTGTCTTTAATTGTATGATTTTTGTTTTAACAAAAATAGGTTAAGCTTCTGTCCAATTGAGACATGCTAGTAAGAGCCCAGTTGGTTTATGTGATCAGTTGGATTGGGCTCAAGCACACCTCTTTGCATTTGATGTGGATTGACAGTAAGTGTAGGCTGAGTGCCTTAAAAATTCTTTAATTGGAGGACTCTTAGGGTTTGATCATAAATAGGCTTGGTCCTCTCTCCTCCCCCAGTCAGTGCATCTTGTCCCATTGAAAGCTACCATTAAGTAGAGAATATGGAAAGGAATACCTAACTATTATAAGGATTCAATCAAGGCCTGTTTGCTTAGGGATTCAACTATTTTGCTGCTATGGCTCAATGAGGTATGGGAGTATTATAACAATTGTGGTCTAAATTCATGTATGCGATCTTATAATTATTTTACATGTAGTATCAGAGTTAGATATACCTGAATTTATGACCCTAAAATTTATTTAATTAACATAAAATAATAGGGTTCATTTAGGTCATATTTTTAAACTCAAAAATCAAAACCTTAAATGTATGCAATTGAATTCAAATTGTTATGGGTTTTGTTCCTCTTCGAAATATCATTAATTTGATATATTATTTGTATGATTTCATCAACTATAAATTGAGAAATTTGAATTTTAAGATTTGGTTTGACAAAAAATTGTATTTAATATTTGGATTTGAAAATTTATGATTTCTTATTGTTTTGATCGATTTAAATCAGGTGCTTTGCTTTAAGTATGTTCATACATCATTAGAATCTAAAAATTGAGTTTAACCAGTGTTGTTTTAAGAAATTTGAATAAAAACCTTTCGAATTAGAGTTAAGGTTTATAGAATTTTAATTTCAATTGGTTGACAATTTTGCTTAATGAAACATAAAATTGTTTTAGGGTTTTTGTTAAAATACTAATTTAAAACAAAACCCATGCAAATTTTTGAGAAAACACATAAAAATGGGGTAAAAATCACACTTTTCTAAAACAGGTCAAAAGGATCTTAAACACTCCAAACCGAGTCAAACAAACCCGTCTAGAGGTTGAAGATGATTCAGCCCCTGGTGGACCATCCCCATATGTATTAAGGGGTGCGTGTGGTCCATATGCCACACTCTGATAGTTTTCTCCTTTCCAATTTTTTATATCATATTTTTATTTGAATTATCTTATTTTAAGGGTATGGTTAAAGTTTGGAAATTATGTGCATAAATGATAGTATTATTACATGCTATTTTGTTATGTTTGAAATTAATATTATTGCACATATATAAATATTAGAGCATATTGAAATTTTATGTTATATGTGTTATAGAACTAAAAACAGTAGGTACTCCCTTAGTTAGAGATAATAATTATCGTACTCTCATGTTTGTAAAACATATGTTAGTAGAAAATTCGTTTGGATTTAATTTTGTTTAAAGTTTGTAACATGTATTAAGTGATCCTATAAGATACTTTTAAATAGTATTTCAATTGGGAATGATAAATTGTGAGTAATTAAATTTTCATCGCTTGAGAAAAGCTTATAGGTTTATATAGATGGTTACCACCAAAGTGGTCTATCTATATAGATTTGTAGGATTTTTGAAAGCAAAAATAAGGGGATGCTTTTTAAATTTTGGTATATAATTTCCTGCCCAAAGGGGGTTATTATATTCTTTAATTTTGTGAATTATATTAGGCATGTTATTTAGGGTATACCAGCCTAGAGGGTTTATTTGCCTGAAGGGGATAGACTTTTCAAAAGCCTAAATGTTCTCTTTTATGCCTTTATGAGTTGATCATGAGATCCTAATAACATATTACATTGTATGTCCAAAGGAAAATTTGTAATGATGGGACTTGGATTCATATAGAATAAATTTTTATTCTTGGTTATTAATTACTCCAATTGTTTAACATGTTACATTCCCAGCCTAGATGGTTTATCAACCCAAAAGGATGAGCTTTTCGAAAGCTAGGATGCTCTCTTGTTTTATTTTTCAAGGGTTGATCATGAGATCCTTATGGTATGTTACATTCTTTGTCCAAAAAGGAGTTTGTAATGATGTTAGTTGGATTCATGTAATATAAATTCTTATTCTTGGTTACTCATTTTGTTTAGTATTTTGTATTCTCAACCTAGAAGGTTTATCTACCTTAAAGGGATGGACTCTTTGGAGTGTAGGATGCTCTTATGTTTTAGTTTCATAGGTTGAATATGAGATCCTAATGGCATGTTACATTATCTGCCCAAGAGAAAGTTTATAATGACGTGTCTTAGGAATCATATTGAATAAGATTTTATTTTTGGTTATTAATTACTCTATTGTTTGGCATGTTGCATTCTTTTATTTTAAATCAATCTTATTTGTTGTTAACAATTATACTACTTCCATTAAATTGTTGAATGAGTCAAATTTTAAACAATAGAAACAAGATATTGAGCTTGTCCTGAAAATTATGAACATGATTTAACCATGTGTAGGGATAATCTTATTGTTCTTCATGTAGTAAGCTTAAGTTTTTAAAAAGTGGGAGAGATCTAATAGGTTAAGCCTAGTCTACCTAAAATATCTATCTCTCACACCACAAGAGTGATTTATCTAAAACTAAGGATGACTTTTAACTTTCTCAGTTCAAATGTAATTTAACAAATATTTTCAAGATAAGTTGAAACATAATTATCATAAGGCCTTGGTCTTGGAATATGTCTAATCCATATGCAACTAGAAGCATCATAAATTAGTAAGTTGTATATATATATATATATATATATATATATATATAGGAGTCCTGCATTTACACCTCCAAATGTGGAAGGCAATATTGTACCCAGGATGGAGAAACAAATTATTGGATATTCAGCTTTATAGGTAAAATTTTATCTCTTTTATGGCTAAACCAAAAGATTTGATTCTCATGCCCAGTCTTTGATCATTAGGTCTATAAAGGTACATAGGTACAGGGCAATCCAAAAGGGTGTACTTTAAAAAATAATATTATTTGTGGTAATACCAAAAGCAAGCTTGTACGTCATGTTGTCTTCACATGGTAAAATAACGATAGAATAAGATTTTTCTTCCAAACGATTTGTTTGAATTTGAGAGCTACTTTTCTTCTAAACGGTAAAGATTGTAAAATTTTATTCTTTTTCTATGCCTAGTATTTTGAAAAGTTGTTCATAGAAATTCACTATTATGGAAACATAATTTAAATTTTAGACTAATTTTCATTTTAATCCAATTTGAAATTGTCAAAATTACATGACTTTTACTTTTAGCTTACAAAATTAGTTTAATTTTATATTGATCAAAAAAACCAGTTAAAGAAAGTAATGAAATTATTAGGAATTGGCTTAATCATTTAATCCTACACAGGTGTTATGTCATACTTATTTCACTAGTGAATTAAATAGTGGTTAACAATTAATCACTTAATCTTACGCGAATACTGAAGCCATTAGTAGATGTGTAATAAATGCCTAATCGGACGCAGTTAGTAATTTCATAAGTGGAAGCATAATAAACGTCTAATCATATGCAATTAGTGAATTCATTAGTGGATGCATTATAAACGTCTTATCGCTCCGTTTAAAGAATTCATTAGTGGATATGTAATAAACTCGAAATTGTACGCAATAGGTTAATTCATTAGTGGATACATAATAAATGCTTAATCGAATGCAATTAGTGAATTATGTAGTGGATGTGTAATAAACGTCCTAATCATACGCAATTAGTGGTTTCATTAGTGGATACACAATAAACTCCTACTTGTACGTAATTAGTGAATTCATTACTTATACGTAATAAATGTCTAATCGTATGTGAGTAGTGCAGAGTAATTAATGGATGAGAATAAATGCCAAATCGTACACGATTAGTGAATTGATTAGTAGATGCGTAATAACCGCCCAATTGTATGCGACAACTTAAAAAACATTACTAGATGTGTAAAAGACGCCAAATTGTACCCGATTAAGGAATTAATTAGTAGATGCGTATTAAACACCTAATCATACGTGATTATTGATATTACTAGTGGATGTATAATAAATGCATACTCATATGCGATTATTGAATTAAATACTGGAAACGTAACAAACACCTAATAGTACTCGATTGCTGAACACTCATTCGGAATGTGCATAAGCACGTGTAGTGGCTAGTTAAAGAAAATATGCCATGTTTATATTTTAACTTCAAAGATGTCTATACATTTCATGTATTATACAAGCATAACTTATTACATCATATTCTTTTTATATAATTACATAATATTATTTATTTTAATACTAAATTCCAAGATATAATTGAAGTAAAGATGTCTAAATGAATTTAATAGTGCTATTGGTTTGGGTCATGGCCATAACGACCTGATCCATAAGCTAAAAACTATTTAAAGATAGTTTATATATTACACCTTCAAACCCTAACCTGTTGTCTCTATCTATAATATGATTTTCTGAGAAATACATCTCAACAGATAGTTTGGCGCTGTTAATTGAAGTGTCGCAAAGGATTCTCCTGGCATGGTTGCACAAAAATCCTTTTCAAGATCCATTGGTAAATAGCATAATCTGGTTAAAAATGTAGTTCTACCTTGGAGAATTATGAATCGTTTATGTTGTTTACACTCATTGTGGTTTTGGTTTTGGATAAACGACTGAATTCTTAGTCAACTCAGTAAACTTGCTTATCGAACATGGAAACTACGTAAAATTTTCACAAAAGAATCTGTAAATAAAATAAAAATAAAAATTAAGGGAGTTGACACATAGAGATGACATTAAGACAGTGGTCTCATCCTTAAATTTTTTAACTTTTCATTTTATCATTATCCTTTTGTTGTTTAGTTGAATCAAAATGCATAAAAAATCATTTTTAACCTCTTCTCTTAGTATCCATATCTCTCTTTTCCTCACTCAAGACCACAGATGAATATTCATTAACTGGTGATAGGTGGCGATGAGGCTGTACTTGTACTGCTACCTAAGGTGTTGCCTAGTTATAAATAACTTAATTGGATTGTGAAGGAAAACAAACTTCCTTACTCATTCTATAATTCTACGTGGCTTAGCTCCTCGGATTCTAAAGAATTTTTCAATGACTTTGGAGGCCTTTTACATTAGATTTTGGTTGGCAAGAGAAATTCAATATTTAGTTGTTTGGTGTGTTGGTATTTTAGATTCTTCTTCTAGTTGAGTTATTTTTTAATGGTTTGTGAGTTGCGTAGAAAATGATAATTTAGGTGGAAATGAGAGGAAAATTAATACCTGGCTACTTCAAGTAGTATCAGTAAAATTTAACTCGTAACACTTTACTAATCAGAGGAAATAAAATCATTATGACTAAGAATTTGCAGAGCACTTGACAAACTAATAATGGGTGTGGGGAGGAAAGACGGATAATACTAATTAGTGAGTAAAAATTATTTATAATAAAGTAATGAAATGAAAATTTATGGTTGGAAAAATTAAGAAGGGCTCATCTTCTAATATAGATGTACTATTGTGTTATAGAATACACAACAATTTAATATGAAAAAATAAATTTGTTGAAAATCTTGCTGCATAAGACTTTAATTTTAACAAATTTGTGCATTACATAGCATGTGTGAGGTATGCAAGTCCTTGTTACATGATTATTATCATACTATAAATTTTTTTAAATAATATGTGCTAATTTATATACAATATTATATAGGTATACGAGTTTATGTTCTAAATGGCTTCTGAAGATGATGGTTTCACTGCAGCTGGTAATGTTCAATTCTAGAAACTTGTATTTTATTTTTATGTTGAAGAAGGGAAGTTGGAATGTTATTATTTATTACTTTATTTATTTATTGATTAAGAGTTTATTGAAAATGCCATAGATAATTAATAGTTGAGATTATTGGATATTCTGAAGATAGTAAATCTTTAATATATTTGCAGAGACTACCAAATGTTTGCTGGGAAGAATTTAAGGATGGCTTACCAAGGGCTGTCACACTTGAAAATTATCATAAACAATGGAATGTTGAGTTAGAGAGAGAACCAGGATAGTTATGGATGACTACTGGATTAGATGAGTTCTTCAGGCATTACTAGATAAAAGTTTATTATATCTTGCATTTCAGTTATAAATTTCCTTCTATGTTCAAGGTGAGAATATTTTCCACCAATGGTATGGAAATTCATAAGGATCCTCCCGTAGCAATTTATCTAAGCAACATAGTCACTCGGTTCTTTGTACCTGCTCAGGAAAATAATCTTCGATGTGGAACAATTGTAAGCAATACTCTGCCTAGAGTTTTCATTTACTTGCATCCATTTTGACTTTATCATTACATCTTGTGATCAAACAAAGATAAGTTTATAATTCTTCCATATTTTAGATTCTGTTAAGAACTTTTGCAAAACAATTTGGAAGGATTTTACCAAATCATGTCATGCTTAAAGTTAATGAGCAAGACAATTGGATTATGAAATAAGAGTTGAAGGATGAAGTCATACGCCTAAGTAGCAGAGTCTGAGAATTCATAAACCATTATCAAATGAGAAAGCAATACTTCGAGTTCATTGGTTTTGAATTGCCAGCAAGTTTGTAAGTGCAAATATTTACACCAGAGTTTTCTATGGAAATCAAGTATTCAGTTAAGAAAAGAACAATCAACGAGGATACAAAATTGACTCCAATTATAGAAATCAACACCGAACCTGACTCAGGTTTTTGTTTTAAATTGCTTTCCTATTTATTGTCCTATTGACTTTTATTTACTAGTTGATGATAAAAAATTTAACATTATTTTTTAAGTTGTAACATACACTTGCTTAGAATATTCAGAAGTGTTACAATCATGTTTCTAATGCTATAAAATAATTTATTGATAGGTGATCACCTGTCTTACAAATGTTGCAGTGTACCACAACATACTTTAATTATAAACCTTGACTGTGAATCTGATTCAGGTTTAGTTTTATTGAATTGCTTTCCTATTTATCGTCCAGTTGAATTTTATTTACTGCTAGATAATAAATAAATAAATAATACTTTAATTGATTTATATAGTTGTAACATACCTAGTCATAGGATTTTCTAAATTGGTACATATACTGTAGCTAATGCTTTATAAAATTTTATTGATAGGTGGTCAAGTGTCATTGTTGCCCTTGCAGTGAGTTTGTTATTATGATATCTAGGTTGTATGATCTAAATTACTTTGTTATTATGATATTCATCTGAGTTAGTATTTTTTTTTTTTTTTAATTAGGTAATGTACCTTCATCGTGTACTTTGAGGAAACCATAGCTAACTGCAACCTTAGAAGGAAATCAACTGCTATCATTAAAATCGATTTATCCAAAGATAGGCGGACCAATGGTAATTGAAACAATTGGCAATATGCAATGTCAACAAATAACTTAAGTAATATTTAATATTATTGGTATTATTTGATTTAGTGACAATTTCAATTTCATTTATATATTTTAGAGAATTTATGTTGCGCTTGTCAATTATTACCTGTCTATCGAGCCAGTTGTTATTGGTTTGACAATGGGAGGTCTAGCATGGGAGGTGAATGTATCTTATTATCGTCATGGTTCAATTAGCTGTCTGAACGGTGGCTTAGAAATGTTTGCAAAGCTTCATGGCATAAAAGGCGGAGAAAGGTGTTTATTGAAGAGATAATTATTTATTTCAAGTTACGAATAAGGTTTTTCCAGAATCAGGAATTTCCAAATCAAGTGTGCGCAAAGCGATTGATTCTAAGTCAGGGGGTTCTAAAGCTCTGCATTTGAAAATAACTTGTTCCAAATGAGGTGGTTTGCAAGCTTCTTAATGGATAGAAAGGAACTGAAGAGTCCTCCAATCTTAAGTCATGGTTTTAATTACTAAGTTATTTTTTGTGAAGTTGATCTGAATGATCAACTTTGTTAAGATTTATACACATTCTTTTTTCAATCTGTAGTAGTGCTATGGCAGAAATTGTAGTCCTACTAATAATACGATTCTATTAACAACACATATTATCTATTGTTGTAGATATTTGGTCCTATATTGGCCCATATTTAAATATCTAATTTTTGTTTGGATTTGGCAGATTTATTTTAAGATAAAGCAAATTTGAATTGTGGGCGTTTAGGAGTAAGGAATAAGGGGTATTTTCTGATTGTATGGAGCAATGTCGTTCTATAATAGGGGCATCAGAAGTTTGTTTAATGGCCACGATTTAGCTGGGGGTTGGTTGATTCACAAAAAGTTGGCAGAATGCAGGAAATATGTAGATTTCCAATTAGCAACTGAGCTATTAGAATTGGTAAAGGGAGGGGATAATTAGGTGTCTATGTATTGGTGTTTATGTGGGATTAGCTGCATTTGATTCTCAATAATTATTCAATTATACTTCATATGCTTTAGCTCTTCAATATCTTCTAGTTTAGTTGTTACATTCTAAATTGTTGCTATGCTAGTATTTGGACCTTTAAGGGAATTATCAACACGATTCAGTTGCAGCTGTGTTGGTATTTCGATCTTTAGGGGAATTATCAACATAGCAACCAACAGTTGAAACATTTGACAATTTAGATAGGGAGGGATTTTCATGACCTTCCAATAATATAATACCTTACCAAAGTTCATAATATGAAGGGATTCGCAGATAAAGAATATCTGAGGCAAAAAATTGTGCACCCAAACCAAAATTAGCCTAATTCAAATCAGTGACAGATCCAATATTTTTAATAGCCTAGACCGAGCTCATATTGATATTTTAATTAAATTATATAATTTATTTAAAAACTTAATTAAATTTCCACTTAAAAAATTATTATGTATATTAAAAGAAAAAAAATTAATAAATGTATAACTAAATTCATCATTTTTTTTTTCTTTTGGTACTCACTTAGTCATGGCTATTATTTTCAAGTTTTGAAATATAAAATTGACTCTAATTTAATTTAGAATTTAGTATTCTATGTGCTCAAATTTACCCAATATTTTAATTCAAATTGAATTCATTTTATTATTTATGGCACTTGGCAATATGAAAGTGTGGATCCAAATGATGGTATATGAAAAAAAATTATGAATTTTATCATTAAAAATTTAAAATTAATAAAAATAAACAATTTATGCATTCTTATTTTAGCAGTGGAGATGAAAAAAATATATGTATGAAAAACAATGGCGATGGGAATTCAAATATAAAAAACAAAAATAAATATAAACATTTCTCAAGCATTAATTAAGGTGCAAATATGATAACATGTATATAATCATAGATAATTTTGATATATTTTTATTTTATTTTATTTTTTGACATAGATAGTATTTAGAATGACCAATTACATTGCAAGGGGGTTCATCTGCATTTTGATATATTCTTTTACATAAAGCAAGTAAAGAAGTAGAATTAAATTTATGCTTAATTTTTTTTAATTTAATTAGGTCATATAATTAGGGTGTACATTACATGTATGAAAATTAATAATATTATTTCTATTAGTTAACCCTGTATTGATTTTTAAATACCTTATTAAAATTACGGCAATTCTTTTAAAAACATATATGAAATTTCTTGGTAATTTTGTTATCAAATTTATTATTAGATTTGTGCATCATAATTTTTTATTATGATTTCTCTATCAATCGCAATGCCTAATTTTTTATGTCACATAATTTTTTGAACTAAACTAAATTATTCATAAATATTTTGGGATGTTGAAAATACAAAATATTGTAAAGAAAATAAAATATATTTATGTAAAATAAGGGAAAAAGGAACTAATTTAATAGGTCAAAAAGGAATAATTTATACAATTTTTTAAATTTAATTTAAAAGAAAATATTATTTTGGAATAGTGCCGAATCAGTCAAAAACTAAAAAGATTTGAAAAAGGAGACTTCAAAGGAGTTAAACTTCGATACTCAACAAAAAATAATTGAATCCAACCACTAGGTTAAATAACATGTTTAATAATAGTTGGCTCCCAACTTCATTATTATATGACTACTACTACTAGTGATTTTTTTTAAAGAAGGTCCTATTCTATCTAGTCCCAGCTTGGGCTTGAGCTTGCCTAAAGTCAGTATTATGTTATTCTGTTTCTATGCCCTTTACCTATTTCATTTCATTGTTTTCGGGCAATATGCAATGGCAATACCTTATAGTAAATGTCACACTCCTAATAGAGGCATAACTAGTTGGAGGAATGAATAACTAAATATCCGTAACCTTAACTTCACAATAAGAAATAAACAAAATTCTTGATTAAATCAATATAATAAAAGTCAAATTTTCAAATACAAATCATTAATGTTCAATATTACTCTATATATATAAGTTTAAATTAACACTATTCACTCCAAAATTACACATTTATCTAATCAGAGACATAGTACCTCATCATTATATAGTCTGCTTGCCAATTGTAGTCTTAGTATTATATCATTGATTTAATCCTCACCCCCAAACAGATAAACGAAGATGGGAAAGTGGAATTGGAGGACCACATCCACCCACTGCAATATTATCAAGGTACGTAACATGCATCAATCGAAAGGATTACAACAATTTAATATGAAAACCTTATTTAATTGCTTAACACCACCAACATTCTAAAATATTTGTTTACATACCATAAGGAATAATAAGTATCCTTCCACCCTATCGTTCACGGCATCCTAGAACCTTCCAATACCATGAACAAGATAATTGAGTACAAGATCACTCCAATTAATGCTTTTAATTGGGTCAGCATCCTTGAGAATTAACAATAGATGTTTAATTACATTTGAGCTCTAGTATGCTACTAGCAAGCATGACACTGCAAACAATGCAAACTTCAATTTGAATTTATTTAATGATGTTTCTGATGATAGTGTGCTAGCTTATAATTCACCAATTGAATAGTCTTCAACAAAAAATCCATTTTTTGTCACCAAATGCATTCACTCCAGTATCATATAAGTTAACATCTCTTTCAATACCGAAATCGGGAATCCCAAATATCCGTCCAACTTGAGCAGAGGTTACTTCCAAATTCCCATATGATAATTTTAAGCAACAATTCTTAATGTCAAACCAATCAACAAGCCACATGCATAAACCCATTCTTAATTTACTATGCCTTAGTTCAAGTATGCCACCGAACCCAATTCCTGTAACAACATCTTTCCTATCATCATCTAACCTTGATACCAATCTCTTAAAACATGTCGGATGACAATATATGACAGGATAAATCTGCATAGGAATAATACATCAGTTCTAATTTTCTTGTTATATAAATTTTTAATATATCAATCTACAATCACGCATACAAATTTTGTATATCCATCTTCATCCTTTTCCAACCTCACTTAATATTCATTCTCATTCATAATAGGAATATAACATTTTCAATATGAATTTCATTATTCAAAATAACGAACAATCTAATAAATTCAACATTAATCTACACAATACATGAGGACTTGAGAAATATTTTTTATAAAAATAAAATATAGTTGCAGCAAATAAACTACAATGTCAACTCATCATTTTTTAATCAATCAAGTGTAATAATTCAGAACTCGCATAATTTATTCTAGTAAGAAATATAGGTTTCTAGTTCTTTAGAACAAACTGCATAAACTCATATAACACTAAAATTTTGATAACTTTAAATTGACATATGAACTCATTTATATCTAAAGCAAAATTAAAAAAATTCACATCCGGACATAGATTTGTCATGGTACCATCTATGTCAATACTGCAACTACCTGTTTTCGAAATTCCAGTCATTTCTCCTTAGATATCAAACTCATGCATATGATACTTTCAGCTTTACTCTTTAATCCAGATCTAACCGCACCGCAAAGAACAAAACTAACTAATTCAAGCTAATCCCTTTGTTTGGAGAAGAAGATAGTCATATTGATGCAAGATTTACTCGAAATTTCGAATCACCTTTTACATATTTTTTGTTTCCAAGAATTAGGGTTAGTTCTTTCTGAACATGTTTGAGACATTGAATTATTCTTTTCGGTGCATATTTACTTCAACCATCAGATCCTAAAATAATGTCTCTATATGCTGGTTGTGCTCAATACAAATTTCAAAAGTTTTGTTAGAGTTAAAATCTAATTTCTATAAACATGCTTTTAGCCTGTAATAGGTTAAAAGATTTCGACGCTACATATATTTGGAAGTGATAATCGACGGTCCATCTTGTGTCATAATAGTTTTAGTATTTAAACCCCCACAAATCAGATAGGGTATCAGATAATCCTCCAAAAGAGAAATCTCACTTTATCCATATTTCAAATATAGCTAAATTATTTAAGGAAAGTAAGTTTTAAAAGAAAATAAGTAAATAGAAATTAAGAATTCATAAACTTTTTTTTTTTTTCATAAATAAATTTCTTAATTATTAGTTACATTTTATACACAAAACATAGGTCTCATAATTTTGGCCAAGGAATGACTTGCAAGACAAAATTTAAAAAGTTTACTTTTCCTTTAATGTGGAGTACTCTCATCCTGCAAGTAATTACAACATAAGATATTGAAACCTAAACAAACATAATATTTCCTAAATCAAAATTTTAACTACAAAATATAAAGTGTATGAGTAAATTTGAATATTGTAAGTTTGGGTCTAAGATTGAAGGGAAATAACAAAAACACTTACAAGCATAACTTTAGTGCGATCATGGTCCTAACTTCTCAAGTCACCATAGAAAGCTAAAGAGAGCAAGATAATTGAAAAACAAAATTAGATACGGAAGAAAATAGAGCTCAAGAATAGGGTTAATATATAAATAGGAAGAACTTATCCACTTAGTAAATACAAGATAGTGACCATGTAGACTCGTTAAACTCCAAACTAGTCACGTGACTTGGTGTAGCCAAAGTGGGTTTTGGTGGAGTTTTGATGCATTAGAAAAGGTAGAGGAAGGAAAATGAGAAAGGAAGCTCAGCAAACGATAAAAAATGAGGAAAAAAGAGTGTGATATTTGGTTTGTAAGAGATAAAAAAAAATGAGTAGATATTTTAACATTTTAATATCATAAAATTGTAAAATTGACTAATATTTTTAAGATATACTTGAAGTATTTAAGCGTAGACTAATAATTTTGTCTTTTTTTGTCCTTTAATATAAATAAAAGTAATAGATTCTTCTATATTCTTTATTATATAGTCTTGTTTTAGACTAAAACTATCTTTTCTATAGATTTGTTTATCAGAAGTATGATGAAGATTTCAATTTTGTAATTCCTTTTCTATATTTTCTACTAAGATAATTTCTTTATTATTTAGAGACAAACTTTTAGAACTAGAACCAGAATAATTAACAAAGTTAGAAAATCTTCTTAAGATACCAGCCATTATTGCTTTGAGCCAAAGAAGTAAACTGTCAAAGAACTTATACAACCCTCAACGTCCTCAACTTAACGGACTAAGCAGGTTTTCAGATGCCTCAACTTCGTTTCCTGGGTTTATCTTCTCGACTTTGAAGATTAATGGATTGATAATTTAAGAATACTTCTAATCTCTACCAACCTTTAAGGTTCTTGGCTCTGATACAATTAGGGGAAGCAAGCGCACAAGTCAACATATATCAAAATTCAACATAGATCAACATATAATGAACTTCACCAAATAAAAGTAATTATAGAAAATAACTTACATTAATAGTTGCAAATACAATCTGGAACACTTTATTACAGGTACAAGACTCGAACATAGGTACCACAGGCACAAGCTTAGATCTTCTCCCAAAAATGTTTTTGAAAATCCTTCGCTTGTTTATAACTCACAAATATTTTATAATACTTAATAAAATTTTGTAAATGGAAAACTGAAGAATCTTTCCAAAACTTTTCAAAACTTGCAGAATTTGAGATGACAAAAGTCCTTATATAGACTTCAACATTATTGTCCTGGAGATAAGGATGAGCAGGTCAAATTCCTAAGGATAAGGCTCTTATATTTATCTGGGCACGTGTCCTGGTTGGATTGGAATCGGTTCACCAGATAAAAAGAAGAATATTACTTTTATAAAGTAAATCTAAAGTAAATCTTTTACTTTAATTATTTTATATTCTTTTCCACTGAAAGCTTCTTGCTTTAAGAAAAGTGGAATCTTATTTTTTGAAAAGCAAAGTTTTTCTTTTCAAAAGAGAATTATGGATGGGTCCCTTCTTCAAGAAAATCTTATGCTCTTTCATCAAAAGGGTCTTGGGAGTCTTGAAAATAGGCTAGTCATCTTGGCTCATATCCGAACATTTGTCTTCCAGGATTTTTAGGAGCTCTTTCTGAGCATCTTCTTTTGAGGAGGAGGCTAATAAGCCTTTGACCATATCTAAAACTTTTTTATTTTCATTTAAATAAGATTTTTAGGTCGAAGCTTGAGATCTTAAAATCTCTAACTTTTGAAAATTATTAAGATTCTCTTCAAAATTAGAGAAATTATCCCACCACTTTATTTGGGACCTTCGAATTAACCAATGAACTTATTGACTAATCCCACAAGCAAAAATAGAACATTTTTCACTATATATTCCCATTTTACAATCCATGAAAGCTGATAATAAGCTGTGAACATGATTATTTTGTCTTGTAATTCAAGAGAATTATTATTCTCACAGAATCTTAACAAGTATTGATGAACATATTTAGGTAAGGATATTGGAAATAATTCCCATGAGAAATACTAGGTTTTAAACTATTGTTAAAAAGTAGTAGGAGATGGTTCCTTATTAAGGGTGAATCTGAGAAACCAACTATGTTTCCTTGCTTTGTTTTCAAATAAAAGCAAATTCTCCCATACGGCCATATAATCAAAATAGTTGTATAGCCGAGGAAATATTCTTCTATCTCTAATTTGTTTCTGATGGTAACCCTTTTTCTTTCCATTTCAATCATGGGAATAGAATAGGTAGACATTCTTCTAGAAGATTCTCCTAGGTTTAACCTAATCTTTCTGTTTGAAGAGAATTTTATCTTTATATCACCATCAGTGTATTCAATTACTAATTCTAAGTCTTTGGTTTCTATTTTCTAGGGGGGAATTCCTTGATCTATTTTCCATGTTTCAGGAAGTTTTACCTGATTCCAAGTTATTGTTTTTAGAACTACCATATTTGTTTTAGCTGGATTAGCTATAAAAAGTGTAATTTCACCTATTTTAGATTCTATCCTACCATTAGGTGCCATAGTATTCATAACTTTATAATAAATCCTATATATTAGGACTACGTTTTCAAATCCTGGGAGCATACCAAAACCATGAGATTGAATGTTTAAAGTCAAGGCATTCATAATATTGATCTGTCAAAAATATTGAAAAATTAGGATAACAACTAAAGAAGAAAATTCAAATTTAATTTGTCTACCTTTTTTCTCTGTTTCTACCCCTGATTTATCAATCCTAGATATAGGGAATAACATATGTAGAAAGTGATTTCCTAAAATTACTTCTTGAGCTAAACCTTTTACCAAAACAAAGGGTAGAGGAAAACAGACCTTGTTATTGCAGGCTGTAGCATTAGACAGCTTGTAGTCTATTATTAGACAATTTCCATCAGCAGCATGGAGGATTTGAGTAGTCTTTTAGAAGTACTTTGAGGGCCTAATCCTTCATTGATACAATTCAAATCTGCTCCTAAATTTATTAGGGCTATTTACTAAAAATTGAATTCATTATTCACTACTATGGTTATTTTAGTGAACCATTGCTGGGCTATTACTAATTCTACAGCACAAACCCATCCTTCTGGATCATTAAGGATATTAATAAATCTTTCATCAAGTTCTTGTATCATTATACTTTTGCCCTTATTTTCAGGTTCTTGGTCTTTTATTTCTTTTGGTGATTCCCATAAAAGATTCTGAAACTGATCTTCATTAGATTCTTCTATAATCGAAACTCTCTATTTTAGAGTTTTTAATTCTTCTTTTATTCATTTATCTCAGCTTTTAGATAAGCTATTGTTGATTCTTTAGAGGAAGTGTTGGTAGTTTTTACTCTTTCAATAATATTCTTAAAGGAATAAGAATCATCTTTTATACTTCCTTTAATTCCTACATTTTTACTCTTAGAAGACAATTGGATATAATTTTCAAGTTGTATCCTTCTTTCTTCCGATCTATTAAGTCTAAAATCAAACTTTCTTCTTTAGAAAGTACATTAAAACTAAGATTATTTAATCCTATGGTTTTAAGGATACACTCATCGCAATCGTTGTCAGAACAACACCTGGATTTTTTAGAATTATCTGACTCATAACTAGACTCTTCTTCAGAGTTGTCTAGGCTAGAATTTGATTTAGGTTGTTCTATTATGAAAGCATTCATTTCTTCTTTTTCTTCATCTGAGTCTTCTAATAAGATTTGAAACAAGGATTTCTTTAATCCTTCATCTATTTGGACGGCATTTATCTTCTTCTTGACTCTACATTTATTTTAGAAATGACCTGCTTTTCTGTATTTGTAATAGATAGGAACTTTTTTATAATTAGTTTCCTTAATTACAGGGTTTTTTCTAGGTTCGTAGTAACCTATTTTTTGCTTTTCATGCCTTTTATAATGTTTTTTCTTATAGGGTTTATTAGAGAATTTCTTTTGGAATTTATGAGTCTTTTTAGATTGACTTCCTGTGGGATATCCAAATTGTTCACAAAAATTTCAAATGAAAACATTATCCGCCAAACAACTATCAAAGAGGTATTAATCATTAGCAGCTTTATTAACGAATCTATTCTAAAAAGGATATTTCATGGGAGTGGATAGCCCAATGTAACAATGCCATTGAAGCTCTTAAGAAGGCAGTGATGGGGGAACCTATTCTAGCACTCCTTGACCACAGTAAGCCATATGAGGGACACACCGATGCATCTGACTTTGCTATTGGAGGGGTATTGATGCAAAAAGGACATCCCATTGCATATGAGAGAAGAAATTGAATGACATAGAGCGACGATATATGGTACAAGAAAAAAAAAAGACCTCAATTATGCATATTATCTCAAAACATGGAGACATTACTTGATCGGATCAAGATTTATGGTGAAGAACGACAACATTGCCTTTAGTTACTTTCTTACACAAAGAAAACTTACTTCCAAACAAGCAAGTTGCTCAAGACTTTCTAGTTGAGTTTAATATGTCATAGAGTACAAGCTAGGCAAGACTAACTTAGTGGTAGATGTACTAAGTCAAAAGGTAGAACTTGTAGTATTAAGTATACCAGAAAGTCCCTTGATCAAACAAAGGAGGCTCTTGAGCATGACCATCTTGCCAAAGCCTTGATGGAATGTGTGAAGCAAGGCAAAACTGGAAGGTTTTGGAGCAAAGATGGCTCGTTCTTTGCAAAGGGCTATCGCCTCTTTGTGCTAAAGTGGGAAAACTTGAGGAAGGATATTCTTAAAGAATCTCATGACTCCAAATGGGCAGGACATCTTGGCATACATCGTACCTTGACACTTGTTGAGAATGCTTATTATTAGCCACATGTGCCGGATGGTATAAAGTTATGCATGAGATCTTGTCTTTTATGCCAACAAGACAAGATAAAGCAAAAACAGGCTGTAGGAATGTTGGAGCCTTTACCTATTCTAGAAAGGCCTTAAGAAATTATTTCCATAGATTTCATCACCTGTCTCCCCAAGTCCGAGGTATGTGGAACTATCATGGTCATAGTAGATTGATTCTCTAAGTATGGGGTGTTCATTTTAGCAATAGTAGATTTTTTAGAAGGCAACCCGTCTTTTCTTTAAATAGGTATTGAAGTATTGGGGAGTTCCTAAATCCATCATTAGTGATCAGGATGACTGCTTCAAAAGTAAATTTTGGATGAAACTCTTCTAAATCATACGGTCATATTTGAATTTCTCAACAAGCTTTCATCCATAGTATGATAGTCAAATCAAACGGGTGAATGCTTTGTATACCTGTGGCACTATGTGATTGATAACCAAAAGCCAACTAAAGAGTTGTTTGATTCAGGGCTACTCAATCATTCATTTCATATAACTACATGGAAAGATTAAATTTAAGAATAAATGAAGTACCTTATAATCTGGTAGTTGAAACTCTTGTTGGTGATAGTGTAGTAGCTAGTCAAGCCTACCTTAATTGTGAAGTAATAATTGAGGGTAGATTTAGTCTTGTAAATCTGATATGCATAAATCTAATTGGTATGGACTAGATGTCTGCCTATGCTATTATTCTAGATTTTGCTAGAAAACTTGTTTATTTTCCTATGGCATCAAAAAGAAAAACCATTCAACTCCCTTGTTTAATTGTTATGCAAACAAATAGACTTTTAAAAAGAGAGTGCAAAGGTTATTTGACACTTATTACTTAAGTAACCAAGATTGAAGAAGTTCGGTTAGAATAAATATCAGTACTAAGAGAATTTCCATATGTTTTTTTTCCAAAAGAAATCTCATGCTTATCCCCTGAGAAAGGGATTGAGTTTGCAATACAAGTCCTACCAGGAACTACAGCAGTTTCTAATGGCCCATACAGGATGGCTCCAATGGAGTTAGAGGAGTTGAAGAAATGAATAGAAGAATTGCTATAGAAAGACTACATTAGGCCAAATATGTCTCTTTTGAGTGCATTGGTTTTTTTTGTGAAGAAAAAGATGGAAGTATGAAACTTTGTATAGATTACAGACAATTGAATAAGGTGATTGTAAAAAATAAAATAATAATAAATAAAAAAATATCCCTTACCCAAGATAGATAATCTGATGGATAAGTTACAAGGAGTTAATGTGCTTTTAAAAGTTGACTTGAGATATGGATATCATCAATTAAGGGTGAAGAATGAAGACATACCAAAAATTGCTTTTAAGACCAGGTATGGTCATTATGAATTCTTGGTAATGCCATTTGGACTCAAATGCTATAACTGTATTCATAGAATTTTTAGGCATTATTTGGATAAGTTTTTTATAGTTTTCATTGATGATATACTTATTTATTCCAATAACCAAGAGGAACATAAAGAACATCTCATAACAATTTTGCAGATTGTAATAAGCAATTATTTGCTAAGTTAAGTAAGTGTGACTTTGGGTTTAAGGAAGTGTATTTTCTAGAACATGTTGTATCAAGCAATAGGGTTTCTGTAGACCCTAAGAAGATAGAAACAGTGTTGTAATGGGAAAGACGAACAATAATAACAGAGGTGAAGAGTTTTTTTGGATTAATAGGATACTACAGGAGGTTTGTAAAGGGTTTTTCTCATTTGCCTTTGCCACTCACAAGACTAACCAGAAGGAATATACCCTTCATCTTGAATGACAAATGTGAAGCCAGTTTTCCAAGATTGGAAGAATAAACTCACAATAGCACCAGTATTGATAATTCCGAATCCACAAGAAAAATTTATAGTTTACAACGATGCTTCTAAGGGAGATGGTACTCATACAATAAGGCAAAGTTGTTACCTATGCTTCAAGAAACTGAAACCAAGTGAAGAAAACTATCCAGCTCATGATCTGGAATTAGCTGCAGTAGTATTTGCCTTAAAAATGCAGAGGCATTATCTTTATAGAGCTAAGTTTGATATTTTTATTGATAAAAAAAGTTTAAAGTATTTGTTTGATCAGAAAGAACACAACATGAGGTAAGGGAGATGGTTGGGACTCTTCAAGAATTATGATTGTGAATTAAAATATCATCCAAGAAAGGCCAATGTTATGGCTAATGTATTAAGTAGGAAGTCCAGTCATATAGCATTGATGATGATCAAAGAACACCAGCTTTGAAAGAAGTTATGAACCTGAACATGCAGATTGCACTCACAACTTAGGGAATACATGTGAGTAGTATTCAAGTCCAGCCAGAAATGAGATAACAAATTAGAGAAACACAGTAACAAGATGAGAATATGAACCATATCATAAAAAGAATTTAGCACAAAGAAGTACAAGGTTTTAATATGACTAAAGATGGGATACAATTAAATTCCAAGGCAAATTGTACACACCAGAAGGTTATAACTTGAAACAAACAATCTTGACAAAAGCTCACAAGAGTATATATTCTATTCACCCTAGATCTACAAAAATGTACCAAGAGTACTTGAAGAAGTTATTGGTGGCCAAACATAAAGATTGACATAGCAAATTTTGTTGTAAATTATGTTTGACTTGTCAGAAAGTAAGGATTAAGCATAAGAAGCTTGCAGGTTTATTACAGCCCTAAAAAATTCTAGAATGAAAATGAGATAGCATATCAATGGCTTTTGTGGTAAGGTTACCAAGGATAACTAATGGCTTTGGCTCAAAATTGGTGATAGTAGAAAAACTAATAAAAATACCACACTTTCTTCAAGCTTAATTATTCATTGAGCAAATTAGTAGTATTGTACGTCGGAGAATTTGTAAGACTTCATGGAATACCTTTAAGTATCATTTCAAACAAGACCCCAGATTTACATCAAGATTCTAGCATATTTTACACATAGTAATGGGAACCAATCTCAAATTTAGTGCTACAAATCATCCACAGACTGATGGTAAAACAGAAAGAACAATTCAGACTCTAGAATACATGTTTAGATCATGTGCATTGGACAATCAAGGAAATTGGGATGCATACTTGTCATTGGTGGAATTTGCTTATAATAACTACTTTCACACTAGTATTGGAATGGCCCATACGAAGCTCTATATGGATGGAAATGTAGATCTCCTACACGCTGAACTGAAGTAGGGAAAATAGATTGTTTGGGCCAAAAATAATGTAGGAAATACCTGAAATGATTCAAAAAATCTATGTAGACAGAAAAAGGAAGCCTATAGAGATTATATGTGGTGATCATTTTTTTCTTAAAGTGACACCAATTGTAGGTATTAGAAAAGGAAGACAGAAAAATTAAGCCTAGATAAGTTAGACCATTCCAAATTCTTAACAAGTTAGAACCAGTAGCTGGAAATAGAAGAGGACATGAAGTAGCAATTTCCTCATCTCTTCAAAAATAGTAAGTGAAACTTGAAGGACCAAATTCATACAAATATAGGGAGAATGTAACAACCCTAAAATAATTAACATAATAAGACCTAAATTCATTAATTTTAGTTAAATTAGTTATATGTGTGACTAAATTGTTATAACTATTTTTGTGTTAATTTGTTTAAGAATTATTACTTCTTTTGTCTCCTTAGTAGGAAGTCAAACAATGTGTCTTCATAATTTTAAGTAGAAAATAATAATAATAATTGAATTTAATGATAAGCAGATTTAATTGAAGCATACTATAAATCTTACTAAAATTATTATTACGGTGTAAGTGACATGATTAAAAAGAAGTAATCGTATAAGGATAAAATTGAAAATGGAGTTAGTTTAAATATCCAAAATATGGTTGTAAATTTTGATTGGAGAAAATAAATTAAGTGGGCTAGCTGTCAAGGTTATGGATTAATATCTAGGTTAGGTTTCCTCTTAGAGGATATGATATACTTGCAAAGTATTCTTTAGTGGCCACATAATACCAGGTGGGAGATGAAAATAAATTAAAAACAAAGAGAGAAGAGAGAGAAGTACTTTTCATAGTGAAAGAGATTATAGAATGTGAGAATTCTATATTTTTTAGTCATCTGTCCTTGCATGCAAAGAGGCAAGGGAAAATTGCAAGAGGTTTAAGCTGTCGAAGAAATAGAGTTGTTAGTATTTAAATATAATTGAGTTTGTTACAGTATATTTGTACAACACTATTGAGAAGAAATCAAAGGTTTATACTTTAAACTTTAGTTGCTGTATAATTAGGTAAATAAAAATTTACGCAAATTTGAATTAAAGTGAATGAATAATAGTATATATATATATATATATATATATATATATATATAACTATCAAGTAATTTATAGACACAATTTAAAGCATGTGATCTATTTTTTTTTATTGAGTTTTATGTTTTTTTTTATTATTTTTATTTCTTCCTCTTTTTTACTTTTATCCAGGTGCACCTAAGATATTCTAATTTAAAATTATGTAATATTCTGATTCTGATAAATGTTTTAAAAAGAATAGAGTGCTTATGTATGAAGATTAATTTATTGTGCTGGCACGTAAATGTCTGCTAGGGGGTGATAATTGTTATGTGGTGTTTAGTTACATGGTTGACCCTTTGATTGCTTTGAGTGCTCTGATTGCTTTGTTGAATCGTGAATTTCAAATATTTCAATTAATTGATCTATTTTGTGAATTATGCGAATTGTGATGTAAGATAATTACCGGTACGTGTGTGTACTATTGAATTAAGACATGAATATTGTTACATGAGATTAAATGATGATATATGTGCTTCGATTGGTACTGGTACCCTCAGGGTACATTGTTTGTTCACTGAGTCCTTGTGATTTATACTTTCTTCTGTTGTTGTTTTTTTTAGTATCAGGAAAGCAATGTGTGTCGCCTAAGGATTTGTGACTTGCTAACACTGTTGCGGTAAGGTATATTTCGCAATAGCACACTTGAAGCTCAAAGGACAACATTGCAATCACTTTAGATACTATACATTTTTGTGTATATTAAATTAACTGTGGTAACTTAATGTGTTGTTAGGATCAGAGCTCTTCTGAATACTTGGATATAGGGGTATCAACGAGTTGAGCTTTGGCTCAGCTCGGCTTGTCTCACTTTAAGCGAGCTTGAGCTTGGCTCACGGGCAAATATTCAAGCTCAGCTCGGCTCGTTAAGGGTTCGTGAAGATTTTTTGAAAATTCTAAAAAAGTTTTGTAGGCAAGAAGAGTTGAACCTAAGACCACTTAGTGAGTATTTGTGCAAATTACCACTAAACCAAGTAACAATTTATGTTAGTTTTTTTTTATATAAATAGATTTATTATAAATGTATATATAAATAATAAAAAAATTTATTAAATAATATTAAACGAGCTAGCTCACGAGCTCACAAGCTGAACTTTAGAAAGATTGAGCTCAGCTTGTTTTACTAAACGAGCTTAAAATAAAGCTCAAGATCTGCTCGTTTAAAAAATGAGCCGAGCTTGATCCGAGCTCTTAACGAGTAGCTCACAAGCTATTCACGAGCTAGCTCGGCTCATTGCCACCCCTACTTGGATACTGTGGTTTACTGGTGACTTGTAACGAAGTTATTTATTTATGTACTACTAGGCATATTCCACTTTACAAGGAATCTCTGCCGAATTTTCAGTAAATATTTTATATTTAATAACAAGTCATGGTTCTATTTTAATTCAATAAAGTTTTTCTTGGATTTAACTATAGTTTGTTCAAAAGTCATTTGTGTCCATTAAATAAAAATTCAGGGTTACGGGAGTTTGGTTATCCATTCCTCAAGCCAATCATACTTTTATTTAAGGGTGTGACAACTGAGTTAATTCACCAGAGGACAATGGCTAGTTTTGGAGCACTAGGATGAAGGTAGAATCATTGAAAATTTAAAGCATTTTATTTAGTTTTGAGCATTGTTTTAACCATTTTACATTCAAACTTAAATTAAGTTATTTGAAAGAGAATTGTAGATGATTTTAAATTCAACCCCAAAAGCAAAATAATCAAATTCTTATAGTAAGTTATTTTGAAGGACTTAGAACTCAATTAGTTAAATTATGATAGGTGTTTAATAAGTCTTAATTTTATTTATTCCTAGTTGTTGTTTTGAGTATGATTTTGTGCTAATGGACTTATAAATATTTATTTTATGATTTCAGGTGTTGAAATGAAGTGAACGATCATTAGTTGGAAAAATGGGATACAATTAGCATAAAAAGAGCAAGAAAGGAAGTCAAAAGACCATAAAATGAAGATGGGCCAGACTGGTACATGACCCAGGGTCGTGTGAGTCATGAAAACCCATGTAATATTCTGATTATAATGCAAAATGTGTCAAATTAATCCTAATGGTGCAAGGACATCTCCAACCACTCCAAGGAGTCTAAACACTTCAGGAATTAATAGATAATCATTAATGGATAGACTTCCTAATCAAATTTGTATGAGGAAAACAAAATGATCTTGTATTTGGATATATTTTCAAGACAGATTAGGAATCCTAATCTAGGAAAAGATCTCAACTTCCAAAGACTCCAATCCAAGAAAGACTTAAAGTCAATCTAGAATTCTATGAATTATTTTCTCTCTTCTAAATTTTTCTATAAATACTTTTAGCTTAGGAGAGTTTTAGATATCAGTTCTCAATACTTGGAATTTCTTTAGTTTAATTATTCAATTCAAGTATCTTATGTTCTTCTATTATAATTGTTGTGGTTGTATGTTTTGTTGATTAGGTGCGCAACTAGTTGATTAAACTATATTACCTATTGCTAGCTTAGAAGAATCAGGTCCGTAATTACTTATTGATTCTAACATAGGTAGTGAATAGTAGTTTATAATTGCTATGATGAACATGGACTAAGTTAAATAAATTGAGCCTTTGTATTTGTTACTTAGCTCATCTATCTTTTTATTTCTTAGAGCTATGTTAAATTAAATCTTAAGAGCATATTTAAGGTTGTTTGTTAGCAAGAGATTAATCAAAGAGCCTGTTTTGATTAAGGATGAACTAAACAAAGATTCAGAATATTAGAGCTTGTTGATATTCTAAGCTAAATATTTGAATGGATGATTGAATAACTTTGATCAATGATCAATTTCAAATCCCACGGTAGATAACTTTTTGTTTATCGGAAGCTTTCTCTATTAATTGTTTGTCTATTTGATTTTACTTTTAAAATTCAAAACATAAAACCTCTTTTTCATTTATTGTCATTCAAATTAGAATTTATATTAAGCACAAATTGATTAAATTCAACTCTTTACGGGATTAACCACTAATCATCCTAACTACAAAGTTAGGTTAAAGTAGAGAATTTTAGTTAGTGCTTTCAACTCACATCAAATTGGTAGGATAAAGTTTAGGTTGTCATGAGTTGAGGTTCTACACCTTGCAAGGCTTGTCTCATAATTCAATTTATTCTAATTTCTGAGAATTCTCTTTAACTTAGATATAGTTGATTAGTTTGTGTATAAAATGTAACATACTTTTGTTTTTTATCAAACTTTTTCAGACAATATTTTTAAGTGAACTGTAATTTAGAAATAATAGTTTACTTGAAAGGACTTATCAAGAGAGTGACCCTATTATACAATCAACTTTATAGGAATTTGTAAATTATGAATGTGGGATGAAACACATTTTTCTTTTGACATTTGAAATTCAGATAATTTATTAAGCATGAAATACATGTTGCCAGTATCCTCAACTTGATACTTGATTTTTTTAGATCTTTTCACAATTTTTCGGAAAATTTTCAAACTCTATGTCATAGACATCAAACACATAATTGGAAAGTCTTGTCAAGGAGTATGCAATACTATAAAGGATGTCACTCTGTGTCATAAACCTACTTTTATAAGACTTCTAAAAAATGTTGTCACTGTTTGGAAGGACTACAATTTTAATAAATAGTTACCTTCAAACATTAATACCCATATCCCTATTCTTATTCAAAATAAATAAACATGTCTATTTTATACCAAGTATACCTTTCTATTTGTTTAACCTTGTTGAATTGCAAATTTAGTATGGCTGAATGCAAGAATCAAACTTGGTTGAGAAATGATTCAATAACCTATTCATGTAATTGAAAGTCACCCAGCTGTAGGATAAAATCTATCAACTGAAACTATTCAATTGAGATGTGCCCAGCTAAAGTTGATCCATTGATGCAGCATTCAACTAAAACATCAAGTGTTGAATGTTATAATGAAGAGTTGAAGGATGAAATGCATTTTTACATTAAATAGTTATCTATGTAAGTTGAACCACAGAAGAAGCATTCAACTGAACATCAAGCATTGAGAGCTAAAATGAAGAGTTAAATAATGAAACACAACGTTTTGTTGAACGATCATCTACTGAAGCTCCTAATACTTGGTTAGTCAAAAAAATTTAATAGTTGAAAGTCACCAATGCTCACCATTGTATTTAAATGATAACAAATATTACTGAATCAATTGAACATCTTGTATATAATGAAATTCAATCAGTCTAATAATTAATCATATTCAGAAAGATGTTGTGTTTGATCTTGAATTTTAATATAGTCAAATTTGATAGAGAAGCATGTATTAACAGAGCCAAAACGTGCACAATAGTCACAACAAGAAATTGCCACATTTACTATACTTCTTTGTGAACTTTTCTAAGTTTTCTTTTTTCAATATGCGTCTACAAATTTGATAATATAATTTTTGTAAAAGTATTTGTATCTGCATCTATCACTTTATGTACTTGCATCTATAATGAAAAACGTAGATAATCATCCTTGTTTAAATCCCGTATCGCTAATCATTTCTCTTTCCATACTTTTCTTTCCTCCATAGAAGACTTCTCTGAGCTGTTCTGCCACTGTCTAAACCTACCTCTGCTGTCTAGACCCACTGCTGCTGTAACCTTCACCATTGAAGTCAGACCCACACCCTGTAACACCTGCCACAACCGCCAAGTTATACCCAGCCCCTACAGGTTAATTCTCACACTCCTTGCATTTTATTTTTTAGGGTTGAGTTTTTATTTTACCAAAATTCATGCTTCATACTGCTTTTGTCTTACCAAAGTTAGGAGAAGCTAGTTACATTTGCTATCTTTGTTTGTAGAATAAGATAATTAGGAGAAACTAGTGAAAAATAGACTAACCTTTAGATTATAATTAAACTAGGAGATAAGTGTGAAGTATGGACTATGGCAAAAATGAGCAGGGACCCAACTTTATTGTAAAAAGTCATAAGCTTGAACAATTATAGATATCATATGTTGATCCATTTTGGCTTGTTGAACTTATGGTGGGGAGAAAGTTCAATTATTAAAAGAAAAACTGGGTGAAAAGGTATGAATCGAGAATTTAGAATGGTGTAAATACTATCAATTTCAAGATAATTTAATTTGATTTTATGATTAAAGTTGACATTATATGCCTTATGCCATAATTGAAAGTGATAGTCCTTGTAGTCCCCAAGATAGGAGACATTAAAATGCAACACATCCACAAAACCTATTGTGAAAACTTCATCATAGTTAAGTGTAAATTAAGTCATGTAAAAAGGCTATTAGACTTGGCTGAAGGTTTTAGGATTGATTACATACTGATATTGACATGTTGTCTAGTATGACAGTTTTCATAATCAAATTCTAAAAAGAATAAAATAGGTACCCCTTAGAGGAATGAGTTTAGTTCAATTACTATCCTATATTAACTAAGATAATTTCCTCTCTTTTTTTAAATTCTCAGAAGCATAATTTTGTTGGTAGAACGTGTGAAGGGCAATGAGAATGTGTTATTAAGAGAATTAGGATCAATGTAGATTGTTATTAGTGTAAGACGAAGTGCAATGAGCAAAAAATTATATATTACACATATGGAGGACGTGCTACCCCCATCCGAGGTCGTTGTGGAACTTCATCTCCGTTTATTATAGCGACTTCATCTTCATGTACAACTATAGCTCCTCCTTCTACAGTTGCAGCTCCTTCTCCCACTAGAGCTTCACCTCCTGCTGTTCTATTACTTGCTTCCTCCTTAGAGCAGGTTCATAACCTATATGATATGGGCTTTTCACATATCCCATTAAGTTCAGGATCCATATCAACATGTAAGTTACAATTTCAAGTTCAGGAATCTTTCTTATTTATTGATTTTTTTTAATGTATTTTATTGTTCAGGATCCATATCAACACTTACTTAATTTGTTTGTAGTTTTAGGTCATGATCCAATGAGCATGGGGCAGATCTGGAACCCCATGTAGAGGATGACATTGATTGTGGTGCATCATTAGCCACACAAAGGGGGAAGAGGAGCAACAATAAGATTGCCCTTCCATTTGATAGTGAGAAAGATTGCCCACTCATTCATATAACTAGGGACATGTAAATAATTTTCATATTTTTCTATTCAAATGTATTTATAGCTTGTATGTTACTTATGTGTATATATTTTTATATGTATTGTAGAGCATTCATTAAGGATGGCTTTAAGGACATGAAGGTGGGCATTATCATTTCTGTTATTGTCATGAAGCACCTTCAAGGTCTAATCTACCACTACCAGAAGTTTCTCGAGAAGGCGAAAAGCTTTCGCTATAATGATTTTATGATAAGTGCAATAATATTAAAATTATTAGGTTTTGATTTTCATTTTAATAAGTTGTTAACTTAGTGATAATTTGATTTTGTTTTGTAATTTATAGTGTGTCAACGATTTAGGCCTAGTTTGGTTCTGTGTTTGCACACTTTATTTTAGTGTTTGGGAGCTAAAATATGATTTTAACCCAATTAATTGTATGTTTGGTTAAAAATTAAAAGTGATTTTGTCTAATGCAAAACACAATTTTGGCCTATTTTGGAGAAGTTACAAATAGGTAACTTCTCCAAAACACATTTTTGCAAGGATAAAAGACACAGTTTTTATAATATTTCAAGATAAAATTACCCTTAACATTCTTTTAAATTTACATGAGTTGGTCATTATTTGATTTTAAAATTGTTGCGATCACTCTCTATACTGCTTTGGAGCCTCATATGGTATTTCATTAGTTTATTCAAGATTCTAGGAGATCTAGCTGTCTTTTTTTTTTTCTCCATCTTTTCATTGAAGGTGACTTTTCTTGTTCTCTCTGACTTAATATATAGCAGCTAGGATTTCATCAATTTTTTTTCTTTTTGATAATGGATTGCATGTGAAATTATCCAAAATAAATGTTATTTTTCTTTCATTTGGTGTTTTTTTTTATACCAATTATTTGGTTACATATTAAAAGGTTTGAAAGGCAAGCTTATTCACCATGTATCTAGCTCCATCAACATAGCTGTTCACCAAAAGTAACTCATTAGTAATAGTTTATTTAATAAAAGTTAGTTAATATGTTATCCTACAGTCTTTATAACTAATATTGTCTTGTATATTTTTGTACAGGAGAGAGAGTTGGGTCGAGAACCTAGAGTTATTGAGGTTTTCAACCACACTCATAAGAGAAAGTCCAGTGAATTAGTTGACACGAAGTCAAAGACCCACAATATTAGTTGAATATTTTTTTTTTTTGTTTTACATAATTTTTTTTCATTGACATAGTTACATGTTTGAGTAATTACAAATCCAACTATTTTACATTTGGAGGAGAAGATTAATGCTTCAAAGGTAGAGAAGGGACAATCTAGCACCCAGTAGGACACTGATACACCAGTTGAGCGCCTTATGAGTGGCCCAGCTCTGTTTGTAAAGCTCGCGGGTGGCAAGAAGAAAGGCCTCATCTATGGCTTCGGGGGTTGTATCAACTCCTAGCAAGTTCTGGGAAAAGTTGGGTCTACTACTTTTGCTACCACATCTCCATTACCTACAGGATTCACACCAAAATAGATGGAGTTTTTACGAGTTTGTTAGCTTTGTAAATTTGGCTTTTTCCAAGTTAGAGTTTTAACTTATATGCTTATTAAGTAAGTATAACTTATAACTTATAGCTTATTTATTTTAATTATTTCAGGTTGTACCACCTACTTCCAAGCCTTCGCACCTCTAATCAATCGGATGATGAGCAAGCTCAAGATGACAAAGTCTTAGGACTAGGAGATGATTATTAGCTCTATGTTTTCTTTTAGTTATTGTAAACATTGTTATGATGGTTTTTGTATAATATTTTATTTATTTATATAAAACTTTGAATGTAAATATAAAATATGCTTATATTCAAGTATTAAATTAAAAAATCAGATTAAAAAATTATTTTTAATATTTGTGTTTGCCTTTTAATTAATCGTGTTTACCTATTGCAAACATAGATAACAATAAAAAAATTAAAAATAATAATATTGGCATTTGGCTTATCATCATCTGGATGTCAGATTCGGATATATGGCCAAATATTATTGGCGATAACATGTTGCGTCTGTATTAAGATGCAAAAAGACAAATGCAAATGGTATTTGAATTTAGGGTTACTATATCTTGAAGTCAGCTGATAAACTAACTGTGTCTACAATGTGTTTTTATTTGTTTTCTATTGGTAGACATATAGATAAGGCTATTTCTTGTAGTGAATCCAGGTTGCACCAAAATAGAAAATACCTTCCCAAAGTAACTTCAATGACATTGTCCAAGGTTGCCTCTTTAAGCTAAACCTTTCAACGTGTCTTTTCTACTGAGAAATAGCTACAGAGTAACATAAAGTTGAATAGATAACCTAAGAAAAGTAGTTCTTGAAAAGGAAAAACAAGAGTTTTTAAATACAAGCATTTTGCTACCAACCTTGAGAATTCCAATAGCATAAGCTTTCATACTTCATTTGTTTTTCGTACTAAACTAAGACATTCAGTTTTTTGTTTTAGAAAAGAGTTTGAACTTTCATATCTTAAAACTCTTTGTAAATCTCATCTAAAACTCTTAGCCTTTGTGATTGAGTAAATTAATCTTTGTTGAAATTGTTCTTCCTTAAGGGAAAAGACAAGTTAAGTAGCTTACTGAAAGTAGTAAATCCTAGTTGTGAGAAAACTACTATAAAAATTTAGGAGTGGACTAGCCATGATTATCTGGAAAACTACTATAAAAATTTATATGTCTCTCTCTTTGTTTTTGTTTTGTTTTAATTATCTATTACATACATAGTTTTGAAAGAAAACAATTTTGATACTTTCAATTCAACAATTTTTGTAAACCAAGCTATTCACCCCCTTGTAGTTTGCCTATTGAGCTAACAAAACTAACATTCATTTATGTTTTTTAACAAATAGTCTACTTATTACAGTTGAAGTATAAATTGCACCTTAAAGAACCAATAATACTTTGAAAATTATGATGAAAACATAGCAAACCTTTTGAAAATTAGGAAACAAAATTCATCAAGAAATTTGGATATATATTTTGAAAATATTTAATTTAGAGTAAATTATACTCCACACACTTGAGATTTGTTGAAAAGATATTGAGGTCCATAATTTGGGAAAAATAACACTTCTATCCCTAAATTGGATGTAAGACTAACGGTTTTAATAAATCTTCTAGGAAAAATAATTAAAAACTACCAATTTTATCTTTGAAGTACCAAAATCCAAGCCATATTCTTCAAATGTCAAAAAGTCATATTTTTCATTTTATCTTTTCAGTGGGTATTGAAATACTTCTTCTTTTTTTTTTTTTTTTTTTTTTAATACTTTCTTATACCTTTTATTTTCTTAATAGCAATACGTTATATTAATTGACTTTGTAATTTTAATATACTATTTTTAATGAAATAGAAAAATAATGTATTATTTTTAAAGCAAAATAAAAGAAAAGAACGTCAACAACTTAATAGTTTTTAGAGACATTATCCACTAATTAAAAAATTTTAAAAGTTTGTCTTCTTAATAAATATTGTAAACTCAGAAATTAAAAAATTATTAAAATAGTATAGAATGTGTCAATTGAATATTTAAAACTTATTTAGAAAGAAACATTTGAAACTTTAGATTTCTTAATCTTGTGCATATCACCTAATCAAGTGTTTGATACATGCCATTGTATAGGATAAAAAAAGAAAAAAAAAAAAAATTCCAAAATGGAGTTTTAATCCTGTTGAAACAAGATTATTTTCTTTTAGATGGATGATATAAGGTATTGTGATGGATAAGATAATGGAACAATGAACGAATATAGGATATTCCAAAACTACCCTAATCCTCTCCTTTTTCTTTGCCAATTCTTTTTCGTCACATAAAGTTTTTATTTTTTATTCTTTTAACAGAAGAAATTAAAATTCAAAAGTATGCAAATTTTATAAAAAAAATATAGAAAATAAGTGCCATCATTTACTTTCCACTAAAATGTATTTTTATCCTTTTTTTTACAAAAAAGAAAAAAAGAAAAAAGAAAGAAGAAAATAATAATAATAATAAATTTAAAGTCACATTATGCAAAATAAATAAATAATTCAAATAATTTTAAAACAAAATGTAAAAAATTAGAAAAAAAATTAAAATATAAAATTATATATGAACAAAAATGTAAAAAATTTATAAATTTATGTGAGTTTTATGATTTTTTTTTTTGGTTCAATAATAATTTTGTCAAAATAGTATTAAAGTTTGTAATAATGCACTACACTGTTGAGAAATATAGTTTAGTCATATATTTCATATTATCCATCATACATCAAACAAGCGATAAGATAAATGATTATCTTCACATATTCTAATCCTTTTAAATCTTTATAAGATATGCTATTTTATCTTATCCTATCTGTGCGACCAAACACAACCTAATATCTTGAAGGTTATTACTCGTGCGGTTGGAGTAAGTTTTGTTATGTAATTTTTTTTGTTTAGGTTTGGTTGTACTAAAAATAAAAATGCATACATAATCATTAAGAATTATTAAACAATATCAATGAGTCAGATTATAATTCTACAAGTGTTTGAATTTAAATTTGTATAGATTTTCCCTTTTAGAGTTCATTTCATGGAGAAAAAAAAAGTTATCAAAAAAATGTCGACGATTATTTGATTTAATATTTCATTTAATGGATTACTACAAGCTAAAAAATATGTATTTCTATTATACAACAAAAAAATAATTGATAATATATAAAAAGTGAGTACTTAGAATTTAGTGGAAAGATAAAAAGAAAAAGAGAATGTAATTTTTTTATGAAAATATGATAGGGATTTTTGGTAGTTTGAAAATAAAACTGAACCACTTTCATAATCTTATAAAAAAATTTATAACACTGTTAGTTTTCCATCTAGTTTGTGGAAGAAAGTGTTGATTTTCTCAAATTTTGAATTTAGTGGCTTTTCACAAAACCTCAAGGAAGGGAGTATAAGTTACTATTTAATTAATTAAAACTTTGAAAATCTTAATAAAATAAATAAATAAATAAATGAAATATTTAATTTTTTGAATTTTAATTTTTGTAACTTTAAAATTCGAATAGGTATCTAGATTTAAAATTAAATTCAAATATTATGGTATTCAAGACTATTCGATTTAATTTCAGCCCTCTTAAAACAAGATCTTTGTTTGGTTGAGCTTTCATATGTAAACGTCAAAGAGTTGAAGAAAAAATGGAGTATAAAACCTACTAAAATGAAAATCCCACTGAATACTAATAGAGAATCACTCCTCAGATGAAAAACACCAAACCAAAACCCCCACAAACTCTATTTTTTGAATTGAAAGACCAAAAAAAATTCAAAAAAGAAAAGATGAGCGAATGATAAATTAGAGTAAAAAACGATAAACCGGAGAAAACAAGAAAAACTCTTTAAATTTAGAGATTTGAAAGTTACTAATGTATCTCAATAGTTTTTCTATAATAATGAAGAAGTAAAACATATGTTTACTATTATCACCTAACGTCAAAAGTGATTTTGTCATAACCTGATAATTAAACATACGTCTTAGAATATTTATATGTAAACCTTAGTTACTAGGTGAATAAATTTTACACAAAGTAAATGAACACTTGTACACATATATATAAAGTATATTTACAAATAATACAAGAATTAATTTCTACCACATTACTAGTTGACTTGGAACTGGAAAATTAACTTGTATAATTTTTATTGATAAGTGCAATAAGTGTGTAAATAAAATGAACTAGAAACTATTTATAATATATATATATATATATACAAACTAAGATTAAAAATATATACCACATATATATATGCATAAATACCTCTATTACTTTTTCTTTTGTCTTTCTTCAAATTCCTTTTTACTTTCTCATTCAATTTTGTTTTTTCCTGATATTCTCTTCCTCTTTGCCAAAAGTTCCTTCTCCTCCCCTGTTTTGCCTCTTGGAAATTCTCGGTCCTTTTGGCAATGTCTGCTTGCTGCACCAGCTGAAGATGGTTTACTTGTTGGTCCTCCCTTGCTTTGGTTCCGTTTGGAAATGCTTGGACTGCACTGCCAGTGAAACACTCCCAAAAATTGTAGGATAAGTAATTATCTTATGAGTTAAATAGGATTAAAATTTAATTACATATTATTTCATAGGAATGAGTACATGTACGTATAAAATATGCATAAAAATATGTATAAGATATGTATTAGTATAGGAGTAGTATATACGTATAAATACATGAACGTATATACTGTATACATACATGTATATACGTACATAAAAATATGAACACATGTAGGCATTGGAACAAAGATGGAAAAATGCTACATGGTGATGTTAAAAGAGGAACAAAAAAATAATAAAATATAAGTTACTTGTTTAGAAAGGAAATGTGGAGGATTAGGAAAATAATAAAATATAAGTTACTTGCTTAGAAAGGAAATGTGGAGGATTGGGAAAATAATAAAATATAAGTTACTTGCTTAGAAAGGAAACATGGAGGATTAGGAAAATAATAAAATATAATGTGATAAATTAGGTGTCACAAAGAGGTTAAGTGTGGCAATTTGTAATAAATGCAAGGGGTGAGTTGTAAAGATATGTGTAAAGGAGTAATGATTAACATAGGAAGCCAAGGAATGGAACTCCTATAAATACCCCCCTTGTCTCCTTAAAACCCCCACACACACATTCCTTAATCCATACTAAAAGAAGAAAGACAACCTTAAACCTAGACATACACCAAAAGAAGTAAAAACTATAACCACCAAGAAAAGAAAGCCAAAACCGTAGACTAGGAAAAGAAAAAGGAAAATGTAGACTAGAGGAGGAGAAAGCTAAGTCATAGGAAGGAGAAAAGGAAAGGAAAACCGAAAGAAGGAGGAAAAAGAGGCATAGGAGAAAAAGGAGGAAAAATAAATAAGCTAAGGGTATTAGGCAAGTATTCAAGCATTCTTTTGTTTTACTTTATCCTTGCTTTGAAAGCTACTTCCTTGATTACTCTTATATTCTTCAAGCTACTTTTATGTCCTTCATGCATATGAAATGGAAGTGAGGAAAATGAATCCATTTTAGGAAACTTAAAGGAAATAGAGAAAAAAGCTAATTTGCGTTGCATATTCCTGTATTTCGAAAACTGCCATCAAGAATCCTTTGTTGTCATGTATGAATGCTTGTTGAGTTTCGACTCACTTTCCTTCATCTTGATGCACAGATTAATTAGTACTATGGATGTGTATTATTTTCTTTGGAGAAAGGCATGGTCTAAGTGATGGGAAAAGATGGCAAGTGGATCTTGTTTGGAATATATAGAAGTATTTGTGTTGAATATGATTATGTAGTGTGGGGTTGCTTCTGTATAAAGTTATGATGTGTTCTTAACATGTTTACTACTATTGTATAAGTAAGTAGGTGTAATATTGACTTTGTAATCTTTGTGTTAAATTCGGCTAGGCAATTCCTTAAGAAAAATAGAGTTAAATTATTTAAAGGACAAATGAAACAAATGCTAGGATGTCAATTAGGATTAATTGGTTAAAAGGTCTAGTACTAATCGGTCATTGAAGATAAAATTGGGTGAATAAAAGAAATAGTACTTCTAATGGGTAATTTGGTATGTAGCCTTGATAGGAAAATATTAATAAGGTAGTAATTAAATTAAGATGTACTGGAAATTCTAATTTTTAGGTATGGCCGAGAAAGAAGATAAAGAATTAAGGATGTAAGGTTAAGAATTAATGAGGAATTAGGAATATGAATTAATCTAAGACTTGAAGGGGGTAAATTAAATAAGAAAATTAGCTAAAGGATGTCTTCTATAAGAGTCATTAAGAGGATTAATAGATTAGGAAAGTAATTGTTGTAATATGTTCTCTTATAACTAATAAAGAATAAAATATCACTTAAATAAGAATAGTTGGATTCGGCTAAAGAAGAAGATGGAATGAACTTTGTAAATTGTTTAATGAAAGTTGGTGGAAAAATAGTCTAAGGCGGTTCAAAAATTAAAAAGAATAAAAGGAAGGTTTCAGTCTCTTAGATAATTAGAAAGTAATTACCATTTAATTTAAGCATTAAGATATTAATTAACTTAAGTATAAGATTAGGAAAGTAGGGTGTCATTGCCAGCCTTCTCCTTTGCCATCATGTTTAGCTTCATTTCCCTTGTTTTTGCTATTTAAGTTCCTCTTGCAACCGAGTGTGAGTTTTCTCCTAGTAGCCAAGGTCTTTTACTTGCCTACTTTGCCTTCTTGAAGCTTGAAAATCCTGTCCTGGCCGCGTGTTTCCTCCTCTTACGGCAACTTCAAGCAGCTCCAATGCCAACTTGTTGGCAACTTGAATGGTATCGTTCCAGCTGAGGGTATAGTTCTTGATTGTTATGATTTTGGCGTTAACTTGAGAGGTTTTGCTACATCAAATCAGCCTCTTCTTGCTTGAGTTTAACCTCCTCTTATCTTGAACTTGCCAATTTCGCACTTTGCCTAGCTATTAATGCTATCCAAGAATAATTCATGGTAGCTAGCACCTTACTCTACTTTTAAAAGGTAACAACCTGATTGAAGCCTTGCAACAACCGTAGTTAGCATCTTGTATTCCATTTGCATAGTTAATATCTTGTATTCCATTTTCAAGCTTAGTTTTCTTATGTGACCTTCGGGGGTGAGAAAGCTTTGAACGGGATGATGAGGAAGCTTTGAACAAGTTGTATTTTAGCAGCAACAAGGATTGTTTATGGCTGTTGAACATGCCCTATTCTTCAGCTCTTATGACTAAATTATTGAAGGCAATTGCTGCCTTTGTTGGTCTAGTTATGAGAGGATAGTGGGAGGGCAGCAAGTTTCCTTGTGGTTTGCAGCTAGTCCTCTTCGTTGTATGGTAGTTTTCTAGCTTAACCTTTAATTCTTTTAAGATTGTAAATAGTTTAATAATTTAGAATCAGGAATGAATAAGTTTATGAATAGAAGTTAGGGATAAAGAATTTTTAGGTGACTGTTTGACAATTGAGAAGGTAAATTGTGGAATTGAAATAGGTTGATATGAGAATGATTTAATTCAAGCTTTGATGCAAGTTCAGTACTTCGTTTAATTAAATTCAATGTTTAGAATATGAGTAATATGGAATTGAAGAAATTGAGTTGGTTGTCTTGGAGTATTTACACACACACACACACACACACACACACACACACATATATATACAAATGAATGAGAATAAATCATGCCCTTAACTTGTTTGACAAAACGCCTAGAAGAAACGAGTTGTAGTTTAATGAATAAAACTTGGTTTATTCAATTCTTGGAAGTTATGTATTAGTTGAGTTTGAATAAAAGCCTAGGAACAAAGAGTAGATAATTGTTGGTTAATGGTGAGATTTAAAGATTTAATAAAATTGAATAAAGGGTATGAACAAAGGGTGATTAGTTGTGGGTAAAGTGATGAAAATAATATTTAAGTAGTTAGTGAAAGGGAAAGTGTACTACAGCTAGGTCCATACAGGATTTTTAGTGAGCTTCAGTTGGTTTGGGAGACATTGTTATAGGTTGTAGTTTGAACTATCCTAGGATATCTAAATAAAAGTTGTTCCTAACATAAAAAAGTGTAAATCTGGGGTGGTGCAGGTCTTAATTCTATGTTGTGTGTATTTTGGAGGTATTAGAAGTCTTGGCTGGGATTTTCATGTCCTGACTGTACCTATTTTGAAATAATAAATATTAGGGGCTCTTAAAGGATGAATTAGGAGAAGAGTTCTAAAGATGAAATGTTCCTAACATCTTGAAATACTAGACTGGAAATTTTTATAATTTAACTCCCAAGTATGAGAATTTTATAAGCATTGGAATTACAGGTTGGCAACCAGAAATTTGAACAGTGCCCTATTTTTGTTCATGTGAAGAATTAAATAAGCTCAATGCTGACTTTAAGAGAATTTTATAAATAAGAAAGGTAGTTAACTTTCTAAAGATAATGTCTAGACTTGGTTTTATTACATTTAAGTATGTAAGTTAAAATAAACATATGTCCAAGGGGGTTGTGAAAATGCCAAAAAGAAGTAAACTTTAAATAACTAACTGTACTAATATACACATCCAAATAATACATATGATACCTATCTAGAAATATAGACTTTTCTATTAATAAATCCAATAAACGGAATTGGATTTCCTTTTTCCTAGAGAAAGTTATGTTCAATTAACTAAGGTAAGGTCAGAGTTGCTAAATACTATGTTTTGCAGAATTTGATGCAACTTCAATGACTAAACTGTATTGATATATAAATCTAAAAATTTTAAATGATATACCATTATAAACCTACATGTGTGCAGTATTTAATAAATTTTACAAATTACTGAAAGTAGCGTTAGTTGGTAAATGAAAAATAAATAATATCGAAGAACTAATTAATTGTCGATACAAACAATAAAGAAAACTAACCAATGCACCAAAATAAGTCTGTAAATAATGCGCAGAAAATTAATGGTTCAGTCCATATTTTATTAGCCTACCCAATTACTATGAGTCTCTCAATAATAAAAAGAAAGCTAAATTTCAAAGGATTTGACATCACAATCTTTGGTAATTAGTGTTATTATCATCAAACCTACGGTTGGTTAGTGTGGTTCATCATTTGCAAGGGATTTTTTTGTTTTTTTTTAGAACATGATTAAAAGTGGCAAAGCCTTGACTTTTTATACAAATTCTTTTTTTATGATTTCAACACCTAAGGTTTTTTTTCAAATCTATAATATTATGTTTTTAATCAAGGCTAAACATAAAATTATGAATTTACATGATTTATTATTTTTTCATGAATCATAACATGTTAATTCAAATATAAATTTTGGATTCATGTACAGTTGAATAAAAATCAAAACTTAAAAACACAAACAATTTGGACAATTGTTATAACTCAATAACTGAATGTACGCTTCAGAAAAATTATACAAAAATTTTCGAGACTGGGTAAAGAAAATGTTGCACTAAGAAAATTTATGCAAATGAATACTTGTATATATATATATATATATAAGCCAAAAAGTAACTATATAAATACATATATATATATATATATATATATACTCTTGTGATAAGGTTGAATATCTACACAAATCCAAAAAGTGAAAATTTAATCTTTCATTAATATTTTATTGTTTTATTTGTTTTGTTTTTCCTTTATTCCCTTGTTTTAACCCGATTTACTTCTTTTCCTTCTCGATTCTTCCATTGTGGTGCTTTGTACCACTCTTTCCCTTGTTTTCTTCATTTCTGGCTGTTAGATAATACATATATATATATACTCTTGTGATAAGGTTGAATATCTACACAAATCCAAAAAGTGAAACTTTGACCTTTCATTAATATTTTATCGTTTTATTTGTTTTGTTTTTCCTTCCCTTGTTTTAACCCGATTTACTTCTTTTCCTTCTCGATTCTTCCATTGTTGTGCTTTGTACCACTCCTTCCCCAGTTTTCTTCATTTCTAACTGTTAGATAATACATATATATATACTCTTGTGATAAGGTTGAATATCTACACAAATCCAAAAAGTGAAACTTTAACCTTTCATTAATATTTTATTGTTTTTTTTATTTTTTTGTTTTCCTTCCTTCCCTTGTTTTAACTTGATTTACTTGTCGTGCTTTGTACTACTCCTTCCCTTGTTTTCTTCATTTCTAGCTATTAGATTCACAAGCGTGTCAGCTTGTTTAGGCCTTGGTAAATCATTTCATTCCTTTCCTTCTTGCTCATGTTGTGGTGGTGTTTTGGGCTATATTGGCCATGAGGATTGTGGGTTGTTGTTCCTATTTCTGGTTCAACCTTGTGAATGTGTTAATACCTTTGAGCTTCCTCTTTTTGTGTAATATGTTGTAGGAGTGTATGAGTGTGAGTAACTAAGATCAATTTCAGGATTAATTAGTTCTTATTTAGCTACTGAAAATTCCAGCTATGTTTTACTTCAATTGCAACGTTTTTCTCCTTGGTTTTGGCTTCCACTTGCTCAGGTGGCTTGGATTAGGAGGAGACTTGAAGGGTTAGTTTCTAATCCTTGTTTCCATTGAACACAAATTTTTTTTTAAATAGTTGTACTTCTAAATCTTGATTAAGGAGGTAAAAAAAAAAATTGGTTTAGGAGAATGAAATAGTGAATGGAAGTTTAAAAATAAAAAATATATACATGGTGACTATATGATTAGTAGGAAAATAAATTTTAGAGATGGGAATATATTGATATTAGAATGGTTTAATGTGAGCTTTGATGAAATTAGGTAGTTAGTTTAATTTAAATTCAAGTTGGAATATGAATGAGTTGGGAATTCTTAGATTTATGTTGATTTCTTGTTGTAGTATATATATTATGCACACACATCAATGAAAGGAAATTATGCATTCAAGATGTTTGATATAATGCCCACAAGAAACTAGTTATAACCTTATGAGTAAAACTAGGTAGATTTAATTCTTGGTAGTTAGTTGTCATTGGAATTTGAATAAAAAGTTCCTAAACAAGGCCAAAGAATGGTTGGTTTATATGGTGAATTGAGGATTTGATGAAAGTGCATAATGAGTATGAGTAATGGATGTTTAGTTATGGGGTGAAGTGTTGTAAATGGGAATTAGGTGATCTTGAAGGGATGTAGGGCAGATTTGAAGATTTAGAGAAATTCAATATTTCGAGTGTTTATGGGATTGGATTAAATTAAGAGTTCTAAAGTGAAATTATAGCTTAGGTTCTTGAGATGATATCTGAAAAATTTTGTAACCTGGTTATAAGTATATTTGTCAGTAGAGATGTTGGACTACAACTAGGTCCGTGCAGGATTTTACATAAGCTTCAATCAGTTCGTAGGACTTTGATGGGGGTTATGGTTTGAATTAGCTTAGGTCCTCTAAATGAGAATTGTTCCTAACATATTAAAGGACATATATGGAGTGGTTCAGGTCTTAATTTCATGTTGTGTGTATTTTGAAGGTGTTGGAAGTCATGGTTGTGATTTTCGTGTCCTGACTGTACCTATTTTGGAAAAACTGATGTTAGAGGGTCTTAATGGATAAATTAAAGTTTTGTGATGAATATGAAATATTCCTAACATCTTGATAAATTATACTGAAAAGTTTCATAATTTAATTCCCAAGTATGAGAATTCTACAAGCATTGGAATTAGAGGTTAGTAACTAGAAATTGTACAGTGCCCTATTTGTGTTCATGTGAGCAATTGAGTGAGTTCAAAGCTGAATTTATGAGAAGTTTATGAATAAGAAAGATATATAACTTCCTAAAGATAATGTTTGAACTTGGTTTTGTTAAATTTGGTTAAGTATATGAATGGAAATCAGCATATCTCCAAGGTAGTTGTGAAAATGCCTAAAAAGGAAAACTAGGTAAATTGAGATCTTAAGAGCTAAGTATTATGTGAACTTGAATAATAGTCTAAGAGCAAGAATAAAGAAATGTAGAAATGTGATTAAGTGGTTAAGGAAAGGTAAATTTTAGAATTTAATTAGATTAATATTCAAATGGTATGATTCAAGCTCTTGGATAAATTTAAAAAGAATGATTCAACTTGGATTTAATGCTAGAAAATGAGAAATGTTGAAAGTATGTTACTTTTTTGATAGATATATATAAAATATACATACAAGATATGGAATAAAATGTCCTACAAGGAATGGATTAAACTACCTAAATGGACTTAGTTTCAAGAAACCCATATAAGTTAATATATAAGCTTAATAATTAAAAGATTATAATTATAACGTTTATGAACTAAGTATTATGTGAAATTATGAATTTCAGTTCCGAACCCTACTGTGGCCCTGATGACATAGGTGAGCGCAAGAGGAAGTGACGAACAAGATCTATAATAAGCATTTATAATGTTTCATTGAATTATTTGTCCTAGGTTTGATGGTTGAAATTATTTATGGTTGATAAGGGCTAAATAAGTGAATTTTTCTCCAAAATAATTTTTATTTTTGGGATTGAAATCAAGTGCACCTAGGATATTCTAAGATATTCTAATTCTAATAAGTGTTTTAAAATGATTGAGTGCTTAGCCCCAATAGGATAGATTTTGTACGGGAGATATATTTGATATCCAGGGCTGGGTTACTCGGTTGGCCCTTTGTATGATTTATGTACTTTGATTGATTTAATTTGATTATATAGTGTACTACTTGAACTGTGTTTGTTAAGTTTTATATTTTTCCACAATTGCATATGTGAACATTCAGTTATTTTGGAATTTGCCTTATGTAAATATTAGCTACTTATATATATTATATACAGGTGTTGAGTGATGCTAATACCCTTTGGGTACGTTTTTTTACTCGCTGAGTCCATAGGACTCACCCTTCTTTTGTTGATATTTTTTTTTTGTAACAGGATCTCAAGTGACGACAATTACCGATACTGGGTTTGCCGAGTGTTTGGTGGCAAGGTATTTTCGGAATCTTATACTTGAAGTCAATAATGAAAGTTTGTAGTCACACTAGAGCTGTGGGGTGTCAGATTATGTGTTTTATAATAGTCTAGTTATTTGTTATTGTTTATGATACTGCTGAAGTGGAGCTCCCTTGTGTATACTATAGTCCTTGTGGTCTAGTTGCATATAAACAAGATTATGTGTTTGCAAATATGGGACAATGTTGCTTTGTTTACGTACATTAGCTGGGGCTTAAATGGGCTTAGTAACAAGTTCTAATTAATCCTAAAACTTCTAGTTGTGATTCTTTAACATACTGTCCTTGGCCTTATACAATAAGGGTGGATAGAATTTGTTTGTGTTTGTTTTAAGCACGATGAGACATAGTGGTTGTGTGGTGAGTCATATGAGATAACATAATAGTGGTTTCGACTAAAAGTCTATTAGTTCTTAAGTGTTTATGACAAGAAATTGAGGTCATAAAATATTATAAGAGACTTAGTTGAAATTTTAGTTCATCAACAGTAGCCTCAAAATACGTCCTTCTATTAACAACAAATATACAATACATTCCGTAATAAACTTGAGTGTATTGTGATGTGAAATGAAAAGTTAAGTCCGAGATTTGTAGAACCTTTTTATCGGATTTGAAGGTATTTTGTTGAGTTCTTATGTTTTTATTTAAAAGCTTCAATTACCTGACTATTGCAAAGATAAACTTAATCTCAAATATGAACCACAAAAAAAAATACCAATTAAACTGATTATAATAATATCAATTATAATACTTATTAATTAAAGAAGAATCCTTCCAGTAATATCGACTATTTATTTCACTTCCCTCCACATTTCAATAGGTAGTTATGTTAGAGACACAAACAGTCATAGATAATTATGAAATGATATTTTTTTTGAATAAAACAAGATAAATTTCAATTATGTATGTAGTATTTCCTTTCTTTTCTTAATTGAAGAAATAATTGAAAAATGAAATAGTAAGTACAAAAAATGAGTAATAAACCCTAGTAAAGACTGGTACGGTTCAATTAGATGTTTTGTTTGTTTGGGTTTGATTGTTTGGATATGGTGTATTGTTGAATGAACTACATAGCTAATATTAACCCAACGAGAAATGGTAGGTACCATTAGTCCATGAACAATCCATCATCATATAAACTTAGATTCTATCCATGACCATTAGGGCCTTTCCAAAGGATCTACTAAATTCATTGAGTTGTTACAAAGGATCAAAATGATCATCTAGTAGTGAAAATTTCTTGCTAACTATTTATAAAGTATTTGTGGGGCGAAGGCTTCCAAACATATCGTAAATTAAACCCGCACTGTTAAATAACCAACCCGCAAAGAATAAGGAGGGTATAGTAGCGTTATGAATAACCTAGTATCAAATACTGGTAATAATATTAGCAAAAGAATGTTCCCCGATTCTTCCAAATATGTCAAACTCTTCATAGTCTTATAGATGGAAATTACAATTAAAATATTTATTTCATTTATTTGCACAAAAAGTTCAGCATCATGAAAATTTTGTCATGTATATCAATATCACGTAGACGATTGCTAAAAAGGTTACAGAAGGAAATTAATAAATTGAATATGAGATAAAATTTAAAGAAAATGAAAAGCAGGTTAGACTCTATTTGTAATGTATATGAGATTAATCTTAGATATTTCTACCCTACAACTTCTCTAAATTAGAATTTTGAGTTTTTTTTTCATCAACTAATTTAATATTTAGAATATGCATATAGTATTAATACCCTCTTTGAATACGAGGCAACACAATAGTCTTTATATACTTTGTTTACATATTTGAATTCTATATATATATTTCTTTTGAAAAACTTAATTATATTGGCAAAAACTATGGTTATTGTTAACCAAGGAAAAATAGTATGTTTGAATCAGAAAAACCCATATAAATTTTGAATTTAAAGGAAATAGTAACTATTTTATTTCACTTCCATAATTATCTGATTGATTTTATCAATCTGAATTTTGAATTAAAAAAAATATCTATTTAATACATTCTATTCTTTTTAAGAAAGAAAACACTATTGAAAGATTTAGATTTAGATTTAGATTTAGGTTTATGAAATTAAAGTAAAAAGTCTTTATTACAAGATTTGAATAAGGTACATCTGATTTTTTCTTGTGTTCATGTTCCAGAAACAATCACCTGCAGAAAAATCTCACGTTTTACGGGTTCAGGTTGTACAAAATAGGTAAAAAAATTGATATATAAGAAACAATCAATGAAAATCATAAATAGGCAAATCCATGAGTTTCGACTGAAGAGTATTTTGGTTATAAAAATTGTCTAGAAAAATTTCAATGAACAAGAAGTGTCGTGGAATCCCAGAGTTGCAATGAAGCAACAATGTTCATCTTTATTTGACTGATTTAGATAAATGATTTACCTATATCCTTTTTGTTGAAATTCGGGACGAATTTCACTTAAGGTGGAGAGGGGAAGAGATTGTTATAAACCGATAACTGAATCTATGTTTTAGAATAATTATACGAAAATTTTTGTGACTGAGTGAATAAAATGTTGCACAAAGAAAAATTTATGCAAATGAATATTTGTATATATATATATATATATATAAATAGTACAAGGATTCAGTTTCATTACCTAATTGGTTTACTTGAAGCTTGAAGTTTACTTGTTTAATTTTTGTTGAGGTGTGTATATCATGGGTATAGAATATGTTTATACATATAAATGCAACAAGATTAATCATGCACCACATGTTTATAAGCCAAAAAGTGATTATATATATGTATATATATACATACTCTTGTAAAAGATTGAATATCCACCGCAAACCCAAAAAGTGAAACTTTGACCTTTCCTTAATATTTTATTGTTTTATTTGTTTTCTTTTTCCTTCCTTCCATTGTCTTAACCCGATTTACTTTTTTTCTTCTTGATTCTTCCATTGACGTATTCTTTATCGCTCCCTCCCCTATTATCTCCATTTCTGGCCATGAGATTCACAAGCGTGGCAACTCGATTTAGGCCTTGGTACATAATTTCATTTCTTTCCTTCTTGTTTATAATGTGATGCCGTTTTGGGCTGTAGGGATTGTGGGTTGTCGTTCCTATTACTTGTTCAACCTTGTAGAGGTGTCGATACCTTTGAGCTTCCTCCTTTTGTGTGATCTGTTGTAGGAGTGTATAAGTGTGAGGAACTAAGATCAATTCCAAGATTAATTAGTTCCTAATCAACTATTGAAAATTCCAGCCATGTTTTACTTCAACTACAACATTTTCCTCCTTGGTTGTGGCTTCTAGTTGCTCGGGTGGCTTGGATGGTAGGACACTTGAAGGGTTAGTTTCTAATCCTTGTTTGCATTGAACACAAAAAAGGGAAAAGAAATTCCTACCCTTTTAAATCTTGATTAAGGAGGAAAAAAAAAAATTGGTTTAGGAGAATGAAATGGTGAATGGAAGTTTAAAAATAAAGAATATATACATGGTGACTATATGATTAGTATGAAAATAAATTTTGGAGATGGGAATATGTTGATATTAGAATGGTTTAATATGAGCTTTGGTGAAATTAGGTAGTTAGTTTAATTTAAATTCAAGTTAGAATATGAATGAGTTGGGAATTAATAGATTTACGTTGAATTCTTGGTGTAGTATATATATGTATGCACACACATCAATGGAAGGAAATTATGCATTCAAGATGTTTGATATAATGCCTACAAGAAACTAGTTATAACGAATAAAACTTGGTAGATTTAATTCTTGGTATTTAGTTGTCATTGGAATTTGAATTTGAATAAAAAGTTACTAAATAAGAATAAAGAATGGTTTGTTAATGTGGTGAGTTGAGGATTTGATGAAAGTGAGTAGTGAGTATGAGCAATGAATGTTTAGTTATGGGGGTGAATAAATAGAAATTAGGTGGTCTTGAAGGAACACATGACATATTTGATGAGTTAGAGAAATTTAGTATTTTGAGTGTTTTCAAACTGAATTAAATTAAGATTTTAAAGAAAAATGTAGCTTAGGGTCTTGAGATGATATCTAGAAAATTTCGTAACCTGATTATAAGTATATTTGTCAGTAAAGCTATTAGAGTACAACTAGGTCTATGTAGGATTTTAGGCAAGCTTCAGTCAGTTCAGAAGACTTTGACGGGGGTTGTGGTTTGAATTATGTTATAACTCGATAATTAAACGCACGTCTTAGAATATTTGTAAGTAATTTATCGTGACTAGGTGATTAAAATGTTACACAAGTCAAAAATTAAAATAAATGAACACTCATATAAACATATAAATATATATATATATATATGGGTAATTATATGTATGTGTAAAATTTAATTATATGGATTACAATGGTGTAAATTAGATAATATTTATATTTATATAGAAAAAAAATTATATGTATATAAGTACTTTCATAAAGACTAAACCTACACTACCAATTAAAATAAGATTATTTACTTTGACTTTAAAGTTTTCTTTCTTTGGCTTTTATCTTTCCTTTCCTCTCTTGTTTAGTCCACCGTTTTTCTTTTTCTCTAAGAGTCTTGGCTAATTTTCTTACTTCTCCTCCCCTGCGTCATTTTCTTATTGTACCATGAGCTTTCTTTCTTGCATCAACACCTTCCTCCCTTGTTTTGGTCGTGCAACCTTTTCCTTGCAACCACAATCATTTTTACTTGTTCTTAATTTTGTCAAGAGTGGGTTGTCTTCCATAGCTAGCCGAGTAGAGTGCGTCCAAGCAACTTTGAAGTTTCATCAGCAGTGAGGGTGATTGTATGGGTGGAGAGCTTAGTTAAGATTTCCATAGTTGCAGCCCTTATGCATGCCTAGTCGTAGCAACTTCTTTCCCTCCTTATTCTTTCTTTGTTGCCATGCTTTATTATTGCCATATTTTCATTCCCCGTACAAAACCATGTTGCATCAAGACCTTTTGTAGTCCAGCTTTGGAAAAGAATCTTCTGACATAATCTTCTATTCCTACCCGTGCACCCGAGGTTGGACATCTTGAGCTGGGTGGTACCCTTTTTCTTACAAAAGGTAGTCATGTGTTAACTGGGACTTCTGAGAATCAAGAAAAAAAAAATCCACCAGGCAAGCAAACAATTTTGAGTGAGCTGCAACATGGAAGTCCAAGTCTTTATACTTCAATTAATAATGGAAAAGAAAAGATTCCAATATTGTCATTAGTTCTTGTTGTTCCTAACAAGAGTATTGGAATGGATGATCAATTGAACAAGACATCTACCCCGTTAAAAGCTTTTGAAGCATTAATGAGTAACAAAGTTACTCAGCTTAATGTTTGTGGTTAAAGGGGCTGAGTTGCTCCTTGGTTATATATATATATATATATATATATATATATATATATATTTTAAGAATATAAATATTTATTGTTTATATTTTGGGTATGTTGCTTATTGCATGGAACCTCTGCCGAAATTTTAGTAAATATTAAGTATTCAATAACAAGTCTATGTTTAAATTTTAATTAATTAAATATCTTCTTGGTTTTAAATATAATTGTTTAGAGAGTCATGTGGGTTTAGTAATAATAAAGTCAGGGTTACGGAGGGTTTGGTCATCCAATCCTTCCCACCAGTCATGTCTCTGTGAGGGGGTGTGACAAATTAGCTTAGGACCTCTAAATGAGAATTGTTCATAACATATTAAAGGACAAATCTGGAATGGTTTAGGCCTAAATTTAATGTTATATGTATTTTGAAGGAGTTGGAAGTCATGGTTGTGGTTTTCGAGTCTTGACTGTACCTGTTTTAGAAAAACTAATGTTAAAGGTCTTAAAGGATGAATTAGGAGCATCGTGAAAGATGACATGTTCCTAATATCTTGATAAATTAGGTTGAAAAGTTTTATAATTTATTTCCTAAATATAAAAATTCTATATGCATCGGAATCAGAGGTTAGCAACTAGAAATTGTGCATTGCCTTATTTGTGTTCATATGAGGAATTGAGTGAGTTCAAAGCTGAGTTTAAGAGAAGTTTCAAAATAAGAAAGATAGATAACTTCCCAAAGATATTGTTTAAACTAGGTTTTGTTAAATTTGGTAAACTTGGTTTTGTTAAGTTAAGTTAATTACATAAATGGAAATCAACATATTCCAAGGTGATTATGAAAATGCTTAAAAAGCAAAACTTGGTAAATTGAGATCTTAAAAGTTAAGTATTATGTGAACTTGAATAAATAGTCTAAAAGCAAGAATAAAGAAATGTGGTTAAGTGGTTAAGAAAAGATAAATTTTAGAGATATCGAAATATCATGATTCAAGCTCTAGGATAAATTTAAAAAGAATGACTCAATTTCGATTTAATGATAGAAAATGGGAAATGTTGAAAGTATGAGTTAGTATTAATTTCTTGATAGATATATATATAATATACATACAAGATATGAAATCAAGTATCCTATAAGGAATGGATTAAATAATGTGTTACATGGAAAAATAAGAATTTACAGTGTTTCATTAAGTTATTTGAACTATGTTTGATGGTTGTAATTGTTTGTGGTTGATAAGGGTCAACGAAGTGAAATTTTCTCCCAAATGATTTTTATTTCCAGAATTGAAATCCAGGTGTACCTAGGATATTCTAATAAGTGTTTTAAAATGATTGAGTGCTTAGCCTCTATATGATGGATAACAGGAGATATAGTTGGTGTGCGGGCCAAAAAACATGCCTGGTGGGAGGACATTCGGTATATAAGGCTAGGTTACTTAGTTGGCCCTTCGTATGATTTGTGTGCTTTGATTGTCTTAATTAATTTGATTTGATTGTATAATGTACTAATTGAACTATGTATGTTAAGTTTTATGTTTTCCGTAATTGCGTACGTGAACATTTAGTTATTTTGGAATTTGTCTTATGTAAATATTAGATGCTTATATATATTATATATAGGTGTTGAATGATGTTAGTAACTTTTTTGAGTACATTTTTTACAGACTCACCCTCTTTTGTTAATATTTTTTTTTTTAGTAACAGAATCCCAAGGGATGACAAATACAGATACTGGGCTTGCCGAGTATTTGGCGGTAATGTATTTTTGGAATCTCACATTTGAAATCAAAGATGAAAATTTGCAATCATATTAGAGTTGTGGGGTGTCTGATTTTGTGTTGTATAATAGTTTAATTAATTGTTATTGTTTATGATACGGAGCTCCCTTGTGTATATTGTAATCATTGTGGTCTAGTTGCATATAAATAGGATTATGTGTTTACATTTTGAGCATGTTCCAATTTACAGGGAACCTTTTCCAAAATTTTTAGTAAATCGTTATCTGTTTCAATAAACTAACTTTTACTATTAATTTATGTTTTATAAAATTTTGGAATACTATAAATAGGATTATGAAAGTTTGGTTACCAATTCCTCCAGTCATGCCTCCGTGAGGGGGATAACTCTAGAATGATAGAGTTATTTCACTATGATTTTTATTCATATTTGATACTACTCTTGATATTTTGAGTAAGAATATTAATCAAAAATAGCGTTAGAGTTGTTTTTAAGAGTTTTTTTATCTCAATTAGGAGCAGTTTTACAAATTTTGGTATTTAATTTGTTTTAGCTGTCTTTGTAGTGTCCTAATTTGGATTAGAGAAGGGAAGCAACTCAATTGCTAAATAAGTCAATGAGGACTCAGTCACAGTGCCCCAAAAGGAAAAAATCAATAGATCAAGCGGAAAGGACTCAACCGCGACTTAACTAAGATGAAGCCACTGTGCTGATACAATGATGAGGAAAACTAAATAAGTCAGTGAGCTAAAAGCCAAAGCTGCTTGAAGATTGAAGTCGTGGTGTGATGAGAAGGAAGCCACAGCGCCAAAGTAAGGACAACTTTGGTAAATGAAGCAAGGGATTGGCACTGCAGCACCTATGGATGTGAAACTTGCAACTGTAACATCCCTTAAAGTAATACCTAAGTTAACTATAGGATGAGTAATTATCTTATGAGTTAAATAGGATTAAAAATTTAGTATCAAGTTCATACGTGTTATTCCATATATAGGAATAATACATGTACATATAAAAATATGTATTAGTATAGGGGTAATATATACGTATGAGATATGTATAAATATATGTACGTATGTGTATCCAAGAGAATGATACATGTATATAAACAGGAAGCCATGGACAAGTGTAGGTGGAGGAACACAAGTGAACAAATGATACAAGGTGGCATTGGAGGAAGAATGAAAAACAATAAAATAAAGGCTACTTGCTAGAAAAGAAAATGTGAGAAATTAGGTGTAAGAAGGAGAATTAGTGTGACAATTTGCAATAAATGAAGGGACCTATGTGTAAGAATGAGGAAAAAAGGTGGAAAGTTAGTAATAATGAGGGGGGCATGTGGAAGAAAGTTAGGACATAAGGTGGAATGGAATGATTAACATGGAAATGTGGCAAGACAAGTTGAAGACAAGGAGAACACTAGGCAGCCATGAAATAACTAAGTAGGGCATGTGTAAGGAATTTAGGTAAAAAAGTGTACATAGAATGATTAAAGAGGACATGTGTAGAAATTTAAGGTAACAAGATGGCCTACTAATGACTATATAATCTAAACTAGGGAATATGTGGAAGATAAGTGTAAGGAAAGAAAGTGCACATGTAAATTTAGGTGGTAACAAGTGGAAGATTGGAATTTTAGGAAACTAGAAAGGTAAAATAGGAAACAAACATAAAACTTTCTCCTATAAACCTAGACTTGGCCTTGCACTATAAATAGGAAGGGGGAGGTGACCGGAAATGCATAGGCAAGGTAAGAGTCCACTAAAGTAAGAGAAAGTGAGAGAAAAAGTAAGAAATCAAAGGAAGAAGATTCGATTACTAGAGGAAAGCAAAGGCAAAGGCATAACATGTGTTTTCTTAAAATTTCTTGTTTTTCATATTCATTAATGTTCATTTTCTACTTCTCAAAACTCTACCGTCGAAAAGTATGTTTTTTTAAAAGTAAGCTTGTAAGCTTATATTTGAAAGAAAGCATGTGTGGCTTTTTGCATGATTTTTAGCACTTGTATAATATTGTCTTAACAATGAGTTGGCTGAAGTTCACTAAGCACAAAAAAAAAAATGTTTAAACCATAGTACGGATCCTACTATTGAGAGGCAGTACAAAGATTGTACACAAAGTCCTTATAAAGCAGCCTCAAATTTGCATATTGTTAAGCAAGAAGTTTGGCCACATGAGAACAAAGTGCTTGCATAGAAAATATTTTCTTGCATTTCCATGTTTTATAACTATACATCGACTCTCTATTTTTAAAATATGATGCATGTTTACATGTTTAGATTTATGTCCCACAAACTCTACAATTAGATAATAGATCACTTACACACCCTAGAAGAATTGTAGAGGATGTTCTAGCTAAGGTGGACACATTGACCTTCACTGCTGATTTCATAATATTAACAAGGAAAAGGATAAGGAGGTACTTATTATATTAAAAAGACTTTTTCTAGCTACTGGTAGGGCACTAATAAATGTCTAAAAAGGTAAACTCACCATGAAGGTAAATAATCAAGAGATTAAATACTACCGAAAGCTTAACAAAGCTAAGGAAGGACCATTTTCCCTTTCCATTCATTGAACAAATGCTAGACCGATTGACAGGTAAGGAATATTATTGCTTTCTAGATGGTTATTCGGGGTATAATCAAATTGCTATTGCTCTAGAAGACCAAGAAAAAACTACATTTACTTGCCCTTATGGCACCTTTTCTTTTAGAAGGATGCCATTTTGTTTATGTAATGCCCTGGCCCCCTTTCAAAGGTGCATCATGGTAATTTTCACCGATATGGTGGAATAATGGCTTAAAGTTTTTATGGATGATCTTTCTATTTTAGGTGATTCATATGATGAATGTCTGCATAATTTAACTTTAGTACTTAAAAGATGTGAAAAGATCAACTTGGTCTTAAATTAGGAAATGTGTCATTTCATAGTACAAGAAGGTATAGTGCTAGGTCATAAGGTGTCTAACAAGGGAATTAAAATAGATCGAGCTAAGATTGAAACCATAGAATTTAATAAAAGGAATAAGAAGCTTTCTAGGCCATGCCGACTTCTATAAGAGATTCATAAAAAACTTTTCAAATATTTCCAAACCACTTTATAATCTCCTAGAAAAAGACATCCTATTCATATTTGATGATGCATGTCTTGCTGCGGTTTTAAAGTTGAAAAGTAGAATAATAACAGTCCCAATAATGGTAACCCTAAATTGGAACTTACCTTTTGAATTGATGTGCAATGCTAGTGACTATGTGGTAGGGATAGTGTTAGGACAAAGAAAGAAAGAAAAGATTTTTCACTCTATATATTATGCTAGCAAAACATTAAATAGTGCTCAATTGAACTATACCACAATTGAAAAAGAATTTTTAACAGTAGTGTTTGCTTTAAAAAAAATTTGATCTTATTTAATTGGAAATTTTGTCAATGTTTTTACTAATCACTCTGCTATTAAGTATTTGATTAACAAGAAAGATGCATAGCCTAGGTTGATAAGGTGGATCCTATTACTACAAAAATTTGACGTAGAGATAAGAGACCGAAAAAGCTCTGAAAATCAAGTTGTTGATCACTTATCAAGGCTAGAAGAAGATCATCAAGTGGATGAACCTACTCACATAAATGAAACCTTCCTGAATGGATAACTCTTCCAAGTTGTTAATAAACCATTGCCATGGTATACTAACTTTGTTAACTATATAGTTGGCAAGGTCTTTCCTCCTAATCTGACTTCTCAACAAAAGGAAAATTTTTCACATAATATAAAATTCTTTGTTTAGAATGACCTTTTCTTGTTTAAGCATTGTGCTAATTAGATTTTAAGAAGGTATATTCCGGAAGAAGAGGTGAAGAGTATACTTCCCCATTGCCATGCTTTGGAGTATGGAGGTCATTTTGAAAAGAGCTGAACTGCTGCAAAGTGCTACAATCAAGTTTTTATTGGTCTTTTTTATTTAAGGATGCTAATGAATTTGTTTCTAAATGTGACAGGTGCCAAAGGATGGGCAACATATCTGTCACACCTCTCATGGAGGCATGACTGGCCGGAGCAATGGTAACCAAATCTCCGTAACCCTGACTCAAATATAGGATCGACTATGATCCTTGACCAACCAATGAAAAAAAAAAAAAAAAAAAAAAAAACAAGTATTCCTATACACAAAAGTTAACATTCAAAGTTTATTGATTGAAACAAATCGGCAAAGGTTCCTTGCACTAGGGAACATGCTTTAAAATACAATCTTGTAGACTCTTTTTCTCTAAATCATGTATATTTAAATAAACATATAATTACGCATACTGATCTAACCCCTAAAGGTAGTAGTTAACCACTCACCATACTATGAGTCAAACTCCTTGTTTATCCTTAAATCCACATGTTGTTGGCTCAATAATACATTCCTGAGCTGAAAGTCATATTTTCAAATATTACTTATTTTATAAACTTTAGTTATGCTCCTTTAATCACTTAAATTTGAATACCTGCTCTCATACCTTTCTTAGAAACTTATTCCACTTAGACATTCTAAAAAATGCCAAGAGGACAACTTAAATTCCAATTCATGTAAGTATATATTATACCTTCATAAGCCAAGGAGTTAACACTTATTTCCTTAATTTCTACCTTACTCACCTTACAAGAGATCAATTTAAGTTATTTGCTTAAAACCAATTAGAAGCGTTAAGCGTGACTTATAAATTTCTAATATTCATCAAACCAAGTTCCAAGATCTTCCATTTTCCTTACTATTTTCCCAACTGTGTTTCATTATGAGTTCTTAAACTTTATTCAATTTCAGCTAAAAACTAACTCCCAAGAATCAAATATTCATTTTTAGAGCATCTTAATTTCCACTTCTTGTATGCAAGTATTCATTTTAATAAACTAATCTAAATTCCTAGATTCCCCAATACCAATAATTCCAATATTAACCTTACTTGTGCACTGATTATCGAATTCTACATTAACCTAATTAATTGTTCATATCTTTCAACCGGCTATTTAATTATAAAATTCATATGACTCAATCCTTAGGCATACACTAAACTTAAAATTCTCTTAAACATTTCATAAAGTACTTGATACGCCTATGTGATCCCCACTCATGTATATCTTTAGATGTATATATATATTTTCCAATAATCTATCCAATTCAATTAACCCTTATATTACTCATGATCCAATTATGGGATTCAATTTAAATCAATTACCGACTGTTAACCAAATACTCAAACTACCTATTTACCACTATGCCTATGCTCAAATTTCATGCTTTCTAATTAACCATTTAATTAGTGAAACTTATGTACTCAATAGTTAAGTATACATATATGTATACTTATTATTAAAATCAATACCATTCACCTACCCTTGATACCATTCTCTCCATTATTAAATTTAACTTAAATTAATTATCAAAAGTTAACTAAGAACTTAAATTATACCTTCCTATTATTAACACAATTCTATTATTGCTTACACTACTTAGGTTTCACTTATCAAATTCAATCTAAATTAATTATTTAACCTCCATTAAAGTAAAATGTATACAATTCATATTTTCTTATGCATATTTCAATTTCCAAGATCTTTCCTTACTGATACTATTTTATCACCTACATGTTGTAAATTCCATCACACTCATCATTTAATTATTTCTACTACCATTAATTTTCATTATTAGCACACAAAGGACTTGAATTATTTATAACAAGGTATCATAACCTAGATAAAAAAGACACTTACTTATTGACCAAGAAAGAGTCCTTGTTATCAACTGATGCAGCTGGTACTCCTTCCTGCCACCCTCCAAAGTCACACAATCAGACCTCACTAACTCAGTTCAAACGGCTAAAACAGGGTATGATATTAGGCATAAACATGACATAAATGCCACTTATTATTGTTGTTTTGTGGCTGTTCAAACACACCCAGCTGCTGCCCACCATATGCACGCCTCAAGGCTACTGCAAGTCACCATCTTCATGCCATAAGTCATGGACAGCAACAACCAGCCAAACTGTCTTGCTGGTGACTATAAAACAGGGGTTGTCTAAGCCGAGTCACAACCACAAGTGAATTTGGTTGGGCGAAAGAAGCATACCCCTATTTTCCCAATTAAATCTTCTGATTTTTGAACAAAAGCAACACAAAAGAAAATCAGAGGAATTTTCTTTCAAGTCATGGCCAGCCATGGCATCCATGGAAGGTAATAGATTCATTTTAAAAGTGCAGAGACAGACTCCTTCCTAGCATCCATTTCGTGGTTGGTACAGCCAACATACACCTACTGGCTATCTATCTCACCCTCAAGGCTACGGCAAGGCCAATTTGATGGATGCCAAATGTAGCAGTTTTCCTAAAACCACCAACCAAGGCGTTGATACAAGGGACAGCAAAACAGGGGGGGTTCTCAACTTAATCTCAGGAGCAAATTGATGGGTTTGGAGTAAGAAAATATTCACTCCAATTCAACTCCAATAAGTAAAATAGCAAAAAGGGGATAAACTCTCTTCAAACCAAGCTGCAACAGTACACAAGGCAGCCAACGTCGCCCTCCCTGATCCATCCAATGGCTTCACTAACCAAAAGATAGCCCAAAATGATGAAAAAAACAAACGGTTTCTCTCAGCTAAAGTAATACTCGGCTTAGGCAAGAATAAATGGCTGAAATCTCGCCCTTGGCACAAGAAAGAGGGGCTGAATTCTCTAGAAGGGACTATGGTAGTACGCAGGTCAAAAAGCAAGGGAACAAAATGGCAAGAATGGGAGAAAATTAAAGGTGAAAAGAAAAAGGACAAAATTGGAAAATGAGTTTAAGTTAACTAGGTAAACTTGTGGTTCTAGTTTAGTCTTAGCTATAAGTAGATATATATATATAATTATGATATATTTATATGTACAAATCTTCATTTTCTTTATTTATTTAATTGTTATTGTTTATTTATAATCATAGCAAGTTACATACCAACATTTTGAGGTGTACCTGAAAATTTCAAAGTATACACTAAAAATATCGAGCTATAACACTTATATCTTAAATATTTAAATTGATTACACCTTTGTTCTACTCATCGATAATAAATTTACAATTAGCTACAATTTATAAATTAATCAATTAGGTGATAAGAATTAATTTACATGACTGTATATATATATATATATATATATATATATATATTTATATGTATATATTTATATGTATATGTTCATAGATTCAAATAACCTTTTATTTTAGTTTACTTTATGAAAAATGATTATTTATTTCGTCATGACGACTTACATATTGCATCCTGAAACGTACATTAAATTATTAGGTTCTAGCATATCCAATTACACCATAACTTATTTAATTTATTTATATGTTTGTCATTCTATAGATAACATTTTACGCATCATCTCTAAAACTTGATTATTACGTTACCGGGTTGTGAGGGTATAACATTTTCTCCCCTTTAAAAAAATTCGTCCCAAATTTCAACAAAGATGATATGGAGAAATTGATTACTTGAATCGAATGTAGGCATTGTGTCCCAATGTTGCTTCGATTTTTCAAGTGGTTTCTTGTTTATTGGTCTTCATCCAGGGATTTAAAATGTATGAACTTGATTAGTTATACTCATCACTGAATACTTCCCATATGGTAGATTCTTAAATATCTTTTTGCTTCTTAAATTTATCACACAAGAAACTTTTCAATGTAACTTAATTTCAAGAAGTTTTATTCAGATCTCCTTAGAGAAAAAATTAACCTCTCAAAAACATTAAATTTAATATTTTTATCACGACACTCCATCACGCTTCCATTGGGCTACTCTGATAATTATATATCTAAATCCCCAATCTACTTTTAGAATCATATTATATTTCTTGTTTAGAATTCAGATTGATGAACTAGATTAGATAATTATCTGAGTAAAATAATTTAGCTTATGTTTACCTTCATTAATTATTTCAAATTAATTATTTATCAGTACATATTTAACTTATAATCCTCGCCTAAACGAGTAACTTATGGGAAACCAACCATGGATTCTATGAACAATTGGCCGAGTTTATCTTTTAGAATAATTCAATGAATCTAGTTAATCTTTTTAGGTGACCTCATTGACAATAAATAGAACCAACACCAATTTATACAATAACTGGTCGTTCCTGGACTAGCGTTTAATTACTATTAGCAATGTCATTCGTCCAATAATAAAACCAATTTAACAAAATATTAATTTAAATTCATCTCTATCCTTTCAATTCATATTATGTATCACCACCCTCCAATATACAAATCGATACTTACTTGTTTCACTAATTAAAATTTCACTATATCTCAACTTTTCCTTATTGTCATATCAGATTGTAACACTCTATAATTAATTAGCTGATATTACTGGATAAATTTTTCTCTTTAAATAATACGTACTGTAACGGGTGTTATATAGAAATATTAGAACCCAAACAAAGGCCTCAAATCCGAAAATTATTCTATGCAAATTTTAAATTTAACTTTCATTAAAGATTAAAACATACTCACTCAACCCCAATAGATTTCAAGATTTAATTTCATTATATTAAAATTTCATCCTTAAAGAATTTAGCACAGCTTTTCATTATATCCTTTAAATGTTTGCAAAACCCACAAGTACTATATAACAGATTATTAGGAACGAACATCAGGCCTATTTAGCCTTTGTTAGGGATACTCAGGTAAGGGTGTGCCCTCTTTTAGATCATATTTCCTAAAAAGCTTCATGGCTTCCTACCGATCGAGGGATTGAATTTAGCATTATCTTATTACCTAGTATTCAACCAATTTCTAAATCCCTTTATAGAATGGCTCCTAGCAAGCTATGGTAGTTTAAAGTACAATTGCAAGAGTTACTAGATAAGGGATTCAGTCGTCCTAATTCATCTCCTTGGGGTGCTCAGGTTTTGCTTAAAAAAATAGCTTGTTTCGACTGTGTATCAATTATCAGCAATTAAATAAGGTCACAGTTAAAATAAGTATCCTCTTTCTAAGATTGATGATTTATTTGATCAGCTGCAGGGAGCTCGTGTTTGTCCGAGATTGACCTTTGTTCAGAATATCCCAACTTCAAATTAGGAAGGAAGACATTCCGAAGACTGCTTTATATCTTTTGTACTTACCAATGCTCCTACAACGTTCATAAACTTGATGAATATGAAGTTTAAGCCTTTCTTGGATTAGTTTGTCGTCGATTTCATTGACTACATACTGGTATAGCTCTCGAAGTGAACAGGAACATAAGCATCATCTTTGGCTCGATTAACGAGACTTGTAAAGAAAGTTTTAAAAAGACATGTCTAAAATCTTGTGATATCTCATTGTTTATGGAGAACAGTTTTTTGTACGTTATCCCTTCTTAGTCTAAGCTTAATAATATTCCATTCGTAAAAAGAGTCTTGAGTCTTTAAAATTGATTAAATAAATTTCAAATGTTAGAGAAAGGAAAAATTCAGTTACTGTTAATCATTACACAATCAGAAAGAATCATTCTTTTCTTTTAATTGAAGAGTATATTATTTCCAAGATTTGATATTTAATATTAAAATTAGTTTGCAAGCGTGCCATTAAAAAGAAAATTTTTCATGCTTTCCTAAGACAAAGACTTGAGAAAAAAAAATAGATGGGCTAAACATGTATATATGTTTCCACGATTCATTTCACCATAAAATAAACAAGTTTGAAGTGGGTTTCTTCAATAATTCCTAACTACACGCAAACTTGAGATAATTTAGATTTTATTCTTTGCTCTTTTAGTCACTGAGTGTGTTGGTTCTAGGCATCGATATTCAATATCAAGATTGGTTTGCAGACTTAACATTGGAAAGGAAACCTTTTATATCCTTTGGAAAGAATTTAAATGAATTGGCTATATATGTATGTGCGTTTCCACGGTTTGTTCTTCTATGATCATACATAAGTTTAAGGTGGGTTCTTTGAAAGTTTATACAGTCTATGTCAAATAGGTCTCCTATCTCCTTTGCTCTCTAGTGTTATTATAAAAATCCTAAGTATATTAACCACACAAACGACTGGATGGTTTGTTAAACTAAACTGAAATGTTTGCCTCTTGTGGAGGCTACTGTCAATCTCAGGAGCAAATTGATAGGTTTGGAGTACAAAAATAGTCGATCCAATTCCCCAATAAGTAAAATAGCAAAAAAGGGATAAACTCTCTTCAAACCAAGTTGCAACAGTACACAAGGCAGCCAACGTCTCCCTTCCCTGATCCATCCAATGGCTTCACTAACCAAAAGATAGCCCAAAATGATGAAAAAATAAATTGTTTCTCTCAGCTAAAGTAACACTCGGCTTAAGCAAGAATAAATGGCTAAAATCTCTCCCTTGGCACAAGAAAGAGGGGCTGAATTCTCTAGAAGGGACTATGGCGATGTACAGGTCAAAAAGCAAGAGAACAAAATGGCAAGAATGGTAGAAAATTAAAGGTGAAAAGAAAAAGGACAAAATTAGAAAATAAGTTTAAGTTAACTAGGTAAACTTGTGGCTCTAGTTTAGTCTTAGCTATAAGTAGATATATATATAATTATGATATATATATATGTACAAATCTTCATTTTCTTTATTTATTTAATTGTTATTGTTTATTTATAATCATAGCAAGTTACATACCAATGTTTTAAGGTGTACCCGAACATTTCAAAGTGTACACTAAAAATATCGAGCTATAACACTTATATCTTAAATATTTAAATTGATTACATCTTTGTTCTACTCATCGATAATAAATTTACAATTAGCTACAAGTTATAAATTAATCAATTAGGTGATAAGAATTAATTTACATGCCTGTATATATATACACATATATGTTCATTTATTCAAATAACCTTTTATTTTAGTTTACTTTATGAAAAATGATTATTTATTTTGTCATGACGACTTACATATTGCATCCTGAAACGTACATTAAATTATTAGGTTCTAGCATATCCAATTACACCATAACTTATTTAATTTATTTATATGTTTGTCATTTTATATGTAAAATTTTACGCATCATCTTTAAAACTCGATTATTACGTTACCGGGTTGTGAGGGTTATAACAATATTTAGGAAAAATGAGATGCCACTCAATAGCGTACTTGAAGTGGAATTATTTGATGCATGGGGGATGGACTTCATGGGTCTATTCATCTCCAAATATACCAATCAATACATTCTTATTGTTGTGGATTATGTCTCTAAATGGGTTGAAGCCATTACTATGCCAACTAATGATTCTAAGGCCGTGACCAACTTCTTGAAAAAGAACATTTTTACACACTTTGGTACACCCCGAGCAATCATAAGTGACGAAGTGTCTCACTTTTGCAACAAAAAAGGTGGGAGCTCTCCTTGCTAAATATAGGATGACTCACAAGGTTGCACTAACTTATCATCCACAAACAAGTGGACAAGCTAAGATCTCCAATTGAGAGATCAAGAGGATTCTAGAGAAGACTCTACTACGTCCATCACAGAAAGACTGATCCAAGAGATTTGACGATGCATTATAGGCATACCGAATAGCCTACAAGACCATTTTAGGCATGTCTCCTTTTCAGCTAGTTTATTGCAAAGCTTGCCATCTACCAGTGGAGTTAGAGCATCATGCCTATTTGGCAATAAAAAAGTTGAACTTTGATTATCAAGCTGCTGGTTAAAGGAAACTTTTCCAATTGAATGAGATGGATAAGTTTGGGCTCAATGCTTATGAGAATGCCAAAGTCTACAAGGAGAAGACCTCTGGCTACATGATCAATGGATTGTTGAGCACGGCTCAGAGCCAGGTCAACAAATCCTGCTCTATAATTCCTGGTTGAAGCTTTTCCTGGGCAAACTCAAGTTAAGATGGTCTGGACCATTCACCGTAGCCAAAGTGTTTCCATATGATGCTGTGGAGTTAATAGCCATTAATCCCTACTGAACATTTAAAGTGAATGGCCAACGATTGAAATGCTATTCAGGAGGAAAGATTGATAATGATCATACCTCTATTAAACTTGGTGAAGCTACTTGAGTAATACTAAGTCAAGCCGAGCACTTTAAACCAAGCGCTTCTTAGGAGGCAACCCAAATTTCTAAAAAAACTTTTTCTTTATTTAGTTTTAGTTAGTTTAGTATTATTTTAATTTGTAATCTACACTCAACCTTCATGTCATATTTTCTCAAATAACAAAGACTAAGCCCCTCAGTAAAAAGCAATGACGCCACAACGCAATAATGCCTAACACCGCCACAGCCTTATGAACTGGAAATTACAAAAAACAAACAGGGAGCACAACGTCGCGACACTCTTAAATTTAAGCCACGACCCTATGGAAAAGAAAGCTCATGTAAGTTCTCAAATTGCTTTGAGCCATAACTTCACAAATACACATGTCGCAATGCCTAAATCCAACAAAAATTCACATTTTAGCCAATGAGCCCCACGCCACAGTGTCATCTTTTTATTGCCATGGCTTCACTTACCCATAAACAAAACCATATTACACAGATTGCATTATACTGCAGCATTACTTAAGCCATAGCGCAGTTATTTCAAAAAAATAAATAAATAAAATTAAAATAAAAAAATAAAAAACTAGGTTTTACACAGAGAACATTGCGCCATGACACTATGTTACTCAGGCTGCGATGCCAACCAGCGTATTGTAAAATTTTCAAATTCTAAGGCTCAGTGCTGCAATTTCTACTTCTTGATATTGCAGCGTCATGTCTCGATCTCTGTTTTTAAATTAAAATTTCAGAACCACAACTACCTTAACTCACACCTTAAACATCCAATCTTAAGAAATCAGAGGTTTTAGGCTACAAATCACCAACCTAACCCCATTCTAGTGCCTTCTAACACTTTTAGGCAAAAAACCCCTCACCCATATCACAATTTGCACTCTATTTGAAATTGCTTCAACACAAGTAAGTGCTCTTCCCTTTCTCTTTATATTCTACAAATTTTCTTATAGGCAGAATGCTTTTCTTGTGTTGTATGCTTAAGTGCTTGATGGATTGTGGGTAGATATGTTCTTTAGGGGGTTTTATGCATAATTTTTGGTTTTAGGTCTTTGGTTACGTGGGTGCTACGTTTTATTTAGGGGGTTTTTAATGGTTTTCTTGATAAGTTGATAGTGAAATAGGTTTGGGGGGATGGATGATGCATGTTGATGAGTATTTTATAGATGATATGATGTTGACATAACATGCTTGAGAATTTCTCTAAATGTTAAGCTGTGGTTGACGTTGTTGTCGGGTATTTTGGGATTCGAGATTATTTTGATATTTTTTTTAAGACAATAAGACCAAAGACAGAAGCTACTAAGCATGTCCAATCGTCTAGACCAAGCTTTGATAATAGCTGGTTCATCTCTGCTGTTGCAGAACAGTGCTTTCATGATAGGCTTGTCACGAAAAAGGCTGTGGCACAGCGAGGTCTGCACCTCAGCCCTAATTACTTCCCCTGGGATGGCTAATGTGATTAACAACAAATATTGGGCTAACTTATGTGCACCACCCCCACTTGGAGTCATTGTAGTGGCTCGGGAATTTTATGCTAATGTGGTAGAATATGTTGATAGCAGAGTAAGGGTGCAAAGAAAGATGGTATCATTCACAAGCATCTCAATCAATGCATATTATGGCATTCTAGATATCCTCGAGACTGATGAATATGTGACCTATGCCAGTAGGATAGTAGATTATAATGAAGTCATCACTGCATTGTGCTATCAAGGCTCTGTTTAGAAGCTAACCAATGGAGAGCTGGTTCACTTTCGAGCCAATCAACTACTAGCCCCTGTAATGGTACTACTTTGTGCTCACCAACATCCTCCTTAGTGGACATATCAGTGATTTAACTAAGGAGAGAGTTATTATGGTGTATGCCATTATTTAAGGTATATCCATTGATGTTAGTAGGATTATTTATAGTACCATATTACAAGAGGCGAACACTAGACACTTGGGAATCTGGTTTCCCACACTCATCACGGAACTATGCCGTGAAGCTGATGTACTTTAAGAGGACACATAACCATTGGTCCTACTGAAGGGTACCATTGATGACAAGCTTATGAACAAGTTTCAAATCCAGAATGCTAAAGAGAGTGAAGGTGATCCAGAAGGTCCAACTCAGCCTATTAGTACACAGAAGCTAACATTGGCTTAGTGCACCTCGAGATTGGAAGTGTAATGTGCAAATTATTTGTAGCATAACCATGATGTCTGATGAGTCGTCGATATTCACCAAATTAAAACCTAACTAACTATACTTATAGTATAGTAAGTAAGGTATTGATCCCACAGAGAAACCATTAAGTTAATCAAATTCAACTCAAGCAAGTAGTTCTTATTTAATTAAATTGAACCAAAGCAAAAAAGCACAACAAGTTCAAGTATAAATCCTAAGCTAAATACTGTAATGAGCAATAAAAATAAATTAAACTAATGTAAGAAAATATAAAATAAAACAAATGTATAAAAATGAATAGAGTTCTAAAATAGGCTGTGATGATAATATGTTATAAATATGCAAACTAACTAATATGCACTCAAAACAGTAAAGTAAATAAATGGGGTGTTGAACTTTGATCTAAACTAAATTAAAATACCTAAGCAAGCAAGAAAAACAAGAGAATTAAATTCTAAATGTAAAAAACAATTTTAGGTAGAAACTTACTAAACTAAGCAAACAACCAAAAATTTGTAAGACTCAACTGCAAAGAAGTTTTCACCAAGTTTCATGAACTATTAATCATTGAAAAAAAAAATAACAATCTGAATATACACATATGCATACAAATCAACCATGGAAATAAGTCTTTCCTACCTATCCTTACCTCTTTGTTAATTAGACCAAGCAGAATAAATAACACTAATCATATAATAACCATCATCAAGCATTATGGATTTAATTACATTGAAGCATTACAAACTAGATAGGTGCAATTGATTCTAAACAATTAACACACAAGCAACATTAACTTAATGTAGATCATATTTTCCAAGCAACACTCAAATAAACTTAGATTTAATTCAAGTGCTACTTTTACTAGTCATGTTAATTAACCGTTCAAAGACATTAATCAATTAACTAGCATCAGATTACATATATCAATCTATCATGTGTACTTCATAATAAACTAAAACATATAATCATTAAGCAATTAACTAAGAAAAACATGAATACTTGCATTTGTGTATAACATCAAATTTCCTCTGAAAAACAGATTCTCATAGTAGCTTCATAAGTCAAGGTTACTTAGCTCTTGCAATTGAACAATAACTTAAGCTGGCATCATCATTAATTGAAAAGAAAATTTTATGTTCATTGTTGAAATTTTGAGAGAAAAGAAGAATAAAAGTGCATATAAAGGTACTTCTCAATCAGACTTATACCTTCCTTATTTATAGAGTATAGGGGTGGCAAGGACTCTTAAACAAGAAGGAGTCTTTTCCTACTTAATAGCTAATTCCTTAATCAGATTTGCACTTCCTATTCTATCCAATATTTGAATAATCTAATATGATCTTGTGATCTTTCAATCCTAGTCCCAATAAAATTCCTTACCGAAGTTGGATTTCTCATGTAGAAATCCTTTATTGCCACTAGGATTCCTAGTCCATTTAGGATTTGCACTTCATCAACTCATAAATTTATCTCAATGTGCTCATTCTAGTCCTTAACTCTATTACATGCATCAAATGCTCTATTTAGCTCATTTTAACTCTTTATGTCTACAAAGCACAGTTTTACACAAAACAAGATAAGTAAACTAAAATAAGACATAAAATATGCATAAAAGATTAAGAATATGGTACTAAAAATATAGAGTAATAAGTGTGTCATTGTCAACCACCAAAATAACCAGCTACTGAGGATGATGCTGTAGTAAGGATGATGGGACCCTTCCACTTTCCCTCCTTGTCTAAAGCCACCAACCCCATATCAACATCCTTATGAGGACATCGATCTTGATTTTGATAACTGAGGGGAGTCTTCTTTATCTTTCTTTTTTTTTCATTCTGTTACTTTCTTGCTTCTCTATAAAACATTGGGACAATGTTTAGTATAGGTTTAGGGGGGTAACTTAAAGTGTTGTAATAATTCTCTATTCTAATGCTTGGTTAACCCCCGATTATGTGTAATTGACTAATTAAGTTGTATTATGTTTCCTTCCCCATATCGTGTTAAAAAAAATATTGCAAGTTAAATTGTTAATGATGCTCTAATATTCCCTTATTCCCATGATAGTATTATTTATGCATTGACATTAATTTTGATAACATACGAATATAATTTTTTGAATTTGTTATAATTAAGGCATATACTTCATATAAACACTACACAAGGCTATTATCGCCTAGGGTTGATGTTTTTAATGATTTTTTCTTTATAAACCATAGACTCTTTTTAACTTCCTTAATGAGTAAGAATTCCTCTTGAGGCAAAATCCTAGGTGAAGCATAGTTGAGAATATGATTTAGGCCATTTTTAGATCGATAGAACCTTTGTATATTCACCAATGATTCTATATTTCTTTAGTTACCTAATTTTGAGCCTAATGCAATTTTTTTATTTCTTTGTAACACATGTATATGCTAACCAATTCTTTGTTTGTAAGACCCATTTGCACCCTATTACATTAAGCACATTCAATATATAGTTTCACTGAGTTCAAAAGAAAAAGAGAAGTGTGCTTGAAGCAAGTTTATGTGAAGGAGTGCATTACAAGGAAGAAAAGAAAAGAGAAAAAAAGATATTGTGTGATCATCCCCACTTGATAAAAAATTTAAGTTGAGGGAATATGTGAAAATTTCTTGATGATTCTTACAAACCAAAGGTTTGGTAGAAGTTATAAAACAAGGAAAATGAAGGAAAAAAAGTATAGAACATTCATGCCACACAAAGAAGAAATATATTAGGTGATACAAATCATGAAATAAAATAGTTGAAACCCAAGTATTTGGGAACTAAAGCCTTAAAAAGAAAAGGTGGAAAAAGAAGGGTGAACTCATGAAAAGAAATTGTGCTTAAGGTATTTGAGCTAAAAATTTCATTTCATCAAAACCTTTACCGTAGCCTTGACATTATAAGTTGAATAAAAGTCAATTGATTTTTGACTAAGTATTAGCCTACATTAGTGGAGAGAGGAAGGAAAGACAAAGTTGAGGAGTTAGGATAGTCTTTGAGTTATCTTGAGAATATTTTTGAAGTTGTCTAACTTTAATGGAAATGCCTTGTACACACACACAAGAGGAATACCTAAACATGATAAATTTGAAAATTATGCTTGTGTGCTGTCTTGAGTCAAGTCTTTATTATAAAGTTTGAGTATTTTTAGAGGAATAATTAGCTTATCATTGATAAATTAATTATGATTTTTATTTTCTTTCTTTTTGCTAGGGACTAGCAAAATATTAGGTTTGGAGGTGTGATAACTCTAGAAAAATAGAGTTATTTCACTATGATTTTAATTCATATTTGATGTTAATCTTGATATTTTGAGTTAGAATACTAGTCAAATATAGTGTTAGAGTTTTTTTAAGTTGTTTTTAAGAGTTTTTATCTCAATTCGGAGTAGTTTTATGAATTTTGGTATTTAATTTGTTTAAGGTGTCTTTGAAGTATCCTAGTTCAGATTAGAGAAGGGAAGCAACTTAATTGGTGCCATAGTGCTGAATAACATGAAGCCGTGGTGCCCAAAAGGGAGAAATCGATGGATCAGGTAGAAAGGACTTATCCACGGCATAACTAAGATGAAATGGCGGCTCTGATACAAAAAAGAGGAAAACTAGATAAGTCAGTGAGCTGGAAGCCATAGCACTTGAAGATTGAAGCCGTAGCATGATAAGCAGGAAGCCACAGTGCCAAAGTAATGATGACTTTCATAAACCAAGCAAGGGATTGCCGCGCAGCGCCTATGGATATGAAGCCGCGACGAGATACAAGATGAGTCATATTGAGATTAAATAGAATCTATAACGACGCAATGCCATGGATGCCAGCTTCGCAGCACATGTACATATTTCGAAGGACTTCTATTTTAATTAAAATAGGAGGAAAAGGCTTATAAATAGAGGAGGAAGGCAAAGGTTGAGAGACACACCTGTGCTTATGATAGAGAGTGTTAAGGAGCTGAAAAAGACCTAAATAATGACAACTTCTAGTTTCTATTTACTTGTAATGGCTATATCTTTAGTTTTTATGTTTTCTGTAGTTAGTATGGAGTAGTCGTATTCTAGAGGTAATGATTGAACTCACATATAGCCGATGTGGCTTTAGTTTTTTTTCAATATATGCATATTACTTGAGGAGAATACATACACTTGCGTTTGTATAATTCCTATCATTTAGTGTTAACTTTTGAATTCGGTCTTTGAGGGGGAACTCATTGCTTCTTATCCTTAGTTAATCAATTTGTTTTCAAGATGCTTTGTTGTATCGTTGTTTCAAAGTTCTTGACTTGTTGGACACTTTCACATCTTTAGTTGGGTGACTTTAGGTTCTCGGCATTCTTAGAAGCGTCAATTGTACTGTAAGAGGATTGTGCCTAGTGTAGTGTTTTCATTGTACTCACCACATACATTACTACTTTCAATTCGGAAACTACTTCTTGTATAAACATATTTTACATAAACTTGACTTATGATTCTACAAGCTTTTCAAACTAGTTTTGAGTAAATGATTTTGAAAGTGCATTTGAACTATAAAATATTTTGAATATTACTTTTGAATCACGTATGCTTACTTAATTTATCATTATTAGTTACTTTACATTATTGACCATACTCATTGGGGACTAACATTTTAACATTTCATCATCTTTTATTTGATTAGTGTCATTAGACATTTGATTTGAATAGATTTAAAATCAATATTGCCACTTGGAATGAATGTTGATTTATGTTATTTTGACTATTGGTGTACAAAGTTGTATTTGACTTTGGATTTGATGTACTTATTTAATTTGGAAAATAAATGTCAAAATCTTTGTTATTTGGATAATGATGTTGGAGACGCTTCCATTGATTTTCTTAGTTTCTGTCTTGATAGTTCTTTGTTATTCAAATAATATGTTTTCCTTTCTAATTGTTTTTACGAAATTGTACTTGTCAAAACACCTTAGCTAACGAGGTATAGTTAGCCTATATGCACATAGTATTTCGGATATGGTACCTAGTTAATGAGGGATACCTTAACTCCATGTGTAGGCCAACATACGTGGTAATGATTTTGATAGCCTAGTTAGTAGGGATTTGGAACTAACTTGTTGTAACCTAAAGGTTCGATGGTTTGTATGAATTGGCAGATTTGACACCCTAGTTAGCAGGGGTTTGGCCTTGACTTTTTGTACTTTACGAGTATAGCAATTTGACAGTTTTGACATTGTATAATTCCTAACTATTATTTCATAAAATGATTATGTCAAATGGTTTGCTCACGTTGCTTTGAGTTTTCAGTTATATTTCTCTTACCAAATGATTATTGAAAACTATTTAATCACTTTGTTTATGTTATCAAAAATATATCTTTATGTAAACTGATTATTGATAAAATATTTGTATTTTAGCTTGTTCCCCACCTAGTACAATATGTATTATCTACTAATGGAGTCTTTGTGACTCACCCCTGTTAGCTTATGTTTTTGTTTTAGATAGTTGTTCTTGGATTCCGACTTTCATGTTAGGTGAAAGTGTCCATGTAAAACACTTTTTGGTATTCCTAGTCTTTGTTTTGGCTTTAGGCCTAGTTGTATTTGTACCTTTTTGCATCTATAGATTTGTATCTGTATATTTGTAAATTAGACTCCACTACAATCTTATTCTGAGATTTGTAAAATTCTGTTATGTAATTGCGGTCATGGATGACCATTGTGGATTATGTTATTATTCTATCATGTTTGCAAACTTTTGAGCGTCCGATTTTTAGACGGACTATTACAGTTTTGTTTCATTTTTGAGAATCTTTGTAGGCTTGCTTGGGTCATGATAAGCCTTTGTTCACCACGAGTCATGACACTTGTTCATCTAACAAGCACCCTTATGTTTGTCTAAGCATCACCAAACTTATAGTTATGAGATCACTTCTCTCTTCATAAGAGAATGACATAATATATGAGTACTTGTTAGATGAACTTAGACAAGTGTTATTTGTAAAATGTCGAATACTGTTTGAGTTGAAAGTCATCTTTTAGCATGTAGATGAAATCTATTAAGATTTGTAAGATTTTGTTTAAATGGATTTCTTGCTCTCATCCAATTTAGTTTAGCACATGTAAAATAGAAAAGTAGATCAAATTAGGATTCAAAAATTATTTTGTAATGATTGAAATTCAACTATATTTTGTAATTATCAAAATCTACATATGGGTTAAAGTCATATTATCATTTATTTATTTTTTTGGTACAAAGGGAAGAGAAAACATAATTAATAGAAACAAAGAAAGAGAGACATCAAGTACACAGTAGGCGAGCTTGAGCAAGCCTGGCTAAATCATCATCTATAGCAAAAGCAACACAATCTAGCGAATTATGACAAAGGACGAGATTTATAAAAAAAAAGACATTCAAATTTAATTTAAAGCATATTAATATGAAAATGAGTTTATGACTTCAACCTTATCTATGTTTATGGTGATTTTTGACCTTATCATATTTGGTTTGAATTATGTTCACATTAAATATACATTACTATTATATTTGAATTTTTCTAATATTTTTATTAAATTTATAATGTAAAATGAATATGATTTATGTTTATTTATAATATAAATATTATATAACTTCAATTTTATTTATTTTAAAACTTTTATGTGCTAATAATATTATTGGATCATTTTACAATAAGATTTAACGAGAAAAATTAAACCCAATCAAGTCTACTTCAAAATATCAGTGAAATTTTTGTCAACCCAACTTGCTTGGATTGGTAGATTTTTCTCAAACTCGACTCACCTGTCCAGTTGCCAAACCCTTGTTAGCCCTGTTTTCTTACCAAAAAGAAAAAAAATTAAATTTGGTAAATCATTGTTTGTGGGACAAAATTATAAAATATTTGATAATTTGAGGAGGTGCCTTTGCGTCTCTCTCCTTTTTTTTCTTTTCATCATAAACTGTATACTGTCAAAGCCCAAATCTGAATATAAAACAACAAAGCCCAAATCTGAATATAAAACAACAAAGCCCATATGAACCATATTATCTGATATTTTTTAATCCCTTGGCGGGAATTTCCTGCAAAACTCCCAAATCCCCTAACCCTGTTATTATTATTACCCAAAACAAATCGGGGAGAAAGTGAGAGACGAAACTCGATAAAGTTGAGAGAAAGTAGCCGCAGAGCAATAGGAAGATGGGAAAAGACGAGGAGGAGATGAGGGGAGAGACAGAGGAAAGAGTGATTAACGAAGAGTACAAGATATGGAAGAAGAACACACCTTTCTTGTACGATCTGGTTATAACCCATGCCCTCGAATGGCCTTCACTCACTGTAGAGTGGCTACCTGACCGAGATGAACCTCCTGGTAAGGACTACTCAGTCCAAAAGATGATTTTGGGTACCCACACCTCCGAGAACGAACCCAATTACTTGATGCTTGCTCAAGTTCAGCTTCCTTTAGACGACGCTGAGAACGATGCGCGACAGTACAATGATGATCGCGCTGATGTTGGTGGTTTTGGCTGCGGTAATGGTAAGGTATGTGAATCAATCTCTTCTTCTTTTTTTGGGTAGGTGACTAGGTTCTTAAATTTGTGAAATGTTTGGTTTGATTTCAAAGCTCATCTGTATGATTTATAAATAGTTTATTCAATTCAATTTAGTTTGTAAAATTAATTATTTTAATTAGTCAATGAAGCCTGAAATTAAGCCTTCAATCAAAATAAATTGCATTTCATGATTTCTTTAGCTCTTTGCATCATACCCTAAATACTTTGTTCTATGATGCTATGTTCTTTTCTTGCAGGTACAAATAATACAGCAGATAAATCATGATGGAGAGGTTAATCGGGCTCGTTTTATGCCTCAAAACCGATTTATTATAGCCACCAAGACAGTTAGTGCCGAAGTTTATGTTTTTGATTATAGCAAGCACCCATCCAAGCCTCCTCTAGATGGTGGATGTAATCCTGATCTAAGGTTAAGAGGCCATAACACTGAAGGATATGGTTTATCATGGAGTAAGTTCAAGAACGGTCATCTATTGAGTGGTTCAGATGATGCTCAAATATGCTTGTGGGATATAAATGCCACTCCTAATAACAAAACTCTGGAGGCCATGCAGATTTACAAGGTTTTGGTTTCCATATATAAATTAAATTTTTAGCTAATGCTTTTAGTATTATTTATTTGAGTGCCTACCCGGTGAATATATCTTCAGGTTGGTTCTTCAACCTGGGACCTCCAAATTAATAAAACTTTGGATATGTCTGAGAAAATATACATAATATTGGGCTTCTGAAAGAAGTTATTTCATATTCAAATATTTAATCACTTGAAGGTGAAATGACTTTAAGTAATGGATGATCTGCTTACATGCAGGTAGATGACATGGTATGAAGTTAAAACACAATGTAAACCATGTTGATGATAGCGTTGACATTCTGTGATTTGAATTTTTTTCTTTTTCTTATATGAAGTTACCGCCTAGCATCCTCCACCTCCCTATTTTGCTCTTGTCCTTCTTTGTCTTCTGTCTCTCTAATTGATCTCTCCCTAGCTTTTTGTTCTTAAGCTACTCTCTCACACTACAGATTTTTGTAATCATTGACTCCTTGAAATATGTTAGGCATGTAATCATGCAATACTTGTATATGAAACCTAACCCTTGTAATTTCTAAAAGTTTAGAGGAATCCTTGATTTTCTGAATATGAAGATCTGTTGTGCAGCCTGTGAATTACTTTTTACCATCAGGTTTTCTTTTTTTTTTTTTTTTTTTTACAAAATAGATTCATGAAGGTGTTGTTGAAGACGTAGCATGGCATTCAAGGCATGAATACCTATTTGGCTCGGTTGGTGATGATCAATACCTACTTATATGGGACCTTCGGAGCCCATCAGCTAACAAGCCTGTTGAATCTGTAATTGCTCATCAAAGTGAGGTATGCATTGAGAATATCTCTCTCCCTTTGGTATGTGTACTGGTTAGTATAATGTGTAATTTACACCAAGAAAGATTTTTGTTTCAAACTTTCCCACCTCAATGCTAGTTTTCCTTATATGTTATATTATGTATCAAAGCTCAATCCCTAAAAGGAATCATTTTTATTTGGATTGTCTTTGTATTGGATGTTGATGCAACGATAATCATTCTTCCCAGATAAAAGAAAAAAAATCGTAATCATTGTTTTACAGAATTTGTAAGGATCAGAAATACTGATGTCAGCTTTCATGTATTCTCAGAGAAATTTAGGTTAAATCTGGACAGTTATGTTATGGTCTCTTGGATCTGAAAGTTGAACCTTTGATGCAATTATCAGTGTGAGGGTATGGGTTGAGAACCAAATTGTTAGATGGAAACATGGCGATAGTTGGATCATTTGATCTCTTGCAATTTAGCATTACTGATTCTTCAAATCTAGAGTTGTTATGTATCAAGAAAGCAATTATGGTTTCAACATGTAATATTTTTACATGTTTATTTTGCACTTTATGCTTGTCAGACTCCTTTATGTGACTACTTCCTACAAAAAAGAACCATCTAATTTCATAAAAAGTGAAAAACTCTTGTTCAAAATCCATTTCATGTTACCACTTAGTTTTTTATCCTTCACTTATTTTATATTTATGATATTTCACATGCACAAAAATATCTAAGCATAGAAAGTAGTAGACATTCTTTCTTTGTATCTGACATAAGTGTCATGTCAAAACATTTCTCTACCTTCAATGTATCTGATTACAACTTAATTATGTATATTATCATTATAGGCTCTGCAATATCTATTCTGGAATAAGAGGCAAGGTAACTTGGCATGTATTGGGTATAGTTGAAAAGTCAAATGTACTGACATCATTGTACATGTGCTGTCATCAGTTTTAACTTATTTATGACATTAGTGCTTAGTTTCACAGATAATAAAGGAATTGCAGAGAAAGGAGAAGGGAAACTTCTGGAATATTTATTGGTACACAAAATGGAAGATTGAGACTACCCAGGATTCCCTTTATTAGTAGTGTATCTGTTTGTGTGCTTGTGCTCATGCTCATGCATGCTTGTGTTTGTACACTGGTTTTATCACTTAACAGAGTAGTTTCTTCCATATGATGTTTTGTTAGGTTAACTGCTTAGCATTCAATCCTGTAAACGAGTGGGTTGTTGCAACTGGTTCTACTGACAAAACTGTGAAGTTATTTGATCTGCGCAAAATCAATACTGCACTCCATACCTTTGGTCACAAGTATGGATCTTCCCTTGGAGATTGTTAGATTCAATGGATGTGCATCCAAAATTTTAATCTTAACTCTTGCTTTCATTTATAACAGGGAAGAGGTTTTCCAAGTTGGCTGGAACCCAAAGAATGAGACTATCTTGGCTTCTTGTTGTCTCGGTCGGAGACTCATGGTGTGGGATCTTAGTAGGTACATCTTAATGAAACTATTTTCATCCTTTTTAGGATCTTTGAGTGGATTATATTATTTGCATTGTGGAAGTTTTAGATTATGCTACCTTAAGGAGTGCCTAATTTTAAGTTGGTGAAGAAGATGATACACTCAACTTAAAGAGCACATGAATCTCAAACTTCGTACATGGGAGAAACTAATTGCTACCTTAAGGAGTGCCTGATTATAAGTTGGTGAAGAAGATGATACACTCAACTTAAAGACCACATGAATCTCAAACGTCGTACTTGGGAGAAACTAATTTTTCTTTTTCCCCTTTTTTTATTCCTTTCTCTGTGTGTTGGAGTGCATGGGGCGGGGTGATTAGGTTTATATATCATATGTAATGTAAACTAGCTCCAGTTTTTATTGACGTTGTACCCATTTTTTGATTTCAAGGTCTCATCAAGCTTGTCAAATATGCCAAGTTCCTGTTAATTGAGATTGAGAAACATTTGATCGAAGAGTCCATATTTTTCTTTATTTAGAAATAACATAAAATCTGATTTTGAGCTCCACAAAGATAGGTTCCTAGTGAAAATCAGGTTGAAATTTGCTATTTAAAATCAAAGGCCACCATCACTTGAGAATTGGAATTATTACTTTCACTTTTATTTTTGTATTTCTGATCCCTATTTTTAAGTGCTAAATTTTTGAGATAAAGAAAAAATGTCAGTTGAGTTAGATACTGTAATAAGCTCATTTTTCAAGTTTAGCAAACTTCCTTTCAGTTGGACATTATTGCATATTATTTATTTTTTGCATATTTATTCACTAATAGAATTCTCAGACTAATGTCTAGCCCAATTTTGTTCATTAATTCACACATGATCTTTTGTACTACACCAGAAGTAAGTGCATGTCCCCTGTTATTATTTAGTTTCTCTATTTTTATTGATAGAAAAGAAATACCATATTATGGTAGAGAGAAGAAAGGAACCCCTTAAGTGAATCAAAGAATAGACTAGACGAGACTCGAGGGAGAGAGGTGGAGAGTGATTGCAACTGTAACCATTGACTAGTACAGAAGAGATCCAAGGGAAAGTCAATGAACAATTGTTCCGGAACACTGATTTACAAATATCGTGCAAAATACATTGTTATGTTTGCCTTGATAATGCAGTTTCCTTTGGGTTTTGTAGGATTGATGAAGAGCAGACACCAGAAGATGCTGAAGATGGTCCACCAGAATTACTTTTTATTCACGGTGGTCATACAAGTAAAATATCCGATTTTTCATGGAATCCATGTGAAGATTGGGTTATGGCTAGCGTGGCTGAAGACAACATACTTCAAATATGGCAGATGTCAGAAAACATCTACCATGACGAGGATCTACTGGAAGAGCCAAAGAAAACTTCCTAATGTAAATTCAAATACTCAGATAGCCACTAAGTATTTGGAAAGCTGACTAGATCAGGGCATTAATGTGTTACTTTGTTTATTTATCTTGTGTTCCGAGTCATTTGAACCATCATTGTATCGATCCTGCAGTGATAAGAATGCATTTGACACAGTAACAACTGGGTACAGGTTGCCTCTACAAAAGCTTAGTGGAAGTAAGTGATTCTCCTTATGAAGTATAAATCCCAATTTTGAATCTAGTGACATTCTTGAAGTGAGACACGGAATGATAGATTGAACGTCAATTGTGAAGGAAAGAATGCAAATAGAGCAGTTTGATGACGTCATCCCAATATCTCAGATCTTTGTAAAAAGGGAGGCAGAGTTGTTTCATTGCAGTTTGCCCAATATATTAAAAATTGGACCAGACCATCCGGACCCTCGCTAGGTACACAGTTCGTATTGAGTTGGGCCAAAGACTTGTTTTGCTGGTTACATTAATAATCGTGAAATCTGAGAGAATCGATGGTTTCATGTAACTGACTGTTTTGGACTTTTGCATAACTGGGTCGCTTTGTTTTTAGGCTCTAAAATGAATGTCTTAAGTCTAACTGAAAACCCAACCCAAAAGAATAAAAATATACATAAAATATCAATTGTTAGTTATGTTACCAAGAATTATATTTGTGATATGATTTTATTAGTATTTAATAGATTTTAAATTATTATCTTTCATTAACTTATACGTTTAGCATACTAGTCCTATCATAAGTGGTTACTTACATATTCAGTGACTTCTTTTTTTTGTTTTTAAGAAATATTATAAAAATTATTATAATTGTTGTACAAAATAGAGAGAAAGATATAAGTTTTAGAAGAGGTTAATTTTTATTTTTTTAAAATAATTGATGAATAGAAGTTATTAATTTTTTTCTTTAATAATAAGAAAAAGTGAGTAGTTTTTAATAAATGAAAAAATTTAGTTTAAAAAGAGATCAAAATTTAAAAATATATTATCTTCCCTTTTAATATGGTATTTGAATTAAAAATTATATTAAAAATCAGAGAACATCACGTTCCAGTTTTTATTATAATATAGATAAAATAATAGTAGAATTTTAATAAAGTATATGTTAGTACCGTTTACTTTTTTAAGTGAACAAAAAATCATCATACATTACTAGAATTACTTAATCATTAAAAATTATTTTAATAATTGAAGTTGATATCTCATCATTATTACAGTTTATCTCTTCTCAAACTAGAAAACATTGGAAATTTTCTTTTCCTGCGATAGCCAATAGCTCCATTCCCTTGCCCTTTTGGTCAATTAATGACGTTCTTCTGATATTTGCATCTAAATGATTTTCTCCTTGGTTCCTTAGTATTTTATAGTGGAAAGAATTTAGCTGGAATTATTGGTTTGTAATGCACAGCCCGATATTCCCACCCACCCAGAAAAGTGAAAAGGAAAGAAGAATTTTGTTGATGATGGGCTGGTAGAAATCAATCTACAATTTATAATGTTTTCTTGCAAGTTCTATTGCATATATATGGTTTATGTAAGTAAACATGTAAGACTTGCAAGATACTAAACAAATAGATTAATATTTCACCATCCCCGTATAGAAAGTTCGAGCCACGGACAACAATCTTCAATGGTAACATCTCTCTTTGTTCAGTGTGAAAAAACTCTATTAAGAACAAGCTGGATGAAAATTGCTATTTATGGAGCTGTTGGCTATATGGAAGAAAAGAAAATTCCTAAATTTATCTTGTTTGAGGAAAAAAAGAAAAAGAAAAGAGTAATAATGATGAGAGATATTATTCTTCAGTATTAAATGTGTTTTGAGCTTGAATTATTAATAATTAACTGATTTTCAATGTGTTTGTTAATTCAGTCATTCAAATGACTTTTACATTTTTTATGTTTGAAATAAATGAAATAGTGTAAAATTTAAATGAAATTCATTTGAAATCTACATTTTATTCAATTATGAAATATTTTATTTTGTAGAATTTATTTTAGATAAGGTATTGTTTTGTCCACCTCAAATGATATTTTTATTCATAATATTGCACATACATTTTACTTAAAATAAATAAATAAAGAGCTACACCACTTCATTTCAAATTTTCATCTAACAAACTACAAGTTTTTTTTTCTCTCAACTTTCTTTTTGTTCATTGACAATAATTTATCCTTTATATTCTGAGTTGATTAATGCTAGTTTTAATGAAAATATTTGAAGATATCATGGGAAAAATACTTAAACTAAAATGAATTTTCTTCATTGTTCTAAACAAGAGAATTATATTGAATTCAATAAGTATTATTTTTATTCTAAATAAGAGAATTTATTTTAAATAAATTATTAATTATATTCTTTATTTTGTTCCAAATATACTGTTTAATAATGCATTGTGGTATTCTTATCAAGTTGCAAAAGTAGACATTGCCAACACTCACCGGGTAGATTAGGATTCCCTTAAAATAAATATGCAAATTTATACATTTTACATAATATTTATAATATATTTATGACATTACCGCTCAATTATAGGTCTAATTCTAGTTAAACCAGGGACCCAAGTCTATTATTTTTTCTTTTTTGAGTCCACCACCAGTCCAGTTCGTGGACTCTAGCTCAATTAAGATGGATGATTCAAGCGCTCGCTTCTGGACAAAGAAAAGCCCTCTTCCCTATATTGAGAATTCTAGAATGGCGGATGATTCTAAAAGTTGGGTTTGGATCTGACCCTAATTATGAGAAGTTCAGTTCATATCAGGATATGATTAAGTGTCGCCTGAATTTACTATTAGCGAATCTATTTTGGGATCTGATGCTAAAAGTCTTGATAAATATTCTGATTGCTCTTATATTGACAAAGAAGATGGTGATAGCCAGTGGCCTAAAATTTAAATTTTGGAAGAGGAGCTGGAGAAGATCAAACATCCTTGGCCATGATCGTTGATTGTAAAGCTTCTGGGATCATTTGGTTATTTCTTTGCCCAATTGATCTGCGTGGATGATTTTCAATATGTGTTAACTAAGGGTACTTGGATCATTTCTGGCCACTATTTAACGATAAAAAGGTGGAAGCCTAAATTCCAACCTACTAAGGAACAAACAAAAAAGACTGTTGTCTGGATCTGTTGCTTGGACTTCCTACAGAGTATTTCCATCCCAAGGTCGGTCTTGAGGCTAAATCTTAAACTTCATTGTGTTTGGTTAGTGATTATAAATGTAAATTAATTTTTAATTTCTTAAATGTTTATTGTAATTCGTACAACATTAATAATTAACAAAAAATTTATTATTTTTTAGGTAAGATTATTTAATCTTACGATAATAAAAATAAAAAAATAAAAATTATTATATCAAATCATATAGATATTTTTAATTTATTTTTAAACAAATGGCCTAATTTTAAAACCAATTAAATAAGAATTATTACCAATAAATTAGCAAACCAACTTATTGTTTCCAGTAACAAAGAACAAAATAATAATAATAAACTCCTAACTTACATGAATGCGTCACACATTATTTTGTTTTAATATTCAAACCGAATCATATTTAAATAATTGACACAAATTTGATCTGTATGTATATACTATGTATCTTCTGTGTGTATACATGGTGACCTCTATTTATCCCCATTTTGTCATGTCTTACTTTTGCTTAACTGGGAGAGTTGCAACAGATTTCTTTATGCAATCTACAATTCCTTCACAAACTGCTTGAAGGGCACAAAGGGAGTCATCTTCAACTAAGTCCTCTGAATACCATTGAGGGGTCGGAGGTTCCCCGTGAGTTTGACAGACCTTCATTGTCTTATAATGTTCCGCTTTATCATCTCTAATATTCAGGAACACATCGTACTGTATGATTTTCTAAAGAAGACAAAAAAAAAAAAAAAAATTAGTAGGAAGGGTTGGAAGTCTGGATTTATATTCATCCAACAAAACCATATGCCTTAACATGAGAGCTTATCATACAAATACAAGTCACCTCCAGTGTAATAATTCACAGCAACCTCAGGTCCATACATTTTTTCAAGTCCTTTACAGGAAATTAGAGGAATATACTGTTATTCAATCAAGAACAAGTAAATAACCTCATAATGAAAGTAGCAAATGCATTGCTTTGAACCCATACAGAAAAATCAATATAAAAATTTGAAAATCACAAAAGGTTGAAAATTTTCCATCTTAATTCCTCGGACCATGAGAAATTTGTCATAAGTTTCATATGTTAGAAATTTCATATATGGGCTGCCATTAATTGTATGGTTTTGTTTTAATAATAAAACGGGCTTAAGATTTGGTCCATTTGAGCATGCTGGTAAAAACCCATATAGTTTATATGATCATTTGGGATAGGGCTTAAATACACTTCTTATCTGATTAGATATATTATCTGATTAGATGTGGATTGGCAGTAATTGTAGGCGGAGTTACTTTAGGAGTATTTAATAGGAGGACTCTTAGAGTTTTATCTGACATGAAATAGCTAGGTCCCCTCTCCTCTCTATATATACGAATCTTGCCCCATTAAGAGCTGCCACTAAGAAATACAGAGAATACAGAGAGGAAGACCTGGTTGTGTGAAGTAATTACTGAGGCATGCTTAGCTGAGATTTCATATATCCGCTGCTATGGCTCAATCAGGTACGCAAACTTTATTATTAATGTGTTCTAAATTTATGTATGAGATCCTGTAAATTTATAACATGTGGTGGTATGAGAGCCTAATATACATGAATTTAGAACTCTTATGTTTATTTACCTAACATAAAATTATAGGATTCATATAAATCAGTTTCTTTAAACTCAAAATCGAACTCATATATGAATGAAATTGAGCCCAATTTGTTAGGGCTTTTAAAGGTCTCTTTTATATCTTTAATTTGATATATATGATTTGTATGATTTCATCAACTATAAGTTAAGAAATCTGAATTTTAAAATTCGGGTTGTTTTAAAATCGAAATTAAGTTTTGATTTGAAAACTAAGATTTCATGTTGTTTTAATTGATTTAAATCATAGGTTTAGATTTTGGTATGTTTTATACATAGTCAAGAATCATTCAATGAGTTTAATTCATATTATTTTGAGAAATTGGAATGAAACCCTTATGAAATAGAGTTAGGGTTCATGTTATTATAATTTCAATTAATTGAAATATTATCTTGATAAAACATGAAATTGTTATAGGGTTATTGTTAGAAAAATAATTTAAAACAAACCCCACCCAAAAAATATGAGCAAAAGCATCAAAAAGCTTCTGGAAAACATAATTTTTAGAAATGGGTCGTAAGAAACTCGTTTCTTCCAGTCCAGGTCAAGAAGACCCGGTTGGAGGAGGAAGATGGAGCCACGCAGGCGTATCCCATGCGCAGCAGGTGGTGTGTGTGGTACACGCACCACCTTCTGCCATCCTGTTGCCTCCCAAAATTTTACCAAATTAATTTTTTGAATTTTATAATTTTATGGTATGGTTAAATTTGGGATATTATGTGCATGATTTAGGTTAATGATATTTTGTTATGTTTCAAACTAATACGGTTGCACATAAATAATTGTTGAGAACTTTTTAATTTTCATATTTTATATGTTCTATAACTGTTAGCAGTAGGTACTCTCCCTAGTTAGAGCTAAATAATTTTGTACTATCATGTTTTCATAACATGTGTTAGTAAATGCTTCTATTTTGATTCAATTTTTCAAAGTTGCAACATGTGTTTAATTATCCTATGAGATACCTTTAAAATGTATTTCGGTTTGAAAGGATAAATAATGAGTAATTATATTTTCCCGGCTTAAGAAAATCTTATAGGTTTATGTAGATGGTTGCCACAAAAGTGGTCTATCTATATAAATTTGCGAGATTTTTTAAAGTTATAGTACGGGATGTTTCTTAAATTATTGTACATAGTTTCCTGCCCAAAAGAGGTTATTATATACTTTAATTTTGGAAATACATGAAACATACGGTTTGGGGTATACCAGTCTAGAAGGTTTATCTGTCCAAAGAGGATAGACTTTTCAAAAGCTAGGATACTCTAATTTAAGTTTCATGGATTGATCATGAGATCCTAATAGCATGTTACATTCTCTGCTCAAATGGGAGTTTGTAATGATGCACTTTGGATTCATGGAGAATAAATTTTTATTCTTGATTTTTAATTACTTAATTTATTGACATGTTGCATTATTTGTTATTGAATCAGTCTCCCTAACTGTTAACAACAATAGTGCTACTATTGAATTGTTGAACGGTTTCAACTTTAAGAAATGGATGTAAGATGTTGAATTTGCTCTGGGATTTGTGGATATCAATTTAGCTCTGTGTAGTAAGAAACCTGCTAATCTTTCTGATGCTAGCTCCATAGCTCAGAAAAAAAGGCTTTTGACAAATGGAAGAGATCAAATAGGTTGAGTTTGATCTACATGAAGAGATCAATCTCTGAACACCTTTTGAGCAGGTGCCTAAAACTCAAAGTATCAAAGACTTCATGAAAGCTGTGGGGGATAGGTACAAGGTATTTGATAATGCTGACACTGAAAAGCTAATAAATGATCTAGCAGGTATGAGATATGAAAATGGAATTGGGGCTCTGGAATTTATTCTCAAAATGGTTCACGTACGAACCAAGCTTAAAAACAAAGAAATTCCAATCCCTGATAGTTTTGTGGTTCACCATTCTCTCAATTCCTTACTATCTGATTTCTCCCAAATTAAAACTGCTTATAACACCCAAAATGAATCCTGGACCATTAATGATCTTATCTCTAAGTGTGTGGCTGAGGAGGATAAACTTAAGAAAGAAAAGAGTGAAACCGCATTTTTTGTTTCTCATTCCAAACCTAGTTCTACCAAGGGTGGTTAGGATAAGTCTAAATCTACTCATCATAAGAAAACTTAGGATGGGAAAGGGTATGGTACTGGTCAAAAACCTGTTGTGGGTGGTCCTAAGGCTGCCATTAAAAAGGACATCACATGTTTCTTTTACAAAAGGAGAGGTCCTCTGAAAGTAGACTAATTCAAATTAAAATCCCGGTTAGAAAAGAATAATAAACAAGAAGGTAACTCACTAGCTTTCGTTTGTTTTGAATCCAATTTAGTTAATGTCCCATCAAATTCTTGGTGGCTTGACAGTGGTGCAACTGTCACGTTGCTTGTACCATGCAGGGGTTCAAACACAAAAGGAAGCCAAGTGATTTAGAGGCAAAGCTTAAAGTCAGGAATGATGTCGAAGTTGAGGTCAAGTCTGTAGGAATTGTCTTCTTAATTTTAGAAAGTGGTTTTGAACTTGTTTTGGAAAACACTTTTTATGTACTGTTTTTTAAGCAGAATTTGATTTCAATTTCCTTGTTGGAAAAAAATTGTTTATTCCTTTAATTTTTCAAAAGTTCAGTTGTTTTTAAATTCTGAAATTCTTGGAGAGTGTATTTTGTCTAATGGTTTATACAGAATGAGTTTAGCACCCTTAAATATTAATTCCTCTTTAAATACTGAAAAAGTTGTTTCAAAAAGATCTTTAACTGAAGAGAAATCCTCAATGTTTTGGCATAAGCGTCTGGGTCACATATCAAGGGAAAGAGTTGAAAGACTCATTAAGGATGGTATCCTATCGTCATTTAATTTTGATGACTTAGAAACTTGTGTTGATCGTATTAGAGATAAACTGACTAAGACAAAGAAAAAGGGGTCAACCTATAGTTCAAAACTCTTAGAGATCACTCACACAGATATTAGTAGACCCTATTCCAACACTTTATGTAAAAACTATTATTTCATTACCTTCATTGATGACTTTTCCCATTTTGGTTTTTTATACTTGATTAAAGAAAAATCTGATTCTCTTAATAAATTTATAATTTTCAAAACTGAAGTCGGAAAACAATTAGAGAAAGTCATTAAGATTGTGAGATCTGACCATGGAGGTGAGTATTATGGCAAACATGGAGTTGATGGACAACATATAGGACCATTTGCCAATTACTTACAAGAGTGTGGGATTGTTGCCCAATATACCATGCTTGGTAGCCCTGCATAAAATGATGTGGCCGAAAGGCATAATCGCACCCTTAAGGACATTATGAGAAGTATGTTGAGTAAGTCAAACTTGTCTGAATATCTTTTGGGGGAAGCCATTAAAACTGCCTTGTACATCCTTAATAGGATTCCCAATAAAGTGGTGCCTAAAACAACTTTTGAGTTGTGGACTAGAAGGAAACCTAGCTTGAACCATTTTCGTGTTTGGGAGTGTCCAGCTGAAGTAAGAATCTATAACCTAAATAAGAAGAAATATGACCCTAGATCTACTCGTTGTTACTTTATTGGTTATTCAGATCACTTTAAAAGGATACAAGTTCTATTGCCCCGCACAAGGAACCAAAATAGTGGAGTCACAAACTGCCAAGTTCTTAGAATTTGATGTTGCTGAGTTGGAAAAGTCTTCATCTTTAGATCAGGGAGAGCGAAATGAGGATGCTACATTCCATTATATAATCTGTTAGAAGCAAATGTTTCCATGTCTGTTGTGAGAACAGGTGATTTGGGGGGGGGGGGGGGGGAGGGGAAGTAAATGAACAAGCTGAAGTAGCACCACCTGTTCCCACTAATGCTACTACACATGTTCCTAATGAATCTCCTCAGCAACAAAATCCAATTGTACAAATACCTATTAGAAGATTTGAACGGTAGAGAAGACATGCTATTTCTGATGACTTCATTGTGTATTTAGGTGAAATTAATTACCATGTTGGTCATATTGTTGATTCCACTACATATGGAGAAGATGTCTCCAGTCCACAGTCAAATAAATGGATTGAAGCCATGAGAGAAAAGATGCAATCTATGGTACATAATGGTGTATAGGAGTTGGTTGCACTTCCAGAGGGTTGCAGACCCATTAGGTGCAAGTGGGTTTACAAGACCAAGATTCAAAGGAAAAAATTGAGCATTTCAAAGCAAGACTTATAGCTAAAGGTTTCTCTTAAAGAGAAGGTGTGGACTTTAATGAGACTTTCTCTTCTGTCTCAACTAAAGACTCCTTTAGGGTCATCATGGCATTAGTGGCTCATTTTAGTCTTAAGTTACATCAGATAGATGTCAAGACAGCCTTCTTAAATGAAAATCTTGCTAAAAAGGTTTATATGGTTCAACCTGAAGGTTTCAAAGAAAATGAAGAGAGTGAACTTGTTTGTAGACTCAAGAAATCTATTTATGGTCTAAAACAAGCATCTCGACAGTGGTTCTTGAAGTTTGATAAGGTAATTACCTCTCTTAGTTTTGTTGAAAACAAGATTGATCAATGCATATATCTCAAAGTCAGTGGGAGCAAATTTATCATGCTGGTTTTATATGTTGATGATATTTTGCTTGCCAGTAGTGACGTTGGTTTATTACATGAGACAAAATTAATGTTATCTAAGACCTTCGACATGAAAGATCTTGGGAAAGCATCATTTGTCCTTGGCATTGAAATTTATCGGGACAGATCTTGTCATTTGTTGGGTCTTTCTCAATGCGCATATATTGATCGTGTGCCCGATAGGTTTAATATGCAAAAATGTAAGCTTGGGGATGTATTAGTTGTCAAGGGAGATAGATTTAGCTTGGATCAGTGTCTCGTTAATGATTTTTAGAGGGAGTTCATGAAGAATGTGCCTTATGCTAGCACAGTTGGAAGCTTGTTGTATGCTCAGGTTTGCACCAGACCTGACATTGCTTTTGCAGTAGGAGTTCTTGGTAGATATTAGTTAAACCCAGGTCCAGAACATTAGGTTGCTGCGAAGAAAGTTATTAGGGATTTGCAGAGGACCAATGGATTTTATGCTGGTATATAGAAAGGTTGATCACCTTGAGTTGATTGGTTACTCTGATTCTAATTTTGCTGGTTGCAAGGATGATCTGAAATCGACATCAGGATACATTTTCATGTTAGCTAGGGGAGCCGTATTTTGGAAAAGTTCCAAACAGACAATCATCGCTTCTTCCACTATGCAAGCCTCGTTCGTTGCTTATTATAGAGCATCGACACAAGGTATATGGTTAAAGAACATGATAACCTGTCTTGGTATGGTTGATTCGATCTCTAGACTCCTTAAAATTTACTATGACAACAGTTCTGCTGTGTTCTTTTCATAGAATAACAAGAACTCTAGTGCATCGAAAGCTATAGATATTAAGTATCTGGCTACCAAGGATTTAGTGAAAAAGGGAGACATTGTGTTAAAATATATTAAAACATTGTGTTAACATTTAGTGAAAAATGTTAGCAGATCCTTTAACCAAAGGACTCAGGACTGGGATTTTTAAAAGTCATGTTGATAACATGAGTATTGTGGAGTCCTTTGATGTTTTTGGGAGTTTGCGTTGTTTTATTCAAACTAGCTAACATGTTATATATGCTATTTTATGTTTGTTTATATCCTTGTTGGATGGTACGTTTTATTAATGAAAATAACAGTTATTTTCATTATGATATGATTGAAATTGTATGTGCACATATGGTTATTTATGACATGTCATTTCATTAAAATCTTAAGACTTTGTGTCTGTCTTAAGTGTGACGGTTTTGTTAATTTGGAAGTATGTCTCAAATAACACTAATTGAATATCTCGAGATGGTTGTTGAGACATACAAGCTTAAAATTAAGCTTAAATAATTTCTAATGCTTTGGAAAGCATCAAGTTTTAATGAAATCACTTGGAGGACCGATAATGAAAATAGCATATATTGATCACATTTAGATGCTATTTTTCTTGCTACACTTTCGCATCTAGATCCATTGCAGATTAGGTTGTTGGCATTTTTAACCATGGATTGGTCTTGTGTCGTTTAAGTGGCACAATGATTGACATGATTCAGTGTTAATAACTTAATTGGGCTGGATTGTTTGAAGTGCGTCTCAGGACCAAAAATTTTCTGTTAAAATTGTGGCCACATAAAAATTATACCTTTCCTAAGAGTCGTTTTCTAAAAATATATTTTTCAAAATTTTTAAAACTACAATTAATGATTGCCCTAGTAGGGAGAATGTTAGAAATTACATATGTGGGTTGTCATTAATTGTATGGTTTTGTTTTAATAATAAAACGGGCTTAAGGTTTGGTCCATTTGAGACATACTAGTAAAAGCTCATATAGTTTATGTGATCATTTGGGATAGGGCTTAAGCACACTTCTTATTTGATTAGATATATTATCTGATTAGATGTGGATTGGACAGTAAGTATAGGCTGAATGACTTTAGGAGTCTTTAATGGGATGACTCTTAGAATTTTATTTGACATGAAATAGTTAGGTCCCCTCTCCTCTCTATATATAGTCATTTTGCCCTATTGAGAGCTGCCACTAAGAAATACAGAGAGTACAAAGAGGAAGACTTGGCTGTGTGAAGCAATTACTGAGGCGTTCTTGGCTGAGATTTCATATATCCGCTGCTATAGCTCAATCAGGTATGCAAACTTTATTAGTAATGTGTTCTAAATTCATGTATGAGATCCTGTAAATTTATAACATCATATGCATGGCTTTCTACACATTCAGAAAAATGATCTGCAAAAGTGAAACCATATAAAAATTCTCAGTTAGATTATCTTGATAAACTTGTAAATTTCATTCACTCATAAAACATCCTCACTTTATTTTACATCATCAAGTATACCTAAAAGGCATTCAACTTCCTGTAGATGGGATTAGTCTCTTGCCAAATAACATTGTCAAAGTCTAGAGCAACATATGAACTTTTTCCTTGAGAACAATAGTAATAACTATCAATAACAATTTTCCTAATTGGAAAACAAGATTTTTCAATCTTTTGAGATGAGAAATATTGACTCAACCATGTCTGGATTCACTTAAGTTGTCATTATCCCTATCACATGCAGATGCAAAGTACAAAATGTTTTTGGGTTCTGATCCAAGATATTGTCAAACAAGAGGAATGTGCATATATACAACTAAATCACATTGCAATAGATAATTTTCTTAATCAAATGCAACTAGTATACAAATAAAATAATAAAAGCAGAAAGAATAAAATGGCTGAGAATGAGGTAGAATCAAGAAAATATTAAAATTAGATGTTAGTAGATACTCCCACAAAGATTTGTCAAACTTCAGAAAACGAAATAATCTCTATATCAAAGAAGGAAGGAAACAGATCTATAGAGGAAATGAAGAAACAAACCAAATAGGAGGTGGAAAATTAAGAACAAAAATACCTTAACAATTTTTCGTGGCCACCAGAGAGATGGTTGAGCAGCCGCCATTGGTTTGAATCGGTGAACATATCCAAGTAGGTAGAAAAAAGTGCTGGGATGGGAACGAATTGGGTCAGATACCCGCGCAACCCAATTCAATGGAGTTGGACAATATCCAAGTTGTTGGATATTTTACAACTTGGATTGGATCGGGTCATGATCCATGAATTAATGGATCGGGTTTGATCCGAAACGTTGATCCGTCTTTTTTTTTTTTTTTACAAATAAAATTAAGCTTTGTTTACTTAATATATTTTTGTACATTATAAATTGTACACCACTATATAATAAAATAAAATAATTTTTTGAATAATATCAAGAGTTTATAAAATAGAAAAAATATAAAACAAAAATAATTTAGAATAATCTAGAAAAATTTACTTAATAAATTTACTTAAATAATTTGTAGAAATCTATATAAGAAAATCAAAAACACATAAATTAATAAATTTAAATATCGCTAATTCGTTTTTTTTTTCTTTTCAAACTCAATTTTATGAATCTAAGAAATTTTGTTAATTATTTACTTATAATTATTTAGAAATTTTTATCAATTATTTACTCAAATAGTTGTTGCAGGTCTATATAAGAAAATAGACAAAAAAAATAGGATATTTATTATCCATCATTACCTATTGAACTTTAGATAACTTGCTAAAATAATATTGGAAAATAAATTGATTAATTTCTTTTAGTTTACACTTAGTTTGTATGTTGACTAATTTACAAATTTCAAATTCATTATTAAAAAAAAAGAAGGCAGGTTGGATCCAGGTCGGATCCAGATCCGATCAGACTGATCTATCATGATCCACTGATCGGATGAACTGGGTCAGATTCGATCTAATAAGTGTTTGGATCATGCTAGGATCAGGTCGGGTGACCCGATCAATTGCCATCCTTAAGTTGGCTATAAATGAGTCTGGCCGGTTTAAGAGCACTTAGCTCTGCCTCCTTCAAATGCCCGACAAGAAAATATGTTTAAGCTCTCTTAAACTAGTGTGGAGGAAGTTAGAGTATCACTGACTTTTGTAAAGAATCTTTAACCTCTATAAGATATAACCTTGTAATTAATTTTTTACCAAACACTCTTAAAACATAGTAAAGTTTTATCCCTCATACTTAAGTTTTCTTAACCTTATACCAAACACTTGTTAAGGAAAGATGTCCTGATATTATTACTCCCTAGATATTCTAGTTGATGTGGATGTCAAAATTCTTGTGAGAAAGGAATCTGGCCTAAATAAGGAAGATTTATCTTAATCAACCAATGAAGTTTGTTTTGTTGCTAAGGGTTCTGATATGTCTGACTTTAGGTCCTATTGTAGCTCAAAAAGGGAGAAGACCAAGGTTCTCTCGTGACTAAGCTGAGGGAGTTGCTAGTGTGAATGCTTCTACGTATTATGCCAGTTTGGATTATTCTGTCGAGGGACAAAGCTGTGCAAGCACCACGTTGGATAAAACTGAGTATTGAACACCCAGTTTTTAGTCACTTTTTCAGTAGCTACTGCAGTCCCATCCCATGACCTTGGCTGAAAGAGAAGAAGAATAAATGGGGTGAACATCTTGTTTTTAAAAGTACCATTCTCACATCTAGTTTTTAAACACCTATTTCAATTTAAGTTAAAAAATTTACACCCCTTAGGCAGTTTTTCCTTGACATTCCTAAAAGTATTAAATATTTTGGACCTATTAGTTAATGTAATTTTTCTTACAAAGTTAACTTCAAAATTTTAGTGTTGGATAAGATCTCTTAAGAAAAGATTGGTCTCTCACATGCAAAGTAGTTTTATAACTGGGAGACAAACTAATGATAACATTGTTCTTGTTAAGTCCTCCACTCCTTTAGGCAACGAAAAAAAGTAAGGTTATAGGATCTACTTGGAAGATTGACCTAGAAAAATCTTGTGATAGAACTAAATGGGACTTTCTCAGGTATATTCTTCAAAAAGATTATTATCAGCAACCATGTACAAGAGTCCTCATGATAAAGGACATTATCCATAAGAACATTCAAATGGGTAAATCTCATGATAAGGAACACTATCCATAGGAATATTCAATTGAGTAGATAGCTATAAGCTTGTAACAATCATCATACTTATCTCTCTCCTTCTTATCTCTTATGTACATTCATCAATATATAGCTGTGTAAACTAAGTGATGATATAGTGAAAAACACATTCTTTAAAAGTCACAAACTGCCTTTAACTTATATAGTATCAAAGCCAAGATCCATGGAAAACGTTGTCATACCTTTTAAAGTTCCATCTTACCTTCCTACCAAACTCACTCACACCAACTTCACTGTGTGGAGGACCTAACTATACTCTCATTGGCCATGATCTACTTGGTTTTATTGATGGCCTACATTCAGCTCCAACCAAAACCATTGTTGACCCATCAACTACAACAAAAAACATCTACCAAGATCAGCTTATTCTTAATGCTATGCTTGGCAACTATATTGACACTATTCAACCTTATATCTCCACTATTTCCTCCTCCCAGGAAACATAGGAATGACTTATTACCCTTTTTGCGAACAACTCTCGCTCACGTGGGATGTCACTTAAAGAATGTCATCTTAACTATCCTCGTAGATCTCGATCCATTCCGGAATAACTTCAAGACATAAGAGCCATTGCTGATGATCTTGCTTTTGTTGACAACCCCCTATCCGATGATGATTGATTCTCCATCAATGACTCACTTGAATTTTTTCCTCTCTATTTTTGGTAAATGATCTACGTACGAGGGTGCCACTTCTTCAAGAGGAAAACAAAAATGATGTTTATAGCATTCCACACTCACCCACCCTCCAAATTCACTCCATTTCTAAATCCCACATGGATGATTGGCATCTGTGTCTTAGTCACCCATCTGCACAAGTGCTTCACACGGTTCTAGAGTCCACCAAGTTAACCTCTAGTTTTCCTTCCAAGCATCAATTTTATTGTTCTTACTGCAGTTGTAATAAAAGTCACAAGCTTCCTTTTGCTACAAATTTTTTAACAAGTTCAAAACCATTGCAATTAATTTACTCTGATGTTTAGGGACCAACTGAATTATCTTCTGATCGTTTTTGCTACTATTTGGACCATTATACAAAATATATTTGACTATATGCCTGAGAAAAAAAAAAAAAATCTAAAGTTAGTTTTTTTTTTTTTTTTTTTCCCCAATTGAAAAGGCTTGTTGAAACAGTTTTTTCAATTGCTAATAATCTCTATTTATTCTGATAATGTTGGTGAATATGCATCTCTCACACCTATTCTTAATACCCATGGCATATCCTACTTCACCACTCCCCCACACGCTCCCAAGCACAATAGAGTAGCCGAATGCCGTCATCGTCATATTGTTAAGACAGGCAAAACTCTTCTACAAACAACATCCCTTCCACCCTCATATTGGTCCTATGCTTTTCAAACAACTGTCTTTCTAATAAATTGCCTTCCCACTCCTGTCCTCCATTTTAATTCCCATTCGAAATGCTTTTTCATTACATTCCCATCTATAATCGTCTCAAAATTTTTGGTTGTCTTTGTTATCCAGGGCTTCTCCCATACATCATTTCTAAATTACAACCTCTCTCTATTCCATGTCCTTTTCTAGGATACTCCACCACTCAATCTGTTTGCAAATGCCTTGACCCAAACACTAACAAACTCTACATCTTGAGACATGTTAAATTTATTGAACATGAGTTTCCCATGCATAGTCCCAATTACCACTATGTACCAGCTCCACAATAAGTGGTCCCTCAGCTAGCAACTCTAATTCATACAGTCATTAATCCTACCAAGTCACTTGATAAGCCTATACTTCTCCCCAAAAATATTATTCCATCAAATAATAACTCATTACCACCCATTCCATCTAACTCACCCGCGTAAGCCATGTCCAATCCAAACACTACTTCCTTCAATCACAACCAGTGATTAAATCTAACACATCTCCCACTAACCCATCTACCACAAACCTCTCTCCCTCATCCACATCTATACATTCTCCTCACCTTTCTGATCCTCTAGCTACTTCAACTCCATGTACATCAATAATACCACCACATATCCTATGCCTACCACCATTAAACTCATATGTTTTTCCCAAGCAACAAATGATCCCCATTAATGCACTGCCACATCTGAAGAATTCAATGCTCTCCTATGCAATAGGATATGGGATCTTGTACCTAAAACAAATCAAAACATTGTCGCTTGCAAATGGGTTTTTCGCATCAAAACCCCGAAGGTACCATCGCCAAAACAAGGCTCGCCTAGTGGCCAAAGGTTTTCACCAATGGCCTAGCCTTGACTTTGCAAAAACTTTTAGCCCTGTTATGAAGCCAACAACCATTCGAGTGTTTCTTTGCCTTACACTCTCCAAAGGCTGGCCTCTTCGTCAACTTGACATCAACAATGCTTTTCTGCATGACACAGTTAATGATAATGTCTACATGGTGCAACCCCCGGGCTTTGTCAACTCCACCTTGCTTCACTATGAATGTAAACTCTGCAAGGCAATCTATGGCCTCAAGAAAGCATCACATGGCTGGTACCAAGAACTCAAAGGCTATCTACTACAATTTGGTTTCATCAACTCAGTGGAAAATGCATCTTTATTTCTATATTCCAAGGGTACCATCATTGGATATTTTCTTGTCTATGTGGATGATATCATTTTAACTGGGAACAATTCCTCATTTTTGGAAGCCTTTGTTCATCAGCTCGGGCATCATTTTTCTCTCAAAGATCTTGGACATCTTCATCATTTTCTTAGTGTGGAAGTTATTCCCATAGTCGATGGTATTTTTTCTCTCTCAACACAGGCACATTACTGACATGCTAAACAATTTCTCTATGACAGGAGCTAAGGAAATAAATACCCCAATGTGCAATACCATAGCTCTTACCCTCCATGATGGTTACTCATATGTTGATCCAACACCTTACCGAAAATTAGTGGGTGCCATGCAATATGTTTCCCTTACTTGGCCTGATATGAGCTTTGCAGTAAATATTTTATCTCAGTTCATGTACTCCCTCACTGGATAGCTCTTAAACATGTTCTTTTGTATCTCAAGGCCACCATTCATCATGGTCTGTATCTTCATCGAGGTACCCCTCTTAACCTTCAAGCTTTTAGCGATTCTGATTGAAGCGGTGATCGTAATGATTGTCGCACTACTACTAGCTACATACTTTATCTAGGACCAAATACCATCTTTTGGAAATCATCTCTCCAAAAAGCAGTCTCTCGTTCATCATCTGAAGTTGAGTACAAAGCCATTGCCAACTCCATTGTGAAAATTCTATGGGTTATGAAACTCTTTCATTGAACTTGGGATTAGCCTTAAAACATCTCCAAAATTGTTTTTTGACAACACTGGTGCTAGATATCACTTTGCACGGGAGTGCCTCACCAATGGGTCTCTTCTTCTTCATCATGTCAATTCAAAGGATCAGTTAGCTGACATTCTCACTAAAGCTCTTGGACTTTAACTGTTCTTTCATCTTCGGTCCAAGATCGGAATCTCCAATAGAGCCTCAATCTTGTCGGGGGTATCAGCAACCATGTACAAGAGTCCTCATGATAAGGGACACTATCCATAGGAACATTTAAATGAGTAACCTCATATAAGGAACATTATCCATATGAACATTCAAATGAGTGAACCTCATGATAAGGAACACAATCCATAGAAATATTTAAAAGAGTAGATAGTTGTAACAACTTGTAACAATCATCATACTTATCTCTTTCCTTCTTATCTTTTTTGTGTATTCATTTATATATAGCTGTGTAAACTAAGTGATGATAAAGTGAAAAACACATTCTCGAAAACTCATAAACTGCTTTTAACTTATACTTGTTTCTCTTATACTTAGATTAGTTGAATTATGGAAAGGGGAAAAAACCTAGAGCTTTAACTAAAAAGCATTTGAGGCAAGGTGATTGTCTTCGCCTTTACTTGTTCGTCATGTGCATGGAGAAATTCAATCATATCATTCAAATTGTTATTTATAATTCTATCTGGATTCCAATGAAAGGTTCTATAATTAGTTCTAATGTTTCTCATCTTTCCTTTGATGATGATTTAATCCTTTTCACCAAAGATTTAGTTCACCAAGGCTTGGAATTGTCTGCATAATTTTTGTATGTTTTCTGGTCCTAATGTCAGTAGAGATAAATCAAAGATGATGTTGTCTACCAACACTTAAGAAAATACACGGGTGTCCTTTTAATTCATACTAGAGTTAACAAAACTATTTACCATGAGGTCTATAATAAAGTGCAATCAAAACTTGCTTGTTAGAAGATGAATCAACTTTTTCTAGCTAGCAGAGCCACTCTCTATTTCAAACTTCTTTTCCTTTTATCCTAATTTATACCACGAAGGCTATCAGGATCCTTAAAACTATGTGTGCTTTTATTGACAATATTCAGAGAGACTTTTTAATAACAAATATTAAAAAGGGTCATCCATGACTGAAATATAACAGAAAACAAAACCCATGACAAGGTTGAAAGAGGAGACTAAATACAAATAGTACAAATATAGTTAAACGGAATACAATTAGGGCTGTGCAAGGAACCCGAAAAAACCGAATACCCGAACCGAACCGGTAATTTGGTTCGGTTAAATTCGGGTATTTTTCTTATTCGGTTCGGTTCGGGTAGTTAAATTTAATACCCGTTATTTTCGGTTCGGTTACGGGTAGTGGAGTATAATGCAAACGGGTACCCGTGGTTACCCGAAAATCAAAATATATAATTTTTTTTGTTATTTTTAATGTATTGTTGTATTAATTTATATTTTTATATTTTTATTTGTGTTGAATATGTTAATATATTATGTTTTTTGTATTTTTCTTTTATAATAACTAATGAATTTAAAAAATATGAGGTTCAAAAACAAAAAATAAAAAATTTTACATTAATTTTAGTAAAATATTGATAAATTTCGGGTAACCGAATACCCGAACCGAACTAGTCATATTTTTTCGGTTCGGGTAAATTCGGGTAATAACTATTTTCGGTTCGGTTCGGTTCATATACAAATATACAATAAGTTTAAATACAAGCTAGGTTCAAACCAAACCAAAGGCTGGGGATACCAACAGGGGTTAATGCAACTTAGGGTGAGTGGGCTCAGTTAACCTACTCAACTTATTAAAATTACTTGTAAAATATGAGAAAAATTAATTTGACCCCACTAAATTAGTAGAAAATATAATTTTCCCCCATAGATTTCTAATTCTTTTCATAATAGTCCACCATCAAAAGAAAATATATGCCATCTTAGTGTTTGGTTATTGCAATTTAGCCGCCAATCCACTAATGTTAATTAAGTTAAATGAGACTATTTTGACTTTCTTGCTTAAATCCTAATATTTTGTTCAATATAGATATATTTTCATTTTATATATGAAATTCTCTATTCTCTACAAAAAAAATTAAGTAATTTTGTTTCTTATCTTGTTTTCTAATCCACAAAGCTTTTATTTAATTTCTCTCTCTCTTTTTTTTTTAAATATTTTTTGGTTTGAAAGTTTTTTTTTTTTTTTCGTAATTCATTTTATTTGAAAATATATTGTATCAAAAAAATCAATTCATATAACATATACAAAAAAATTGATAGATTTTGTTTATTTAACAATTTTAAAAATAAAGTACTTATTCTAAAAAATAAAAAATTCTTACAGAAAAATTAAATAAAGAATAAAATAACTAATACTTTTGAATTAGCATGTTATCATTATCAATTTCTTAATTATAATATATCAAATTATTAACTGTAATTATATTTATTTAATTTATAATTTATATTAAATAAGCATAGATTTATAAAACATATTTTTACATATATTAAATTTTTTTATATTTGATATGTTTATGAAAAAAGGAAATTACATAGTATTTTGCTCCCACTAATTAATATTCCTAGATTCACCACTAGATACCAACAAAAGAACCTTCAGGTAGACACCTTCCCTTGGCACAAGGTTTCAAATCTAAGATCTCAACTATATGGAACAAAACATGAAAATAGTAAGAGTGAGTCACAAAAATTCTATGAGTAGACAATACATAATATAGTAGACAGGGAACAAGCTAACGCAGAAGTGTCATATTAGTAACTAGTTTACATAAAGATGCAATGGTACATTTGAAAACGTAAGTAATGTAAATAAACAATTGTCAACAACCATTTTGTGAAAGACGTATAATCGAAATCTTAAAATTATGTAAAGAAACCCTTTTTCACAACCAATTTATGAAAAACACATGTAAGCATTTTACATTTTCAAAACTATCAAACTAATATACCCATCGGGTACAAGGCAGCGTCAAACCCACTCTAACTAGGATGTCAAATCTATCAATTCCAATACAAACCGTTGAACCCATAGGTTACAATGAGTCAATGTCAAATTGCACCCTTTCCCATCCCCCCTACCAACTAGGGTACCAAGCTCATTTCCATGTGTGTTGGCCTACATACAATGTTAAGGCATCCCTCCCTAACAATCGTACATAGTCCAAATAACATAAAACGATTTTATTCCAAGTGGCAATATCAATACCAAATTCGTTCAAATTATATATCTAAATGGTGCATATCAAATAAGTGAGGATGAAAATTAAGTGTTTATCCCCGATGACTATGTTTAATTAATGTAAAAAAACTAGTAACGACATAATGAGTAAGCATAAGTGGGTTTTTTTTTTCTTTCTTTTTAAAAAAAAAAAAAAAAAAAAAAACTTTGAAAGCAATTGATGTTGGTTGTGTATTATTTTGGTTTGGGCTTTAAGGGGAACTCGTTGCTTCTATTCCTTAGTTATTTAGTTTGGTTCCTAAAGGCTTGTTGAATCTCGTTATTTATGTGAATAGTCTTTTGTAATTATTTTACCCTCGTTGGACACTCCCACACCTTCCTTTGAGTGATGTTTGATTTTCAGCATTTCTTGGATGCTTGACTTGTTTAGTTAGTGGATAGTGCCTATTATAGTATTTTCGTTTGTACTCATTGCATGCATCATCATTTTTCAATTCAAAAACTAACTCTTGAATAGACATGTTTTACTTAAACTTGATTTATGATCTTTTGAAGTTCTTTCTTTTTTTTCAAATTATTTTATGATTGGCCAGAGAATTGGATAACTAAACCTCCGTAACTCTGACTTCAAAACAAAGTAACAAACATGACTCGTGACCCAACTGACGAATAAAAATAAATTTTAAAAAACAGAAGTTCACTGTAAAAAAATTATTTTCTGAAACAAATAACAATTTATTAAAAATTTATGGAACATGCCTCAAAATACAAATACTTGTTCTTGATTTCATACAACAACACGAAAACAAATAACTAGACTATTACATCATACAAAATTATACAACCTACAGTACTAGTGTGACTGCAAACTTTTATCCTTAACTTCAAGTCTGAGATCCTGGAAAATACCTTGCTGTACTCTGTCGGCAGGTCACGAGCTCAGCAATGCCATATACTGAACTCCTGTTACTAAAAAAACATACACAAGAAGGATGAGTCCTACGGACTTCGTGAGTGAAAAATCATACCTAAAGGGTACTATCATCACTCAATACAAGTATATAACATATATAATAACATCATGATTTAATTCAAAATACACATACACATTTGTAATCATCATAAATTCACAACTTACATAATTCATAGAATCACGAATGAATCAGAGCAATCACAGCATACAAAGCAAACAAAGGGCCAACGAGTAACTCAGCCCTGCACAACAATATCACCCTCATCAAGAATTTACGTGCCCACACAACAAATTAATCTATGTACATAATTTATCCCACCGAGGCTGAGCACTCAAACTTTTAAAAACTTTATTAGAATCAGAATATCTCATAATTTCAAATCAACATATCCTAGGTGTACCTGGATTTTAGATTTCAGAAATAAAAATCATTTCTCAGAAAAATCTCATTTTGTTGGCCTTATCAACCACAAATAATTTCAAACAAGCATGATTCAAATAACTCACTAAAACATTGCACTTGCACATTTATTTAAATTCACGTACAATTACACATAATAATCTAGCATCTAAGGGCAACAATTAACCACTCACCGTACTATGAATCACATTCCTTTCGAATCCACGCGTTGTTGGCTCAATAATACATTCCTGAGCTGAAAATCATATTTTCAAATTTACTTATTTTATAAACTTCATAGTTATGATCCTTTAATCACTTAAATTTAAATACCTACTCTCATAACTTTCTTAGAAACCTATTCCTCTTAGACATTCTAACAGATGCCTCGAGGACAGCTTAAATTCCGATTCATGTATGTATATATATTATACATACATAAACCAAGAAGTTAACACTTATTTCCTTACTCACCTTACAAAAGTTCAAGTTAAGTTATTTGTTTAAAATCAATTAAGAGCGTAGTTATAAATTTCCAATATTCATCAAACCAAGTTTCAAGATTTTCCCTTTCCTTAACTATTTGCCCAACCGTGTTTCGTTATGAGTTCTTAAACTTTTATTCAATTTCAGCTAACAACTAACTCCCAAGAATCAAATATTCATTTTAAGAGCAACTTAATTCCACTTCTTGCATGCAAGTATTCATTTCAATAAACTAATCTAAATTTCTAGAATCCCCAATACCAATAATTCCAATATTAATCTTACTCGTGCACTAATTATTGAGTTCTACATTAACTTAATTAATTGTTCATATCTTTCAACTAGCTATTTAATTAATGAAATTCATGTGATTCAATTCCTAGGCATACACTAAACTTAAAGTTTTCTTAAACATTTCATTAAGTACTTAGCATGCTTATGTGATTTCCACTCATGCATATGTTTAGATGTATATATATATATATATATATATTTCCCAATGATCTACACAATTCAATTAACCCTTTTATTACTTATGATCCAATTATGGAATTCAATTTAAATCATTTACCGACTGTTAACCAAATATTCAAACTACCTATTTGTCCACTATGCCTGATGAACTTCCATGCTTTCTAATTAACCATTTAATTAGTGAAACTTATGTACTCAATTGTTATGTATACCTATATATATACTTACTATTAAAATCAACACAATTCACTTACCCTTAATACTCTTCCCTCCATTATTAAATTCAACTTAAATTAATTATCAAAAGTTAACTAAGAACCTAAATTATACATTCCTACTATTAACACAATTCTATTATCGCTTACACTATTCATGTTTCACTTATCAAATTCAATCTAAATTAATTATTTAACCTCCATTAAAACATAATGTATACAATTCTAATTTTCTTATGCATATTTCAATTTTCAAGACCTTTTCCTTACTCATACTATTTTATCACCTACAAGTTGTAAATTCTTTCATACTAATCATTTAATTATTTCTACTGCCATTAATTTTGATTGTTAGCACACAAAGGACTTAAATTATCTGCAACTAAGCATCATAACCCAAGTAAAAAGACACTTACTTATTGACCGAGAAAAAGTCCTTTGCTATCAATTATGGCAGCTAGTACTCCTTCCTACTATCCTCCAAAGTCACACAATCAGACCTCACTAACTCAGTCCCAACAGCTAAAACAGGGCATGATATTGGGCATAAACATGACATAAATGGTACTTATTGTTGCCGTTTTGTGGCTACTTTAGCACACACCCAGATGCTGCCTACCATATGCGCACCTCAAGGCTACTGCAAGTCACCATCTTCACGCCATAAGTCACGGACAGCTGGGTTATCAACAACCAGCCAAACTGTCATGCTGGTGACTGCAAAACAGGGGTTGTCTAAGCCAAGTCACAACCTCAAATCAGTTTGGTTGGGCAAAAGGAGTATGCCCCTGTTTCATAAATTAAATCTTTTGGTTTTTGAGCAAAAGCAACACGAGAGAATCAGAGGGATTTTCTTAAGGCCAATTTGATGGTTGCTGAATGTAGCAGGTTCCCCAAAACCACTAGACAAAGCGTTGATACAGGGGACAACAAAACAGGGGGTTTCTTAACTCAACCTTAGCAGCAAATTGATGGTGTAAGAAAATATTCACTCCAATTCAACTCCAACTAGTAAAACAACAATAGGAGATAGACTCTCTTCAAACTGAGCAGCAACAGTACACAAGGCACCCAAAAGCACAAGAACTATCGGTACAAGAAAGTGAAACAGACAGCCTCTAGAGTAGGACACAGTTGCAAAACTTGAAGCCTTTGCCAACGTCTCCCTTTCTGGTCCGTCCAACGGCTACACCAACAGAAAGACAACACAAAACGGTGAAAAAAGACAAACGGATTCTCTAAGCTAAAGTAACACTTGGCTAGGCAAGAATGAAAGGCTAAAATATCTCCATTGGCACAAGAAAGAGGAGCTAATTCTCTAGAAAGGAATATGGCGGTGCAAAGGTCAAAAAGCAGGGGAACAAACGGCAAGAATGGAAGGAAATTAAAGATAAAAAGGAAAAAGGACAAAATTGAAAAAAATAAGTTTAAGTCAGCTATGTAAACTTCTTGTTCTAGTTTAGTCTTAGTTATAAGTAGATATATATATACATACAAATCTTCATTTACTTCCTCATATATCGAGCTATATATAAATAAGTAGAGTTACATATATATGTTAAAGTGTACCTTAACATTTCAAAGTGTACACTAAAACTATCGGGTAATGATAACTAATAGGTGGGTAGAATGTAAGATGAACTAATAAATATATATAATAATAATAATAATAATAATAATAATAATTAGCTCACATGACACAAACTCCTAAACCAAACCAAATTTACATAATCAAAAAGTAAAAGTATAAAAAGAGAAATTAAGTAATCTTCTAACTTTTAACCTTATGTCATATAAACTATCTATAAAAAGTAAATTTATAAGAAAATGAATTAACAAAGTTAAGCTTCAATAATTAAATATTTTCTAAGTAAACTTTTATAACAAGTAGCTATATTCTCTATCAAAAATAAACATCTCATAATTTGGCCCAAAAATAGACTTACTCAAACATATAAAAAGTTTGGTTATTATATAAAAAAAATGCTCACAATTTGTAAGCAAGAAAATCCAAAAACATAGTATTTTCTAAATTAAAGATTTAATTACAAGAAATATAGTTGAAAACATAAATTGCATCTATTTAAAAAATTTAACACAAAGATAATTATATGGAAAATTGTATTTATAAGCTGAAATTATAATTTTCACAAATCAAAATTATATAGAAAAAGATATATGAGTAAGACAACTTCTTACCAAGAATGATGTAGGATAGCCATGAGAATCAAATCAACAAGGAAAGGTTCATAGCACTCACCATGAGTCCAACCAATTAGAGGGACGTTGCTCTCGGCTAAAGAGAAATAGGATGGGTCATCCAAAATGAAATGGTATAGTAAAGTGCAAGATAACAGTGCTGATAGGGGGTGGGCATTCAGATCCTTACCCTACTCACCGACCCAAGCCGACCCAATATTTGTCAAATTCGGTTGGATTTAGCCCATAGTTTGTGGACCTTGGGTAACTTAATTTTTCATCGTCGGCTTTGAGTTTGACTTTGGATATCTTCTCTAACCCGACACGAAACCCAAACTCAACCAACTTGTAATTAAAAGCTGACAATTTTACTCCTAAGCCCAATTTTTCCCACTCCTTAAGCCTAATTTTTCCAACTACCCTAGGCGCCCAATCCAAACAAAAAGTGAGTCTTGTAAAATAAAAAAAAAATAAAAAAAGTGAGTTGTAGTTTATTAAAGAAGAAAAGAAAAGTGAGTCTTCAATCTTCACGTTCCTCCTTCCCTCATACCCAGTTCCACAATTTTTCTTCTCCTTGTCTTTCCTCAGTGCTTGTCCCAGTCAGTTAACTTCCCAAATCACTAATTCAATCATCTATGGCTCCACCCTTCGTGCGACCCTTCAAAGTTGAAGACCCATAATAGTAAGTATTGATGATTTGATTTTGGATTCCTTTTCCCCTTCATAACAACTTAAATTCTTTAACTTCTCTACTATTGGTTATGTTTAATTTCGTTTTGTATACTTTGTTTTCATGTGTTTGGAGTACCATTGTTTTGATTTCATGTTTGATTTTTCAGTGGTAGAATTTAAACACCAAACCCGACTGACCCGAATTCATGTATCATTGGTCAGTATCAGCTAGCCAACAGATTCAGCCTTAAACAGCTTTGACGCATCTGAAACCAACGAGGTTTAGTCAGCTTTGAAATCCATGAAAACTGACCCACGGGACCCGATGTACACCCCTAAGTATTGGTCTTCATGTTGGTCAAAGATGAAAGATATAAAAATATCAATTAAATAATAAAACTTTGATACTTATTAATTTTTTGTGTTTTAAAACCTAACCCATGGGTTAACCCAAATAAGTATCCGGGTCCCAGGTCACCAAGTCAACCCATATTTAAGAAATATTTTTTTTATTTTCAATGTAAATATAGATATATATTATGTATGTATAATAATTTAATGTCAAATAGGAAATAATAAATAAGAAAAGTATAGACGAAAATTAAAAGGACAATAAAAATATTTTATTACTTACTTCTTTTATTCAATTATATATATATATATATATTTTTTTTTTTTAAAAATTCGGCCAGTTCTTGAAATTATGCTCGGGTCATCCACGTCGTCTGTATCAACCGGGTCAATCCGAGTTAGTTTGGGTCAATCTCTATTCTGGGTTTTTGGCCTAATCCAGCCTTGAGATAGCTCCTGGGTCACTGTCCAACTGGTTCGACTAGGTGGGCTGGTCCGGTTTCAAAACATTGGTATCTTTATACTAGATATTCTTTTTTCTCTTTTTTTCAAAACCTTTATAATTGTAAAAGAGTTTCACCATTTTAAAAGTTATAATAAAATCGAAGTAAATAACTTTTGTTACTATGGCCATAAAGCAATAAAAATGTAAACATAGACGAAAATAATTATTTTGTTCATAACACTCTAAGATCCGGATCCACTACTTAACATGTAAATGAAGGAGGGGATCTTCACAACTAGTGAAAAATACCTTAATGTAAAATTAACTAATCATTACTTGACATGTATATATATAATTTTTTAACACATATATTACATAAAAAAGTTGGACTGATCGGTCCATTTTGGTTATATATCATGAACCAATCTCATAACCAACATGAGAAAAAAAAATCCAATAACAAAAACCCAATTTAAAAATAACACCATTTTCACAGGATTATTTTGGTGGGATTTGATGGATGCTCCAAATGACGCTCCAAATGACCCTGGAATTGAATAAATTTGGATATCTAACTCACTTTACTCTTTTAGGATGTATTTGAAATAAATCTATGAAATAATTCAATTGAGGCCAATTCATTTAAAATTATTTATTCGAAACAAATCATAACATTAATGGATTTGAATTGAATTTATTGTTTAGATTTGACTAATATAATAATTTTACAAAATTACTTATACTCTCTTAAATCACATTTCTCATCAAAACAACTTTAGTGGTGACCAATTCAATTAATTTTTTTTTACAAATTAGATCAATTTTAAAAGGAATTCAAAGTAAAATAATAGTAATAATAAAATAAGATTTACAATAAATTGGATTCTTATTTTATTAAAAACTCTTAACACAATAATTTCTTGTCATTCAATTAGCAAGAATTCAATTTTTTTATATATAAAAAAAAATAGGATAATACACTTTACCCCCTTGTGGCTTGACTTATTCTTAAACGCATACATGTGATTCATTTTATCCAAAAGCATCCTCTGAACTTTGGACTAAAGTGTCTTTGGACTAAATCCATCCAAATCAACAATTTTCTAACTAAATTATTTTTTCTTTAACCCAAACTTAACTAGGACATAAGGCAGCCTTTAAAGTTTTATTAATAAAAAGAAAGCAAGAAAAATAGAAGGGGACATAAAGCCAAAACTCTTGGACAAGAAAGGAAAATAAAAACAAAAAAAGTGAAAACAAATAAAAAAAGGGGAGATTCTCCCCTTACGAGATACAAAACTAAAAAAATATAAACTAAGGAGACTCTCCCTTTACACTATAGATCGCTTTCTAAATCTAGCTAAATCGTAGTGATCCTGAAAAAGAACTGTTTTAGCACCCATAGGAAGGTTATCTCTGTTAAAAATAGGTAAATTTTGAACCAAGTGTCCAAATTTTGAGAGAAAATCAGCAAGCATGTTACCTTCCCAAAATGTGTGAGAAATTGACCATGATAAAGTAGAACGCCGAATCTTTTTGATCAAGTAAACTAGATTCCAAGGAATGTCCATCGAACCCTGTAAGATTTCTACTATCACCTTGGAGTCACACTCTACATGAATGGAAGTAAAGCTTAGCAGGGTGGCGATTTACAAGCCATCTACCAAAGCTCTTGTTTTGGTGACCATATTCAAATAGGGGCCATAATCATGACAAAAAGCTACTTGTGGCTCTCCTTTCGAATTACAAATGATTCTACCTCCTGCCTCAAGCCCATCTATTACTGACCCATCAATATTAAGTTTAAAACCTAAACAAGGAGGGTTCCACTTGATCCAAGACCCCTACATATAAGAAGAGATGCATGAAAGATGCAAAGCATAAATAATAATACGATTATGGAAAGAAGATGAGATTTTAGAAGTATAACCCGAAATAAACTAGCAAGCAAAGAATGAACTGTGTGAATTATCACCTTAGCATCCCTAGGGACACCCTCAAACATGCTTTTATTTCTTCCTTTCCATAACTCCCTTAGGCAACCAAAGAAGCAAATCAAATGAACCATACCAACTTGGGTGCGCGGAGAGCTATTGCCAATTACATTATCAACAACTCTATTAAATGAAGTACTAGGTCTAATGTTCAGCAGACACCTAAAGTAAGATAATATTTGAACAACACAATCCTCATGAAGAAAAAGATGAGAATAGGATTCTACTTGAGGAACATTACAACAAGAACACCGTGAAATAATTAGGATGCACAAATGTCGTAGTCGATCATTAGAACTAAAACTACACCTTTAATTTATAAATTCATGTCATTGATTTCTTATTATCTCTTTTATTTTCTAATAGCAAGAATAAATTAAACCTCATTTTACTTCAAAATCTAATACCTCGTTACCCAAAAGAAAAATAAAATTGTGTGATAACTTTATAAAATAGAGTTATATCACTATTATTATAAGTCCTAAATCATACTAAATTTCTGAGTTTAAAGTTAGATTGTAATTAGAATTGTTGTTTTAAGTTGTGTGTGTTTAGGTTTTTAGGTGTTTTAGTTTAATTATAAGTAGTAGTTAAAATTTAGTTGCTTACTGTGCTTTGAAGTGTCTTGAGCAATGTCCTAGTCCAAATGCAAGAGAAAGGATATGAAGTCAGCACAATGGCATAGAATAACTTGGCATCACAATGCTGAAGAAGATGAAAAATGAGTATCAAGTCAAAGAGAATTGAGCTACGGCAATACATAATCCGGCACCGTGGCAGTGAAGTTCTAGGAATTCAAGCATTAAGTCAAAGCCTTGTGTAGCAACAATATGCAAGATAATGTTGCGATGTGAGGATTGCAAGATTTCACATCAATAAGTAAAGAGGATGGCGCTACAGCGACATGAGGAGGAAGCCACGACCCCATAATGAAGACTACTTATTTGGAAAACAGAGGCATTCGCACAACAAAGCCAAGGGTGAAGGCACTACGGTGCATGTATGTGTTTAACTAAGACTCCTAATTGTTTTTAAACTAGGAGAAAAAGGCTTATAGAAGAGGTGAAGGCTGGGGGTTAAACACACATCATAGCAAATAAGTTCAGAGATGCTAAAGAGTTTGTGAAGACCAGAAGTCTAACAACTTCTCATCATCATCTTCTTCTTATTTTCTAGTTTACTTGAAATGACTTGTCACACCCGTCACTGAGGTATGACTGGCCGGAGGATTGGATAACCAATCCAGCGTAACCCTGACTTTGAAACAAAATAACAAACCTAACTCATGACCCAACTAAAGAATAAAACTAGATTTTTCTAAAACCGAAGTTCACTGTAAAAGTTTACTTCCTGTAATAATTAACAAGTTACTAAAAAATTTGGTAGAGGTTTCTTGCAATACGAAACATGCCTTAAAATACAAATACATAGTCTCATGATTTTACACAACAGTAACATAAAAATAACAAGGAGCTTCGCTCCAACCACATCATAACCAAGACAAATAACTAGACACTTACATCTTTCTAAAGTAAACACCCCCACAATTCTAGTGTGACTGCAAATTTTCATCCTTTAACTTCAAGTCTGAGATCCTAATATTACCTTGTCGTACTCAATCGGCAAGTCACAAGCTTGGCGACGCCATATAACAAACTCCTGTTACAAAAAAAAAATTCCATAGAAGAGGGGTGATTCCTATGGACTCTGTGAGTGAAAAATCGTACCCAAAAGGGACTAGTATCACTCAGCACAAACGTATAATATACATATTAACATCATGCAACATGATTCATATAACATTTCACATTATACGTACACATTGTAAATTTCACAAATTCACAATTCATATGATACACAAGATCACAATTTAAGTTAGCCTAACAATATCACGCAAAACAATCAAAGGGCCAACGAGTAACCCAGCCTCGCACAACATTATCACCCTCTACCAGGCATTTACGCGCCCACACAACAAATTAATCTTCGTACACAATCCATCCCACGGGGGCTGGGTACTTCAATTTAAAAAAACATTTATCAGAATCAGAATTTTCTTATGATTTTAAATCGAAACATCTTAGGTGCACCTCGATTTTTAATTTCGGAGATAAAAATCATTTTTCATAAAACCTCACTTTGTTGACCCTTATCAACCACAACCAATAGATCACGTAATCGATTTCAAATAAATTACTGAAATACTTTACTTTCTTACTTTTCATAGATCACGTATATTCAAATAAACATATAATTACATATACCAATCTAGCCCCTAAAGGTAGCAACTAACCACTCACTTGTCACGTATATTCAAATAAACATATAATTACATATACCAATCTAGCCCCTAAAGGTAGCAATTAACCACTCACCTGTAATCTATTTCATTCATCATTTACACTTGTGTCCACGCATCTCATCAGGTCCACATTAGAATCTGGAACTGAAATTCATATTCCCAGATAATACTTAGTTCATAAACGTCATTGTTATACTCTTTTAATTACTAAACTTATATCTTAACTTATATAGGTTTCTTTGTGTAAATTTTCCTTTAAGTTATTACATGTCAATTAATATGAAGTGGACTTTAGGTAATAAGGTTAATAATGAAGAAGCATTTTAAGTGTCTTGACAAAGCATAGGGTAGGAGGAATCATTAGAAAAGATAGAAAGCACTTAGTGATTTAGAAATGTTGAAACTGCCTAAACTTGGGGTTTGGACTAGTGTCTACTTAAACGGTCATATCTTTCTCTAGAAAATTCTGAATCCAGTTTTTAATGGTATATCATTTGTAATTTTTAATTTTGTATATTAATACATTTATTGTTTGAAGTTGTATCAAATTCTGCAAAAACAAACTTTCTTTAGAAAAAACAAAATCCAATTCCGTTTGTTGGGTTTATTAATAGACAAGTATATTTATCTTTCTTTTTTAGAAAACTTTCCTAAAATTAGTCTTGAACCCACTCAATTCCTTAAGTGAACTAAAAACAGGGCACTAAAAATCCTGCATGGCCTAACTGGAGTTTAACAATTCGAACTAACAATCTACGAAATTTTGTAGACAACATCTCAAGATCCTAAGCTACATTTTCTTTTTTAAGACCTTAATTTAATTCATCCCTGAAGACACTCGAAATATTGAATTTCTTTCATCCGCGAAATCTGCCATGTATCCCTTTAAGAAACCATTCAACTCTCACTTTCAACATTTCATCCCACAACTAAACATTCTTTGCTCATAAGTCATACCCACTTTCATCAAATTCTCAACTCACCACATCAATCAACTACTCTTTGCTCTTGTTTATGAACTTATTATTCAAATTCCAATAATTAAATCTACCAAGTTTTACTCAAAAAGTTATAACTAGTTTTCTTGGAAACATTTCATCAAGCACCTTGAGTGAATAAATTACTTCCATTGATGTGTGTACATATATATATATATATATATATATACCTATCCCAATAATTCAACATAAATCCTCAAATTTCAATCACATTCATATTCCAACTTGCATTTCAATTAAACTAACTACCTTATATTTATCAAGCTTGAATTTAATTATGCTCATATCAACTTAGCTCAATTCTACAATTTATCTTTCAAGCTATTAAGCTCATTTGCACCATCACTCAAGCCATCTTTCAACCAAAATATTTGAATTATGTGGCGTGAACATACCTTTTCATAGCTAATGTTAAAGTCTATGGAAAATGAAATTAGTCAATATTCTTTTCTCTCTGCATTTAAAAGATTCCCTTGTCATCATTTCACTTCAGAATTTGTTTATACCTAATACCAAATAACAAAATTTACCCAAGACTCAATATGTGATAGTCCAATTTCATGCCCTGAATTTTTCTTACAAAACAAAAAATAAGATAAAATAAAAAAATAAACAATTATGAAATACAAGGTCATTACAAGCATATAATAGTTTGAAAATAATTGGGTACCTTAGGAGTGGCATGGGGTTATGAAGTCCAGCCGATGTGAGTATGCGACGCTTGACGTTGGATGGCAAGGCCATATAAATCATGGCAGCTTCACCTCTTGGCCATTCAAGAAGGAAACATCAACACAAAAGAAAAAAATTTGCATCCAACAAAAGCTACCATTGCCACTAAGAACAAGGAACTTTCACAAAGGAAAAAGAAAGAAACAAAGGATGAAACAGGGCTGAACGCAAGCTAAACCATTGCTGGAAGGAGGAGGTTCACGGTAGGGGAAGATGCTATCCATGTCCAAGCTTCAACTCTTCATGGGAAAGGGCAAGAATTTTGGACAAGCAAGAGAAGGAGATAAATCAAAAGGGTCTAGAATAGCCAAGAATGAGAGGACAAAAAAATTGTGAACATGGAGAAGACAACGAGAAAGAGAAAAAGAAAATAGGAAAGTAAAGTCAAGGTGATTAAATAAAGTGTATGGTGAGTATATATATGTATATATATTATACATAGACTAAAAATTTAGCTTTTTGTTTATTTTATTTACACACTTATTACGTTTCTCAATAAAAGTTTCACAAGTAAATTTGCAAGTTAAAAGTTTTCTAATAATGTGGTGAAAATTAATTCTTTTATTGCACACATGTTGATATATAGAAGTATATGTGTACAAGTTTGTTCAAATAATAATATGAGTTAATTTTTTCACATTGCAACTAGTTACATACAAACATTTTTAAAACATATTTTAAGGTATCAAGTTATATCTTAATTAATTATGTTATTATTTACTTATTTTAACTTGTGTATTTATTATTATTATTATTTTCTTTTATTTTGTTTACGTACATTAAATTATTGGGTTATAACGTGACTTTTTCAATTATACTTTTGTTTTCTCTTGTTAGTATGGAGTAGTTCTCTTCTATGTTACAATAAAACTCACATGTAGCCTACATGATTATTGCTTTTAATTATATGTTAGTTCCAACTATTTATGTTTATCTTGATTGTAATGCTTCTAAGTGTCTGATCACCAGTTAGACTGATTAAGAAACCCCTAATTGAGCTTGGAAAGTGAATTTAGGGTTAGCCTCATACAAACTAGCTTATGATTGGGTTATTCACCTTATTAGATAATCTGATTTGTTAAGAAGATAAGAATATACTCTTTAGCCATAGGTAACCAAATTAGAGTTGGAAGAATTTGTCTTAGTCTAGTTCATATAGGAATATAGTGAATTAACTAAGGGGAATATTATTCTAAGACATAGGAATATGCTTGTGATTGATTAAGAACTCTAAGTTAATAATCAAAGCTACTGCATGAGTTAAGTAGATGTAAGGAAAATACATGTGAAGTGTAAGGGATTTGTAAACCCAAGTTAAAGTTTAATAAGTTTATAAATTACTAGTTTAGTTTAAAAACCATCAATCACAAATCCAATTGCTTGAATAAACTCAATTAGTACTTAGCATTATCGTAGTATAAATCCTTGTGAGACTAATCTCTTCTTATCACTATATTACTTGAAAACGAATACGTGTGCTTGCTTTACAAAATTCGTGTCATTGTGCTTAACTAAAATTCCTTTTAAAATAATATAGAATAGGGAATGATAAAAATGGTGGAGAAAAGCTAGATTTGTCTACGTTTTCATTCTTGAATGAGTCGTTGGATCATAGAAATAATAAGTATAGACAATGGGTGGAAGAATTCCATGAGAGTCTTACAAATTTTTGACTTTGTTAATGCAAGATTTGTCTTGAGCTAGTGATCTGGCCAGGAGATCTCCTATCCTGCTTTTCAATAGACTTTCATGGATGGTCTTCGAGCCTTATGCTCTGTTAATGCAAAAATGGTTCGAGCTCAAGAGTCACCTTGAGTGCTCTACCTGCAGGGTGGTCCTTCCAGGTTAGAGGTCTCTTCGATAGATTTGCAATACACAAGTGGAAGGGGAGGTCAGGCAGTGCCTAAGGTATTTCTCTGACACTTAAGTCACTATGTGTTTGAATGCAAAGTGAAGTAGGAGAATTTAAAAGAGAGACTACCTTCACTTAGGAAGGGAGTTCTTATAAGGAAGTTTTGGCCTAATTGGGCTAAATGGACATAAATAAATGTTGTATTAAGAGTTTAAAATTGAAGTAGCTAGATAATAATTAGAAGGAATTTATTGCTTAAAAGGCTAAGTTGGCATTGAAGAGGGGCAATTTGTGTAATTGAGCATATGAGAATTTGGATTAAGGTTTTAAGCAGATTTGATTGGTTGGTTTGCTTTATATTCAATTGAGATCCTTCATGAATAAACTAAATCATTTTCTTTTAACTTTGTGAGGTATTGACTTTAATTCCTTTTAAATTTATATAATTAATATTTTTGTTTAAATTTGCTAGGGTTTAGAATATCAAAAATTGGTTGTTTTAATAAGTTCTTATTTACATAAAATAAAGAGATAATAGAAAATTAATAACATGTAATTATAAATTAGAGACTTAGTTTTGGTTTTTAAAAATTTAGTTTAAAAATGGTTAGTTTTGATGGATTCCATGCAAAATATTTTGACTCAAACTTCATTGAGTGCTTTTGGATAAAATGAAGCTCTAATTTGAAATTAAGTCAAACTACAAGGTTAAAACTATTTACTTAAATATATATATATAACACAAACTTAACGTTGACTGCTGAGCGACGAGCAGTTGTCGATCATTTCCGCAGTCCGCCACAACTTCCACTACAGACTACATGGTAACCGAGAACTGAGCCAAACAAACAAATCGCACAAGGCTGACAAGAACGAAAGATCAAATGGATGTGGAGGGGTCATTGAAGAAGATGATAGCGACACAGGCGGAGATGGTGGAGGCTAGGGTTCCTCTAGCTTACAGAGACCAGTGCGCCCACTTGCTGATACCTCTCAATAAGTGCAGGCACGCAGAATTGTATCTCCCGTGGAAGTGCGAGAACGAGCGTCACGCCTATGAGAAGTGTGAGTACGAGCTTGTTATGGAGAGGATGCTCAAGATGCAGAAGATCCGGGAAGAAGAGGCCAAGTTGAAACAGGCGCAGAAGCAGACCATTCCTCTCATTGCCAACACTTCCAATTCATAATCTGTCAAGGTTAGTTCTTCTGAATGCTGGCCTTATTCTTTTTGTATACTTCTCGAATTGATGGACTTGTTCTTTCGTGACTTATCACCGATCTAGGGTTTGATTGTGGATTGGGGATCGCTAAATATATTATATTCGTCCATGGGATTATAGAATTTTCTTTCTTCGTAGTAATCTTGAGGTTTATTCTGGTTAGTTTTTTTATGCGTCCACATGTTTATCTGTAATATGGTCTGTGTGTATGACAAATTAGGGGTCATTTCTGAGAGAAAATCTCAAAGTACATGGTTTTTCCTGATGTGTGGAATCTTGGGGGCTCTTTGAAATGATTGGCTGTTCATATCTGCATATATTTTACTTCAAATTTATTGATGAAATGACTTAAGCATCATGAAAGTTAGTTAATGCATGAAAATCTTGGGTGCCTTCGTTATGGTCCTTGCCCCTCTTTTCGGAAATAAGCCTTTCTGAAATTTCAATTTGTACCCACCATGGGAGTGGAAATGATGTTAATATTATCACAATGAATATTGAATACTACTGTTTTGAAGACTCTGCATACCGTCGAGCTGGTTCTAGAAGGATAGTCCCTATATGTGAGCTCTTGGAGCCATTTGTGAAGATTTTGTCTATTTCTGTTTGTGTCACTGAGCCACTCTTGGGAGATCTGGATCAGATAAAGTTAAGTTAGAGCTGACTGTCTTGTTATTTTGTCCTGGTATCAGTTGTTATATGTGGGGAAAGGTGAGCATTGGTATATGATGAACTTTGGTTGTAGTCGTCATTTTCATAAGTTAAGGAGATGCTGACTTTACAAAATTATGAGAGTCAGTCGAAGGATATGGTGATGAATAAATTTGCAGTAGTTATTTAAGATTTATGTGTGCTTGTATTTTGATGGAATGTGCTTGATGTTCGATAGAGTTGTGTATTCAGATCAATGCTGAGAGAGGTGACAGCAGAATTCATCAGCTGTATCTCTGTTTATGAGAGTTGGCAGGCTCCATTGGGTGTGTGGCTCTATGCCTGTCTGCATAGGTGCAAGTTAGATATTAGTGATTGTAAGATCTTCCTTTGTTGCTCATTCGAAATCCATATATTTTCAGAAAAATGCATTTAGTGCGGTTCAACAAATTCTCAAGCTTTATTGCCTTTACCATTTCTCCTAAGCGGTCTTTTCCTTGTGTTGAGGAACATCTATTGATAGTATTAATTATATGAGTAATAAATATGAATTATATCTTGATGAGATGACTTTATAATTTTACCAAACATCATCCATTCTCCTTCAGTAACAATATGTTAGCTTTCTATTCAGTCAGTTGTAATTAATTAATGGAAAATGAAATGCCAATGTGCCTACTGCACTCAATAGCTTATTATTATCAAGTTCATGTTACCATAAGCTCTGTGTTTAGGTCCTTATTTTTAAAGGAAAATGTTTTCATTCATTCATATTTTATTGGTTTCAAATACCATTTATTCTTCTTATGATTGTTAGGTAGCTGTTTGATACAAGATAATGATCTTTCAGTTTCCCTAACTTTATAATAACTTGTTTAAAATTGTTGCTATTGTTTTTTTTGGGTGGAAAAATAATGACTGTTTATGTAATTGTTAAAGATCCTTGTTGTGATATGTTAGTTAACCTCCATTGGAACTTGGAAGTATTTGCTTTTGAGGATTAATAATCTGAATTCCTGTCTGCATGACAAATTAAGTTTTAACAATTCATCCCAAAAATTAGGACAGGGAAAACCCAAGGGGCATCTCAGTGGGCAGGGTAACATGCAAATCGAAGCACACGTTGTGATATAATTTACTCTATCCTTTCGTTCCTATCTCTACAGTAATCTATAGTTCTTATAGATTCTGGATTCACCCATAATGCAGCCGTCATTGTTTGCATGCATAGGTGCATTTTCTGCCCCAATAAAATGTTGCAATCAGTATTTTCTTGGAAACCAAATAAGTATTGTTATGTTTAAAATATTTGAAGGAAAGTGACATCAAATTTTTTAGTGATCGTTTCCTTTTATCCATCAGCCATTGATATGTTTAAAATATTTGAAGGATAGTGCCATCAAATTTTGTTAGTCATTGCTTGCTTATATCTATCAGCCTTCAATATATAAGTAATGTAAAGGGAATGTAGGCTATACTCCATTAGGCTTAATTTCTAACACTTGTGGCTGATTGCCTTGGTCCTTATTGAATCTTATCAGTATTTAACCTGGAGTTAAAATTGCATGTAATTTCAGTTTTAATGTGTGCATAAAAGCCTAAATGTGCTATATGGTTATACGTGTCTCCCTATGTTGTTATATCTACTCATGAAAATTAGTCTTTGTATGCCTGAGGATACCTGTTACTGGACTTATAATACCCCTGTACTGGTATCTGACACATACACCTCAAATGGGCATTTAAACTCGGTTATGATTCTCCAAATATAAGAAAGATTTGCATAAAACATAGTATACACGTGTGGACCATGGATTTACGTCCGCACTAGTGGATGAGTATGGGTGGAGATAGTTAAGAATAGAGGAAATGGTTGTCAAAAGGATAACCTTCAAACCCTCAGATCGTGTATTTTCATAGATGGCTCGTTGATGGGATTCATAAACAGTAAAGCATGACTATGACCAGCTATAAGACATGATGACAGTACCGGGTGGTTGTGGCTTTTGGTTGCCAGGGTTACATTCTGATGGGAAAAAGAGTTCTGCCTGTAATGTAGACCTCAATTAACATTTTAAATTTCTTGTAACTTGATACCAATATTGTGATGCATTTAGATAATATTAGTGGTAGTATTATAGTTTGCTTTTTTTCTTTGTTGTTTCTCCAAGCTTGTCTCCAATTTTATTAAGTGATTGAGATTTTTACATACTATGAAGCATGGGTACCCGTACTTCAGTACGGTACAGTATGATATGGGTACGGCAGTTCGTCATTTTTCAAAAAATCATGATATATTGCAAGGGTATGTTAAATTAAACAATTAAAATTTTAAATTATAATATATATATTTATATTTATTTAAAAAAAAAAAAAAGAAGAAGAAAAAAAAAAAGCAGCTTTATAAACATAAAAAATAAAAATAAAAATTTAAAAGTAGAATGAGGCAACTAGCAAGGAAGCTTCTTTTTGAGGTGATAAATGTTTAGAATGTAATAAGAAATGGGTGGAATTTTCTTTTTTGAGGATTAGTTAATTTATTCATTAATTAGAGAAGTGTATCAGGAGCATATAACTGTTTTTTTTAGTTTAAAATTTAGAACCCAAACGATAGATTATATGAGTGGCTCCATTTGGTTAGTGCTAAACTAATCTTTTCAGGATTTACATAGTTGATTCACTTGTAGAATTTATTACTGCTGCATCTCCCCTAAACTTCCTGGTTGTTGATATAGCTCTAAGTATACTGCTGAGGGTATTCGAAACTGGATCAAATGACGTGAAGATTTCGTATGATTGATTTTAATTCTCTTGTCATGTTAGAATTCTCTTGTCATGTTAGAATAAAGTGCCACTGCATTTATTTGGATTTTGTGTTTTCGTACAATTAAATTTAGTTCACAACTGAAAAGAGGTAGTAATTATTTAGGCAATCAGGAAAAGGCTTTAATCCTAATGCTCAGTGTGGGACATGGTTGTGGATTCTATGGCCTTCAGATTATGGAATCTGCTGTTCTGGTTGATGAATGTCCATTACAAATTAAGAACAAATGTTTTCTTTTCTTCTATGTTTTTTAAAGAATAATATCTAGAAAGCTGTGGTAAAATAATGAATTTACCATATCACAGAGTGGAAGATTTCCTATTTGTCATTTTCACTGCCTACAAGTATTTTATTTAGACTTTCTTAAGCCCAATATTTGAACAAACATGTTCCTTCTAAATTTCGTTTGTTGACGAAAGTTTTTGCCACTAAACAGCCTTTTTTCCAATTAATAATCTGCTACAAATGAGGGATTGCTATATATATCTAGTAGTTTCATTGACGGATTTTGCGCACTAGGTTCTATTTTCTTTTTCCTGTTTTGGTACTTTTAATTTGTTAAACTGTTAAAGTTGATAGTTCGTTGAATTTCTATAACTCCTTATGTTGAATGTTTTTGCCTGTTGGAGTTTTCAACTGCTCTTTGATTTTTCTGTTGGTTCAAATTTCTGACAGGGAGCTTTGCATGGTCAGATATAGATGCTTTGATGCTTTCATCAGCTGATGATTGAAACCTATGGGAATTCTGTCCAGACACTAATGTTACAAAATGCCTATTCTTTCCCTCATTTTCTCCTTTCTGCATTGCATAGATTTTCATTTTCCCCTTTCTGCGTTGCATAGATATGGAATAAAATTGCCCTGACAAATTGATTAGGTTTGCTACTTATCAAAATGATAGAAACAATTCATTCTAAATGAATATGATTTTCTTGTGTTTGAAATGCATAATAAGATAGAATTTAATTCATTATGAGTTACATTTTATTTTAAAAACATAGTTCATTTTGAATTCTTATGAAAATTGGTCTGATTTAGGAAGAGAATTGATTTCAAAATGGATACTAAAATGTTGATTGGATAAATATACCTTAAAACCTAATCAAATGAAAAACATGGATTGCTTGACTAGTCAGAGCCTCTCCCTCATCCCTGCAACTCTCCCTCAATCTCCCTGTCGGTCTCACTCATACTCATTCTCTGGAACCAACCTTCTGGAAATGAAGACGCTAATACTCGTTCTCTGGAACCAACCTTCTTGAAATAAAGACTGATAGTGATGAGATAATCAAAAACAAGCATCAACTCAACTATCCAATTAGTTCTCGAAAATTCGTGCAGTGAAATTTGGTAGCAAAGGAATCAAAGACGAAAACATCACTTTGCTGCCTTCATAGTTGGAAACCAAGTGCACAACGAGCAAAGTATCAAAGGGTATTGATGCGTATATGAAATTGGATCAAGAGGCATTCCCTTTCTTTACCCTTAAATTCTTGCTCTGTAGTTCAAGTTACTGTACTCGAATCATCCATGAATGCAATTGAACGCTTCCCTGAGTTGACTATGCTCCTTCTATCTCTATTTTGCTCCTTGTTTGTTGTTGCCTCTGTCTGATAGATTCAATTCCTATTAATGGTATTATTCTTCCAATATCATCTGGTTTATATACTTTACTCAATTCTCCAATTTCATATTTGTATCAGGTACACAATCAGAACCATTTTCACATGACCCATCAAGCTCTCCATCAAGGATATAAGGGTGATTTTGCAAAAATATTCAATTGAATTGAATTTTAGTAACAATATAATCCAGTTTGAAACCAAACATCATATAAAATAAATATAATTAAATTGAATTGAATTTTTGTGTGAATTTATATCAATCAGAACCATTTTCATATATGAAAATTAAGTAGGAATTCTTTATATTCTCACCTTGTTATTAATTTTTTTTGTTCAACTTCAAAAATACTCATTAAATATGTAGTCATACAACAAGGCAAAGTTGTTGCCTATGCTTCAAGAAACTGAAACCAAGTGAAGAAAACTATCCAGCTCATGATCTGGAATTAGCTGCAGTAGTATTTGCCTTAAAAAATGCAGAGGCATTATCTTTATAGAGCTAACTTTGATATTTTTATTGATCACAAAAGTTTAAAGTATTTGTTTGATCAGAAAGAACACAACATGAGGTAAGGGAGATGGTTGGGACTCCTCAAGAATTATGATTGTGAATTAAAATATCATCCAAGAAAGGCCAATGTTATGGCTAATGTATTAAGTAGGAAGTCCAGTCATATAGCATTGATGATGATCAAAGAACACCAGCTTTGAAAGAAGTTATGAACCTGAACATGCAGATTGCACTCACAACTTAGGGAATACATGTGAGTAGTATTCAAGTCCAGCCAGAAATGAGATAACAAATTAGAGAAACACAGTAACAAGATGAGAATATGAACCATATCATAAATAGAATTTAGCAGAAAGAAGTACAAGGTTTTAATATGACTCAGGATGGGATACAATTGAATTCCAAGGCAAATTGTACACACCAGAAGGTTATAACTTGAAACAAACAATCTTGACAAAAGCTCACAAGAGTATATATTCTATTCACCCTAGATCTACAAAAATGTACCAAGAGTACTTGAAGAAGTTATTGGTGGCCAAACATAAAGATTGACATAGCAAATTTTGTTGCAAATTAATGTTTGACTTGTCAGAAAGTAAGGATTGAGCATCAGAAGCTTGCAGGTTTATTACAGCCTTTGAAAATTCCAGAATGAAAATGGGATAGCATATCATGGCTTTTATGGTAGGGTTACCAAGGATAACTAGTGGCTTTGACTCAAAATTAGTGACAGTAGAAAGACTAAAACAAATACCACATTTTCGTCAAGTTTAATTATTCACTGAGCAAATTAGCAGTATTGTACATCGGAGAATTTGTAAGACTTCAGGAATACCTATAAGTATCATTTCAGACAAAGACCCCAGATTCACATTAAGATTCTGGCACACTTTACACATAATAATGGGAACCAATCTCAAATTCAGTACTACATACCATCCACAGACTGATGGTAAAATAGAAAGAACAATTCAGACTCTGGAATACATGTTTAGATCATGTGTATTGGACAATCAAGGAAATTGGGATGCATACTTGTCACTGGTGGAATTTGCCTATAATAACAACTTTCACACTGGTATTGATGGCCCCCATACGAAGCTCTATATGGATGGAAATGTAGATCTCCTATATGTTAGACAGAAGTAGGGGAAAATAGATTGTTTGGGCCAAAAATAATGCAGGAAATAACTGAAATGATTCAAAAAAGCTATGCAGACAGAAGAAGGAAACCAATAGAGTTTATGTGTGGTGATCATTTTTTGTCTTAAAGTGACACCAGTTGCAGGTATTAGGAAAGGAAGACAAAAAGATTAAGCCCATATAAGTTAGACCATTCCAAAATCTTGACAAGTTAGGACCAGTAGCTTATAGGTTGGCGCTCCTTCTTAATTGTAGTAACTGCATGATGTATTTCATATATCATAGCTTAGAAGATAACTTGATCCATCTCATGTATTAAAACCTGAAACTCTTCATGTGAAATATGACTTGACATTAAAAGCAGTGCATGAATACATTGCCACCAAAAGCATAAGTGACTCAGAAATTAAGATTTTGACACTCTAGAAGTCCTTAGAAATTCTACCAAATAGAATTCTCATACTTTTTATTAACAAATATTTTAAAACAAATTTTAATTAAATTATGATTAAAATTAGAATTAGAATTAAGATTAGAATTAGGGTTAGAGTTAGATTTAGGTTTAGGCATAGGTTCAGAATTTAGAATAAAAACAAGGTATATTTTAATATAATATTCAACTTATTAAATAAATAAATAAATAAATAAAATTTAAAATTAATTATTTGAATGGTTGAGATTTAAAAAATAGTGTGAATAATTAAGATTAAAGAAATTTTACTTAGTAGAATGGTAAAGATGATTTGGAAGTGGCATCTGAAGGTACTTAGGAAATAGAAGAGGACATGAAGTAGCAATTTCCTCATCTCTTCAAAAATAGTAAGTGAAATTTTAAAGACAAAACTCATCCCGGGAGAATGTAACAACCCTAAAATAACTAACATGATAAGAACTAAATTCAGTAATTTCAGTTAAATTAACTATATGTGTGCCTAAATTGTTATAACTATGTCTGCGTTAATTTGTTTAAGAATTGTTACTTCTTTTGTCTCTTTCGTAGGAAGTCAAACAATGTCTTAAGAATTTTAAGTAGAAAATAATAATAATAATTGAATTTAATGATAAACAGATTTAACTGAAGCTTGCTATTAATATTACTAAAATTATAATTATGGTGGAAGGAACATGATTAAAAAGAAGTAAGAGTATAAGGATAAAATTGAAAATGGAGTTAATTTAAATCTTCAAAACATGGTTGCAAATTCTGATTGGAGAAAATAAATTAAGTGGGGCAACTGTCAAGGTTATGGCTTAATATCCAGGTTAGGTGTTCTCTTAGAGGATATGATAAACTTGCAAAGTATTCTTTTGTCGCCGCATAATACCTGGTGAGAGATGAAAATAAAATAAAAACAGAGAGAAAAGTACAAAATCCTAGTGAAAGAGATTGTAGAATGTGAGAATTCTGTATTTTCTAGTCATCTATCCTTGCATGCAAGGAGGCAAGGAAAAACTGCAAGAGGTTTAAGCTGCCGAAGAAATAGAGTTGTTAGTATTTAAATATAATTGAGTCTGTTATAGTACATTTGTACAACACTATTGAGAAGGAATCAAAGGTTAGACTTTAAACTTTAGTCTCTGTGTAATTAGGTAAATAAAAGTTTATGCAAATTTGAATTAAAGTGAATGAAGCATGTGGTCTATTTTTTTTATTGAGTTTTATTCTTTTATTATTTTTTATTTCTTCCTCCTTTTTACTTTGTGGCTGGGTTTCATTTTCTTTCTTCCACCGCCAAAATAAGTCTAGAATTCTCTGCATTTCCTTCGTTGTTTAGCCGAAAACTCAATGAGCTAAAAGTTATTGTTCTTCCCTCTTTGTCTTTTGGATTGTTGTGCTGGTTGTGTAGCTATTAGGAGGATAAAAGGGGAAGACTTTGGCAAATAGGTACAACCCCTGTTATCATTGCAGCAAGCTAGGTTGGGCTTTGAATCTGTCTACGGGTGAAAGGGTGCAGCCGTGAAGTAGGAGGTAGTGAGGTGTGTATGTGTGGGCTTCATTGTGCCGTGGGCAACAAGGGGTAGCAGTGGGCGTTGGTGGCAGAAACTTCCCCGTTTCGATTGGTGTAAACGCCACCTTGTGGCCAGCCAACTTTACAAACTCAAGCTTGAGGAAGTGCAAGGTGGGAAGGGCTGTTTGGACAGCTTCTATCCACTCCTAATGAGCCACCAAAGTAAGTGTACGGATTATAACAACCCTAAGTTGCTGTCCCCTGTATTGGACAGCAACTTAATCAAAGAATTCCTTTCCCTTTTTGGTCATTAAGGACTGAATTGGAGGATATTGTAGCTCTAGAAAGACACGGCTTGGAGGAGGAATCAAGACAAAAACTTTCCAAAGCCATGTGACTTGATTTGGGTGGATAGTTTGAAACTCCTTTTAATTAGATCCTAAGTTAATTGTGTTATTAAGAGTGTGTATTAAATGGAATTAGAAGAGGCATAAATGTTAAATAAGAGTTTAAAGAAAATAGTGAATACATAAGATGGTTATACATACTTATTGAAAAAGAAAATCTAAGATTCAAGTATGTAAATTTAGAATTTGTATCTTGTAAGTTTAATGAATTATAAGTAATAAGTTAAATTGAAATTCAATATTTAAAAAAAATATATATATATATATATACCCCAACCTAATAAAAAAAATTAAGTATGCTCTCAAAAGTAATTGATGGGGTGATTAAGAGAAAGTAAATATTCATACATGTATGTAAGTTGAATTAATGAAATATATTAATTAAATTATTGAGTAGAAAATTATAATCATAAAAGTTATTAATTAAATAATGTTCGGATAAATGATTTTTAGCTCCGGATCGTGTCAAGGACATTCCGACACCTTTGTAGACTAGACGGATTGACGAACCATGTTCTTGAGCCTTGTGAGTGAATCATGAGCACTTCGGTTGCCAGATAAATTAAGTGAAATAATTTATGTGAAATTGAGTATTTGAATAATATTTGTTATTTGATACTGGTTGTGGTTGATAAGGGCCAACAAAGTGAAATTTCCTGAGAAATGATTTTTACTTCCGAAATTGAAATGTAGGTACACCTAGGATATTCTGATTTGAAATTATGAGAAATTATGATTCAGATAAATGTTTTAAAAAGAATAAAGTGCTCAGTCCCATTGGGATAGTTTATGTATGGAGAATAATTTGTTGTGCAAGTGCGTAAATGCCTGGTAGGGGGTGATAATTGTTATGCTCGGCTAATTTACTCAGTTGGCCCTTTGTTTGCTTTGAGTGCTCTAATTGCTTTGTTGAATTGTGAATTTCAAATATTTCAATTAATTGATCTTAGTTAATTATGCAAATTGTGATGTAAGATAATTATCAGTACATGCGTGTACTATTGAATTAAGACATGAATACTATTAAATGAGATTAAATGATGATAAATGTGCTTTGATTGGTGATGGTACCTTCAGGGTACGTTGTTTGCTCATTGAGTCCTTGTGACTTATACTTTCCTCTATTGTTGTTTTTTCTAGTATCAGGAAAGCAGTACTCGTCGCCTAAGGATACGTGACTTGCCAACATTGTTGTGGTAAGGTACATTTCTAAATCACACACTTAAGCTCAAAGGACAACATTTGCAATCACTTTAGGCATTATGAATTTTTGTGTATATTAAATTAATTGTGGTAACTTGATGTGTTGTTAGGTCCTCTGTATACTTAGATATTGTGGTTTACTGGTGACTTGTAATCAGGTTATTTATATATGTACTACTGGACATATTCTACTTTATAGGGAATCTCTGCCGAATTTTCAGTAAATATTTTATGTTTAATAACAAGTGATGGTTCTATTTTAATTCAGTAAAGTTTTTCTTGGTTTTCACTATAGTTTGTTCAAGAGTCATTTGTGTTCATTAAATGAAGATCAAGGTTATTGGGGTTTGGTTATTCATTTCTCCGGCCAGTCATACCTTTATTTGAGGGTGTGATAGTTGAGTTAATTCACCAGACATCAATAGTTGGTTTTGGAGCACCAGGATGAAGGTAGAATCATTGAAATTTAAAGCATTTTATTTATACTTGAGCACTGTTTTAACCATTTTACATTCAAACTTAAATCAAGTTTTTTGAAAGAGAATTGTAGATGATTTTAAATTCAACCCCAAAAGCAAAATAATCAAATTCTTGTAGTAAGTTACTTTGAAGGACTTAGAACTCAATTAGTTAAATTATGATTGATGTTTAATAAGTCTTAATTTCATTGATTCCTAGTTGTTGTTTTGAGTATGATTTTGTGCTAATGGACTTATAAATGTTTATTTTATGATTTTAGGTGTTGAAATGAAGTGAAGGATCATTAGTTGGAAAAATAGGACACAATTAGCACAAAAAGAGTAAGAACGGAAGTCAAAAGACCACAAAATGAAGATGGGCCAGATTGGTACACGACCTAGGGTTGTGTAAGTCATGAAAACCCATGTAATATTCTGATTAGAATGCAAAATATGTCAAATTAATCCTAATGGTGCAAGGACTTCTCCAACCACTCCAAGGAGTCCAAACACTTCAGGAATTAATGGATAAACTTCCTAATCAAATTTGTATGAGGAAAACAAAATGATCTTGTATTTGGACATATTTTTAAGACAGATTAGGAATCCTAATCTAGGAAGAGATCTCAACTACCAAAGACTCCAATCCAAGAAAGACTTCAAGTCAATCTAGAATTCCATGAATTATTTTCTCTCTTCTAAATTTTTCTATAAATACAAAAAGCTGAGGAGAGTTTTAGATATCAGTTCTCAATACTCAATATACGTTTTTAGAATTTCTTTATTGCATTCGTGTTTATTATCAGCTGAAACTATTCCATTGAGACGTGCCTAGCTAAAGTTGATCCATTGATGTAGCATTTAACTAAAACATCAAGCGTTGAATGTTATAATGAAGAGTTGAAGAATGAAATGCATTGTTACATTAAATAGTTGTCTACTTAAGTTGAACCACAGAAGAAGCATTCAACTGAAACATCAAGCATTGAGAGTTAAAATGAAAAGTTAAAAGATGAAACACACCATTTCATTGAATGATCATCTGCTGAAGCTCCTAATACTTAGTCAGTCAAACTTTTTCAATAGTTGAAAGTCACCAAAGCTCACCACTGTATTTAAATGATAACAAATGTTCCTGAATCAATTGAACATCTTGTATATAATGAAACTCAATCATTCTAACAATTAATCGTATTCAGAAAGATGTTGTGTCTGATCTTGAATTTGAATATAGTCAAATTTGATAGAGAAGCTGGTACTACATAGAGCGAAAACGCGTACAACAGTGACAATAAGAAATTTCCATATTTGCAATATGGCAGACATAATGCAAAAACTGATTAATTGGTGCTATATTCCATGAAATTATTTGCATCTGCGTTTTGAATTTCAACGTTTGCAAAGGTAGATGCAGTTATCTAATATTGGCATTATTTTCTGTGAACTTTTCTAAGTCTCCTTTTTTTAATCTGGTTCTGCAAATATGATAATATTATTTTTGTAAAAGTATTTGTGTTTGCATTTATCACTTAATGTACTTGCATCTATAGTGGTAGACGTAGATAATCGTCCTTATTTAAATCCTATAGCGCAATCTCATATCTCTTTCCTTACTCTTCTTTCCTTCATTTTTGACTTTTCCGAGCTGTTCTACCGCTATCCAAACCTACCTCTGCTGTCCAGATCCACTGTTGGTGCAACCGTCACCACTAAAATCAGACCCAACTCCGTTTACTGTAGTCAGACCTACCCCCTATAACACCTGCCATCACCGCCGAAGTTAAACCCAGCCTCTATAGGTTAATGCTTACTCCTTGCATTTTATTTTTAAGGGTTGAGTTTGGTTGAGTTTTCATTTTACCAAAATTCATGCTTCATACTGCTTTTGTCTTACTAAAGTTAGAAGAAGCTACTTACATTTGCTACCTTTGCTTGTAGAATGAGATAATTAGGAGAAACTAGTGAAAAATAGACTAACCTTTAGATTATAATTAAACTAGGAGATAAGTGTTGAAGTATGGACTATTGCAAAAATGAGCAGGGACCCAACTTTACTGTAAAAAGTCATGAGCTTGAACAATTATAGATATCCTATGTTGATCCATTTTGGCTTGTTGAACTAATGGTGGGAAAAAGTTCAATTATTAAAAGAAAAACTCGGTGAAAAGGTGTGAATCGAGAATTTAAAATGGTGTAAATACTATCACTTTCAAGATAATTTAATTTAATTTTATGATTAAAGTTGACATTATATACCTTATGCCATAATTGAAAGTGATAGTCCTTGTATTCCCCTAGATAGGAGACATTAGAATGCAACACAGCCACAAAACCAATTGTGAAAATCATAGTTACGTGTGAATTAAGTCATATAAAAAGGCTATTAGACTTGGCCGAAGGTTTTAGGATTGATTGCACACTGATATTGACATATTGTCTAGTATAGTTTTCATAATCAAATTCTAAAAAGAATAAAACAGAGTACCCACTTAGAGGAATGATTTTAATTCAATTCCTATCCTATATTAACTAAGAAAATTTCCTCTCTTCTATAAATTCTCAGAAGCATAATTTTGTTAGTAGAAAGTTTGAAGGGTAATGAGAATGTGTTATTTAGAGAATTAGGATCGATGTAGCTTGTTATTAGTGTAAGACAAAGTGCAATGATAAAAAAATTATATATACACATTCATGCCTGGAAGACGTGCTACCCTATCCGAGGTCATTGTGGAACTTCATCCCCGTTTTGTTGTAGCAACTTCATCTCTGTGTACAATTATTACTTCTCCCTCTATAGTTGCAACTCCTTCTCCCATTGCAACTTCATCTCCTGCTGTTCTATTACTTGCTTCCTCCTTAGAGCAAGTTTAGAACCTATATGATGTGGGCTCTTCACATATTCCATCAAGTTTAGGATCCATATCAACATGAAAGTTACAATTTCAAGTTCAGGAATCTTTCTTATTTATTGATTATTTTTTATGTATTTTATTGTTATTACATGTACTTAATTTGTTTATAGTTTTAGGTCATGATCTGACCAGCATAGGACGGTTCTGGAGCCCCATGTGGAGGATGACACCGAGTGTGGTGCAGCATTAGCCACACAAAGGGGGGAAGAGGGGCAAGAATAAGATTGCCCCCCATTTGATAGTGAGAAAGATCGCCCATTCATCCATATAACTTGGGACATGTAAATAATTTTCATATTTTTCTTTTCAAATGTATTTATAGCTTGTATGTTGCTTATGTGCATATATTTTTATATGTATTGCAGAGTATTCATTGAGGATGACCTTAAAGACATGAAGGTGGGCACTACCATTTCCATTATTGTCATAAAGCACCTTCGAGGTCTAATCTTCCATTACCAGAAGTTTCTCGAGGAGGCGTAAAGCTTTCACTATTATGAATTTATGACAAGTACAATAATATTAATTTTTTTATCTTTTAATTTTCATTTTAATAAGTTGTTAAATTAGTGACAATTTGATTTTGTTTTATAATTTATAGTGCGTCAACGATTTAGGCTCAGTTTGGTTCTGTGTTTGCACACTGTGTTTAGTGTTTGGGAGTTGAAAAATGATTTTGACCCAATTAATTGTATGTTTGGTTAAAAATTAAAAGTGATTTTGTCCAACCCAAAACACAGCGATCACTCTCTATACTGCTTTGGAGCCTCATATGGTATTTCATCAATTTATTCAAGATTCTAGGAGATCTAGCTGTTGTCCCTTTTTTTTTTTTCTCTATCTTTTCATTGAAGGTGACTTTTCTTGTTCTTTCTAACTCAATATATTGCAACTAGGATTTCATCAAAAGTTTTTTTTTTTTAATAATGTATTGCATGTGAAATTGTCCAAAATATATGTTATTTTTCTTTTATTTGGTGCTTTTTTTTTTTCTTGTATACTATTGATTTGGTTACACATTAAAGGTTTGAAAGGCGATCTTATTTACCATGTATCTAGCTCATTCAACATAGCTGTTCACCAAAAGAAACTTCTTAGTAATAATTTATTTAATAAAAGTTAGTTAAAATGTTGTCTTACAGTATTTATAACTAATATTGTCTTATATATTTTTGTACAGGAGAGAGAGTTGGGTCGAGAACCTAGGGTTATTGAGGTTTTCAACTGCACTCACAAGAGAAAGTCTAGTGAATTTGTTGACATGAAGTCGAAGACCCTCAATATTAGTAGATTTTTTGTTTTACATAACTGCTTTTCATTGGCACAGTTACTTACATGTTTGAGTAATTGCAAATCCAACTATTTTACATTTGCAGGAGAGTTTAATGCTTCAAAGGTGAAGATGGGACAATCTAGCACACAGTAGGACACTGATACACCAGTTAAGCACCCCATGAGTGACCCAGCTCTGTTAGTGAAGCTAGCGGGTGGCAAGAAGAAAGGCCTCATCTATGGCTTCGGGGGTTGCATCAACTCCTAGCAAGTTCTGGGAGAAGTTGGTCCATTACTTCTGCTACCACTGCTCCTAGTCCCAAAACATTTTCGACCGCATCTCCATTTCTTACGGGATTCACATCAGAGTATGTCACACCCCTCACGGAGGCATGACTGGCCGGAGAATTGGATAACCAAACCTCCGTAACCCTGACTTCAAAATAAAGTAACAACATGACTCTTGACCCAACTAAAAAATAAAAGCAAATTTTATAAAACAAAAGTTCACTATAAAAGTTTATTTTCTGAAATAATTACCAATTTATTGAAAATATTGACAGAGGTTTTCTATAATATGGAACATGCCTCCAAAATACAAATATATATGTTCATGATTTCATCCAACAATAACGGATAGACAACAAGGAGCCTCGCTCTATCCACATTATAAACAAGACCAATCACTGGACTCTTATATCATACAAAATTAGACACTGAGCTCCTGTTACTAAAAGAAAATCTACAAGAGAGAGGTAAGTCCTATGGACTCTATGGGTGGAAAATTGTACCCAAAGGGTACTAGCATCACTTAACACAAGTATATAATATATATAGTAACATCATGTAACAGTGTTTATGTCTTCATTCACAATACATATATACATTGTAATTATCATAAATTCACAATTTACATGATTCATAGGATCACAAATTAATCAGAGCAATACTAGCATACAAAGCAACCAAAGGGCCAACGAGTAACCTAGCCTCGCACAACAATCACCCCTTGCCGTGCATTTATGTGCCTGCACAACAATTTAATCTCCATAAATAATCTATCCCACCGGGGCTGAACACTCAATTAAATTTTTTTTTCTGAATCAGAATAGAGTTTAAATCAAAATATCCTAGGTGCACCTGGATATCAGTTTCAGAAGTAAAAATCATTTCTTAGAAAATTTTACTCTGTTAGCCCTTATCAACTACAAACAATTTCAAATAAACATGATTCAAAAACTCACTAAAACATTGCGCTTGCTCATTTATTTAAAAATACATACAATTACACCTAATAATCTAGCCCCAAAAGGTAATAATTAACCACTCACCTTTAATTGATTTCATTCATCACTTGCACTTACGTTCATGTATCTCATTAGGTTCATGCTAGGCTCTGGAGCTGAAATTCATATTTTCAAATAATACTTAATTCATAAATGTTATTGTTATAACCTTTTAATTACTAGGCTTATATATCAACTTATATAGGTTTCTTTATGAAAGTTTTCTATTAAGCTATTATATGTCAAGTAGTATAAATTATACTTTATGTGGTAAGGTTGATAATGAAAAGACATTTTAGATGTCTTGATAATGCATAGGGTAGAAAGTAACTATTAGAAAAATTAGAAAACATGAGTGAGTTAAAGATGTTGAAACTGTCTAAACTTAGGATTTGAACAAATGTTCACTTTAATAGCCATATCTTCCTTTAGAAAATTGTAAATCCAGTTTCGTAAAATTTATTAAATACTAGACACATGTAGCTTTACATTGGCATATCATTTGTAATTTTTAGATTTGTATATCAATACAGTTTATTCTTTGAAATTGCATCAAATTTTGCAAAACGTAGGATTTTGGCAGCATTGACCTTACCTTAGTTAATTGAACATAACTTTCCTTAGGAAAAAGGAAATCCAATTCCGTTTGTTGGATTTATTAATAGACAATTATATTTTTCTAGACAAGTATCATATGTATTATTTAGATTACAGTTAATTATTCAAAGTTTACTCTTTTTAGGCATTTCACAACCTCCTTGGATTGGTCATTTTAATAACTAATTTAAATTCCTAAAATCCCTATTACCAATAATTTCATTAACTATCTAAGTGAACTTAATATTGGTTAGCTTTCAATCATTTAGTTTAACTTGATTTAATTATTTAAAGTTCTAAGATACTAAAGTTTCTTGCACCTACTTTTATATTATTCTACCACTTCAAAGCCCATATAAACTTTTAAGAAATCAAATTTAAGCTTGCCTTAAACTCCACGGCATACATGGCAGCATGCTTGCTGCCATACTTCAAGTTACCCGTAAGGTAGCATGCCTCACTTTTTAACCACAACAAAAGTGGCACACCAAGGCAAAGTGGCTGCCAATCCTTTCCTCCTATATGGATACAATAGGCTGAAAACAGGGCATGGTAATAGCCCGGTTACAGCTACACAGTTTTCCCTTATACTCACTTTCACACCAACCCACATCCATACATCAATTTTGGTTGCTCATGACTTGGAATTCAAATAAGCTTAGCTAGAAATTCGTGCCTGAAACCGAGCATATACACTTCCTAAAGAGTTTACACCCATGGCAACCAAGGAGAAGGAACATATTAAAGCAAAGAGGAAAAGAAAGGATAAAACTTATACCTTCACTTGGCTGGGGCAAGCAAAATTTCTACCACTTAAGCTGAAAATGGCATCAAGAAAGGGGGAAGAAAAACAGAGGAAGACTTAGCCATAGTAGCTCTAAGCAGAGCAGCAAACCTTGTAAGGTTCAAACCAAGCCAAACTTAGGTGCAAGAGGGCTCAAGTAAACAGCTGGAAATTGGAAGCACCACGACCTAACAAGAAGAAAAGGAAGCTGGACGAATTAAGAACAGTGGAGAGAAAGACAGAACTCGATATCGTGAACCTAAACCTTTCATATGTTCCCTTTTTCCCTAGCCAAGGAATAGTAGAGCATGTGTACCTTATTATGAACATTGGGTTATGGTTGGAATTCGTGAGAAAAGTTGTTATATGATGGAAATTGATTGTAAATTGTACCATTCAGTTATTAAGAAAAGAGAAGAACAATTCCAAGTTGTTTATGAAAAAAAAGAAAAAAAAAGAAAAAGAAAAAGTGATGACCAAATGTGTATAAGGTAGAAAAGGAAGAAAGAAAGTGCTCCATTTTGTTTTTAAGTAATATCATGTTGTGGGAACTTGAAAATCAAAGGAATCTCGGTATTTGTGCTTAATTTCCTATGATGAATTTAGGAATATTAAGTTTATATGCTATTGAGTTCATTATCTTTTTATGCTCTACTAGTTTCTTTGCTTTTGATTCATGTTATGCTTGTGATACTTTGGTAGTGGAGATGAGATTGAAGAGCAAGCTTATGGTAGAACATAACATTGATTGAATTTGAGTTTAAACACTTTAAGCCATAAACACTTGAGTGTTGGAGTGTATACCAATGAGAGGACCTATTAGTTTGGTATGACATGCATTTTATTTAAGTCTTTCAACTAAGAAGGGTTTTAAGATTGTTAAGTGTTCAAATTCATGAAAATATTCTTGCTTATAATGCTTATACTCTTTGAGATTGTTGGGAGATTATAAGTGGAGTTGAGAGCTTAGAAGGTCTTCATTTACTGTTTACTTTTTGTTTTCTAATTCTTAGGTTTCATTTCTTTTCCAATTTTTAAGTTTTTGATTTTGAACATTGTTAGTTTCAACTTTGTCTTTTCTTGTCCTTCCTCGAGGACATGCAAGTACCAAGTGTGGGGGAATTTGATACACCCATACTATTCTTACATGATAGATTGATACATGTAATCTGATGCTAGTTAATTGATTAATGTCTTTGCATGGTTAATTAACATGAGTAGTAAAAGTAACACTTGAATTAAATATGAGTTTATTTGAGTGTTGCTTGGAAAATCTAATCTATATTAAGTTAATGCCACTTATTTGTTAATTGTTTAGAATTAATTGCACCTATCTAGTTCTTAATGCTTTCACGTAATTAAATCCATAACACTTGATGAGGGTTATTATGCGATTAGTGTTAGTTATTCCGCTTGACCTAATTAACAAAGAGGTAAGGATAGGTAGGAAAGACTTGTTTCTATGGTTGATTTGCATGCATATGTGTATATTCAGAATTGTTATTTGTCTTATTTTTAATGATTAATGGCTCATGAATGTTGGGGAAAACTTCTTTGCAATTGAGTCTTATAAGTCTTTGGTTGTTTGCTTAGTTTATTAAGTTTCTACAAAAAATTGTTTTTTACATTTAGAATTTAATTCTCTTGATTTTCTTGCTTGTTTAGCTATTTTAATTTAGTTTGGATCAATGATCAACACCCCATTTATTTACTTTGTTGTTTTGAGTGCATATTAGTTAGTTTACATATTTATAGCATATTATCATAACAACCTATTTTAGAACTCCATTTATTTTTATACATCTGTTTTGTTTTATATTTTCTTGCATTAGTTTGATTTACTTTTATTGCTCTTTATATTATTCGGCTTAGGATCTATACTTGAGCTTCTTGTGCTCTTTTGCTTTTGTTCAATTAATTAAATAAGAACTACTTGCTTGAGTTAAATTTGATTAACTTAATTATTTCACTGTGGGATTGATACCTTACTTACTATACTACAAATATAGTTAGTTAGATTTTAATTTGGTGAACATCGACGACTCATCAATTCTTTTAAAATTATTAATAGTTTAGTACTTGGACTTGAGAATAAATGAAAGTTTATAAAACAAAGAATCAAAATAGTAGTTAGATGAATTGGAAAAGGAGAGTTTAACACTTAATTACTAGTAGTAGAAATGTATAGTTTAAATTATTGATTTATTTTAAGTTTTGATGAATTCCCAATAAGAAGTTTTAATTGGAAATTCAACGTTGAATATAAATACCATAAAAGTTTATAGTTAATTTAATTTTAACTCACTAAGTGGAACATATACAACATAAAAGCATATGAGATGATATTGATTAGTGGAAAAGAAAATATATGAATGGAGAATAAGAATAATTAACCATGTATGATAAGAATTCATAAAATGCTTATGAGGAATTGAATGTTAGATATGCATAGCAATTAATTCTCAAGTAATGTGATAAATGAAATATATACAACGGATTTAGGAATTCTAGCATTAATAATGCAATGATTACAAAAATTAATGTATGAATTTATGATTTTCAGCTCTGAACTGTGTCAACGATATTCCGCCAGCATCAAATGCTAAACAGAACAGCGAATTAGGTTCTTAAGCTTGTGAGTGAATTACATGCACTTTGGTTGCCAAATACTTATGTGAAATGATTTATGTGAATTTGAATATTTGAATCATATTTGTTGCTTGAAATTATTTATGGTTGATAAGGGCTAACAAAGTGTTTTCAAAGTAGAGTGCTCAGCCCCTATAGGATAGAATATGTATGGAGATTAATTTGTTTTGCGGGCACGTAAATGCTCGGTGGGGTGGTGATACTGTTGTGCCTGGCTGAGTTACTCGTTGAGCTTTTGCGTGCTTTGTATGCTTTGTTTGAAAAGGTAAACTCTGGATATATGAATTGATTTATGTATGGGATGAAACATATGAATCGTGACTTTATGATGATTACTACATAAGATTAAATAAGGATATGTGTTATTATGTGTTGATTGATGCTGATATCATCAGAGTACATTGTTTGTTCACTGAGTCCTTGTGACTCATACTTTTCTCTGTGGTTATTTTTTTAGTATCAGGAAAGTAGTGCTTGTTGAATTAGGGTTCGTGACTTGCCGACACTGCTGCGGCAAGGTATATTTTTTAAATTGCACACTTGGAGCTCGAAGGACAATACTTGCAGTCATTTTAGGTGTTTCACATTGTTATGTATATCAAATTAAATTTAGTGACTTGATATGTTGTTAGGAGCGAAGCTCCTCTGTATACTTTGATGTTATAAGTTATTGATATCCTGTAATCAGATTATTTATATATGTACTGGTGGACATGTTCCATTTTATGGGAAACTTTTGCCAAATTTTCAATAAATAGTTTATGTTTAATAACAAGTCATGATTCTATTTTAATTTAGTAAAGTTTTTCCTAGTTTAATTGTAATTAGCTTAAGAGTCTTTAGTGTTCGATAAATGACGATTCAGGGTTACGGGGGTTTGGTTATTCATTCCTCTGGCTAGTTATACCTTTATTTGAAGGTGTGACACTCATACTCTTGTGGTACAATTTTGGGTTCCATTGTGTGATAATTATTATTTTACTCCCTCGGCTTCTTGTAAGAATAAACTCTTTTTCAAGAAAGACATCATTTCTCAAAACAAACACGTTTTTTCACGTGGTTGATAAAACTATTATCCTATTGTTCTTTAGGATAATCCATAAACAATCACTTTTCACTCTTGGTTTTAAGCTTATTAGTCAAAATTCTTTTGACATAAGCATGACAGCCTTAAGATATGAGATATTTGTTTTCTGTTCTATATCTCTATGAATTTCTTTCAACAGACTTTGATAAGGAAGTTGCAGTAACCAAAGCATATCCCCAAAAGAGAATTGGTAAGTCAGTATAACTCATCATGAATCGCACCATGTCTAACAAAGTGCGATTCCTCTTTTTGGATACACCATTGATCTGTGGTGTACCAGGAATAGTCAATTCACAAATAATCCCATTATCCTTTAAATAGTCTAAGATTTCATGGCTAAGTATTCTTCACTTCATTCATATCTGAGTGTCTTAATACTCTTACAGGTTTGTTTCTCTACTTTATCACTAAATTCTTTGAAATTTTCAAATGATTCAAACTTGTATCTCATAAGATACACATACCCATACCTAGACTTGTTAACAATAAAGCTTATGAGATAGAAATATGCACCTCTAGCCTGTATAGACATTGGTCCACAAACATGTAAGTTTATAAGTTCTAGTAATTCAATTGCACGTGACTGTTTACTTGTGAAAGTTTTCATGGTCATCTTTCCAAATAGACATGATTCACATGTTTCATGTGATTCATAATCAAATGTATCTAGATAACAACCTTGGTACCTAGTGATCCTAGTCTAATTTTTTGTCTTATTGTACAATGCCACAAATAGGATGATTGTAGACTATATAATTTAGATTTCATTGTGTTTATATTGAGGATAACATATTACCCAAAATCATAAACATACTTGAAGTAGAGGCTTCACAAAGTCTCTTATTCATATTTTGCTAGTAGTATGCCATAAAGCCAATGACAGGTTATGTAATGTCATATTATTTTATGTATAATCTTATTCATATTATTATTAATAAATATTAATATTCATTTAATTGAATAAATGGCTATCATGTATAAGAGTTATTCATTAACTATAACGAGCCCAAAGAATTAAAGCAATAGAAATAAGCAACATAATGAGATTATGCTAATAAGATGTATTTCATTTTAGATTAATTATTGGGATCATTAAGTAGGGTATATATCTAGTTGGCTCATGTTGAGTGTGACTGACCTCATAGTCACTTGTGTATGAGACACTAAGACAGATACATAGGTGCTCATTAAAGAATAGGTTCATTGAATTGACTTAACTAAGAACACCTATATGAAGTTTCTTTATATGTCAATAGGTTGTTCTCGTTATTTAACTGGAGGAATCATAGTTATCTTATATGTAAGTCATTATAATTTGATGTTATTTATTATTCTAATATGAGTCATCTAAGAAATAGTAATTGGGTATAATCACTTGCATATAGAGGTATGTAAATGCACAATAAAGGATCTATCACTCTTAGTGGAAAAGAAAGAATATCCTATGTGGTCTAAAAAAGATTTAACTTATAGTCTATGGCCATAGTACAGTGGATTTTAGAAAATAAATTTCTAATTTCCCCAATGACGTTATAATATTAAGATCTAGATACATATTATTAAATTTAGGGTTTAACATTATTTCCATACCCAAATGGATTTAATTAGGACAATGCATGATAGAAAGATTGAATTGCACGGTAATTGTTAACAAAAAGGTTCATAACCATATTCATACTATTATGGGTAGCCATCATGTGCTGTTAGACACTAATTTTGACTTGTAAGAAACCCTAATAATTAATAAATTATTTATAGATGATTAATTAGTTAATCTTAATTTAGTGGGTGAATTAAAAAGGGTTTTAAGTTAAATAGTTAGAATGAGTTGAAATTTACTTGGACGGGGTCTAATAATAAATATGTAAAAGTAATATGCTTACTACCATCAATAGTTTGAACCTAAGGACGATATTCAATTAAGGAGTTGGGGGCAATCATGTAATTATTGTAGCTTGTTAGGCATTAGGTTTAATTATGATTAAATCCTAATGTTAGTAGAATCCCTAATTTGTTAGGATTATCCAATACATAGGGAGGTGGCTAATCTTTATAAATATAAAACTTAACAAGCTAAGAAAATGTAAGTGAGAATAACTCTACGTACTATACAGATTCAAAACCTTCAGAAAGATTTTAGGTTAAGTACAGGCTGTAAAATACAAGAGAGACTCGGTAACACACAAGGAATCTCTTAGTATCCTCTATCACTTTCAAGCATGGAGATTCTTGATTGGATTAATTTGTGTACACATATTTAGGCTGAGTTCGGTAATGTTGTGACTTTTAAAATGCTGTTGTGGCTCTCATGCTGTCAAAAAGCAACTATCAAAAAGTTACAGCAACCTTGTTTGGTAAATCATTTATAAAAGTTGATGTGGGTAATAAAAAAAATGAAAAAAGTCTTTGGTAAAAAAAATCATAAACTATTATGAATGTATAAAATAACAAAAATAAGCATCATTAATTAAGGATATATTTGGGATTTTATAAAATTAAAAAGGTGATTTTTATACTTTTGATTTTAAAAAGCGACAGTAGCTTTTAAAAGCCATAGAAGAAGCATCCTTAAAAAATATTAACCACACATACCGAACTCAGCCTTAAAGTCAGGACACTTGTGCCAACTACTCTTGATGAATCAACAAAGGAATAAAAGCCGAATCAAGAATACAACAAAAGAATTGAAAGTCTCGGAGATACACAGTTCTCTAACTTCTTGCTTAATTATTAAACTAGAATTAGGATATTTCATATATTCATAAAGAAAATTGAAGAATGGACTTAGTGAGAGAGGGGCTACCATCTCTCTAGAATTCTACCTAGTTTTATAATACCATTACTATTCTCCTTCCACCACTGTCAACCTCCTTCTTCCTCCCTTCGTTATCATCCACCCTATGTCCTCCTATCACCGTTAGCCTCCATCTCCCTCCCTCTCTATATCATCCAACTTCTATCTTTCCAACACATTGTAGTAGATCTCATCCCGTAAGACTTTTCCATATCACAATTTTGATCTACAAAAGTTACCATACCATAATTCCCTATCTAATTAATCCAAACTGCGAAGCTTCACACCTTCTTGTTCCTTCTTTTACTAAACCTGCACCTTTGTCATTACAATAAATCCCAACCACCTATGGCTACCACACAAAACACTTATAGCTCCATCTTCAATAACTCGATTATAGCATTCTCCCTTTAGATCTGTAAACCTTCACCTTCAGTTCCATAGCTTCCATTATTTTGCCCAAACAACAAATCCTTTATTGCCACCGTTTCCTTCCCGGTGGTGAACCTTCGTCATCATTAACATTCACCCGATTGGAACCTATCCTCTTTCTACATCAAAAGTCATAATAAGTAAATACCCTAAATCTAGTCCATATCTCCCCAATGAATCCATCTTCTTTCATAGCTAGATACATCCTTTGTACCTTCCCTTAATCCCGTCCATATACATCTCCAAGACCTAGTTATTTTTCCTGTCTTTATACATTATCTTGAATCTACCGAACTTTCAGTTCTAGGTACATTAATGGCTTAAAACTCCCTGCATGGCTGAAGCTCTCCAAAGGGGCAACCGTGCCTAATTCTTATGCGGTTACTCTTTATGCTTTTGTACCACCTCCCAATTAACCTGCTCTACACCAATTTCTTTCAACAATTCCCATACCACTAAAAAAACCTTTTACACATGAAGGATTCCCAGCCATACACTTCACATTGGAAGATATTAAGCCTGTTGAGGAGTTATTTTCATGTGCTCTAATTGCCAAGTTTGCATCGACTACTTCTCACCCAGGGCTTGGAGATTTTAAAAATTTTGGGGATAAGAATGGGGGCTTGAGAGTATCACCAGTCATAGGTCCTTTGGGACCACGTCACTATCTTATACGGTGTTTCTCATAGGAGGATGTTGCACAAGCTTTATCTTAGGAGTATCATAAGGTGGGTGAATCCCTTTTTCACTTGTTTAATTGGACAAGTTCTTTTTCTCCTAGCAAGTGAATCGCTCTGGGCTCCAGTTTGGATCAAGTTACCTTTTCTGCCCTTAGCTTTTTTCACTCCAAGAATTTTGAAAGAAACTGTACATGGAATAGATAAATTTTTAAAAGCTGACGAACATACACTCACTTTGGCTCAACCTAGTTTTGCTAGGGTTTGTTTGGAAGTTGATATTTTTCCCCTCATTCCCCATAAAATATGGATACCTATTTGCTCTAGTGGTTTTTGGCCGCCTATAATTATTGAGGGTCACTATGCATTTTGCCCAATCAGTTCTTTGCATGGGCACAATTTATCAGACTGTAGAAAGAAGAATTAAAGGTCTTCACCTTCTAATCCCATAGAGGGGTCTGGTCTCTTAAATGTGGTGTTAAATAAAGAGGTGAAACTACCAGTTACAAAAACAACTCTTAAAAGGAAGAATCTAAGTAAGAAAGTAGCTAAATGGCACCCTAACCATAATTTTGTAAAACTCCTTGAAATGAGTTTATCTATCTTTCATTTATGTATTACATTACGGCTATAGTTGATGCATAATAAAGTTGATGTTACTATAGGGGCTTTACGCATCATTCCTTATCTCCTCCTTATGTATCAGAACTTTAGTGTTTCAACTTAAATTATTTTCGTTAGTAACCAAATATATGCTTCATACATATCCATCCCAGTGGGGCTGAGCACTCAAACATTTCAAATCACTTATCAAATCAGAGTATCTTAGAATATCTTAGGTATACCCAAATTCTATTTCAGAAGTAAAAACCATTTTAGAGAAAAATCAGATTACTGGCCCTTATCAAACTCAAACAAAATCACAAGTCAAGCATAATTCAAATAACTCAATTAAACACTACATATGCTTATGCTTCTATACAAACATATCTATTCAAATGTACATAAAAAATATACTTATTAATCTAGCAACCAAAATGTAGGTGTTACACTTATCTATACAACCAAAATGCTTCCTTTTGCATTCATGTGATTTGTTGGCTCAACAACACTTTCCAGAGCTACAATTAAATTTTCTAGGTATTACTTAGTTTGTTAATTTTATAGGTTATAACTTTTTAATTACGAAATGTATAGATATTAAGTTTCATGTATTTATTTAAAGTTAACCTTTCTTTAGGCATTTTTACAATCATCTTAGAGATATGTTTGATTTCAACCTACATATTTAACCAAATTCAACAAAACCAAGTTCAAACATTATCTTTAGGAAGTTAACTATCTTTCTTATTTGGAAACTTCTTCTAAAATTAGTCTTGAACCCACTCAAATTCCCACACTTACACAAACAAGGCATATACAAATTTCTTGTTGCCAAACTAGATTGCAATGCATATAGAATTCTCATACTTGGGAATTAAATTACAAAACTTTCCAGTATAGTTTATCAAGATGTTAGAAACAATTCATGTTCAGTACCCCACTCCTACCTAATTCATCCTTTAAGGCTCTCCAAAACCAGTTACACCAAAATAGGTTTAATCAAGACCAGACAAAGTCCTTCAGACTGACTGAAGCTCACTTTACACCAAACCAACTGCAATCTAATAGCTCTAACGATAAATATAATTCGAATCAAATTACAAAACTTTTCAGATATTATCTCAAGACTGTAAGCTACACTTTTTCCTTAGAACTCCTAAACTAATTATGTCTTGAAAACACCCGAATTACTCGATTTCTATGAACCATAAAATTTGAACCTTGGTCCCTTTCCACTCCTTACCCATCAACTCCTCACTCCTTGTTATTAGACATTTTTATCAAATATCTTGTATACATATTTAATTTCATGTGTGTATATATATATATATATATATATATATATATATATATATTTTCCATCATGAATACAATTAAATTTCAATTTTTCTTTTCTATTTCACATAATTATCATCTAAGTTTTCCTTGTTTGCCCTTAACTTTTATTCACACTTCTAATGTTAACCACACTAGTTCTTGACTTAATTCATGAATTAACAAGAATCTTACACATATATTCATAAGTAAATTAACACGTCCCTAAGAAAAACATACTTGACTACCCTAACTAAAATTTTTAACTAATACCATGTTCAAGCTTTTATTAAACTTCCATACTCTTTGCTACCTTGTCTCAATAGGCAGCTAGCCCACACTACATACACAACTACACACTTTGGAATGAGGAGCAGCTCACAGTTGGGAGGAATTCTTGAAGCTGCCAACTGGCTTCACACACAACCAAGGTTGTTGCAAGTGTTTGGGGTAATAACTGCAAGGAAAGTAGGCCATGGCTAGCTCCCACCAAACAGTTGTAAACAACCAGCCAAGACAAGCAATTTAGAAGGTGTAGTTGTCTTGATTGTACCTTTAAACCTGAGCCACTAACCAATAGATTCTACCTTACAAAAGAGAAAACGGCCATGACCAAGGGAGGGATAAAGTGTACGGCTGTAAGAGGAAAGGCACACAGCCAAACAGAGGCAAAACAAGGGAAAAATAGAGTCAACAACAAGCATCAACACGCCCATAGCTGGAAAGTAGGCTCACACTCTACTACTTCAAGACTTCAACCATGGCTACTGTTTATGCTTCCAAACACAGCCAATAATACATATTCATATAAGACTTCAATCTCAACCAACTAGTAGAAAAGTAGAGGCAAAAAGGGAAAGAAATTTGATGGACAAGGGAAAGGATTTCACTTGTGATGGAAATTTTGTTTTCCACTTTATTGTATACATACTTTAGCTTCAATTAAATATAATTTACATAAAATGAAATCTAATTCCAAGTCAACCCAATATGTGATAGTATTTAATTCTCTAATTACATGTGTATAATTATGTATATACTTATATATACAAGTGTTCATTTATTTTAATTTTACTTGATGTAAAATTTTATTCACTTAGTCATGACAAATTATGTGTAAACATTTGAAGGTGTTCGCTAAGCAATCAAGTTATAACATGTTCAATTGTATTATTATTTATTTTATAATGAAAATTTACACATTACGTTTAAAACTCGACTTTATAATATCGAGTTATGACAATATAGGTTTTTGATAATTAGAGAATTATAATTTATGAAATTTATAAACTAAGTAATATTTAGAAATAAGATTTTCATCTTCGAATGCAACGTGGATTCAAAAACACCTTTGAATTCAAGAAGAATGAGTGACGAGCAAAATCCATAAACTTTGTGAGTGGAAAATGTTATCCTTGGGTTACTGAATGTGTGTGGAATATTTGCTTATATGTATATAAATATATATAGTTATTGAGTGTGTATGTTTAATTCTTTGATTGATTCACGTGGTAAGAATGCCTATGTATTTCTTAAACTTTATCATTTGGTATGTAGTGTGTATTTGTGTGAAATCTTGTTTGTGATTGATAGGGCCAATAAACTTATTTTTAATGTGATTTAGAATCTGGGTGCACCTAGGATATTTTTGATTTGATTATTTGTTGAATAAAAATATTCAAGTAACTCAGCCCCGGGGAGGTTATGTGATAAGATATATACATTTGGTGTGCAAGAGCAAAAGGGCCCAGATGAGGATATATTTATGGTGTGCAAGTGCTCAATTATTGGTCCTTTTGGATGCTTTTAAGAAAGTTTTCTAACTCTATTAACTCTTCTAGTTCTAATTCTGATAGCTTTTCTAAAAATAATAAAGAAATTATATTAGTAGAAAATATAGAAAAAGAATTACAGAACTGAAATTTACCCCAAACTTCTGATAAACATATTTATAGGAAACAAAGTTTTAGTCTAAAATAAGACTATATAATTAAGACCATGGAAGAGTCAATCCCCTCAAAAAGAGGACAAGACAATTTTAAGCTTTTTTCCTCTAAATTAATAGAAGAACATAAAAGGAAGTTTAAATACTTGCATATAGGAATGGTTCAGGTCGCTTTAAAACCCCTAACCCGATTTGGATTAAACACTTTAGCCTTAATCTGTGTTAGGGATACAAGACATAATAAATTCTCAAACTCCTTATTAGGATGTATCGAATCAAATCTTTGTGATGTCCCATATTCATTAGTTGTTATCCTAACTTTTCAATTTCTTTAACATATCAAAACATAATGAATGCTTTAACTTTAAATATTCAATCTCTTGGTTTTGATATGTCACCAGGATCAGAAAATGTAGTCCTAATATATAGGATTTACAATAAGGTTATGAATATTATGGCACCTAATGCCATAATTGAATCAAAAAGAGGTAAAACCACTTTGTTTATAGCTAATCTAGCCAAAACCAACATGGTAGTTCCTAAGACTATAACCTGGGATCAGGTTAAGCTACCTGAAATTTGGAAAATAGATCAAGGAGTTCTACCAAAAAAGGTTGAAACTAGAGACCTAGAATCGGTTATAGAATATACGGATAGTGATGTAGAGATAGAATTTTCATCTAATAGAAAGATTAGGTTAAATTTAGGAGAATCTTCTAGAAGGATGTCTACCTCTTCTATACCCGCAACAAAAAAGGTAATCGAAGGGATAATTAAATCAAAATATCAGGTTAGTCATCCCCAATATCAGGTAGAGACACCTTCAGAACAAGGGTTAAAATCCCCTTCTAGGACTGCTTCTCTAACTTCTTCAGAAATAGGTTATAGTGTTTGCATGTTGTCTAAAAAAAACCCTTTACAAATAAACACAAATGGTTCTACATTACTTTTAGTGAAAAGGAAAGAAACTATTGGATTTCAATGCACAAGTAGTACATGGAAAAATTCAATAAAAAACCAGGATTCTTTAATTGACTAGAAAGAGAGATTAGGTATCATAAGAAAGAGTGGCTTGATTTTGAGAATCCTCAGTGTTTAAATGTGTTAGAAACTGCTTATCAAAATTTCTATTAAAAAATCAAAAGGATAAATTTTAGCAAATCCTTACTCTGCCATACCAAAAGAAACATCTACTTCTAGTGCTTTGGTTAAGATATCCAACAAGAATAATTTTACAAATCTGTTTCTTCAATCTCTAGGAAAGCAATCTTCTAGGATAGAAAATTTTCTTATACAAAAAAAATCTTCTCAACAAATCTTTTCACATACTTCATGGTCTTCCACAAAAGAAACTCCAAAAGTAGATCTCATAATGATGAAGCCACTTCTTAAAGTAAATCTGAAATATAGAAAAAAGTCAAAAGTTAATGATACAAACTTTGTGGTTGAACTAGTAAACAGGTTACAAAAATTAAATATGTCAGAAAAGAAAAGTGTTAATATGCTGAGTCAAAATAAATCAGAATCCTCTAAAAGAGATTCATACCTGGAAGTTAATAAACTTCATTGGAATAAAACAATGCCCACTGCATCATCAAAAATGTATTACCCTGGACCTTCACCTTTAGATCTTCAATACGAAAATAATGCAATAGAGGATAGGGTCCAGTTTGATGGAAAATCTATAGTTGAGTGGAATATAGATAGTTTAGCTTAATATCAGATTCTTCAAACCACTAAACACATGCTTATGTATGCAGTAGCCTGTAGGTCGAATGGAAATATTGACTGAGAAATAGCCTTAGCCATTTAGGGGAAGCAACAACTAAAGCATAACACAACAATCTATCTAGCATGAATTAGGCAAAGAAAGATGAATTCAAAATATTAGAAAATACTTACATTAAAGCGAGAACAATAATAGATACAGACTTGGACACACTTTACAATTATAGTCTACATCACAGGTACCAACTAGAACATAGGTACAAGCTTTGAATTATCCATGAGAAGACTTGAAGATCCTAAGCTTGCTTACCACTCACACGCAAGATTTAGTTTACAGGACTCAAACACTCTAACTACTCAAACCTTCTAACACTTAGAAACCCTTGAGAAACATGTAAAGAAAAACTTGTAAAACTTAGAGGGCTCAAGCCTCTATTTATAGACTCAAATGCCAATGTCCTTAAGATAAGGATGAACAAATAGATTCCTTATGATAAGGCACCTCATCTTGTTTGGGCACGTGTCCTGGATAGGTTGGAGCAGTCCTGCCAGAAAAGAAGAGAATAAACTTTTAAATAAAGTAACTTGTGGCTTTAATAATTTGATGACTTTTGCATCGAAGGCCTCATTCTTTTTGAAAAGTAGAATATTTTTACATAAAAAAAAAGATTTGTTTTTCAAAAATAAATCAGGGATGGGTCCCTCCTTCAATAAAATCTTCAACTCCTTTGTCGAATAGATCTTGTGAGTCTTAAAAATAAGCCAGATTATCCTGACTCATGTCTGAACTGTTATCTTCCAGGATTTTTAATAATTCTTTCTAAAAGTCTTCTTTAAAGGAAGAGGCTAATTAGCCTTTGACCATGTCTAATACCTTTTTGTTTTCATTCAAATTAGATTTATAGACTCAGGCTTGGGACTTTAAAATCCCTAGTTTTTGGAAATTATTAAGATTTTTTTCAAAATTAGAAAAGTTATCCCACCACTTAATTTGGGATCTCCTGATTAACCATGTGACTGATTGATTAATCCTGAAATTAGTAGTAGTACAATCCTTCACTATATACTCCCATTTTACTATCCATGAAAGCTGATAATAAGCGGCAAACATAATTACTTTATCTTGAGGTTCTAGAAAATTATTATTCTCACAGAATCTCATCCTATATTGATGAACATATTTTGGAAGGGAGATAGGAAATAATCCCCATGAAAAGTACCAGGTTTTAAACCATTGTGGGAAAGTATTATGATAAGGTTCCTCATTAAGAGTGAATATGAGAAACAAACTATGTTTTCTTGCTTTATTTTTGAATAAAAGTAGATTCTCCCATACAACCATATAATCAAAATAATTGTATAGTCGCGGAAATATTCTCCTGTCTTTTAATTGCTTTTGACGGTATAGATCCATACCCCATTCCTCGGGCTTTATAACTTCATAAATTATCAGTTTGGAATAAGCCCATTTTGTCCCTGCTCTAATCTAGCGTTTGTAAGAAACAGACTCAGTGTCCACAAAGATATTTAGGTAATATAAAGTACCCTTGAGTTTTAATTCAGGAGGAAGATGATTGTTAAGATAGAAAGGAGCTATCTCATAAGGAGCTAAATTAGCATATCTTTTTTCTATTAGAGCTATCTTTTTATAAGATTGAGGGATATAAGGATATTTAAAATCCTTGGTATTACAAGGAAAAGCTAACTCATAAGCCTGATCACTTAAGAATTCTTTATCAAATTCCTCAATATTAGGAATTGAGACATTTCTTTTGCAAGAGAGCTTGTCCGGGAAGACATAACTCCTTTTTCTTTAGGATCCTTGCAAAAATTCTCTTATTTGAAAATTCCTGAGGTGAATCTAACTAATTGCTCTTTATTAGCCTAATTCAGAAGCATATGTTTCAACAATTTTGTAAGCTTCTGGATGAGGAATACATAAGCAAGGAAGCTCTTTTATTCTTTGCTTTATTCTTATAACAGCTTCTGTGAAATCATTATTCCGCTCTAGAGGAATTTTCCTTAGTCTTGTAAATAATAATTTACAGTCTAAGGCTAAGTCTTTATAAAATTCTCCTACATAGTTTAGACTTCCTAAAAATCTTTGCAATTGTTGCTTTTCCTTTAATTCATTAGAAAATTTATTAGCAAATTGAATGGCTCTATCAATGGGTATTATTGATCCTTGAGAAATATTGTGACCTAGAAAGCGAATAACAATTTGAAATATTTTCACTTGTTTTACTGACAATGCCAATCCTACTTTGGTGACAATATTCAAGAACATATGAAGATGTTTGAAACGTTTTTCAATAGAAGAAGAAAATACTAAAATATCATCAATGGAAACAATTATATATTCATGATAGAGATTAAAATGTCATTTATAATATTCTGAAATTTATAAGGAGCATTTTTTAATCCAAAGGGCATGACATTCCATTCATAATGTCCAAAACGCACTGTAAAAATAGTTTTATATCTATCCTTTTCTACTATTTGAATATGCCAATACCCAGATTTTATATCGAATTTAGAAAATATAAAGCAGCATAAAGTTTGTAAAGCATATCCTTTTTATTAGGAATCAAATATCTTATCCATCTTAGAGCTTTATTCAAAGGTTTATAATTAATAACCAATCTTGGAACTCCTCTTTCAAGCTCAGCAGCATTTTCAACATAAAATGCTAGACAGGTACAAGGACTATAACTCTTTCTAATTAGTCCATTTTTTAACAATTCTTCAATTTCTTTTTTACAGATTTCTAAATGTCATGGACCCATTGCAATAGGTCTAGCCTGGTAGGAATCTGTTTTTCAAGAAAGTCTGGCTCATAAGGCTGCTCAATTATGTGTTGTTGCCTATTCCAAAAAGCATTAGGAATTTCAGCACATATTGTTTGTTCTATTTTGTTTTGAAATTTTTTAATTTCTTCTTGTAATTTGGAAGTTTTAACTATTCTTCAATTCTTTTGTACTCTATTCTTCTTTAAAGACATTAGAAAATTTTATTTTCTTTTTATGGTATCTCTCATTAGATTTATTTTATGCATTCTAGGTTCCTCAACAAATTCAAATTTAATTTGTCTTCCTTTAATAGTTGATTATATCCTAGACTCATCTATTCTAGATATCGGGAATAACGTGTGGGAAATGATTTCCTAGAATAACCTCTTAGGCTAGACCCTTTACTAGAACAAAAGGTAGAGGAAAACAAACCTTATTATTGCAGATTGCCGCATTTGACAACTTATAGTCTATTATTAGATGATTTTCATTTGCAGCATTAAGGATTTGAGTAGTCTTTTGGTAGTATTTTGAAGGTACTAATCCCTCATTGATATAGTTTAAGTCTGCTCCTAAATCTATTAGGGCTATTGATTGAAAACTAAACTCATTGTTTATCACAATTGCTACTTTAGTGAGCCATTTTTGGGCTATAACTAATTCTATAGCACAAACCCATCCTTCTGGATCATTTAAGATATTAACAGATCCTTCATCAGGTTCATAGATTATTACAAATTCAAAGAAGACTTAAAAACTCTAAAATCTCTTTTATTTTACAAATTCACCAAAATACCTTTATCTTATAAAATGAGCCTTTCGGTCTTACCTACTTCCAGGGCTTGGGCCTAGGTGCTACCTAGGTGTCATAATCCAAGCTTGTCACATGTGGCCGCTTGCGTTGTTAAGAGGACAATTGTAGGATAGCTTGACAAAGGTATTGACATATATCATTTTCGTAAATACCATTATATCAACTGGAAAAAATGATGTTTCCTCTTACCCCAGACTTTGGTGCATGATATGGATTTAGCAAACATAAGTGCACGTATCATCTCCAAGTAATATAGAGTAAATAGAGATTGTTCCCACAAGGAATTGTTTTCTTTCTAATTAAATACCACTGCTATACAACCTAATTCTAATAAAGCCGAAGTAATTCAGAGATATTAAGCAATTTAATAAAAGTATTAAAGGTAAACCTAGGTTCACGAAATCCCTCACACTACACCTAATTAACTTTAATTCAATTCAATTTATGTAATAGCTTAATATTAACCCAAATTTCTTAATCAATTACTAGCATATTCTTATGTCTAGAAAATATATATTTCCCTTAGTCTAATTCCCTATATTTCTATGAGAATTATTCTACAGCAAACTCATTAAGAACTAATCTCCTGATTACTTATCGTGAAAGAGTATATTCATATCTCTTAAAAAATGAGATCATCCAAATCATATGAACAACCCAAATAGAAGTACATGCATTGCTTGACTTCTTTGAATGTGATCTTGTGTAGGCTATGTTAGTTTTGGTTTTGCAGTTTATGTATATGTACGTGCAAAAGTGAATTGTATTAGTGTCAAATTATTAAGTATATGTCGTGCAACTATGTGTTGATTGATGCTAATATTATTTGGATACATGCTTCACTCATTGAGTCTTTATGACTCACTTTTCGGTTGTTTTTTTTTTTTTTTGTTTTTTTTTTTAGCATCAAGTTCTCACCAAGCATTTCTGATCGAAACTTGACTTACTAGTAATGCTGCGGCAAGCTACTCACTCCTAAGAGATCACACACTTGAAGCCATGGGGATGAAGAGTTGTAGTCACTTTAGGGTTGGCTTATGAAGTTTTAATTTGTAAGACTTATGTTTAATTGAATTTTTCTTATGCGCAAATGGAGAGGAGCTCCTTGTTGACATTGTGTTTTTATGGGATGCTGTTGTTGTTATGTGCAATCAGGATCATAAGATGTTTGAATTATTCAAGCATATTCTACTTTACGGGGAACGTCTCTTCCTAATTTTTTATGTAAATTACTATTCTTTTCAGCAAATGTAGCTTTACAAGTAGTTGTATTTTTACAAAGCTTTCTTTAAATGTTTAGTTTGGTCAATGGTCATGTGTATTTATTTTGGCTTTGAATTTGGGCTACAGAGATTTGGTTACTCATTGCTCTGGCTAGTCATGCCTTTATGTGAGGTGTGACACTAGGCATATTGGTAATGGCTTAGGCGCTGCGGCACCCACCTGGTCTTATCTTAGCGCTACAGCACCATCTTTTTGGTGCCATTCTAGGTATGTCCTCCTATTTTACTCGTTTTGAGCATTTTAGCCTGCAATTTGACCTCAAATTAGACTCTTTCTTGTATTAGATCTTCAAAACTCAAAGAAGTTAACACAAGTTAGAACTACATAGCTAAATTAATATGATTAAAAGAATGTAAAATAACTTTATTTCTGAGAGTTATCAGCTTTAGGTTTAAAGAAAACCTAAACTAGGAAGAACGACATATGCTAGACACAAGTGACATTTGGTCTTATGAGAGATTGTGAACAAGAAGAGTTCTTGAAATCTCATCCTCTAGCTCTGACCCCCTTTATTGAAGAAAAGAAGCTTTTTCTTCGAGAACAATCCTAACTATTCGACCAAGTGGAAGCTAGCACTTATCCTAAGAGTGAATCGATTCCTTCTAATCCTTTTAAAAAAAAGGTAAAGGTTTTTTAACCATCAATTTGTGTGAACTATTTCAGTAAAGGCTTATTCATTTAAATAGCTTACTAATCATCAGCCATACTTTGCCTTTGATTGGGAGAATCATTTTGACGTTTTGTGGAGGAACTATAAGCATTCCTACTAAATAATTAACTAGCTATGTGAGAAAAGCTTCAAGAAGATAGTTTTAATCTTTTGCTTTTATAATATATATATTTATTGAATACCTAGGTTCTTGGTTAGATAAATTTTATTTCCACAAGCCTCAGAAAGACAACTCATAATATGAATGAAAACAAAGAAGTTGAGACTGTAGACAAACAAGCTTTTAAACAAGTTTCATATAAACTCCATAGGAGAATTAGAATCTTAAACTGGTCAAGAACAAGAACAACAACGTAAATATTGGACAACCATGAAATATCATTTATTGATCAAATTATTGGCAATCCAACCAAAGGACTAAGAACCAAATCCTCATACATAAATGCTATTGCACATCTAGCTTTATATCTTAGTTAGAACCAAAATGCTTTTGAAGATGTAGAAAAAGATGAGCTCTGGATGATAGTGCAAGAGGAACTGAACTAATTTGAGCAAAACAAGGTTTGGAACTTAGTTTCTAGACCTGAAAATCAGTCAATCATTGGCACTAAATGGGTATTTAGAAACAAGATGGATGAAAATGGTATAGTGGTAAGAAACAAAGCAAGGTTAGTTGCCCAAAGCTATAACTAACAGGAAGGTATTGATTTTGATGAAATTTATGCTCCTGTAACTAGAATTGAATATATATGTATGCTTGCTCTATGAATTTAAAAATTTATAAAATGGACGCAAAGTGTTGGTTTTTAAATGGTTCTCTTGAGGAGAAAAATTATATTGAACAACTGCCAGGGTTTGAAAGCATGATTTTTCAAACCATGTTTATGAACTTTCAAAAGCACTTTATGATCTATAACTAGATCCATGAACTTGGTAGGAAAGGCTAACAGAGTTTTTGATTGAAAATTATTTTGTTCGAGGCAAAGTTGACATAACATTATTTACAAAATCCAAAAGCAATGAATTGATCATTGTACAAATTTATGTAGACGATATTATCTTCGATTCTACTAATGAAAATTTGTGCAAGGATTTTGCTAAGTATGTGAAGGTTTCTTTGAGATGAGTATGATAGGAAAGTCATAACTCTTGAAAAAGAGTTATTTTACATTTTTTTTTACTTATATTAATTTAGCTATGTTATAGGGTTTTAGTTAGTTTTTGTTTAGTTTTAGTTGAATTCCTAGTTGAGTCCGTATTATATTAGGATGTTGATTCCTAATTGTTTTAGGATTAGATTTAAGTGTTTTATAAGAGTTCTAACATGTATTGACTTAGTCTTTGTGTTTTGAAGGTCTAATACAAGAAGGAGTCCTATTAGAAGTCAAATTTGAGCTTAAAATGCTTAAAAGGTGCAAGACAAGGGAAGTTGCCTAGGAGACCAGCACCCCAGTGCCAGAAAGATGAAAGTTGAGGCCACGGCACCCAAGCCATTGCTAGTTTTCCCTGTTTCATCAATTTTTAGGCCAAGGTGCCGACGCGATTCCTAGTCCAAATTGAAGTGAACTTGATGGTTTTTAAGCCTATAAAAGAGGAACTACCTTGTGGATAGAGACAATTAGAAACACAAGTTAGCAACATTTTTCTAGAGTATGAAAGCTTGTTAAAGGTGCAAGGAAGCAAGAGAGGCAAGGATTGTAGTAGCTTGGAGATTGACAACTTTCATAGCTTTCTCTATTTCAACTCCTTCTTTACTTGTATTGTATTCCTTTGATGTTTATTATTGTTGAAACCTTGTTTACACTATGGCAGCATGTCATGGGCACTAGCAGCAAGCACCTTGACAGCATGTCATGGGCACTGGCAGCACCTTGGCAGCGTGTCATGGGCACTGGCAGCACCCTAAGTAGCATGGAGTAGTTTCCTTTTCTAGAATTACAACTAGAACTCAACATTTAGCTTGATAATATTTTATCTATGGATTACTTAGGTTTTGGTATATGATTTATCTAATTCTTTTTTAGTAAATATCATTAGTTCATAATCTACCCAAATTTTAGTTGTTTGAATAAAATTGGAATTGCTAATTTTATACTTGACATAAAATTTGAAAACTCCTCATGGGAATGATATTCTACTTACTCTATATTACTTGAGGACGATATGTGCACTTGCGTAGATAAAATCTGTGTCAAGTTTTTGGCGCCACTACTGGGAAAGTTATTCTTATATTTGTTAATATTAATACCAACCAATTCTAGTTTTAATTCAAACTTTCTTTTTCTTTTTCAAGTACTCTTGATCGTGCATGCAAAAAACTCGTAGCTTGAAGCTTGTTCCGTTCGATCCTGAGATCGATAGGACATATCGAAAACTTCAAAAGGAGAAGCAACAAGCATCAAGCCAAATTCTAACTATGGCTAATGATCGAGAACCTAAGTTCTTGTGGGACTTTGCAATCCCTCCAGTGCAAGAACTTCACTCAAGCATACTAAGGCCGACAATCCAAGCCAATGAATTTGAAATCAAGCCCAGCCAAATCCAAATGATTCACCAGATGGTGCAATTTTTTGGATTTCCAAATGATGATCCAAACTCCTACCTTATAAGCGTCTTGGAGCTTTATGACACTTTTAACATCAATGGAGTTTCAGATGATGCATTAAGGTTGCGTCTCTTTTCTTTCTCACTTCAAGAAAAGGCAAAGAGCTGGTTGTACTCCTCCACTACTCTATTACAACATGGAAAGAATTGGCCCAAATTTTAGCCAAATTCTTTCCACTAGCCAAAACAACCAAGTTGCAGAACAAAATCACTTCTTTCATGCAACTTGAGTCAGAATCTATTTACGAAGCATGGGAAAGATTAAAGAAGTTGCTTAGAAGATGCCTCCACTATGCCTTGCCAAAGTGGCTCCAAGTCCAAACTTTCTACAATGGTTTGGTGAGCCAAAGAAAGACAATAATTGATGTGCCAATTGGTGAAGCTTTAATGGGAAAGACCATTGACAAAGCATTTGAATTATTGGAGGAGATGGCTACTAATAGTTATCGATGGCCTTCTGAAAGGTTGTCAACTCGAAGAGTAGCTGGAGTTCATGAGTGCATTAACTGTACAAATGGTCATCTTGTCAAAGAAAATTAACACCCTTGGAGAACAACCAAATAAATGCCAAGCAATGGCTTGTGAGATTTGTGGGGATGCACATGCAAGAAATTTGTGCCCAAATAACCATGAAGCTGCAAATTACTTGAGCAATTACAATAGGCAGCAAGGTAATCCTTACTCCAACACCTATAATCTGGGGTGGATAAATTACCCAAATTTTTCTTGGAGTATTCAAAGGCAATCCAATGAAGCTAAACCCACTTATCCAATTCGTGTTCAATCACAAACATAAATTCCTGCACTTGAAAAGAAGCCATCTATTAAAGAATTATTTATGCAATACATATCCAAGATGGATTCCATAATCCAAATCCAAGCGGCATCGCTTCGAAACCTTGAGAATCAAATAAGCCAGCTGGCCAATGCCATTACAAGCCATCCTCAAGGTGCTTTACCTAGTGATATCGTACCAAATCCAAGAGGAGGGAATCCTATTATGGATGATTGTAAAGCCACCACTCTAAGGAGTGGTAAAAAGGTAGAAGAACCTCCTAAGCAAGTTGAATTTCCATCTAAACAAGATTACGAGGTAATTGTGAGTAGTAAAGAGGAGGCTCATCCTCCCAAAGAAAATAATCCTATATACCCACCTCTACCTTTCCCTCAATGCCTTCAAAAGCCAAAGATTGATGAGAAATTTTAAAAAAATTTATAGGTATTCAAGAAGTTTCACATCAACATTCCTATTATGGAAGCTTTTGAACACAAGCCTACTTATGTCAAGTTTATGAAGGGCCTCTTGTCCGAGAAGCGTAAAATAATAGACCACGAAATGGTGGCTTTAACTAAAGAGTGTAATGCTATCCTCGAAAACAAACTACCACCAAAGCTCAAAGATCCGGGTAGTTTCAATATACCAATTACTGGCAAGTCCTTCAATGGTAAAGCTTTATATAATTTGGGAGTAAGCATCAACTTGATGCCATTCTTAATATTTCAAAAGCTTAGACTTAAAAAGGGGAAGATCAAGCCTACTAAAGTGACATTGCAACTAGCGGATCGGATCATAAACTTATCCAAATAGGAATCATTGAAGATGTCCTAGTCAGATAGATAAGTTAATACTACCAGCTGACTTCCTAATTCTTGACATGGAGGAAGACAAGGAAATCCCCATTATTTTGGAGAGACCATTCTTAGCCACTAGTAAAACTCTCATTGATGTGCAAAAAGAAGAACTTATCATGAGAGTTCAAGACCAAAAAGTAAAGTTGAATGTCTTCAAGGCTATGATGTTTCCTTCCAAAGCCGATGAATGTTATGTAATTGAAGTTATGCATGAAGCATCAAATGAATGAGTTCAAGCAAAGAATACTCCTCTAGATATGCCCTTACCTTTAAAGAACTTTTTAATCCACCCTTGAAGACTACAAGCTCAATAAGAAAGAAAGCTGTGAAATGGTGGGATCAAATAATAGGGAAGTCAAAGCTCTTAAAGGAGATTCCCAATGGAGATCATGCCATGGACAATGCAAGCTCATGATGAAAATACAAGAGGAATAGGAAGAGATTTATGAACCTTGAAGAAAATAATCTTCCTAAAGCCTCCATGGCTTGGGAGGACAAGGGCTAAGCATACAAAAGTCAAGCCGACAACTATAAATCAACTGCTACTTGGGTGACAACCCAAGTTCCTTAACATTGCACCTTAGTTTTTGATTTGTTAGAATGTTTTTAATTAAGTTTTCATGTTTTTCTTGTAGGCACAAGAGTCAAGCATCAAAATACAATTAACATGGTTAAAGGGGGCAAAAAACAGTACGTTGAGCACCCTAGTGCCAAGAAAGCAGCTTGCGCTGGAGAACTTAAACCAAGCAGAAAGGATGGCACCTAGGTACCATAAAGCTGGCGCCACGACACTAATCAAGACTTGCAACTAGTGGCTAGGGTGCCACGGCCCCCAAAAGTTGGTGCCCTAGCGCTTGACCCCCTTTCAAGCTTGGACTCTTCAAATACAACGTAGATAAGGAGTTATGAATACAACGTAGAGAAGGAATTATGTTCTTTCTACCTTACTTAAATTCTAAGAAGTATTTCTATTCTTATTCTTTTGAATATTTTTTTTTACATTGAAGATATTGTTCATCTTATGTTTGGGGGTTTTTCGTTGTTTTGTTTTGTTTTGATGTTTGATGCTTATAGTTTTCCTTAGATTATTTAGTTAGCCAAGATATTATTATTATTTTATGATGAAACCCCTCATCCTACGATAATATGTTATTTTGCACATGCTCTTGACATTCATGTTAAATTTATGAGTTAGTAGCATTGTGATTTCCAACATTCTTATCTACTTAATCTTTTTCTCAGGATTGTTTTGTTATTTAGATACCGTTTATGTTTAGGAAGTTCATATTTAGTTAGGAACCTTATAAATGTGTTTGATTCTCTCTTAAGGCGAAATCTTAGACAAAACTAAATTAGGGATGTAATTTAGACCATCATTGGACCGTTTGAGCTTTTCATGCCAACCTTAATATATATTGTATCTCTAGTTTATCCCATTGAACCTAATTTGACCTTTTCTTGTTTAACCCGATTAAATTTTCCCCTAGCTTTTTTAATTTCCTTTGAACTTTTCACTTTTAAGCATGTTGATCTTTCTAGGAAGATTACAGAGTTATATGATGATAAAAAAAATATAAAATAAAATAAAAGAGAAGAAAGGGTGGAGTTAAAAGAAGAAGAAAAAAATGTTAATTTGTGCTCCATGTTCACCTCGTTCTTCATAATAAAATGAAATAAGTTTAGGGGAGTGCCATGGAGTTGTTAAGAAGAGAATGTGTGATTCAAGTATAAATGAAGTTTTCCATGCTATTTGTAGTAACATTGAGGACAATGTTAATTTTAAGTTTGGGGGTCTGGCAATTCTTTTGAATTATGATCAAAATTCCTTCAAATTGTGTAAAAAAAAAGGGTGTGAATTTGTGAAAGATAAAAGAAAAGTGGAAGCCAAATATTGGTGTATTACTTGGAATGTGAAGAGTGTTCCAACAAAGGTCCTAGAATGAATAATGTGCTTAGGGTAATTTTGAGTTTTATAATTTCCTTTATAGAAAAGTTACCCTATCCTATATTACAAACTTAATAAAGACCTATTAATCCTTGACTTAGTGGAGACTACATTAGTGAAGAAAGAGTTGAAAAGCACATTTATAGATTTGAATGCTAAATGGGATTTATTGAGACATAAACTTATTCGGATTACATGTATTTCTTTGTTAAAAGATCATTGCACACATATTGGAAATCAAATTAAATTTAATATTTGCTTTTCAATTGAATCATGAATTTGAGTGATACTTATGGTTGACATTTAGTCAAGTTCATGTGAAACTTTTGAGAGCATGTTGGGATTTCATTATGTTTGGGTTATGCATCTTTGTGCTATTTTTTTTTTTTTTTGGGTTTTCTTTTGCTTGAGGACTAACAAAACTTTAAGTTTGGGGGTGTGATAATTCTTGAAAAATAGTTATTTTACATTCTTTTACTCATTTTAATTTAAGTATTTTCTAGATTTTTAGTTAGTTTTTGTTTAGTTTTAGTTGAATTCCTAGTTGAGTCCATATTATATTAGGATGTTGATTTCTAGTTGTTTTAGGATTAGATTTAGGTATTTTATAAGAGTTCTAACTTGTATTAACTTAGTATTTATATTTTGAAGGTCTAATACAAGAAAGAGTCCTACTGGAAGTCAAATTAGAGCTCAAAATGCTCAAAACAGGCAAGACAAGGGAGACTGCCTAGGAAACCGGCACCCAAGCACTAGAAAGTTGTAGCCATGGGGCCAAGAATTTGTAAGTTGGGGCCATAACGCTAGAAAGCTGAGGTTGCAGTGCCCAAGCCATTGCCAACTTGTCTCATTTCGTCAATTTTTTAGGCCACGGCTTCGAGAAGCTTAGGCCGCAGCGCCTACATGATTTCTAGTCCAAATTGAAATGAAATTGAGGCTTTTTAAGCCTATAAAAGAGGGACTACCTTTAGGACTTATAGAGACAATTAGAAACACAAGTTAGCAACGTTTTTCTGGAGTGTGAGAGCTTGTCAATGGTGCAAGGAAGCAAGAGGGGCAAGGTCCGTAGAAGCTTGGAGATTGACAACCACCATAGCTTTCTCTATAACTACTTTTTCTTTACTTTTTATTGTATTCCTTGGATGTTTATTATTGTTAAAACCATGTTTACACTAGGCAGTATGGAGTAGTTTCCTTTCTAGAATTGCAACTAGAACTCAACATATAGCTTGATAATATTTTATCTATGGATTGCTTAGGTTTTGGCATATGATTTATCTAATTCGTTTTATGCTTAATGCTTCTAATTGACTGGCCATCTCTTAGATTGAATTAGGAAACCTAGAGGAACTTGGGAAGGGGAATTTAGGTTTAACCTTGAATGAATTAGCAGTTGTTTGCATTCAACACATGTTGTTGAGTTTGATTTGTGTATAGGAAAAGAATATACCTATATGCCTTGTGTTGCCAATTTAGGTATGATTTTAATAAGTTTTTCTTAACATTCACATAGGAATATAGTGACTTAATTAAGTGAGATATATTTATAAGACATATGAATATGCTTATAATTGACTAAGAACCCTAGGCTAATAATTATTTGCCATAACTAAGCAAGACAAGATAATAATAATTCAAGTGTTGAGGGAAGTTGTAGTTCTAGGTTTATTTCCAGTTTATTCTTGTGTTAATTTGCTTTTAGTTTATCATTAGTTCATAATATCTCGATTGAGATGCCCAAATTTCAGTTGTTTGAATAAAATTGGAATTGCTAATTTTATACTTTAGCATAATATTTGAAAACTCCTCGTGGGAAAGATACTCTACTTACTCTATATTACTTAAGGACGATACGTGCACCTTTCCGAAAAAGATATCAGTTTTTGTCTGGAAATTATGGTTTGGATATCTAGCAATTGATATCCATGAAGTAGAGACTATTCACCAATTATGTTTGGAAATTTTATACTTTAGCCTGGTTTAATCTTTCCTTGGCATCTTGTTGTCGTTGTTGTGTACACCATGATGTAGAGACTATTCACCATCTTTTCTTATCTTCTTAAATAGCAAGGGAAGTGTGGTCCTTCTTCACACTGTATTTGATATAGAATGGTGATTTGGGAATGTTTGTGAAGTATTTTTTGGTTGGTGGCAGCAAGGAGTTACATCCTTTACGGATCAACTAAGAGCTATAACTCCATGGATAATTGTTTGGGAGAATTGGAAAGCAAGGAAAGCAAAGGAATATGACAATATTCCCATGAACTCAATCACCATTGCCAAACAAATTTGGAAGACGATTAGGCAGATATTGATGATTCAAAAAGGTAAAGCAAAGGTGAGTATAAGTGATGCTTACTAACTTCGTTATCTTCCTATTAATATTCCTAAGCACATGTTTTTGAAAAAAGTTTTAATTGTCAAGTGGTGTACCCTTCCTCACACTTTTGTAAAACTTAAATGTGATGGTTGTTCACAAGGCATTCCTGGAGAAGCAGCCTTTGGAGGTGTAATTCAGTCATCGGAAGGTAATTTTATGTTTGCTTAGGGAGATTATTTGGATAGAGAAACAAACATGGTGGCTGAATTTGAGGCATTACTAGAAGGTTTAACAGCATGTAAAGTTAAAGGGTATATGAATGTGGTAGTTAATTGTGATTCAATGGCACTAGTACAATGTGTCAATCGTAAGGAAAACCCTTTGTGGAAGATCTATAGAAGATTTTAGGAATTACAAACAATAATACAAACTTTGAATGCAAAGAGTTATCATTGTTTTAGAGAAGTAAATGTAGCTGTTGATTTTATAGCAAACTATGTGTGTGATATGAAAAAGAGGTGCTTATGGAATTCAATTGAAAGCCTTCCTCCACAAGCTCGACGTTTAATCACATTGGATAAACAACAAGCAGCATATGTGAAAGTAAAATCAAGTCCTTAGTCTTTGATTTCAAAGGTCCAAGTTATGTTTTTATATTGCTTAGTTTACCTTTGCTTTTTACTTTTGTAATGAGATAGTATCCCATGCTTATGGTTTTTTGAAGTTGTCTTAGAGTTTGTTAGAAAGTTTGTTTAAACTCTTGTATTGGCTATGAATATACTCTGGCCTTTTTTTGATATTAATAAAATTTTAAGGACTGGTCCAAGTTCTAGATAAGTTTGGGTTAAAAAAATATATATATATTTGTGCACTTGTACAGGTAAAATCCTTATTAGAGAGCTTAACTAATTAATTCTTGGATTATAAATAAAGTGAACCAAAGAAGGGATATTCATCAACCAAGCAAAGTACACAAGAGATATACTCAAAAGGTTTGGTATGTATGGATAACTCAAAAGAAATGAAAAATCCTATCCACTCATCCACTAAACTTGACAAAGATGAGAAAGAAGCTTGTAGATGAGAAGTGTTATAACCTTCATAACTCGATAACGAAAATTTAAGTTTTAGACACAATGTGTAAATTTATGTTATAAAATAAACAAATTAATTAAATAACAGTAAATTTAAACATGTTATAAGTCAATATCTTAATGTAACCTTAGTATATGTTTTAAAAATTTTGTGTATTTGTTATTGTAAAGTAAATAACACTATGATTAAGTAAATTCAAGTGAGTGAACAATTAATGTACATGTATAAATATTAAGACTTAATTTTCACCACAAATAAATTAAATAAGTAAACAATACAAATTAGACATGTGCCTATATATATAAACAAAGCAAGAAAAATATACACCACAACTTTACCCCTTGACTTTGACCAAGGCTTAATTTACTTTTTATTTATTTTTCTCCTATTTCTTCCTTCTATCTCTTTCTCTTTTGTCCACTTCCCATCCCCTATATCTAGATTTTTCTAGGTGTTCTCCTTAATCGACTTTCTTTCCTTATTCTCTTCTTTGCTTGCCGAGAAGTCTAGCTTTGTTTTGCTTAGTTTCTTTTCCCTTGCCGTGTGTTGAACCTTGCTCAAACCTTGGTGCTTCTTGTCCATCCCACTATTGGGAGTTAGGAGATGCTTTTGAAGCTCACAGCAGCAAGGGCATCAAGGTAGCAGCCTTGATCTAGCTCAATCATTCTCCTCTTTCCCTCCGACCCATAACAATTTTAATTTTTTTCCTTCTGGCCGTGAGTTCCCTATTAGTGGGCAGCTTTGTTTTGTTTCCTTGTTGCGTGTTTTGGCCACTTGCAACAGCCTTGCCGAGAGGTTCTTTGCAGCAGTCTTGTTTTGGACAAGCAAAGACCTTGGCATCCCTTCCCTTCAAGACATGGTTGTCCCCTATTTTAGGGCTGCCACTAAAGAATTTTTCCTTCCTTTATCCTACTATTAGGAAGTGGTTTCTTGGGCTGGAGTTACACAGTAGTTAGGCACATGGACGGCAGCAATTCTTTTGTTTGCTGTGAACCTCAATTAGTGTAGGTATGGTTAATTGTTTTCTTTTGTTTAGGAAAATTACTTGTAACTTCTTTAAGTTAATTGATATATTTATAGTATTGTTAAAAGTTAGAACATGAAGAAATCAGTAAGTGGTGAATGAAAAAGGTTATGATTAAAGGAGGAATGGATTATGTGTTCAAGGTGTTAGAAGAGGAAATATGGGACTTCGGTTGTATTTATGTTGAAAAATAGATAACTTAAGTTTTTGATGAATTTTATTAACTTAAAAGTTTAATGTTAAGAGTATTGGTAATATGGGAATTAATGGGATTGTGTTGATTTTAGTGGGAGGTGTATATATATATATGTATATGTCCATACACTTACTTATATATGAACAAGAGTAAAGCATGCCCTTAAGGTGTTTGACAAAATGTCTAAAAGAAACTAATTATAAAGTAATAAGGAAAACCTTGGTAGATTTAAATTCTTGGTGGTTAACTGTTATTGGACTTTGAATAAAAAGTTCATAAACAAGAGTAGATAATGGTTGGTTAATGTTGTGGGTTAAGGAGTTATTGAGTAATGGGTATAAACAAAGGAGTGTTAGTTGTGGGTAAAGTGTTAGAAACTGAGAGTTAAGAGGTTTTTTAAGGGATACAGGGCTAGATGTTGTAGGTTAGAGAAATCTTGTATTTCGGAAATTTTTGGGACTGAATTAAATTAAGAGTTCTAAAGAGAAAGTGTAGCTTAGAGTTTTAAGATGATACCTAGAAAATTTCATAACCTGGTTCTAATTATATTTATCGTTAGAGCTATTGGACTGTGGCTAGGTCCATGTAGGAATTTTAGTGAACTTCAGTCAGTCTAGAAGGCTTCATCGAGGGTTGTGGTTGGAATTAGCTTAGGACCTCTGAATAAAAGTTGTTCCTAACATACTAAAGAACAAATCTGGAGTGGTTCAGGTCTTAATTCCATGTTGTGTAAATTTTGGAGGTGTTGGAAGTCATGGTTGTGATTTTAAGGTCCTAACTAAACTTGTTTTGAAGTAATTGATGTTAGGGGGTCCTTAAGGTGAATTAAGAGTAAGGTGAAGAAGATGAAATATTCTTAACACCTTGATAAGCTAGACTAAATTTTTTTATAATTTATTTCCCAAGTATGAGAACTCTATAAGCATTGGAATCAGAGGTTTGTAATCAGGAATTGTACAAGTTCCCTGTTTTTGTTCATGTGAGCAATCGAATGAATTCAAAGCTGATTTTAGGAAAAGTGTCTAAATAAGAAAGATAGCTAATTTCCTAAGTTAATATTTCAATTTAGTTTTATTAAATTTGGTTAAGTATGTAATTTAAAAGCAAGCATACCTCCAAGATAGTTGTGAAATTCCTAAAAAAAGGAAACTTGATAAAATGAGATCTTGAAAATTAAGTAGTATGTGAGCTTAAACAAATAGTCTAAAATCAAGAATAAAGGAAATGTGGTTAAGGAAAGATAAATTTTTGAATTTAATGGTATTAATGTTGAAATGGGATGATTTAAACACTTGGATAAATTTAAAAAGAGTAACTCAACTTGGATTTAATGCTAGAAAATGAGAATGTTGAAAGTATAAATTAGTATTAATTTCTTGATAGATATATATATATAATATACATACAAGATATGGAATCAAGTTTCCTACAAGGAATTGGTAAAACAACTTAAATGGACTTAGTTTCAAGAAACACATATAAGTTGATATAGACGCTTAGTAATTAAAAGATTATAACTATAATGTTTATGAACTAAGTATTATTTGAAAATATAAATTTCAGTTTCGAACCCTACTGTGGGCCTGATGACACACATGAACACAAGAGGAAATGACGTACAAGAGCTATAGACTGGTGAGTGGTTAACTGCTACCCTTTGGTTACTACATTATTGTGTGTAATTGTATGTATATTTGAATAGATATGTTTATGTGAAAGTATGAGCATATGTCCTAATTTGAATTGTTTAATGTTTGAAATTGTTTGAAACTATACTTGTTAAGTTTTATGTTTTCTAAATTGTGTAAGTGTAATCTTAGTATTTTTGAAATTGATGATATGTTGATATTAATTGACTATATATATTATTATCTATGTGTGCTGAGTGATGCCTAGTACTCTTTAGGTATGTTTTTCTATTCACTAAGTCTGTAAGACTCACTCTTCTTTGTTGATTTTTTTTAGTAACAGGATTTCGATTTAAATCATTAACTAGTGCGTGACTTGCCGATAATGGGCTGCAAGGATAATTCTTCAGGAATCTCATACTTAAAGTCAATGATGAAAGTTTGTAGTCACACTAGAGCTATGGGGTGTTTGGTCTTATGTTGTATAATACTCTAATTATGTGTTATTGTGATAAGAATCAGAGTGGAGCTCCTAGTTGTTTTTGTTTTTGTTGTTGTTGTATAATAACATGAGTATATGTTGTTTATATTATATGGGCATGTTTCACTTTACGGGGAACCTCTGCCGAAATTTTTAGTAAACTGTTACATGTTTCAGTAAACAAACTTTTACAGTTAACTTCTATTTTATAAAATTTGTTTTTATGTATTGGTTTAGTCAAGAGTCATATGTGTTTCTTTGTTTTGAAATCAGGGTTACGGAGGAATGGTTACCTAATTCTCTGGTCAGTCATGCCTTCGTGAGGGGTATGATAAGAAGATTTATCGAGATATGATTGGATCACTTCTCTATCTTGCTACAAGTAGACTTGACATTATGTTTAATGTATGTCTCTGTTGTTATAACCCGATAACGAAAAATCGGGTTTTTGACACAATAGGTAAAGTTACATTATAAAATAAACAAATTAATTAAATAATAGTATAGTTAAACATGTTATAATTTGATATCTTAGTGTAACATTAGTATTCGTTTTTTTTTTTTTTTAATTGTGTTTGTTGTCATAAAGCAAATAATATTGTAACCAAGTAAATTCAAGGGAGTGAATAATTAATGTATAAGATATATATATTAAGATTTAATCTCCATCACAAGCAAATTAAATAAGTAAACTATACAATTAGACATGTGCCTATATATATATAAAAACAAAACAAGAAAAATATACACCATACATGTCTCTAGAATTTATTACCACCACATGTTTTAAAGCACGTGACTTTGACTTGTTATTTTCTATTATTATTGATTTCTATTACTTTTTTTTTCTTTGTTTTTTTTTCCTTCACGGACCTATTCCCTTCCTTGTGCTATTTTGGACTGATTTTCCCCCTTGTTACATCGGCCTTGCTTTCTTTTCTTTCCCCTGCTTTTTCTCAATTCTTCCACCTTTTTTTTTTTTTTTTTCCTACTTCTTGAAGCTTGGTAAGTTGGCTCAATGCCTTCAATTTTTCTATCCCAGCCGAAGGGTACTCCTCTTGATCTCCTTCTTCTTTATGCTTTGATAGGGGGGAAACTTGATCTCCTTCTTGTTCCAATCATGTTCCACTTCTTCTACTGTCGTTTACTTGTCCTTCTTGGCAACCAAGTGCAACCCTTTGTTGAGTTTCTTTCTTCCTTCCCTCTTGTAGGTAGTAGGAGCTCTTTTTGGAGGAGTTTAGGAGCTGTAATTTAGCTCAGTTAGTAGCAGTTTATTGTTGTCCTTGTTAATCCCCTGCCTCTTGGTTCCTCTCTTCCTTTAGTCCCTCATCTTGACCATAAAATCCAACTGTGGAGAATAGAATTGCCCTTTATTGTTTAGCCAAATTGAAGGTGGAACTTGTGAGGTTGTCTTGCAACCTTGGTGGAGCAGCCAACAAGACTTCCTTGTGGCAGCCGTTTTCTTGGTATGCTGTTGTATGTGCTCCGGAAAGTGTTGTTGAATCAACGACGCGAGTGAACGCAATAGTAAGTGCCGAATAAGATCGGTAAAATGTGAGTGGTTAATTGCTACCCTGAGTTGTTGGATCAGTGTGTTTGATTGTTTGATGTATTTTATGTATATATATGTTATATATTGATAAATAAGAATCATCTTGCTATGAGTGACTATTTGAATGATGTTGATGTTTGAAATTGTTTGTGGTTAAGGGCTAACGAAGTGTTTTTCTTTTCAAAATGATTTTTACTTCTGAAATAAAATCCTAGTATACCAAGGATGTTTGAGATATTCTGATTCTAATAAGTGTTTTAAAAGAATTGAGTGCTCAACCCCGGTAGGTGGATTTGGAGAACGAGATTCAATGATTCCGTATTTGAGTGATTCTATGATTCTATTTGGTGTGTAGGCACAAAACTGTCCAGTAGGAGTGGTGTGTGGGGTTGAGTTACTCGATTGGCCATTTACTTATTTTGTGTGTTTTGATTGATCTAATTGTATGGAGTACTACTTGAACTGTGCTTGTCAAGTTTTATGTTTTTTTAATTGTGTATGTGTAACCCTAGTGGTTTGATATTAATGGACTATATATTATATGTGTGTGTTGAATAATGCTAGTACCATTTGGGTACGATTTTTCACTCACAAAATTTGCAGGACTAACCCCTCTCTTGTGGATTTTTTTTTTAGTAACAAGAGTTTAGTATATGGTGTCAACGAGCTCATGACTTGCAGACATAGTACGACAAGGTATTTTTCCAGGACCTTAGACTTGAAGTCATTGACGAAAGTTTGCAACACTAGAACTGTGGCATGTCTAATTTTGTATGATGTAATAGTCTAGTTATTTGTCTTGTTTATGATGTGGACGGAGAAGAGCTCCTTGTTGTCTTTGTGTTGTTGTTGTGTAAAAACAAGAGCATATATGTGACGTATTTTGAGGCATGTTCCATATTGAAGAGAATCTCTACTGAAATTTTCAGTAATTTGTTATTTGTTTTAGTAAACAAACTTTTACAGTTAACTTCTCTTTTATAAAATTTGAATTATGTATTAATTTAGTTAAGAGTCGTATGTATTCAGTTGTGGTAAAGTCAGGGTTATGGAAGTTTGGTTATCCAATCCTCCAATCAGTCATGCCTCCATGAGGGGTGTGACAAGTTGGCATCAGAGCTTGGGTTTAAAGGTCCATGACTACAAATACGGGATGGTGTTGCTTTGTTTGCGTACGTTACCCGTGGCGTATAGTGGACTTAGTTACAAGTTCTAATTCATCCTGAAACTTCAAGTTGTGAATTTCTAACATTACCATCCCTGGCTTTATACGATAAGTGTACCTTGAATTCGTTTGTGTTTATGTAGACACAATGACGCGTAGTGGTTGTGTTATGAGTCGTCGTGTGAGATAATAAAATATCGGCTTTGATCAAGAATTAACCAATCCTTAGGTGCCTTTGACAAGAAATTGAGGTCATAAAATATTACAAGACTTGGTTGAAAAATCTTAGTTCAGCAACAATAGCCTCAAGATACGTCTTTCTGATACGTAGAAGAAATATACAACATTTTATGATACTTTCCATAGTAGACTTGAGTGTGTTTTGATGTAGAATGAAAATAAGCATCGATTGGGATTTCGGTGTTTAATTATCAGAGTGGCATAGCGAAAGCATAGTGGAGTGTCGTGATAAAAATATTAAGTTTAGTATTTCTCAGAAGTTGACTTCATTTTCAAGAGAATCAGGTTAAAACTTCTTGTTATTTAATTTAGGCTATTTAAGCTAGATGGTTTATTAGAAAAAGTATTGGCTTATTTAATTTATGTCAGTGTATATCCGGTATTAGAAAAGTTTCACGTGTTACGGATTCAAGAAGTAAAAATGAATAAGAACCTACCATGTAAGGAGTAACCATAGTGACAATTGTAAATAGATAAGTTCATAAACTCCATTTGGTGAAAATTATTTGGTAATATTATAAGAAACAAGAAACCACATAGAAAATCGTAGTTGCAGCGAAACAACAATATCTACATCCAATTTAGGTAAACAACTTATCCATCACCTTTTTGTTGAAATTCAAGATAAATTTCTTTTAAGGGGAATGGGAGAAATTGTTATAACCCAATAACAAAAAATAAAGTTTTTGACACAATGGGTAAAGTTACGTATAAAATAAATAAATTAATTAAATAATAGTATAGTTAAACATGTTATAATTTGATATCTTAGTGTAACCTTAGTATACGTTTTTTTTTTTTAAATTGCATTTGTTGTTGTAAAATAAATATCATTGTGACCAAGTAAATTCAAGTGAGTGAATAATTAATGTATAAGATATATATATATTAAGATTTAATCTCTACCACAAGCAAATTAAATAAGTAAACCATACAATTAGACATGTGCCTATATATACATATAAACAAGACAAGAAAAATATACACCACATATGTCTCTAGAATTTAACACCACTTGTTTTAAAGTACATGACTTTGACTTGTTATTTTCTATTATTATTGATTTCTTTTTACCTTTTATTTCTTTTTTTTTCTTCACTAGCCTATTCCCTTCCTTTTGTTATTTTGGACTGATTTTCTCCCTTGTTACACTGACCTTCCTTTCTTTTCTTTCCCCTGCTTTTTCTTGATTCTTCCACACTTTTTTTTTCTACTTCTTGAAGCTTGGCAAGTCGGTTGGTGCCTTTAATTTTTCTATCTTAGCCGAGGAGTACTCTTCTTGATCTCTTTCTTGTTTTGGCGCTGATGGGGAGAGGGGAAACTTGATCTCCTTCTTGTTCCAGCCATGATCCATTTCTGCTATTGCCGTTTACTTGTCCTTCTTGGCAGCCAAGAGCAGCCCTTTGTTGAGTTTCCTTCTTTCTTCCCTCTTGTAAGCAGTGGCAGCTCTGTTTTGGAGGCGTTCAAGAGCTGTAATTCAGCTAAGTTGGTGGTAGCTTGCTGTTGTCCTTGTTAATCTCTTGCCTCTTAGTTCCTCTATTCCTTTAGTCCTTCATCTTGACCATAGAAGCTAGTTGTGGACAATAGAATTTCCCTTTATTGTTCAGCCAAATTGAAGGTGGAACTTGTGAGGTTTTCTTGCAACCTTGGTGGAGCAGCCAACAAGACTTCCTTGTGGTAGTCGTTTTCTTGGTGTGGTGTTGTATGTGCTTCAAAAAGTGTTATTGAATCAACGATGCGTGTGAACACAATAGTAAGTGCCGAATGAGATCGATAAAAGGTGAGTAGTTAATTGCTACCCTTTGGTTGCTGGATCAATGTGTTTGATTGTTTGATATATTTATGCATAAATATGTTATATAGTGATAAATAAGAATCATCTTTTTATGAATGACTGTTTAAATGATGTTGATGTTTAAAATTGTTTGTGGTTGATAAGGGCCAACGAAGTGTTTTTCTTTTCGAAATGATTTTTACTTCTGAAATAAAATCCTGTGCACCAAGGATGTTTTGACATATTTTGATTCTAATAAGGGTTTTAAAAGAATTGAGTGCTCAGCCCCAGTGGATGAATTTGGAGAAGGATATTCAGTGATTCCATATTTCAGTGATTCTATGATTCTATCTGGTGTGCGAGCACAAAACTACCAGGTGGGAGTGGTGTGCTGGACTGAGTTACTCGGTTAGCCCTTTGCTTGATTTATGTGCTTTGATTAATTTGATTGAATTGTACAGAGTACTACTTGAACTGTGCTTGTGAAGTTTAATGTGATTTTTAAATTTATGATTTGATGATATTAATGGATAATATATTATATACGTGTGTTAAGTGATGCTAGTATCATTTAGGTATAATTTTCTATTCACTGAGTCTGTAAGACTCACCCTTCTCTTATAGATTCTTTTTAGTAACAGGAGTTCAGTATATGGCATCAACGAGCTTGTGACCTACAGACAGAGTATGGCAAGGTATTTTTCCAGTATCTTAGACTTGAAGTGAAGGATGAAAGTTTACAATCACACTTGAACTGTGGGGTGTCTAATTTGGTATGATGTAATAGTCTAGCTATTTGTCTTATTTATGATGTGAATGGAGTAGAGCTCCTTGTTGTCTTTGTGTTGTTGTTGTGTAAGAACAAGAGCATATATGTTTGTATTTTGAGGCATGTTCCATATTGCAGGGAACCTATGCCGAAATTTTCAATAAATTGTTATTTGTTTCAGTAAACAATTTTTTACAGTTAACTTCTCTTTTTTATAAAATTTGAATTATGTATTAGTTTAGTCAATAGTCGTATGAATTCAGCTGTGGTAAAATCAGGGTTACGGAGGTTTGGTTTTCTAATCCTCCAATGAGTCATGCCTACGTGAAGGGTGTGACATCTGCACTCAATTTAAAATATTTATGATTGGATCACTTTACTTATTTGTTTAATTATATAAACAAAAAGTAACTGTTAGTTATTTTTTCTTTGTATTAAAATATTGTGATTCAAACCAATTTATTTATTTTCTAACTTTTCCCATTTTAATATTATTATGTTTTCCTAATTATTATTAATTTCATGAATTAAAATAAAAAAATAAAAAAAGAGTAACTATGAACTAAAAGAAATATTAAGAGTACAGTTTTTTTTTATTACAATATTATTTTCTTAATTATTCTTCTATCTAAAGAATTAAAAGAAAAGAATTATAAATTCATATTATGAATTTAATTTTTAAGTAGATTTACTTATTTGTTTAATTATATAACATAGAGTAATATTTTTATTAATTGTAATTTTTTAATATGCAAGTCAATTCTGGTTAGAAATGTATGTATCATGAATAAAATTATGGAAACAACGCGTGTGTCACATATGCTAGTATTAATTAAATGTTTCAATTTCTCTTACCCTCCCACCAGTTTATCCATTATGTGGATAAGAGACTTTATGAGGACGTGGGTGGAATTCATTTAATTGCACTAATTGACCCTTATTATAAATATTCAAAATATCAAAATTATTTCTTCAATTTCTTGACCACTAAATTAATCCGATATTGGTAAATGATATCTATTTATAAACTTATCTCACTCTCTAAATTAATCCGATATTGGTAAATGATATCTATTTATAAACTTATCTCACTCTCTAAAAATAAGGTAATAAGATTATTAATGACGAAAAGTAGTAAAAAACAATCAATTAAATTGAAATTTGCATTTTTGTCTATGTATTTATAATAGTATATTAATATGAAAGTCAAATATGTATCTCTTTTAATCTTCTACGTTATATTAACTTTAATATCTTATATTAATAAAAGTTTTATTTTTTAAATTCAGGTAAGGATAACAGTGTCATTATCATTCGTACAAATATTATTATCGTATGACTTAATTTTATTATGGTCTCTTAAATTATTAAAAGATTTAAATTAATAAGGTCGACTTAGATTAATTTTTCTCAAAATTATGCTCCAAAAATATAAATTGAATCAATTTCACCTGATCTATAATTTATGTAGCCATTTTGTTTCGTCAAGCTATGCGTAAAATCACTATAAGTAAAAATCCTTTTCAAGTAGCTAGAGATGTGTAAAAATCTAAGAGTTGGGATCGAATGAATTAACATAAAAGCGTTGTGAAGTAAAAAATGTTAGAACCTGATTTTTTTAGCGTACATGTTAGGATGTTGTATGTTAATTCTTTGTGATTATATAAATAATGGATTTTCTTGAAACAAATTAAAGTATGAAAAATTATTTAAGTAAATCAAAGTTTCAACTTGATTAAGTGATGGGGATGTAGATTCTTGTATTAGTTAAAGTTAATTACAAGTAAATCCAGGTATATGGGTATATAATAAGCTAGGAAATTATGATTTTAAATAAAGGTATACAAAGATACATAAATATATATATATATATCTACAAATTGAAACGTATTTTAGGCCACACAAATAAAAAAGTAAATTTTGAAGTAAAGTGGACTATGAGAAAGCATTAATTTAATTGTTTTATCTTTCTCTTCCATCTCCAGAATCACGGCCTTTCTTCATTCTCTGCTAGCCGAGCACTTGAAATCCTTGGTGCATTATATTCTCTTCTGTGCGGTGAAGCTTCCCTTGTGCAGCAACTCAGCTTCACTTCCCTCATGGCTGTAATTGTTCTTGTTCCAGGAGCATGATTGAAGCAAAGAGGTGCACGGATTATAGGTATAGGCGTCCGTTCCTCCATTCCACCACGCCCTGCTTTTTTTTATTTGTTAGCCATCTTGCTTTATTCGGTAGCTGTTCAAGCTTCCTTTGCTTGTTTTTCAGCGTTAAGTTTCTTGGGGTGCCGTGACTTGGAGGCGCTGAAGGTACTTGGGATTTCAATTGCGTGAAGGATTAAGGGAGGCAGTGACTTTTTTTTTGGTTGTATTGCTGGCTGAACGTGTGGGTGGTTGAAAAGGGTATGAATTTGTTGATTGATTAGAGTTTGGGTTCACTCAAATGGATAGTAGAGGGTGAGATGGTGTAATAATTTAAGGGTAGAAATTAAGGACTAAGCTGTTGTCCCCTATTTTGGGACAGCAAGCTAGTTGCCTATTTGTTTTGGTGTAATTGGTGAGGCGTGAGAGGAAGAGGGGTGGATTGGTGCTGTGGTGTAGTCACGGCATGAATAGAGCAAGTGGTGGATCAAAAGTGATAATTTGGGGGTAATTGGTTTAATTAGAGGGATTAGGATACTTAATTAAACTAAGGAGATGTTTGTTAAATTAGTTAGGGTGAGTGATGCAAGGAATTAAAATTAGAAATCAAGAAATTTTAATATTGAACCTAAAAATAAAAAGTAATGTTGAATATATATATATATATATATGCACACAAATAACTTAACTTTATATATTTGATAAAATAATTAGTTAAAGTTAAATTTTAATATATACATGGAGATTAATTCTAATATATATATACAAGGTAATGTTAAGTTATGAAAGTTAAATTAATGAATATATCGAATTAATTAACATTGCTTTAAAAAACATATGAGACATAAGTATGTACTATTAAGAAACCGTCAATTTAATTTTGAAGTGATTATTAGTAACCTATGAATTTATGATTTTCAGCTCCGGAGCATGTCGAAGATATTCCGACACCATCAAAGAATAGACGGACTGACGAGTCACATCTATGAGCCAGTGAGTGGATTATGTGCTTTATGGTTATCAGATTTTTTTGTGCAGCTATAAGTATGTTTGAATTGCTGTGATATAAAGTAAAATAAATAGATAAATTATTTCATTGATTTAATTGAATGATATGCATTTGATATTGATTGTGATTGATAAGGGCCAACAACGTGAAATTTTCTAAGAACTGATTTTCGTTTTAAAATTTAAGGTCTAGGTGCACCTTGAATATTTAAACTTAATATTTGACATGATTTATTCCGATATTGATAATTATTTTAAACAAATAGAGTGCTCAGCCCGGGTGGGACGGATTGTTATGGAGAATTAAATTGTTGTACCGGCGGGTAAATGCTCGGTAGGGAGAGATAATGTTGTGCAGGGCTGAGTTACTCGTTGACCATTTGCTTGTTAATTGTTTGTTATTTGCTTGGTTGTCTGAATGGTTTGAATTGATTCATTGAAATCTGTGCTTTAAGTGATTTGTGGTCATATGAGAAATGTAATTACATATGTACCAGAGTAATTCTAACATGTATTTAAAACTATGATATATGTGTTGTATGATGCTGGTACCCTTAACGTACATGATTTGCTCACTGAGTCCCCGTGACTCACTCTTTCCTTTGTCGATTGTTTTTTTTTTAGTTTCCAGGAAATCGTGGTTGATTGCTATCAAGTTATTACCTAACTACTTTGCTACAACAAGGTATATTCCGGATATCGCATACTTGAAGCGTAAAAGATGACACTTACAGTCACTTTAGGTGTTATACATTATTGTTATATGTATATATTGAGTTCACTACGATGATTACATGTTTTGTCAAGAGCAGAGCTCCTTTGTACATGCTGATATTATAATTTACAATTAACTTTGTAACCAAGTTGTTTATATTATGGGTATGTTCCACTATATGGGAAATTTCTACCAATAATTTCAGTAATCATTTTATTTTTAACTGTCGGTACCAGATTTTATTTTAACTCTATGAAATTTTGATAGTATTGAATATAATATATATTTTAAATTGTGATGCACACTACTTACATATTTAGGGTTAGGAGGGTATGGACACCTATTCCTCCGGCCAGTCATACCTCCATTTGGGGGTGTGACAAAAAAATTGTTTGATTGTGCTTTTTTTATAAAATATACTAAGTATTGAATTTTTATGTAAATACTTTTGATATCTAAATAATGAAAATAAATATTTTATTTTATTTTTAAAATAATGAGAACATGTAACTCATTTTGTTGATTTCCTTTGATTCTTACCATAAATTTGAATAAGTGTATATTATAATTATAAGCAACATACATATAGAAATTATTAACAATGTACAAAATATAATTTTTTCTGTCAAATAACAAAATTAATTGAAATATGAAAACTATAGTTCTTAAAATTCAAAAAAACTAATAATTTAATATTATAGACATTATAGTTTAGATATAGTAAAATGATAATATTATTTAATTAACTTAATTTAATTTTTCAAAATTAACGAGTCAATATTTATTTTTCTTAGGTTATGTAGGGTCATTTTTGTCATAACTTTTATAATTCAATATCGTAAAGTTTAGTTTTAAGCATAATGTGTAAATTTTTTTAAAAATAAATATTAATGTAATTGAACATGATATAAATCAATATCTCTAATATACATTTTGGAGTATTCGTGTATACTTTAAAACACTTGTATGTAACTTGTTGTAATTTTCTCTATTTCATGGGTTGATATGAAATATAAAATTTAATTGTATAAACTTTATTGGTAAATAAAATACATATTTAACTAAAGTAAAAGATAAGAGATATTATGATAAATATATATATATAGTCACATATATCTAAGAATAAATTACAGTCACAAACTTTAACTTTTCACTTTTGACTTAAAGTTTGTGTTTTTTTTTTTTTTCTTTTTCTTTTCCTCCTCTCATTTTGGCCGAATATCTACTCTAGGAGTGTTCCACCGCCTTTGTTTCCTTTATTTTTCTTGGCTTCTTGAATCTTCTATCTTGTGCCTTGCTTTTCATTTTTTTAGTTTGCCGTGAGAAGTTCTCTTGCAATAGGTCATTTCTTTTTTCTTTTTTTCTTTTGGCCGCCAAGTTGCCTTGCTCCAGCTCTGTTTTCAACTTAAACAACAGAAGGTTCATGGGTTTCTCTGGCCTTGCTCTTTGGGTTGTTTCGATGCTCCTATGGTATTAGATTCGTCTTTTTGTTATTTTGTTTAATGTGTTTTTGATGTGAGGTCTCTAGTCTTTGACCAAAAGCATCATCATAGTATGTGGCTGCTTTGATTTTAAGATAATTTGACATTTTGATATCTATAGGCATGTGATGAATATAGTCTAGAATTCAGATCTAGAAACACTAGTTCAATGACCAATTTATGGATTATTCTGTTAATGCCAACCAAGGTTTTTTTTCAGTTTACCTATTTACATTGTAAAATGATACTTAGGAGCTAAATTAATCTGTTAATGTCAAGGATTTTTCCTTTTTCCTATTTACACTTTAAATAATACTTAGAAACTAAAGTAATTAGTGTATGTTTATCAGGCAAGTATTAACTATGCATGTGCATGATTTGCCTTGGACTTTTACATGAAATGAAGTAATGTAATTTTAATTAATTTGACATGGAAGTTCTATGGGAAATTGTCCCTGATTATAAGCGACCAGCCTCTTTGTAGGACTTGAATCTTCTTTGATGCTCTACTTGCTAGTTTAAGCACTACAGAAATTAATGACTAGTTGGTCTTGTAAATAGAAATAATAATAATAATAATAATCATAAAAAATAAATAACCAATAATACTCATCATATTTTGTTTTCATTTGTGGTCATGCTTGCCAGTGAAAAAAAAAAAAAATTGGAAGGGAAATTGAATAATAGAGTGGTGTTTATGGTAATCATAAGTTGGTAGTATGCTATTGGAGGATTGGGTGTTAGTTTGTTGTTAAATGTTAAACCTTCATAAACCAAGCTTGTAGTAACTCTTGAATGATTAATTTAACCTTAAAGTTAATATTGGAATTATAGGTAAAGTGAATTCTAGGAATTAGGTTAGTTTTATTGATAGAAATATATATATATATATATATATACAAGAAATAAAATTAGTTATCTTTAAGGTGTTTGTGGAAAAGTTTTAAAGAAATTAATTGTAATTTAATGAATAGATTTTGTAGGGAACTTAGTAAGTTGAAGTCTAGAAGATTAGGCATGATTTGAATTTAAATAAAAGTCTGTGAACAAAGAGTTAAGTGCTATTGATCAAATGGTTAAGGGAAAAAGAAAGGGAAAATCTTGAAACTTAGTTGGGTTGAAATTAGAATTAATTCAAACTAATTTAGCCTTAGAATATGATTAATTTTGAATTAAGTAATTAGTGTTGATTTTCTTAGTATGTACATCTGTATATACATACATGAAACGGAATTTAAATTGCCTTAAAGACATTTGATAAAATATTTAAAAGAAACTAATTTTTATTTATGCATATGAGATGATCAACAGTAAGGTTTTAATAGTTAAATAAGTAATTAGAAGACCATGACTATGAAATTATAAACTAAGTAGTTCTTAGAAATATGCTTTCAGTCCCGGAACATATTATGAAACGATAAGAGACATGGACTCGAGAAGGAACGATGAGAGGGATCCATATCACATTGAGTGGTTAATTGTTGCCTTTAGGAGCTCGATTATTATGTGTCATTGTATATATATTTAAATAAATGTTCAAGTGCAATGTTTTAGTGAGTGAATTATGTGTACTTTGGTAGGCAGACAATTATGTGAAATGATTTATGGGAATTTAATTATTTGAATTATGTTTGTTTGATATAGATTGTGGTTGATAATGGCCAACAAAGTGAGATTTTTCTGAGAAATGATTTTTATTTTCGAAAATGAAATCCAGGTGCACTTAGGATGTTCTGATTTGAGATATTATGATCCTGATAAATGTTTTAAAAATCTGAGTATTTAGTCCCGGTGGAATAGATTATGTACGAAGATTTATCTATTATATGGGTGCATAAATGCCCGGTAGGAGGTGATACTATTGTGCGGGGCTAAGTTGCTCTGTTGGCCTTTTGCTTACTTTATATGTTTTCATTGCCTTGATTGTTTTAGGTGGATTATACAGTGTACAAGTTGAAATGTGTTAGCTAAGTTTTATATTTCCGTATTTGGATATGTGTAATCTTAGTAGTTTTGAAATATATGACATGTTGATATTAATTGAAAATATATTATATAGATGTGTTATGTGATGCTAGTACCATTTGGATACAATTTTTCACTCATGAGTCCGTAGGACTCATCCCTCTTCTGAGGTTATTTTTTTAGTAACAAGATCGTGAGGATGGCGATTACATATAATGGACTTTGCCGAGTGTTTTTTGACAAGGTAATTTTTTAGAATCTCAATCTTGAAGTCAAATGATGAAAGTTTGCAGTCACCTTAGAGTTGTGGGGTTCCTGGTCTTATATGGAGTAATAGTCTAGTTAATTATTATTATGATGAGAATCGGAGTGGAGCTCCTTGTTGTCTTTGTTGTTATAGTTGCTTATTGTATAACGATAGAAATGTGTTTTTTAATTTTATGGGCATGTTCCACTTTAGGGAGAATCTCTGCCAAATTTTTTAAATAAATTGTTATAAGTTTCGGTAAATAAATTCTTTTTTTTAGTTTACTCATATTTTATAAAATTTACTTTTACTCTTTAGTTTAGTGAAGTGTCGTGTTCGTTTCTTGTTTAAAGTCAGGGTTACAAAGGTTTGATCATTCATTGTTCTGGCCAGTCATATCTCCGAGTGGAGTTTGACAATTTTGAAGATAAAATAAAAATTCTCTCAATACATATATAATAATTAGTCACATTCACATAATTATGCACATGCCAAATAAAATTTTCTTTTTAAGTATAAAGTGATAATTTTTAAGTTTTAAATATTACTTAAATTATAAAAGATGAGTTAGTGTGTGTGTATTTATTAAGTTAAAAAAATTTAATGTGAGTGTGTAAGATAATGGGAAATTATTAATAAAGAGAAAGCGTATATATATATAATTAATTTATACTTATTTTAAAGTAAGAAACCATAAGAATTTTATGACTTGTAGAAATAATATAAATATAAATAAATAATTTTTCATATAAAAGAAGGTATGTTTAAAATCTAAGTGGGTCAATTGACCCAACTTGAGGCCACTTGACACAGCCCTTACGAACCAGGTTTAGACCCACCACTTAATATTCAAGTATATCAAGTTGTTCACTTAAGCATGTTAAACGGATACTTACACCCACAGACACCCTGGATCTGCCAATCTTCTCGACGATCCCTTTTAGTTCGATTTCAGATTATCAATATTGCACTGTTGTGGAAATTTTGTTGTTTTGCTTTCAGATTGGACCACTCACGTTTACATTTCCATTGGGAAGTTTCTGTTTTTTCTCTTGCTGGGTTCCACTTTTTAAGGACTCAATTCAACTAGGGCCGAAAGTTGCAAATCCATTGTTTCCTCTTAATGCCCAGACCCCAGACAACGGAATCTAGGAGAAGGTCTGGACTTTTTGATAAAAATGTCTTGGCCAATTGTGGACCTGTTTATGTGGACAAGATGTTGACGTGGGTGGAATTCATTTAATTGGATTCACCAATGGATCCCAATCAATTAAATTGACATTTTCACCTTTTTATATAAGTATGTATAATATTATATTATTATAAAAGTGATATATTATATATTGAGTTTAATATGTTATATTAAAACAAGTTTTATTTTTTAATATTGAGTTAAGGGTAAATGAATAATATGTTCAATCTCTGCATATATTCTTTCCAATAAAAGAATAAAATTCTCTTATCAACTTTCTTGAAAATTTTATTCATCCGAAAGCTATGATACTTGATTTCGTATCAAATGATGAGCTTTCATAACAACATTCAATGGTATTATTTAGTATGAGTGAGTTGTTAGTCGGGTCGGAACTAGCCTGACAACATTGGTTATTGAAAATTATCACCGATTGAACAACTGACTGTGTCGGTTTCAGAAATTTGTCAAGCGTAGTACGATCGGCTTTGGATGATTCTAGTGGATAATCGGTTTTATTCCACAACCTTCAAATTCTAATTTTTAGACCCAGGATAGAAAGCCAGCAAGAGGAGAATACAAATATTTATCAGTAAATACAAAATTTAGATGAAGCTAAACAAAATAGATTTCTAAAACATAACATAAAAATTGAATTTGAAAAAAAGAATACAAATAATACAAGATCTGATGCGAGTGGCACCTGTCTTTTCTTGCTATCCAAGAGATCCGAGGATCAATTCTTCTACAAGCTTACATGAGAGTTTATTTTCCTTTCCCCCTCCCCTATATATTAAAAAAAAAAAAGTTACAAAAGGAAAATAAAAAGACGCGTCTCAACCACCATTGAAGTTGAAAACTATACTAAGAATCAGATTAGGATGCTCTGGGAAGGAGATCACCGATCCTTTGTTGCATTATGAAGAACGAAGACAAGTTCACCACCTTGTAAATTATTGAGACATATGAAGAAAGGGATGAAGCATCAAAGCAAAGTATGAGAACGATTCACCAAATTTACAGTCCTAGGTAGAAGCTAAAGAAGTTTTCTTAGCTCTTGGTCTCTGACTCTAGTGGCTAAAATGAAGAAAAAGATGTAGGGGTAGGGTTATTTTATTTCAAGATTTTCAATTAGGCTTATTTAGTACTATTTGGTAATTTATGGGATGAACTTAAGACATTAGCTAAGGCTAAAACATGGGTTGACATTAGGGCTATGCAAGAAACCCGGAAAAATTGAATACCCGAACTGAACCAGTAATTCGGGTATTTTACTCATTTGATTTGGTTCTGGTAGTTAAATTTAATACCCTTTATTTTTGGTTCGGTTATGGGTAATGAGGTTGAGTGCACATAGGTACCCGTGGTTACTCGAAAATAAAAATATATAATTTTAAAAAAAAAATAATAATATTATTTTTAATGTATTGTTGTGTTAATTTATAATTTTATATTTTTATTTGTGTTGAATATGTTGATATATTATGTTCTTTGTAATTTTCTTTCATAATAACTAATGAATTTAAAAAATGATATTCAAAAACAAAAAAAATATAATTTTCAAATTAATTTGATTAAATATTGATAAATTTGGGGTAACTAAATACCAAACTACTTATATTTTTTTGGTTCGAGTAATTTTGGGTTATGCCTATTTTCAATTATATTTTTAAATTTTATTATTTAAAAAATTTGGTCCAATTCAAAAATTTATTACTACCCGAACCGAACCAACCTGTGCACACACCTAGCTGATATGCATTAAAAAAACTCAATTTATTCAATCGGGTGGGTTATCTAAATGACAAAAAGTACCTCACTCGTAAAACGAACCCCCCAACTCAATTGACTTTTCAACCGCCCATCGCAATTTGTATAGGTGAGCATAAAATCCGAATAACCAAGGAACCGACTTATAACTGACCGAATTCACCTGCAACCGATTCAAACCGAAAAATATATTCACAAATTCAAGTTAATTTTTAAGATAAGAGATGGGTTGGGTCGGTTTTAAGGGTGATCTATTTTTTAATTCAAGTCAAATCAACCCGACCGAAATAAACATTATGTTTTTGGATTTTTGAATATTATTTCATTAAGCCCAAGTTTTAGACTTCTACCTCTAAGTTTCAGCCCAAATAGAAAGGAAGCCCACTGCCTCATACCATGTTCTAGCCCATTTTAAAGTCAAATAAAGTATCAAATCCTAGCTTGTACTTTACTTTCTCTTATTCGGCAGGCACAGCTAGAAGCTCAGAGAGGCAGAGAGCTTTGGTCTTCCTCCATCCCTTGCTTCTCTGTGATTGTCATTATTTTTGTGAATAGGTGATGTCAGAGTCCTAAAGATTGAAGTCTTCAAGTTAGGGAAGCTTTGAATGTTTAGATTTCGATTTTATTTTGTTTATCTGAAATTTGGTGTTGGGTGTTTGGCTTGAATTCTTTTAGGAAATAAATGAAATTTGTGATTTCTTCTTATGGTTGTTTGTGTTATTTGAAATTTGTATTAATCATTAATCGATGGTGAACAAAACCATAAAAAGATGAAGAATTTTGTGAGAAAAATGAGCTTTTGTTTCTCTGACAATACATGCATATTCTATGCATTCTAATTGTTTTCTAAAATCAGATGTCTTCTTGTTGTATTGAGTAGTTTCTTGAAAAACTATTGCAATTATTGATGTTTCGGTTTTGTACAAGTAAAGGAGAGCAACTAATTTTCGTATACTTGGACTTGAACAAGACATTGATTAAACAAAAAAGATATAAATGAGCCAAGATTTTTTAGAAGCTTAGTTTCATGAACAAAACCGACCAACCGACAAATTGATAACCGAATGAAAGGCAAATGTGAATTTTGAGAAACTGACTGTAGTCGGTTGATTATTGGTTGGTAATTGTAGACAACCGACTTTGTCGGGTCGGTTAATAAATGCTTCAAACCGACCGACCCGACCAAATACTCACCCCTAGCAGTTTAGGTCAAGTTCGATTAATTTTAGTCCAGTATGGATCAGAACTGTCAGTTTTTCAGATGAGATGCTCTCCCCTACTATTTAGACAGCAATTTTATAATCACTGTGGGCACATGACTTGATCACATGAAACTATATATTGCTCAATCTATTTGTGTGTAAGAACAAAATAAGAGAGTATTAAGATCTTTTAATGATTTAAATATTGTTTGTCCTTTTTTCATGGTTTATTTGAGTCTCGTCAGAGAAAGTTGAGGCCGAGCAATTTTGGGTGGTTGGTATAATTTAAAAGTAATTTGAGGTGATTGAATGTTTGTTGTGATAATTATTGATTAGTTGGAGCACTTGGAAGTGATAGATGGTATTTTTGTCATTTTGAATAATCAATTTGTTTTTCATATTGACTAGTCAATGAAATATTTAATACACAGGTATATTATTGATACCAATAATCTCATATCTATATTATATATAAAAGTAATTTTATGACATAAATTTTTTATTTTCTTAAACATCTTTTGCTATTACATAGATACATTTAGTTATTATATATTTCATAATATTTATTTTTTGTCTAATTCTTCTCCTTTTAATACTAATAGGATTATAGCTTTTTTTTTTACTATTAATTTCTTTTTCTAATAATTCTCAATTTTAAGAATAATTTTTTTTTTAAAGTTATGAATTAAAAAAAATATTAAGAGTATACTTTTTTATTTTCGTATACTAATATTTTCTTAATTCTTCTTCTATTTAATTAAAAAAATTATAAATTTATATTTACTTATTTTTTAAATTATATTAACAAAGAGTACCTTTAGTTATTATTTTATAATATTACAATATTGTGCTTCATTAATTTTTTTTTCTAACTCTTATAATAATAATTTTCTTAATTCCTCTTATATCTTATATAAAAACATTATATTTATATTATGAATTTAATTTTAAGTATATTTACTTATTTGTTGAATTACATTAGCATAGAGTAAGCTTTAGTTATTCCTACTATTTAAATATTGTGATTGAAATAGATATCTATTTTTTTTTTCTCTAATTCTTAAAATAATAATTTTCTTAATTCATCTTCTATCTTCAAAATTTTGAAAAAATAAAAAATTTAACTATGAATTTAATTTTTAATTATATTTACTTTTTTAATTACATTAACATAGAATAACCTTTAGTTATTATTTCATGGTATTAAAATATAGTGCTTCAAATATATTTTTATTTTTTAAAAACTCTTTCCATTTTAATACTAACTAGCTTTCGTGACATGCCCATTACACTTGAATCGTGTTTATGATATGTTCATCATCAATAAAAGTACATATCAAGAAATTATGGTTAATAACAAAAATAATAAAGATTTTATTTTATTTTGTAGTTTATATAATTTTCATTTTCATTTTTATTCACTTCTAGTTCTTACTTTCTAAATCTTTAATTTTACATAAATAATTTTTTTTTATTTTAATATATTTTAATAATAATGAACTTTAAAATTATTAAATTCTTTATATTTAACAAATGTTCTATAATTTAACACCATATTAAATATCATATTAATAAATGTTCCACTCATATTAATATCATATTAAATTCTTTAATAACAAATGTTCCACTCATATTAATAAATTTTAATTAAAAAAATTAAGTTTGATAAATTTATCTATAATTAACATCATATTAAATATCCCAACTCATTTTATGTTATAACCCTCATAATCTGATATTTTAAAATCGAATTTTAAGACACAATGTGTAAGTTTACGTTCTAAAATAAATTATCATAACCCGATAATTGAACATACACTTTAGAATTTTTGAATTTTGGTGACTAGGTGGTTAAAGTGTATACAAAGTAAAATTTATGCAAATCAACTTTGAAATTTACTGAGGTAATAATTATAGATGTGTGCGTATTAATATACATAGATATATAAAAATCAAGGAATTAATTTTACCCACTATTTAATTAGAGAAATAATTTTAAAATTTTGTCCACATCTTTTTCATTTTGTCCTTTTCTTTCATTGACTTTCTAATTTATTTTACCCCACCGTTTTTTTCCCTTTGCTCTGCTTCTTGAGTCTTCTAGCGCCTCCTCTGTATGATGCCCTGGCGTTCTTGGCTGGCTGTGAGTCAACTTCCTTTTGATTGTTCAATCTTGTTCCTTCCTTTCTTGTAACCGTGGTTGTGGGGGTGTCCCTGTTCCCTACTGGAGATCTAGGTTTGGCAGTAGGTGAGGATTGAATTATACGTTCCACTAGAAACGTGCAGTAAGATTCTTATTTTGAACGTTCCATGGCTGAACCCTCATAATCTGAGATCTAGGTTTGGTCAGGTAAGTGTTTTAATTGTTGGCAGTAACTGAGAACATCTCAGCCGAGCTTCTTTGCATCTAATTTGGGAATTTCTTTTCTCTTAGCCTGGCCGAGGAATTTAGCTCATCTTCTTGATCGGCAGTTCCATTCATCTCTTTTCTTTTGATTATTGTGTGTGTGTCGTTGGCCAATTGGTGTGGCAGCCTATTTGGATCACTTGCCACTGCCTTGAAACCGTATCAATCTTAATTTGTGTTACAGCCGTACTGCCTTACTTGAAGCTGGAGCTGATTCAAGCAAACTTCTTGCATGATACTTGCTGCGTTTGGCTTGGAGCTGGTTGAAGTGTATTTTTTTCAATTATGGCTGAGCAGAGCGGTCCTGTTGGTATGTTTACTCTTTGAATTTTTGCCCCTGTTTTGCACGTTTAAGCTAAGTTCCTTTTTTCCCTTTTGTGTTACTGCTTGCTGCTTTTTCTTGGACATGCTTTGTTGTGGGTTCTTCCTCATATATGCTTTTCAGCCCCTTCCTTGTTCCTTCGTGTGTGTGTGTGTGTGAAGAAAAATGACTAGTGTCAGCTGGGTATAACTCCCCTGTTTTGGGGCAACCACCAAGCTGCTGAAATCCTCATTCATAGCTGGCTGGTTAAGAGAATTGTAGGTGAAATATTTCAAGTATTTTAATGTTAAAGGTGTAAGATGTGTTGAGGGTGTTGGCGGAGGTATGATATGGAAATGGTTTAATTATTGATGAATTACTATAAACTATATTTTGTTGGACACAAGCAACTTGTATAATTTTAATTCAACATCGGTATAGTAAATAAAGAAAGTAAGGAAATGGAAATGATAAGTGATAATTGTAATTATAATTTTGAGTTTAGAATTATCAAAGCATGTATGCCTTATTCTCTATTCTACTTTAATATCGGAGGACCCAAGAAAGTCTATGAAAAGTTTAAGCGAATACAAATTTTGAAAATAATTCATGCCCTTAAGATATTTGATAAAATGTCTAACAATAACTAGTTATAATATAATAAACAAACTTGGTATATTGAAAGGTACGTAGTTAAGGATTATTTAAATTTAAATGAAAGAAAAATCTAAGAACATAAAATAAAGTATCATTTGTTAAATGGTTAAAGAAGGATAATCTTAGAACTTGGATGGATGGATATTGAAAATTATAATTCAAGCTTTTAATTGATTTTTTTTGTCATTAATCTAACATGACCTCGATGCTTAGAATATGAGTAAGGTGGACTTAAAGAATTGATGTTGATTTCTTGGTATGTATGTGTATAATATATATATATACACGAATTAGAATTAAAATTGTCCTCAAGGTAGTTATATAATGCTTAAGAGTAATAGGTTTTCAAGAAGTACATGAAAAGTGGATATCTAAGTTTTAGTAATTAGAATATTATAAATATGAAATCTATAAACTAAGTAATATTTGAAATATGATTTCTAGTTGGGGAACATATTATTGAGCCAATGACTCGTGAATTCGTAAGGCGCAACACGCGAGATCCATGACATGGTGAGTGGTTAATTGCTGCCTTCAGGGGCTAGATTGTTGTATGTATGTAAATAAATGTGCAAGTGCAATGTTTTAATAAGTTATTCAAATTAAGCTTATTTGAACATGTTTGTGGTTGATAAGGGCCAACAAATTGAAATTTTTCGAGAAATGATTTTTACTTCCGAAACTAAGATCTAGGTGCGCTTAGGACATTTTGATTTAGTATTCTAATATAAGATACTCTAATTCTAACAATTGTTTTAAAAGAAATGAGTTCTCAGTTCCGGTGGGATGGATTGTGTACGGAGAATTGACCTATTGTGCTAGCGCATAAATGCTCGGTGGGGGGAGATACTGTTGTGTGGGGCTGAGTTACTCTGTTGACCCTTTTGCTTGCTTAGATGCTTTGATTGCCTTGATTATTCTAAGTGGATTATACAGTGTATTAATTGAACTGTGGTTACTAAGTTTTATTTTCCTTGTATTTGTATATGTGTAATCTTAATAGTTTTAAAATATATGATATGTTGATATTAATTGATAATATATTCTATACGTGTGTTGAATGATGCTAGTACCCTTTGGGCATGATTTTTCACTTATGGAGTCTGTAGGACTTATCCTTCTCGTGGATATTTTTTTTCAAGAGTCTAGTATTTGGCATCGTCGAGTTTATGATATGTCGACAGAGTACTACAAGGTATGCTCCAGGATCTCAGACTTGAAGTTAAGGTTGAAAGTTGTAGTCACACGAGAACTGTAGGGTGTTTAATTTTGTATTACACAATAGTCTAAATATTTGTTTTCATGTTGTTATGTGAAATCAGGAACACATGTATTGGTATTTTTGGGGCATATTATATGAATTTTCAATAAGTTGATATTTGTTTTAGGAAACAATCTTTTACAGTAAACTTCGGTTTTATAAAATTTAGTTTTGTTTTGTAATTGGGTCAAAAGTCGTGTTTTTACTTTGTTTTGAAGTCAGGGTTACGGAGGTTTGGTTATCCAATCCTCCAACCAATCATGCCTCTGTGAGGGGTATGACATTTTGTTTAATCACATAGAAGTTATTTAGTATCATGTATGTGTTGTTGATTCCTATGAACTGTAATCACACTTGCATAAAATTCGATTATTTTTTCAACAGTTCACCAAAAAGGTAAACTCTTGATTAATTTTCAACTCTAATATTAAATTAGTTTTTTTTTCTTCTTTTTCCTATAGTATAATCTTTTTTCTTTCATGTTGAAAATATTGCATTCTATTTGAGTTACGGTGTTTTGCCAAAATATTTTGAAAAACTAACAAAACAACATAATATATAGATATACCATTAACTATTCTTATTTATTAGGTTTATAAAACAAAAAATATTTGAGATAAATTATTTGGTTTTTAAGTAAAAAAACATGAAACTCTTAAATTTAAAGTAATGTGTTAGTTTCATCTTGAAAGAAAAGAAAACTAGTTATAAATGTTGATACCAATAAAATATAACTAATTTGTGATAGTAAATTTAAAGAAATAAAAACTACCAAAGTTTGAAAAAATAAATTTAAATTAGTTGTGTCATAAAGTAATTTACTTCTAAGTATTAATTAAGGTGGATTGAAGATGGTAGTTTTTTTTTTTTTTTTGGTTTGTATTGAATTTAACAATTTTTAATAGTTAGAATAGTGTAATTATTATTGTTTTGACTACAAACTTTCAAACTTTGACTTTAAGATTGAGATTCCAAAGTACTACATTGCTGTCAAACACTCAGCAAAATCCATTATCAGTAATAGTCATCATTGAGATCCTGTTACTATAAAAAAATATCAACAAGGAGATGTAAGTCCTATGAACTCAGTCAATTGAGTGAAAAATCATACCCAAAAGATACTGGCATCACTCAAAATACATATATTATTATTTACTCTCAAATAACAGTATTCATGTTTTAATTTAATAGTATAAGCACGTACATATAATTCTTATAAAGCCACGATTCACATATTTTATAACATATATAACTCAATTCAAATATCTGAAGTTCATAATTCTAAACAAAGTAATCAAGACATACAAAGCAAGCAAAAGGTCAACAGAGTAACTCAACCTCGCACATCACTTCCCACATGACAATTTTGCACCTGCACACCAAACATAATCATTGAATCCCTTTTTCAAATCCACCAACTATGGCTAAGCACTCAATTCTTTTTAAACACTTATTAAAATCAGAAAATCTTAAAACATCCTAGGTGCACCTGGATTTCAACTTCGAAAATAAAATCATTTCGGAAATTTTTTTTGCTTCGTTCCTTTATTAACCACAAATAATTTCAAACAAACATAATTCAAATAACATACTGAAATACTGTACTTGATTATTTTTCATATAACACATTTATTCAAATATACATACAATTACACATAATAATCTAGCCACCAAAGGGTAACAATTAATCACTTACCTTTAACTGATTTCATTCGTCACTTACACTTGCGTTCACATGAGTCGTTAATTCAACCACACTTTCCGAAACTGCAATTACATTTTTAAAGTTTTGCTTAGTTTGACAATTCCTAAGTAATGATCTTTTAGTTATGAAATCTAAAATTACTAAGTTTCAAGTATTTATTTAAAGTTAACTCTTTTTTAGTTATTTTCACAACGACCTTGAAGATATATTTGATTTTCGCTTATATACTTAATCAAATTTAACAAACCCAAATTTATACATTATCTTTAAGAAGTTATCTATCTCTCTTATTTAAAAACTTTTCCTAAAATCAACATTGAACTCACTTAATTCCTCATATAAACAAAAACAGGACACTGCACAAATTCCTAGTTGCCAACCTCTAATTCCAATGTAATAGAATTCTCATACTTAGGAAATAAATTATGAAACTTTCCAGTCTAGCTTATCAAGGTGTAATACCCAAAAAAAAAAAAAATTTATGTCACACATCGATTGTAAGAGGTGTGATTACATTATTTACAACCCAAAATGACCAACTACTAAGTACCTTCAAACTAACATTCCATGTGATGTGAGTTGTGGACTTTTAAAAGTATTTGGGCCAGTTGGACTTGAGACATTACACAAAATGTTAAGAACATTTTATTTTCAGCACTTTAATAACTTTTATTTTTATTTAGAGGTTATAGGCTAATTCAAATCACAACTCCTAATAAAATCTTTCGGACTGATTAAAGTTCACCTAAAATCCTGCACGGACCTAATTATAGTCCAACAGCTCTAATAAAGTCTTTCGGATTGACTGAAACTCACCCAAAATCCTGCACAGACCTAATTATAGTCCAACAGCTCTAATGATAAAAATACTTAAAACCAAGTTACAAAAAATTTCATATATCATTTAAAGACCCTAAACTACATCTTCTCTTTTCAACTCTTAATTTAATTTAGTCATGAAAACACTCGAAACCCAAAATTTCTTTGACCCATAAAATCTAACCTGTTTCCCTTTCATTTATCATTTAACCCACGTTTCATCATTCTACCTACAACTAATCACCCTTTTATCATACCTTTTCAATTCTACAATTTATTTCTCCAATTGTCAAATAACAATCTCACATATTCTTTGTCCTTAACTTTTTATTCACTTATATTACCACTAGTTTCTTTTTATTTTCTAAAACAAATCCAGAGTAGTTAAGGAGGAAGAAAAAGAAAAATAAAAGCATGTAAACAAATGGTAAAACTTCTTCTTCTTTTTTCTATGATGCCACACGGAGGAAATAAAATTACAAAACAAAAGGATACCAGAATACCATGGTAAAAGCTTGTTAATCAACTCCTATTCAATTTTAATTTTTTTTTTTTTCCATTTTGGAATACTAAAAGATGAACTTGGTTACGAAATACAGATCTATTACAAGTAACTCAGGAATTAGATGATTGATAATGTTACAAACTTTGTAATATGAATAAACAAATCCAGTACACCTTGAGAGAGAGGCATGAAAACAAAGTCACAAAGAGGCTTGCTTCTGATAATTAGAATTTGCACTACGTTGTTTTTATCCTAGTCTAGAGAAGAAATTGCAAACAATAAAAGGACAAAATATTTGGTCAGAATCATTTATGAAATTCTACAGATGGTGAACAGTAAACTGAAAAGAAATTGATATGCTAATTGGATTGGCCATTATCAACTCCGCAGAATTAAGACATGTATTCCAATTTATCGGTTTCAAGCCTTTAAATAATTAATCAAAACCAAAGGCCCAACATAAATTATTGTACAAATTGATAATTCAAAATGAAGTAGAATATTTTAGTTATAAAGTGCACTGAAAGATCAGAAAGCACTTTGATTATAAGTTATAAAACACGATCAAACATTATGTTGGGCTCTTGAGCTTACAAATGGATCCTTGTATACTTCCTGCTTTACTTTCAGTTGTTATCCCAGCTGAAACAATTTGGAGAGCAGTAACATGAACGGAATAAAGAAAATTTGAAGCTCTTTTGCTAGCAACTACAGGAACTCACGGCTAGGCTGTCAATGGTCGGAAAGAAAAATTGACTGCCACTCAACTAGAAGGAGCAGCTAGAGGGAGAAGCTGGACCATGATCAAACACAAAAGCAAGAAGGAAAAAATAGATGAAGTACTCGGCTGATGCAGGAGAAAATGAAAGAAAGTTCAAGAAGCAAGGAAAGTAAAACAGAGAAGCAAAAGTTGGCAGCTGGTTGAAAAAAAAAAAGAGGAGCTACGCTCTCTTGGACTGAACCTAAGGAAGCTCTAGATTTCTCTAGAACCCATCGAAACAGAGAAGACAAACAAATATGGCAGTGGAAAAATTGGCCAAACAAAGAAAAGATGGTAAAGAAATTATAAGGAAATAAGAGAGTATTAGTAAAAAAAAAATTAAAAATCAAGCCAAAGTCAATGTTTTTATTTGTGGTGGGGATTATTCTATATATATATATATATATATATAAAGTGTTAATAATTTATTCACTTTAATTTACTTGGTTAACAACACAAATTATTCATAAAATATTAAAACATATATTAAAATATTGAATTACAACATGTTTATTTATATTATTATTTATTTAATTTGTTTACGTATTTACTATTTTATAACAAAAATTTACACATTATTTTAAAACTCGATTTCACGATGTTAGATTATAACAGGAAGAATTGGTAACAAAATCTCCGTAATCCTAACTTTAAGACAAAGAATCATATACGACTTTTAACTAAACCAAAGTATAAAAGTAAAATTTAGAAAACACAAGTTAACTACAAATGTTTATTTACTGAAATATATAACAATTTACTAAAAATTTTGGCATAGATTCCTTGTAAACAAGAACATGCCCAAAATACAAACATATAATTCCTAATTATATTCAACTAGTTTACACAACCACAATATATACAAGGAACTCCGCTCTATTATTCTTCACAACAACAAATAACTAAACTAATATGTAATACAAAATCTGATACCAAAGCCCTAATGTGACTGCAAATTTTCATCCTTTTTACTTCAAGAAAGCGATCTCGAATATATCTTGCTGCTAATTACTCAGAAAGCCCAATATTGATCGTTGATGCTCACAAATATCCTTGTTACTAAAAAAATATCAACAAAAGAGTAATGAGTCATATAGACTCAGTAAGTGAAAAAACGCATCCAAATGGTACTAACATCAACTAAAGCATAACGAACACATATAAATTAAATAATCTCATGTAGCCATGTTTCATATTCAATGGTACATGTACGTTCATATAATTATTGTAAAATCAATCAGTCACAATTTACCTAGTACACAAGATGAATAAATCAATCGGAATTTTCAAAACTCACAATTCAAACAAAGCACACAAAGAGCCAATATAATAACTCAACACCTGCACACCAACACCTATTCTCCATTCTGGGCAAATTTTGTGCCTGCACACCAAACACAAATATATACAGAATTACTAAAATATTCATAGCTCCTCACAAATTTACCCCCAAGGCTGAGTTACTCAAATATTTTTAAGAAATATTAGATAATCAAATCAAAGTATACTAGGTGCACCTAAATTCTATTTTGGAAGTAAAAATCATTTCCAAAAAAAAAAAAAAAAATACTTTTATTGGTCTTTATAAAACACAAACAAAGTCACAAGTCAAGCATTATTCAAATAACTCAATTAAACTCTACACATGCTTATGCTTTCATATTAACATATCTATTCAAATATACGTAACAATTACACATACTAATCTAGCAACCGAAAGGTAGCATTCATCCATTCACCATTTACTGATCTTGTTCATTACTTCATCTTGCGTTCTTGCATGTCATTGGTTCAACAACACGTTCTAGAGTTGCACTTACATTTTCCAAGTATTACTTAGTTTGTCAATTTTATAGGTTACAACCTTTTAATTACAAAAAATTATAGCTACTAAGTTTCATGCATTTATTTCAAGTTAATCATTCTTAGATATTTTCACAACTACCTTGGAGATATGTTTGATTTTAATTTACATACTTAACCAAATTCAACAAAACCATGTTTAAACATTATATTTAGGAAGTTAGCTATATTTCTTATTTAGAAACTTCACCTAAATTTATTCTTGAACACACTCAATTCTCCACATGAACACAAATAGGGCACTCACACAATTTCTGGTTGCCAACATCGAATTCCAGTGCTTATAAAATTCTCATCATTGAGAAATAAATTATCAACATTTTATTAAAGTTTATCAAGATGTTAGAAACAATTCATCCTCAACACTCAACTCCTAAATCATCCTTTAAGATCCTCCAAAACCAGTTACATCAAAACAGGTACAATCAAGATCCGAAAATTCTAACAATGACTTTCAACATTTCCAAAATACACATAACATGAAATTAAAACCTAAAAAGCTCCAGAATTGTCCCTTAATATGTTAGGAACAATTATTATTCATAGGTCCTAAGTAATTAAAATCACAACCCCCAACAAAGTCTCCTAGATTGACTGAATCTCACAGAAAATCCCGCATGGACCCAGTTGCAGTCCAACAGCTCTAACAATAAATGTACCCCAAGTTAGGTTAGGAAACTTTCTAAATATTATCCCAAGACCTTAAGCTACACTTTTTCTTTAGAACTCCTAAATTAAGTCAGTCTATAAAATACTTGAAATACCTAATGTCTTTAACTTATAAAATCTGACTCTGCTTCTTTAATAGCCACTAACTCCTATGTTCAACACTTTACCTCCAACTAACCATCATTTATTCATACTCACTACTCACTTTAATCAAAATTTTAAATCACCACATTAATCATGCATTCTTACTCATTGTTCTTAGGCTTTTTATTCAAATTCAATTAATCCCTAACCAGAAAGATTTGAATATACCAAGTTTTAATCCTTACATTGTAACTAGTTTCTTTTAAGCCTTTTATCAAACACCTTAAGGGCATAAATTCCTTCCAATGGTGTGTGTGTATATATATTCATACACCAAGAATCCAACTTCCCATCTTATTCACACTCCAAGTAGTGATTTCACATCAACTAATTACTCAATTTCATACAGGCTTGAACTAAACAATCTAATATCAATACATTTCCATTCTATAACTTAATTTTCTAATAACTATATAACCCTCCTACATGTTCTTGGTTCCTAATTTTTTTATTCACAACTTCTTTCAATCTAAGTCCAAAGTAGAAAACTATTAATAGTCTTAAAGAATTGAGATACAAGCTAGAAGAACTACCATACAAGAAGCAGGTTGGCTACAATCATCAAGACCTTGTAGCCCTCTCACACGCTTTCATGGCTGCACTCCAAAAAGAAAGCAAGAGCTATTGCACCATCTCCCAACCGTCCACCATCCAACCAAGTAAGGAAGAGAACCAACTGAAAACAAGGGAAAGTTAGAGTGCTACGACCAACAAGATAAAAGAAGTACAATTGCCAAGAAGATAAACTCCTTGAAGGGTGCTGGAGGTCACGTTGATTGCCCTTGGCTAGGAGGAGGAGAAGTAAAACGCCAAGTGCAAACAAGTAGCCAAAACCACCAACTCACGGTTGAAAGTTGGTCTGGCTGAAAGGAGAGTAACAATTCAAGAGACCGGGGAGTATAATCCATCTCCAAAACAAGAACAAAGGAGAGGAAAAGGAATGAAGACTATTGTCCAAAAAAAATTCCAAAACTTGTCACAGCTAGAAGTGCAACAAAATTGCTCTCCCTCCAAGAGAAAGTACTCGGCCAAATGAAAAAAAAAAAAAAAAAAAAAAACCATATGGAATTCTCTAGAACAAGGCTAAGGCAATGGACACGATCAAGAAGGAGAAAAGATAAAGATGAAAATCGGTCAAAAAGAAAAAAAAAGGAGTAAGAGAAAGAGACTAAAAATAACAAATATAAAACAAAATGTAAAAAGTAGAGTAAAAGTAAATAAAATTGATATGTGGTTCCTATTTAATCTTGGTTGTATTGATATATATACTCATTATAATTGTGCAGTTTACACTTGTATTTCACTTAAAAATTATACCGAATAAAATCAAGTTCCAAGTCAATCAAATTTTAATTTAATTATACATATATATAATTTACATGTGTTCAAGTTAAATACTTGCATTTATTTTAAAGATCAAGAATTATACTGAATTATTCAAATTTCATGCTTTAATATCGGATTATATCATGTTCAATTCTATTATTATCAATTTAATTTATTTATGTGTTTGTTATTTTATAACTAAAATTTATACATTATATTTAAAACTTGATTTCACGATGTCAGGTTATAATACATCTAATTATTCTATTTAAAAAATAAAATAAAATTTAAAAATATCTCACCTCTGCAACCCAACTTGAAATACTAATTTCAATTAACTACCCAGCCACTTTCTAGCAGTTCCTCCTACAATAATTACTGACAACTATGTGCTTCTATCTATGGACTCTCCTCCATAAGAATTGATAAAAACTTAATAGTTTCTCATCTTTCTATCCAATGATTTTGCTCTCCTTATTGCACAATCTCAATCTTCCATTTATATCTTTTTATAATTTCAGGTACGAATCATTCAATTTATCTCACTTTTTCTTAGTTGTGTTATTTAATTTCATTCCACTAAATTGTGCGACATTGAAACTTTTTTTTTTTTAATTATTTTTTAGGTAAATTTCTTTGATTTCCAAAAATGCGAAGATAATAAATTGATTCAAGAGTTCAGTGTGATTTTAGGATTGATTTTTAGGTTCATTTTTTCAAAGACCTGTTAACATTGGAGGCAAAGAAAATTTTGTTCAATCTGTAACGCACCTATGCAAAATAAAAAAGAGAAGGTTTATCATCTATTATAGACATAAACAGAGGAAGTAGGGAGACTGTCAAAGAGATTGTTTTGATATGTGCAAGTGCAGTTTTTCTTAGAATTGCTACTGGAAATTAATTGTTTGTTAAACAAATTAGAGTCTAAACTTGATTTTGATTACATGACCAGAATTAAAGAAGCAAGAAGGTCGCTGATTTTCAAAATGTTGACACCACATTTTTGGGATGAGAGATTCTAACGATACAATCATCTTCTTCATGTTTTAGTATCTTATTATGCTTACGCATGTGCAATTTTTGTTATTTTTCCTTAGATGAAGGGCAGGCAGTAAGGTTAATGGACCGGCCTAAACAAGGGAGGTATGGATATTGGGATATCTTTAATAGAATCTTTCTCTTCTAAAAATACTAAACTAAATCAAGAGAAGCCCACTACCTTCTCTCCTCTGTCCAACCCACAAAGAATAAAGCCATAATGCTATAGAAGACATGAGTACCAGTTAGACTACGGGATGCGTACACCCAAAATCGGTGAGCTACTTACTCTGCCCCTAAGTCAAGAGCTACTAGTACTATCAGCAAACAATATCGTAACTATGGCTTAGTCAAGATCCATTCAGTACGATCAAGATAAAATAGAGTCTCACGGAGAAGAATGACAAGAAAGCAACAAATTAGTGCATTGGATGAGTATCTTAGGACATGTCTCTGTGTATTTAGAACAAACATTTGGTTTAAGGTATAGTTTTGTACTCTAACGAACACTACACAAGAAAGAAATTTTTTTTTTTTTTCTTTTCTTTATGGGTTGGATTGAAATATTTGAATTCCTCTCATTTTGAATTATCTTTTACTGTGCATAGAATGTAAATCTAACAATTTATTGTCGCTTTTAGGAAGAAAATAATATTGGCTAAGTTTCAAAACTTTTACTTTGGATAAATGTTTCAAGCTTGCAAAACTAAACATATGTTTTACATTCTTATGTCAATAAAATGAATTAGAAAAAAAAAATCCACAAAAAAAGAAAAGAAAAAAGAAAGAACTACCTATGTTCATCCTCATATCATGCACCTATTTCTATATAAAGAAAAAAGTAATAAAAGAAAATAAAAAGTCTTTCCACTCCCACACACTAAATTAAAACATTTTAAAGTGAATATTTAAAATAAATTAATTAAAAACCTACCTACTCACAATCACTTCTACGCAATTATTTCTCAATTAAACAACTTCCATGGAGTAATCTAAAACTCAATCATTTATTATTTTTAATCTTCTTGCAGTTTATTGCTTAATTGCTCATGTTCTCTATACTTTCCTCTCTTTTTTTGTTTTTGTTTTTGTTTTTGTTTTTTTTCTTTCTATACAGATAGTGTATAATTCAAATGATTTTTTTAATTTTTTTTGGGAGAGATATAAAACTCTTCCTAGATGTACTCTTATACCAGTGTGTCAAGTTTTACCCATAATGTACTCTTTTATTAGGGTATATGTTCTTTCAAGTCACGTGCATCCTCTCTATTAGTGTGAAAAAATTTTAGAAATGAAAATTTTGAAATTTTTCATATAACAGATACTATTATATTTGTGTATAAAAATTAAACAAAGTTTGTACAATTTTTTTTTTCTCTTCAAATGCATGTTACTATTGTGTAGGACAATATGCAATGGACACTATGCAATGTTCTCTATAATTGCAATAAATTCAAAGGGCCGTCCACTTTTGCTGTTAATGCAGGTGCAGTATTTTATTTTTTATTTTTGGTTAAGAGGTGCAATATTTTAAAACCCAATACTTCCAGTTGTCCGAATTTATTGTTTGAATTAATTTTTATTTTTAATAGAGAAAGAGATTTTAATTACTGAAAAAGCCAATATGTTTTAAGTAATCCCTACTGTATTTATTGATACTAATAATTAACCCTAAAATAATTTCAAGTCCATCACTCTTTCCATTTGATTATTTTTAGAATTTTTTTCTACATTTTTGGTCTTTGTAGTTTGACTTGACTTGAATGATAATTTTATATTATATGTGAATTATATGATTTGATTACATAGAAAAAGTCTATATATAGGACGTACAAATTGTCAAGCATAACGAATCTAGCCTAACATAAGACTAAGTAAAATAATTAGGCATAAATCATGGGCCATCAATCATGGGTCATAATATACTCTAACTCCTCCCTCAAACTCAAGGTGGTTGACTCGAAACTAGTTTATGTTTAGAAACCAAACTGATGAAGTGTCTTCCATAGACACACACTTGTTAACAAGTAAGGGGATTGTACTTCCCATAACCATGTTTAGAGACATCTCATGCAGGGCAATCTGAGTATGAGGACGTGTAACTGGTATAGAGATTATAATGATCATGTTCAAGGATGTCTCAAGCATGACAGTAGTTCGAGTATGTGCTCAGGGATATATGAAGAGCTTTTTTTTTTTTTTTTTTTTCTTTTTGGAAAGAAAAACGATGAGATCTACCGATCGGCTGAGATAATGAGATAAGCTGATCTAATATCAAGCTTAGATCTTAGATCATATTAGATTTGGAGGATTTTTATTTTTGGATTTGTTATGTAGGTGGCAACCCTTTATAAAAAAATATTTTTAAAAACCTAAGCTCTGATACTAACTTGAATCTAATGATTTTGTATTATATGAGAAAGGAATGATTTGATTACATAGAGAAAGTCTGTATATAAAGACTGTACATGTTGATCTAGCATAATAAATCTAGCCTAGTATAAAACTATGTACATTAATTAAGCATAAATCATGGGTCTTAATATACTCTTACTACTTGGATTTCACTTTAGTTACTACACTTTAATTTGTTATATTTGATTGTATTTAATTACAAAAATTATTTCAAATACATTGTTACCACCTTCAAATGTAAAAGTTAGGATGAAAATGACGTGACATATAACATCCAATGTGTTTTGCTCACGATACATAATTGCAATAAAAAATTGTCACGTGACTTAAAATCTATATACATAAAATCTGAATTTTGTGTTTCGTTTTTCTCTTTTCTTTGTGGATGATGTATCAATTCTTCTATGCAAAATAATTAAATATGTAATAGTTCATTTTATCACATGTGGCATAACAACTTTCACAAAAAAGAAAAGAAAAGAGTATAATAAATCAATGACAGATTTTACTATCCAACTAATTTGTACAAATAAATTATGTTGTATGTAGTAATATTATAAATTCTATAAAAGTAGAAATTTTAGTTGTATCAAAAAGTGTCACATGAAGCTTACAAGCATAATAATAGTGTCCAATGAAAACATACAACATGTATATATGACATCAAAATTAATTTTTAAAAAAATAAATAAATTACATTGATTGATCAATGAAAACTTGACACATTTCATATATATTTAACATAATAAATTATCAAGTAAATCAATGACATAAGTCATTCAATGAAACCCGCCATATGCATTTAGGTCTCTCCAAAATCTCATAAATGTAGGGATACTTCATTCATTTTTGGGAGGAAAAAAGAAGAAGAATTAGAAGTTACAGAGCTTTGCAAAATTCAAGTTTCAAAACCCTGTAAAACTTCAAGCATTCAGGGTGCCTCGAGATTCAAATTAATTCATCATTAACTACACGTTTTTTAGATCAAGCTAGCTTCACAAGGTTTTGTTGAATCAACTTTTGTGATCAAGCTCTACGTTCACAAAAAATTCATAATTACAAACTAATTTAACAATTGTAGTTCTAAAATCAAGCTGTTGAAACATTAGGATTATTAATAAATATAGAGATCGAAAGAGAGAATATTTATTATTTTATTGTAAAAAATAATTAAGATAGAAATTATACCTAATTCAGTTATATAAATTAATACAAATATTAATCTCTATTTGCACATATTATTTTTAAATTAATATTATTTATTTGTAACTATACCTTCCAACCAAAAAATATATAATCTTTAAAAAAGATTTAGCCAAAAAAGTATTTAAGTGAAAAATATTATTAACATCAATAAATACTGTATGAATCACTTAGAAAAGTTCAATTTTTTAAATATTGAAAATAATATATTTCGCGGATTTTTTTTGTTAAAAAGCCACCCCTACTACATTAAATAGCAATAGTGGGTTGTCCTATAAATTTATTACAATTACAAGTGTCTCAACTTCTAAGTGACACATGTAAAAATTCTAGTGTACTAGCTCTGCAAATGGCTCATGCACGCTGCAGTCCTGCGCACAGAATCACGGGCCATGTGAAATGCTGAAGAAAATAATATGTGCCATGTCTACCAAGTTTGCAGCCATAAATACCAAGTGTTCAATTACAGCCATTAATAATATGTCTCATTCTGCTACTTACGCACACATACATAAGATGTGTCTGTATCAAAATAGAAAGATATAGTAATAGAGAAGAATCGTATTAAAAATTATAAAAATAGTGTATAATTGTAAAAATATATAAATATATGTAAAAATATTTTATCATACTTATTCATGAGTAAATTGTAATTATATAATGATTAATTATGCATGTTTGAAGATTTGATTTGTCTCTTCATATAATTTATATTTTCTTTTTACATATTTAATATTAATAACTTATTAAATTATACATAATGCAACTAATACATATTAACTAAATTAAATAAAAATTAAAAATAATACTTATACTTAATTATATTTATTCTCTTATCATTTGACTAGCTTTCATATAATATTTTTTTTTTTATAACTTATAGTTTTCATACTAATTAATTATATAATTTATAAATATAATTTTGTTTATATAACTTAATTTGTCACAATTACGTATTAATATGTAAAAAAATTAACAAATTTTATTAGTTATAATTTTTAAATTAAAAAATATGAACTCTTAGTAAATATTAAAAACAAACATTTATAAACAAAAATAGTTAAAATTAAATTTATTTCTTTTATAATTAAAAACTAAATTTCACTAGATATTTATTTGTTAATTCTTGATATTAATCTTTATTATTGCTTGTTTTCTTTTTATTGACATTAAGAAAAGTTTTTAAAAAATTAAAAAATTGAAGTTTGTAAGATATGGTATCCAAAAATATCGAAAGTATCTGACTAGTATACTTGGATACAATCGGATACTAACAAATATCTATTGATACATTTGAATGTCAGTAAGAAACAATAGTTTCGTATCTGTAACTAAAGATACAAATAAGTTTTATACGTATCATATGAAAAGATACGATATTTAGTTCCTTGTTTATATGTATCAATATGATTTTGACATTTAGGTTTTAAAATTAAATTTGTGCACCTTAGGTTGGGAAAAAGAAAATAACTACATATTTATTCCGTCACTGTTTATAATAGTATTCGTAATTAAATTTATTTCGATAATTTTATAAGGTCACTAAAAGAGCTCTTAGTGATTTTACTAAAGAGTCACATGCTAAAAAGTAGCAAGACAATTAATTTTTCCACCTTAAATTATTAATGAACAATAATTACGTTCTTGATGTCACTATTTATAATATTCAACATGTATCTAAAAAAATTAATAAATCGTGTATAATATGTTGTTTCTCTTAAAAATTTTTACAAGGTCTATCTATAATAAAGGATGCAAGTGAGAGGAAAGAACTTATACACTAACAAATGAGTATGCTCAGGATAAAATTTGACACGCTGGTACTAGAGTACACCCAAGAAGAGTTTTACATCTCTTTCCTTAAATAGAAAAAATATCTTAATATACAAGTAAGCAAGTGCGATGATACTAGTATAATAAATTGAAAAGAAAAAAAATGAATTCTAATATTAAAATATCTAAGAATATTTTTAAAATATTAAAAAATATATACATAGTAAAACAAAATAATTTTAGAAAATATTTTATAGAATCAAATTTAAAAAAACAAAAAAAACAATATTACATTATATTAAGTTTTTATGATATAAGTAGCTTAAGGTTTTTACTAGTTTTTTTATTTTTTATTTTTAAATATATATAATTTAAAACTTATATAAATATGACTACGCAAGTGATATATAAACTAGATCAAAACAAGTTAAGATGTGTAAGTTTAAATTTTATGTTGCTCGTGTTGAAAGGTGAAAGGTGAAAGGTGATAACAATTCATAAATGCACTCATAAGTGAGAAGAATATAATATTAAAAAATAATACTTACTCCTCATTACAAGAGGTGATTCATCCTAATCCAATCCAAGAAAATATATATATAATCAATATATTCGATTGGATCGGTTATCAAATGGCATAATATGTATCGCTCGCAAAACTGACCCCACGCCGCCACGTGTAATAGAGGCAATATTCCCAACCGACTATTCAACCGCGCATTTTGATTTGGGTTGGTTTCAATTACTTTTTGTTAATAATTTGTTAGATTGTCAGTTTTCTGGATGAGATGTTCACCCATAATAATTAGAAAGCAATCGTGTAGTCACACTGTGGCACATGACTTGATCACATAAAATGACATATTGCTCAATCTCTAGTGTGTGAGAGAAAAGAGAGGATTAATTAGGGTCTTTTGATGATGTAAATATTATCTGTATTTTTTTATTTTTTTCAGGGTCTATACGAGTCTCTTTATAGGAAAAAGATATTGCCGAGCAATTTTGGGCGGCTGGTGTACGTAATTTAAAAGTAATTTGAAGTGATTGAATGTTTGTTGAGATAATTATTAAAATTGGAGTAATTAAGAGTGATTAATGGAATTTTAATTATTTAATTATAATTGACTAATCAATATTTTTTTTTTATTATTGCCCAATGAATAAAATAAATAAATAAAGAGTAAACTTTTGGTATCTACAATCTCATATTCACAAAAAATAAGATGTATAATTCAAATTTTATATTCAACATTTTGGAAGGTGATAACAATTCATAAATACACATATAGTGAGAGAAATATAATATTAAAAAATAATATTATCATGCTCATTACAATAGATGATACTAATCAAATTAAAAACTACAAAAAAAGAATATCCGATCCAGCTGCTTCAATATCTGTGTCCAACATGCAAATTTGTCTGATGACAAAGTTTAGAGCTGCAAACCAAATGACAAAAGGAAAAATCACAAACACGAAGTTATATTGATATGTCCTCTTCGACTGATTAAATCACTGCTTCAGTCTTTGACTATACAGATTAGCGCCTGACTTGTTTTAGTTCAGTTGATTGTACATTCAGTAAAAAAAAAGAAAAAGATAACAACAAAAGTGTATAGTGTTGATTGTGAATCTTTAATTGAGTCTTGAAATAAACATTGTTTGTTTCTACTCCTGTTGATTGACAAAAGACTACAACTAATGACTTCAATGGAACACTGCATTGCATATTGCAGCTGACTGTCAGTAACACAGTCGATCAGACACAACTAACTATTTAATTGAAATGTTATCGTAGCAATTATCAACTGACTGTATTGATATTTACCGAGTAGCTTCAGCTGACTGTAATAGTCATTCTACAGCTAATTGTAATAATTAAAATGATGTCATTGAAAACTTAAGTTGACTAAGATGATATTATTATGTGACGTCGTTAATTTTTATGTTTTAGTCAACCGTGTATCTAATAAAATAATATATTTTAAAATAGTATATTAAATATTATTTTTATATATAATATTTAGTTATCTTCAAAATCAATAAAGTTATTATTAAATTAAATTATTGATTTGATTCAACAATTATATTATGACAATATAAATGGAATACTAATGAACAAAATATATCTATCATGTCTACCTGAGTGTGAAATTACAACCACAAATGAACTTTCATTCTCGTACATACGTATGAGAATATAAGAATATGATTTCCAACATTTGTTGACTTCTAGGTTCTAAAATCCAATTAATGCACCTTAGGTTGTAAAAGAACGATAATAACATTTATATTGTCACTATTTATAATATTCAATTTGTATCTAAAAACATGTATAATACTTATTTTTTCTCTCTCTAAATAAATAAATTTTATGTTGTCACTATTTATAATATTTAATATGTATCTAAATAAATATTGTGATCGAATTGGAATTAAATTGGTTTCAATATTTTTCTATAACCTAACAACATTAAAAATTTAGATAAAAATTGTTGAAATGACTTAATGTATAATGTTTTAATACGTCTCAACTAGTTTGACAAAAACTAAAAATTTATTTCTCACTCATCTTTCTTGGTCTCTCTTACTATTTATGGCTCAAATCTCTTCTTCCTCATTTAGAAGTCAGTAGAAAATAGAATGATTGAAACAAATTTATCTAGTTTATATTATAAAAATAATACATGCCACTTAGATCAATGTTAAATAAATACTAAGATCAAGGATTAAACATTCACATGTTTGCTTATATAAATTACCACACCAACTAAAAGCTCAAACTTGTAGTGCAGCACCTTCTGATCTCAAATCATGATAATTGTCACCTTAACTAAAATCTAAAGCTTGTAATGAGGGGGTTATTTAAGGCTCTTGTTAAATCCGTAGCCTTAATTACTATATATACATCCTAAATATTATAAGGACTAATTTACCCCTAATTAATAACTGAATGATAAGGCTAATCTATACTATGTATAAAAGTGATTTATTGACAAATTTTTTTGATTTCCTTAAATACTTGTATGAATTTTTACTATTATATAAGTATCATTTAGTTATTATTTTATAGTGTTAAAATATGAAATTTAAAATGGACTATTAATTTATTGTTTCTCTAATTCTTCTCAATTTTATGACTCAATTTCTTTTATTTTAAAAAAACTATGGATTAAAAGAAATATTAAGAGTATAGTTTTCATTTTAATTATTATAATATTATTTTTTAATTCTTCTTATATCTCAAAAATGAAAAGAAAAAACTTATAAATTTATATTATGAATTTCATTTTTAATTGTATTTACTTAGTTTTTTAATTACGTTAACGAGTAACATTTAGTCATTATTTCTTGGTATTAAAATATTGTGGTTCAAATAATTATTAAATTATTTATTTTCTAACTCTTCCCATTTTAATAATAATATGATTGTAATTTTTTTACTATTAATTTCTTTCCTAATTATTCTCAATTTCATGAATTAATTTTTTTTTAAAAACTAGGAATTAAAAGAAATAGTAAAACTATAATTTTTATTATTACAATATTATTTTCTTAATTATTCTTCTATCTTAAGAATTAAAAGAAAAATATTATAATTTTATATCATGAATTTAATTTTTAAGTAGATTTCTTATTTTTTAAATTATATTAACATAGAGTAATATATTTTATTAATTATAATTTTTAATATGCAAGTCAATTAAAGTTGAAAATGTATTTACTATAAATAAGATTATGTCACATATACTAGTATTAATTAAATGTTTCAATTTCTCTCACTGTCCCATTGGTTTTTTCATTACGTGGATAAGAGACTTTATGATGACTTGGGTGGAATTAATTTCATTAGTTTCACAAACTGATCCCTATTACATATGTTCAAAAAAAAAAAAAAAAAATTATATATCCTTCCAATGCCTCGATTGCTAGATCAACTTGTTGTTGATAAATGATATCTATTTATAAACTTATCTCAATATCTAAATCTAAGTTAATAAGGTTGTTAATTAGGAAAGGTAAAAAAAAAAATTCAATTAAATTTCAATTTTCATTTTTTTTAATATGTATTGATGATATCAAATTATTATAAAACTCAAATATTTCTTATGATATTCTACTTTATATTAATAATTTTTTTTAAAAAGAATTTATTTTAGGGCAACAATGTAATTATCAGTCATAAAAATATTATTATCGTATGGCTTAATTTTATTACAGTCTCTTAAAATATTAAAAGATTTAAATTAATTAGGTGTACTTAAATTTTTCTCATAATTATGCTCGAAAAGTATAAGTTGAAACAATTTTACTTGATCAATAATTTGTGTTAAGCATTCTGTTTGGGTAAGCCGTGTATAAAAGTACTATAAGTGAAAACATTTTTCAAGTAGAGCTATATATATAAAAATCTATAAAAATTTGAGATTAGATGAGTTAATGTAAAAACATTGTGAGATATAAAAGTTGTTTGATTATAATTTTTAAAAACATATTGAGAATTAAAATTACTAAAAAGAGGTTTGTTATGAAACAATTTTTTAATATTTGTTTCGAAAATATTTTTATACCAGTAGTTTTGATATCTAAATAATAAAAATATATATTTTATTTTATTTTTATTGTTAAATAATGAAAACATGTTTTTTTTTAATTTATTATTTGAGAGATTTTGATTCTTACCATAAAAGAAAATAAGAATATATATATATATATATATATATATATATATATATTAGCAACATAAATATTTAGAAATTAATTTCAATATGGAACCTATATAATTCTTAGAATTCAAAAAACCTAATAACTTTTTCTCTTACTCGGTTCCCCACCAGCTGTTTAAGGAACTTTCAGTCAACTAAGGCCAAAAGTTGCAATTCCTCTGTTTCCTCTTAATGCCACGTGGAGAGGTTTTGGTACACTTTACATCACTTTTTACTCTGTTTCCTCTTAATGGCACGTGGAAAGATTTTGGTACACATCATTTTAAGGTGTAATCAACAATGATTGGATCCAAATTAGGCAAAAGAACTTGAAATCAAATGTTTTTCCACACCTCATGTTATGTTTGGCAACAAAAGATTACCAGATTCTAGTTGATATATTTCCCCTCACAAATATTTGATTGGAAAGTAAACTATGTACCATTTATTAATTGTGAGTACTACCATTACTAGTCATGTATTATTATGTAAGTATTATTATCAATTTTATAAAATATTATTATGTTTATGTAATATTTCAATTATTATTCTTAAATAGTTCATAAAAAATTTATCTAACGTCATTCTACTTATATATCATTGTTATTATGATATCATTGTTTTACTATATACTGACAAGTATCTAAAAGTTAAAAAATGTGTAATTTAACTCGCTCAAAATTATATATTCGTAAAAGCTTCAGTTTGTAGATAAATTAATTTGAACAATAAAGCATATAAGAATATGATTTTTTTTCCTTTATAAAAATTGAAAAATAAATTTTAAACAAAATAATTACAGTTAATATTTTATTTACCGTCAATGAATTTTTTTTTATACTTACTTATCAGTTAATAGAATCATAACACTTATCTTATTTACATAAAAGTTAATACAATTTTTTTTTTTTTTTGGTTACCCTTTACTGACGAAAATAATATGTCCAGTGCTTGTCTATTAGGAGTTCAATTGCACCCATAAATGCCAAGTGTTCAATTACAGCCACGAACTTTCATTCTAGTACGTACAACGTTATATATATATATATGTATATATTATTTATAATATTCAACATGTATTTATAAAAAGTGTTTGTGTTTCTAGCCCCAAAAAAAATAAATCTACTAGTACAGACAGGACCACATGGAATACAAACAAATAGTATCTTCTTTAAATAATCAAATTTATGTGTTTACTCCCATTGCCTATGAACTTTGAGGTTTTGCTTGAACGTTGTTTCTTATTACATCAACTATATGAACTTCATGAGCCAAGAACAAGGTGATATCAGAGCACCTGCAATATGAAACGAAGCATGTAGCCTATGATGATGTCTCATTGGCAGCAAATCAACGGAGGTCTGCCAATTACAAACCAAATATTTGGAAATACGATTACCTACAATCTCTGACCAGCAAATATCAGGTAATAGTATTTTTGTGTTCAAGTTTGTTTTATATCTTTTAAAATCTTTTCCATGTTAAATAAGTATTTTCTTTTCTGCAAATAATACAAGATCATGATGAGGCCGTAACAGATGATCATGAAAGATTTTCAAGATCTTTTTTATAACATATCTCTTATAATTCGACTATGCAACGATCTGGACACTACAGTGGCAATATATATAGTCATGTTTCTTTTAATTAATTATAACCATTGTTTCTTTGTATTTTTAGGAAGATTCATGATAGATTCAAGTTTGCGTATGCAGGCCGAACAAGAGAGAGGTGATGCTGCATCCTCAATCATATGTTGCATGAGAGACATGAATGTTTCAGAGGAAAAAGCAAGAAATTGTATCAAAGGAATGATAGATAGAGCATGGAAAAATATAAATGGGAAGTGCTTCACCCACAACCAGACCTAGTTGGTACCTTCGCTGCAACCATTTGTAAGCATCATCACAAATGCTGCTCGAGTGGCACTCTTTACCAACATGGAGATGGATTTGGTGATCAAGACGAAGAGATCAGAGAGCAGATTCTGTCATTATTAACTGAACCTTTCATAATCGAACATGATCTAAATTGAATCTTATTTTTTCTTATATATATATATATATATATGAGTCCATTTAACCAAGTTAGTGATGTGATGTGATCTATCACGCCACCATTTTCTAACATATCGTTTGGAAGAGTGACTGGCCACAAGTTTCACTTGACATTACCAAATAAAACTTGCAAGGCCTGTCAATAACTCCATTTAAATCATCCTTAAAGGTATAGGAGTTTCAATAACCGATAATCTAACCATTCATAAATTTCTAAGAAAATCACTCAATATTCATCAAGATTACATTACTCATGTTCTTTTTATTGTACTAAAATTCAACATTTATTAGTAAACACAACTTCTAAATATCCAAGCGAACAAAGAAGTTCAACAAGATATGTTCCAAATAGTAAAGGAGAATAAATTGTGAGCAATTTTCCTCCCGCTCCCCAAAGCATTACAAATTTTGGACTTATTTATCTAAAAGGATATGCAAATATATAATTGACGAGTTTCATAACTCAGTAAGTAAAACTTTAAATTATCATAATTTATATAAATAATAATTAACCATGACTAATGAATGTTCATGAACTGTACTCTTTACAAATTCTTCTCACATACATACTACTATCATGTGTTAATAACATTTCATACTCCCACATAATATAACAACACCAACCATCATCAATTCTTGGAATGACCTTATTTGTGAGAGTTGCAAGTAAAATCTACAACTTTTGAAGTAGATATAGTCACACAACTGCTGGTTGCAAAATGAATTGAAAGTAAGTAAATAGGTAGAAAAAATGGTTTGGGTTTTCAAGAACACAAAACTCCATTAATCACAAGTGACTAACACAAAAAATCCAAAAGAATTTAGGTACCTAAGATTAAATGATTGTGTTTGTAGGTATGGTTCAATGAATAGAATAAGGAGTCCTTCTAGGTGTTTGGCAATGAATGTTCAAGATACACGACTTGAGAAAATGATATGTTCTTAATCTTGAAACCAGATGATAGTGGGATTGTCACATTTAAAGACAACAATAAACAAGAGATTGAAGGAATAAGTAGAATTTGAAATGAAAGTTGTTATGTGTATTATGTACTTTTTGTCAATGGTCTCAAACACAATTTTCTTAACATTAGTCAATTGTGTGATAAAGGTTACAAATATATATATATATATTCACATTTTTTTATAACAAACTCAAGTTTGTGGGGGCATAGACAAAAGAACATTTATGTTGTGTTTTTAAATAAATTACAGAGAATATATGTTTTATTGCCTTACATGACACAGTTGATCTTTGGCATAAGAGATTGGGATATGCTAGCATGAGTACCATCTCTAAACAAGTTAACAAAGGATTGGTTTTAGGCTAGCCTAATATAAAATTTTCTTTTGGAAAGCTATGTGATGCTTGCCAACTTGGAAAACAATTTAGAATCTCTTTCAAAAGCAAAAAATGTGTTTCTACCTCAAGGTTACTAGAATTGTTGTACATGAATTAGTTTGGCCTTACACAAAGTAAGTCTTGGAGGAAGCAAGTATGCATTTGTCATCATTGATGATTATTCTAGATTTATATGGATCTTATTCATTTCCAGTAAAATACTTACGTTCACTGTTTTCAAAAAATTATGCAAATATATTCAAAATGAAAAATCTCTCTCAATTTCAAAACTCCGAAGTGAACATGGAAAGTAATTTGAAAATTTTGATTTCTCTAGTTTTCGGGAAGAGAATGATATTGGACATAACTTCTTTGCACCAAGAACTCCTCAATATAGTGGAGTTGTGGAAAGAAAGAACAAAACATTACAAGAGATGACCAAAACAATACTTTGTGAGAATTCATTGTCACACTACTTTTGGGAAGAAGCAACTAGCATAGCATGCTACATTCTAAATATAGCTCTGGTTAGAGCACTATTGAGAAAAACACCCTATGAACTATGTAAAGAAAGAAAGCCAAACATCAGATACTTCCATGCCTTTGGATGTAAGTGTTTTATCTACAACAAAAACAAAGAAAGTCTAGATAAATTGATGCAAGAGATGATGAAGGTATATTTCTTGGCTACTCTCTCTCAAGTAAAGCTTATAGAGTGTTTAACAAAAGAAAATTAACGATTGAAAAATCTGTTCTTATAGCTTCTAATGAATTAAACACTTGCTTTGTAAAAAAAATATGAGTGTGATACAGATATATTTGTGGGTTAGAAAAATACACTTAAATTGAACAAAATGGCACACGATTGTAAATTGATATCCAAATGTAGATGGAACTGAAGCAAAAATAGCTTCAGCTATTGCTTCAACTAGACATATAACTTCCTCCAACTGAAGGCCTCAATCTCTCAAGGAGCTGGAAGTATGTTTAAAGCCATGCTATAGAACAAGTTATTGGTGATTCATCTCAAGGAGTGAAAACTAGATTAGGATTCCATTCTCTATGTGCTTTTTAAGCATTTCTTTCACAATTGGAGCCAAAACTTGAAGGATATTGAACATGAAGAGTCATGGATACAAGCAATACAAGAAGAGCTTTCGCAATTTGAAAGAAGAGACATATATGAACTTGATCCTAGACCAATGATTCAGTAAGTGATCAGAATAAAATGGGTTTTTCAGGAACAAGAAGATTGGAAGTATAATAAAAAAGAAGGCAAGGTTAGTAGCTCAAGGCTATAATCAAGAAGAAGGTATTGAGTATGATGAAACCTTCTAGAATTGAAGTTTTAAGATTATTGCTTGCATGCATCTTTCAAAAACTTTACTCTTTTTTAAATGGATGTCAAAAGTACTTTTTAAAATGGTTTTATTAGTAAGAATGTTTATGTTGAAAAACCTCCTAATTTTGAATCTTTTGAATGTCCTGACCATGTTTTCAAATTGAAAAAGGTTTTATATGGTTTGAAGTAAGCACCTCATGCTTAGCATGAAAAGCTTAGAAAATTCTTAATTGAAAGTGGATTTCAAAGAGGAAAAGGTGATACAACTTTGTTTACCATACATAAGAATCGTCATATGCTAATTTTTCATATATATGTTGATGATATAATCTTTGGAGCCACTGATGAATCCTTGTGCAATGAGTTTGTTAAGAACATGCAAGATGAATTTGAAATTAGCATGATAGAAAAATTGAATTTCTTCCTTGGACTTCAAGTAAAGCAATCTGACAAAGGGATTTTCATTAATCAATCCAAGTACATAAATAAATTGGGAATCCCATGGGGACTTCTATTTAGCTTGACCTTAACGAAAGTGGTTAGGATGTAGATCAAAATAAATATAGAGGTATGATTTTTAGGAGGTTTACGGGATGCATAAGCAACAGAATTAAAATTTTCAAACCAAGAACATAGGTATTCAATTAAGTATATATATAACAAAAGCTACGGATTAAAACTAACCTCTTGAAGCTTTCCTCACGCAGCTAGTTTTATTACTTAGCAAAGATGCTTAGAGTTCCTCCACAAATCTACAAAATGATTCTCCAAATAAAACACAAAGTATGACCAATATTTAGTAAGCTATTTAAACGAATAAGGCTCTAATGAAATAGTTCACACAATTGATCGGTTATAACCTTTACCTTTTTGTAAAAGATTCAAAGAAATCAATTCAACCTCAAGATACGTGTTAGATTCCACTTGGTTAAATCGTCAATGAAGGATTGACCTTGAAGCAAAAACTCATTTGTTCAAGAACTTTTAAAAAGGTGTACTTTTGATTGTCATTCTCTTGGTTGCTAGTTTCAGGCATGGTGGCCGAATTATAATCCTTCCATGTTTAGGATTTAATTAAACCTAAAATCTAAGACCCAAATCTCCTTCAATAATCCATAAATCCCATTATGATTTTCAATGGGTCTTTATACTGCTAGTGGCCTAAATTCAATTAGGATTCCCACTAGACCTTTTCTTAACTTTTAAGAAAACTATTCTTGCTATATATTATTAGGTAACAAATAACCTTTTTACCCTTTTATCTTGGAAGTTAACTGTTAATTCCAAGACTCCATGTAATGTACATGTAATTGCATACTTCCTTAGAAGTACGGTTAAATTAAAACACTTTTAATTTAATTTTGGTTTTGCTAAACCAATCAACTTACATTCATAGATCAAGATTGACATCTAGCAATTATCATGACCACACAAGAACAAGCAAAGTTAAGATCATTGATCAAACCTTTCAGTGCTTGGTTACCGTGTAATTCAATCATTTCATCATACATATCTCGAGATATATATAGGGCATGTATTCTAGTGTCAACCCTATATTTGTCTAAATCCTTAGAACTTGAAACCCAGTTTACGATTAATTCCTTAAAGTCATTCAAGAAAACACTTTTTTAATTTTTTTTCACTTTGTAAAGATCCTCGGAACAAGGCATACTTATCTCAAGGGGCCATAGGATATTCATCATCTTTACTAAGGATGATGAATTCTTTGTCTAACATTTAACTATTTTCATATGCTTTACTACATATCCAATAATCACCCATGTATTATCTTTATTATAGGATAAAGGGAACGACATCAAAACACATAGATCACATATAAGATAATAAGATGATGTCAAGTCAAAGGATCACTTACACCACCAACACTTTGAGAACTTCTATTGACACATTAGTAAAGACTCCACATGGTTTCTTGTGTTTGGTTAATTCAGTGTACTTGTTTAACTAACAAGCACCCATATGTTTGTTTTAGTCTCACTATGCTTGTAGTTTATGAGATCACTACTCTCTTTATATAAGAATGACACAACATATGCTAGTCTCGAAAAATGATCAATTTTCTTATTCTTGATGATTTATTGACTATGAGTACTTTTAAAATAATACTTTATGTATGTCATATCTCATAATTATGGTAAATATCATAATTATGCATACACTGTGTTTATTATAGAGACTTTATATATTGTTGTACTAAATCACTTTTAAACAATATAATAAGGAAGAAGTAATGAATATTATTACATGCATTAAATATAAATAAGTGTCATTACAACCAACTATTGATTGACTCTTGGACATTAATACTAACAATCTCCTACTTCGCTAAGAGCTAGTCACTGTGATATCTAAATTTTACTATATCAAACTGGTGATCGTGCTTGTACTATGGTAAGGTCTTCTTAAGTGAATCTGCCACATTCTTGTTAGTAAAAATGTGCTTTATCATTATATCCCTTCTATCAACGATATCCTTAATGAGGTGATATTGCCTCAGTACATGTTTGGACTTTTGGTGAGATATTGGTTTTTGTGCTTGTGCAACAACCTCATTATTATAACAACATAAATTTATTAGATTAACAAAGTTAGGAACCACCCCAAGTTCAGTTATAAACTTCTTTATCCAAATGGCCTCCTTAGCTGCTTTGGAGGCAAACATGAACACAGATTCAGTTCTAGAATTTGCTGTTGTTTCCCATTTAGAATTCTTCCAGCTAATGAATCTTCCCTTAAGAGTAAATAAGAATCTAGATTGTGATTTATAATCATCTTTATCGGTTTGAAAGCTTGCATCAGAATATCCTAGAACATTCAATTATTTGGTTCCTCCATACATTAAGATATGCATCCTTAGTCCTTCTTAAGTACATATGGATGCTTTTAATTGCCTTCCAGTGCTATTTGTCTGGAAAAGCCTAGTATCTACTTGTAACACTTAAAGCATACTATACATCAAGTAGTGTACATAACATGTCATACATGATTGAACAAATTGTGGAAGCATGTGATATTTCTTTTATGCGTTCTATATCCAATTTTGTCTCGAAAGACATACTTTTGGAAAGATGTACTATATGTGACATGGGTAAGAAGCCTTTCTTTGACCCATCCATGTAAAATCTATTAAGCATCTTGTCAATGTATGTGATGGTGATAATCCAAGCAACTTTTTAGATCTATCTTTATTGATCCTTATATCCAATATATAGGTTGCTTCACCCATATCTTTCATGGAGAAATTCTCGAATAACCGAAGTTTGACAGATTGTAATATAGGTACATCGTTACCTATTAGGAGTATGTCATCTACATATAGTACCAAGAATGTTACTACGCTCTCACTAACCTTCTTGTACACACACTGGTTCATCTTTGTTTTTAATGATATCATAAGCTTTTATGGTTTCATCAAAGTGAATATTCCAGCTTCTTGGAGCTTGTTTAAATCCATAAATATAATTTTGTGACTTGCATACTTTATTATGATGGCATTCAGATTCAAAACCCTTATGCTATGTCATATACACATCTACCCTTAAATAACAATTAGGTAAAGCAGTTTTGGCATCCATTTGCCATATCTCATAGTCATGATATGCAGCTATTGCAAGTAAAATCCGAATGACTTGATCATGGCAACTGGAAAAAAGGTTTCATGAAAATCAATTCCTTGTTATTGCCTGGAATCATTTGCCACTAACTATCACACCCTCAAATAGAGGTATGACTGGTAGAAAGAATGAATATCTAAACCTCCGTAACTCTAAATCCACAATGACTCTTACACAAATTATAGTTAAAACCAAGAAATCTTTACTGAACCAACATAATGTCATGATCTGGCTATGAAATATAAATATTTACTTTCAATTCAGCAGAGGTTCCTTGTAAAGGGGAACTTGAACAATGGTATATATCCCAATAATCTGGTACAATTCACGGTTCAACCAAAATTTCAGAGGAGCTCTGCTCCTAACAACATATTAAATTACCACAAGTAACTCAATATACACAATAATGCATGACATCTAAAATGACTGCAAGTGTCGCCCTATCAGCTCCAAGTATGTGACTCTAGAATATATCTTGTCACAACAGTGTTGGTAGGTAGCAATTCCTGAAGCAGCGACTGTGTTTTTTTGAGACTAAAAAAAACAACCATATAAGAAAGAATGAGTCACAAGGACTCAGTGAGCAAACCACGTACTTATAATTATCACACAATCACGATTCATATATTTCACACTTTTCAATATAGCCACCAAATCATACAAAGCAATCAAAGCATACATGCAAACAAAGGGTCAATGAGTAACTCAGCCCCGCATAACAGTATCACTCTCTACCGGGCATTTACTCGCCTGCATAACAGATTAATCTTCGTATATAATCCATCCCATCGGGGTTGAATACTCTACTTTTAAAACATTTATTAGAATCAGAATATTTCATAAATTCAAATAAGAAGATTCTAGGTGCACCTGGATTTCAGTTTCAGAAATAAAAATCGTTTCTCAGAAAAATTTCACTTTGTTGGCTCTTATGAACCATAAACAATATCAAATAAACATAATTTCCATAAATCACTGAAATATTACACTTGCTTATTTTTCCATAGAGCACATCTATTCAAATACACATAATAATCTGGCAACCAAAGTGCACGTAATTCAGTCACAAAGTTTATACATGAGACTCGTCGTTCCGTCTAAACTGCGACAGTGTCGAAGTATCCTTAATATGGTATGAGGCTGAAAATCATAAGTACATTTATTATTTAAAGTAATCATCATATATTTAATTAAATAAAATCATTATCCTGTATATATAGACACTTAATACCTTATTTGAAAGATAACTCCTTTTTGAATGCTTTACCAAGTGTCTTACAATAAAGTTAGTCACTTCAATTAATTCAAGTATTCAAATTTTATAATTTAACGTAAACTTATATAACTTCACTATCTTTAATTTAGTATATAACTAATGAAATTTAAGTAAAGCAACTTTCATACCTAAATTAAAATTTAAGTTCTTCCAAATATTTTATTAAGTGATTAGTATATTCTCTTTTATTTAAATTCACAAATATATTAATTCATAAATATATGCATGCCTTTCAATACCTTTAGAACCATTTTATTATATCCTGAACTATTTACGTTATGTTATCAATTTAATCCAATCCATTAGAGATATAATCCTATTCTTCATTTATACATATTAACCAAATTTCCAATTCCTCCTACTAATTCAAATAACCATCATACTTATTTCTTACTTTCTTTAACTCTTGTGCATACTTTTAATTTGACTCCAACTAACTTACTAAATTAAGGTTCTAAGAGTATAAAATTTCTGCACCTAACCCTTTTGTAATAATAATACCCTAAGGTTAAAATAAATCCTCAATACAATTCCTTTAATTTTGAATTGGGGGATAATTTAGACTCCCAAAACTATATAATAATTGGCAGCATATTTGCTGCCTGCCTTAAGTCAACTGTGAGGTAACATGAAAACAAGTCAAGAAATCTTATAAACGAAGGTAGAGGTGACCAACTTTCAGCTTCTACCTCATGGTTACACCCAAAAAAAATAAAAAATGGGGCACCTTAGTAACTTAAGTTGTCGCTACCAACAGCCCCAATTCCTTCACCCCCCACAAGCTACAAAATCCTCATATACTTAGAGTCTACGGCTAGGATGAAGAAAACACCTTATAGCAAGAAGTTTAGTGTTAATTCATTTAACTTCCATAACCATACACGACCATCCCTCAACCTACAATCTAACTTACTTGATTAATTAGCTTACCCTTATCACTTTGAATTAATTAACAAAAATGACTACCTTCCACGGCACTAAAGATCAAACTCACGGTTTAACAGGAAAAGAAAAAAAAAGATCACATGGGCTGAAGGAGTCAGCAGTTGCCAGCCAAGATCCACACGGCAAGGCCACTGCCTTTGCTTACAGTAGCCACGCTGCTATGGCTGAGCAGCAACCTTACTCCATACTTCAATCTCGGCTAGTAAACCCAGAGAAAATAGAGCAGAGTTGCCAGCCTTTACAACCGCCACAATCCACCACAATCTTAGCTCCAAATTCACCACAACAACCTAAAAACCATCTAGACTTCAAGCTAAGTTAGAGATCCATTCTCCTTAGCTTAAATCTCCTCTAACTCGAGTCATAATACACTAACAGGCAGCCAAAACAATGCCTGCCAAATCCAACTACAGGAACCTATTTAGCTAGTACATAAAACACATGAACTAAACTAAGGACGCAGGAACAAAAAAAGAGGAATTTAGCTACCTCTCCCAAGCCTAAACGGCCAAGCCAAGAGATAAAGATCCAATTGACTGAAAAAAAAAAAAAAAAAAAAACAAGGGAGACATGTTTAAGAGATGTAGGTCGGCTAGTGCAATGAAAGAGAAGAGAAAAAGTTAATAAAAATTACCATTTATGGCTCACGTTTTGAGCATGTGGTGCTAAATAATTCAACTTTATATATATATATATATATAAAATCATTGATTTCTACTTTACTTTATTATATATACATGGATATACCTACCTATAATACCCTTCTGATGAAATAAAATTTAAGTCGAAGTCAACCACTAAGGTGGTGAACTTTAAATTGTATTATTTATGAAAATGTATTATTTATGCATTCACTACAATCTATGCATAACATCTTAAATTGTACGTTAGACCACCTTGTTATAACAATCTCTCCCCTTTAAAAGAAATTCATCTCAAATTTCAAGCGAATAGTTCTAAGATTATATCGTTTACTTATTTTATTCGAATAAATACGAATATCGTTGTTTCATTATACTCTCAAACTCCCAAGTGGCTTCTCCTTGCTCGTGATGTTACCATAAAACTTTTACCGAAGGAATAACCTTCGATCCAAGTTTATAGACTTGTCTATCAATGATTGCCATTGGTTGCTCCTTGTACGTCATATCCTTGTCGATTTGCATCTCCTGAATTTGTAAAATATGTGATTCAGCCGGCAATTATTTTCTAACCATTGATACATGAAATACTGGATGCACCTTATCTAAATATAAGGGTAATGCCAACTTGGAGGTCATTGCTCCACCCTATCCAGGATTTGAAAGGGGTTCAATGAATCTCTGAACCTTTATCAAATCTCATAGTGCCCTTAAAAGGAGAAACCTTTAGGAACATGTAATCACCTACTTCAAACTCCAACTGCTTCCGACAGTTATCTGCATACGACTTATGTCTGCTTTGAATTGTCCGTAATCTATCACGAATCACATGAACCTTTTCTACAGCATCCCAAATTAGCTCTGATCATAACAACTAATATTCTCCAGTCTTAAACCATCCAACTAGAGATCGACATTTGTTACCATACAATGCTTCAAATGGTGCCATTTGAATGCTACTATGATAGTTATTATTATAAGAAAATTCCATTAATGGAGAATGTTGATTCCAACCACCTTCAAAGTCTGTATAGTTCTTCCGAATTGCTCATCAGTTTGAGGATGGAAAGCTATACTAAACGATAAATGAGTACCAAGAGTCTCTTGAAAAGATTTCTAAAACACAGAAGTAAACTAAGCTTCCCGGTCAGAGATAATAGAGACTGGTTATAACACCCCCAAAAATTAATACCTAAGTTAATTATAAGATAAGTAATTATCTTATGAGTTAAATAGGATTAAAATTTAATTACATATTATTTCATAGGAATAAATACATGTACGTATAAAATACGTTTAAAAATATGTATAAGATACGTATTAGTATAAGAATAGTATATACATATAAATACATGAACGTATATACGTATACATACATGTATATATGTACATAAAAAAATGGACACATGTAGGCATTGAAACAAAGATGGAAAAATGCTACATGGTGATGTTAAAAGAAGAGAAAATAATATAATATTGGTTTCTTGTTAGAAAAGGAAATGTGATGGATTAGGTGTAAGAACCATGTTAAAATAAGAAGAGAAAATAGTAAAATATAGGTTTCTTGCTAAGAAAGGAAATGTGATGGATTATGTGTAAGAACTATGTTGGAAGAAGAAGATAAAATGATAAAATATAGGTTACTTGCTAGGAAAGGAAATGTGATGAATTAGGTAATTAAGTGTGGCAACTTGCAATTAATGAAAGGACTTAATTGTAAAAAGGAGGAGAAAGGTGAAAAAGTTGTAATAATTAGGGGAGGTATGTGGAAGAAAATTAGGACATAAGGTGGTAAGTAATAATTAAAGAATCTAAACTAGGGAATAGGAGGAAGACAAGTGTTAGGAAGAAAATGCACATGTCAATTTAGAGAATGACAAATAGGTGGTTGTGATTTTAGAGAACTAAAAGGGTAAAATAGGAAATGAAACTTTGTCCTAAATCCTAAACTTTGGCCATGCACTATAAATATGAGGGGGGAGGTAGTGACCAAATGCATAGGAAAAGTGTAAGAAAGTAGAGAAAAAGTAAGAAAGTGAGAGAAAAAGTAAGAAAACATAGAAAGTGAATAACTGTGAGCTAGGAAGAAGAAGGAGAAAACCGATAGGAAAAAAAAGGAACATAGGAGAAAAAGAAATAAAGAAAATAAGGCTGAGGGAATTAGGCAAGTATTCATGCATTTTTTTTGTTTTACTTTATCCTTGCTTTGAAAGCTACTTTCTTGATTACTCTTATATTCTTCATGCTACTCTTATATCCTTCATGCATATGAAATGGAAGTGAGGAAAATGAATCCCTTTTAGGAAACTTAAAGGAAATAGGGAAAAAAGCTAATTTGCATTGCATATTCGTATATTTCTAAAACTGCCATCAAGAAACCTTCATTGTCATGTATGAATGCTTGTTGAGGATTGACTCACTTTCCTACATCTTGATGTACAGATTAATTAGTACTATGGATATGTATTGTTTTCTTTGGAGAAAGGCATGATCTATGTAATGAAAAAAGATGGAAAGTGGATCTTGTTTGGAAAACATAGAAGTATTGGTGTTAAATATGACTATGTAGTGTGGGGTTGCTTTTGTATAAAGTTGTGATACGTTCTTAACATGTTTACTTAGTAATAGTAGTAATTTTAAAAAAAAGTCTAGTATTACTAAAATAGACTATTGTATAAGTAAATAGGTGTAATATTGACTTTGTAATCTTTGTATTAAATTCGGCTAAGCAATTCCTTGAGAGAAAGAGAGTCAAATTATTTAAAGGACAAATGAAACAAATGGTAGAATGTCAATTAGGATTAATTGGTTAAAAGGTCTAGTACTAATCAATCATTAAAGATAAAATTGGATGAATAAAGGAAATAGTACTCCTAATGGGTAATTTGGTATGTAGTCTTGATAGGAAAATATTAACAAGGTAGTAATTAAATTAAAATATAAAGGAAATTCTAATTTTAAGGTATGGCCGAGAAAGAAGATAAAGAATTAAGAATGTAAGGTTAAGAATTAATGAGGAATTAGGAATATGAATTAATCTAAGACTTGAAGAGGGTAAATTAAATAAGAAAATTTGCTAAAGGGTGTCTTGTCTAAGAGTCATTAAGAGGATTAATAAATTAGGAAAGTAATTGTTGTAACATATTCTCTTATAACTAATAAAGAATAAGATATCACTTAATCAAGAATAGTTCGATTCAGCCAAAGAAGAAGGTGGAATGAATTTGGTAGATAATTTAATGAATTCGGCCATAAGAGAATAAAAAGGAAAAAGAAAAATTTAGGTGCGAAAAATAGTCTAAGGCGGTTCAAGAATTGAAAGTAGGGTGTCACACTGGTACTCTATGCAATGAAACAATTTTGTCTAGATACAAGAAACAAAATTAAGAACATCTTTCTTCATACCATACTACTAATAAAATTTCCTCATGTCCTGATACATTTTAGAAGAACCAAGATGCATTACAAGAAGAACCAAGATGCATTACATATGATGAACAATAAGCTGCTGCAAGAATCTTTCTTCTTAACTCCAAATCAGGTGGCACAACAATTCGATCCCCATACCTCATTACTCCTTCACTATTTACCATAAAATCACCAATAACACCCTAATCACGTTTAGTTTTCTCAGCACTTACCTCCGGATTAACTGCTTGTGCTTCCTTTACCGCTTTAACAAAATTGAATCTCCATTCGAGGTTAACTCTATGATTTCTTAATTTACATAAATATACTTAAACTTTTGTTGAACATCTTAAAAATATTTATACTTTCTTGTATACATACATTCACAAACCATTTCAACTTATCAATTTTTTTTCCTTTTTATATAAATACCAATTATTAATTTTAATTAATTTAATTATCTAATTTTTTTTTTCATCAAGCTTAAATCAAGCTTTTCAATGTCAACATAATTCCAATTCTACTTTTTAATGAACGACTTTACTTTTCTATATTAATTTACTTGAATTCTAAATCATTTATTTCATATTACTAATTAAGTTTAAAAGAATTACAATTGACTTATTTACCTTATTTTTTAACTTTCATCTAAACATGAATTATACACTTCTAACCTCCACTTACAAATCTTACTTTTATAACCTCATTCTCAAACAACTATTTTACCACTTACAAACAATAATTATATCATTTTAAATTACTAATTTCACTTGTCTAATCAAACTTAAAGATGCAGAATTTTCCCTTTATAAACAATTATTTAACACTCCCCTAACATTCTAAGAAACTCACAGCAAATAGGGAGTTTACTACCTTTTCACTCTAGGCTGCCATAGCCTTCAATTAGTCAAGGAAACAATCTCATTTTAACCTTTAAAAATTAGTGCAACATAAGGACAAAAAGCCCAAGATTATAACTCCTTTCTACACAACTTTAACTTTAGTTACAACAGAATGTATAGCAGAAATAGAACAGCCAACGTTGTTATTCATCTACTTGATATTTCAACTGAATACATGGCCATAATTAAGCTACTAAGTAGCATCAACTTGGATTGAAAACCAAGCTAAAACAGGGGATGTCCTCTTAATTTCACAGCTGCACTCTTTTCACTAGTACATACCCACACCAACAAAGATAACCTCCCATATGGCAAAGAAAGAAACACGACTGAATTAGAGTAAAGGAAAGACTAAATAGTAGTGATAACTACTACTTATCACTCTTAAGTGAAGAAATTTCAATCTTTATTATCCTTATAATAAAGCTTCTATGGCCAACAAAAGGAAAGGATGAAGAACTCACCAACCAACAAAAATCCACTCTACATAGCAGAGGATAGTCACAGCCAATGAAGCTAGAACCTCTAAGCAAAATAGAGGTCCACAATTATATATATATATATATATATATATATAAACAAAACAGGGGAGAAAAACTCAACCAAAACAGGGAAAGAATATCATTGAAAACAATAAAACTCCCCCTTATTCAATTGGCACAAATTGCTCCCAACACTCCTGGCACCCACCTACACACTCATGGCCAAGACAAAGGAGTAATCTCTCAGGTAAGGGAAGAGTAGGACTGAAGTTGTAGAGTTTAGGTAAGCTGAACTAACGGTAATAAGTAAATAGGCGAAATGGTTGCTATAAACAACTATACTACCAACTTAACGGAAAGCAAGCAAGGAAACTTTGAGAATTTCAAAAGGTAGATCAAAAAGAGGCAGTGCAAAGGAAATATAAGAAGTAGCGAACATCTACACACATGAAAAAGAAAAAAAGGGTGATAAGTTGGTTAAGCAAAAAGGAGAAAAGACAAAAGCATTAAAATATTGTGACCTAATAGCTTACACTTAGTTTATTAATTTGTGGTATAAACTTAATCAATTATATTTATATAATTCATTACCCTCTAACTTGCAACTTAAAAATACTAGTCTAAGTTCAATCCAATGCGGACTGATTCAATAAATATTTACAAGTACTCTTTTATTTTAATTTACTTTATGCAATTTAGTATGGACATCGTCACGATAATTTATGTACAATATTTTAAAATACCCATTAGAATATCGAGTTGATCCTGAATTTTAACACAAAAGATACAGGTAAATTGTTTACCTAAATCGGATGTAGATATTATGGTTTCACTATAACTTCGGTCTCCTCATGGTTTCTTCCTTCTTGGTTTTCACCAAAGGGTCAATCGGAGTTTGCGGATTTATGTACTTATACTCGCCATTGATTACTTCTCACACACTAGGTTCTTATCTTCTCTTACCTGTTAGAATCTGTGAGTTATAGGCCCACCACACTTTCGCTATGTCACTTTGATAATTACACCTAAATCTCAATCTCACTCAGACTTAACTTTTCATTTTACCTAAAAACACACTCAATTTTACTATAGAAAGTATAGTAAAATGCTACACATTTCTTTGTATTAGAAGAACGTATATTGAGGCTACTATTGTTGAACTAAAATTTCAACTAAACCTTCCATAATCTTTTATGACCTCAATTTCTTGTCATAGGCACCTCAGGAATGGTTAATTCCTTATTAAAGCCAATATTCTATTTTTGATCAGGAATGGTTAAAGCCAATACGAGAAAGATGTTGTCACACGACTCACAACACAATCACTACACGTGATCGTGTCTAAATAAACACAAATTAATCCTTTGCACCTTTCTCGTGTAACGTAAAGAATAGTATATTAGAGAATCACAACTTGAAGTTGCAAGACGACTAGAACATATTACTAAGTCCACATACGCCTCGGGTAACATACGTAGACAAAGTAACAACAACCCATAATTACAGTCAAGGACCTCTAAACCATGCTCTGATACCAACTTGTCACACCCTTAAATAAAGATATGACTGGTCGAAGGAATGGATATCCAAACCTCCATAACCCTGAATCTATAATGACTCTTACACAAATTATAGTTAAAACCAAGAAAACTTTACTGAACTAACATAATGTCATGATCTAGCTATGAAAAATAAATATTTACTTTCAATTTGGCAGAGGTTCACCATTAAAGGGAACCTGCCCAACGGTATATACCCCAATAATCTAGTACAATTCACGGTTCAACCATAATTTCAGAGAAGCTCTGCTCCTTACAACACATTAAATTACCACAGGGAACTCAATATACACAACAATGCATGATATCTAAAATGACTGTAAATGTCGCCCTATCAGCTCCAAGTATGTGACTCCATAATATATCTTGCCGCAACAGTGTTAGTAGGTAACAAATCCTGAAACAACGACTGTGTTTTCCTGATACTAAAAAAGACAACCATAGTCAAAGGAATGAGTTACAAGGACTCAGTGAGCAAACCACGTACCCTGAGGGTACGAGCATCACATAACACATATATCACTGATTAAGCTCATGTCTAAATTTAATTGTACTTGTACGTACTTATAATTATCACACAAGCACGATTCATATATTTCACACTTTTCAATATAGCCATCAAATCATACAAAGCATACAAGTAAACAAAGGGCTAACGAGTAACTCAGCCTAACACAACAGTATCACTCCCTACCGGGCATTTACTCACCTGCCCAACAGATTAATCTCTGTACATAATCCATCCCACCGAGGTTGAGTACTCTACTTTTAAAACATTTATCAGAATCAGAATATTTCATAAATTCAAATCATAAGATCCTAGGTGTACATGGATTTCAGTTTCAGAAATAAAAATCGTTTCTCAGAAAAAATTTCACTTTGTTGGTCTTTATCAACCACAAACAATATCAAACAAATATAATTCCAATAAATCACTAAAATATTACACTTGCTGATTTTTCCATATAGCACATCGATTCAAATATACATACAATTACACTTAATAATCTGGCAACTAAAGTGCACGTAATTCACTCACAAGCTCAGGAATGAGACTCGTCGTTCTGTCTAAACTACGACAGTGTCAAAGTATCCTTAATATGGTCTAAAGATGAAAATAATAAGTACATATATTATTTAAAGTAATCATCATATATTTAATTATATAAGATCATCATCCTGTATACATAGACACTTAATACCTTATTTGCAAGTTAACTCCTTTTTGAACACTTTACCAAGTGTCTTACAATAAAGTTAGTCACTTCAATTAATTCAAGTATTCAAATTTTATAATTTAACGTAAACTTATATAACTTCACTATATTTAATTTAGTATATAACTAATGAAATTTAAGTATAGCAACTTTCAATTTAGTATATAACTTTTATTTAAGTTAGCCACTTCAATTAATTCAAGTGTTCGAATTTTATAATTTAACGTAAACTTATAAACTTCACTATCTTTAATTTAGTATATAACTAATGAAACTTAAGTATAGTAACTTTCATACCTAAATTAATATTTAAGTTCTTTCAAATATTTTATTAAGTAGTTAGTATATTCTCTTTTACTTAAATTCACAAAAATATTAATTCATAAATATATGCATGCCTTCCAATACCTTTAGAACCATTTTATTATATCCTGCACTATTTACGTTTTGTTATCAATTTAATCTAATCCATTAGAGATATAATCCTATTCTTCATTTATATATATTAACCAAATTTCCAATTCCTCCTACTAATTCAAATAACCATCATATCTATTTCTTATTTTCTTTAACTCTTGTGCATACTTTTAATTTAACTCCAACTAACTTACTAAATTAAGGATCTAAGAGTATAAAATTTCTGCACCTAACCCTTTTGTAAAAATAATACCCTAAGGTTAAAATTAATCCTCAATACAATTCTTTTAATGTTTGAATTAGGGGATAATTTAGACTCCCACAACTGTATAATAATTTGGCAGCAAATATGCTGCCTCCCTTAAGTCAGCTGTGAGGTAACATGAAAACAAGTCAAGAAATCTTATAAAGTAAGGTAGAGTTGACCAACTTTCAACTTCTACCTCATGGTTACACCCCAAAAAAAAACATGACACAATAGTAACTTAAGTTGCCACTACAAACGGCCCCAATTCCTTCACCCCCCACAAGCTACAAAATCCTCATACACCCCTACTTAGAGTCTACGCCTAGGACAAAGAAAACACCTTACAGCAAGAAGTTTAGTGTTAATTCATTTAACTTCCATAACCATACACGGCCATCCCTCAACCTACAATCTAACTTACTTGATTAATTAGCTTACCCTTATTACTTTGAATTAATTAACAGACATAACCACCTTTTCTGGGCACTAAACATCAAACTCACGGTTTAACAGGAAAAAAAATAAAAGGATCACATGGGCTGAAGGAGTCAGCAGCTGCCAGCCAAGACCTACACGGCTAGGCCACTGCCTTTGCTTACGGCAGCCACGCAACTATGGTTGAGCAGCAACCTTACTCTATGCTTCAATCTCGGCTGGTAAACCCAGAGAAAATAGAGCAAAGTTGCCAGTCTTTACAATCGCCACAATCCACCACAATCCACCACAATCTTAGTTCCAAATTCACCCCCAACAACCTAAAAACCACCTAGACTTCCAGCTAAGTTAGAGATCCATTCTCCTTAGCTTAAATCTCCTCTAACCCGAGTCATAATACATTAACAGGCAGCCAAAACAATGCATGCCAAAGCCAACTATAAGAACATATTTAGCTAGTACATAAAACACATGAACTAAACTAAGGTCGCAGGAACCAAAAAAGAGGAATTTAGCTACCTCTCCCAAGCTCAACAGGCCAAGCGAAGAGATAAAGATCCAATTGATCAAAAATAAAAATAAAAATAGGGGAGACATGTTTTAAGAGATGTAGGTCGGCTAGTGCAATGAAAGAGAAGAGAAAAAATTACTAAAATAATATAATATTACCATTTATGGCTCACGTTTTGAGCATGTGGTGCTAAATAATTCAACTTTATATCTATATATATATAATCATTTATTTCTACTTTACTTTATTATATAAACATGTATATGCTAATTGTACCTATAATTGTCCTTATGAAATAAAATTTAAGTCCAAGTCAACTTCGGTGGTAAACTTTTATTTATCAATATATACATATATATATATATTCTACTATTTTACTTATTTTTTTATGAAAATGTATTATTTATGCATTCACTACAATCTACGTATAATATCTTAGTAGACCACCGTGTTATAATACTAATCTTACTTTGAAGGTTTGTATGTTGTCATTTGTATCAGTCTTTTTCTTAAATACCCATTTACACCCAATGGGATTAACCTCTTCAGGTGGATTAATCAAAGTGGTCCATATTTTATTGTCATACATGGAGTCCATTTCTGTTATAACCCTCATAATTCGATATTGTATAATCGAGTTTTAGACGTAATGTGTAAATGTTTGTTATAAAAATAATAAATATGTAAGCAAATTAATTAAATAATAATACAATGGAACATGTTATAATATGACACCTTAATATATGTTTTAAAATCTGTGTGTAATTTATTGTTATAATGTTATAACCATCCTAAATCAATAACGTAAAATCGAGTTTTAGACGTAATGTGTAAATTTTTGTTATAAAAATAATAAATATGTAAGCAAATTAATTAAATAATAATACAATGGAACATGTTATAATCTGACACCTTAATATGTGTTTTAAAATCTGTGTGTAATTTATTGTTATAATGTTATAACCATCCTAAATCAATAACGTAAAAGCGAGTTCTAGACATAATGTGTAAATTAGAATTATAAAATACATAAATTAAATCAATCACTATACAATTAAACATGTTATAACCAATATTAAAATTTGAAACTTGAATAATTTAATATATGTTTTGACCAAAAAAAAAAAAAAGAGCAAGTATAGATAAAATAATACATACAAGTAATTTCAACTTACTTGATTGTGATCTTGATTTTTTTTCATGTAATTTTATTGATAAATAAAATTAATGTATAAATACAATAAATTAGTATATATATATATATATAGTTGGGAGCCATACATCTCTTATTTCTTACATTTATTTTATTCCTATTATATTTCTACCAATTGATTCCTTCACGTTTTTTTTGAATCACTTCTTTTCTACCCTTTTTTAATCTTTGTTGTTGTCCACCGCCTTGGAGTTCTTTGTCCCCTGCTTCCTGAAAGTTCTAGGAGGCCCTGTTTTGTTGGTTCCCCTCTGGCTGTAAACCCCACTTCTCCTACTTGTGAAAGCAGCTTGTTCCTTTGTGTGTGTGTGGCGTTGCTGGTAGGTGTAGGAACTGAAAACAAGTGCAAGCTAGATTCAGCAGTGGGCATGGGAACTAATAGGCAGCCAAGTTCCTTCCTTTCCTCAGGTCTTTACCTTGTTGTATTGCCCTCTTACCTCAAATGGGTAGAGCACCCTTCATCAACGCCAGCAGCAGTAGAGAGGACTCAGCTTACGGAGGTGGAAGGAGCTTCTTTGTGTGTTCGTGAAGAGGATGGCACAGTTCACGACAAAAGGACGCTTAAAGCTTCTCTCCAATGGTGAGGGAGTTTCCTTTCGGTTGGATCAAAAGGACCCATGTGACTATAAACTCAGTTCAATTCGAACCCATAAGCGAAGGTTAAATTGGTTCTAGTACTAGACTTCACTCTTCTTTATCTTCTTGGAACAATAAATCCACCCGTTACAATGCCAAGCCCGCCCCAGTGTTAGTGATGAGGCTATTTCCGACGACAATGAATCTGATTATGATGAAGAGTTTCAGAAAGATGAGTTGGCTAGTTTCAGAGGTCTGGTCTTGGATATAGCATACAGGTAATTTCTCTTGCTATTTACTTATTTGGCTATTGGGTATCATAAGGAACAGAACACATAATTTAGCACCTAATTTGTTCCCATAATCAAATAAAAGTGAAGGGAGAAATCAATTGAAGATAATTGTCCCCACCCTATAACAAATCGAAATACCAATGGCTTTCAACAATTCTTAGGAGTTTCAGACATTCAAAATTTCTATATATATATTTCCTAGATGAAATGTAAATAAAAAGCACAACCCTTAATGTTTTAAAGTATAATATATGTATTAAAGGTTAGAATATGAGAATTTAGGGAAGTTTAAATTATAAATCAAAGTCTAATAAAGTGTTGAAAAATGTGAGTTAAGTGGTTTTGAAGGGGTGCAGGGGATAGATTTCGTGGGTTACATAAATTCAGTATTTCAAGTGTCTTCGGAGCATAATTAAATTAAGAGTTCAAAATATAAAATGTAGCTTATGGTCTTGAGATATGGTCTGCAAAATTTCGTATCTTGGTTCTAAATATGTTGTAAGGTATATCTGTTAGATTTCGGGTAGGTTAGGCAGGATTCGTGGTATCCTGTTTTTGGATCATGTGAGAAATTGAGTGGGTTCATGACAGATTCTAGGAAAAGTGTCTAAATAATAAATATATATATACTTGTCTATTAATAAACCCAACAAACGGAATCGGGTTTTATTTTTCGTAGAGAAAGTTATGTTCAATTAACTAAGGTAAGGTCAAAGTTATCAAAAATCCAGCGTGCTGCAGAATTTGATGTAACTTCAAATAATAAACTATATTGATATACAAATCTAAAAATTACAAATGATATACCATTATAAATTTACATGTGTCTAGTATTTTATAAATTTTACGAAACTGGATTCGGAGTTTCCTAGAGAAAAATATGACCGTTAAAGTGGATACTGGTCCAAACCTTAAGTTTGGACAGTTTCAATGTTTCAAATTCACTAAGTGCTTTTTATCTTTTCTAATTATTTCTTCTACTCTATACATTGCCAAAACATTTAAAGTGTCCCCTTTCTTATTAACACTATTACACAAAGTCCAAATTACGTTAAATGACATGTAATAGTTCAATGAAAAATTTACATAAAAGAAGCCTATATAAATTGAGAGATAAGCTTAGTAACTAAAAGATTACAACAATAATGTTTATGAACTAAATATTATTTGGGTATATGACTTTCAGTTTCGCATTCTAATATGATCTTGATGAGATGCGTGGACGCAAGTGTGAGTAACGAATGGAAATGGTAACAAGTGAGTGGTTAATTGCTGCCTTTAGGGACTAGATTAGTATGTGTGAATATATGTTTATTTGAATATGCGTAATACATGAAAAGTAAGCTAGTGAAGTATTTCAGTAATTGATTTGAATTATGTTTGTCTGAGATTGATGGTTGTGTTTGACATTGTTTGTGGTTGATAAGGGCCAACTCGTGAACATTTTCTGAAAAATGATTTTTTATCTCTGAAATTAAGATCCATGTGCACCTAGGATACCCTGATTTAAAATTATGAGAGATTCTGATCCTGATAAATATTTTTTTTAAATTGAGTGCTCAGCCCCTATGGAATGGATTGTATACGGAGATTAACTTGTTGTGCGGGCGAGTAAATGCCCGGTAGGGGGTGATAATGTTGTGCGGGGCTGGGTCACTCGTTGGCCCTTTGGTTGCTTTGTTTGATATCATTGCTCTGATAAATTTGTGATCTTGTGTATCATGTAAATTGTGAATTTATGACCGTTACAATGTATACGTGCAATGTTATTATGTATGTTATATGTTTGTGTTGTGTGACGCTAGTACCCTTTGGGTACGATTTTCCACTCACTGAGTCCGTAGGACTCACCTCTTTCTTGTGGTTATATTTTGTAGTAACAGGACCTCAAAAGAAGTTAATCACTAATACGAGATTTTGCTAAGGATTTGATGACAAGGTATGTCTCGGAATCTCATACTTGGAGTTAAGGATGAAAGTTTGCAGTCACTTTAGTACTGTGGGTGTGAATGTGGTATGATGTAATCTTCTAATATCTGTTTTGTTGATGGTGTGAAAGGAGCAGTGCTCCTTATTGTCTTTGTATTGTGTTGAGTCTGCCGAAATTTTCAGTAAGTGTGATTTGTTGTAATCAACCAACTGTTAATGTTAACTTTTTGTCTTTATAATTTCTTGGGTTTACTCATTGGTCAGTGAAGAGTCAATGTCGTTTCTTTATTTGAATCAGGGTTACGGAGGTTTGGTTACCATTCTTTCGGTCGATTATGCCTCCATGAGTGGTGTGACATATAAAATGAATAAAACTTTGATAAAGTAAAATTAAAATTAAAATAAAATACTTATATGTATATAAATATATATGCATGTAAATTCTTATTAACCACTTTAAACTTGGAATTTGAAATCAATTTGGTTAAATTTTATTTATGTGTGAACAAGTGTATAAATTAATTGAGAAACAATTATAATATATATATTTATTATACAAGGTTAAATAGGCACCACACATTTTAACTTTTTGACTTTGACTTGATTTTTATTCCATTTGTTTTTTACTTTTCTCCTTACATCAACGACCTTGATCTTTCATTTTCTCACCGAGCTTGCTTCTTGAACATTGTTCTTCCCTGTTTCCGGAATCTTCTTTCCCTCCCTGCTGGCAGAAAGTTCATCCCCTTCTTGGCCGTGAGTAGTGTTTTTTTTTTTTTTTTTAGCCAAACTGATATTACTGTAAATGCACCACCTTCCCATAGCCTGTACAAATCAACAGAGCGGGGGACTGCACTGACTTCCCACACCTGTTTCCACTGTCTCCCTGTCTTGCACATGCTTGCTTCCTCCCCAGTAGTGATGTTGTTTGATTTCATGACAAAAAAAGTTTTCAAATGAGATAGCAGTCGGTTTTTTTGCTAGAATTGGCCCATCACTGGGTGGACGATCACCTGCAATGAGGAAACTTGAGCGTTATTCAGTTGAGAGAGTTACATGGGACAGACGTTGTTTATTTCGCACACTGGTATTTTTTTCTTTGGTCTTCTATTTTCATCATTTTTGGGTTTTTGTCAATTATATTCCTATGCAGAATTATTTTTGGTGTTGCTTTATTATATTTGTTTTTGAGTTCATCTAACTTATAATGTCTTGAGTTGATCAAATTCTCCCTACCGTGGAAAAGGATTATAGAATTGTACCACATAAAAGGAAAAAGGAGTACACAAAAAGAAATTGCCAATTATATCATATTGTTAGTAATCAATTTAACACTTGCCCATTTCTACCAATGCTTGTAAGTCAACACCGAGTCAAGTAAAAGATCAAGTTTCAGTAAACCATATGGGAGGGAAACCAAAATGGATGCAGTCACATGTAGAAGGCTAATGACTAACGAAAATGATGATTGTCCAAGAAAGAGGATTTTTGTAATTACCTTGGTGTAGCTAATTACACGAGTGAAGAACAAGAAATTAGTAAGATGCTTTTCAAGTATGAAAATTTATGAAGGACCACTATAAATTTGTCTTAATCCTTTTTATTTCTTTTATTTTCTTTCCTTCCCATTTTGTGTGGCTAAGTATTTCCTTTTCTTTTTCTCTCTCAACCGCCATATTTGATTCCTTCCCTGTTTCGGCTGCTTCTAGAGAACTTTGGTGGGTTCCAATCATGACTTTCCTCAGCCAAGACAAGTTTTTTTCCATTTCCTCCAAGACAACAATCTCAGTTCCATTAAACCCACCAAAAACACAAGATACTGCTTCCATTTCACCAAAGGATCTAATGCCCAATTCATATTTCCAATAGAAAATGCTTTATCTCGACTCCATCGGCATCGATTTCTTCTCTGTTATTAGTGAACCCTCTAGTCATCTCTGTGCCTCTCGCCAACATCAAGTACAAAGTGGAATGAATGACTTCCTTGGATTTCACTATTATCGAGTTTCCACGAATTGTTGGGATTGTGTTTTCCTCTCCCCATATTGTTGAAGACTAGTGAAGCGCGATTCCGTGACAGATTGGAGGTATGCTGTAATTCTTCGATACCTTTGTGGTGTAAAAAAATAAATTAAAAAAATAAACAAATAAAATTGTGTCATTATTCGCTATAGAAGAAATTGGATTACATATCTGGAATGATCTTCTAAATTTGACAGTTGCTATAATCTGGAGTGATCTTCTAAATCTGGCATTTCTATTGCTCAAGACCCTACTGATTAGAATCTTCATGAAAATAACTGCGAATTGATGATAACAATAAAGTCTTGTTAGTAGACTAGGTGATCTAAATACTCATTGTCCTTGTGCTTTGGAGATGTTGCTTTGTTGATGAGTCCTCTGAATTGGGGGAATAGTTACTTAGAGTGCACGGTCTTGAGTCCCTATATCATACAAAAACAAGACTGCTCGGGTCAATTGGTGCAATGGAAATCACAATTAATACAATAATGCTTTTGAACCAGTTATTACTTGGTAAAAACGTTAGAACAACCATAAGTAAAGCAACGCTATTTGCAGAACGGAAACAAACTAAAATCTAAGCAAAATTTAACTTAGACCTAGTTCAGTAGAATTAGCGTAAACAGTGAGAGAGTTTATAAGATAAACTAAGTGATTAGAATTAAAAAAAAAAAAAAAAAAAAGCTCGAATGAATTGGGCACAGAATCACTTGCTTTGGAATGCAGAATTTTGGGGTTTACCTATAGTGAAAGTTCTCGGCTTTTCTTATTCTTTAGTCTTCCTCCCATTTTCTTTCTCGTCATTTTTACCTCTCACATGACATCTTTCATATGATTAAGCAAAGACATTTCTTAGCCAACAATCGTAACATTTGAAAATCAAGGAATGAAATTATATGACTAGCCTCCTGCATCCGCTTCGTGTACAAATAAATGATTTTTTTTTTTCTTTAATAAAGTGAATACTTATCAAAAATAAATTATATGACTAGTGCAATCAAGTATTTTGCATTAGCATATAGAAAGCTAGGTTTAGACCAAACTGATCTCTTCAGAAGCCCAAACCAAAGTATCTGACCCTGCAGTAGCTTCGAAAACTTCTTGCTCCAAAGAGGAAAAAGTGAATGAGGAGTAAGTTACCTGTGATTACTCATATATCACCAAGGCTAGATAAGGTGTTTGGATCTTTTAGTCAAGTTTTTTTTTTCATGTGTCTTTAAGTTGTTATATATATATATATATATAAATATATAAACATAGGAGATAAATTTAATTGCCTTTAAGGTGTTTGTTGAAAAATTTTAAAAAACTAATTGTAATATAATAAATAGAACTTGGGAACTTGAAATCTTCGGGGTTAAGCATTATGTGACATTGAATAAAAAGTCTAACAGCAAAGTATTAAGTAATGTGGGTTAAGTGCTTAAAGAAAGGTAAATCTTGTAATTTAATTGCATTAATATTGGAACGTCATGATCCAAGCCATTGGTCAATTTTAAAAGATTAACTTGGATTTAATGTTAGGAAAATGAGGAATGTTGAAGGTATGAGTTAGTATTGATTTTTTGGTATGTATGTATATATATATATATATATATATATTAGTATATACATACATGATATGGGCATGTTTCACTTTAAAGGTTCTTTCCAAATTTTTAGGAAGTTGCTATGTGTTTTTATAAACAAACTATTATAGTTAATATGTTTTTATAAAATTTATTTTATTCTTTAGTTGAGTCAAAAGTCGTGTTTGTTTCTTTGTTTTGAAGTTAGGGTTATGGAAGTTTGGTTATCCAATCTTCTAGTGGTTAAGTGGTTAATAAAATGGGTAAATTTTAAAAAATTAAGTGTATTAATATATACATCCAAATAATACTATGATGCCTATCTAGAAAGATATGCTTGTCTATTAATAAATCCAACAAATAGAATTGGATTTTCTTTTTCCTAGAGAAAGTTATGTTCAAATAACTAAAGTAATGTCAGAGCTGTCAAAATTTTGTGTTTTGCAGAATTTGATGCAATTTCAAAGAATAAAATGTATTGATATATAAATCTAAAATTTTTAAATAATATACCATTATAAAGTTAGATATGTTTAGTATTTAATAAATTTTACGAAACTGGATTTGAAATTTTCTAGAGGAAGGTATGACTGTTAGAGTGAACACTGGTCTAAATGTCAAGTTTGGACAATTTTAACACCTCTAATTCACTAGTGTTTTTTATCTTTCTAATTGTTTTCTTCTACCCTATGTATTGTCTAGATATTTAAAATATCTCTTTATTATTAACCTTACCACATAAAATACAATTCATACTACTTGACATGTAATGGCTTAATAGAAAACTTTCGTAAAAAAACCTATCTAAGTTGATATATAAGCTTAGTAATTAAAAGATAATAACAATAACGTTTATGAGCCAAGTATTATTTGAAACTACAAATTTTAGTTCCAGACCCTTCTGTGGGCCTAATGACACATGTGAGCGTAAGAGAAAGTGACGAACAAGATTTGTAAACCGATGAGTGGTTAATTGTGACTCTTTGATTGCTAAATTAGTTTATTTAATTGTTTGATATATTTTGTGTGTGTGTGTGTGTGTGTATATATATATATATATATATGAATATAAATGTTATATAGAGTTGAATAAGAATTGTATTGCTATGATTGAATTATGTGGATTGTGTTCGATGTTTTGAAATTTTTTTGTGGTTGATAAGGGCCAACGAAGTGATTTTTTTTAAAATGATTTTATTTCCGAAAATGAAATCTAGGTGCACACCTAGGATGTTTTAATTTAATATTCTGACATAAGATTTTTCTAATAAGTTTTATTTTTATTTTTACAGAATTGAGTACTTAGCCCCGATAGATGGATTCAAAGAAAGGCTTCAGTGATTCTGTTTCTGATTCTATTTGGTGTGTCAGTGTAAAACTGCTTGTGGGAGATGGTGCCAAGGGCTGAGTTACTCAGTTGACCCTTTGTTTGCTTTGTATGATTCGAGTGTTCTGATTTCTGTGATTGGATTATACGAAGTGTTACTTGAACTATGTTTACGTTACTTTATAATTTCGTAATTAAATATGTGTAATTCTATTAATTATTTGGAATATATGATATATTGATATTAGTTGATTATATATCTTATACATGTGTTGATTGATGCTAGTACCTTTTGGGTATACTTTTCCACTCATGGAGTCCATATGACTCATCCTTTTTTTTGTTGATTTTTTTTTTTTTTTTTTGTAATAGGATCTCACTGGGTAACAATTATTGATACTAGACTTGCCGAGTGTTGGGTGGCAAAATAACTCTTTGGAATCTCAAACTTGAAGTCAAAAGGTGAACGTTTGCAGTTACACTAAAGTTGTGAAGAGTCTAGTCTTATGTAATATAATAATTTAGTTATTTGCTATTATGATGAAAATCGAAGTGGAACTTTTTGTTGTCTTTGTTGTTGTGGTTGTTATTGTATAAAAATAGGAATGTGTGTTTATATTTTGTGAGCATGTTCTACTTTATGGGAAATCTCTGCCGAAATATTTAATAAATTATTATAAGCTTTAGTAAATAAATTTTTAGTTAACTTATGCTTTATAAAATTTACTTTTATTGTTTAGTTTAGTTAAGAGTCGTGTTCATTTCTTGTTTTTGAAGTCAGGGTTATGAAGGTTTGGTTATTCATTTTTCGGTCAATCATACCTCCAGGAAGGGTGTGACAATTTTGGATTTCATAGTATCAAGCCACTTCAAGGAATCAGTGTCTTTAATTGCTTACTCATAACTAGTAGGCTCGTCATCCTCTATAAGAAGAATGTCATTTTTGATCAATTATCAGAAATCTATATCTTATTGGAGGTCGACTTATCCTACCAATCTTAAGAAGTGGTTATGTGTGTTGAACCTTTTATTGTATCTCTAATTCTTGTAGTACAAGTTCGGGTTCCATTTGTGTGATCATTCTCATTTTGGGTTTCTTGAATTTCTTCAAATTCTACTTTACTCTCACAGCTTATTTCAAGAATAAACTCTCTTTTCGAGAAAAAGACATCGTTTCTCGAAACAAACATCTTTTGTTCACATGGGTGATAAAAGTAGTATCATTTTGTTTCTTTAGGATAACCCATAAACAAACAAGTACTTATCACTCTTGGCTTCAAGATTATCTGTCAATATTCTTTTGAATTTCATATCTCATATAGATTTTTTTCAACAGACTTTGATGAAACCTTGTTTAGAAAGTAATTGTCAACCTAAACCGAGATCATGACTAACAAATGGATCAGGGTGAACATAGGCCCCCTATGACCTAAATAAGCCTACAAAAGCTTATCAAAAACAAAACAAAATTGTAATAGTCTATCTAAAAATTAGACGCTTAAAAGTTTGTAAACCTGATAGAACAATACCATAATACACAAATTGTGATCAATGACCAAAAGCACATAACATAATAGAACAAATCCTAGAATAGGGTTGCATTGGAGTCTATTTTACGAATATGCATATATAAATACAGCTAGGTCCAAGTTGAAACAAAGGCTGGGAATACCAAAAAGAATTTCACACGGACACCTTCTCCGGAATCAAAACTCAGAAAACAAGATAAGCTATCTAAAACAAAAACATCAATTAACAAGGGTGAGTTACAAAGATTTCGTGAGTAGACAATATGTAATGTAGCAAGCGGGCAAACAAACCAAAGCACAAATATTTTATCAATAGTTAGTTTACATAAAGATACATTTTTAATAACATAAGTAAGGTGATTAAACAATTTTTAATAACCATTTGGTAAGAGAAGTATAACTGAAATCTCAAAGCAACTTGAAAAAACCATTTTACATAATTATTTTATGAAAAATCATAATTAAGCATTATACAAAATCAAAACAGTCAAATCAAAATACACATAGGGAACAATGAGTTAACGCCAAAACCCTGCTAATTAGGGTGTCAAATCTGTCAATTCATAGAAATCTTTGAACCATTTGACTACAATGAGTTAGTGTCAAACCTCCACTAACTAGGGTATCAAACTCATTATCATGTATGTTGGCCCACATAGGGTTATTGTATTTCTCCCTGACTAGATACCATATCCGAAATACTATGGGCATATAGGTTAACTATACCTTATTAGCTAGTGTTCTGACAAGTACCATTCCATAAAAACAATCCGAAATGAAACATATTATTTAAATAACAAAGAAATGCCAAGATAAAAACTAAGAAAATCAATGGAAGCGTCTCCAACATCATTAGCCAAATAACAAACATTTTGATACTTACTATCCAAATTAAATAAGTCCATTAAATCCAAACTCAAATATAGTTGTACAGCAATAGTGTCATACCCTCAAATACCGGTATGACTGCCCAGAGGAATGAATTACCACACTCCCGTAACCTTGAATACTCAAGTACTATACAACACTGACTCTTTAAGAATTTACAGTTAAGACTAATAAAATGTTACTAAATTAAAATAAAATCATGACTCAGTTATTAAACATAAAATATTTATTAAAAATTTGACAGTGGTTTCCCATAAAGTGGAACATGCTCATAATACATATAAACAACCTGTTTACAAGGTCAACAGTAAACCATAGTATCAGAATATACAGAGGAGCTCTGCTCCTAACAAAACATGAAATCACCATGGTTAAATCAATATATATATATATATATATATATATATATATATATAACAACAATGCATAACACCTAAAATGATTGCAAGTGTCATCCGTCCCTTAAGCCCCAAGTGTGCGATTCCGAGATATACCTTGCTGTAGCAATGCCGGTAGGTACCAAACTCTGGCACAGCGTACAATATTTTCCTGAAAACTAAGGAAAAACAATAGCAAAGGAATGAATGAGTCACAAGGACTCAGTGAACAAACCATGTATCCTAAGGGTACCAGCATCACACAACATAAATATCATAGCTTAATTTCATGACTAAATTTAATTATGCACATATGTATTTATAATTATCATACAATCACGATTTACATACTTCACCATTTCCAACCTCGCAATCAAATCATACAAAGCAATAAAAGCATACAAGCAAACAAAGAGCCAACAAGTAACTTAGCCCCGCACAACAGTATCACTTCCCACCGGGCATTTACGCGCCCGCATAACAAATTAATTCTCCATACACAATCCATCCCATAGGGGCTGAGTACTCCATTCTTTTAAAACACTAGTCAAAATCAGAATAGCTCATATCGAAATGTTAAATCCAAATATCCTAGGTGCATCTAGATTTTAATTTTGGAAATAAAAATCATTTCTCAGAAAATTTCACTTTGTTGGCCCTTATTAATCACACTTAATATCAACAAATATACTTTAATTAAATCACTGAAATAATATATTTTCTTATTTCTTAATATAGCACATCAATTCAAATATACACATAATCACACATAATAATCTAGCAACCATAGTGCACGTAATTCACTCACAAAGTTGAAGAACGAGACTCGTCATTCCGTCTAGTTTGTGAAAGTGTCCGAATATCCTTGATACAATCCGAAGCTGAAAACCCACAATTCATATGTTATTTACAATATTCATTTCGAAGTTATCTATATGACTCCCTTACTTAAATATACCTACTATGTTTTTAGAAGCTCATTCCTCTTAAACTTTGATTGCACATCCTAAAGGTATGTTTAACTTTCTTGACACAAGTATATATTCTTATATATACCTTGAGAAATCAATTTAACTTACAAATATATATATATATTTTATTTTATTTTTTCGCATTCCAAATATTGACTTTAAATTAAATAATTATTTAATTTCTATCCAAAGCTTAAATTAAGCTTTTTAATATTACCATGATTCCAATTTCAACTTTTAATTCATATCTTTAACTTTTCTATATCAAGATACTTGACTTCTAACTTATTTATTTCATAATCCTAATTAAGTTTAAAGGGGTCACAACTAACTCACTTAACTAATTCTTTAACTTTCATCTCTGTCACACCCCTCATGGAGGCATGACCGGTAAGAGGAATGGTAACCAAACCTCTGTAACCCTAACTTAATTATAGGATCGACTATGACGCTTGACCAACCGAAAAAAACCAAGAATTTATAAACACAAAAGTTAACATTCAAAGTTTATTGATTAAAACAAACTGGCAGAGGTTCCTTGCACTAGGGAACATGCCTTAAAATACATTCATGTAGACTCTTTTATTACGCAACACAACACAAAGACAATAAGGAGCTCAGCTTCGTTCACATCTTCAACAAGACAAATACTAGAATATTACATCATACCAAATTTGACACCTACAGTTCTAATGTGACTACAAATTTCCATTCTTAATTGCAAATCTGAGATCCTGAAATTATCGTGCCACAGTCATTCGGCAAGTCCTAAGCTCGGCGATGCCATGTACATAACTCCTGTCACAAAAAAGAAATATCCACGAGAGAAGGGTGAGTCCTTTGGACTCTGTAAGTGGAAAATCTTACCCAAAGGGTACTAGCATCACCCAACATAAACGTATTACATATATAATAATTTCATGTAACATTGTTCATACCCTAATTCACATTACACGTATATATTTTAATCATCATAAATTAATTTATATAAAACACAGGATATCAAATTAATCAAAGCAATAATATTATGCAAAGCAATCAAAGGGCCAACTAGTGACCTAGCCCCACACAACATTATCACCCCCTATCGGGCATTTACATGACTGCACAACAAATTGATCTCCGTACACAATCCATCTCATTGGGGCTAAGCATTCAATAAAAAAAATATTTATCAGAATTAGAATTTTCTTATGATTTTAAATTAGAACATTCTAGGTGCACCTGGATTTTTAATTTCGGAGATAAAAATCATTTTTCATAAAAACCTCAGTTTATTGGCCCTTATACAAAGCAATGTTAAACAAAGCAACCAATATCAAACAAACATAGTTCAAATAAATTATTGAGATACTCTACTTGTTTAATTTCCATATATCACGTATATTCAAATAAACATATAATTACACATACTTATCTAGCCCCTAAAGGTAACAATTAACCACTCACTCGTAACCGATTCCATTCGTCACTCATATTGCGTCCACGTGTCTTATCAGGTCCGCATTAGAATCCGGAACTGAAATTCATATTCCCAAATATTACTTAGTTCATAAATGTTATTGTTATAATATTTTAATTATTAAACTCCTATCTCAACTTGTATAGGTTTCTTTATGAAAGTTTTCCATTAAGCTATTAAATGTCAATTTATATGAATTGAACTTTATATGATAGGGATAAAAATAAAGAGACATTTAGTGAATGTCTTGACAATGCATGGGTAGAAGAAACCATTAGAAAAGATAGAAAACATTTAGTGAATTAGAGATGTTGGAACTGTCCAAACTTGGGGTTTGGACCAGTGCCCACTTTAACTGTCATATCTTTCTCTAGAAAATTTCAAATCTAGTTTCGTAAAATTATAAAATACTAGACACATATAGATTTATAATGGTATATCATTTGTAATTTTTGGATTTGTATAACAATACAGTTTATTCTTTGAAATTGCATCAAATTCTGCAAAAATGCAGGATTTTGATAGCTCTAACTAACCTTAGTTAATTGAATATAAATTTCTCTAGGAAAAACAAAATCCAATTCCGTTTGTCGGGTTTGTTAATATACAGGTATATCTATCTTTCTTATTTATAAACTTTTCCTAAAATTAGTCGTGAACCCACTCAATTTCTTACATGAACTGAAAACAGGGCACTAAAAATCCTGCATGAACTAGCCGGAGTCTAACAGCTTTAACTCACAACACACTTGGAACCAAGCTACGAAATTGAACTCTTAATTTAATTCTACCCTGAAGACACTCAAAATATCAATTTTCTGTTACTCATGAAATATGCCCCCTACACCCATTCAAAACCACTTAACTCTCATTTTGTTCATACCATTACTCACTTTCATTCACTCCTTAACCAACCCTTTGCTCTTGCTATGAACTTTTTATTCAAACTTAATTAATACTTAACCTCCTAAGAATTGAATAACTAAGTTTTACTCATAAAGTTTTCATTTAGGCATTCTTACAAACATCTTAAGGGCATGTTTTATTCTAATTTATGAGTAAGTGTACATATATGCATATACCCCAAGAAAATCAATACAAGTTCTTCAAGTCAACATTGTTCATATTCCAAATATTACATTCAAAGTAAATTGGTTACTTTAAATCATTATGTACAATTCAATATTAACATAACCAATTTCCCATCACTTTTAAGCTCTAATTCTAAACTTTCCTTTACAACCCACATAACCCCCATATCTAATTCTTAATAAAACAAGAAGGAAAAGGTACCACCTACAAGGAAACATATAATTGAACGGAATTTGAGGTGATGAGAAGCTCACCAAACAAGATTGGGCGACTTGGTGTGTTGCAGCCATTTGATGGAGATGTTGCATGAGAGGGACGGCTAAACAAGATGGTCCCAGTCTAAAGTTGTTAACTTGAGGCAAACAAGGAGAACGAAATACCTTGGCTGTTAGGAGGAATTTACACTAGGCTGTAGGTAATCTCACACGACAAACAAGGCTGAAACACCGACAAAGAAAAGGTTAACGTGAAGTGGTTGCGGCTGTCAAGAGGAGGAGGTATGACTGTCCAAGAGGAAGAACCTTCATGCACGAATTGAAGAGGAATCAACCTCAAGTGTAGACTTCGGCAGCTTCAATAAAGGAGGAGGAACTAGAAATTTCTTGAAGGAATGAAGGAAAAACAAAACAGGGGAGGGCAAAAGAAATGGAGACAAGCAAAGGCGGTGGAAGGCTAGAGTCTCCAAAGGAACGGTCAAAGAGATAAAGAAAGAGAAAAGAAAAAAAAATAAAATTGATGGATTAATATCGCATGTCAAAATCTAAGCACAATATAGATGTGGTGTATATTCATTCTTGTTATATATATATTGAATATGTGGTTTCAATTTATTCCTAGTTATATACATATATATACACATGTTAATTGTATTCTTTATTTAATTTACTTGTGGTGAAGATTAAATCTTAATATATATATATATATATTAATTATTTACTCACTTGGATTTACTTGGTCATAATATTATTTACTTTGTGACAACAAGTACACAATATATATATATAACGTATATTAAGGTTACACTAAGATACCGAATTATAACATATTTAACTATACTATTATTTAATTAATTTGTTTATTCTATTACTTCACTTTACACATTGTGTGAAAAACTATATTTTTCGTTATTGAGTTACGAGGGTTATAACAATCTCAACATGATTTATACACGTCTAACGTTAACATACATATTTTACTTCCAAAACCTCCTTAAACAAACCATTTTTCCACCGACAAGCTATAAATTATATCTTTTTAACTATCAATTTCATTTTTCTAACTAAATTCAAAGGTGCATAATTTTGATTCATCTAAGGTCATTGACTAATACCTATTTAACCCTCCAAAACAGGGGACAACAGCTTGGTCACAAAGCTGCTACTAGGCCACACAATTCCCATATAACACCCACACATAGCCATAACACATAACCAAACCTTAAGCTTATGGTTGAGAAGTACCTCCATACGGCTGGACTAAAATTTTTCTAAAAAAAAAAAACAAGGCAACCACAACTATAAAGGAGAACCAAGTACACCAGCCCTAAATAAAGAAGTTCACTCATGGTTAAGGAGGAAAACTAGAAAAGGGAGTTGATAATTCACACTTAATTGCAACAAGGAGGAAAAATTCTAAAAATTTCCTAGCTACACACAAGTTGACGTTGAGGAGGAAGAAGATGGAGGTCTCGGTCAAATTGGAGAAAAAGAAAGGTGGTGGAACAATGGATAAAGCAAGGAAAAAGGAAAAAAAGTGGAATTAAGAAAAAGACAAACATCCAAAAGTAAGTCTAAAATGAGATTTGTATCAAGTGTATATATATATATATATTAATCACTTCTCCACCAAATCATGTAATTAATACATGTGCCCCACTTACTAAACTTTACACAAGATAAAAAAAAATCAAATTCTAATTCAACTAATAATTTTCTAATTACATGTGTACATATATACATACATACAAGTGTTTATTTATTTTGATTCTAGCTTGCATAAAATTTTATCCACCTAGTCACTCAAATTATGTATGAACATTATAAAATGACATTAAACAATGGGCTTATAACAACCTGGCAAAGTCTATTATCAGTAACTGTCATCCTCTAGATCCTGTTACTAAAAAAATAACCACAGAAGAAGGATGAGTCCTACGGACTTCGTGAGTGGAAAATTGTACCCAAAGGGTACTAGCATCACCCAACACATATAGAGAATATATTATCAATTAATATCAACATGTCATATATTTTAAAACTACTAAGATTAGACATATACAAAGACGGAAATATAAAACCTAGCTAACACATTTCAATTTTGTACACTGTATAATCCACTAAAACAATCAAGACAATCAAAACATACAAAGCAAGCAAAGGGGCAACAGAGTAACTCAGCCCCGCACAACAGTATCTCTCCCCCCACCGGGCATTTATGAGACCGCACAGCAGGTTAATTCTCTGTACACAATCCATCTCATCGGGGTTGAGCACTCATTTCTTTTATAACAATTGTCATAATCAAAGTATTTCCTATCAAAATGTCATATCAAAATATAGGTGCACCTAGATTTCAATTTCGGAAATAAAAATCATTTCTCAGAAAAATATCACTTCGCTGGCCCTTATCAACCACAACCATTATCAAACAAACATAATTCTAATAAATCACTGAAATAATGCACTTGCTTATTTTCCATATATCACATCTATTTAAATACATATATAATTACACATAATAATCTAGCCCCAAAGGTAACAGTTAACCACTCACTTTTAATCGATTTCATTCGTTACTTTGTTTTTAATTCCAAATAATACTCAGTTCATAAACATTATTGTTATTATCATTTAATTATTAAGCTGATATATATAAACTTATATAGGTCTTTTTATGAAAGTTATCTATGAAGCCATTACATGTTAAGTACTATGAATTGTACTTTATGTGATAAGGTTGTTAATGAAGAGACATTTTAGATATCTTGATAATGCATAGGGTAGAAAGAAACTATTAGAAAAGATAGAAAAACACTAATGAGTTAAAGATATTGAAACTGTCCAAACTTGAGATTTGGACCAGTGTTCACTTTAATAGTCATATCTTCTTCTAGGAAATTCCAAATCCAGTTTCGTAAAATTTATAAAATGCTAGACACATGTAGCTTTATAATGTTATATCATTTGAAATTTTTAGATTTATATATCAATACAGTTTATTCTTTGAATTTGCATCAAATTATGTAAAACGTATGATTTTTGGTAGCTTTGACCTTACCTTAATTAATTGAACATAACTTTCTCTAGGAAAAAGGAAATCCAATTCCATTTATTAGATTTATTAATAGACAAGTATATCTTTCTAGATAGGTATCATATGTATTATTTGGATGTGTATATTAATATAGTTAATTCTTTAAAGTTTACTTCTTTTAGGTATTTCACAACCTCCTTGGATATATATTTATTTTCACTTACATACTAAATCAAATTTAATAAAATCAAGTTGAAATATTAACTTTAGGAAGTTAGCTAGCTTTCTTATTTAGAAACTTTTTCTAAAATCAGCCTTGAACTAACTTAATCCTAACATAAACAAAAACAGGGCACTATAAAAATTCTGGTTGCCAACCTTTGATTCCGATGCTCATAAAATCCTTATACTTGGGGAATAAATTACGAAAATTTTTAGTCTAGTGTCTCAAGATATTAGAAATGAGCTAAGTATTCCCCTAAAAATCCTGAAACTTTATAACAAAGACTTGACTTAAGATAACACACAAGTATAATTTCCGGATTTATCATGTTCATGCCAACCTCATATGCGTGTGTGTGCAAGGCATTGTCACTAGAGTTAGATGGCTTTCAAAATATTCTCTAGATAACTCAAAGGCTAATCTTAATTCCTTAAACTTCGTCTTTCCTTCCTCTTTCCACTAATGTAGGCTAGTACTTAGTCAAAAATCAATAGGTCTTTTATTTAACTTGTAATGTCAAGTTAGGGTAAAGGTTTGATGAAATGAAATTTTTGGCTCAAATACCCTAAGCACAATTTCTTTGCATGAATTCACCTTTCTTTTCCCACCTTTTCTTTTCATGGCGTTAGTTCCCACATACTCAGGCTTCAACTATTTTATCTCATGATTTTATCTCCCGATATATTTCTTCTTTGTGTGGCATAAATATTCTTCACTTTTTCCTTCATTTTCCTTCTTTTATTATTTCTACCAAACCTTTGGGATCATCAAGGAATTTTCATATATTCTCTCAACTTAATTTTTATCAAGTGGGGATGATCACATAATATCTTTTTTTCCTTTTTCTTCCTTGTAATGCACTCCTTCTCAAAGACTTGCTTCAAGCTCATTCTCTTTTGTGAACTTAATGAAACTGCATATTGAATGTGCTTAATGTAATAAGGTTCAAATGGGTCTTACAAACAAAGGATTGGTTAGAATACGCATGTGTTAGAAAGAAAAATAGGCATTAGGCTCTTTTATGGGTAACTATAGAAATATAAAATCATTGGTTGATATACAAAGGTTTTATCGGTCCAAAAATAGCCTAAATCATATTCTCAACTAGCTTCACCTAGGATTTCACCTCAATAGAGTTCTTACTCATTAAAGAAGTCAAAAAGAGTCTAGGTGGGTTTATAAAGAAAAAATCATTAAAAGCATCAACCCTAGGTGACAATAGCCTTGTGTAGTGTGTATATATATATATATGAAGTATATGCCCTAATTATAACAAATTCAAAAAAAAATATTCACATGATATCAAAATCAAAATTAATGCACAAATAATACTATCATGAGCATAATGGAATATTAGAGCATCATTAACAACTTAAATTGCAATATTGTTAACACGATATGGGAAAGGGAAACATAATACAACCTAATTAGACTATCTAAACCATTGCACATAATCGGGGGTTGACCAAGCATACAAAAATAGAGAATTATTACAAAATTTTAAGTTGCCCCCTAAACCTATACTAAATATTGTCCCAATGTTTAAAGGAAAGCAAAAATTAACACAAAGAAAGACAAAAGTTAAACAAAATCCCTTCAGTCATCGATATCCTCCTCGGGAGTTGGGAATGGGGCTGGTGGCACAAGACAAGGAGGGAAAGTGGAAGGGTCCCATCCTCCTTGCTGCAGCATCATCGATAACAACTGGTTGTTTTGGTGGTTGATAGCATGGTTATGCTGCCAATGTTCATATTGCACTTCCAAACGCAAAATGCGATGAGCCAAAGTTAATTTATGTGTACCAATGGGTTGAGTTAGAGCTGCTGGATCTCCTTCTCCTGCTTCAGCATTCCAGAGCAGAAATTTATTTATGAGCTTGTCATTAATGGTACCTTTTTACTAAACCAAAGGTTTTGTGTCCTCCCAAAGCACCCCAGCCTCACGACATAGTTTAGTGATGAAAGAGGGGAACTATATTCCCAAATGTCTACTGTTCGCAGCCTGCAATATGACACTATAAATAATCCTACCAGCGTCAATGGACATACCTCGAATAATGGTATAAACCAGAATAGCTCTCTCCTTAGTCATGTGCTAGCATGTCTACCGAGGATGTTGGCAAGGACAAAGTAATACCATGCCCTTGTAGGGGCTAGCAACTGACTAGTCCTAAAGTGAACTGGTTCTTAATTAGTCAACTTCCAAATGGAGCCTTGATAGCACAATGCACTGATAACCTTATCATAATCTACTATCCCACTTACATAGGTCATATACTCATCAATTTCAGGAATATCTAGAATGCCATAGTAGGCATTGATTGTTGTGCTTGTGAATGATAACATTTTTTTCTCAAACTATGACTCTACTGTCAGTGTGTTCTACCAAATTAGCATGGAACTCTTGAGTCCACTGCAATGACTCCAGTTGGGGGCTTTTCACATAGCTTAGCCCAATATCTATTTTCAATCAGATTGTCCATCCCCAATAAGTAATCAGGGCTGAGGTGGAGACCTCGTTGTGCCATAATCTTTTTCGTTGCAAGCCCATCATAGAAACTCTTCTCTATAGCAGTAGAGAGGAACCAGCTATTATCAAAACTTAGTCTAGAGGATCAAGCACGCTTGGTAGCCTTAGTCTTCAGTCCCATTAACCTGAAAAACAAAAATAATATAATCCCAAACTCCAAAATACCCAGAGCCTATTAATCAACAAAAAGGGTCTTAGACCCACACAACACTTAACAAGATTCTTAGGCATGCTATCATATCATCCATTCATTACCCATCATTATGCATCATTCCTCCCCAAACCTATTTCACTATCATCAACTTATCAAGAACATTCAAGAATTATAGAGGTAGGGGTCATAATGAGAGATATAGATTCATATTTCCACAATTGTATTCAACAAAACCCAAGAACTCAGAATTAAGATTGAAAACATAACACCCATGTCACTAGAAATCCAAACTCAAAAACTAACCACAATCCCCAAAATATAAGTTTCAACCCACTATCTAACAAGCAAGTAAGTATATAATCATAAGAAAAGCATCTTTCCTATCAAAATATTTTAAGGTTCAAAGAGAAACTTACTTAAGTTGAAGAAAAGTGTAGTGGCATGTAAACCATACTGAAGGAGAGGAGAATCGTGCAAGAGTGAATAAATTGACAAGAAATAACATATAGTTAATTAATATCCACATAACATAAATTTCAAAATAACTAAGGTTACGAGTACACTAATTTCGAAAAACGTAAAACTGAGCAAGCACAGTTCAAGTAGTACTTTGTACAATCCAATCAAAACAATCAAGGCATACAAATCATACAAAGGGCCAATCGAGTAACCCAGCCCTGCATACCATATATCGTCCCACCGGACATTTTTTTCACCCACACACCAAATATAATCACCATACACAATCCATCCCACTAGAGATGAGCACTCAATCATTTTAAAACACTTATAAGAATAAGAATATCTCATATCAAAATATCAAATCAAAATATCCTAGGTGCACTTGGATTTCAATTTTTGGAAGTAAAAATAATCTCGGAGAAAAATTCACTTCATTGGCCCTTTATCAACCACAAACAATTTCAAACATCAACCATAATTCAAATAACTCAGGTAGCAATTAACCACTCACCGTATACCGCTTTTACTACACATGTTTATTTTTCCATATAACATATCTATTCAAATACACATAACAATTTAGCAACCACAAGGTAGCAATTAACCACTCACCGTATACCGCTTTTATTAGTCACTCTCTCTTGCGTTTATGTGCATTATTGGCTTAACCACAAATTTCGGAGCTGCAATTAAATTTTCCAAGTATTACTTAGTTTGTTAATTCATTAGTTATAACCCTTTTAATTTACAAAAATCTAGAGTTATTAAGTGTCAAGTATTTATTTAAAATTAACCTTCTTTTAGGCATTTTCTCATTATCTTGGAGATATGTTCGATTTCCACTTATATACTTAACCAAATTTAACAAAACCAAGTTTAAACATTATCTTTAAGAAGTTAACTATCTTTTTATTCAGAAATTTTTTCTAAAATCAACCTTGAACTCACTTAAATCCTCACACAAACATAAATAGCTCACTGTAAAATTTCTGGTTTCTTGACTCGAATTCTAATGCTTGTAGATTTCTCATACTTGGAAAATAAATTATGAAACTTTCCAGTTTAGCTTATCAAGGTGTTATGAATATTTCATCTTCAGCACTCCACTCCTAAATCAACCTTTAAGAATTCCTAACATCAAATAGATTCAGTAAGGACCCGAAAATGACAACTATGACTTCTAACACCCCTAAAATATACATTTTAAGACTTGCACCATTCCATAATTGTTCCTTAATTGTCAACGTAAGAAAGAACCTAATGGGTTACAGACTTTAATTGACTTAAGTTAAGAACCTAGAAGGATTAATGGAATCTTGGAATTAATAGATAACTTCCTAGTATATAAGGGTAAAAAGGTAATTATTACCTACACATATATGGGAAGACTAGTTTCCTTGAAAGCCAAGAAAAGATCTAGTAGGAATCCTAATTGGATTTAGGCCACTAGGAGTCTAAAGGCCCATTAAGTATTCATAATAGGATTACGGATTATTAAAGGAGTTTAGGGGCTTGGGCTTTGAGCTTTAGGTTTAACGAAATCCTAAGCATAGAAGGATTATAATTCCCTAAGCCCTAGTCGCCCCCTATTTATGTATAAGCAAAAGGGATTTTGGCTAAGGGGCTAATTACTAAGCTTGAATGCAAAACACTGGTGACATTCAACCAAGCAAGGATTAGAAGAAGGAGTTCTTGACAATTTATCCTCCATTAGCCATGACCCCTTAGTTGAAGCAAAGGAGTTTTTTCTTCAAGCACAATCCTCCATTAACAATTCAACCAAGTGGAAGATGGCAAGTATCCTAATGGTAAATCGATTACTTCGAATCCTTTTTGAAAACAAAAATGGATTTTTAACCATCATTTGTGTGAACTATTTCACTAGAGGTTTATTCATTTGAATAGCTTACTAAACATTAGTCATACTTTGTGTTTGATTAGGAAAAACGTTTTGATGATTTATGGAGGAACTTTAAGCATCCTTGCTAAAGAATAAAACTAGTTGTATGATGAAAGCTTCAAGAGGTTTGTTTTAATCTTTTGCTTTCATAAAATATATATTTAAATTGAATACGTAGGTTCTTGGTTAGGAAAAATTTTAATTCTGTTGCTTATGCATGTGATGCATGACCCTAGATTTCCCAACAATTCCAGGAATCTTTGCAAAGTGAAAGAGATTGTGAAAAGTGTTTTCTTGAATCTCTTTAAGGAACAAAACATAAAGTTGGTTTCAAGTACAAATGGATTTAGACAAAGATAGGGTTGACACTAGAATTCGTGCCATATGTCTAACTTATGATCTGTTTAATTAAAGGATTGAATTACACGATAACCAAGTACTGAAAAGTTTGATTAATGATCTTAACTTCTCACTTGTACGTAGGTGGTCTTGATACATTACTAGATATCAATCTCGATCTATGAAAATAAGTTGGTTGGTTTAGCAAAACCAAAGTTAAATTAAAACTGTTTTAATTTAACCATACTTCTTAGGAAGTATCCAATTATATTTTTTGCAAACGTACGAGAGACCTTAATGAGCTACTCACTTTAATTGACTTAGGTTAAGAATCTAAAAGGATAAATGGAGTTTGGGAATTAATTGGTAACTTACAAGAATTTAAGGGTAAAAAGGTAATTAATACCTATACACATGTGGAAAGAGTACATATTTTCTTGAAAGTTAAGAAAAAGTCCAGTCGGAATCCTAATTGGATTTGGAATCTTAGCTGGATTTAGGCCACTAGGAGTTGAAAGACCCATTAGTAATCATAATAGGATTATGGATTATTAAAAGAGATTTGGGCCTTAGGTTTTAGGTTTAATTGAAACCTAAAAAAAGAAGGATTATAATTCCTGAGCCCTAGACACCCCTTTTATATGTTAATGCTAAGGGATTTCAGCCATCATGCAAGTGACAATCACAAGAGACATATTGTAACACCCCTGCATACTATAAGATAAAATATGCACCCCAATGTTTTGATTATTCTATAATATGGATAAATGCTATAGCACCTCCTATAACTCCACACACTCTTCTATAGGATAGATGTGTTATCACTTAACTTGTATCACAATGGAAAATATTTATGATATATGGACCCATTTGAATGTTAGTATAACATATATTCTTTAATAGCCAAGATACAACATATTTTCTAATTAAACGCACTGACCCATACACCAACAACGAATTAAAATATACATATAATTAATTATCAGAGTTTACGGATTACATGTGAGGTTAATACATTAAAAATAAAGGATTAGCAATTAATAACTATTTAGTCAACTATAAATCACTATATAATAAAAGATTTCTTGATGGCTTCAAAATATGCATTCATTGTCTATAAAAGACTCCAAGGCATCTCAGTACGCCACAACATCCCCGCCATTCGCGGCTTTCACGAGCACAACTATCCTAAAAGGGATCCTCCAATTGGTATTCCTTAATACCTCCCGATCATCCTTTATAACATTAGGGATCCACACCAGTTCCTCCTTCACCTCAACCATAGGTACTTCATAACCTGGTACCTCATCCACTAACTCCTCCCTGACTAGTTCCACTAATCAAGGAACCTCCTCTCTAATATTCTCAATGACCACATTACTTCCAACACTCTCACTTGCAACACTATTGTCAACATCACCATTAACACCTTCTCTAACATCACCTGGACCTTGCTAACCTGGCGCCCCAAAGGGATCCTCCATAGGGTATCCCTTCCTAAGGGATCAATGTACACATATTCTCTTGTGAGAAACGATAACTGATGTACATGATATGCATGACTAGTTTGCTACATCCAAGACCACCATAAAGCGCAACCACAAACATACTACATCTTTTATTAACAAACGAATCTGAGACACCAGTTAGAAAACAATGAGACAAAAATCTCAGTAGATATACACATATATTTAAAAAAAAAAAAATACGTGTCCCATTTTATAAAATTGAAAAGATGCAGTGCATGTATGTGAAAACCAATTATGAATGTGTTGACTATCCACAGGTTGGGGTAGCTTGTCAGGAAACATCCCCAGCCAAATCAGGGCTACTAAGTACTCAAGGGGTCCAAATCCACTACTACATATGCTCAAATAGGAGGATTGATAACTTTGTAAAATAAAGTTATTTCACTATGCTTTTAATTCATATTTAGGCTAAATCCTAGGGTTTTTAGTTATTCGAGTCAAATTTAGTGTTTTATTTGTTTTAGGTTGTTTAGGAGTTTTGTAGAGTTTTTACCATAATTAGGATTAGTTTTACAATTTTTGGTATTTAACTTGTTTTAGGTGTCTTCGCAGTGTCCTAATTGAACTAAAAGAAGGAAAGGAATTCAAGATAGTGCAACAACATCAAAGAAGATGTAGCTATGGAGCCATCCAGGCAACCTGCCCAATAAACACACAGAGAGAAAAGCGTCATAGTGCCAATGATCTGAAGCCACGGAGCCAATTTGAAAGATGACTTCGTAAACTATTTATGAAGTTGGCGCTGTAGTGTCTATTAATGCAAGCCAGTGGTGGGACAAGTTGAAGTCCGAGTAGGACTATGTAAAACCCTTAGAGCTGCAGCGCCATATAGAGTCACGCTAGGTGCCCTCACATTTTTTTTGAAGACTCCTAGTTCAATTGAACTAGAAGCAAAAGGTTTATAAATAAAAGTGAAGGCTAAAGTTTTAAGATATACCAGAGCTCGTGATAGAGAGTGCTAAGGAGACCTGAAGCCATGACAACTTCTAGTTTCTACTCCTTTCTTGTTATTTTCTATTTACTTGTAATGACTATGTCTTTATTGTTTGTGTTTTCAGTAGTTAGTATGGAGTAGTCGTGTTCTAGGGTTACGATTGAACTTATATGTAGCCGATGTGACTTTAGTTTTAATTTAATGCATGTTTGAGTTTTAATATTTATGTTGTCTTGTTCTTAATGCTTCTAATTGATTGATCACTAGTTAGATTGATTAGGAATTCAGGAATTGACTTGGAAGAGTCAGTTTTGGGATAAACCTTAGGCAATGTAACTTATGTTTGGATTAGTTCATATAACTTGGTTGTAGTGTGAGGGATTTCATGAACCTAGGCTTAGTTTAAATATCTTTTTATATATTGCTTAAAATCTCTGAATTTACTTGTGCTTGATTATAGTTAGGTTGTATAGTATTGGTATTTAACATTAGAAGGTAAATTATTTATCATGAGAACGATCTATATTTACTCTATATTTACTTGAGGACGGTACGTGTGCTTGCTTATGTAAAATTCATATCAAGTTTTTGGCGTTGTTGCCTTGGAATAAATTTATTTTATTTTGTTAATATCATTATAAGCTTACTTGTTTTTAATTCAAGTTCTTACTTTTGGTTTCAGGTGCTATTGCATTGCATGCAACACACTAGAGACTTAGAACAATTACCATAGGATATGGAGATTGAATGAACACTCAAAAAGTCAAGAAAGAACCAAGCTCCGAAACACTCTAGTGCAATGGTTAGGATCAAGAAGCTCTTGAAACCAAGGCTTTGAGAGATTATGTTGTCCTTCTTGTGCAAGGCCTCCACTCTAGAATACAAAGATCAACTATTGCTACTAATAACTTTGAGATCAAAACGAGAACAATCCAGATGATTCAACAATTTGTAAAGTTTGGAAGATTACCTTGTGACGACCCCCATGCTCATCTAGTCACATTCCTGAAGTTGGGTAACACATTCAAGTACAATGGCATCTCTAATGATGAAGTCCGATGATGCAGTCCTCCTCGGACTTTTTCCTTTCTCACTCTGAGATAAGGTAAAAAGTTGGTTGTATTCATTACCTCAACACTTCATCATCACTTGGTCAAACATGTCACAAAAGTTTGTGTCTAAATTCTTTCCTCCCACCAAAACTGCCAAGCTAAGGAATGAAATCACACCATTCCTTCAACAAGATCAGGAGTCTCTCTACAAGGCATAGGAAAGATATAAAGACTTGATGAGAAAGTTCCCACATCATGGCATTCCTAAGTGGCTACAAGTGTATACTTTTTATAATGGTTTAGGAAACCAAACTAAAACAATAATTGATGCTGCGGCTAAAGGTGCTTTGATGGGTAAGTCTATCGATAATGCCTATGATCTTTTGGAGGAGATGGCCTCAAATTCTTATCAATGGCCATCTAAAAGGTTAACATCCCATAAAGTTGCTGGGATTCATGAACTTGATGCCCTTACTGCCTTAACAGCACAAGTGGCTGGGTTAACAAAGAGATTTGATAATTATGGTATATGAAGCTTGTGATGAAGGTGATAAGTCTATGAAATAGCTTATTGCATGTCCTTTTTATCCATATTATTTGCTATGTTATTAAGTTTTTGTTTAATTGTTGCTTAGTTGAGTTATTTATTTTAAGGTGTTGAATCTTAGTTTAGTATGCTTAGGATTTAGCCTTTAATTATGAATTCATTCATTCTTAACTTAGTTTGTGTGTTTTGAAGGTTTAATGATTAAAAGAAATCCCTTTAAAGTCAAAGTATGGTCAAACAAGGATTTCTTACGAGTCGGGCATAGCCATGGAAAAAGGGCGCTTGGAGGCGCCCCAAGTGCCCAAAATCAAGCAACGAGGCAACTAGGCAAAGAATAAGGCATTGGAGCTGCAGAAAACTAGTGCTAGAGCACTGGGCAGGAAGGAAATCTGGTTTAGCCTTAAATAAGATAGCACTTGTTTGAATTCATTCACATGCTTGTTTTAATTTGATTTGTATGTGGGATAGGAATATACCTCCATATTTTGTATAGCCATTGTTAGGTCTATTCTTAATGAGTGTAGCTTAATTCAATTCTCATATAAATATAGTGAATTGGTTAAGTTAGATATTATTATCAGCAATTCGAAAGATACTTATATAAGAACCCTAGGTTAGTAATTCGGTATCACAACTAAGCATAATAAGATAATAATAATCCAAATGAGTGTTAAGAGAAGTTGTAATTCTAGGTTTTTTCCATTATATTCTTACATTGGCTTGTTTTGATTTAGTTTAGATTAGATTAGTTATAAATCTCTCAAAGTTCATTCGTTTGTATAAAGTTAGGATTGGTCAATTTTAGTACTTAGCAATTGGTAGATCTAATTCCTTGTGGGTTTAATAATCTACTTACACTTTATTACTTGTTCATTATATGTGCACTTGCATGGTAAATCCAACAATAAGTTTTTGGCGCCGTTGCCGGGGAATTAGTTTAATATTTGTTAATATTCCAGTCGATTCTAGTTCTAATTCTAACTTTCATTTTTGTTTACTTTTCAAGTACTATTTGATTGTGCATGAGACAAAGCCAAAGCTTAGAACTTCTTCCTTTTGATCTCGAGATCGATAGAACTTATCGAAGACTTAGAAAGAAAAAGATACAAGCTTCGAATCAAGAACTAGCTATGGAAGAAAATCAAGAACCTAAGCACTTGAGGGATTATGCAGTCCCTCCTGTGCAAGACCTCTTTCCATCGACTGCCTATTCAAGCCAATAATTTTATGATCAAGCCTAGCCAAATCCAAATGATTCAACAAATGAATCAATTTGCTAGATTCTCAAATGACAATCCAAACTCCCACATATTAAGCATTCTAGAGCTTTGTGACACTTTCAAGATCAACAAAGGTTCGGATGATGAACTACGGTTGCACCTCTTTCCTTTCTCATTTCGAGATAAGGCAAAAAGTTGGCTGCTAGCACTCTCATCAAACTCAATTACAACATGGGAAGGCTTGGCCCAAAAATTCTTAGCCAAGTTCTTTCCATCGGCTAAGACAGCAAAATTGTGGAGATTGACACTTTTAGGTTGCAACCAGAAAAAAGTCAAGTCATGGCTTGCTAGATTTGTGAGGATGCCCATCCAAGCAACTTGTGCCCAAATAATCTTGAATCAGCAAATTATTTAGGCAATTACAATAGGCAACCTAACAACAACCTTTACTCCAACACTATAATCCGAGGTGTAGAAACCACGTTAATTTTTCTTGGATTAATCTGATGAAGCAAAACCCACTTATCCACCGAATTTTCAAGCACAACAAAGAATGGCTGCTCCCGAAAGAAGGTAAACATTGAAGAGATGTTCATGCAATACATGTCTAAGACAGACTCCATTATTAAAAATCAAGTGGCATCATTAAGGACCCTTGAGAATCAAATAGGCCAGCTGGCCAATGCTCTCACAAGCCATCCTCAAAAGGGTCTACCTAGTGATATCGAGCCAAACTCAAATGGGGCAGGTAAACTTGGAGCATTGCAAGGCTATCACTTTAAAGAATGGTAAAGAGGCAGAAGCACCACCCAGGCAAGCTGAAAATCCTTCCAAGCAAGTTGAGGAGGAAATTGTGAATGAAAAGAAAGAGGACCAAGCTCCAAAAGAGAAGGCTCATTCACATAAACCTCTATCTTTTCGTCAATGCTTCCAAAAGCCAAATCTTGACATACAGTTCAAGAAATTTCTAGAGGTATTCAACAACCTTCACATCAACATTCCATTCACTAAAGCTCTTGTACAAATGCCTACTTATGAGTTCATGAAGGACATCTTGTCCAAGAAGTGAAGGATAGAGGGTAATGAGATGGTTACCTTGACCAAAGAGTGTAGTGCCCTCCTCCAAAAGAAACTACCACTAAAGCTTAAAGATTCGGATAGTGTCAAATATTCCAATTTCTATTGGCACTTCATTTTGTGGGAAAGCTTTATGTGATTTAGGAGGAAGAAAAAACTTAATGCCTTACTCCATATTTCACAAGCTTGGTCTTTAAAAGGGGAAAATTAAGCCCACCAAGGTGACCTTGCAACTTGCGGATCTATCTCAAACTTATCCAAGGGTCATAATTGTGGATGTTCTAGTTAAGGTGGATAAGCTTATATTTCCAGCCAACTTCCTCATCCTTGACATGGAGGAAGATAAAGAAATTCCCATAATATTAGGGGAGACCGTTCCTAGCAACTGGAAGAACTCTCATAGATGTGCAAAAATGAGAACTTACTTATGAGAGTTCAAGACCAAGAAATGAAGTTCCATGTCTTTAAGGCTATGAACCTTCCTTTTAAATATGAGAAGTGATATGCCATTGAAGTGGTGCATGAAGCCACAAAAGAAGGAAAGCAAGAGTTGAGTATTCCTCTTGATAAATCCTTGATACTAAAGCACCTTTCAATTGCTAAGAAACCACCATTGAAGACCTAAAGCTCAATCAAGAAGGAAGTCATCAAGTGGTAGGATCGAAAACCTGGGAGGCTAAAGCTATCAAAGAACAAGCTTGGTGGCATAAATGAGTTGGCCAAGACAAGCTCAAGGAGGAATACAAGAGGAACCAAAAAAGGTTCTAGTACTCTTTGAAAGATATAAGTGATGAGTTATCAATGTTTACCAAATTAAAACCTAACTATCTATATTTGTAGTATAGTATGTAGGTTATCGATCCCATAGAGAAACAATTAAGTTTATCAAATTCAACTCTAGCAAGTAGTTCTTATTTAACTAAATTGAACCAAAGCAAAAGAGCAAAAGAAGTTTAAGTATAAATCCTAAGCCAAATACTATAATGAGCAATAAAAGTAAATCAATCTAATGCAAGAAAATATAAAACAAAATAAATGTATAAAAATGAATAGAGTTCTAAAATGGGTTGCGATGAAGTTTTCACCAAGATTCATGAACTATTTATCATTGAAAACAAAACAAATACCAATCTGAATATACACATATGCATGCAAATCAACCATGAAAACAAGTCGTTTCTACCTATCCTTACTTCTTTGTTAATTAGGTTAAGCGGAATAACTAACACTAATCACATAATAACCTTCATCAAGCGTTATGGATTTAATTATGTGAAAGCATTCCGAACGAGATAGGTGCAATTGATTCTAAACAATTAAACACAAGCGGCATTAACTTAATCTAAATCAGATTTTCCAAGCAACACTCAAATAAACTCATATTTAATTCAAGTGCTACTTTTACTACTCATGTTAATTAACCATGCAAAGACATTAATCAATTAACTAGCATCATATTGCATGTATCAATCTATCATGTATACATCATAACAAACTAAAACACATAATCATTCAGCAATTAACCAAGAAATACATGAATACTTGCATTTTGTGTATAATATCAAATTTCCTCTTAAAAACGGATTCTCATAGTAGCTTCTTAAGTCAATGTTTCTTACCTCTTGCAATTGAACAAAAACTTAAGCTAACATCATCATTAATTGAAAATAAAATATTTTGTTCATTGTTGAAATTTTGACAGAGAAGGACTCCTAATCAAGAAGGAGTCTTTTTCTACTTAATAGCTAATTCCTTAATCAGATTTGCACTTCCTATTCTATCCAAAATTTGAATATTCTAATCTAATCTTGTGATCTTCTTTCAATCCTAATCCCAATAAAATTCCTTTCCAAAATTGGATTCCTCATATAGAAATCATTTATTGCCACTAGGATTTCTAGTCCAATTAGGATTTGCACTTCATCAACTTATAGGTTTGTCTCAATGTGCTCATTCTAGTTCTTAGTTTCATTACATGCTCAAATGCTCCATTTAGCATCATTTTACTCTTTACGCTTACAAAGCGCAATTTTACACAAAACAAGATAAGTAAACTAAAGTAAGACATAAAATGTGCATAAAAGACTAAGAATAGGGTGCTAAAAATATAGAATAATATGAGTGTATCATCAACCTCCAAATTGGGATTTACATTTCGAGATTATGTGTGATGTTAGTAATTACATTGTTAGAGCTGTACTTGGCCAAAGAGTTGGGCAAAATTTGCATTCATCTCTTATGCATCATGCACACCTGATGAAGCTCAATGCAACTATCATACAACCGAAAAAGAACTCTTTGCTGTAGTTTTTGCTCTTGAAAAGTTTAGATCTTACTTGCTTGGAACTAAAGTGATTTTGTTTTTTGATCATGCAGCTCTTAGGCATCTTTTGCATAAGAAGGAATCAAAGCCTAGATTGATAAGATGGATCTTGCTTTTGCAAGAATTTGATCTTGAAGTTAAGGACAAGAAAGAAGTTGAAAATTATGTAGCTAAGCACTTGAGTAGATTGTCAAACAGGCAAGTGGAGATAGAATATCTGAGAGAGTCTTTTCCCAATGAGAAGTTATATGCTATGTATGACATTCGGCATGGTATGCTGATTTGGTTAACTTTTTAGTTACCAAATAATTTCCTCAAGGTTTGTCCAAATCTCAAAAAAATAAGTTTAAAGTTGATGCTAAATATTATGTCTAGGATGACCAATATTTGTGAAAGTTTTGTGCTGACCAAGTCATGAGAAGGTGTGTACCCCAATGTGAGTATAACTCTATCCTTACCTTTTGCCCTTCTTATACTTGTGGAGGACATTTTAGTGCGAAAATAATAGCTCATAAGGTACTTACATGTGGGTTTTAGTGGTCTACCTTGTTTAAAGATGCATATACTCTTTGCAAAATTATGTGAATGATGCCAAAGAACGGGTAGTATAACTAATCATGATCAAATACCTTTAACTTCTATTATTGTATATGAAATATTTGATGTTTGGGATATTGATTTCATAGGTCCTTTACTCGCTTCTTTTAAAAATATTTACTTCTTGCTTGCTGTTGATTTTGTGTCTAAATGGGCTAAAGCTAAGGCTACACGTATTGATAATGCTAAGGTTGTTTGTGGATTTTGTTAAAACTCACATCTTTGACAGATTTGGAATACCCAAGGCAATCATTAGTGATCGTGGTAAACAATTTTGTAATCGATCCATGGAAGCTTTGCTTCGAAAATACAACGTTATTAAATGCACATCCACAGCTTACCATCCTTAAACAAGTGGCCAAGCTAAAAATTCTAATCGAGAGATCAAATTCATCCTTGAAAAGAAAGTGCAAATAGAACAGATTAGAGCTTAAGGTTGAATGATGCTCTATGGGCTTATAGGACTGCATATAAATCACCTATTGGAATGTCTCCACATAGGTTGATTTATGGGAGACCATGTCATCTACCAGTAAAACTTAAGCATCATGCGTTTTGGGCCATTGAGCAATGCAATATGAATTAGACGCTGCTGGACATCATAGGAAGTTGCAATTGCAAGAGTTGGGGGAGATAAGGAATGATGCCTACGATAATGCAAGGATTTACAAGGAAAAGACTTGGTCATTCCATGACAAAATGATTTAAAGAAAAGAATTTCAAATTGGGCAAAAAGTTTTGTTGTGAGGTAAGTTACGTTCTTGATGGATTAGTATCTTTCCTCATGGTGCAGTTGAAATTTGAAGCTTAGAAACAAACAAAGTGTTCAAGGTAAATGGGCAACAATTGAAACCTTTCTATGAAGGTTTTAAGGAAGTGGTTATGGAGAAGGTTGACTTGACCGAACCTACATTAGATTGATGAGCATGGAGTCAAGCCAAAGACATTAAACAAAGGAGCTGATTGGGAGGCAACCCAACAAAAAAGAAAAACGCAAACCAGATTTGCTTTTCCACTTTCTCTTATCTTTTCGTCCTTTATTAAAAGTACATACATGATTTTTCTTCTTCTCTTTCTTACTTTGATGTCTACATTGAGGAAAATGTAGTGTTTAAGTGTGGGGAGGGGAGAGGATTTAGTGCTTCTTTTTTGCTTTTGGTATGTTTTATTTTTATTTCATGCATTTATATGTGTTTAGCATTGTCTTTTGATATCCCAAGAGTTGATGAGAATATGTGTATTATAGTGAGATAAACTAAATGAATGAGTTAACTCGCAATTTTGAGCTTACTTGCTTTAAGAATTAACTTTGAAAGCTTGTCATGATGACTTAGTATTTTTTTTATTTGAGCATTCAACATGCCTTCTTTATTGTGTGTTATTCATTCAATGTGTTGTGCATTTCTAGAATTTGCTTCATATCTTGTTAAGACTACATTTAAATTGCATGCATGCGTGAAAGTGATAAAGGCACTTAGGATTTTTAACCACTTAAGCCAAAAACAAGACAGCCTTATTCATGATGATTCGCTAGTCAGCCAATTTAGAGCTTAATTATCATTTTTCTTTTAACCCATGTTTGTGAACCTAAACCTTTCATATGTTCCCTTTTTTCCTAGCCAAGGAATAGTCATGTGTACCTAATTATGAATATTGGGTTATGGTTTGAATTCATGAGAAAAGTTGTTATATGATAGGAATTGATTGTAAATTGTATCATTTGGTTATGAAGAAAAGAGAAGAACAATTCCAAGTTGTTTATGAAAAAAAAAAAGAAAAAAGAAAAAGTGAATGACCAAATTTGTATAAGGTGGAAAAGGAAGAAAGTAAGTGCTCCCTTTTGTTTTTAAGTAATATCATGTTGTGGGAACTTGAAAATCAAAGGAAGCTCAGTATCTGTGCTTAATTTCCTATGATGAATTTGTGAACATTAAGTTTATATGCTATTGAGTTCATTATCTTTTTATGCTCTACTAGTTGATTTGGTTTTTAACCTTTTCTTTATCTTTTTCTTACCTACCCTATTTGCCTAGCCCCATTCAACCTTGAATAAAGACCTTTTGATTCATGTCATGCATGTGATACTTTGGTTATGGAGATGAGATTGAAGAGTAAGCTTATGATAGATCATAACATTGATTAAATTTGAGTTTAAACACTTTAAGCCATAAAGACCTTTCCTGTTTGCTTTTTGCTTTCTAAGTCTTAAGTTTCATTTCTTTTCCAATTTTTTAGTTTTTGATTTTGAACATTGTTAGTTACAACTTTGTCTTTTCTTTTCCTTACTCGAGAACGTGCAGGTACTAATTAAGCATGTAATGCTACAGACTAGAATGAGCACACTGAGACAAATCTTGGGATTATGATTGAAAGAAGATCACAAGATCATATTAGAATATTCAAATTTTGGATAGAATAGGAAGTGCATCTGAATTAAAGAATTAGCTATTAAGCAAAAAAAAGATTTTTTTTAAACCTTCTTAACTAGGACCTGGGCAAGTCCTTTAGATTTTATTAATTAAAAAAAAAAAAAAAAACAACAATGGCCAAGGTTTGTCTGCAACAGCATTCATTTCTCTAAAGCAATGGACAACCGAAATATTGTATGTACCAATCAGCTGCATGAGTTCATGAAATTTTCTATGGAGTTACCATAAAGGATTAATTTTCTTATTGATGCAATGCACAAGAGCTAAAGAATCAATGTTGACAATGATGTTAATTAATCCTCTTGAAATACAATTTTTCAAGCCTTCAAGCAAAGCTTCAAATTCAGCAAATTGGTTTGGGTCCCCAAATATGTACCAAATGTAGCCAACATGTCACCTGAAGAGGATCTAATTATACCTCCTGCTGCCGCCTCCCCAGGATTACTCTGGGAACAACCATTGCAATTCAATTTCACAAAAGATAAGGGGTGAGATTGCCACCATAAAATAACAACCTTCTTTAAAAATATTTAACTTGGAAACTAGAATAGCAAAAATCTAAGTTGGTATGAATCTTTGAAGTGGAGTTTAACTTTACCTTTTAAGGCATTAAAGATTAGACCAATGGTTCTCATTACCTACCTTATGATGCTCATTGAGTTCATTGATATATTATCAAATACCTTTGCATTTCGAGCTTTCCACATCTCCTATATTATCTCAGACAAGGAGTGATCGATCTCATATATCCTACAGAAGAATTAGTGCCATCTTGCCACTAATAACTAAATAATTCATGCACTGAAGTGAGTACAAAGGTCATATTAAAGCATTGAAAGAAGAACTTCCAAACATTTATGGCTGTTTGAGAAGAAATAAACAAGTGCTAACTAGATTCAATAGCAGGAGTAGCACAACATCGACATTGAGAAGCCAATGAAATGTTAAATCGAATCACATTGCTGTCCAAAGGCAGAAAATCAAACCATAATTTCCAAAAAAAGATAGATACCTTTATTAGAAGTAAGGGATGCCACGAATAAGCTAAATATTGTTGCACGTTGTTTCTTTGCCTTGTTATATTCCAAGCAGATGTAATTAAGAAAGATCCTCCTTTGTCTTCAATCCACGCCAATTCATCATCCAAGTTACCAATTTGTAAGTCAAGAGCTTTTTGATGTACTAAGTTCGGTATCAAGTGTTTGTCATTATCCGAGAGCTGAAAATAATCACAAAGTTGTAGATTTAGAAGTTGATTTGGGACTTCCTCCACAAGTAAGTATACTAGTCTGAGGTCACACCAAGTGTCATACCGAAAGCTTATTAGCCCTTTTACAACATTCCAAAATAAATGAGATTTAGCAAAGGTTCTACAACTAACTAACCTCCTCCACATAGGAGAAACATTTGTGGGATTAGAAAACAAAGGATGCATCTTGCTACAATATTTGGTCGAGACAAAAGTTGAACCATAATTTCAAAGAAAAAACTTGAGCCATGTTCGACAATAATCTAACACCCAAACCTCATTCTTAAATTGGGCAGCAAATGTTTTTCCACACACACAAATGGAAATTTCTTCGACCATCCTTAGCTCCCCAAAAGAAATTTGCTAAAGCACTCTCCAATTTGTTCAATGATCGAAGACTTTTGATGCCAAAATTCCTCCTCAATGATGAGTTCCTCTTCCAATAAATTTTCAGCTCTACTAAGGTCATCAGAAGAAGCTTCACCCCAATCTACTGCTTGTTCAGTTTGAGCTACATAATCTTCAACACTTTTAACTCTATATCTGGGATATTTCTGAGAACTTCTTTGTTCCACTCTTGTAGTGCTTTCTTCAACTGTTTTAGTTTGGCCCCCAAAACATATATTGGATTACTAATTAATGATTCTTCCCAAGAGTGACGCACAGTAGTTAAAAACTGAACATGGCGGCTCCAAACATTGAGGAAGGGAAAAGGAGCTTTAGCTAGAGGTCCTTGTCCATGAATGTCAATCTTTAGAGGATTATGATCAGAATATTACCTATTGAGCTAAGTGACATGAAAATCAACATTATTCCAGCATGAGTTTATCAGGAAATGATCAAGCCTCATAAAAAGTCTGCCCAATCCCTTTTGCTTATTAGTCTACGTAAATCGAGACCTGTATATGGTACTTCATGCAAGTCACAAGCTATTAGAGTACCCATAAATTCAAAGGTAGCACAAGAATTAAATTGTGCTCTAGGCTTTCTTATTTCTTCTTGAGAAAGAACACAATTGAAATCGCCACCTACTATCCAACCATGTGATCCAACTCGGTTGCACACATTCATTAAATCATTCCAAAGATCCATTCTTTCTAACCTAGTACATTTTGCATACACAAATGAAAGGAATATGTATTCTCGGATGGAGAACTTGCAAGGATACCTACTAACTAGAATTTAACACCTTCAAACAAGTAATTGAATCATCCCAAAAAAGCCACAAATTGTTGTCAACATTAGATAAAGAATTTGTGAAACCACAAAAAGTTGCAAGAGAGTCTAAATATGGCATAGAAAATTTTGGTTTTGAAATAATCATCATGGTGCAATTATGTAATCTTTTTAACTTTCGAAACCTTCGTCTTGTTTTGATGTTTCTAATTCCCCTAACATTCCAATAAATAAGATTAATCATTTGGAATTAGAAGAAAGTAAGTTATTGCTGACCTTGGATGATGGTGTGTTCATGGTTGCCTTCATGCATTCAAGACCTTCCCTTAAAGCACCAATCGAACTCCCATCCCCAACATAACTCAGCTGTTAAGAAGGTTGTTTTAAGGAATTCCTTTGGCCATGCTTGGGAGAGAGATTTAATGTATGTACCACCTTATTCAAATCTTCTCTTGAATTTAATTCAAAATCCTTAGAGCCATAAAAAGGATTCTCGATTGAGTCATAATTGTGCTGAAGGGATTCTCGGTCATGAGAGTTCTTGTATGCTCCTTTGTCATTTAAAAGGTTTGGATGAACTTCTTGATTATCTCTATTGGTTTCTTGTTTCTTTTCCACTAATTCTTGAATGATTTCTTACTCCTATTCCACTGGTTCTTGAATGCATGGATCTAACGTTGCATATGCTTGTGTCTTTTCCTGCCTTCTTTCACCTTTTTCAGTCCCTTTTGAATCCAGTTTAGTCTTTGCAAGATGCTTCATGAAATCGACTTCATCTTGTTTTCCTTTAACAAACGTGTCTGTCAAGTTATTAGTCATATCATCTATATTGTACTCTTTGTTAACATTACCACTTGAGTTTATTCCTTCGTGTTCCCTAGCAGTAAGGTCTTTGGAAGAGGCTGCCACAGACAATCCCCCCTTATAATCTTGTTTGCCTAAGTGTTCTTGGAATTATTTTTTGGATTTGGCTGATTGTCATCATCTTGTGCTACTGCCTTAGATTTTCCTTTTTGAATCCAAACTTCCTTGGATTTTCCTTTCTCCAAAATTATCTTCTCGGTTATCTGTAGATCTTGCACCTTCTTGACTTGATCTAAATCTTGGTTCTTGGTAGTCTTTTCTGATCTTGAAAATTCTTTGCACTATCTTGACTAAATATGGAAAACTTACATTCCTCATTACCATGTCCAAGTCTACAGCATTGAGTACAAATATTTAGGGATGCTTTCATAGACAACTTCTTGATAAAAGCCTTTTCCTTCACCACATCCAAACTCATTTAGCAAGCAGCTTTAAAAGATCAAGTTCAAAACAAACTCTTGCCATACTTGGCCTTGTTCTTGAAGCTGAGGCACTGTCAAGTCTTAGTTTACCCACCAAAGATGCAATAATGAACAGACTCTATTTAGAATAAAAGTGTATAGGTAAATTTGGTAAATTAATCCATACTGGGACAATGGATAACTCTTGATCCAGTCAAAAATCTGGTGTCCACTTAAATACCTTCATGGGAAATCTTTGTAAGAACCATTAGCTTGATCTATACCAAAGTCTTTGATAATCCTCTTCATTGAAGGTCTCTATTAGAATGTGTTTTAAGTCTAATAAACTAATGGAAATTGAGGAAGAGAGTCCTATTGAAGCAAAACCTTTTCAAATTTCTACCATAAATGGCCGTCCATGTGAAAATTTACCCTACCAAGCTAAAATGGTAAGGCGCTGCTAGGATTTCAATTTCTTGGGGAGTAAAGAATATAGCAGAGGTGCCTCTATATGACGAGATAGGTTTTGATGCAATGGAATTTTGGGAAGTGTTATGAGCAGCTACTACGGCTGTAAAGGATTTCATGTGAAAAGAAGATGGCGTTGAGTTTGTACTAGTTGAAACAGGTGGTGATTACTTGGATAAAAAAGAAGGGACAGATGGATCTTGAGATGGAGGGGTCGATTGTGTCAAAGCTTGTGAGCTGAACATTGAAGGAGAAGTTGAAGATGACTGAAGGTTGTTGATGGCAGCTAGGTAAGACCGACCTGAGGAGACATTATGAAGAGGTTTTGGGGGTAGAAAAGCAGACAGCAAATCCAAGAGGCTCTAGGCTTTGAAAGGGGGTAGGTTTTGGAGAATATCATGAAGAGCAGCCACCATGGGAGGCGGTTAAGAGGCCTCCATGGCGGCTGGAAAAGGTTGAAAACCCTACCAATGCCAAAACCTTAGCAAAGCTAATTTTTGGAATCCTAGTACCACTCAAACTCCCAATGCTTATCAGCCTGGTTTTTTCTTTTCTATTTGCAGAAAAAGACTCCTTCTTGATTAGAAGTCCTTGCCACCCTTATACTCTATAAATATGAGAAGGTATAGGTCTGATTGAGAAGTACCTTTACATGCACTTTTCTTTTTCTTCTCTCTCAAAATTTCAACAATGAACAAAATATTTTCTTTTCAAATAATGATGATGCTGGCTTAAGTTTTTGTTCAATTGCAAGAGGTAAGTAACCTTGAGTTATGAAGCTACTATGAGAATCTGTTTTTAAGATGAAATCTAGTGTTATACACAAATGCAAGTATTCATGTTTTTCTTGGTTAATTGCTTAACGATTATATATTTTAGTTTGCTATGATGTACACATGATAGATTGATACATGTAATCTGATGCTAGTTAATTGATTAATGTCTTTGCATAGTTAATTAACATGAGTAGTAAAAGTGGCACTTAAATTAAATTTGAGTTTATTTGAGTATTGCTTGGAAAATCTGATCTAGACTAAGTTAATGCTGCTTATGTGTTAATTGTTTAAAATCAATTGTACCTATCTAGTTCGTAATTTTTTCACGTAATTAAATCCAAAACGCTTGATGAGGGTTATTATGTGATTAATATTAGTTATTCCGCTTGACCTGATTAACAAAGAGGTAAGGATATGTAGGAAAGACTTATTTCCATGGTTAATTTGCATGCATACGTGTATATTCAGATTGGTATTTGATTTGTCTTTAATAATTAATAGCTCATGAATCTTGGTGAAAACTTCTTTGCAGTTGAGTCTTACAAATCTTTGGTTGTTTGCTTAGTTTAGTAAGTTTCTACTGAAAATTATTTTTTACATTTAGAATTTAATTCTCTTGTTTTTCTTGCTTGCTTAGCTATTTTAATGTAGTTTAGATCAAAGATTAACACCCCATTTATTTACTTTGCTGTTTTGAGTGCATATTAGTTAGAACTCCATTTATTTTTATACATATGTTTTGTTTTATATTTTCTTGCATTAGTTTGATTTACTTTTATTGCTCATTATAGTATTCGGCTTAGGATTTATACTTGAACTTGTTATGCTCTTTTGCTTTGGTTCAATTTAATTAAATAAGAACTACTTGCTTGAGTTGAATTTGATTAACTTAATTGTTTCTCTGTGGGATTGATGCCCTACTTACTATACTACAAATATAGTTATGGCAAAGGTGTCTTTGCAGTGTCCTAATTGAACTGAAGGAAGGAAAGGAATTAAAGATAGTGTCGTAGTGCCAAAAAAGATGCAACCGCTGCTTGACAAGAAGAAGAATATGGCAATTCAAGCTGAGAGAACAAAGTAGCGGCATGAAGAAGTTAAAGCCACAGCGTTGCAAAAACGAGAAAAAGTGCAATTTAACCAGAGATCTTGGAGTCGCGGTGCCTATTGACTTAAATAAATAGAAAGAAAAGCGCCGCAGTGCCAATGATTATAAGCCATGACACCAATTTGAAAGACGGCTTTGTAAACTATTCCAGAAGTTAGCGCTGAAGTGCCCATTAATGCGAGGCCACGACGAGATAAGTTGAAGTCTAAGTAGGACTATGCAGAACCCTTGGAGCCACAATGCCATATAGACGCCACAGCGCCCTTACTTGTTTTTAAAAACTCCTAGTTCAATTAAGGTCTATAAATAAAAGTGAAGGCTGAAGTTTTGAGATATGCTTAAGATTATGATAAAGAGTACTTAGGAGTTAAAGGAAACCCGAAGCCATGACAACTTCTAGTTTCTACTCCCTTCTTGTTATTTTCTGTTTACTTGTAATGGCTATGTTTTTTTACTGTTTGTGTTTTCAATACTTAGTATAGAGTAGTCATATTATAGAGTTACGATTGAACTCACATGTAACTGATGTAGCTTTAGTTTTAATCCAATGCATGTTTTAGTTTTAATATTTATGTCACTACAAGAAAATCAACCTTTTCCCACAAACAGCAGTTTGCTAGTATTAACCCACCAAACCCACCAAATTTTGTTACTATTATTTTACCAACTAACACTTTGTTGGTATTATGGCAGGACTTCAATTTTTCTTACCGTAAATTTTACACGCAAACTTTTTCTATAGGTAAATTTTTTCTAGTTTTTACCAACAAACTTATGTTTGTCAGTAAGTTTTTTTTGTTATTACCCATAGATTATAGTTTGTAGGAAATAGAAACTCATTTATTATGTATTACCCACAGACTCTACTTATAGGTTTTTTTTTTTTAATTTATACCCACAAACATTTTTTTTTTTTTTTTTTATCCACGAGGAATGGAAAAGGAAACATGTTGTTTTGTTATGTATCACCCACTAACTCTCTTAGGTTTGTGGGTGAGTCTCAAACCCCTAACTTTGTTTTTAGAGAACAGTGAGCAATTAGGGGTACTTCAAGTTTCACAAATAAAATATACCCAGCAGAACAATCAAAGCATTAGAGTAATACGAAAGCTTTAGGTGTTTAATCTTCCAACATAAAAGCTCCATTTGCTCTATCAAATCAAGGGTCTAATGACCATACTTCTAAATTTCCCACTCAATGTACATTCCTCCCTCATAGCACTTACTTGGTTCATCGAGAACTCAATGCAGAGATCCATAATATGGTTTTGGCAAATCACACAATTATCAACTACAATATCCTAAGCCTAAAGTGCAGCAGTGTTCCACTTTTTGACCTCGAAGAGCTTGGTCTTCGTAAAATGGCCAACACTGCACTATGGTTCGCCAATAGGGATCATTGGAATGTCGGAGCCCAAGGTAGCATGGCTTCAAAAAAACCTAGAGTACTTTTATCAGGCTTCTTCCTTTGCTATCATCACCATCTCATAGTTAGAGTAACAACTCAACCCAAGCAAGTGCCAGAAGAAACAGGGATAATGGAAACAAAATAGTTATGTCGAACCTAATAGGTAAGATTTTCGTACTCAGCTTCTCATTACTCAAGTCTCTCTTTCTTGGGTCTGCAGGCATATCTCTCAGCGATGGACTGAGGGTGCTCGAGGCTACTAGGCTGCTTCTTCAAAGGTGAGTTCTTTGCCTTTTTAATGACAAAATTCCATAAATAGGAACTATAGCTCAAATGGCCTCAAAATTTCACAGAAGAACTTTGAATCTCAATTATATTGTATTACTTTAGGATCTAGCCTTATGAAAAGAAAAAGAAATAACAAAACTCCTGGTGCAAATTTGTTTGGTTCCCTTCTCCTTCTAGATTAAAAGACACTCTCAACTAGGTGATTGATATCCCCATCCTTTACTTACTTATCCTAGTATCAAAAATGCGTGAATTTCATAATTGAATTTGGAAAAATTGCATTTCTATTATGGTAAACATTTCAGGACATTTTTATTCTTCTAAGTGGGGAGAGCTTTGACCACTTTTTTTTTTTAGGGCAAAAGACGTCTTCGAAGTTGCTTATGTTATTCCATGTGCCCTGTAAAGTTTCTATCAAAATGCAGGTGAAAGGAAGAGCATCTTTTAACAACAGCACCACTCTATTTCTGAAAGACTTTTCATTGATCATAGTTTTAATCATAACTTATGTTGTTTTCACTTTCCACAACATTACTTGTTGGAAAATTACATTGTATCACTCTTACCTAAAGACATTGGGGCCTGCATCATTTGTTAAGATGTTGAAATTTACAATTAGCCCTGCACTTTGGACCAATCATCTTATTAATTTTCTTCTCTTAGACAAAATTATACTAGATGTACATGTAAAGCTAAACTTTGATTTTAAGGGTTAAATAAATTATTTTGTTATTGTTAATGGGGAGTGTATACTATTTGCTACACACTGATAGAATTAAAATATATATATACCTTTAAAGTCTAAAAATAAAAAGAAATCTGCAATTATATTTCTTAAGATTGCCATTTCAAGCATAAAACTAGTAGTTAAGGTTTGGAACATGAAAGATGTTGGCACATTTAATAAACTAATTAGAAGGTAGAGTTGTCAAGTTTCTAATACAGTTTTGTCTCTTTTCACATTTTAGTTTTTCTTTCTTAACTTTTTTTTTTGGGGGAATAACTTCTTGACTTTATTACTGAAGATAGTTGTTGCACACACAGATTAAGAGAGAGATCAGCTTAGCTCTAAGTACTACCTACATGCATCCCATCAATATAGCTCAGTGAAATGGGTTTCCATAGCATTTACTTCACTTCTCTTATTGTCAACTCTCATTAGAAGTAGAACTGTTCTTTATGTCCATCTTTGAAGTCCTTTTCCCTGCAAACACTAACAAGTAGTATTTATTTATTTTGTAAAAAAAAAAAAAAAAAAAAAATTATTGTGCCTGCTAGCACTTCATGTATCTAGAATGCTAAACAAGCATTGTGTTTCTATTACATAATATATGCTGCTCTAGTTTCTTCGAAATCTAGGAGTGCTACTACACTTGCAAATTAGGATTAGAGGAAGGCTTTGAAGTTTGGGTTCTCATCTAAAGGCAGCACCTCTAAAGTACCCTCAACTGAAGTTTGCTTATCTGAAGTTTAATTATGAGCCTAGATGTTATGGATACAAATAAGCTAATTAGAATGCGTGTGTATTGTTTGCAACACTCATCAGAATTGATACATTTATATAGACTTATGACTTATGTGACTTATTCATATCACCCTAGCATCATTTGCTAGGCATCGTACATAATAATTTTTGCTGCCTTCTTCCAACTTGGTGTTGAAGTCCTTTCCCTGCACGCACTAACAAGTAGTATTTATTTATTTTTGGAAAAAAAAAAAAAAAACTATTGTGCCTACTTGCATTTCATGTATCTAGAATGCTAATTATGAGCCTAGATGTTATGGATACAAATAAGCTAATTAGAATGTGTGTGTATTGTTTGTAACACTCATCGGAATTGATACATTTATATAGACGTAGAATGCATGTGTATTGAATAGCAAGCTTATGGTAGATCATCATTGATTGAATTTGAGTTTAAACACTTTAAGCTATAAACACTTGAGTGTTCCAGTGTATACCAATGAGAGGACCTGTTATTTTGGTATGACAAGCATTTCATTTAAGTCTTTCAACTAAGAAGGGTTCCAAGATTATTAAGTGTTCAAATTTGTGAAAATATTCTTGCTTATACTCTTTCAGATTGTTGGGAGATTAGAAGTGGAGTTGACTGCTTAGAAGGTCTTCATTTACTATTTGCTTTTTGTTTTCTAATTCTTAGGTTTCATTTCTTTTCTAATTTTTCAGTTTTTGATTTTGAATATTGTTAGTTTATACTTTGTCTTTTCTTTTCCTTGCTCAAGGACGTGCAAGTACTAAGTGTCAAAGAATTTGATACACTCATATTATTTTATCTTTTTAGTGGTGATTCTTAGTCTTTTATATAATTTACTTTGTACCATAAGGGGAAGCTAGCGCACACAGATAAAGAAAGACAAAGAAACACCTGAAAAATCAGCTACAACAAGACTTAGCAGCCCAAAGCAAACATAGAAATGTAAAATAAAAGATTTAAGAAAACTTACATTAATAAAAACATATTCTTTATTAATAGACTACAGGTATGATCTCAGGTACAAAATACGATTAGAGGTACAACACTTACAGCAATATTACAATAGCAACTACAGGTACAAGCACTCTGCTACAAGCTTGAAACTCTCACTCTTATTTTATAAAACACTCTTTTAAAACTCTCTTCCTCTCTGCTTCTCTCAAAACAAAAAACTTGTTCTGCAAACAAGGTTATAGACCCTTATATAAACTTTAACATTATTATCCTAAAGATAAGGATAAGAAAAGTTGATTCTTTTAGATTAAATTCGTCCTTCTATCTGGGCACATTTCCTAAAAGAGATGGAGTCGATCCGCCAGATAGAAAGGGAGATATTTACTTTCATAAATTAAATCTTTTCTTTATTTATGTCTTCCACTTTGATTGCCAAAAATTTCTTTTATAAAGAAAGTGGAATCTGTTTTTGTGAAAGCAAACTTTTACTTTATTTCTTTTCTCTGCTTTAGTGAAAGTGGAGACACAATATCAGGGATAGGTCCTTTCTTCAAAGAAGTTCTCTGCTCCTTCATCAAAGAGATCTTGAGAGTCCTAGAAGTATGCGGGGTCGTCCTAGCTCATATCTGATCCATGATCTTCAAGGATTTTTAAGAGTTCCTTTTAAATATCACCTTTAGAAGAGGAAGCTAATAAGTCTTTGATTAAATCTAAAACTTTTGAATTTTCATTTGAATAAAAATTTTGAGATGAAGCTTGAGATCTTAATATGCTAAGCTTTTGGAAATTATTAAGGTTCTCTTCAAAATTAGAGAAATTATCCCACCATTTAATTTGAGACCTACGAATTAGCCAAGGGACTGATTGATTAATCCCAAAAGCCGAATAAGAACAGTCTTTGACAATATATTCCCATTTGACAATCTAGGGGATAATAAGCTGTAAACATAATAATTTTGTTTTGAGAATCCAGAGAATTATTATTCTCGCAAAACTTCTGCCAATATTGATGCACATATTTAGGTAGAGATATAGGGAATAATCCCTAAGAAAAGTACCATGATTTGAACTATTAAGGAAAAGTAGTGGGAGATGGTTCTTCATTTAAGGTAAACCTTAAAAACCAACTATGTTTTCTTGCTTTATTTTCGAATAAAAGCAAATTGGTCCACGCAGCCATATAATCAAAATAATTATATAACTAGGGAAAAATTCTTCGATCTTTAATTTATTTTTGACTGTATAAATCTATACCCCATTCTTCAGGCTTCATCACTTTATAAATGATGATTTTTGAATAAGCTCATTCATTCCCTGCTCTAATTTAGGATTTGTGAGATATTGATTCAGTATCTAAAAAAAAAATTTAGATAAAATAAAATATTCCTAGGTTCCAATTCAGGTAGAAGATGATTATTGAGATAGAAATGAGTTATCTCGAATAGAGCTAAATTACCATACCTCTTTTCTATTGGAGCTATCTTTGTATAAGATAGAGTAATATATGGATATTTAAAATCCTTGGTATTACAAAGAATGGCTAATTCATAAGCTTGATCATATAAGAAGTCTTTATCCGAATCCTCAGTATTGGAAATAGTAGTATTTCTTTTTGCAGGATAATTTGTTTGAGAGGTCATGACACCTTTTCCTTTAAGATCCCTGCAAAAATTCTCTAGTTAGAAAATCAGGTAAAGAATTAATTTCTCGTTTAATAAATTCAATATCAAATTTAAAAATAGAAAGGATTCCTTGGTATCTAGCAAATATCTGTTTAGATGCTATATTTTTAACATCTTTAAAAAGAATATCTTTGGAAGACTTACAATCTATTCTTAATAAGAATTTTTTATTTAACAAATCAGATTCAAACTTAGTGATGTACATAACTGTAGATAATATTTTCTTCTTTATAGTAGAGTAATTCTGTTATGCATCTTTCCAAAATCCTAAAGTAAATCTAACCAATTGCTCTTTATTAGCAATTTTTTGTTTAAGAATCCTTCCATATCCTAGCTCAGAAGCATCTGTTTCAACTATTTTAAAAGCATCTACATGAGGAATACAAAGACATAGAAGTTCTTTGACTCTTTGTTTTATTTTTTTGACTGCCTCAGTAAAATCATTATTCCATTCTGGAGGATTCTTTTTTAATCGTGCAAATAATAATTTGCAGTCTAAGGCTAGGTATTTGTAAAATTCTCCTACATAATTTAGGCTTCCTAAGAATCTTTACAATTGTTGTTTTTCCTTTATTTCATTAGGGAATTTGTCAGTAAATTGTATGGCTCTATCAATAGGTATAATAGAACATTTATGAATATTATATCCTAGAAAATGAATAGCAGTTGAAATATTTTTACCTTTTTTACTAAAATTGCTAATCCCGCCTTTATAATAGTATTTAAAAATATATTGATATGTTTGAAATGTTTCTCAATATAAGGGGAAAACACTAAAACATCATCAATATAAACAATTATAAATTCATGATAAGAATTAAAAATATCATTCATAATATTTTGAAATTCAGATGGAGCATTTTTTTTTAATCCAAATGGCATAACATTCCATTCATAATGTCCAAAAAGTACAGTAAAGACAGTTTTATACCTATCTTGTTCAGCTATTTGTATTTGCCAATATCCTGATTTCATGTCAAATTTAGAAAATATTTTGGCATCATAAAATCTATTTAACAAATCCTTTTTATTAGGGATTGGATACCTAACCCATCTTAAAACTTTATTCAAAGGTTTGTAATTAATTACTAACCTCGAGACTTCTCTCTCTAATTCTGTTGCATTTTCAACATAAAATGCTGGGCAACTCCAGGGATTGCAACTTTTTCTAATTAATCCATTTTTAAGTAATTCTTCAATTTCAACCTTACTAATTTCTAAGTGTCTAGGACCCATAGCTATGGGTCTAGCCTTAATAGGAATTTGTTTCTCAGGAAAAATTTGGTTCATAAGGCAATTCAATAATATGTTATTTCCTGTTCCGAAAGACATTAGGAATTTCAGCACAGATTGCTTGTTCAATTTTACGTTGAAATTTTTTAATTTCATTTTGAAGCTTAGGAGATTTCAATTGTTCTTCAATTCTCTTATATTCTATCTCTTCCTTTAGAGACATAAAGAATTTTTCTTTTCTTTTAATAGTATTTTTCATAAGATTGATTTCATGAATTCGAGGTTCTTCAACAAATTCAAATTTAATTTGTCTACCTTTTATTATAGTTTCTATTCCTGATTCATCTATCATGGAAATAGGGAATAACATATATTGAAATGGTTTCCTAAGATTACTCTCTCAGCTAGGCCTTTAACTAATACAAAGGGTATAGGAAAGCAAATCTTGTTATCGCAGACTGCAGTATTAGACAATTTATAGTCTATAATTAGACGATTTCCATCCACATCATGAAGTATTTGAGTTGTTTTCTGGAAATACTTGGATGGAATTAACCCTTCGTTGATGCAATTAAAATCTGCTCTTGAATCTATTAAGGCTACAGACTGAAAACTGAATTCATTATTCACAATTATGGTTATTTTAGTAAACCATTTTTGTGCTATAACTAAATCTACCGTACAAATCCATCCTTCTGGATCATTAAGGATATTTACAGTTCCTTTCTCAGGTTCTTGTATCATTATACTTTTCTCTTTGTTTTCAAGTTCTAGATTTTTTGTTTCTTTTGATGATTTCCATAAAAGATCCTGGAACTGATATTCATCAGACTCTTCTAAAATAGAAACTCTCTGTTTTAGAGTTTTTACTTCTTCTTTAATTTCATTAATTTCTGATTTTAAATTAGCAATAATTGTTTCTTTTGATGAAGAGTTAACAGTTTTTACTCTTTCAATTATATTTTTAAAATAGTAAGAATCATCTTTTATATTTCCTTTTACCCTTATTTGATAGTTGAATATAATTTTCCAACCGTATTCTTCGTTCCTCAGGGTTTGAAATTTTATCAATTAGGTCTAGAATTAGACTTTCTTCTTTAGACAAGACATTTATACTGAGATTGTTTAATCCTATGGTTTTTAGTATACATTCATCACAGTCATTATCAAAACAACATTTTGATTTTTCAGACTGTTCTAACTTAGAATTAAACTCTCCTTCTAACTCTTCTAGACTTGAGTCTGTTTTATACTACTTTATTATAAAAGCATTCATCTATTCCTTTTCTTCTTCAAAGTCTTCTAATAAGATTTGACATAAAGATTTCTTTAAACCTTCATCAATTTGAAGAGCATTAATTTTCTTTTTATCTCTACATTTATTTTGGAAGTGTCCTAGTTTTCCACACTTACAACAAATAGGAATCTTTTTATAATTAGCTTCCTTTGTTACAGGTTTTGTTACTGGATTCGTAATATCCTGGTTTTACCTTATCATTCTTTTTATATTGTTTTCTCTTATATTATTAGAGAATTTTTTTTAAAATTTATGAGTTTTTTTAGACTGCTTAAACTGGCTTCTTGAGAGGTATCCAAATTTTCACAGAAATTTCTCAAGGCTCTTTTACCACTTAATTTCTCTTTATCAATATGTTGTTTTAACCTTATATTATTACATAACGATATTCCTTCTGAAACAACTTCTGAGGCTAATTCTCCATAAGTATAGTTGCTATAGGGTATATTACTACCATGTTTATCTTTTAGTTTGTTTCTTATTTTATCAGCAAACAGAGTTAGGAGAACTGCTAAAAACTTGTCTTTCCAAAAGTCAGCTTGACTGTCCGGCTTCTGATAAACTCTAAACGAGAACACATTTTTATACCACTGGAAGTGAGATAGATCTAGACACCTAAAATTAATCAATTGTTCATGAGATCTATCTAACCTAAGCATATTAGCTCCTACAAAGTGGTTTATAATAGTATAGATCAAAGTATTAACTATATTAGTTATCAGATTTCTATTTTCCTGTTTTACAAATTTTAAAATCTCTTGTTTAGAGATATCTAAAAGGTGGAAATCCCACCATCCTAATAGTTGACCTGTAAACCCACTAATTATGGCCAGGGCTATTTCCCTATCAATATTGTCATTTGACCTACATGCTACAGCATACATAAGCATATGTTTGGTTGTTTGGAGGACTTGGTATTCTTCCAGTCCATCTATATTCCATTCAACTATGGACTTGCCATCAAACTAAACCCTATCTTGAATAGCATCGTCTTCATACTGAAGATCTAACGGTGAGGGTCTTGGATAATACATTTTTGATAGGCCAGTTGGTGTTGTTTTATTCCAGTGAAGTTTATTAACTTCTAAGTATGAGTCTTTTTTAGACGATTTTTCTTGATTTTGACTCAGCATGTTGATGCTTTCCTTTTGAAATAGATTTACCTTTTGTAATCTATTAACTAATTCATCTACAAAGTTTGTGTCATTAATTTTAGATTCTATTTTGAATTTCAGATTGATTTCTGGGGGTAGCTTTATCATGATAGGATCTATCTTAGCATATTCTTTACTAAAAGATCCTGAAGTCTAAGAAATTATCTGTTGGGAAGATTTTTCTTGAATAAGAAAATTTTATATCCTCGAGGATTGTTTTCCTAAGGATTGAAGAAATAAATTTGTATAATTGTTTTGGTTGTCTATTTCAACCAAGGCACTTGACGTAGAGGCTTCTTTCGGTATAGTTGAATAAGGATTAGCTATTATTTTACCTTTAGATTTTTTAACTGAGAGTAATGACTATAGAGAATGAACTGCTGTTATATTCTTTCCCTCCCTGGTGAAAAAGTTTTGATAAGCAGTTTCAAGAACATTTACAAACTTATGATCCTCAAAATCAGGCCAATTTTTTTTTGTGAAACCTAAAGGCTCGTTCTAGCCACTTAAAGAATGCTGGTTTCTTATTAAATTTATCCATATACTGCTTATGCATAGAAATCCAATAATTTCTTTCTTGTTCACTAAAAGTTGTATAGAACCATTTATGTTTAATGGTGAATAGGGTGTAATGACTCTCTAGAGGATAATATGCATACGTTGTATCCCATTTCAGAGGGTGTTGGGCAATTTTCTTGAGGGTAATTTTAACCCTAGTTCTGAAGGTGTTTCTACTTGGTACTAAGGATGGCTAACCTGATCTTTGGATTTTATAATTCCCTCAATTACCTGCCTTCTTTCAACTTCAGTGGATTGGAATAGAAAAAGTAGACATCCTTCTAGAAGATTCTCTTAGATTTAGTCTAATCTTTCTGTTTGAAGAGAATTTTATCTGTACATCACCATCAGTATATTCAATTACTGATTCTAGGTCTCTAGACTCTATTTTCTTAGGGGGAATTCATTGGTCAATTTTCCAAGTTTCAGGAAGATTTACTTAATCCCAAATAATTGTCTTAGGTACCACCATATTTGTCTTAGCTGGATTAGCTATAAAAAGTGTGGTTTCTTCTATTTTTGACTTAATCCTAGCATTAGGAGCCATCGTATTCATTACTTTGTAGTAAATCCTGTATATTAAGACTACATTTTTAGATCCTAGTAACATATCAAAACCATGAGATTGAATGTTTAAAGTCAATGCATTCATAATGTTTTGATCTGTTAAGGATATTGAAAAATTAGGATAGCAACTAAAGAAGATAGGACCATCACAGAGACTTGATTCTATACATCCTAATAAGGAGTCTGAGAACTTATTATGTCTTGTGTCCTTAACACATATAAGGGCTGAAGTATTTAGACCAAATCTGATTAAAGTTTTTAACACAACTTGAACCATTCCTATGTGAAAATATTTAAATTTCTTTTTATGTTCTTCTATTAATTTAGAAGAGAAAAGTTTGAATGTATCTTGACCCTCCTTTAAGGGAATAGACTCTTCCATAGTTTTAATTATATAGTCTTTGTTTTACACTAAAACTACCTTTCTTATAAATTTATTTATCAGAAGTTTGAGGAAATTTCCAATTTTGCAGTTCTTTTTCTATATTTTCTACTAAAATAACTTCTTTATTATTTCTCAACAAGTTATCAGAACTAGAACCAAAATAATTAATAAAGTTTGAAAATCTTCTTAAAATACCAGTCATTTTACTTTGAGTCAAAAGAGCAAATTGTCAAATGATTTACTCAACCCTCAACGTCCTTTACTCAATGGACTACACGGGTTATCAGATGCCTTTAAAGTTACTGGCTCTGATACCATAAATGCCAAAGTTAGATTCCTCATGTGAAGTTTAATTATGAGCCTAGATGTTATGGATACAAATAAGCTAATTAGAATGTGTGTGTATTGTTTGCAACACTCATCGGAATTGATACATTTATATAGACTTATGACTTATGTGATTTATTCATATCACCCTCGCATCCTTTGCTAAGCACTCAGTACATAATAATTTTTGCTGCCTTCTTCCAACTTGGTGTGGTAGTATTCACATGCCAATAAAATGAGTTAGACATCAGGTGAATTTCTTTTTCTGATGTTGACATAATCAAATAACTTGTAAATGGTTTAGAAGAAAAAATAATTGAAATTAAATTCAAATAGAAATTAATGATAAAGCATAGACCTTTGCAATTCCAATTTCAGAGGCCTAAAGAGGATCTAGAATGTGTATTTTCATTGAATTGCACTAACCTCACCCCTCTCTTCGCTGATTTGTTTGCTTTCAACACCAAAAACAAACTTCTTTTTGACAAGAAAAGTAATTACTTTTCAAAAGTAAGTCATGGATGGGTCCCTTCCTTAAGAAAATCTTCAGCTTCTTCATCATCTAGATCTTGAGAATCTTGAAAATAAGCTGGATCGTCCTAACTCATGCCTGAAAAATTATCCTCAAGAATTTTTAATAATTCTTTTTGAAAATTATCTTTAAAGGAAAAGGCTAATAAACCTTTAATCATATCTAAAACCTTTTTATTTTAAGTTAAATAAGGTTTATGAGCTGAGGCTTGGGATCTTAAGATTCCCAATTTTTGAAAATTATTAAGATTTTCTTCAAAATTAGAAAAACTATCCCACTATTTGATTTGAGTTCTTCTGATTAACCATAGGATTGTCTGATTAATCCTGAAATTTGAAGTAGTACAGTCCTTCAAGATATATTCCCATTTTACTATCCATGGGATTTGATAATATGCTGCAAACATGATCACTTTTCTTGAAGATCTAGAGAATTATTATTCTCACAAAATCTTGTCCAGTATTGATGGATGTATTTTGGAAGGGAGATAGGAAATAATCCCCACGAGAAATACTAGGTTTTAAACCATTGAGGAAACGAATTGGGAAATGGTTTTTCATTAAGAGTAAATCTAAGAAACTAGCTATGCTTTCTTGCTTTGTTTTCAAATTAAAGCAGATTTTCCCAAGTGGCCATATAATCAAAATAATTATATAACCTAGAAAATATTTTCTTGTCTCTCAATTGTTTTTGGCAGCATAAGTCAATACCCAATCTTCGGGTTTCATAACTTTAGAAATTATGAGTTTGGAATAAGCTTATTCAGACCCAGTCCTAATTTAGGGTTTATGTGAAACTGATTCAGTATCCACAAGGATATTTAGATAATATCTTTTACCTTTAACTCTTTAAAGTTAAGCCAAACTGTTTTAGAATTCCTCTTTTCTCTTTTTCTTTTTGAGAAAAATAAAAAAATTCCTGTTATTTATGAAATGAATGTAGAACTTCAATAAATTGGAATCATATTTATAGAAGTAATTTACGAAATCACCTGTGTGTACCACAAGATTTACACCCAATATTATATATATAACTTGTCACACAATAACCATTACATAGTTCTATAAATATTATATATATAACTTGTCACACAATAAACTCTCATAATTTAATTTAGAGTAAATCACTAACTTGATTAAATGGACTCCAATATATATATATATATAATGAGATTTAGTTTCAATCATGTTCGATTATGAAAGGTTTAGTTACTAATGACAGAATCTGCTCCCTGATCTCTTTGTCTTGATCACCAAATCCATCTCCATGTTGGTAAATAGTTTGTAGCATTTGTGATGATGCTTACAAATGGTTGCAGCGAAGGTACCAACTGGGTCTGGTTGTGGGTGAAGCACTTTCCATTTATATTTGTCCATACTCTATCTATCATTCCTTTGATATCACCCAGATCGTTGCATAGTCGAATTATCATAGATATGTTATAGAAAAGATCTTGAAAATCTTTCATTTGATCATCTGTTACAGCCTCATCATGATCTTGTATTATTGCAAACAACGTATGAACTAAAATCACAGGACCTGATGATGAAATCCATGCATTGCTTAGATATTCATCTAGTGAGGGGTGTGTAACCCTTGCTATACCACTTTGCTTCCACATATAATGCCTTGCAAAAATCTGCCCACTAAAAATAACAAACTCAACTGTCAGTGACTAATTAACTAACAGAGATGGGTTTTTTTTCCTTTTTGAGTACGAACATAATTAATTACTGATGAATGGTATATACGAACCACTTTCTTCAGATGAGGCAAGACATGGTTGCAAGTATTCTCCATCTCAAATTCATAAGCAATTTCATTATTGACATCATAGAGTGCTTGGAAACAAGCTTCCATACACTCCGGAAGTTGTTCAATTTCACTTGTATTCCATCTGATATTAATGAAAACATTTTTGTTAACATTCTCCTTAAATATTTATCATAAAACCGTAATTTCTATGTCAAATTACTGACCTGATAACAGCCTTAGTGAATTGTTTTAACTCTTAGATTGAGCCATAAATATTATACATATCATCGATTACTAATATGAAATTAATGACTTTAGTGAGACATTTTCTAAAAGATCCGTATTGGGGATCCGAAACGAATCCAACTGAGCACATGAAGCATTCAACTAATCTATCTCTTGCAAAGTTCATATATTGTTTGAGGCCATGATTTGTCCACCACCTAAACCAGTGTCACAAAAATTAAGCAAGGTATTTACTTAGTTAGTATAACAAATTTAAGATAATTAAGATATTATAAATTTTAGGTACCTGCATGATTCCTTGAGATCTTTTTGAAGTGTGGCTTGAATTATATTGAAGTTTAGTTTATACAACTCAAGTAAATCTATGTTCACGTGCTTTCTTTCCCGTACTCATTGATGTGCCGTCTTACGTCGAACCATGGCACTCTCTGGTGGGATGGGAGCTCCAATGCATGGGCCACTTGTTTGAGGAGGTTGCTTTCAAGTTTTGTGGCTCTGTTGGAGAAAGCCTCGTTGAGAATATTCATTGCGTAAACTTTAACCTCATCAAAGATGCTTTCATTATCGAAAGCAAGGTGTGAGGCCTCAAAGAGCTCAAGAACTCCTTTAATTTCTTCTGCTATTGACCTTTTCTTGAATATTATACCATTTTCGTCAGTTATAATCCTAAGAATATCTGTATGGAATAATAGAGATGTTAATATTATATCTATAAATTGAAATTTTATTATTAGATGCTTAATATATACCAATTCCACAGCTGCAGTATGAAATACAAACTCTTAATATATATACAAAGTGATCAGACAAAGTTATACCTGCAGGTGACACTTTATAGCCATGTTGTCTAAGGAGCCTAAAGCATAATGCATTTGTATAAAGATCCTCTTTAGCAACTGGGTTGCTGTTAATAGAGGTAAGAGCTTCCTCTATTTCATCATGGAAGTGGTTGCCAAGGCCTAGTTTATGTACGCTGTCAATGAACTCTAACTGTTATAACCTTCATAATCTGAAAAATATATATATATATATATATATAAATAAATAAAATCAAGTTTTAAATGCAAAGTATAAATTTACGTTATAAATAAATTAATTAATTAAATAACAATATAGTTAAATAAGTAAGAAATTGATATCTTAGTATATGTCGTTATCCTAAAATAAATAAAATTGTGATCAAATAAAGTTTAAACGAGTGAATAATTGAGGTATGTATATAAATATATCAAAATTTAATTTTTACTACGAATAAATCAAATAAGTAAACAATACAATTAATACATATGTATATACACGCATATAACTAAGATTTATTGTGTATCCACTTGATTTAAATATGTGATATCTTATTAAGTAATTTTTTTTTATCTCTTTTGTTATATTGTCTTTCTAGCTTTACTCTCTTTAGCCGATTTTTTTTCCTCTCTTTCTTATTTTGTCTTTTCTTTTGTTTCGCTTTGTTGCTTTCATCCTCCACCGACCTTGCTTGTTTCCTTTTTCCTTGTTCCAGATTTCTCTACAGCCATCTTTGTTGACCAAGACATATACTTTCCTCCTTTTCCTTGCTCTTGCTTGTTTTAGTTAGCTATGCACTTGTTGGAAGCGTCCAATTCCAGCCCTTCATAGCAGCTCCATCTTTGGATATTTCAATCAGTCTTGCGTTTCTTTTCTACCTCCTTCAATTCTTGTTAGCTGCCTTTCTATTCTTGCTGGGCCTTGCGTTTCTTTTCTGCCTCCTTCAATTCTTGTTAGCTGCCTTTCTATTCTTGCTGGGCATTGCTTTCAGCCTAAGCCTTTTCTAGCCGTGGACAGTCCTTCATTCTTGACTGAAATTACAGCGTTTATAATCAAGCTTTGGCAGCCATTTATTTCCTCCTAACTGGTATGTGGGTTTGATTAAATTAGAGCATCCTTGATTCTTCTTCTACCCGTTGCAACATTCAGCCCTTGTCATGGCTTTAGCAACTCCATAGTTGCTATGAAGTGGAGCAGCAACGTTGGGGCATGAAGCTTGGCTGGCAGCAACTTCATCATCATATAGGCAGAGCAATTGGAGTGAAGTGGGGGCAGCCACTCGAGAGTTTGGTGTGGGAGGTGAGTTGGTTTGGAATTAAATACTTGCTTAGTTTAATTACATTAATTAAAGGAATAGTTAGATGAAGATTTTGAGTAGTTATCTGTAAAGGTGTAAGAATGAAAGCTTAAAGAGTGTTGAAACATGGAAATTTAGAGTAAATTAATGTGGATTTATCTTGGTAAGCCTTATAGTAGCTAGTTAGTTTTAAAGCTAACATGAGAATAAGTTGATCTGAGTAAAATTTAAGTCAAACTTGATGAACATTAAGTAATTAGTTTAAGTTAAATGCAAAGTACAATATGAATATGATTGAACTTGAGAAGTTATGTTGGTTTATTGGGATAAGTATATAAACATAGGAATGAGAGTGGAGTGGTTGTGAATGGTGCAGGGGCAGATTTCGTAGGCAACAGAAACGTGGTATTTTGAGTGCTTTCGGGGAAGAATTAAATTAAGAGTTCAAAATATGAAATGTAGCTTAAGGTCTTGAGATATTGTCTACGAAATTTTGTAGCTTGGTTCCAAATATGTTCTGAGTTATAGCTGTTAGACTCCAGCTAGGTCAGGTAGAATTCGTAATACTCTGTTTTTGGTTCATGTAAGAAATTGAGTGGGTTAATGACAGATTTTAGGAAACGTTTCTAAATAATAAAGATATAAATACTTGTCTATTAACAAACCCAACAAACAGAATCGGATTTCGTTTTTCCTAGGGAAAGTTATGTTCAATTAACTACAGTCAGGTCAAAGCTATCAAAAATCTTGCGTGTTACAGAATTTGATGCAACTTCAAACAATAAACTGTATTGATATACAAATCCAAAAATTACAAATAATATACCATTATAAATCTACATGTGTCTAGTATTTTATAAATTTTACAAAACTGAATTTGGAGTTTCATGGAGAAAAATATGACCGTTAAAGTAGACACTGGTCCAAACATTAAGTTTGGGACAGCTTTCATATTTTTAACACACTAAATGTTAACTATTCTTTTCTAATGATTTCTCCTATTATATGCTTTGTCAATATATTTAAAAGTCCTCTTCATTGATAACCTTATCACCTAAAGTCTAATTCATATTAATTGACATGTAATAGTTTAAAGGAGAACTGTCATAAATAAACCTATATAAGTTGAGATATAGGTTTAGTAAATAAAAGAGTATAACAATAACATTTATGAACTAAGTAGTATTTGGAATTATGAATTTCAGTTCCGGATTCCAATGTGAACCTAATGAGACGCATGGACACAAGTGTGAGTGACGAATGAAATGGGTAACAGGTGAGTGGTTAATTGTTGCCTTTAGGGGCTAGATTAATATGTGTGATTATATGTTTATTTGAATACGCATGATAGGTGAAAAATAAGCCAGTAAAGTACTTCAGTAATGTATTTGAATTATGTTGTTTGAGATTGATGGTTGTGCTTGACATTGATTGTGGTTGATAAGGGCTAACTCGTGAACATTTTCTGGAAAATGATTTTTATCTCTGAAAATAAGATCCAGGTGCACCTAGGATACTCTGATTTAAAAATTATGAGAAATCCTGATTCTGATATATATTTTGAAAATTGAGTGCTCAGCCCCGGTGGGATGGATTGTGTACGGGAAATTAATTTGGTGTGCGGCCGCATACATGCTCGGCAGGGGGTGATATTGGTGTGCGGGGCTGGGTTACTCGTTGGCCCTTTGGTTGTTTTGTTTGATATCATTGTTCTGATAAGTTTGTGATCTTGTGTATCATATGAATTATGAATTTGTGAAACCTACAATATGTATGTGTAATGTGAAATGTTATGTGAATCATGTTATATGATGTTAATATATATGTGATATGCTTGTGTAGTGTGATGCTAGTACCCTTTGGGTACGATTTTTCACTCACTGAGTCCGTAGAACTCACTCCTTTCCTGTGGTTATATTTTTTTAGTAGCAGGACCTCAAAAGATGTTAACCGCTAATATGAGATTTTGCTAAGGATTTGACGACAAGGTATGTCTCGGAATCTCATACTTGAAGTTAAGGATGAAAGTTTGCAGTCACATTAGAACTGTGAGTGTCAAATGTGGTATGATGTAATATTCTAGTACTTGTTTTGTTGATGATGTGAACGGAGCAGAGCTCCTTATGGTCTTTATATTATGTTGAGTAATAAAAAGAATTTACAGGACTGTATTTTAAGACATGTTCCATATTGTAAGGGATCTCTGCCAAAATTTTCAGTAAGTATGATTTGCTGTAATCAACAAACTTTTAAATGTTAATTTTTGTCTTTATAATTTCTTGGTTTTATTCATTGGTGAATCAAGAGTCATGGTCATTCCTTATTTGAGTCAGGGTTACGGAGGTTTGGTTACCATTCATCCGGCTAGTCATGCCTCCATGAGAGGTGTGACACTAACTTGGGCAAGGAACTCGATTCTCTAACAAAATGACACTTCACATCCTCCACAAGTTTCTCAAATCGTCGTCTGTATTCCTCCTCCTGCAATTATCATAATTGTTTTATGTTATAGATCGGGTCAAATAGTTTCAATTTACATTACTTAGAATTATATGATTTTGTATTATATGAAAATTGTACGATTTGATTACATAGAGGAACTATATATATATAGGCTACTCGATAATTGACTATATAATGAAACTAACCTAGAATACAACTAAAATCCCTCATATAATCAAGCTAATTATAAAGGAGTAAATTAAGAATACTAATTTATTTTGACAATATTTATATTTTAGAGAATTATATTGAGAAAATTTAATTTATGTGAACTTATTTAAATCTTTCAATATTTTGAGGAGAGCGAAATAAAATTAAGGCATACGATTTTTTTAAGGAATGTAATGACACTATTATCCTTAATTTTAAAAAATAAAACTTGTTTAAATATAAAATATTAAAATTAACATAAAGTATTGACTTTTCTAATAATATAACATTATAAATACATATATAAAAAAAAGATGAAAATGTGAATTTTATTGATAGAATTCAGTTGTTGAATCCAATTAAATGAATTCCACCACGTCATCAGAAAGACTCTTCCAGGAGATCTGGGGTCTGGGCATTAAGAGGAAACAATGAATATGTAACTTTTGGCCTTAGTTGACTTAAAAGTCCTTAAAAAGTGGAACCCAGCAAGAGAAAAAACTGAAACAACGGAATTTACACAACTGGACATTATTGTTTAATTTGATGACGTCCTTATTACTGTACTTCCTTTTGATTTGCAGAAAATACTGAAAGTGATTTGCAGAAAAGAAAATACTTATTTAACATGGAAAATATTTTAAAAGATATAAAACAAACTTGAACACAAAAATACTATTACCTGATATTTGCTGGTCAGAGATTGTAGGTAATCGTATTTCCAAATATTTGGTTTATAATTGGCAGACCTCCTTTGATTTGCTGCCAATGTGACATCATCATAGGCTACATGCTTCGTTTCATTTTGCAGGTGCTCTGCCTCGATATCACCTTGTTCTTGGCTCATGAAGTTCATATTGTTGATGTAATAAGAAACAATGTTCAAGCAAAACCTGAACACAAAGTGTGCTCTGTAGCTTGATTCTTTTTAATTTTTTAGATGATATATGGAGCTTGTGGAATTGGTAGTTTATATAGGCTATGTAGACAAGAAGATACTATTTCTGTTAGTATTACATGTGGTCCTGTTTGACTAGTTGATTTTTTTTGGGGCTATAAGCACAATTTTAAGAGAAAAAACATATTTTACACTTTTTATAAATACATGTTGAATAGTATCAATAATGACAGCATCAACGTGATTATTGTTCTTAAATGTGGACAAATTATCGTCCTACTTTTTAGCACGTCTTCCTTTATTAAAATCAACAACAACTTTTTTAGTGACCATATAAAATTATTGAAATAAAGTTTTTTATTTTTATTTTATTTTTTTCTAAACAATTATTGAAATAAAGTTAATTACAAATAAGGTTATAAACATTAATTACGGCATACATAATATGATTTTTTTTTTTTTTGACAAACCTAAGGTGCACAAATTTAATTTTAAAACCTACATGTCAAAATCTCTCTCTCTCTCTATCTCACACACACACGTGTGTATATAAATATATAGAAATCCTAACATATAAGTGTAAGTTATCAATATCTACTCTATTAAGATGACAAAATAATATTATTTACTTGTTAAAACTAATTAAGCATTAAAGGGTATTTTAGTATTTTAAAATTTTCATCTAATATTGAATAATGTCACTCTCTTCATTAATGATTGCTTATATGTTAGGATTCTATATATACATATATGGGTTCCATCAATTCCCATTGGCCAATATAACTCCATCAATGGCAGTTTTCCCACATCTTGAATTAGATTAATAAAATTAAATGATCCAAGCTAAAATCCAAAGCTGCATTTTGATTAACTAGAGAAGAAAATATAGAAGGAAGAAACGACTTTTCATTAGCAAAGCGTGGACAGTGGACTTTACTAAACTTGTGGAATTACCGTGAAAAAATTCTCAAACTAATTCAGCTGTTCGTTTGTAATTTTTCCCTAAAAAAATCTAGTTTTGGTAAATGTTAATTTTTTTTGTCTATTTAAAATAATAAATATTAATAACTTATACCTATATGAGTTTATGCTAGGATTGCTTTATATATATATATATATATATATATCGTTGTACTTACAAGGATGAAAGTTTGTGGCTGTAATTGAACACTTGGTAAAACATGCCTGCATGGGACATATTTTTTCGTCGGTATCTTCCATATATTGCCCAACACTATAGTAACATTACTTTTGTGTCTTTAAAGAGCAAAAAACAGAAATTGTGTCAGTGACATTAACTTGTGTCAATGAATAAGAATGCACCACATGTGCACACGTCATGCTAATTAAGACATTCGATTTTAATCATTACTTCTTGATTTTGATTAAATGAGATGAGTGAGTGTTATAGTCCATTAATTGATAAATGTAAAATTTCTAGGACACCTTTATGCTAATTTCAAAATGAGGTTTGGTACTAGACCCACACAGTTGAGAGACTTGGTGCATGTTGCTGCTAAAACACCAATAAGGTATTGGTGTAGACATGCCTTTAGTTTTTACCCAAGGTCTGACATGTTAATGACCAACATAAAAAGGCATTTAATAAGGTCATTCTTGATGCAAGATACAAGCACATCATATCTATGTTTGAGTGGATCAGAGACTATTTGATGAACAGAGAAATTGTTGAGATATAAGGGTGCCTAATGCCTAAGGTTAAAAGAAGGTTGACCAAATAAATTAATCAATATGCAGTGTGGACACCCAAATGGGCAGGCAATTGTAAATTTGAAACTACGTGGCTAATGTAAAAGTTCTCAGTGGATTTGGATGATCATTCTTGCAACTGCAGGTAAAATGTTTTTGTGTTGTTTGAAGTCCAATTTTAATTTGTTAACCTATGAACTAACAATGCATCGGGAATCATTTTTCGGTTATAGATTTTGGGAATTAATTGGTTTGCCATATAGGCATGTCATAAGCTGTAAATATTTCAAAGGTGAAGAGCTAGAATCATATGTCAGTGGGTACTACAAGAGCGATGCTTATGAACCAATCATTGAACCAATAAACGAGGAACTCATGATAAAATCTGACTACCTCTACAAGTTAAACCAACTGGTAGGCCTAAGGAGAAAAGAACAAAATGCCAAGTTGAAGCTGAAGATGAGGCTGAGGCATCAAGCACTAGATGGCATAGAATAAACACAAGTCTTAGTTATGGTAGGTGCATGCAATAAGGCCACAATAGGAGAACTTGTAAGGTTGCTGTCACTCTGTCTTCTAGAAAACACCAAATAGGAAGTGGATTTGATATAATTGGAAGTGGAAGATGAGTTAGCATTGGACCTCAAGCTGTTAACAATGAGATTGGACCAAATGTCACCATCCAAACTGGTGGTAGAGAGATGGGCAAAATTGTGGGTTCAGGCAGAAGTGACAATACAGGTAGGGGTAGGACTACAGGAAGGGGTGGGAATGCAGACAAAGGTTCAACTAGATCCAAATGTGTTGATGGGAGGAGAGAAGGGGCTTATAAGGCTAGAAGAGGAGGATCATGTAGGGCTTTCAGATGGTGGAAATACAAGTAGAGGTGGAAATGCAGGCATAGGGGGTGTTAGAATATTTAAATGGTTTTACTGATAATTTGAAGTTAAACAATGTAGTTTTTTGTTTTCTTAAGTGAAACTGATAACCTGTGTTTAAACAGTGATTTTTTTTTGTTTTTTGGACAATGTTAAGATGGTCTTAATTTTTTAAGAACACTAGTTTGTTCTCAATGGAAGTGAAAAGTGATGTCTTTTTGAATTATGTTCAATTCATTTTATCTTTTGTAAGCTCTGGACAATAACAACACAAGCAAGAACTAACAGAGGAAGCTTCATTTCATTTCATTAAAGCTAAATTGTTACAATGACCAATTACAAGTAAGAACTAATACAAGAAGACTTATGCACAACATAACAACATAACAACATAATTGGACCATTAAACCACAAACCTAAACACACTGACTACCACAATTACAAGCCTAAATTTAACAAATAACAAAACAAGACCTAACATTGTCAGCTACTGTTAAGCCTTATGAATTGAGAAGTAGGCACTGAATCTAGAAACAAACACCAAAATCCTTGCCACATAAGAAACCTTCCTCCACCAGTCAACATTTTCTGGCAGATATTCAACCTTGCCTTCTAGGTAAGCAATTTTTTTCCTTTGCTATAAGATAACATAGCTTCTATGTTTGTAAATTTCATCATCGATTGAGACAAAGTAATTGCAAGGTAAGCCAACCTATAAATACGAAAGGTCAATAAGAACCAAACCAGATTTTCACAATATAAAAAAATACTAGTCTACCTCCCACGCTATGTACAGTTTTCCCACCACAATGACAAAATTGTAGGAGTTCCCTAACATCACCACTACTTGCACCTGAAACCACAGAAGAACTACCCATTTCATGATTTACAAATTTTAGAAGTTCAAATTGTATTTGAATTACGATTTGCAGGAAAAACCTCCAACAAATGATGGCTTTAATTGTGCAACACATATTTAATTCCTCAAGAGGCATGCATTTTCAGGAGGAGTGTTTTAAGAGGAAAATAGACAGTTTATATTTTTGTAATAGGTAGAAAACAGAACAAGAAATGTATAAATTCATGCCTTAGCTTATAACCAACAATTTGTCCTTCTATTACACTCCTAGACTGGTTTCTCTCACTTGCTACTTGAATTCTCTTAGAATTATTGATTCATGTTGCTCTCGGTCTTCTTCTCTTGTAGCTTACTTTCCCAATTCTTCTTTCTCCAACTAGTCCAAGCAATTGCATCCTTAAGTGATTTAGGAAGAACTATGGCAGAAATTTGAAGTTTGAAGCCCAATTAGGCCTTCATGCAAGCTCCATGGTTTTCTCTCGGCTAACAATTTGTAGAAAATGTAAGAATGAAGGAGATGGTGATGAAGAAGAGGATTTAAAGTCTATCGGGTTCTAATTTTGCCCTTCCACTAAGCAATATTATATTATATATTATATGCTAAGTCTCTGCTTAGGATTATTTTATTATTTTCCTAAGTCAACTTGTCTCCTGGTATAAAATATGTGTACATACATTTATTCTTACTATATATACATACTAAAATACCAAGTTTAGTTCATGCCTTTTATGTACATTTATAACATAATCCATGTGTATCACTCATTTCTTACTCAACCATTTATATCTTCCTTAGTTAATATTCATTCTTTACCTTCTAAATCCCTAATTATACCTTAGTATGAATCCTCTTATTCCTCCTCTACAAGTTACATTTCTAAGCATACTTTATTCTTCCTAAAACCAGATTGTTGTCCTTTGAGTAGCAAAATTTCCTATCCATTTCAAATCTTAGTTTCTAGTTCTTACTTCTCCAATGTATTATCTTCTAAGCATTCTTGAGTCATATGACATGCATATCAATCATGCTAGCACACTTATTGCCCAAACAGTTGCACATATGCTTTTAAAGTATCTAAGATTGTGGCTATTTTATCATGCTGCTTGTATAAGGTGAGCATATTATTTCATTTTCATTATTAAAGCCTACATTTGTCTACCTAAATCTTGTCAAATAAATTTATAAGCATTTTGATAAAGAATTTTTTCCTCAAAATTCATACTAACCTCATAAATAACCAAAGATAGGTTTGTCTTGTTTCTGCTTCATTCTCGCAAGTAGCACACTTTTCTCTATAACCCTTCCAAGGCACCTTAACTAATGATATCATTTGCCCTTTAGCAAACTCTGTCTTCTTGGCTACTATCCTAGTTGGTTCAGCCTTGGTTTCAAGGTTGCTTTCCTCTTAGGTTCATATTCCAGGATGTGTTCAGTGGCTTGCTGTACTATTTCTGGCCCTAATAATTGTTTGTCTTCCAATTTAAACCAACACACCTACATCTTCTACCACAAAAGGCTTTATAAGGAGCCATTTGAAGGTTTTGGTGAAAGGAGTTGTTGTAGGTAAAATTCAAGCTAATGGTAGCAAGTTGTCCCAGTTTCCTTTGAAATCTAGGTGCAAGATCTAATCATGTCTTCTTGAGTCAAAATTGTCCTTTCCGACAGCCTATCAATTTGTGGATGGTAGATAATGCTAAATTTTAGCTTAGTCCCTAATGCTTGTTGCAAGGCTTGCTAAAACTTTGAAGTAGACCTAGGTTCCCTGTCTGAAATAATACTCTTAGGATAGATCCTTACAATCTCCTTTGTATAGTTGAGCTAGTTTTTCAAGAGTATGTTTAGTCTAATGGGAAGGAAATGAGCAGACTTAGTGAGTCTGTCTAATATCACCCAAATGGCATCATTTCCACTTGTAGTTCTTGGCAACCCTACTAGAAAATCCATTGTACCGCATCCCACTTCCAAAATGGTAATTCTATAAGTTGAAGTAAGCCTCCAGGTTTTTGATGTTCTATCTTTATCCTTTGATAAGTCAAACACCTTGAAACATAATCAGCTATCTCTCTCTTCATACCATGCCACCAAAACTAAGTCTTCTAGTCTTTATACATTTTTGAACTTCCAGGATGAATAGAATACTTGGATTTATGAACTTCATCTAGAATTAATCTCTTGACATTGCTACCCTTAGGCACACAAATTCTACCTTGATACACAAATTCAACTCTTCTATCTACATTCTTTGCCTAATTCCCTTTAAGTACTCATCTTTATCTTGGCTCTCTTTTAACCTCTGTCTTAAATCAGATTGTATCTTAAATCCTCTCAACACTATGCAATTGGACATCACTTCAACTAGATCATAACCTGTATCTCTAAATTCCTCTAACAATTTGTATTTTTAGATCATTATCTTAGCCATATGCCTTGATTTTCTACTAAGTGCATCTGCCACTATATTTGCTTTGCCAGGGTGATTTTCAGCTCACATTCATAATCTTTTAAAGACTCTAGCCATCTTCTCTGCCTCATATTCAATTCCTTTTGATCAAATAGGTAATGTCTCCAAATCTTTAGGCCAAACACAATTGCAGCAAGTTCAAGATCATGAGAGGGATAATGCGCTTTATTTAGTCTTAACTTCCTAGAGGCATAAGCCACAACCCTTCCTTCTTGCATAAGCACACACCCTAACCCCCTCTTAAAAGCATCATTATACATAGTGTATTTCTCCTTAGGGTCTTGTATAATTAAAACATGTGTAGTGGTTAATCTCCTCTTCAACTTCTCAAAACTCTTTTGGCAACTCACATTCCAATCCCACTTCACCACCTTCCTAGTTAATCTGGTTAGAGGTACAACAATTTGGAAAAAGCCTTGAATAAACCTACTATAGTAACCTGCCAGTCCTATGAAGCTTATAATTTCAGTGACATTTGTTGGTACCTCCCACTTCAAGACTACTTCAACGTTTTTTGGATCAACAGCCATGCCTTTTCCACTAGTCACATGCCCTAAAAACACAACCTCATTCAACCAAAAGTCACACTTCCCCAACTTGGCATACAATTGTTTGTCTTTCAAAGTCTCTAGTAGTATCCTCAAATGTTCCTCATGTTCTTGTACACTCTTGGAGTAAATCAGGATGTCATTTATAAACACTATTACAAATTGATTAAGGTAAGGTCTGAACACTCTATTCATTAAATCCATAAACACTGCAGGTGTATTGGTGACTCTAATACAACAGCCTCTTGTAGTTGATCTAAAAAATCATCTATTCTAGGCAGTGGGTACTTGTTCTTGATGGTGACTTTGTTGAGTTGTCTGTAGTCTATGCAAAGTCTAAAGGTTCCATCTTTCTTCTTTACAAAGAGTGCTGGTCCCCCAAGGTGAGGTACTAGGTCTTATGTAACCCTTTTTCTAGTAGTTCTTCTAATTCCTTTCTGGAGGCAGTCCAGTTAAGTCTTCTACATAAGGTATGGAGGTATATTTCTATCCTACATTTGAATCAAATTCAAACAAGTGCTATCTTATTCAATGCTAAACTAGATTTTTTTAGTCAAGGTTCCTCTAAGTTACCACATCAATCTAAAAGATGGTCAACCAATTAAAAGCATAAAGCATAGAATGAGATAAATAAATCATGTACTAAACCCTAAGCAATCAAATTATAACATAAAACCAAACTACATTTTTAGTTTTATTGCAATCCTAGAAAGGTAAATACTCCATGCTACTTAATGTAAACATGGATTTAAACAATAAAAACATCAAGCAAATACAAGGCTTTAAAACCCTCAGAAAGAGTTCAATTCTGACTAGGAACCAAGCTGGCTCCGCAACCTCACTTTTTTGGCGCCGTGACATTGGTATTCCATCGAAGGCATCACACTAACACCAGAAATCAAGGGGGCCTATGTCTCTGGCACTGTGGCCCCAACTTTTTGGCAACATGGCCCATCCTAATATAACAAGGACAAGACTAAGAATTAATTCCAATGGGACTTCTTTAAGCATCAAACATTCAAAACACTTAAATTAAGTTAATATAAGTTAGAATTCATATTCAAATTCTAAATTGTAGTCAAAATCAATTGGGATTTAATATCCTAATATAACAAGGACAAGACTAAGAATTAATTAAAAATTAAGCAAACTTCAACTAAAACTCAAGAACATTGCTAAAATAAATGGGTAAAATAAGTATAATTTAAAGGCTTTTCACCTAGACGAAACTAAGTTAGGGACATGATTTAAACCATCATTGGACCGTTTGAGACTTTTTGAGCTTATCATGTTTTATATAATATCCTTAGTTACCCCTTTGAGCCTAATATTATCTTTTATATAAAAGGTAGAATTTATATTCAAATTCAATATCCTAATATAACAAAGATACAACTAAGAATTAATTAAAAATTAAGCAAACTTCAACTAAAACTCAAGAATATAGCTAAAATAAATGGGTAAAATAAGTCTAATTTAAAGGTTTTTCACCCAGACAAAACTAAGTTAGGGACATGATTTAAGCCATCTTTGAACCATTTGAGACTTAAGCTTATTATGTTTTATATAATATCCTTTGAGCCTGATATTGTCTTTTCTTTGACACCTATAAAATTTTTGCCTAACTGTTTTTAAAATTCCAATTTTGAACCCTTAACCTTAGGCATGTTGATCATTCTATGAATTTATTGAGCTCTGTTTAAAGAAAAAGGAGGAAAGGTTGGACTTATAAAAAAAAAGTATATATATTTGTGCCTATGTTCATAATAAAAAATAATAATTTTGGGGATGTGACAAGTATTGGGAAAAAGGCAAAAGAAAACGCCAAGCAAAATAGAAAAATATCAAAGTGGTTAAAAGAAAAGAGTATCCTAGTGGGTAATATTTGGGTTGTGAAAAGAGCTCTTCCAGGGTCTAGAGTGATCTATGTGCTTAGGGTAATTTGAGCTTTAAATTTCCTTTATCATACTAATATACTAGCTTATCTTAAAAAATTTATAAAGACCTATTGATTCTTGACTTATTGGAGTTTACTTTAGTGGAGACAGAGATGAAAAGCAAACTAATGGGGTTAAGTGCTAAGTTGGATTTTACTTGGACATAAACCAATCCAGATTGCATGCATTATTTGGTAAAGATCATACATACACACATTAGAAATTCATTTGAATTTGCTGCTTTCTCTTGAATTGAATCATGAATTTGAGTGATACTTGTGGTTGACATTTAGCTAAAGGTTATGTGAAACTTTTGAGAGCATGTTAGGGATATCATTGTTCTAGTATGATGCATCTTTGGCTATTAGTTTTAGTTTTTGTTTGTGTTTTAGTTTTTCTTTTGCTTCAAGACTAGCAAAACCTTAAATTTGGCTGTGTGATAAGTCTATGAAATAACCTTATTTACATGATCCTTTGATTCACATTATTGGCTATGTTCTTGAGTTTTAGTTTGATTGTTGCTTAGTTTAGTCATTCGTATTAAGATGTTGGATCCTAGTTGAATATGGTTAGGATTTGGCCTTTAATTATGCATTTCACTCATTCTTAACTTATTTTGTGTGTTTTGAAGGTCCTAATGCTTAAAAGAGATCCCTTTGAAGTCAAATGAGTATTTTCTACGCGTCGGGTGCTACAACCATGGAAAAAGGGCGTCATAGTGCCAAAAATCATGTGCAAAAACACAAAGTTAGAGAGGTCTAGTGCCTAGGTGCCAAACAGGATCAGCATGGTTCCTAGGTGCCAGAAAATTGGCTCCATAGCACTCATCGTGATGCCCTTCTTCGAAATTTAGTGCTGTAGCACCAAAAAAACATGGTTGCGGCGTCGGCCTAATTCCCAATTGAACTCAAATTGAGTGTTTTAAAGCCTATTTAAAGAGGATTGGCTTGGGGATTCATAGCACACAAGTTAGCTAAGAAGTTTTTGAGATTAAGAGAGGATTAAGGGTGCAAGGAGCAATGAAACTCAACGTGTAGCTTGGTTTTATGTTGTTAATTGATTGTTTAAGGTTTGGTACATGAGTTATTTATTTTATTCTATGCTTAATGTTTCTAATTGATTGGTCATCTTTTATATTGATTTGGTAATGTAGAGGAACCTTGACAAATGAAATCTATATTTAGCCTTGAATAAGATAGCACTTGTTTGAATTCATTCACTATGTTTTGTTTGAATTTGATTCGTATGTAGGACAGAAATATACCTCTATACCTGTGTAGCCAAAGTTAGGTCTATTCTTAATAAGTCTTGCTTAATTCAATTCTCATAGAAATACAGTGAATTGGTTAAGTGAGATATTATTGTGAGTAACTCGAAAGATACTAATAATTGAATAAAAATCCTAGGTTAATAATTTAGTATCATAACTAAATATAAGATAATAATAATCTAAGTAAAGTGTTGAGGGAAGTTGTAATTTTAGGTTTTTTCCGTTACATTTCTAAGTTTACTTGCTTTAGTTTCATTTAGCTTTAAATCTTAATATTTCATTCATTTGGATAATAAAGTTAGGATTGATTAATTTTAGTACTTAACAATTGTTAGATTTAAAATAATTATTATTCAACAAAATAAATTGAAAATGCAGTTTAAATACATACCATTGATTCCTAACTCGACATCTGCAGTATCATCATATTATATTGTTGGAATGCAACCCTTGTTATCATTAGCAAAAAAGTAATTTTAATAACATAATTAATTGAAGTTATAATAAATAATAGGGAAATATGTGTATGTGTAAAAGAACATTTTGCCCCTCATAACCCAAATATACACAATACATTAACTTGCGTAGTTTTGTCATCAGATGTCCAACCGATGTTATGTTTCTTCCTACCAGTCATATATGATAGTGCCGTATGGTTTGCTCATCCTAAAGATGTTTAAATGACCATTTTGCCCCCCACGAATTGAAAAAGGCTAAATTTACACATAGAACTCATTCACTTGAGTAGTTTTTTAATCCGAAGTCCAAATGAAGTTATATATATTTTTCCTACATGTCATAGTTAACACGACAGATGCTGCAGTTTAGTCAAATCGTCCTAAAGATGTATAAATGATATTTTCTGCCTGACAAACTAAAAAAAAAAAAAAAAGAAGCTAATTTTACACACACTACATGTTAACTTATGTTATTTTTTCCATCGGATGTCCAAATAACGTTATGTTTCTTCCTATATGTCATTTTTGACACCATGAATGTTAACAGTATGCTCAGCTCATTCTAAAGATGTGTAAATGACCAATTTACTCCTCACGACCTGAAAAACACTAAGTTTACACACACAACACATTAACTTGCTCTAATTTTTTATCAAATGTGTAAATGATGTTCTGTTTCTTCCTACAAGTCATATTTGATAGTACGGACGTTGTAGTATGCTTGGCTTGTTCTAAAGATGTGTAAATGACCATTTTATGCTCCACAACCCGTATACACACAACATGTCAATGTGCGTAATTTTTTTCATCGGATGTCCAATTGACTATATGTTTCTTCCTACAATGACATATTTGACAGTATCCAAAGCTGCAGTATGCTCAGCTTGTCCTAAAATGTGTATACAGTAAGCTGCATAAGACGTTAAGCTGCACAGTTTTTTCCTTGGATGTCCAAATGATGTTTCTTTTCTTCCTATGAGTCATATTTGACACTACGGACGTATGGTTGACTTGTCCTAAAAAATATGTAAATGACCAATTTTCTCCCAATAACTAAAAAAATACTAAGTTTATAACTTGTGTAGTTTTTCATTGAGTTATAAGTCTTATTTGATAGTACAAACCATGAGGTGAGTCTCTTAATTTGATTAAGTCATAAGCCATGAGAAAGCAAGATAGCCTATGAAGTGAGGATTTCATTGATAAATGCATGACGCTAACTAACAAGCATACTATATACAAGTGAGGAACATAATTATATTATATCATCAGTAATAAATTTTTCAAAAATATTTAGATGTACAAAACAAAAAAATTTAATCATTGTCTTCACACTCTATGTCTTCAGTCTCATTGTTTTCACCCTCTTCTTTATCTTCAACATCTTCTAAGTCCAAATTTCTCTCTTCATCATCTGAATCATCATTTTCATCATCATCTTTATCTTTGATAAGGATGCAAGTGAGCAGCCCAACATGAGCCTATTTGAAAATGCAAATGATCCCAATGTGAACCTTCTTAAGAAAAAGTCAACCCAATTTGGGTTAGTGGTTCAAGAAGTAACTAAAGCCCAAAAGTTCATATTTGACCAGCCTACTATTTGATTTGATTATTCAACAATCCAATTAGTTAGTCAAAGCAACGAATGTCTAATGTGTTTCTTTGAATGTTTTAATATGTTAGTCTTGTTAGTCATTTCCTATGTGTTTTTGGAAGTTGTAATATGTTAGTCTTGTTAGTCAGTTCCTATGTGTTTTTGAAAATTGTAATGTGTCAGCCTTTCCCTATACTTAGAGGGTTGTTCCATGTTATATATATCTTTATTCAGATTAATAAAAGGCATTGACAGTTACTAAAGTGGATTCATTAAGTGGCGAACTTAATTTGAGTTCTTATCTTTAAAGTGGTGAATTCGTTATCCTCAAAGTGGCGAACTTGTATTAACTCACTGTTTTACTTTGTGAAACAATATCATTTGGTATCAGAGATTAGAAACAAAGAAAACCTGGTGTAACCAAGTTAAAATTAAAAAATTTAGCTCTCAAGTTCTTAATGGCATCATGGCAAAGTGAGGGAGTACTATTCCTCCATATTTTCAAGGCATGAATGACTATGAACATGACAGTTAACCCTTAACATGGAAGAAACCAATGCAAAGCACATGAAGAGGTGGAAGATCAAAAACCTGTTTGTGATGATGATGATTCAAGTGCTAAAGATCGTAATTTCCAAAGGCTTTTAGACAGCCACAAGCATGTGAAAGGGATACAAAGATTGAAGTTCCAGAATTTGATGGCAAAATGCAAGGTGATGTTTTCTTAGATTGGTTGTATATTGTGGAAAGAATATTTAATTTGAAGGAATATTCAGAGGAAAGCAAGATGAAATTGATGGCTATCAAATTGATGGGTTATGCTTCACTTTGGTGGAAAAACTTGAGGAGGGAAAGGAACAAAGAAGGGTCCTATGGAAGAGTACAAAAGGAAATTGGAGCACTTAATGCATTGGTGTGACATTAGTGAACCTGAGGAACAAATCATTGCACAGTTCTTAAAGGATTGACAAAGGGAGCTTGCAAATAAAATCAAACGACAACCATTATGCACTTTTAATGTTGTTAGAAAACTTGCTATCACCATTTGGCAACAATGGAAGAATCACATTGGTTCCAAAGGGCAATGGTTTGAAAGTTACAGAGAAATGTTTGGTTTCTTTCTCCATTGGTAGGAAATACAAAGATGAAGTATAGTGGTGATGTTGAATCCATGGCTGGGTTTAAAAATACTCATTCATTTGTCAAGGATGGTGTTCAGATTATTTTAGCTCCCTTGAAGCCTGAATTGAAATATTCCAAGGTTGGTAATTCTTTCTAACAGGTTCACAACTAAATCAAGTTTTGGCTAAGCCAGGTGAAATCTAATCTCTCTTGGCAACTCAACAAAGCATTGTATTTATCTTGTCCCATGAGTTGCCCTATCTAATAAAGCAGCCTATTGATGAATCTAATTTAACAAGTTGAATTACAAAGGCAAGTGGATCATTTAATGACTAAGAGGCTGATTTGAGAAAGTATGAGCCCTTGTGCTTTTCCTGCTCAACTAGTACCAAAGAAGAATGGTTCATGGTGTATGTGTGTTGATAGTAGAGCCATCAACAAGATTACCATAAAGTATTGGTTTCCTATTCCAAGGTTGGATGATTTACTTGATCAACTTCATGGTGCTAAGGTGTTCTCAAAAATTAATCTCCAAAGTGATTATCACCAAATCATAATATAATGAGAGATGAGATGAATGGAAAACAACATTCACATCGAGAAAGGGACTTTATGAGTGGCCTGCAATGCCATTTGGGCTTTCAATTGCACCAAGGATTTTCATGAGGCTCATGACACATGTTTTCACACCTATCATGGGAATGTTTGTGGTTGTATACTTTGATGACATTTTGTTTTCTAGTAAATCTTTGCAAGACCATTTAGAGCATCTAAGGAGTGGTTTTCAAACCTTGAGGGAACAAAGATGGATAACCTTGTTTTCTTGGGTTATATGGTGTTTAGCATAGGAATAAAGATGGATCCTACCAAGGTGTAAGCAATAGAAAGTTGGTTAGTTCCTAAAACTATTCATGATGTATGGATCTTCAATGGGATGATCTATTTCTATAGGAGGTATAAACCTCCTATCACTAAATGCCTTAAGGGAGAAATTTTTAAATGGACCAAGGAAACCCATGAAAGCTTAATCTTATCAAGAGGAAGATAACCACAGTCCTAATTCTAATAATTCCATATTTCAACCAAGTGTTTGTAGTAGATTGGGATGCATCAAATGTGGGAATTGGTGTTGTACTTAGCTAAGAAAAGAGATCCATTACTTTCTTTTTTTAATGAAAAATTAAATGATGCCAAGAGGAAATATTTAACTTATGACAAAGAGGCATTGAAGTACTTGAGCAACTAACATAAGCTCATTGCATGACATACAAAATGGGTAGAATTCCTTCAACTTTTTCAGTTTGTTCTCAAACATAAATCTGGACAATTAGATGTCTTGAGTAGAACATGTTTTGTTAAACATTATGCAATCTGTGGTGGTTGGTTTTGAGGCTTATTAAAGCTCTTATGAAGATGATTCTGCATTTGGCAATGAAAACATTTTTAAAAGGATGAAAGAACCAATTTTTTATTAATGATGGTGTCCTTTTCAGAGGTGAACATCTTTGTATACCAAAATGTTTTCTTAGAGAAGCCATAATTCAATAGGCTCATGGTGGAGGACTTGTTGGACACTTTGGCCAATACAAAACCTTAATCATGGTGCAAGAAAACTTCTATTGGCCTAAGCCTGTACAAAACGTTGAGAAGATTGTGAAAAGATGTACTAATTGTCACAAAGCCAAGATGCATGGGAGCAATGCTAGATTATATGCTCCACTTCCAATTCCAACAGCACCTCGGGAAGATGTGAGTATGGATTTTATTGTGGGTCTGCCTAGAACTCAAGGAGGTAAAGATTCAATTATGGTATTAGACAGATTTTCTAAAATGGCGTATTTTGTTCCGTTCAATGAAACTTCGAATGCCACACGTAATGCTGACCTTTATTTGCAAGAAATTGTTAAGCTTCATGGCATTCCTAAAACCATCACTTCTGATCGAGATTCAAAACTTTTGAGTCATTTTTGGAAGACTCTTTGGAAAAAGTTGGGAAATAAGTTTCAATTTAGACTCCTAGTGGCCCCAATTAAGATTCCCACTAGACATGTTATTGACTCTCGAGAAAATAAGTTTTTCCATATATGTAAGATGACAATTACTTTTTTACCCTTATGTGATTGGAAGTTAACTATTAATATGAAGACTCCATTAAGCCTTCTAGGTTCTTAACCTAAGTCAATTAAAGAGTGTAAACAATTAGGTTTTCTTGTACATTGGCAATAAATGTAATTTGATACTTCCTAAGATACTTGATTAAATTAAAACACTTTTAATTTAACTTTGGTTTTGCTAAACCAAGCAACTTATATTCATAGATCAAGATTAACATCTAGCAAACTATACTAGGACCTGGCCAGTCCTTCAGATCTCATTAATTATCAAGAATAAACAATAACCAGAGTAAGCAAGACAACTTTAAAAACTGTAAAAATGGGATACTATCCATTACAAAATATTTAAGACTAAGGTTTTATTTAGTAAATATATGTATATATCTTTGTATACTTTTATTTAAAATTATTAGTTTCTGACTTATTATATAACCATATACCTTGATTTGCTTGTGATTAACATTTAACTAATAAAAAAATCTATATCCAAATCACCCAACATTGTAACATGTACGCAAAATCGTTAGGTTATAACACTACCTCTTTAGCTGCTTCAGAAGTAGCTATGTACTCAGCTTTGATTTTAGAATATGCTATTGTTTCTTGCTTGGAAGTCTTCAAGCTAATGGTTCCTCTATTAAGAGTAAATAAGAAACCAGATTGGGACTTATAATCATGCCTATCGGTTCAAAAGCTAGCATCAGCATATCCTAGAACTTTCATTTCTTTAGTTCCTCCAGTACTTAAGGTTGTTCTTAACTACCTTCCAGTCATCTTTACCCAGAAAACCTTGGTAGATGCTTGTAACACTTAAAGCATACGATGCATCAAAGTGTGGAACGATATGGTATTTTATTCATACATTCTCTTTCTAATTCTATATGAGGAGACATACTTTTGGAAAGATGCATACCATGTGACATGGTAAGAACTCTTTCTTTGACCCATCTATACAAAACATCTTAAGAATTTTATCAATGCATGTGGATTGTGATAATCCAAGCAACCTTTTGGATCTATATCTATAGATACTTATACCTAGTATATAAGTTATTTCACCCATATCTTTCATAAAGAAATTTTCAAATAACAAAAGTTGGTCTGATTGTAACACAGGTACACCATTACCTATTAGGAATATGTCATCTATAAATAGTACCAAGAATGTTACTGCGCTACCACAAACCCTCTTGTACTCACACGGTTCATCTTCGTTTTTAATGAAATCACAAGCCATTATGGTTTTATCAAAACAAATGTTCTAGCTTCTTGAAGCTTTGCTTAAGTCCATAAATGGACTCTTGTAGCTTGCATACTTTATCATGATGGACTTTGGATTCAAAAGCCTTATGTTTTATCTTATATACATCTTCCCTTAAATAACCATTAAGGAAAGCAACTTTGACATCCATTTGCCACATTTTATAATCTTAATATGCAGCTATTGCCAGTAAAATCCGAATTGACTTAATCATGGAAACTAGTGAAAAAGTTTCATCAAAATCAATTCCTTGTTTTTGCCTGTAACCTTTTGCCACTAACCTTGCTTTGAAGGTTTGTATGTTGCCATATGCATCAATCTTTTTCTTAAAGACCCATTTATACCTAATAGGATTAATTACTTTAGGTGGCTCAACCAAACTCCATACTTTTTTGTCAAACATTAAGTCCATTTCGGATTTCATGGCATCTTGTCACTTCGAGGAATCAATATTTTTGATTGATTTCTCATAACTCTCAACATCCTCTATAAGTAGAATGTCTTTCTGACTATCAAAAATCCATACCTGATTGGAGGTCGACTTATTCTAATTAATCCTACAAAGCAGTTGTGTGTGTTGAACCTTTTCTCATACCTCTAACTCTTGTGGTACATGTTTGAGTTCCATTAAGTGATCAATCTCAGTTTGGTTTACTTAAATTTCTACTTTACTCCCACAATTTCTTTCAAGAAGAAACTCTTTTTCAAGAAAGACAATGTTTCTCGAAACAAACACCTTTTGCTATTGTGGGTGATAAAAAGTAATATCCTCTTGTTTCTCACAAAGAAGCACTTATCACTCTTGGCTTCAAGCTTATTAATCAAAAAACTTTTGACATAACCATGACAACCCCAAATTCTCAGGTGTGAAATATTTGGTTTTTTGTTATTTCATATCTCATATGGACTTCTTTGAACAAATTTTGATGGAATTCAATAATGTAAGTTGCAATAATCAAAGCATATCCCCAAAAAGAAATTGGTAAGTCAATATAACTCATCATAGAACACATCATGTCTAACAAGGTGTGATTCCTCCTTTCGGATACATCATTGAGCTGAGTGTACCAAAAGGAGTCCATTGAGATAAAATCTTATTGTCCTTTAAATAGTCTAAGAACTCCTAGCTAAAATAAGGTATTCTCCACCTCATCAAATCTAAGTGTCTTAACACTCTTTCCAGTTTATTTCTCTACTCATTTGTCACACCCCTTACAGAGGCATGACTAGCTGGAGGATTGGATAACCAACCCGTCGTAACCATTACTAAACACACAAGAGTTTTGAAATAATAATATTTAATATTAAGAAAATCTCTACTTATTTAAATTTAAAACATAGACTTGTTATTTAATATATAATATTTACTAAAAATTTTGGCAACAGTTCCACACAATGTGGAGCATGCCCAAATATACATGTTTCTGTTCACATACAAGCAAACACAATTAACTACAAAATTACACGTAGACAATATAAGCGAAGAGCTTCACTCCATTTCCCATTATAGTACCAAATAATTAGACTATAACATAACATAAGACTATACTTGAGTTCCTATTACTAAAAATAAAAAATTCAAGAAAGAGGGGTGAGTCCTACAAACTCAGTGAGTGAAAAATTGTACCTAAGAATCACTCAAAGCATATATATCATCATTTAATCTTAAGTATCATTATTCATGTTGTAATTCAAAAATACTAGCACTCATGTGAAAATTTTCATCAAGCTACAATTCACATATTTTACAAAAAAAAAAAAAATATATATATATATATATATATATATAAATCAATGCAAACATTTGAAGTTCATAGTTCCAAACAAAGAAAATCAAGCATACAAAGCAAACAAATGGCCAACGAGTAATCCAGCCCTACACAACAATTTCACCTTATCCCATGAAAACTTTTTTAAAAAAATATAACAGTTATTAGAATTAGAATCTCTTAGGATTTTAAACCAAAATATCCTAGGTGCACCTGGATTTTTAATTTCAGAGATAAAATTATTTTTCCTAAAAACCTCACTTTGTTGGCCCTTATCAACCACAACCAATACTAAACAAACATAAAAGGGTCCGAAACTGAAAGCACTAGTGAGTTAGAGATGTTAAAACTGTCCAAACTTGAGGTTTGGACCAATGTTCACTATAACAGTCATATCTTCCTCTAGGAAATTCCAAATCTAGTTTTGTAAAATTTATTAAATACTAGACACATGTAGCTTTATACTGGTATATCATTTAGTTAATTGAACATAACTTTCTCTAGGAAAAATAAAATCCAATTCTGTTTGTCGGATTTATTAATAGGCAAGTATATCTATCTTTCTTATTTAGAAACTTTTCTTAAAATTAGTTTTGAATCCACTCATTTCCTTACATGAACCAAAAACAGGGTATTAAAAATCCTGCATGACCTAGCTGCAGTCTAACAGCGAATTAACAACATACTTGGAACCAAGCTACGAAATTTTGCAGGTATCATCACAAGACCCTAAGCTACATTTTCTTTTTAGAACCCATAGTTTAATTCTGCCTCTAAAGCACCCGAAACACAAGACTTCTCTCACCCACGAAATCTACCTTGCATCCCTTCAAAACCCATTCAACTCTCACTTTTAACACTTCACTTCACAATTAAACATCCTTTGCCCATACTCACTACCCACTATCATCAAATCCTCAATTTACTACATTAATCAACCTTTCTTTGTTCTCATTTAAGAACTTTTATTCAAATTCCAACTCTTAATTCTTGTCTTTAATCTTACTTCATTCATTATACAATAACTAGTTTCATTTAGACATTTTTACAAACATTTTAGGTGCCAAAGTTCCTACCCATTCCAAAATTTACCTTTTTAATCACATAACCAATTTACATGATTCTTGCGAACTCTCATTTCAACTTCCAAACCCTTAATCATAATTCATTTAATTACTCTAATAACCAAAATTGTAAACCATGGAATTACCCCAAAGTAAGGAAGTGGCTGTCTCCTCCAAGCTGAAACCATGTATGTCCCTTCCATCAAGCTCATGGCTGAATCACCCCAGCCCTGCTACAGCCCCTCAAGGCAAAGTGCAGAGCAGCAGCTGCTGCACCTTCAGCACCACATGGCTACTGTGCCTCCATCCCCAACAATTGTTGCATGCCAAAATAGTGCAGCCAAGCTGCCATATTTAATCCCACGCCTTAGCCACTGCCTTGCTTGAAAGGAACTGCCAACTAAAGAAGACAACAAAGCTACATCTCCAAGAAACCTTAACAACTACAAGGTTAGAAACAGGGCACAACTAGCATCCTTGTTACAACCGATCATAGCCACTTTTGGCCCCAAGAACCCACAGCACCCATAGGACAAGTAGAGCTGGCAAGTGGAGGACCAAGTCTTCAACTACGACTGTTACAAGGAGACATAAAAGCAGGCTATTTTTCCTCAAAACAGAACAAGATGTCGGTTGCCAAAAGTTAGTTCCTTAATCTCTCTAATCAACTAAGCAAGACAAGGACAAGGCAAGGCAAGGACAAGGAAGGAGATGTTTTCAAAAAAAAAAGCTTCTCGTTTGGAACAAGATGGAAGAAAAATTTTCTAAAACATCAATGGCAATAAAGAGCTTTCAAAACAGTGAAAAAAATAGGGGCAGAGATATCAAAGTCGATGGAGGCAACAATGAGGAGCAACATTGGCCAACAAGGAGAAATAAAGCAAAGAAAAGACAAAAAATAAAATATACCAAGTCAAAAATCAAAAGTGTAATTGTATGGTGTATATTTATGTAGAAACATTCTAAAATGAATGCTAAACTACCGGGTTATAACATCATTCCTAAATTCTTTGAACTTTTTAAACAATTCAGACTTATATCTCATAAGATACACATACCCATTCCATGACTTGTCGTCAGTAAAGGTTATGAAGTGGGAATATCCCACCTTTAGCATGTATAGACATTCATCCACAAACATCAGAGTGTATGAGTTCTTATAACTCAATAGCTTGTGACCCTTTACCCGTGAAAGGTTTCTTGGTCATCTTTCTAAATAGACAGGATTCACATGTTCCATATAATTCATAATCAAATGGATCTATATATCCACTTTAGTGTAATCGGGTATCCTAGTCTCATTTATGTGATTTAGTCTACAATGCCATAAGTAGGGAGGTGTTAAACTTATTTGGATTTCTTAATGTTTATGTTGAGGATAATAGTAGTGAATTCTAGAACAAATAATGCATTGTTCAAACACCATATCCATAATAAACTCCATTTCAGTAGAAGGAAAATCTATTTTGCTTTATTACAAATGTAAAACATTTCTTGTCTGTTAGAAACCAAAAAAATGTTCTTATAAATAACTAGAACAAAATAACAATTATCTAGTTCGACTATCATGCTAGATTAAAATTCTAAAAAGTAAGATCCTATAAATAATACAGATAACTCTTGCTCCATTTCCCACTTGTAAGTCCACTTCACCCTTGTTAAGCATCATTTTGTTCTTTAATTCCTGTACATTATTACAAATGTGAGAACCAAAATCTGTATCCAATACCTAAGAGTGTCACACCCCTCATGGGGCATGACTGGCCGATGGGTTGTATAATCGAACCTCCGTAACCCTGAATTCAAAACAAAACAATAACCACGACTCTTGACCCAACTAAAGAATAAAAATAACTATTATAAAAGAAAAGTTTGTAATAAAAGTTTGTTTTTCTGAAACAATTAACAACTTACTGCAATGTTATATAACATGTCTCAAAATACCACATATATGTGTTTCTAATTTCACACAACGACACGGGGACAACTTTTGACCATTACATCATCCGAAATTTAACATTTCATCGTTTTGTGTGACTGCAACTTTTATCCTTAACTTCAAGTCTGAGATCCCGGAAAATACATTGCCGTACTTTGTCAGCATATCACAAACTCTGCAACACCATATATTGGACTCCTGAAAAAAAATATTATCCACGAATGAGATGAGTCCTACGAACTCCGTGAATGGAAAATCGTACCCAAAGGGTACTAGCATTACTCATCACAAACGTATGCAATACACCTTAACATTATGTAACATGATTCAAATAACTTTTCACATTATAGGTACACATTGTAAGTTTTACAATTCATATAACACACAGATCACTATTTAAGTCAGCACAACAATATCACACAACACAATCAAAGGGCCAACGAGTAACCCAGCCCCGCACAACAGTTTCACCTCCTACCGGGCATTTACGAGCCCGCACAACAAATTAATCTCCGTACACAATCCATCCCACCGGGGCTGAGCACTCAATTTTAAAAATATATATCAGGATCAGGATTTCTTACAATTTTTAAAACAGAGTATCCTAAGTGCACCTGGACTTTTAATTTCAGAAATGAAAATCATTTTTCAGAAAATGTTCACGAGTTGGCCCTTATCAAACACAATTAATGTCAATCACAGTAACCAATATCAAGAAAACATTATTAAGCAAATTACTGAAATATTTCACTAGCTTACTTTCCATATATCACACTTATTCAAATGAACATATATAATCACGCATAGTCAAATAAACATATAATCACACATACTAATCTAGCCCCTAAAGACAACAATTAACCACTCACCGTACTATGAATCACATTCCTCGCTACTCCTCGAATCCACGCGTCGTTTGTTCAATGATACATTCCTGGATTGAAAATCATATTTTCAAATATTACTCATTTTATAAACCCCATAGTTATGCTCCTTTACTCACTTAAATTTAAATATCCTCTTCGATACCTTCCTTAAAACCCTACGCCTTTTAGACATTTTACTAGTGCCTCAAGAACAACTTAAATTCTGATTCATGTATGTATATATATTATACATACATCAACCAAGAAGTTAGCACTTATTTCCTTAACTCCACTTTACTTACCTTATAAAAGTTCAAATTAAGTTATTTTGTTTAAAATTAGCTAAGAGCGTGAGTTATAAGTTCCCAATATTCATCACACTATGTTCCAGGATCTTCCCTTTCCTTAACTAGTTGCCATAGCGTGTTTCATATGAATTCTTAAACTTTTATTTAACTTCAGTTACCAACTAACTCCCAAGGATCAAACTAATTCAAATTCCTAGAATCCCTAATGCCCATATTTCCAATATTAATCTTACCAGTGCACTAATTATTGAGTTTTACATTAACTTAATTAATTGCTCATATATTTCAACTAGCTAATTAATTAAGGAGATTTATGTGATTCAATTTCTAGATATACACTAAATTTAAAGTTCTTTTAAGTATTTCATTAAATACTTGACATGCCATGTGATTCCTACTCATGTGTATGTTTTAAATATCTATATATATATCCCAATAATCTACCCAATTCAGTTTACCCCTATATAGCTCATGATTCACTTATAGAATTCAATATACATCACTTATCGACCGGTAACCAAGCATTCAACTACCTATTTGTCCACTATACCTATGCTCAAGTTCCATGCTTTCTAATTAACCAATTAATTAGTAAAACTTATGTACTCATGTAATCCTATATGTATATTTATTATTAAAATCTACATAAATCATTTACCTTTGATACCCTCCTTTCCATTATTAAACTCAATTTAAATTTATTGTCAACATTAACTAAAAACCTAAATTATACATTCCTACCATTACACAATTCTATTATCACTTACATTATTCATATTTCAAACTTTATAATTTAACATTAACTATTACGTTTCCTAATTAGGAAGACTACCTCCTAATTGAAACTTATATCAATTAAATCAACTATGCCTTTAATATTCACAATCTAATACTCAATTCCTAACAACTTCTTAGAGTTCCTTTACTTAACACATAAAACGGTAACAAGGGGAAAGGAAAAAAAAACACTCCAGTTGCTGCCCAAAACAGAGACAACCAACAGGATTTCTTATAGCACTCAACTCACTTACCCTTACGGTTCAGTTGAAAAGAATCGGAGCCACCAAGCTGTGCCACCACCTAAGACTCTCACGGCCTGAAGTACTCCATTAAGCAAACAACAAGGTGCCGTTCACTTCAACTAGAATATGGCAGTTGCAATCAACCATCCTTACGGCCAAGAATGCTACTCACGCCCTCTTCCAAGCAAACCTCCACAAGCTACTTCTTAAGCAACAATCCTTGCTCACTACAAGGCTTAAACCCCACCTACTGCCTTGCAAAACAGAGGATGAAAATAACTGCCCAATAGAACTCTCTCCACTCCCCTACATGACCAAGTAACAAGAGCACAACCACTGCAAAGAAGGAGGAGAGCTAAACACCCTAGGACAGTGATCTCTCGGCCAAAGCAGGAAGCTCCTAGGATCCAATATGGAGGTCAAGCAAAAGAGTACCAAACAGAGAAGGAATCGGCAGCAACAAGGATCGAATTTTTTGTTGCCACCATACTAGCTCTCTTTCTCTACCAGCCCCAAGCAAGGAAGATTAACACTCACCTACGAAGCAGTGCCAAGATGCCGCACAATTCATACCCCTCCGCCACTTCCATGGCACCCATGCGCAGTTGGTTTCAGTTGGCAGTAAGTTCACGCACAAAAAGAAAGACAAGGTTCTTGTTTTGGCAGAAATTACAGGGAGATGAGAGGAATTCCACAGGTTTAATCCAAGGAAATAAAAGCAGGGGAGCTCGGCTGTTTGGAGGAAAAGGTTGGCGGTGGAAGACAAAGGTGGAAGGGAAAAGAAAAGAAGGAAAGGAATATATAATAAAATACATAAAAATATCTCATAGTCAATGGTCAATGCCTAATTTGTGGTTACTAACAAATCCCATATTCATGTAGTTGTATATACACTCCATCCCTATTTCATATATTTTACTTCTCCTTAAACTTTTGCTTTGTGTATTACTAAAATCTACACGCTTAAAGAAACAAAATCTGTCAAACTTTTGCTTTGTGTATTACTAAAATCTACACGCTTAAAGAAACAAAATCTGTCAAGGAGGTTAAAATTATGGCTCAAATTTAATCTTGGATAAAGTTGTTAATATACATACATACTTATATTTTTAATGTTTAAATTACTTACACATTTATCTTACTTATAAATAACAATTTTACAATTAACTACGAGTCACTAACCAATCAATTAGATGATGAGAATTAATTTACATGCCTATAAATATATTAATAAATTCGAATAATCTTCTTCTTCTTTTTTATTTTAAATTATTATTTACTCAATATTATTTTATATCTAAAATTTTCACATTACCTCAAACTTAATATTGTTACATCCGAAAATTCTAAATATCATAATATCGGATTATAACAAAGAGCTAGGGTTTGCATATGATAGATTAACCTCAATCACAAACATAGTTGAAGTAGAAGTTTCACCAAGCTTTTTGTCCTTCACGACATTCAAGTTTGCTTTGCAATTCTTTTGCCAATGGCCTTCTTTGCCACAATGGAGACACTTGACTTTCACCATGTCCTTCTTGATGCCACCAGTGGGCTTATTCTTACACTTAGGGCTAGCTAGTTTGACGGCTCCACGGCCGACATCTACAAAGGTGGTATTGGAAGAGCAACAGCTGAGAACTAACTTAAGAGGAGTAAGCCATCGGCAATGGAAACAAAAGCCAAACACTTGCTTTGGGAGGAAACGAAACAATTGCTACAAAGTTCTCACACTGCAGCTTAAAGGGGGGAAACTGGCAAAGTAGAAAAAGATACACGGAAATGTAAAGAAGAAGACCAACCAAGCTAGGTCGGTAGACAAGGCAAAAAGAAAAAAAAAATGAGATAAGACAAAATAAGGAATAAAATAATGCAACACTCATCTATTAGTTTAAACATATGGGGAAAATTAATTCCACTTATACATATCAATTATTGTTTTTTTTTTAATTTTAATTTTTTATGCACACTCTAATTTTATTTTTTACTACAGTTTACATAAAATGAAATCATATATACTTATAAGTCTATACAAGAGTTCATTTATTTTTATTTTTGACCTTGTGTAACATTTTATTCACCTAGTCACAATGAATTACGTACAAATATTCTAAGACGTACGCTCAATTATCGGGTTATAACAATTCAAACCTACCCACAATTAAAATTCCCTCTAAATTATTAAGTCACAGGTTAAGAACATGTTGCTTCCCATTATTGTGGCATAATTGACATTTTATTCACCTAGTCACAATGAATTACGTACAAATATTCTAAGACGTATGCTCAATTATCGGGTTATAACAATTCAAACCTACCCACAATTAAAATTCCCTCTAAATTATTAAGTCACATATTAAGAACATGTTGCTTCCCATTATTGTGGCATAATTGAAGTTCAATTTACTTCTATTTGTTTGACCCCTGTCAAGGTAGTCGTACATTGAACTCAATTATGCAATAGAATATATATGATATATTAGAATAATGGTTAAGACTTAATTAAAAACAATAGTCGTTGGCCTATGGCTATCATGTTTTTTAAGGCCATGCTTAGGTATCAATTTAAATCGATTAAATGACAAGGCAATGTCAACTTAAGGAACTAGGAATTTACATAAGATGTAAACAATAGTTATTCGGTTATTTAAGATTGTTTTGGTTTATTGAAAGATCAAAACAAAATTAAATAATATCACACCCCAACTATGAATATTATGAGATGACATTACAAATCTAATATAGATGGTCATTAGATATGATAAAATAGTAGGAGCAATCAAATTAAACAAAGACCTTTTAATTTCTTAAATGCATTTAATAAATATTAACACCTGCTTTCTATCTTTATATCTAGATTGTTAAAATGACAAATAATTTTTCACTTAGATCAATATTAGAATCCAACAAGTTGACTACTCTAACTATTTAGACTAGTACCGCAATCTCAAAATTGTTTTGAGAGAAGAAAAGATTTTATATGTCCTAGAGGGTCTATCCCTTAGGCTTCAGTTGAAGGTGTGCTTGATTATGAGGAATTTGATTTCAATAATCATTAGAAGCACCTGGATGATGACGAACAAGAAATATGTGTAATGTCGAGTTCTATGTCACAAGAGCTTCAAAGGAAGCATGAGAACATGGATGTCATGTCCCTCACGGAGACATGACTGGCTGGAGGGTTGGATAACCAAACCTCCGTAACCCTGACTTCAAAACAAAGTAACAATCATGACACTTGTTGAAATTTATATAACACACCACAAAATACAACCTATGTGTTCCTAATTCTACACGACTACACAGGAACAAATATATAGACTATAACAGTATACAAAATTAGACATTTCCACCATTTTAGTGTGACTGCAAACCTTCATCCTTAGTTAATTGAACATAACTTTCTCTAGGAAAAACGAAATCCGATTCCGTTTGTTGGGTTTATTAATAGACAAACATATCTATCTTTATTGTTTAGAAAATTTTCCTAGGAATATGTCATTAAGCCACTCAATTTCTTACTTGAACCAAAAACCGGGCAGTACAAATCCTGCATTACCTGGCCGGAGTCTAACAGCTATAAATAACAACATACTTGGAATAAGACTACTGAAATTTTGCAGACAACATGTCAAGACTATAAGCTACATTTTATCTTTTGAAATTAATTTAATTCAGTCCCGAAGACACTCGAAATACCAAATTTATGTTACTCACGAAATCTGTCTACCTGCACCCCTTCAAAACTACTTAACTCCTATTTTCCACCATTTTCAAGCTCCAAATCATACTCCTCACTTCAACACTAATTCACTATCATTACTCTTAATCCAATTAAATTCAAGATTGTATTAGTGATTTAGAATTAATCAAGAACTTATATTTCACTTTAAACACTTCCTCTAATTCATAAGCCATTTCATCTTCAAACTATAATTTTATAGCAAGAAAATTCCTGCACGTATCTACTCTTGATGCTAAGGCACTTAAACGCCAACCTATCTTCCTCCTAATGATTTTTGCTAGTCGACCATAAGAGAAGAAAAAACGTCCAAGCTACTGTTGGCTTTCTTAATCCACTACAAGAAGTTGGGAATAAAGAAAACAGAGTGTGGTCTGCCTTTACCTATCACTTGCTGCAGCAAACACGTACTGCATCCCACCAAAACTCCAAGGTCATGGCAGATTTCAAAGCTCACAAGTCTGCTGCCTCAATTTTTTGTCCATAACTATTGTCTCCCTCCTTAGATCTGCAAATCACACGCCAATATCTAAGACCCATACCCAGCTAGGCTCACATGAAGGTAAAGGAAACAAAAAGCTGAAAATGCAAGAAACCTCCATGGCTGCTAGAAAGTCCCCACGGCCTACGAGAGGGAAAACTTACGGCCAACTAAAAGGAACAATTGAAAGAAGCAGGAGCAGGGCACGGCTACAGGAAAAATTCCTCACAACAAGAACAGGGGAATGGACACCAAGCAAAGGAAATTCATGGCAGCAGCTGGACCCATACAATCCAAGTAATTCTAGACTAACTATGACAAGCAAAACAAGGAAAAGGAAGGAGAGTAGCAGCTTCGGTCCATCAAGAAGAATACATAAATTTCTAGAACACAAGGAGGAAAGCAAATGAGTCGGTCAACATAGAAGAAAAAGGAGAAAATAAATAATAATAAAAAAAAAAACATGGTCTAAGTCACCATAAAAATTGTGGTGTATGTTTATTCTTTTATTTACAAGTTTGTCACATCCATAAAATTTATATATGTAAATTTTAACTTATTCTGTCCACCCCTAATATAAAAATTCATTTTTCCTACTCACGTATGTATACATATATGTATAATATACATAAGTATTTATTTATTTTGCTTCCACTTCGCATAAAATTTTATCCACCTATTTACACAAGTTACGTACAAATCTCTTAAAATGTAAAGTAAGATATAGGGTTATAACAATGGATGCCCGCACGATTATTATGCACTTGTAAGAGTTGTATGATAAGCAACACAGAGCCGAAAGATTTGAGGCATCCAAGGAATTGTTCTGCTGTAAGATGGCATAATGTTCTTCAATAAATATTCATGTATTGAAGATGATTGTGTACATTGAAAGATTGTCCCAATTAGGATTTGTCATGGATTGTGAACTTTCAGTTGATTTGATCTTACAGTCTTTGCCCAAGTCGATTTCACAGTTTGTATGAACTACAACATGTTGAAAATTGTGGAGGGCAATATCAAGAAAGATAAAGCCAAAGTGATGCTGATAAGTGATTCTTCTAAACCCAATACAAAGGGTAAGAAGGAAAAAGTCTAAGGGCTAGTTTCGTACACATGAATGATTTTTGTGGAATTAGAATGAGAATGAAATGCATGTGAAATAGAATGATTATTTCCATTCTATTATTTGGTAATGTCGGTGGGAAATATTTACTTTCTATGTAGTTTTTAGATATGAAACAATATAAAATTATGCTAAAATGATAAAAATATCTCTCAATAGATAAAGTAATAAAAATGTAATATAATTTATTATATATATATATTTCTTAATTTTTTTAAATGTTTATATTATTTATTTATTATTAATTAATTAATTATTATTATTGCTTTTATACAATTTATTTTCTTTTATCATTCAAAGAGAGAGTCATTTACTTTTGAGTGAATGTTGTTGGTAAAGTAATCACTTTTATTTTATACTTTTTATTGCTAAAATTTATTAACGTACTTATTGCAACCCTCAAATTGTATATGCACAATAAATTAAAGCACTTTTAAGAATGAAATGGGATTTCTTGGACCTTTAGCCAAAACAAGCACAAGCTAAAAACTTATATTGTTATGATAGTATGACATATTGTCAGTACACTGGATTTTATTTTTCCCAGGAAAGCAATCTATGCAATAGACATCCAATATGTTTTGGATAATGTCAATTGACTATGTTCAATATGTTGTTGCTCCTGTCTAGCAGTAACTGTCATGCTATTGTTGGAAGTTTAATTATATATATTCACTAGTTGATAGTTAACTACAACTTTTAAATAGAGATAGGTGAAAGCATCATTCAAGATGTGAATTGGGGTATTCATGGTAAATACAGGTCACTCAAAGACTTGTTCCATAAAGCACCAAGTACTGTGATCCTAATAGAAATCATACTTAGCTAATACTTTTTGTTCTTTTACTCATTTACACGCATGCTCAACATTCAATAACTAGCTAGCCTAGTTAGATATAGTACTTTGGAACAAAATAAAGTAAGTACTTTGAACAATTGTCAATTTTGTTGTAAACACTAAACAATTTATTTTGAGTTCTTACTTCTTTTTGACATTTAAGTTATTAGATAACATTCCCCTCGTCTTAATTGTTTTTAGCAAGTGGTTCTCTAGAATTCCCTGACGTGCTTGAATTCCAGTTCGTGACACATCATTAATTTAGTTTCTACCCCGTACTAGGTTTATACTTCATTTATAAATAATAAATCTTAATAGGAGTGATTTGCATTCATTAAGTATTTCATGATCTAACATGTTGAGCTTCAGAGTCATAAAACCAAATTATTATGTAAAGGTTGATAGTACTATTAAGGATTGAATTCATAAACAATTAAGGATCCTTTCCTTTATTTGACTCTTACCCCTTTCTCATGAAACCAAATTTTTAACTTGCTAGATTCATTTTAAGTCATCACAACATACTTGCAACATTCCCATCTTATTTGTCCAAATCCTATCATATTAGTGATTTTACTAAGTAATAGTCTAGAATCTGAATAAATATGTAAAATAACTTATTACACTAACTTATGAATCATGTGAGTACGAATTACACAAGTTCAAATTTAGAATAGTAATTTATTTGTAGTTCTTATAAGTTCAAATTGAAAGAGTAAAAACTGTTAACTCTTCATCAAAAGAACCAACTATTGCTTAATTAAAATCAAAAATTAATGAAATTAAGGAAGAAGTAAAAACTCTAAAATAGAAAGTTTCTATTCTAGAAGAATTGGATGAAGATCAGTTCCAAGACCTTTTTTAGGAAGCATCAAAAGAAACAAAAAATTCAGAACTTGAGAATAAAGGGAAAAGTATAATGATACAAGAACCCGAGGAAGGCCTAGCTCAGGGAGTAATTTTAGGAAACCATTTTTTACATATGTTATTCCCCATTTCCAAGATAGATGAATTAGGGGTAGAAACTACAATAAAGGGTAGACAAATTAAATTTGAATTTGTTGAAGAACCTCGAATTTATGAAATCAATCTTATGAAAGATACTATTAGAAGAAAAGAAAATTTTCTTATGTCTCTAAAGGAAGAGATAGAATATAAGAGAATTGAGCAACAATTGAAATCCTCTAAGCTTCAAGATGAAATTAATAAATTTCAACATAAAATTGAACAAACGATCTGTGCTGAGATTCCTAATGCCTTTTGGAATAGGAAACAACATATTATAGAATTGCCTTATGAACCAGATTTCTCTGAGAAACAAATTCCTACCAAGGCTAGACTTAGAAATCTGTAAGGCAGAGATAGAAGAATTACTAAAAAAATGATTAATTAGAAAAAGCATTTTATATAGAAAATGCAGCAAAATTAGAGAGAGGAGTCCCGAGGTTAGTAATTAATTACAAACCTTTGAATAAAGCTTTAAGATGGATTAGATATCCAATTCCTAATATCTGATCAGGATATTGGCAAATTCAAATAACTGAACAAGATATGTACAAAACTGCCTTTACTGTACTTTTTAGGCATTATGAAAGGAATGTTATGCTATTTGGATTAAAAAATGCTCCATCTGAATTTCAAAATATTATGAATGATATTTTTAATTCTTATCATGAATTTATAATTGTGGGTAATTTTTCCTTGATATTATTTTTAGAGAAAGGAAAGGAATATAAAATAGTATGAAATTAATTATTTTATTAGTGTGAGAATATTAATTATTGAGAAAAACTATCCGTACGTGAATAGTTCTAATTTTTAAGGAAATAGGGATAAATTGAGGAAAATAGGTATAAGTGAATTAATTGGGGATTAAATTATTTTAAGGTTAAATTGAGATAATTTGTATTTTAGGAATGATACTATGAATTATTATAGTTTAGAAATTAATAAGAAAAATTCATAAAATACAAATTTGGGAGAAAAAGGATGAAATTGAAAGGTGATAACTTAAGGACTAAATTGAAAAGGAAGAAAACCCTAGCAATGCAAGCATCTACGGTTTGCAGCAAATCAGGGATTTCTTACTGGATAGTGTGTTCTCTTTCCTATCAATCTACCATTAGACTAAATATATGTTTGGCAAGAAAGAAAATTGGCCATAGCTACAAAAAAGTGAGAAACTGTGAAGAAAATATATTTTCTGACAAACTAAGCGGCGGATTGAGCTGAAACTTTGGGGAATTGATGGCGAGGAATCTGAATTTGGGCTTGCATGTAAGATCAAAGCTTGGAAAGGAGGAGTTTCTAGCTTGGCTGAGAGGGTTGGAGAGAGAAAGGTAAGGTACTTTTGATGTTTTAAGATTTTCTTGGGAATTTGATGGAATTGTGGGAATTATGTGATGATGTTGTGTTAATTTGTGTTGCAATTGATGAATTTCGGGGTGGAAATCAGAGGAGGCCTAGAGGAGTTTTAGTGTTGCTGTGGGAATTCAAGGCACCCTTGAGGAAATTTGTACCCTAGGCTTTGAATATGTGACCCGAACTTGACTAATGGACTCGAATTGTGATTTGGACTAGAGAACTGTAGTAGACTATGGACTTAATGGATTGTGTGTGTATGTTTCGAATTTTGGACTTTTGGGATTCAAGACTTAGACTTGGACCTTGATGAGGAGGATTGAATTCGGTGATTGATTTTGGCATATAGCAATATAGTTAGATATATATGTGCATCGTGTATAAATGTGTATTTCTTGGTGTGTGTGTGTTGTTGTTGATGAACTCATGCAAATTAACTTAAGCTTAAAGTGGAGATAAACCTAGAATTATAGCTTCCCTTAACAATTCATTTGAATTAATATGTCTTGCTTAGTTTGGTTACATGAGGTATAGAGGCATGTTCATATCCATAAATAAAATCATATCAAGCTACATGTTAAGTTCCAGTTGCAATTCTAGAAAGGAAATTACTTTGTGCTACTTAGTGTAAACATGGAATTGATTAAAGTAAACATCAAAAAATACAAGAAAAGTAAAGAAGGAGTAGAATTAGAGGAACTTATGAAGGTCATCAATCTTCAAGATTCAATGATCCTTTCTCCTCTTCCTTCCTTCCACCCTTGACAAGCTCTTAATGTCTTGAAAAACTTAGATAACTTGTTGTTTTGAATCACCAAGCCATTGCTTCTTTTATAGGCTTTAAAGCCCTTAATTTGACTTCAATTCAAATTGTTTATTCGTTTAGTGCCCCGACCATGCAATCAGCTAAGAAATTCAACGAAACTAGGTGAGTTAGAACCTAAGTGTCACGGGCCGACTTTGTTAGCACACAAAGACGCCTATGTAGCACTTGCTAACTCCTTGTGGGTAGCAAGTCAGCTTCTTTAATGCCCCTCGGGTGTCAACCCGCAAGGCTAGGGCACAACGATGTAAGTAAAATGTAGCAAGAAAGCAAATACAATATTTTTTGCAAGAAAAGGCTTCAACTTCTCATTAATTGAAAAACGATCAAATTACAATGCTAGCAAAATGTAAACGACATGTCCTCAACATGGCTACGACCTGGGCAAATGGTTTGGTGTAGGGGGAGTTACAAGCAACACCAAGGCCTTTGACACTCATTCGACAAGCTCGTGTACAACTTTGAATTTTCTCACATTCTATAGTTTAGTTTAGTCATATTCCTTCAAAACTCCCTGTATGGTTGGCAACACTGGCTCTCCATCCCCTTGATCCTCAGTAACCAAGAGTACTGCCACAAAAGTAGGTTCACGTCATTTCACGCCCTTCTTAAACTGAAGAGCCAACAGATGCTTGGTCTCACCAAGTTGTTTGATCACTGTTGGCACCATGGCTGGCTGCTCTTCTATTATCATAAGAGAACTGGCAGCAGGGATTGGAATTGCTTTATGAGTCAGCATGAACTCCATTCCGAGGACAACATCAAAGTCATCAATCTTAGCTAACACAAAACCGACACGCCATTCCCATGTCCTAAGCTTTATAGACACGGCTTGCCCCATAGTAGGCAATGATTTAGAATTCACAACTTTCATTCGGCCTGAGCCCTTCTCCAACTTCTTGGCCTCCGTTTCAAAAACAAAGTTATGGGTAGCCCCAATGTCTAGCATGACACTCGTAGCCGACTTCCCACTAAGATGGCCCTTTACAAACATGAGACCCTTATCCCCACTCTTCTTAGAACTCTCAGCATGCTTCTTAAGTGCCCCAATAAACCTTAATGCTCCCATCCTGGGCTGATCTTCATCAAACCCATCCTCATCAGCAAGACTTTGAGGTGCTTTACGAACCGAAGCTTGCAAAACATTGAGTGCAGTTTTCTATGGACACTCTGCAACTCTATGTGGTCCATTACACAAGTAGCAAGAGATTGTCTTTGGTTTGGAGGTTGAGATAGACCCTTATGACGACTGTGGACTGTTAGTGAGGTAGGAAGGTTTCTTCTAATCCCCTCCCCCCACTCTTGCTCTTTCCTGGCTTGCCAAACTATTTGCCACTGCCTCCACTAGAAGATTGTTATGGTTTCTTACTAGTAGAGCTTTCAAGAGCGTAATCTGTCAAGCGTTCGGCTGCTGCCTGAGCTATGGCCAAATCCTGGACCCGCTGTCGTTGAAGTTTGGCCCTCACCCATGGCTTTAACCGTTTCAAGGAAATAGAACATCTTATCCTTCTCTAACATGTCACAAATGTCTAACATCAACCCTGCAAATTTCTTCACATACTCACGGATAGTCCCCATTTATTTCAACTCCCTTAAGTTGTGCCAAGTGATGTACTCAACGTTCTCTGGAAAGAATTGGGCCTTCAATTTTCATCTCAAATCTTCCCAGGTGTCAATTACATACCTACCATCTTGTATGTCAACATACTTTGTCCTCCACCATAGTTTCACATCTTCAGAAAGGTACATAGTAGCTGTTGTCACCTTTTTTTCTTTCGAATCCATTCTCACTACTCGAAAGTACTGTTCCAAGTCAAATAGAAAGTTTTCCAACTCCTTTGCATATTGTGCTCCTCCAAAAGTGGAGGTTCAGGAACTTTCATTCGATGTTGCCCCACACCCTCAGCATATGGGTTGTGGTTGTCATTACCCACTGCTCTTATGGTGATGTTGACCTTGGTGTTCAACTCACCAAGTTTATCTTTCATGATGGCCATATCATCCAAAAATTCACCACACATAGTTTGGACTGCGCCTTCCAGTTGTGCTTGGGCTTGGTCGATACTACTAACTCGCTCCTTGAGCCCAGCAGCATTGTCACCTGTGCCTTGGACATTCTTATTCCTCTCGAGTGCCCATACATGGCTGATAAGCCCTTCAAAGGTAGTCACCCTTTTAATCAATCTAGGTATGTCAAACTCTTTCAACGATGCCCGTATCTCTATCGTGGAGTCAGACACTCCAGCAAGCTCTCCCAGCTGCAAGTCAATCCAATCAAACTTTTGTTGATTCATCATGCCCTTCATCATGACAACAACCAACTGTTAATTCCTCAGCGGTTCGAAACGTAGCTCTGATACCAACTGTCATGGGCCGACTTTGCTAGCACACAAAGACGCCTATGTAGCACTTGCTAACCCTTCGTGGGTAGCAAGTTAGCTTCTCCAATGCCCTTTAGGTGTTAACCTGCAAGGCTAGGGTGCAACGTGTAAGCAAAATGTAGCAAGAAAGCAAATACAACACTGTTTGCAAGAAAAAGCTTCAACTTCTCATTAATTGAAAAAATGATCAAATTACAATGCTAGCAAAATGCAAATGACATGTCCTCAACATGGCTACGACATGGGCAAATGGCTTGGTGTAGGGGGAGTTACAAGCAATACAAGGCCTTTGACACTCATCCAACAAGCTCGTATACAACTTTAAATTTTCTCACATTACACCCCCTCCCCCCCCCCCCCCCCACAATGGTGCCCATCACAAGGCAAGCGGCCATGTGTGACATACACTGGACAAGCTTGGATTGTGACACTTGGGCATTGCAATGATCCTTTTTGAGCGCCTAGGCACCTTGATCACTGCCTTTGGTGCCTAGGTGCCAGGCCTTCTGATAGTAACATACTGTCTTTTGTTTTTGCACGAATTCTTGTCTAATTTGACTTCCAAAAGGACTTCTTGTATTAAACCTTCAAAACAAAAAAAACTAAGTTGAGATTGATTAGAACTCCTATGTAAAACCTAAATCCTACCCAAATCACCTAGGATTCAACATCCTATTACGATAAAGACTCAACTAGAAATTAAACTAAAACTAAGTAAAATCAACCTAAAACTCAAGAACAGAGTCAATAATAGTAATTAAGAGGATGTGTAATAAGTATATTTCAAAGACTTATCTGTAATACCCCAAAATTTCAAATTGTTGTATGAATGCATATTTATATGTCTTTGCACTTGTATTTGTTGGTGTGCTTGAATTGTCTAAATGTTATGAAGCAATGATTCAATTGTGAATAAATTTAGAGTTATACTAATAAATTATGTAGTTAAGTGCATGGAAATAACTCTAGTAATGTTTTTGTGCTATTTGTTTGTAAGAATTGCAACTTATTTCGTTAATTGCAAGCACGAAGTGAGAACACATGAAAACTTTGATGCTAACATAAAACTGTTCAATTAAATTGACCTTTGTTCACTTAGATACTTTTATCTTTTCACAAAAATGTCTCAATGTAATTTTGATTGATGTTTTAGAAAATAGACTTGTGTAGCTTTAAAATAACATAGGTTTTGTAATATTTGGATTAGTAGATTAGTCCACGCAATTCATTTAGTGTTAGGTTAAAATCTTGGAAAGCCAAGAGTCTAGTATATTGACCTTTTAGTGATTCAACTGGCATAAATTAAGTTAAACAAATCCAAATAACAATTCATTTATGGGATAAATTATTAGATACTTGTAGCTTTCTCCCCCCCCCCCCCCCCTTGAAAGAAATTCGTCCCAAATTTCGAATTGAGAGTTATTGGAATATATTGTTTACCTGGATTATTCAAATAAATATGGATAACATTGTTTCATTTCACTCTTGGACTCCCAAGTGGCTTCTTGCTTTCCGTGATGTTGCCATAAAACTTTTACTGAAGGAATAACCTTCGATCAAACTTTACGGACTTGTTTATCAATAATTTTCATTGGTTGTTCCTCATACGTCAGGTCTTTGTCAACTTGCACCTCCTGAATTCGTAAAATATAGGATTAATCTGGCAAATACTTATGAAACATCAACACATGAAATACTGGATGCTCCTTATCCAAGTCCGGGGGCAATGCTATATGCCACCGCTCTAATTCTATCCAGGATTTGAAAAGGCCCAATGAATCTTGGGCTTAGTTTACCTTTCTTACCAAATCTCATAGTGCCCCTAAAAAGAAAAACCTTCAGGAACACGTGATCACCCACTTCGAATTCCAACTGTCTTTTGCAGTTATTAGCATATGACTTCTGTCGACTCTGAGCTGTCTGTAATCTATCATGAATCACCTTAACCTTCTTCATAGCATCTTGAACTAATTATGGCCCCAACAACTGATTCTCGCCAATCTCAAACCAACCAACTAGAGATCGACACTTCCTACCATACAATGCTTCAAATGGTGCCATCCGAATGCTACTATGATAGCTGTTATTATAAGCAAACTCCATTAGCTGAAGATGCTGGTCACAACTACCTTCAAAATCCATCACACAAGCTCGCAACATATATTCCAAAGTTTGTATCGTTCTCTCCGATTGTCCATTAGTTTGTGGATGAAAAGCAGTACTGAATAATAACTAAGTACCAAGAGCCTTCTGAAAAGATTTCCAAAACGCAGCAGTGAATTGAGCACCCCGGTTAGAAATAATAGAGACTGGTACTCCGTGTAATGAAACAATCTCGTTGAAATACAACCTCGCATACTGATGTGCTGAATAATTAGTCTTCACAAGAAGAAAATGCTTCATCAAACAATCAATGGTCACCCAAATAGAATCAAAATCCCTAAAAGTCTTAGGAAGTCCCGATACAAAATCCACAGTAATCTTTTCCCATTTCCACTCGAAGATAATGTTGTGCAGGGCTGAGTTATTCGTTGGCCTTTTGATTGTTTAATTGTTCATTGACTTGTATGATTTGTTTGCTATTTTGAGATTGTGAACTAAGTGAACTGTGATTATATGAGTTGAGAGGTCAGTCCACTTCAGTCGGGACTTCTTCTTTAGTTCAGTGACCTCCATTTCCTCCAACACCTACGAGGCCTCCAGGGGTGCGTGGTGGTCCCTCTAGGGGTTCTTCATCAACAAGGAGAGGTCATGCTCGAGACTATGCTCAACGACTCAAGACGCCCAACCTTCTAATGCAGTGGTATCAAGTAATTTGTTTGTTTGTTCCATTAGTGATAAAGTGTTATTTGATCCAGGAGCTACTTATTCTTTCATCTCGCCATATTTTGCTTCCCTTGTGGGGAAGGTCGTGGAGCCTCTTGAGATCCTCTAGCAGTTATAACTCCGTCGGGAGAAATTTTCTTGGTAGACCAACATATATCTTCGTGTGAAGTTCTTGTAGGGGATGATAATTATCAGGTAGATTTAATCATACTGGATATGATGTAATTCTATGCATGGATTGGTTGTCTGATCATCATGCTCTGGTAGAGTGTCGTGATAAGAGTGTTTAGTTTAGTATTCTTGCCAAGCCAACTGTTATTGTTTAAGGGGATCAGAGTGAAATTCCCCCCAATTTGATTTTAGCTATTCAGGCAAGACGACTTATTAGGAAGACAATTTGATTTTAGCTTTTGTCAAGGATACTCAGTTAGAGTGCCCTCCTTTATATCGTATCTCAGTAGTGAGGGAGTTTTCTGATGTTTTTTCTGAAGAGCTTCTAAAGCTTCCTCCTAATCGGGAGATTAAGTTCAGCATTGAGTTATTACCCAGCACTCAACCAATTTCTATTTCCCCCTATAGAATGGCTCCTAGTGAATTGAGGGAGCTTAAAGTGCAATTACAAGATTTGCTGGATAAGGGATTCATTCATCCCGGTTCATCTCCTTAGGGTGCTCGTGTTATTTGTTAAAATGAAAGATGGCTCGTCTAGACTGTGTTTTGATGACTTATTTGATCAATTGCAGGGGGCTCAGTGCTTTTCTAAAATTGATCTTCGCTCGGGGTATCATCAGCTCCAAATTAAAAAGGAAGATATTTTAAAGACTGCTTTTCATACTCGGTATGTATACTATGAATTTCTTGTTATGTATTTTGGGCTTACTAATGCCCTTCCAGTGTTCATGGACTTAATGAATCGAGTATTTAAGCCTTTCTAGGACCAGTTTGTTATTGTTTTCATTGATGACATTCTGGTCTATTCTAGAAGGAAGGAGGAGCATGAGCAGCATCTTCATACTGTATTGCAAACACTGAGAGAAAATAAGCTTTATGCTAAATTCTCTAAGCATGAATTTTGGCTGAATCAGGTGATTTTTCTCGGGCATGTGATTTCTAAGGAAGGAATTTGTGTAGAACCTAGCAAGATAGAAGCAATTCAAAATTGGCCTCAACCAACAAATGTCTTTGAAATTCGAAGTTTTCTGGGCTTAGCTGGGTACTATAGGAGTTTCGTAGAAAATTTCTCTTGTATTGCTACTCCTTTGACTTGATTGACTCAAAAAGGAGTCAAGTTTTCGTGGTCCCAGGCTTGTGATGAAAGCTTTCAAAAGTTAGAAATTTGTTTGACTTGAGCTTCTGTTCTTGCACTTCCCTCCACTACGGGTAAGTATACTGTGTTTTGTGATGCTTCTCGTATTGGACTTGGTTGTGTTTTGATGTAGGTTGGAAGAGTAGTAATGATTTTGATTCTTGAAGCAGCTCATTGTTCATCATATGTTATGCATCCTGGTTCTTCTAAAATGTATCAGGATTTAAGAAAATTTTACTCGTGGAAGGGTGTGAAGAAAGACATTGCTGATTTTGTATCTAGGTGCCTGGTGTGTCAACAGGTGAAAGCTGAACATCAGAGGACAACGGGGATGTTACAACCAACATATGTAGTAATGAGTTTGATATCCTAGTTAGTGGGGGTTTGGCACTTACTTGTTATAACCAAAAGGTTCGACAATTTGTATGAATTAACATATCTGACACCCTAGTTAGTAGAGGTTTGGCGTTAACTCATATACCCTATGGGTATTTCGATTTGATAGTTCTGATATTGTATAATGCTTAGTTATGATTTTTCATAAAATGATTATGTAAAATGGTTTGCTCACGTTGCTTTGAGATTTCGATTATACTTCTCTTACTAAATGGTTATTCAAAATTGTTTAAGCACCTTGCTTATGTTATTAAAAATGTATCTTTATGTAAACTAACTACTGATAAAATATCTTACTTTAAATTGTTCTTGCTTGCTACATTACATATTGTCTACTCATGAAGTCTTTATGACACACCCTCATTGGTTGATGTTTTTGTTTTCAAATAGATGATCTTGTTTTCCAAGTTTCAATTTTGGAGAAGGTGTACGTGTGAAGTTCTTTTTGGTTTTCCCAGTCTTTGTTTCGGCTTATACCTAGTTGTATTTGTATATGTATATTCATAAAATTAGACTCCACTACAATTATTGATGACGATTTGTGTACTATGTTATTATTCTATCAGGTTTACAAATTATTGAGCATTCGATCTTTTAACAGACTATTGTAGTTTTATTTTGTTTTCAAGAACTTTTATAGGCTTTTTTGGGTCATGGTAGGCCTATGTTCACTTTGACCCATTTGCAGGTCTTGGTCCCGATTTGGGTCATGAGAAAGTTGGTATCAGAGCATGGTTCAAGCAACCATGTAGGGTATTGGTGCTTGAAATTGGTGCATGCTTCCTTAAATTGTGCAATGTGATCGAAAGTTGAGTTTAAAATGTATGATAGGAACTTAATTCCTATAAAAAATAAATAAATAATTTGACTATTGAGCATTGAAATTAGTATGTGTGCTTGAGGGAAACTTTTCTTTCATATGCACTTGTTATTGATGATTAAGTTTCATTAGTTGGTAATATGTCTAATAGATTTGATTGGAAATTCTGTATGCTAGGTGGAAAGGATTTTACTATCTAGGAAATTGTTGATATTTTGTAGTATTTATCTAAAGATGAGAATTGTCTTATTCCTGTGAGGAAAAAATATATATATGATTTTAAGGATTAAATTACAAGTGAATTTGAGATATAAGAATTAAAAGAGTTCATTGATATTTTTGAATTATGGGTATATGTGTATTTGATGTCTCAGGTTGAGAGTGATTGTGTGTGAATTGCTAAATGTGAATAGTGAGTGAATCTTGTCAAATGGATTGTTAGATAAATTTGAAAGAAATAATTAGTAAGCCATTTTGAATTATTAAGCATATGCCGATGAAGTAGACGTGTAAGTGCCTCAAATTGGAAGAAAGGGTTAGTGTGCGTGTAGGATTGAGGAAGTGTTGTTCCAAGTAAATTTACATGCTGAATTTGATGTGTTAATATGCTGAAAATTACTGGTTATGATTACCTAAGTGATTGGATAGCATGATATGTGAGATTACTTTATGTTAATTGATTATTGACTTGCTATGAGGATGACCAAAAAAAAAAAAAAAATTTGAAATGAAACATGTTATGAATTAGTGGTATATGAATCACAATTCATTCTATTCTAATATGTTATGTCAGTTTTTAAAATTAAGTTATATTATGAGAAATTTATATTTGTTAAATGACATAATATGTTAATGTCAACTCCTAGAGGCATACCAAGATGAATATAGTGAATACCCTGAGGCTTACCAAGATGGATAAAGCAAATACTCTAAGGTTTTCCGAGATAGATAAAGTGAATACTCTGAGGCTTACCAATAGTTTGAAATAAAATTTATGGATTGGATACTAGTTAGTGGGGGTATAGCGCTGACTCATTGTGACCTACATGTATAATGATATCAATGAGAATTGATGGATTGGATGCCTAATCAACAGCGCTGATGTTGACATTTGGAATGCATGCCCATTTATTGCATTATGTCTTAGAGTCCTTCTTTAATGCTTTATAATTGTTGTTTACAAATCACATTTCAAGAAATGCTTATGTTATGATTTTATTATAAGAGATTCTTCCAATTGAAGTGTTGTACAAATTACTTAATACCTACTTGGGACACCTTGTAGGAAGTATTTGTTACTCTAGTGGCTGTTACTTGAGTGATTGTTACCCAAGTGACTATTGCGCAAGTGATTGTGAGCTTGAATGATTATTGCCTGAGTAACTATGGCTCATGTAGCTGTGATTCGATATTTTTACTATTGTTTCTTTGGAAAGAAAAAAAAAATTTAAAACTTATTATACAACTACATACTTATCATCAAACATACTTATGTTTCCAAAGTGCAATTTATTTAACTATATGTGATTATCTAAGTAAAGCATATAGAACCACCATTGATATGATTGGCATGTTATCATTAGTAAAACACTTTTGGGAATGAACTATGTGTTCTAAGAATTTGAGAATTGCATTATATTCATTCAAAAGTAAATTTAGGCAGCAAATAAAAGAAAAAAAAATGAAGCAAATTTAAATTACTTGTTTGATTAAGCTTTAAGCTGAATTTTAAGGACAAAATTTCGAAGAGAGAGGAAGAATGTAATACCCTAGAATTTCAAAATATTGTATGAATACAAATTTACATGTCATTGTACTTGTATACTTGTTGGTGTGCTTGAATTAACTAAATTTTATGAAGCAATGATTCAATTGTCAGTAAATTTAGAGTTGAACTAATAAATTATGTGGTTAAGTGCATGGAAATAACTCTAGTAATGTAAAAATGTAATTCTGATTGATCTGTTAGAAAATAGACTTTGTGTAGCTTTAAAATGACGTATGGTTTGTAATATTTGGACTAGTAGATTAGTCCATGCAATTCATCAAAGTTAGGTTAAAATCCAGGATATACAAGATTCTAGCATATTGACCTTTCAGTGATCCAATTAGCATAAATTGAGTTAAACAAATTAGTAGACATATGGTTTGTAATATTTGGACTAGTAGATTAGTCCATGCAATTCATCAAAGTTAGGTTAAAATCCAGGATATACAGGATTCTAGTAATGTAATCCGTTTGTAGGATAAATTAGTAGACACGTGTAGCTTTCTATAAATGTAGCATACATGATAATTGCATATAGTTAATTCTTAGAAGTTGAGCCAAATTCTGCAAAACTAAGAATTTTGACAGCTCTGACCCTATCTTAGTAAATTGACCATAACTTCCCCTAGGACAGTTGAAATACAATTCCGTTACTTGGATAAATTAATAGCCATATGTATCTTTCCAAATAGGCATCATATGTATTGTTTGAAGTTGGCTGCAAGTATGAATTTGCATGAAAGAAATTAATTTGGAACAAAGCTTAATTGTTTAACCTATACAAGGTTATTAGAGATTGTATCTTTGTGTGATAATCCATATTTAGAATTGTGACTAGTTAGTGGACTTGAAATTTCATGTAAATGTTTCTAACTGGATATAATAACTTAGTGAGCTCTGAAAACTATTTTTTTTTTTTTTTTAGAGTTGATAAAATTATTTTAGTATATTACACAAGCTTTCATTGTAAGCAATAACTAAATTATTTTAACATGATTTAAATAGTAAAAGGAATTTAAAGTTAACCCTTTACAATTTTGGCAGTTTACATTAAATCAGGTAAAACTTTAGGAACCTGTTTTCAAACTTTAGCTTGGGAAATCCTTATGGACCACACATTGAGAGACAAGTGTTCCCATCCACATATTTTTTCTCCTTTTTCATTTTTCAGTTTTCTTTTTCCCTTTTCCTTCCTCCTTCCTCCTCTCTTTGAAGAAGCCATGGGAGCTTCAAGAGATCTCTTTTCCTATTGAAAGTATCTCTCTTTTCCCCTCCAATGCCCTTCTAAAATCCCTTAAAGTCTACCCTCTCAAGCCCTCCAAAACAGCTCTGTTTTGCCTCCGATTTTGTCTCCATTTTAGCCTATATTTTTGTTGTTATTTGAGTCCGTTTTAAGACTATTTTGAGTGGCTATTTCATTTCCATTTTCAGGCCTATTACTAGCTCTATAGAGCAACCCAAAACAGCTTCTAAAAGCCACCCAAGACAGCACCACAAAAACCACCCAAAACAGCCCCTATTAGTTGATGTTTTTGTTTACCGATAGCTGATCTTATTTTCCAAGTTTCCATTTGAGAGAAGGTGTATATGTGAAGTTCTTTTTGGTATTCCAAACCTTTGTTTCGACTTAGACCTAGTTGTATTTGTAAATATATATTCATAAATACTCCACTACAACCTTATTCTCGGATTTGTTCTATTTGTTATGTGTTTTCAGTTATGGATGACCTTTTGTGTATTATGTTATTATACTATTAGGTTTACAAACTTTTGAGCTCCTGATTTTTAGATAGACTATTGCAGTTTAGTTTCATTTTCAAGAACCTAATCCATTTATCAGTCATAGTCTCGATTTGTGTCGTGACATTATCCCACTCCAAACTTAAGTTTTTGCTAGTCCTCAAGCAAAAGAAAAGTTAAAAATACATGCAATCGAGATAAGTTTGTGTCTAAGTAAAATCCAATTTTGTAAGCAAACCCTATTAGTTTATTTTTTAACTCTCTCTCCACTAACGAAGACTCCACTAAGTTAAGGGTCAATAGGTTTTTAAAAACCTTGTAATGTAGGCTAGGGTAATGGTATGATAAATGATTTTAATGAATCTCAAGTTACCCTAAGCACATAGATCAATCTAGAACCTTGAAGAGCTTCTTTCACAACTCACTGACTCCCTCATATTCAATGGTTAAGCAAAAACTGAAATTAAAAACAATGGTTAGGCAAAAAAAAATTTGTGGTGTCATGGAAAAGTCAATATTAGCTCAAATGGGTAACTAAGGATATACAATAATTAAAGATTAGCTTGAAAGGCATAAACGGTCCAATGATAGCCTAAAGCATGTCCTTAACAATAATCAAACATATTATAAGGTTCCTAAGGAGAGAGCTCTATGCTGTGGCATCATAGCATTTGAGAGAAAATTCCTAAGGAGCTAATGAAGACCCGGAGCCATGACAACTTTTAGTCTTCTACTCCATTCTTGTTATTTTCTTATTTACTTGTAATGGCTATTTCTTTTATGTTATTGCTTTTCATAGTTAGTATGGAGTAGTCATAGTCTAGGGTTGCAATTGAACTCACATGTAGCCTATGTAGGCTTTGATTTGGTTTAATACATGTTTTAGCTTCAAATTTTTATGTTGTCTTGTTCTCAATGCTTCTAATTGATTGATCACCAGTTAGATTGATAAAGAACCTTGGGATTCACTTGGAAGAGTCAATTTTAGGGTTAGCCTTTGGTAGCATAACTGGTGATTGGATTTTTCATCTCAATTGAATAGTCTAATTTATTAAAGAAATAAGAATATACTTTTTAGCCACAAGTAACCAAAATAAATTGATTTTTAATGAATTTGTCTTAGTATAATTCTCTTAGGCATATAGTGAATTAGACTAAGGGAAATAAACAATTGATAAACATAGGAATATGCTAGTAATTGCTTAAGAGATCTAGGTTAATATTTAGACTATTACATGAATTGAGTTAAGGTAAGGTAATCTTAGGTGAAATGCGAGGGAAATTGTGAACCTAGGTATTAGTTAATTCTACATAATTTGCTTTCCAAACTCTAAATTTGCATTAGCTTGAAAGGTAATATAATTCCTTGTTGTACCCCAGCACTTTTCCTCCTTGCCATGAGCTGCCAATTCCCTTCCCTCATCCTGAGGTCGACGATGATATTGACTTTGATGAATGAGAGAGTATTCTTTGTGTTTGTCTTTTTATTTTTATTTTCCTTCTTTGTTAAACATTGAGACGCTGTGTAGTTAGTTTGGGGGAGGGGGTAACTTTTAGTTATACATGTTCTATGTGTAAATTGTTTGCCCCCATTTAGTGTAATTTGTTTAGACTATGACTTTTATGTGCCCCCATTTAGGCATTGAGCTTTGATTTTTGATAAAGATGTACAATTTTTTTTTCAAATTTATTGTAATTAGGGAACTTCTCATACACATGACACATTGCTGTTTTTACCAAGGGTTGATGCTCTTTAGACGATAATTTTTGTTGAAATAACCCTTAGATTATTTTTGAACCCTAGAATTAGTTTGAATTCCTCTTGAGGCGAAATCCTAAGCATACTTAGTTGAGAACATAATTTCGGCCTCCCTTGGACCGGTTGAGCCTTTCTTATCCACCGTTGTTTCTATATCCTTAGAAAACCACTTTTGAGATGAAAGCCTGTTCTTTAAACCACACTTGCATTTTAGCCAAATTCTTAATTGAATGACCCCATTTACACCGTTTTACTTTGAGCACATTGAATATGCATTGTAATTGAGCCAAAAAGAGATGATCTTGAAGTCAGTTGAGGGTAAGTGAGGAAAGGAAAAAAATAGAAATTATTTTCTACCCTACATCATAAAATTAAAAAATTAAAAAAATTAAGTTTTAGGGAATTATTTGCAAACCAAAGGGTTTGGCATAAAAAAAATATATATATTGGTGAAAAAAGATATAAAAATAACAATAGTGGGAAGCATTCAGTCCCACACATGAAAGAAAAATCGAGTGGCAAGAAAATTATAATAAGCTTGAGTTGAGTGGGAAGTGACACAAAAAAGGTGACAAAGGGAGGGTTCAGGTCTTGCAAAATTTTTTGTGCTTAGGGTAATTGAGTTTAAAATAATTCATTTCGTCTAACTTTTACCCTAGTCATACATACAAGTTGTATTAAAGACCAATTGATTTTTGACTAAGTGTTAGCCTACATTAGTGGAGAGAAGAAGGAAAGATGAAGTTCTATGTGTTACATTTGGTCCATAAGTTATTCTTGTAAAAATGTCTTTGGAGTGAAGGTGCCTTGGACCTACACACATGAAGTTTACCTGAACATGATAAATTTGAAAGTATACTTGTGCTTTGTCTTGAGTTATGTCTTTGTCATAAACTTTGAGGATTTTAAGGTTTGTCATTGATAAGTTTAATTGTTATTTTTATTTGTTTTCTTTCTTATGCTTGGGACTAGCAAAATGCTAAGATTGGGAGTGTGATAACTCTTTACAATAGAGTTATTTCACTACACTTTTGATTCCTATTTTGTTCTAGATCCTAGAGTTTATAGTTAGAATTCTATTAAATGGCTTTTATTGCTTTTGTTATTTAATTTGTTTTTAAGTGTCTTTGTAGTGTCGAAGATGAAGAGGAAAAGCATTGAAGACTCGTGCAGTGGCTAAGGTATATTGGCGCTATGGCATCTAAAAGATGGATTCCAAGGAATCAGGTAGAGAACTTTGCACCATGGCATCACAACATCTGAGTCGTAGTGCATCACACCTAAATTCACTTGAACAAGGCAGAGAGCAAAACGTAGCACCATAAGAATGGACGCCGCAGTGTACCAAATAGAAAAAAGAAGAGAACAAATTAGAGAGCATTAGGCTGAAGCGCATCTATGGACAAAGCCGCAGTGCCACCACCCAAAACGACTTTGTAAACAACCAGTGAAGGAGGCGGCACAGACTGGACATGAGAATGCCATGGCATGAGCTAATAGAGTCCTAAACAGACTACACAAAGGCAGTGGCACCGCAATGCCAATGAAGTAAGTGCTGCAGCACCGTCATGCATTTCTGAGAACTCTTACTTCTGTTAAACTAGGAGAAAGAGGCCTGTAAAAGGAGGCTGAAGTCAAAAAATATACCAAAAAAAGAATTCTTAAGGAACTAGTGAAGATTTGGGCTATGATAACTTCTAGTCTTCTACTCCCTTTTAATGTTTCTTATTTATTTGTTTTGGCTATTTCTTTTATGTTATAGTTTTCTGTAGCTAGTATAGAGTAGTCGTATTCTAGGATTACAATTGAACTCACATGTAACTTATGTAGGCTTTGATTTGATTTAGTGCAAGTTTTAGCTTCAAATATTTATGTTGTCTTGTTCTTAATGATTATCATTGATCGATCACTAGTCAAATTGAATAAGACTGTTGGGATTGACTTGGAAGAGTCAATGTCAAGATTAGCTTTCAGTAACATAACTTGTGATTGGGTTGTTCATCTCAATTGAATATTCTAATTTCTTAAAAAGATAGGAATATACTCTTTACACTACAAGAAATTAATATAACTACGTTTGCTAGTAGCCATACTCAAAAAATGCAGATGCAAAAAATCACTATCTGTGTCTACATATCTAAGTTTGCATAACTGTAGCCGCAGAAAATTGTACATAAAAGTTAAACACAGATACATATTCTATTTTGCAGACATGTTTACTTCTTTAATTTTGGAGCCATTTTTTGAGGGTTTTTCTACGTCTGTTTTCTTATTATCTACGTTTGCAAAGACAGAAGAAAATACTAATGAATATTTTATTTATATTAACTGCATTTGCTTAGTTAAATCTTAGTTAAAGTCCTTATCGTATTAGGATGGGGAATTCTAGTTGATTTAGGCTTTGATTAGGTGTTTTATTTGAGTTTTAACTTATATCAACTTAGTTTTTATGTTTGGAAGGTTTAATTCTAAATGGAGTCCTATTAAAAGTTAAATTGGAGGTGAATTCGGCTCAAAATAGCAAAACAGCAAGTTGTTGCCAGAAGCCCCTATACTGAGGCGCCAATAAATGGGCACTGTGGTGCCCAAGCCACTACCAGAGTCCCCTGTTTGTCAATTTTTAGGCCACGGTGCGCACTCTATTTAAGAACCCACCAATGAAGACCAAAAGTTCAATCAAGAATAAGGTTGTCAAGTGGTGGGATAAAAAATCGGAGAGGTCAAAGCAATCAAAGGACAAGTCCAATAGGATGAATGAGTTAGCCAAAATGAGTTCTAAGAGGCAATATAAGAGAATAGAAAGAGGTTCATACCCTCGTTGAAAGATAAGGCCTCCAGTGCTTTAGAAGACAAGGAATAGAACATGACAAAGTCAAGCCAATACTATAAAACAAGTGCTTCTTAGGAAGCAACCCAAGTTTCTTAACTTTTTTTTTTTTTTTTTTAATGTTTTAGTTCTTATTAAGTGTTGTTTATTTTGCAGGTATATCATTTTTTAACTTCTATGAACTTAGAAACTTTTAACGAGGCCAAGTATTAGAATGTTATAATAATAATAATATATATATAAGGCTAGTAGAGGGGTTAAAAAGATAATTTAACCCCCATTATATCACCTTTACCATCTCCTTCTCCAAGCTTCATTTCTCACTTTTTGCAAATTAGAATCCGAGAGAAACAAAGAGAACCTAGATTAAAATACTCAATAGACTTAAGGGAGAAGATTGCTTGCTTCACAAGTAAATTATGGGCAGTATTGAAGAACTTGGATTCTGGAGGTGCTAGGTAGGAATGAAGTGGTAGAGAAACTACAATAAGGGAGTTCAAAGGAGATTTAAGAAGAAAGGAGGGAGATAACACCAATAGTATCAAGGAGTTAGGTTGCCGGTTGATGGAAAATTCTGTATGTACTATGCATTTCCTTACTGTGAATCCTTTTACTGGAAATTGTTAATTACTTTACTTTACTCCTTTACTACTCCTATTATTCAATTGCATAATTCTGAGCTGATTGAAATTGAAATGGCCTGAATTGAGAAATGATTTTTAATTGCATGGTTTGGTACTTTGCTTGTTCGTAAGTGTGTTGATATTGACCCTAGAAGTGGCAGATGCTTAAAGGGGTTCTAACACCCTAGTTTCTGAATCCAATAAATCAGAGGGGAGATTATTCCTCAAGGGTAAAGTAACAAGCCAAAAACAAGTATGGAACTCCCTCTTTGCATCTGCTCATGAATGAACTTTCCATGTACTTGCATAAGATTGAGTTTTCTTGCATCTTCTACAATTTGCTTAAAGCTAGTCTTCAAGCCTTTTTATACTGATCAATGCATTGTACATATTGATATTTTTGTCTCGTCTTTATAAATGAATGTCTGCAGATTGATCATTATTCTGGAAAAGGATTGGCATTGATGAACATGTGCATTCTTGCATGTCATTGCTACTATGTATGTTACTTGGATTTCTATGAGGATGTAACTTGCATGAATGAATATTGGCAAGGAGGTTACTATAAGGATGCTGATACTTTGGATCCAATGGAAGAGTAGATAGGATGTCGTAAGTTCTGTTTACTCTTAAACGTTAATTGTAAACCTCTATGTCTAACTTAGTTTTTTAGCAAGTCCTCTATATAAGAGACAAAATCTATGTTGAAGTTGATCATGGAACTATCTGGTCATTAAGTATATTGAAATGAAAGTGAGGCTAAGGCTCTTGAAATATGCCTCAATGTCCCTGTTAATAGTAGCCTCCACAAATCTTGCATAATCATCCCAGAAAGGATCCTCCAACTGATACTCTCCAATACCACCCTAGTGTGATGACCCGTATTTTCAACTGTGCCTAATTAATGAAATTGAAGTTTCAAGTAAATATTTCAAACCCGCTAGAATAACTTAGTGAGCTCTGAAAACTATTTTGGATATTTTTGAGACAATAAAATTATTTTAGTAAATTACACAAGCTTTCATTTTATACAATAACTAAATTATTTTTACATGATTTTTAAAGTTAAGTATTTACTATTTTGGGTGTTCACATTAATTCGGGTAAAACTCTTGGAACCTGTTTTCGAATTTTAACTTGGGAAATCCTTTTGAACACACAATGGGAGACAAGAGTTCTCATCCACATTTTTTTTTTCTTCATTTTCCTTTGTCCCTTTTTCTCTCTCTTCCTTTTTGCTTCCTCCTTCCTCCTTCCTCCTTCCTCCCTCCTCCCTCCTTCTTCCTTCTTCCACCCTCCTCCCCCCTCCCTTCCCCCCTCCTTCCTCCTACCTCCTCTATACTCGAGCTCTTCTTCCTCTCTTCTTTGCAGAAACCATAGGAGCCTTAATTGCTCTCCTTTCCAGCTGAAACACACTCTCTTTTTCCTCTCTAAGACCCTCCTAAAACCTCTCCAAGTCAGCCCTCTCACCCTTCCAAAAAAGCTTCGATTTGTCTCCGATTTTGGAGTGATTTCAATGGCAATTTCTGCCCCCTTTCTCCTCCATTTCAAGCCTATTTCTAGCTACAAATAGCAACCCAAAACAGCCCCTAGTATCAAAGCTAGTAACCTTAAAGGTTGATAGAGTGTGAGAATAGTCTTAAACTATCTGTTCATTAATCTTCAAATTCGAGGAGCTAAACCCAGGAAACGACGTCGAGGCATCTAATAACCTGTGTGTAGTCCATTGAGGGTTGAGTAAGTCTTTTGACAATTTGTCCCTTTGACTCGAAGATAAAATGGCTAGTATTTTAAAAAGATTTTCAAACTCTGTTAATTCTTCTGGTTCATATATTAATGGTTCAAGTGGCGTTAAAACCATTAACGAGATTTGTACTAAATACTTCTGCCCTTATATGTGTTAGGGACACAAGACATAATAAGTTCTCAGACTCCTTATTAGGGTGTATAGAATTGAGTCTTTGTGATGGTCCTATCTTCTTTAGTTGCTATCCTAATTTTTCAATATCTTTAACAGATCAAAACATAATGAATGCATTAACTCTAAACATTCAGTCTCATGGTTTTGACATGATACCAAGATCTAAAAACGTAGTTTTAATATACAGGATTTACTACAAAGTAATGAATACAATGGCTCCTAATGCTAAGATTGAGTCAAAAAGAGGTGAAACCACACTCTTTATAGCAAATCCAGCTAAGACAAATATGGTGGTACCTAAGACAATCACTTGGGATCAAGTAAATCGTCCTGAAACTTGGAAAATTGACCAAGGTATTCCCCCTAAGAAAATAGAGTCTAGAGACCTAGAATCAGTAATGAATATACTGACGGTGATGTAGACATAAAATTCTCTTCAAATAAAAAGATTAGATTAAATCTAGGAGAATCTTCTAAAAGAAGTTCTACCTCTTCTATTCCTACCACTGAAGCTGAAATAAAGCAGGTAATAGAGGGAATTATAAAATCCAAAGATCAGGTTAGCCACCCTCAGTACCAAGTGGAAACACCTTCTGAACTAGGGTTAAAATCACACTTAAAAGATAATTCTCCAACACCCTCTGAAATAGGATACAGCGTACGCATGTTATCCTCTAAAGAGTCATTACATCCATTCACCATTAATCATAAATGGTTTTATACAACTTTTAGTGAAAAGGAAAGAGATTATTGGATCTCTATGCATAAGCAGTATATGGAAAAATTTCATAAGAAACCAGCATTCTTTAAGTGGCCCGAATGAGCATTTAGGTTCCACAAAAAAGATTAGCCTGATTTTGAGGATCCTAAGTTTGTAAATGTTCTGGAAACTGCTTATCAAAACTTTTTCACCAGGGAGGGAAATAATATAGCAGCAGTTCATCCTCCAAAGTCATCACTTTCAATTAAAAAATCTAAAGGTGAAATAATAGTTAATCCTTATTCAGCTATACCAAAAGAAGCCTCTACTTCAAGTGCCCTAGTTGAAATATCCAACCAAAGCAATTATACAAATTTATTTCTTCAATCTTTAGGAAAACAGTCCTCAAGGATAGAAAATTTTCTTATTCAAGAAAAGTCTTCCCAACAAATAATTCCTCATACTTTAGGATCTTCTACTAAAGAATTTGCTAAGATAGATCCTATCATGATGAAGCGCCCCCCCCCCAGACCCTATAAAAAATGTATTACCCAAGACCCTCACCGTTAGATCTTCAGTACAAATATTGATGGACTGGCAAAATACCAAATCCTCCGAACAACTAAACACATGCTAATGTATGTTGTAGCATGTAGGTCCAATGGTAACACTGATAGGGAAACAGCCCTAGCCATAATTAGTGGGTTTACAGGTCAACTATTAGGTTGGTGGGATTTCCATTTTTAGATGTCTCTAAACAAGAAATTTTAAATTCTGTAAAACAGGATAATGGAAATTTAATTACTGACATAGTTAATACCAAGATCTATACTATTATAAACCACTATATAGGAGCTAATATGCTTAAGTTAAATAAATTATATGAACAACTGATTAATCTTAGTTATCTAGATCTATCTCACTTTCAGTGGTATAAAGATGTGTTTTTATCTAGAGTTTATCAGAGACCAACAGTCAAGCTGACTTTTGGAAAGAAAAGAGTTTAGCAAGTCTCCCAACTCTGTTTGCAGATAAAATCAGAAACAAACTAAAAGATAAACATGGTGGTAATATACCCTATAGCAATTACACTTATGGAGAACTAGCTTCAGAGGTCGTGTCGGAAGGAATATCATTATGTAATGATATTAGGCTAAAAAGACAAATTGATAAAGAGAAACTAAGAGGGAAAAGAGCCTTAAGAAATTTTTGTGAACAGTTTGGATACCCTTCTGGAAGCCAGTTTAAGCAATCTAAAAAGACTCATAAATTTCAAAAGAAATTCTCTGATAAACTATATAAGAGAATACAGTACAAAAGAAATGATAAGGTAAAAGCAGGTTATTACGAATCTAGTAAAAAACCTGTAACAAAGGAAGCTAATTATAAAAAGGTTCCTATTTGTTATAAGTGTGGAAAATCAGGTCACTTCCAAAATAAATGCAGAGTTAAAAAAGAAAATTAATGCTTTTCAAATTGATGAAGGTTTAAAGAAATCCTTATGTCAAATCTTATTAGAAGACTTTGACAAAGAAAAGGAACAAATGAATGCTTTTATAATAGAGCAGTCTAAATCAGACTTGAGTCTAGAAGAGTCAGAAGATGAATATAACTCTGAGTCAGAACAGTCTAAAAAATCAAGATGTTGTTCTAATAAAGATTGTGATGAATGTATCCTAAAAACCATAAGTTTAAACATTTTTAGTATAAATGTCTTGTCTAAAGAAGAAAGTCTAATTCTAAACTTAATTAATAAAATTGTGAACCCTAAGTATAAATGTCTTGTCCAAAGAAGAAAGTCTAATTCTAAACTTAATTAATAAAATTGTAGACCCTGAGGAAAGAAGAATACAGTTAGAAAACTATATTCAAATGACTAACAAGGATAAAATTTCAGTAATAAAAGGAAGTATAAAAGATGATTCTTATCCCTTTAAGAATATTATTGAAAGAGTAAAAATTGTTAACTCTTCATAAAAAAAAACCAACAATTGCTGATTTAAAATCAGAAATTAATGAAATCAAGGAAGAAGAAAAACTCTAAAACAGAGAGTTTCTATTCTAGAAGAATCGGATGAAAATCAGTTCCAAGATCTTCTATGGGAATCATCAAAAGAAACAAAAAATCCAGAACCTGAAATAGAGAAAAAGGCCAAGGAAGGAACTGTAAACATCCTTAATGATCCAGAAGGATCGATTTGTGCTGTAGACTTAGTTATAGCACAAAAATGGTTTACTAAAATAACTATAATTGTGAATAATGAATTCAATTTTCAGTATGTAGTCTTAATAGATTTAGGAGCATATTTGAATTGCATAAATGAAGGATTAGTTCTATCCAAGTATTTCCAGAAAACAACTCAAATACTTCATGCTGCGAATGGGAGTAATCTTAGGAAACCATTTTTTACATATAATATTCCCCATTTCCAAGATAGATGAATTAGGGGTAGAAACTACAATAAAGGGTAGACAAATTAAATTTAAATTTGTTGAAGAACCTTGAATTCATGAAATCAATCTTACAAAATATACCATTAGAAGAAAAGGGAAAATTTCTAATGTCTCTAAAGGAAGAGATAGAATATAAGAGAATTGGGCAACAATTGAAATCTCCAAAGCTTCAAGATGAAATAAAAAAATTTCAAATAAAATTGAACAAACAATTTGTGCTAAGATACCTAATGCCTTTTGGAACAGAAAATAGCATATTATAAAATTGCCTTATGAACCAGATTTCTTTGAAAAACAAATTCCTACTAAGGCTAGACATATAGTTATGGGTCCTAGACACTTAGAAATCTATAAGACAAAGATAGAAGAATTACTAAAAACGGGATTAATTAGAAAAAGTTACAGTCCCTGGAGTTGCCCAGCATTTTATGTAGAAAATGCAGCAGAATTAGAAAGAGGAGTCCCAAGCTTAGTAATTAATTACAAACCTTTAAATAAAGCTTTAAGATGGATTAGGTATCTAATTCCTAATAAAAAGGATTTGTTAAATAGACTTTATGATGCCAAAATATTCTCTAAATTTGATATGAAGTCAGGATATTGGCAAATTCAAATAGATAAATAAGATAGGTAAAACTGCCTTTACTATACCTTTTGGGCATTATGAATTGAATGTTATGCCATTTGGATTAAAAAATGTTCCATCTGAATTTCAAAATATAATGAATGATATTTTTAATTCTTATCATGAATTCATAATTGTTTATATTGATGATGTTTTAGTATTTTGTCCTTCTATTGAAAAACATTTCAAACATCTCAATATATTTTTGAATACTGTCATGAAGGCGGGATTATCAGTTTCGGCAAAAAAGGTAAAAACATTTCAAATTGCTATTCGTTTTGTAGGACATAATATTCATAAAGGTATATTATACCTATTGATAGAGCCATACAATTTGCTGACAAATTCCCTAATGAAATAAGGGAAAAATAACAAATGCAGAGATTCTTAGGAAGCCTGAATTATGTAGGTGAATTTTACAAAGACTTAGCTTTAGATTGCAAATTATTAGTTGCACGATTAAAAAAGAATCCTCTAGAATGGAACAATGACTTTACAGAAGCAATTAAGAGGATAAAATAGTTAGATTTACTTCAGTAACTTGGAAGGGTGCACAACATAATTATTTTACTATAAAGAAGAAAATATTATCTATAGTTATGTGAATCGCTAAGTTAGAATCTGACCTGTTAAATAAAAAATTCTTATAAAGAATAGATTGCAAGTCTGCCAAAGATATCGTTCTCAAAGATGTTAAAAATATAGCATCTAAATAGATATTTGCTAGATGGCAGGGAATCCTTTCTGTTTTTGAATTTGATATTGAATTTATTAAAGGAGAAATTAATTCTCTACCATATTTTTTTAACTAGAGAATTTTTGCAGGGATCTTAAAGGAAAAGGTGTTCTGACATCTCAAACAAATTCTCTTGCAAAAAGGAGTGTTGCTATTCCTAATACTGAGCATTCAGATAAAGACTTCTTATGTGATCAGGCTTATGAATCAGCCCTTTCTTGTAATACCAAGGACATCAAATACCCATATATCCCTCTATCTTATACAAAGATAGCCCTAATAGAAAGAGGTATGCTAATTTAGCTCCATTCGAGATAGCTCCTTTTTATCCCAATAATCATCTTCCACCTGAATTAGAACCCCATAATATTTTATTTTATCTAAATATTCATGTGGATACTTAATCAATATCTCACAAACCCTGGATAAGAGCAGAGAATGAATGGGCTTATTAAAAAATCATTATTTATAAAGTGATGAAGCCTGAAGAATGGGGTATAGATTTGTACCGCCAAAAACAAATTAAAGATCGAATAATTTTTCCCCGATTATATGGCTGCGTGGATTAATTTTTCCCTGGTATAGATTTGTACCGCCAAAAACAAAGCAAGAAAACACAATTGGTTCTTAAGGTTCACCTCAAATAAAGAACTATCTCCCACTACTTTTCCTCAATGGTTCAAATCATAGTACTTTTCTTGGGGATTATTTCCTATATCCGTACCTAAATATATGCATCAATATTGGCAGAGATTCTGTGAGAATAATAATTCTCTGGACCCTCAAGACAAAATTATTATGTTTACAGCTTATTATCAGCTCCCCTGGATTGTAACAGTGGGCTTGTACCTTTTGTACTTGTAGCCGCTATTGTAAAATTGTTGTCGTCAAGTTGCACCTGTGAACGTGTTCTTTACATGTAGTCTATTAATAAATAATCTATTCTTATTAACGTAAGTTTTTCTTAAATCCTTTCTTTTAAATATTTGCTATGGGCTGCTGAATCTTGTTGCAACTGTTATACTATGTTCTGTGTATTTCTTTGTTTGTGTGCGCTTATTAATGTAAGTTTTTCTTGAATCCTTTCTTTTAAATATTTGCTCTGGGCTGCTGAATCTTGTTGCAGCTGTTATACTATGTTCATTGTGTGTTTCTTTGTTTCAACTATCTAGGAAGCATATCCTATCTCGGAAGCATCTGTTTCAACTATTTTAAAAGCATCTAGATGAGGAATACAAAGACATAGAAGTTCTTTAACTCTTTGTTTTATCCTTTTAACTGCTTCTGTAAAGTCATTGTTCCATTCTAGAGGATTCTTTTTTAATCGTGCAAATAATAATTTACAATCTAAAGCTAAGTCTTTGTAAAATTCACCTACATAAATTCAGGCTTCCTAAGAATCTCTGTAGTTCTTGTTTATCCCTTATTTCATTAGGAAATTTGTAAACAAATTGTATGGCTCTATCAATAGGTACAATAGAACCTTCATGAATATTTTGTCCTAGAAAAACGAATAGCAGTTTGAAATGTTTTTACCTTTTTTGCCGTACTAATCCCGCCTTCATGACAATATTCAAAAATATATTGAGAAAGGGAAAATACTAAAATATCATCAATATAAACAATTATGAATTCTTGATAAGAATTAAAAATATCATTCATTATATTTTGAAATTCATATGGAGCATTTTTTTAATCCAAATGGCATAACATTCCATTCATAATGCCCAAAAGGTAATAAAGGCAGTTTTGTACCTATCTTGTTCAACTATTTGAATTTGCCAATATCCTGATTTCATGTTAAATTTAGAGAATATTTTGGCATCATAAAGTCTATTTAACAAATCATTTTTATTAGGAATTGGACCTAATCCATCTTAAAGCTGGGCAACTCTTGGGACTGTAACTTTTTCTAATTAATGCCTTTTTTGGTAATTCTTCTATCTCAACCTTACAGATTTCTAAGTGTCTAGGATCTATAGCTATAGGTCTAGCCTTAGAAGGAATTTGTTTCTCAGAGAAATCTGGTTCATAAGCCAATTCTCTTTTTTTTTTTTTTCCAAAAGGCATTGGGTATTTCAGCACAAATTGTTTGTTCAATTTTATTTTGAAATTTTTTTATTTCATCTTGAAGCTTAGGAGATTTCAATTGTTGCTCAATTCTCTTATATTCTATCTCTTCCTTTAGAGACATAAGAAATTTTTTCTTTCTTCTAATGGTATCTTTCATAAGATTGATTTCATGAATTCGAGGTTCTTTCTTATTTTCTACCTTTTATTGTAGTTTCTACCCCTGATTCATCTATCTTGGAAATGGGTAATAACATATGTAAAAAATGGTTTCCTAAGGTTACTCCATGTGCTAGGCCTTTAACTAAAACAAAGGGTATAGGAAAGCAAACCTTGTTATTACAAACTGTAGCATTAGACAATTTGTAGTTTATAATTAGACGATTCCCATCCGCAGCATGAAGTATTTGAGTTGTTTTCTGGAAATACTTAGATGGAACTAATCCTTCATTTATGCAATTCAAATCTGCTCCTAAATCTATTAAGGCTACAGACTGAAAATTGAATTTATTATTCACAATTATAGTTATTTTAGTAAACCATTTTTGTGCTATAACTAAGTAGTACAAATCCATCCTTCTAGATCATTAAGGATGTTTACAGTTCCTTCCTCACCCTTTTCCTCTATTTTCAGGTTCTGGATTTTTTGTTTCTTTTGATGATTCCCATAGAAGATCTTGGAACTGATCTTCATCCGATTCTTCTAGAATAGAAACTCTCTGTTTTAGAGTTTTTCTTCTTCCTTGATTTCATTAATTTATGATTTTAAATCAGCAATTGTTGGTTCTTTTGATGAAGAAACAAATAGCCACCCAAAACAGCCCCATTTCAGTCCCTAAAATCTTTGCCTTGTTTCTAGCCACTTTAAGTGGCCATTCCAACTCCAAATTGAAGCCATTTAAGGGTCATATTCAGCCACTTAAAGTAGCCAATTCAGCTCTCAAATTCAAGGGAACCATTTTTCAGCCACCATTGCTGCCCCTTTTGATCTCCAATCCAACTCATTTTGGGCATCCAGCCACCTTGTGTTGCAATTCCAATTCCTATTTGGCCCCCAAACCATCAAGGTAAATTCTAAAACATACTTTGAAATTGTCTGATTTGGAAAATTCTTGGAATTGTCTATTTTTGTTATTTTGCGAAACTTTAAGAATCTTGGTATTTAGCATAAGTTTTAGCTATGGTATATCTATATACTTTTTGTTTTGAGCTAACACAAGTTAATTTAGCATGTTTTGGCCACTTTTGGAATTCGTTAGATTTGGATGTTTGTTGAGGGGTAGAATGCATTATTAAGGTTAACTTTTAATTCAGGCTTTGTGGATGAACTCATTGCTTCTAACCCTTGGTTATTCAATTTGCTTTCGAGATGCTTATTGTATCGTCATTTGAAATTGTTCTAGGCTTGTTGGACACTCCCATAGCTTCCATTGGGTGACTTTATGTTCCCAGCATTCTTCGAAGCTTTTCTTATACTGTGAGTGGATAGTCCCTAATGTAGTGTTTTCATTGTACTCACCACATGCGTCATTACTTTTCAATTCGGAAACTACTTCTTGTATAAACATGTTTTACTTAAACTTGACTTTTGATCTTCAAAGCTTTTCAAAGAAGTTTTTAACTAAATGATTTTGAAAGTACATTTGAACCATCAAATGTTTTAAAGATCCATTTTGAATCATTTATGCATACATGGATATCATTATTAGTTATTTTACATTATTGAACATATTCATCCAGGACAAGCATTTTAACATTTTATCCTCTCTTATTTGATAAGTGTTATTGGACATATGATTTGAATAGATTTTAACTTAATATTGCCACTTGGATGAAAGTTGATTTATGTTATTTTGACTATTATTGTACAACTATATTTGACTTTGGATTTGATAGACTTGTTTTGATTTGGAAAGTCAATATCATAATATTTTTTATTTGGATAATGATGTTGGAGATGTTTCCATTGATTTTCTTTGTTTTTATCTTGGTAAAACTTTGTTATTCAAGTATTCTATTTTTCTTTAAGATTTCTTTATGAAATGGTACTTGTCAAAACACCTTAGCTAACGGGGTATAGTCATCCTATGTGCACATAGTATATTTTTTGAATATGGTACATAGTTAGGGAGGGATGCCCTAACCCTGTATGTGGGCCAACATATGTGATAATGAGTTTGATACCCTAGTTAGTGTGGATTTGGCATTGACTCGTTGTAAGCTATGGGTTCAATGGTTTGTATTGGAATTGATGGATCTGACACCTAGTTAGCAGGGGTTTGGTGCTAACTCGTTTTACTCTATAGGTATAGCGGTTTGATAGTTCTAACAATGTAGCATATCGCCTTGTGGTGCTCCGGTGTTGTTTCTTCAAAAAAAGGATAAGCTCTATATGGATAAGCATATATTATAGGAAAACTTAACAAGATGACAATTTGTATCAAGTACCCTCTTGTGCATATTGATGACTTATTTGATCAGCTTTAGGGAGCACAGTGTTTCTCCAAGATTGACTTAAGGTCAAGTTACCATTAGCTAAAGATGAAGCAAGAGGACTTTCAGGATACGATATGGGCATTATGAATTCTTAGTGATGTCTTGTGCACTCACGAGCTCACTTGCAGTGTCACACCCTTAAATGAAGGTATGACTAGCTGGGAAAATGGGTGTCCATACTCCCGTGACCTTGAATACTTAAGTAATGTGTCCCACAGACTTATAAACACATTATAGTTAAGACTACTACAGTATTAATGAATATACAGCAGGGGTTCCCCGTACGATGGAACTATACCCATGATATATATAAATAAACAACCTAGTTACAAAGTCAATAGTAAATTATAATATCAAATTATACAAAGGAGCTCCGCTCCTAACAAAACATGTAATCACTGTGGTAAACTCGATATGTATCTAACAATAATGCTTAACACCTAGAGTGACTGCAAGTTTTATCCTTTATGCTCTAAGTATGCGATATCTGAGATATACCTTGCCGCAGCAGAGTTGGCAGGTAGCAACTTTATAGCGATCAACAGCGGTTTCCTGGAAACTAAAAAAAACAACCACAAAAGAAAGAGTGAGTCACAATGACTCAGTGGGTAAATCATGTATCCTACGGGTACCAGCATCATACAACACATATATCATAGTTTAAAACTCATATTAAAATCTATTGATGCATGTATGTAATTATTATAGTCATACAATCACAGTTCGATTAGGTCACAATATCAAAATAGCAAACAAATGATACAAGCCAACCAACAATTAAACAATCAAAGGGCCAACAAGTAACTCAGCCCCACACAACAATATCTCCCCTTACCGGGCATTTACATGCTGCATAACAAGTAATTCTCCATACACAAATATCAAATTCAATTATCCTGGTGCAACTAGACTTTAATTTCTAAAATGAAAACCATTTTCAGAAAACTTTCACATTGTTGACCCTTATCAACCACATTCAATGTCAAACACATACCATCCGATTAAATCATTGAAATAACTCAATTTCCTAATTTTTTATTATAACGCATTAATTCAAACATACACATAATAACCACTTTAAAGTTAATTCTACGATTTCTTAATCGTACATAATTATGTCTAATATGTTTCTTAAAACAAGGTTAATTGATTCAATTTATTCACTAATTTAAATTATATAACTTATCATTAACCTAGTCTAATTCATTTTTTCCTGATTAATTATATAACAATGGATCCCTACATAAATTAATCTCCATGTATATATTGAAATTTAACTTTAACTAATTATCTCCATGTATATATTATTTAACTTTAACTAGTTGAAAAAAAATCATTCCCAATTTTTCCTATTTAGCTCATGACCTGCCCTTTTCAGCTGTGACCATGATGTATCACCACACACTCCCCTCTTACTTTCATGCTTCATCAATCATTCCAAGAGAATAGGCAACCAAGTTGCTGCCCCAAACAGGGGACAGCAGCTTGGTTATCAACTTCAATCCCCAAGTCATGCGCCTTATTTTCCACAACCAGTCATCCAACCTCCTTTAAGGTGAACCTAATCACTACTCCAACTAACCAAACCACATCTTTTAACCACTCAAAGATACTGAAAATCAAAAGAAATCACCCAATACCCTGTTACACACAGCTACAAAAGGAAAGAAGAATAAATGCATAATAGACCCAAAAAGAGAGTTGCAACTCTTGGATATCACCACCTTGACAGAGATGAATTTCAGGTCTTCAAACCCCCCCCCCCCCCCTCTCTTCCACGTACCATACATATACCCAAAGAAAAGAACAAGAACTCACCAAGAGCTTGAACTTAATTGTCAAGAAAGGAGGAAGTCACAACCAACCAGCAATCAGCCAAGAACAGGGAGGAGAATTCGGCAGAAAAAACAAAAGGAGGAGACTAAGTCGGTTAACAAGCTTTAAGAAGACATAAAAAAACTAACATGAATCATACCATCTTACTTGGGCTATCGCATGCAGCATTTATGGACTTAATAAACTGTATGTTCAAACCATTCTTCGATTTTGTAATTGTTTTCATTGATGACATCTTAATTTATTCTAAGAGTGATGAGGAACATGAGCATTATCTTATATTAGTTTTGCAAACCCTACGAGAACATCAGTTGTAAGATAAATTCTCAAAATATGAAATTTGGTTAGACAATATGGCTTTCTTGGGTCACATGGTATCTAAAGATGGGATTCAGATGGATTCAAGAAGGTCAAAACAGTTGTGTTAAGGACTTCTCACAGATTACATCTCCTTTGGACTGAAGAAATCTTTTAGAAGCTCAATACCTGTTTGACTACAGCTTTAGTGTTGACCTTACCTTTGGGATCATACAGTAACGTGGTGTATTGCAATGCTTCTAGAATTGGATTTGGTTGCTTGTTGATGCAAAATGGTAAGGTGATCTACGCGACACATGATCTGGAAATGGCAACAGTGGTCTTCACTTTGAAGATTTGGCAGCATTACCTATATAGTGATACATGAGATATACACCAACCACAAGAGTTTGACGTATATCTTCTAGTAGTGAAATTTGAACCTTAGGCAGAGGTTGTGGATGGAGTTATTAAAGGACTATGACTGCATTATTTTGTATCATCCCGAAAAGGCAAATATAGTTGCATATGCTCTTAGTAGGAAGTCTTTCGGGTACCTTTGCACACATAGTATTGAGATTAGAAGACCTTTGATTGCTGAGATGCATAAGTTGTTAAATGACAAGGTTCAATATGAGATCAGTGAGTAAGGAGTGTTCTTGGCTCAAATTAGTGCACGGCCATCTCTTCTTGAGAGGATTCGTGAAGCGCAAATCAGGATCCTCATTTGGTTACACTTTGGGAGAGTGTTGTTTAGGGGCAGAGTAGTCAATTTTTCATTGAAGCGAATGGTATCCTTCAATTTGGTTCCCGATGTACTAGATGTGGGTGTTCTTTGTAGGGACATTCTTGAGGGAGCACATCAGTCAGCTTATGCCATTCATCTAGGTTCCATTTATTGTATCATGACTTACAGGAAACTTATTGGTGGGATGGTTTAAAGAGAGATGTAGCTGATAAAGTATCCATATGCCTTACCTGTCAGCAGGTTAAGGAAGAGCACTGGGGACCAGCAGAGAAGTTGCAGCCGACGGGTTTAGAACTGGGATCCTATTGCCCAGCCCTCAAAGCAAATCTTTTTCTCGAGGTTACGGATCCATTTTGTCGACTTCCCTTACCTACTTTATTCCATCGACCAGAGGCTCTTCACCTTGGAGACCTGATATGGTTATGAGTACGACCGGGCATGGGAAGCACTCGATCATTCGGATTTTCAAGGGTCGTCGAGGGCTTATTGGACACCACACAATGTGCAGTGCTCTTCCAGTTGCTGGACCCTACTTCTAGGTTAACCGATTCAAGGGATTTAATTATGTTTAGGTAATTATTGATCAATTGACTAAGTCATCACATTTCATTCTTGTGAAGAAAACTTACAATGTCATACAGCTAACTCAGATTTACCTTGATAGGATTGTTACGCTTCACGGTGTTCCCATTTTTGTAATGTTTGATTGTGGTACTCAGTTCACGTCTCAATTTTGGGGAAAGTTACAAAAAGTGATGGGTATGAAGTTGCATTTGAGTACTACTTTTCATCCACAAACAGATGGTTAGTCAAAGAGTACTATTTAGACATTGGAAGACAAGCTTCGTGCTTGTGTTATGGACTTAGGCCAATTAGAGTAGCCACCTACCACCACTTATTAAGTTTGCTTACAACAACAGCTATCAAGCCAGTATTCAAATGGCACCTTTCAAGGCTCTTTATAGGCGGAGGTGTAAGTCACAAGTTTGTTGGTTGAAGGTTAGTAAGAGTATGTTTATGCCATGAGATTGTGCAAGAGACTACCGAGAAGGTTTCCTTGATTCGAGGGCGTGTTTTCGCTACCCAATGTAGGCATAAGGCTATGTTGACAATCATCGCCAGGACTTAAAGTTTTTTGTTTACGATCATGTGTTCCTTCGTGTGTCACCGATTAAGGGCGTAATGTGGTTTTGAAAGAAGGGAAAGCTAACATTGAGGTATAATGGTCCCTTTGAGATTCTTGCATGTGTTAGGGGAAATTGCTTATTGTTTAACTCTTCCATTGGATCTAGCAAGAGTTCATCTAGTGTTTCATGTTTTTGTGCTTCATAAATACTTACCAGATCCATCTCATAAGTTGCAGCCACAAACCATTCAATTGAGAGATAATATGATTTGTGCAGAGAAGTTGGTGGCTATTCTTGATCATCAAGTGAAGAAGCTCTGCACCAAGGAAATAACATTGGTGAACATATTGTGGTGTAACCACTCTTCTTGGATGCGACTTGGGAAGCAGAAGTAGGGATGGGGGGAGAAATACCCTCATTTGTTTGTTGAGTGAAGTACCTTGCCAATTGCTTGTTGTTATATGATTATTTGATGGAGTGTTATGTTTTCCTTTTTTGTCAATTATTTCTAATTTATTCTTAAGGGGGGTAGAATGTGATGACTGTATTTTTAACTGTTCCTAATTAGTGGACTTGAAGTTTCATGTAAATATTTTGAACCCACTAGAATAACTTAGTGAGCTTCGAAAACTATTTTGAGCATTTTAGAGTGATAAAATTATTTTAGTAAATTACACAAGCTTTCATTTTACATAATAACTACATGATTTTTAAAGTGAAACATTTACTATTTTGGGAGTTTACATTAAACAAGGTAAAACTCTGGGAACCCGTTTTCGAATTTTAACTTGAGAAATCCTTTTGGACAACACTATGGGAGACGAGTCCTCATCCATATTTTTTTTTTTCTCCTTTTTTCTTTTTCCCATTTTCTCTTTTTCTCTCTCTTCCTTTTTCCTTCCTCCTTCCTCCTTCCTCCTCTTTATTCTAGCTTTTCTTCTTCTCTTCTTTGCAGCAGCCATGGCAACTTCAATTGCTCTCCTTTCCAGCTGAACCTCCCTCTCTTTTACCTCTCTAAGACCCTCCTAAAACCCCTCATATTTTGGTCTCCATTTCCCCCTGCATTTTGGTGTTATTTCAGTCCCTTCAATGGCTATTTCAGCCCCTTTTCTCCTCCATTTCAGGTCTATTTCCAGCTTCAAATAGCAACCCAAAAGAGATCCTAAAAGCCACCTGAAACAGACCCATTCAATCTGTTTTTTAGGCTGATTTTCGGTCCGTTTTTGCCTTGTTTCCAGCCACCTTAGGTGGCCATTCCAACTACAAATTGAAGCCATTTGAGGGTCATTTGCAGCCATTTAAAGTAGCCAATCCAGCTCTGCAATTCAGGTCACTTTGGAGCCATTTTCCAGCCACCTCTTGTTGCAATTCGAGTTCCTATTTGGCCCCAAACTATCAAGGTAAATCATTGGCATATGGGTCATTGTTCTAACCTTGATTTTCCATGATTTATAGTAAGCTAATTCCTATACTTGTGAGCTTGAATTTTGCAATTGAAATTGTGTTCTCTTGAATTAAATTGTGGGTTATTTGAATTCCTATTGTTTTTCCCAAATTAGAAATCCTAGTCTTATCTCACTTATTGGAAATTTCATGAATTGAGTCTTGGTTATTTGTGTGGGTGTTTGGTTGTGAAAATTCAAATACAAGAATGTCATTTTGGTGTTGGAATGTTGGTTAGGAACTACATGTGAAAATTGTGTAAATTCAAGTTTTAGGATTTTTGAATTGTAAGTTGTTATAAGTGTGGGAAATGAAATTGTTGGGTTGATTTGGTAAATGGGTAATTCTAAAACATACTTTGAAATTGTCTGATTTAAAAAAAATCTTGGAATTGTCTATTTTTTTTAGTTTGCGAAACTTTAAGAATCTTGGTATTTAGCATATGTTTTAGCTATGATATATCTATATACTTTGTTTTTTTAGCTGACACAGGTTAATTTAGCATGTTTTGGTCACTTTAAGAATCTTGGATGTTTTTTTCACCTTTGAATTCGGGCTTTGTGGAGGAACTCTTTGCTTCTTGTATAAACATGTTTTACTTAAACTTGACTTTTGATCTTTGAAGCTTTTCAAAATAGTTTTTAGGTAAATGATTTTGAAAGCGCATTTGAACCATCAAACATTTTAAAAATCCATTTTGAATCACTTATGCGTACATGGATATCATTATTACTTATTTTACATTCTTGGACATAGTCATTGGGTACAAGCACTTTAACATTTTATCCTCTCTTATTTGATAAGTGTCATTGGCATTGGACATACGCTTTGAATAGATTAGAATAAATATTGACACTTGGAATAAAAGTTGATTTATGTTATTTTGACTATTGATGTACTGATAAGTCCATGAAATAGCCTTAATTATGTGTCCTTTTTATTATATTATTTGCTATGTTATTGACTTTTAGTTCAATGCTTAAAGGAAACCACTTTGAAGTTAAATTGGAGTAGAACAAAGATTTTCTACTCATCAGACGCCATGGCCGCAGAAAAGAGCCACTACAGTGCCCAAAATCGTGCAACAATTCATCTAGGGCACTGGGGCTGCAGAAAGGTATCTAGCATCTAGGTGCTAGAAAAGGGGTGCCCCAATGCACTACGGTGATTCCTTCTCCGATTTTTAGTGCTGAGGCCCTGGAACTTCAGTGTTGGGTGTTGGATCAATTCCTAAGAAAATATGGAGATTAAGAGGCAAACAAGAGTGCAAGGATAAACTGACGATCTGTATAGTTTCTTCACTTTCTTGTATTTGCTTGATGTTTTCTTTGTTTATATCCATGTTTACATTAAGTAGTATGGAGTAGTTACTATTTCTCTAGGGATTGCAATGGAACTCAACATATAGCTTGGTTTTATGTTTATAATTTGATTGCTTAGGGTTTGATACCTGAATTATTTATCTTATTCTATGATATATGCTTCTAATTGATTTGTTACCAATTAGATTGATTTGGTAACTTACAGGAACCTTGACAAAGAAAATCTAGGTTTAGCCTTATATAAGATAGCACTTGTTTGAATTTATTCACATGCTTGCTTGAATTTGATTTGTATGAAAGATAGAAATATACCTCCATACCTTGTGTAGCCATTGTTAGGTTTATTCTTAATGAGTCTAGCTTAATTCAATTCTCATAGAAATATAGTGATTTACTTAAGTTAGATATTATTATTATAAGCAATTCGAAAGATACTTATAATTAAATAAGAACCCTATTTAGTAATTCGGTATCACAACTAGGCATGATAAGATAATAATAATCTAAGTGAATGTTGAGGAAAGTTGTAATTCTAGGTTTTCTCCATTACATTCTCACGTTTGTTAGCATATTTTTTAGATTAGTTTAATTATAACTCTCTCAAAGTTCATTTGCTTGGATAAAGTTAGGATTGGTAAATTTTAGTACTTAGCAATTGTTTGATCTAATTACTCATGGGTTCGACAAGACTTTTATCTATTTACTTGTTAACGATACGTGCAACCAATCCTAGTTTTAATTCAAACTCTTTATTTTTAATTTTCTTTTATCTTTTTAAATTTAATTTCTTGTTTGTTTTGTGAGGTGCAATGAAGATGTATATTGAATATTTCAACGACATATGTTTTGCTCAAAAGGACTTCCATCATTCCATGGTGCAAGTTCAACTATCTGTTGAGAATGTGTCCAACTCATGGCTTGCCAAATTGGCTTCAACTCCATACATTTTACAATGGTTTGTGGTCACGGAAAGTGGTGAATATTCTAGCTGGTGGAGACTTCATGGATCTAAAGATAGACAAAGCTTATGAGTTGTTGGATCATCCTAGCATATTCATGAGTGTCTACACCAATGAGGAGAAAATAGAGATGTCTCTAGAATTGGTACAAAATTTCATTCGACCATGTGTTCATTTCATAGAAGAAGAATCACATGAGGAAGTCCATGGTGCTTAACCTATTGGCCCTAATTTAGTCATAGAAAAAGAAGTCCATGACGAAATCTAAGATGACCAAATTAGTGAACCTTAATTGGATATTGAAGTCTCAAAATGAGGAAGCAACTTAAGACTTGATCCTAGAAGAAAAACCACAACCTCTTGAATCTAAATTTGCCACTAAAGAGAACAACTATGAAGATCCTATGTGGCTAACTCTTCCTCCACTTAAATTGGCCACTGAATTTGATGCTTATGAAGATCTGTTGTGGCCAACTCCTCCACCACCTTCTTTAGCATCATACATCTACACATACTAAGTAAGATTTCCAAAGCCAAGTGACGTTGAGCGCACGTGCCAATTACTACCATATATTGCCAAGTTTGAGGGCATCTTGAATCAAGACCCGTATATAATGTTATATGACACTTACTATGGGCGAAATATGCATGTTTAGAAGCACTATTTCAATAGTCAAGCCGATGACTATAAATCTAGTGCTTCTTGGGATGCAACCCAAGTTTCTAAATTTTTTTTTTTTTATTTATGTTTTAGTTCTTATTGAGTGTTGTTTACTTTTGCAGGTTCATCATACAAGGGAGTCTTTCTATCCTTATCCTTTATTTATTTTACACATTGGGGACAATGTTAGTCCTAATTTTGGGGGAGGGTTTTATTAATGTGCTCATGTTTTTAGGCTGTTAAATTGTTGTGAAAAATACTATGCAAGTGGGTGTCATTTAAACAAGCAATAAAGGATAAGTTAAGTATTGTTCCAATGAGGAATTAATTCTATCAAACCAAGTACTATAATTTGCCAACTCCAATTTATCTAGACAATTGAAAACCTAGGTTTATAATTTCTCTCACACTTCACTTGACTTGCCTTTATCCTATCATGCTTAGTTATGATATTATGTTATTAACCTAGGGTTCCAAGTTTATTATAAGTATCTTTCGAATTGCTTATAATTCATACCTTAGTTAATCAATTCACTATATATCTATGAGAATTGAATTAAGCAAGGTTCATTAAGAACAAACCTAATTTGGCTACACAAGGCATAGGTATATATCTATCCTATATACAAATCAAATTCAAACAACTAGGTGAATGAATTCAAACATGTGTTTATCATTTGAAGGCTAACCCTAGATTTCTTTTGTCAAGGTTCCTCTAAGTTACTAAGTCTATCTAATTAGTGATCAAGCAATTAGAAACAATGAAGGTAGAATGATATAAATAACAATAATATCAAACCCTAAGCAATCCATAGATGAAATTAAACCAAACTACATGTGAGTTCTATAAAAATCCTTGAAAAAGGATTTAGTTCATGCTACTAGATGTAAACATGACTATAGCTAAGCAAATCATGAAGGAAATAGAGAAAACAAAGAGGATGTCAGTCTCCAAGCTCTTCAAAATCCCTTGCTCCTCTATATCTCCAAAAATCCCTTGCTCAATTGTGTTTTTAATCCCCAATATAAACCTCCTTAAATAGGCTCCAAAACCCATAAAAAGAAGTTAATTCAGACTAGGAATGGATCTGATGCCCCATCATTGAAGTTCCGGTGCCTCAGCACTAAAAATCATATTGCAAGATCATGTTGGTTGCTTGCTGTAGCTTTCTAGCACCTAGGCACTGGCTGCCATTGTCTTGGGTGCCCCAACTCTAGCTTCCTGGTGCCTAGGCACCAATGTTCTCTGCCTAGATAGTGTTTTGCATGATTTTGATCACTGTGGCACCCGTTGTGTAGGAAATCTTTGTTTGACTTCCTTTAAGCATTAAACCTTCAAAACACACAAAATAAGTTAAGAATCAATGGAATTCCTAAGCATACTCAACTAGGATTCAACACTTTAAAACAAATGACTCAACTAATCAACAATCAAACTAAAACTCAATAACATGGCAAATAATATGAATAAAAAGGATATGTAATAAGGCTATTTCATAGACTTATCACACCCCCAAGCTTGTTTTGCTAGTCCTCGAACAAAAGAAAAAATAAGACACATACAAAAATGACTAGCTAAAGGATTCATCACTAACATAAAGGCATCCCTAACTTGCTCTCAAAAGTTTCAATAGTGTAGACCTCAAGGATCAATAGGTCTTTATAAAGTTTGTAGTGTAAGCTAGGGTAATGGTATGATAAATGAAATTTTAAGGCTCAAATTACTCTAAGCTTAGACCTTTGTAGAGTTCTTTTCCACAACCCAAGTAATACCCACTTGGCATACTCTTTTCCTTTCCACCACTTCATGTCTTTTTCTACTTTGCTTGACTTTGCCTTCTTTTTTTTTTTCAACTCTTGTCACACCCCTAAGCTTATTTCTTTATTATGAATATAGGGGTGATCAAGAGGTACAAATGTATACCTTTTTTTACTTTTTTTTTTTTTTAATTCCAAGCTTTTCTCCTTTTTCTTATAACATAACTCAATATATGCATCAAATGATCAATATGCTTAAGAGTAAGGGTTTCAAAACTGGAATTTAAAAGAATGGTTAGGCAAAAATTTTATGGGTGGCAAATAAAAGGAAATATAGGCTCAATGAGGTATCTAGGGTTATAATATAAGACATGGTAAGCTTATAAGGCTCAGACGGTCCAAAGATGTTCTAAATCATGTCCGAGAAGGAAACAAATTCAAAGGTTCCTAACTAAATATAAACTGTCAAATAAGCAAAATAATCCCAAGAAAAAGATCAAGCACACCAATAAAACCCTCCTCCAAACTTAAGATTAACATGCTCCCCAATATGTAAAATAAATAAAGGATAACGATAGAAAGACTCGCTGGCAATGAAGCAAGGTGGAAAGCTGCCATTTACATAATTTTAAGTATACCTATATATTTATATATATACTTTAATCCTAATAGAACAATGCATGTATTATATTAGATTACTATCTTAATATTTTTATTTCCATTAACATCTACCTTAAATCATGCTAGCTAGTTAAGGTGAAACTTAGCATGTATTCACCTTTGTCTTTTAAATATTTGCTCTGGACTGCTGAATCTTATTGCAACTGTTATACTATGTTCTGTGTGTGTCTTTGTCTGTATGCGGTAGCTTCCCCTAATGGTATCAGAGCCAGAAACCTTAAAGGTTGGTAGAGTGTGAGAATAGTCTTAAACTATTTGTTCATTTGTCTTCAAAGTAGAGGAGTTAAACTCAGGAAACAAAGTCGAGGCATCTGATAACCCGTGTAGTCCATTAAGTAAAGGATGTTGAGTAAGTCCTTTGACAGTTTGGCCTTTTGACTCGAAGTAAATATCGCTGGTATTTTGAGAAGATTTTCAAACTTTGTTAATTCTTCTAGTTCTAGTTCTTATAACTTGTCCGGGAATAATAAAGAAGTTATTCTAGTAGAAAATATAGAGAAATAACTTCAAAATGGGAATCTTCCTCAAACTTCTGATAAACAAATTTATAGGAAATGTAGTTTTAGTCTAAAACAAAACTACATAATTAAAAATATGGAAGAGTCTATTCCCTTAAAGGAGGGTCAAGATACATTCAAACTTTTCTCTTCTAATTAATAGAAGAACATAAAAAGAAATTTAAATATCTTCATATAGGAATGGTTCAAGTGGCGTTAAAACCATTAACCAGATTTGGACTAAATACTTCTGCCCTTATATGTGTTAGAGACAAAAGACATAATAAGTTCTCAGACTCCTTATTAGGGTGTATAGAATTGAGTCTCTGTGATGGTCTTATCTTCTTTAGTTTGCTATCCTAATTTTTCAATATCCTTAATTGATCAAAACATAATGAATGCATTAATTTTAAATATTCAGTCTCATGGTTTTGACATGTTATTAGGATCTGAAAACGAAGTCCTAAAATTATAAGGTAATGAACACTATGGCTCCTAATGCTAAGATTGAGTCAAAAAGAGGTGAAACCACACTTTTTATAGCCAATCTAGCTAAGAAAAATATGGTGGTGCCTAAGACAATTACATGGGATCAAGTAAATCTTCCAGAAACTTGGAAAATTGACCATGGGATTCCCCCTAAGAAAATAGAGTTTAGAGACTTAGAATCAGTAATTGAATATACTGATGGTGATGTACGGATAAAATTCTCTTCAAATAGAAAAATCAGATTAAATTTAGGAGAATCTTCTAGAAGGAGGTCTACTTCCTCCATTCCTACCACTGAAGCTGAAAGAAACTCGGTAATTGAGGGAATTATAAAATCAAAAATCAAGTTAGTCACCCTCAGTACCAAGTAGAAACACCTTCAAAGTTAGGGTTAAAATCACCCTCAAAGATAATTCTCCAACACACTCTGAAATGGGATACAACATATGCATGTTATCCTCTAGAGAATCATTTCATCCATTCACCATTAAACATAAACAGTTCTATACAGCTTTCAGTGAAAAAGAAAGAGATTACTGGATCTCTATGCATAAGCTGTATATGGATAAATTCCATAAGAAACCAACATTCTTTAAGTGGCTTGAACGAGCCTTTAGGTTCCACAAAAAAGATTGGCCTGATTTTGAGGATCCTATGTTCGTTAATGTTCTAGAAACTGCTTATCAAAACTTTTTCACCAGGGAGGGAAAACTTTTTCACCAGGGAGGGAAAGAATATAGCAACAATTCATTCTCTAGAGTCATCACTTTCAGTTAAAAAATCTAAAGGTGAAATAATAGCTAATCTTTATTTAGCTATACCAAAAGAAGCCTCTACGTCTAGTGCCTTGGTTGAAATATCTAACCAAAACAATTACACAAATTTATTTCTTCAGTCCTTAGGAAAACAGTCCTCAAGAATAGAAAATACCCAACAAATAATTCCTCAGACTCCAAGATCTTCTATCTGCTAAGATAGATCATATCATGATAAAGCCACCCCCATAAGTCAATATGAAATTCAAAAAAGAATCTAAAATTAATGATAAAAACTTTGTGGATGAATTAGTCAATAGGTTACAAAAGTTTAACATATCTGAAAAGAAAAGTGTCAACATGCTAAGTCAAAATCAAGAAAAGTCATGAAGAAAAGACTCACATTTAGAAGTTAATAAACTTCATTGGAGTAAGACAACTCCAACTGCCCCATCAAAAATGTACTACCCAAGACCCTTACCATTAGATCTCCAGTATGAAGACAATGCTATTCAAGATAGGGTCTAGCATGTAGGTCCAATGGTAACATTGATAGGGAAATAACCCTAGCCATAATTAGTAGAATGGAATACCAAGTCCTCCAAACAACCAAACACATGCTAATTTATGTCATAGCATGTAGGTCCAATGGTAACACTGATAGGGAAATAACCCTAGCCACAATTAGTGGATCATAGGTCAACTATTAGGATCGCGGGATTTCCACCTTTCAGATGTCTCTAAACAAGAGATTTTAAAATCTGTAAAACAAGAAAATGGAAATTTGATAACTGACAGAGTTAATACTTTGATCTATACTATTATAAACCAATTTGTAGGAGCTAATATGCTTAGGTTAGATAGATCACATGAACAACTGATTAATCTTAGGTGTCCAGATCAATCTCACTTCCAGTGGTATAAAGATGTGTTCTTGTCTAGAGTTTATCAGAGACCAGACAGTCAAGCTGACTTTTGAAAAGAAAAATTCTTAGCAGGTCTCCCAACTCTATTTATTGATAAAATAAAAAATAAATTAAAAGATAAACATGGTGGTAATATACCCTATAGTAATTACACCTATGGAGAACTAGCTTCTGAAGTAGTGTCAGAAGGAATATAATTATGTAATGATATTAGGTTAAAAAGACAAATTGACAAAGAAAAACTATATCGAAAAAGAGCCTTAAGAAATTTTTGTGAACAGTTTGGGTACCTTTCAGGAAGCCAATTTAATCAGTCTAAAAAGATTCATAAATTTCAAAAGAAATTCTCTAATAAACCATATAAGAGAAAACAATATAAAAGGAATTATAAGGTAAAAGCAGCTTTTTTCGAATCTAGTAAAAAACTTGTAACAAAGGAAGCTAATTATAAAAAAGTTCCTATTTGTTATAAGTGTGGAAAACCAGGTCACTTCCAGAACAATGCAGAGTTAAAAAGAAAATTAATGCTCTTCAAATTGATAAAGGTTTAAAGAAATCTTTATGTCAAATCTTATTAGAAGAATCTAATGAAGAAAAGGGACAAATGAATGCTCTTATAATAGAGCAGTATAAGTCAGACTCGAGTCTAGAAGAGTCAGAAGATGAATATAACTTTGAGTCAGAACAGTCTAAAAAATTAAAATGTTGTTCTGATAATGATTGTGATTAATGTATCCTAAAAACTATAGGATTAAACAATCTTAGTATAAATGTCTTGTCTAAAGAAGAAAATCTAATTCTAGATTTAATTGATAAAATTGCAGACCTTGAAGAAAGAAGAATACAGTTAGAAAACTATATTCAAATGTCTAACAAGGGTAAAAGTTCAGTAATAAAAGGAAGTATAAAAGATGATTCTTATTCCTTTAAGAATATTATTGAAAGAGTAAAAACTATTACTCTTCATCAATAGAACCAACTATTGCTGATTTAAAATAAAAAATTAATGAAATTAAGGAAGAAGTAAAAACTCTAAAACAGAGAGTTTCTATTCTAGAAGAGTCAGATGAAGATCAATTCCAAGGCCTTTTATGGGAATCATTAAAAGAAACAAAAAATTCATAACCTGAGAATAAAGGGAAAAGTATAACGATACAAGAACCTAAAGAAGGAATTGTAAACATCCCTAATGATTTAGAAGGATAGATTTGTGTTGTAGATTTAGTTATAGCTCAAAAATGGTTTACTAAAATAACCATAATTGTGAATACTGAATTCAGTTTTCAGTATGTAGCCTTAATAGATTCAAAGCAGATTTGAATTGCATAAATGAAGGATTAGTTCCATCCAAGTATTTCCAGAAAACAATTCAAATACTTCATGCTGCAGATGAGAATCGTCTAATTATAGACTACAAATTGTCTAATGCTGTAGTCTGTAAGAACAAGGTTTTCTTTCCTATACCCTTGTATTAGTCAAAGGCCTAGCTCATGGAGTAATCTTAGGAAACCATTTTTTACATATGTTATTCCCCTTTTCCAAGATAGATGAATCAGGGGTAGAAACTATAATAAAGGGTAGGCAAATTAAATTTGAATTTGTTAATGTGATTAGTGTTAGTTATTTTGCTTGACCTAATTAACAAAGAGGTAAGGATAGGTGGGAAAGACTTGTTTCCATGGTTGATTTGAATGCATATGTGTATATTCAGATTGGTATTTGTTTTTTTTCAATGATTAATAGCTCATGAATCTTGGTGAAAACTTCTTTGCAATTGAGTCTTACAAGTCTTTGGTTGTTTGCTTGCTTAGTTTAGTAAGTTTCTACCAAAAATTGTTTTTTACATTTAGAATTTAATTCTCTTGTTTTTCTTTCTTGCTTAGCTATTTTAATTTAGTTTAGGTCAAATATCAACACCCCATTTATTGACTTTGCTGTTTTGAGTGCATATTAGTTAGTTTGCAAATTTATAGCATATTATCATCACAACCTATGTTATAAGTCCATTCATTTTTTTACATTTGTTTTGTTTTATATTTTCTTGCATTAGTTTGATTTACTTTTATTGCTCATTATAGTATTCAGCTTAGGTAGATATACTTGAACTTCTTGTGCTCTTTTGCTTTGGTTCAATTTAATTAAATAAGAACTACTTGCTTGAATTAAATTTGATTAACTTGTTTCTCTGTGGGATCGATACCCTAGTTACAATAGTACAAATCTAGTTAGTTAGGTTTTGATTTGGTGAACATCAATGACTCATCAAATTTTGGCACCGTTGCCGAGGAAACTAATCTTTTAATTTGATTCAAGCTTGTGTTTTTGTTTAGTTTAGATCATTTATGTAGGTTATATGTTCGATTTCAAAGAAGACTGTACCCTCCACAGTGCAACTTAAACAATTTTACGAAGAGTAAGCTGAGGTAATCAATTGAACTCCACCACAAAGCCCAATTGAAGAGGTCAATCCTAAAATACGTGTAGTGAGAGATTACATCAAATCAGTCACACAAGTAGAGTTTGCATCACAAATAGCACATCCTTTGGCTTTCAAATTGAAGGAAGAAATTGCACCAATACATTAACAGGTTGAAAACATGGCCACTCAACAACCTCGCACTCTTAAGGAGCTCGCCACTCCTAATCTTGACCATCAACTTCTTTGCATTAATTTTCCTCATATTGATGTCCCATTTGAGCTTAAATCTGGTCTTATTCACATACTTCCTACTTTTTGCTGTCTTTCAGGTGAAGATCCACAAAAACATCTCAAGGAATTCCGTTTAGTGTGCTCGAGCATGAATCCAATGGTGTGACCGAGGAGCAATCAAACTTCGAGCATTCCCATTCTCCTTAGGTGATGCAGCTAAGAAGTCACTATATAACATTCCCTCTAGCTCAATCACTACATGGAATGAGATGAAGTTGCTTTTCTTGGAGAAGTACTTTCCTGCATCACATGCTGCAAATATAAGAATTGGAATAAGGCAATACAATGGTCAAACCTTATATGAGTATTGGGAAAGATTTAAGAAGTTGTGTGCTAGTTGCCCCCATCAAATCTCTTATCAACTCCTCATCCAATACTTCTACGAGGGTTACAAGAAAAGAACATATTGATGCCTCAAGTGGAGGGGCATTAGTTGACAAAACACCTGACGCTGCAAAGTAATTAATATCCAACATAGCTGCCAATTCACAACAATTTGGAACTCGCATGGATGCACTCTCCAAAAAGTAAATGAAGTATCTCTAACATTGAATGAAAAGTTGGCAATCTTATTTCTCTTGTGCGTTCTTTGGCTGTTGGAAATGTGTTGCAAATGAAAGCATGTGCCATTTGCTCTAACCAAGGGCATCCAACCGATATGTGTCCTACAATGCTAGATGATCATGTGGAAACAAGTTAATGCCATTGGTGGCGCTTTTCTTGGACAACCACAACGTAAGTATGATCCATATTCTAACACATACAATCCTGGCTAGAGAGTTCACTCTAACTTGCATGATGGGAATTAACCATAATATCAATCCAGACAACCCCTACAACCAATGAATTCATCCAATTCTGGTTCGTCTATCGAAGATATGATGAAAGCAATGGCATCCAATACGCCTTCCAACAAAGCATGATGCAAAGTAGGACAATTTGCTACTAGTATGGGTAAATTGGAAACACAAGGGTCTGATAAGCTGCTTTCTCAAGTTAAGAAATGGAAAAGAGCTTGGAGAAAATAAACCAAGAAATAATGCATTGAAGAGATTGAAGTCGAGTCCAAAACTTCTTCAAAGTTGTCCGAGACTTCTGCCCCTTATCAAATGAATCCCAAGCCTAATTTGGGTGTTCCCAAGGTAAATTCTCAACCTATGAATTCCAATTTTAAGCTTACTCCACCTTTTCCTTTGAGTTCTTATAGGTCTAAGAAAGAAGATAAGGAGAAGGAGATCTTAGAGATGTTTAGAAAGGTTGAAATCAGTATTCCTCTCTTGGATGCAATCAAGCAAATCCCTCGATATGCAAAGTTTCCAAAGGAGTTGTTCACTAAAAAAAAGAAAACTCAACAGTAATGAAACAGTAAGTGTGGGAGAGAAAGATTCTTCTGTCATTCAAAAGAAACTCCCACATAAGGAAAAAGATTCTGGTTCGTTTTCTATTCCTTGTAAGATTGGTAATACTTGCTTTGAAAAGGCCATGTGTGACTTAAAAGCTTCAATTAGTGTAATGTCAAAATCTTTATATGACTCTTTGTCTTGGCCCTTTAAAAGAAATAGATGTTATTATCCAACTTGTTGATCGTACATTTGTCTATCCTTTGGGTGTGTTTGAAGATGTCTTAGTTTCAGTTCATGGTTTGATTTTTCCTGCTGATCACTCACACACATCTACTCCACTTTTATTAGGAAGACCATTTCTTAAAACTGCTAGAACTAAGATTGATGTTTTTTCTGGTACATTGTCTATGGAATTTGATGGTAATGTTGTTCAATTCAATATCCTTGATGCCATGAAGTTTCAAGATGATAAATAATCTGTTATGTGTTTGGATGTTATTGTCATTAATTTGCAACAAGTTTTTGACTTAAGTGGTAGTGATAATTTGAATGTGGCTATAAGCCAAAGTTTTGATTCCACTTGCACAAAAGGTGAAGTTGCCATAGATGATGCTTTGGTTGATGCGGTCATGGCCTTGCAAGCTTTGCAAGTTGTGCCATACAAATATGGTGAGGTTTTTCATGATTTACCTATTTCTCACAAGAAACTTTTACCCTCTGTTTTGCATGCACCCAAGCTTGAATTAAAACCTTTGCTTGACCATTTAAAGTAAGTGTTTTTGGGTGAAAATAATACATTACCTATGATCATTGCAAAGAACTTAACAGATGTGCAACGGGAAAGGCTTGTGCGCATGCTTTGTGACCATAAAACTTCTATTGGATGGATGTTGGCTAAGATCAAGGGAATTAGTCCTCCCATGTGTATGTATCGTATACTTTTGGAAGAAAATTCGAAGCCAACAAAGGAGATGCAAAGGCACCTACCTATGATGGAGGAAGTCAAGGACGAAATATTGAAGTTGCTTGATGCCACAGTTATCTACCTTATTTTGGATAGCAAGTGGGTAAGTCCTATACATATGGTTCCTAAGAAAACTAGAATTACTATTGTGCAAAATAAAGTGGGTGGAGAATGTGTGTTGATTATCCCAAGCTGAATCAAGCATCAAGTAAGGATCACTTTCCTTTACCTTTCATGGACCAAATGCTTGAGAGGTTGGCTGGTAAGTCTTTCTATTGCTTTCTTGATGGGTAAAGTGTATATAATCAGATTGTTATTGCATGCCCCTTTGGTACTTATGCATATAGAAGAATGCCTTTTGGTTTGTGTAATGCACAAGCCACTTTTCATGGATGATTTTACTGTTTATGATGATTCTTTTGATGCATGTTTGGAAAATCTTTCTCTTATTTTGAAAAGATGATTGGAAACTAACCTTGTTTTGAATTATGAGAAGTGTCACTTTATGGTTGAACAAGGGATTGTTTTAGGGCATGTAGTTTCTGTTCTTGGTTTAGAAGTTGATAAAGCTAAGATAGATATTGTTTTGTCCTTACTTTATTTCACATGTGTACAAGAAGTTCATTCTTTTCTTGGACATTCAGGTTTCTATCGAAGATCTATCAATGATTTCTCTAAAATTGCATTGCTCATATGCAAGTTGCTAGCTAAAGAAGTGGATTTTGTATTTAATGATACTTGCAAACAAGCGTTCGATAAGCTTAAAAGGAGATTAACTTCAGCCCCCATTGTTCAACCTCCAAATTGGGATTTACATTTCGAGACCATGTGTACAATCCTCAAACAAGTGACCAAGCTGAAATTTCTAACCGAGAAATCAAATCCATCCTTGAAAAGACCGTGCAACCTAATAGAAAACATTGGAGCTTAAGGTTAAATTTGTTATAACCTGATGATCCAACTTACGTGTTAGGAGGTTTTATAGAAATTTTTGTGATTATAATAATAGTTCTTTTCGAATTACATTTAAGTAAGAAATTTTTTATATTATATTTATATATATGTATGTTTAAGTAAATTAAGGTGCATGTGTACATAACAAGTGCAAATTAAGGGTTGATATAGCTATCTATCTATATATATTGAAATATAAGCAAAAAGGGGAATAGATATTTGAGCCACTAATTTATTTTTACTTAAAACCAACACCACTCAATGTTATTATTTTAATTCACTGCCTTTATTTTTCACCAACAGGTTGACCAACTCAAGTATTGCTACATTTTGCCTTGCTTTATTTTCTTTCTGTTAGTGAGCAAATGGTTGTGGCTAGTTGAGAAGGTTTCTTGTTGGCACCATGTTCCTTTCTTTGGTGAATTTCCTTGCTCTTTTCTTTTGGTAGTCTGTGAAATTGGAAGTAGGAGGTAGTTTGAGAGCTAAAATTCAACTCAGTCGCCTGCAGTACCAGCTGGGAGGGGGGGGGGGGGGGGGGGGGGGGAGGGGGGTTTGGCTCTCTTATTGGGTTTGTGGTACACTTATCCTTCCTTCTTTTGTTGCTGCGGGTGTGTGTGGTTTGAGGGAGCAGATTGTTGTTGGAGATTTCACCAACGGGCTAAGAAAAGCCACACTTAGTTGGCTGGAAATTTTCCTTGCTCTGCTGTGAGTTATCATCCTCGTAGCTTAGTTGATTTTCTTAGTTTCCAGCTGCTTGTTCATGTTTTCTTTTTTTGTGTGTGATTGCCATGAGAAAGGAAGCCTGGAGGAAGATTTAATTTGAGCAGATGCTTATACTTTATGGAGTGCCCTGTTTCGGTAATTTGTGGATGAAATATTGAAGGGGACAACAAATCTATTTCTAGTTGCTGTTGCTGTTGGTACCTTTGAGTGGCTAAAAGATGTTATTTGGTTGATTGAAGTAGTGATGGGGTTCACCTTTAAAAGAAGTTAAATGGCTGGTTGTGGAAAATAGGGAGCTTAACTTGGTTGCCAATTTTCCTTGTATGATCAAATTGAGAATGATCTCATTACAAGATGAATTAGGAATATAAATAAGTGAAAAGTTAAATGCAAGTATCAAAAGTTGGAATTGAAAACATGTTAATATTTAAAAGTTTGATTTAAGTTTAATAACAAGGTAAATTAAAATTAATAATTGGCATAAGACAAATTGTAAAAGTTAAAGAAATTTGTTAGCATACGTATGCTTAAATATAGATATGAATAAGGAAAGTAAGTAAATATATATATATATATACCTATAGTAGGTTGTTATATAAAATTTAATAGAATTGAGTTTTCAAAGATTATATTAAGTTGTTTATATTAATTCAGGAATCGTAGGATTACCTTTGAAAGAAATAGCGTTAATAACTTATGAATTGGTGATTTTCAACTTCGGATCCTGTCGAGGGCATTCCGACACCTTCGCAAACTAGACGGATGAACGAACCATGTCCTTAAACTTGTGAGTGAATTATGTGCTTTATGGTTACCATATTATTGTGTGCAATTATGTGTATATTTTAATTGATGCGATATAATAAAATTAAGCAAATGAGTTATTTCAATGATTTAATTGAATGATATGTTTGATATTGAATGTGATTGATAAGGGCCAACAACGTGAAATTTTTCTGAGAAATGGTTTTCATTTTTGAAATTAAATTCTCGGTGCACCTAGGATATTTGAATTTGATAGTTGATATGAGTTATTCTCACTCTTTCCTTTGTGGTTGTTTTCTTTAGTTTGTAGGAAAACTACCATTGGTCGAGACAAACATTTGCTACTTGCTGACTTTACTGCGACAAGGTATATCTCGAAGATCTCACACTTGGAGTGTATGGTCCGATATTTGCAATTGCTTTAGGTGTTAAGTATTAGTATTGAACATACATCGCAATCACTATGGTGATTACATGTTTTGTTAGGAGCAGAGCTACTCTGTATATTTTGAAATTATATTTACTGTTGATGTTGTAAACAGGTTGTTTGTATATATTATTGGTATGTTCCACCGTACGGGTAACCCCTGCCAGTATTTTCGGTAACTTGAGTATTCAGGGTTACAGGGGTATGGACACCCATTCCCCCGGTCATTTGAGGGTGTGACAAGTTGGTATTAGAGTCAAGTTAGAGGTCTGTGACTGCAAGTATGGAATGTTATTGCTTAGTTTGCGTATGTTACCCGAGGCGTATGTGGACTTAGTGATGTGTTCTAATTCGTCCTGAAACTCCAAGTTACAATTATTTAAAGGCACCGTCTTTTATTTTATCTTATAAATGTATATTAAAGTCTTATGTATTCGTTTTAGATAAAATGCAAAGAAGTGATTAACAGATCAAGAGAGGCAGTGGGAGGCTGGCTCCGATCAGGGATCCACTGGTCCCCAGACACTGGCAATTAGAGGCAAGGGTCAATGAGGACACGATAGGGGCAGAGGTCGAGGTAGGGCTACTGAACTAGTTCAGGCAGCAGCTCCTGGTCTTGACATGGAGCATTTTGTGTAGGGATTAGATTGTGTTCAAAGGACTGTAGGTGACTTAGTTGGGATTTTAGCCCAACAGCAGCAACCACCAGTAGCTCCCCTTATTTAGCCTCAGCAGGAGGCAAATGCTCCAGCTCCAGTTCAGCAGGATAGGGGAGTATTTGTGACACTACATGACTTTAGAAAGATGAAGCCACTGCTATTTTCGGAGGTTGACCCAACTTAGGATCCTTATGCTTTCCCAAAGGAGTCAGAAAGATTGTGAATAGCTTTGGTGTGCCCAGAGTTCAGCAAAGATTTTCTAGATCGCTTTCTACCTGAGAGTGTATGAGACAAGCATGCTCGTGATTTTGAGCAATTGGTGCAGATTGAGGGTATGTCATTAGCAGAATATGATACTCGATTTACTCGACTGTCTTGTTTTTCCCTGCATTTGGTAGCTATGGAGCAAATGAGAATGAAGAGATTCATGCATGGTTTTGAAGGATTATTTATTCAGATTAGTGTTCATGTCAAACACTACGACTTATACATAGGCTGTTGATGCAGCTTATCGACTGGAGACCAGGGCAGTGGAGAGCCAGGCAAAATGTGAGAGTCATAAGAAGGCAAGGCAGGAGGGTCCGTCGACCTTTAGAGCTGGCAGTTCACGTAGGCCTGGGGGTGAATCTACCTCTGGGGGTTCATTCAAAGGATGCTTGCAGCTAGGTAGAAGTCAGATGAGGCAGGGTTCAGAAACTCAGTTTCAAGGAGGACCGTCTAGCGGATCCCAATCATGAGTTTCCTACATGCTCTACTTATGGCAATAGGCATACTGAGTAGTGTAGACTGGGGATAGGTGCGGGTTTTAAATGAGGAGTGATGGATGGTATTAGAGATTGTCCACTATTAAGAGGTCATGTCCGCTTCAATCGGAACCTCTTCATCAGTTCAGGTATACCTTTACTTCCTGCAACACCTACGAGGCCTCCAAGGGTGCGTGGTGGTTTCTCTAAAGGTTTTTCATCAGTCGGTAGAGGTGATGCTCGAGTCTATGCTCTGATGACTCAAGACAAACAAGCTTCTAATGCAGTGGTATGAGGTAATTTGTTTGTTTGTTCTATTAGTGCTAAAGTATTGTTTGATCCAGAACTACCCATTCTTTCAGCCATATTTTGTTTCCCGTGTGGGTAGAGTTGCAAAGCCTCTTGATACCCCTCTAGTAGTATTAATTCTATTGGGGGAAATTATTTTAGCAAATCAGCATATATCTTCGTGTGAAGTTCTTGGGGGGGATGATAATTATCTAACAGACTCAATCATACTGAATGAGTCAAGGGGATCGGAGTGAAGTTCCTGACAACTTAATTTTAGCCATTCAAACAAGACGACTTATCAAGAAATAGCATCAAGCTTATCTAGCTTTTGTCAAGGATACTTAGTTAGAGTGTCCTTCTTTAGATCATAGTCCTGTGGTGAGGGAGTTTTCTAATGTTTTTCCTAAAGGGTTGCACCCGATCGGGAGATTGAGTTATGCATTGAGTTGTTACCCGGTACTCAACTAATTTCTATTCCCCTTATAGAATTGTTCCTAGTGAGCTAGTGGAACTTAAGGTGCAATACAATATTTACTAGATAAGGGATTCATTCGTCCCAGTTGATCTCCTTGGACTGCTTCTATTTTATTTGTTAAAAAAAAGGATGGCTCGTTTAGACTGTGTATCAATTACCGGCAGTTGAATAAGGTCACAGTTAAAAACAAGTATCCTCTTCCCAGAATTGATGACTTATTTGATTAGTTGTAGGGAGCTCAATGCTTTTCAAAAATTGATCTTTGTTTAGGGTATCACTAGCTTTGAATTAAAAAGGAAGATATTTCAAATACTGCTTTTCGTACTCGATATGGACACTATGAATTTTTGGTTATGTCTTTCGGGCTTACTAATGCTCCTACAATGTTCATGGATCTGATGAATCGGGTGTTTAAGTCTTTCTTGGATCAATTCATTATTGTTTTCATTGACGACATTCTGGTATACTCTCTAAGTGAGGAGGAGCATGAGCAATATCTTTGTATTGTATTGCAAACACTTAGGGAAAATAAGCTTTATGCTAAATTCTGTAAGTGTCAATTTTGGTTAAATTGGGTGACTTTTCTTAGACATATGATTTCTAAGGAAGGAATTTGTGTAGACCCTAGAAAAATAGAAGCAGTTCAGAATTGACCTCGACCTACACATGTTTCTGAAATTTGAAGTTTTCTGTGCTTAGCCAAGTACTACGGGAAATTTGTGGAGATTTTTTCTCGTATCGCTACTCCTTTGACTCGACTAACTCAGAAAGAAGATAAGTTTTCACGGTTCAAGACTTGTGAAAAAAGCTTTCAAAAATTGAAAACTTGTTTGACTTCAGCTCTTGTTCTTGCACTTCCCTAAACTACGAGTAAGTATATGGTGTTTTGTGATGCTTCTTGTATTTTAATGCAAGATGGGAAGACAGCATATGCTTCCAGACAGCTGAAAAAGCATGAGGTGAACTACCCTACTCATGATCTTAAGATGGTAGCAGTAATTTTTGCATTAAAAATATGGAGACATTACTTGTATGGTGGGACTTTTGAGATTTTCATGGATCACAAAAGTCTTAAATATATCTTTAATTAGAAGGAGTTGAATTTGAGGCAGCACAGATGGATTAAGTTACTGGAAGATTATGATTGTTCGATTTCTTATCATCCAGGTAAACTAAATGTGGTTGCCAATGCTCTGAGTAGGAAGTCTATGGGTAGTTTATCATACTTGTCAGGTGTGCATACTCAGGTGCCACAAGATTTGGAATTGAAAAGGAAGATTCTTGAAGTAGCACATTGTTCATCATATGTCATGCATCCTGGTTCTTCTAAATGTATAAGGATTTAAAAAAAATTTACTGGTGGAAGGGTATCAAGAAAGATGTTGCTGATTTTTTTTCTAAGTGCTTGGTATGTCAACAGGTGAAAGCTGAACATCAGAGGTCGGCAAGGATGTTACAAAAGCTGGATTTTCCAGAGTGGAAGTGGGAAAAGGTTACTATGGACCTCGTATCAGGACTTCCTAAGACTTTTAGGGGTTTTGATTCTATTTGGGTGATTGTCGATCGTTTGACAAAGTCCACACATTTTCTTCTAGTAAAGAATACTTACTCAGCACACCAGTATGTGAAGTTGTATTTGGAGGAGATTGTTTCATTACATGGAGTACCAATCTCTATTATTTCTAATCGAGTTGATCAATTCACTGCTAAGTTCTGGAAATCTTTTCAGGAGGCTCTTGGTACTCAATTGCTATTTAATACAGCTTTTCACCCTCAAACGAATAGGCAATCCAAGAGAACAATACAAACTTTGGAGGATATGTTGTGAGCTTGTGTGATGGATTTTGAAGGTAGTTGGGATCAGCATCTTCCATTAATGGAGTTTGCTTATAATATCATAGTAGCATTCGGATGGCGCCATTTGAAGCATTGTATGGTAGAAAGTGTCAATCTCCTGTTGATTGGTTTGAGATAGGTGACCATCAGTTGTTGGGCCAGAACTGATTCAAGATGCTGTGGAGAAGGTTCAGGTGATTCATGATAAATTACGGATAGCTCAAAGTCAACAGAAATCGTATGCTGATAAGTGTAGGAGACAGTTAGAATTTGAAGTAGGGGATCAAGTGTTCCTAAAGATTTCTCCTTTTTGGGGCACTATGAGATTTGGTAAGAAAAGTAAGCTAAGCTCAAAATTCATTAATCCTTTTCAAATCCTGGTATCTCATGTGTCGATGCTTCGTAAATATTTGCCAGATGAATCTCATATTTTAAGAATTCAAGAGGTGCAAGTTGACAAGGACTTGACGTGCGAGAAGCAACCAATGGAAATTATAAACAAGTCTGTAAACTTTGATCGAAGGTTATTCCTTCGGTAAAAGTTTTATGGTAGCATCATGGAGAGCAAGAAACCACTTGGGAATCCTAGAGTGAAATGAAACGATGTTATCCATAATTATTTGAATAATCCAGGTAACGATATACTCCTATAACTCTTCAATTGAAATTTGGGATAAATTTCTTTTGAGGGGGGAAGACTGTTATAACCTGATGATCCAACGTACATGTTTGGAGGTTTTATAGAAATTTTCACAATTATATAAGTAATAGTTCTTTTCAAATTAGATTCAAATTATATATATATATATATATATATTTATGAAAGTGGGATGAAATACAAGCAAAAAGGGGAATAGATATTTGAGCCACTAATTTATTTATACTTAAAACCAACACCACTCAATGAAATTATTTTAATTCATTGCCTTTTATTCTTCACCAACAGCTTGACCGACCCAAGTATTGTTCCATTTTGCCATGCTTTCTTTTCTTTCTGTTAGTGAGTGAATGGTTGTGGCTGGTTGAGAAGGTTACTTGTTGGCACCATCATGTTCCTTTCTTTGGTGAATGGTTGTGGCTGGTTGAGAAGGTTTCTTGTTGGCACCATGTTCCTTTCTTTGGTGAATTTTCTTGCTCTTTTCTTTTGGTAGTTTGTGAAATTGGAAGTAGGAGGAAGTTTGAAAGATGAAATTCAGCTCAATCAAGGCAGTACTATGTCACGGTCTTGGAAATTCCAACTCTCCCGTGCGGCACTTAGTCACTCAAGCCCCGTGCAAGAATGCTAAGTCAGCCTAACTCGAACTCAAGTGAGAAGGAAAGCACACAAGAGAATCGTAAGAAAAGAACTTCTTTATTGAATGCTTGAATTGCTTACAATTTCTGGATGCCTTCCAAATGAAGTTCCTAGGCCTATTTATACTATTCCACCTCCTCAACCGACGGTGGAGATTGATTACATCCAACGGCTTATAATAGCCATCTAGAACTCTCCTACAAAATATCTAGATATTTATTCAATTCCAAGAAGTATCTAGACCTCCTAGAATTATGTACATTATTCTAGAGCATTCCACACCTTTTTGAACCTTCCAGGATCTTCTAGGATGTTCTACAACCTTGTAGAACCTTCTAGAATGTTCTAGAGTCTTCCACATCCTTCTGGACCCTTCCAGAACCTTCTTGAATCTTCTAGAACCTTCTAGACCCTTCTAGAACCTTCTAGTACCTTCTGGAACCTTCTAGAACCTCCTGGATTCTTCTAGGATGCTCCACGAACTTGTACGAATGCACCACACAAACCTCCCAATCATTGCCTAAGTGGCGCCATGTAGGCAACGATTCAGCGGGATATGACAACTAGCTCTGGGGGGGGGGGGGGGGGTTTGGCTCTCTTATTGGGTTTGTAGTACACTCATCCTTCCTTCTTTTGTTGCTGCGGGTGTGTGTGATTTGAGGGAGCAGATTGTTGCTGGAGATTTTAGCAATGGGCTGAGAAAAGCCAGACTTATTTGGCTGGAAATTTTCCTTGCTCTGCAGTGAGTTATCATCCTCGTAGCTTAGTTGATTTTCTTAGTTTCCAGCTGCTTGTTCTAGTTTTCTTTTTGTGTGTGATTGCCATGAGAAAGGAAGCCTGGAGGAAGATTTAATTTGAGAAGATGCTTATACTTTATGGAGTGCCCTGTTTCGGTCATTTGTGGATGAAATATTGAAGGGGACAACAAATCTATTTCTGGTTGCTTTTGCTGTCAATACCTTTGAGTGGCTAAAAGATGTGATTTGGTTGGTTGAAGTAGTGATGGGGTTCACCTTAAAAGAAGTTAAATGGCTGGTTGTGGAAATAGGGAGCTTAACTTGGTTGCCAAATTTCCTTGTGTGTGGTGATACATCATGGTCACGACTGTAAAAGGACAAGCCGTGAACTGCACATGACAAATTTCAACAATTATATTAAGTTGTTTATATTAATTTAGGAATCGTAGGATTAACTTTGAAAGAAATAGCATTAATAACTTAGTTTCGGATCAGGTCGAGGATATTCCTACACCTTCCCAGACTAGATGGACAGACGAAGCACGTCCTTAAACTTGTGAGTGAATTATGTGTTTTATGGTTACCAAATTATTGTGTGCAATTATGTCTATATTTGAATTGATACGTCATAATAAAAATTATACAAATGAGTTATTTTAGTGATTTAATTGAATTATGTGTTTGATATTGAATGTGATTGATAAAGGCCAACAACATGAAATTTTTCTGAGAAATAGTTTTCATTTTTGAAATTAAAGTCCAGGTGCACCTAGGATATTTGAATTTGATAGTTGATATGAGTTACTTTGATTCTGACAATTATTTTGAAAATAATTAGGAGTGCTCAGCCCCAATGGAATGGAATTGTGTACGGAGATTTACTTGTGCGGGCGAGTGAATGCCCAATGGGGGAGATATTGTTGTGCAGGGTTGAGTTACTCATTGGCCCTTTGTTAAATTGGCTATTAATTGTTTGGTTGTTTGAATGGTTTGATTGATACGTTGAAATTCGTGATCGAAGTGAATTGTGATTGTATGAGAATTGTAACTACATATGTGCATAAGTAATTTAAATATGAATTAAAACTATGATATTTGTGTTGTGTGATGTTGGTACCCTTAGGGTACATAATTTGCTCACTGAATCTTTGTGGCTCACTCTTTCCTTTGTGGTTATTTTCTTTAGTTTCCAGGAAAACTACCATTGGTCATGACAAACATTTGTTACTTGCCGACTCTACTATGGCAAGGTATATCTCGGAGATCGCACACTTGGAGAGTATGGGGCGATACTTTGATCACTATAAAAAATCTTTATTAGTCTCCTCAGTATTAGGAGTGGAGAAATTTCTTTTTGCAGGAGTATTAGTTTGAGAGGTCATAACGCATTTTCCTTTAGGATCCCTGCAAAAATTCTCTAGTTAGAAAGTCAGGCAAAGAATTAGATTCTCCTTTAATAAATTCTATATCAAATTCAAAAACAGAAAAGGATTCCTTGCCATCTAGCAAATATCTGTTTAGATGCTATTTTTTTTAACATCTTTAAGAAGGATATCCTTAGCAGACTTGCAATCTATTCTTAATAAGAACTTTTTATTTAAAAGGTCAGATTCAAACTTAGCAATGCACATATCTATAGATAATATTTTCTTTTTTATAGTAGAATAATTTTATTGTGCACCCTTCCAAGTTCCTGAAGTAAATCTAACCAATTGCTCTTTATTAGCAATTTTTTGTTTAAGAATTCCTCCATATCCTATTTCAGAAGCATCTGTTTCGACTATTTTAAAAGCTCTGTTCCGACTATTTTAAAAGCATATGGTTGAGGAATACAAAGACATGGGAGTTCTTGAACTCTTTGTTTTATCCTCTTAACTGCTTCTATAAAGTCATTGTTCAATTCTGGAGGATTCTTTTTTAAACGTGCAAATAATAATTTGCAATCTAAGGCTAAATCTTTGTAAAATTCACCTACATAATTCAGACTTCCTAAGAATCTCTGCAGTTGTTGTTTTTCTCTTATTTCATTAGGGAATTTATCAGCAAATTGTATGGCTTTATCAATAGGTATAATAGAACCTTTATGAATATTGTGTCCTAAAAAACAAATAGCAGTTTGAAATATTTTTACCTTTTTTGCAGAAACTGCTAACCCCGCCTTCATGACAGTATTCAAGAATATATTGAGATGTTTAAAATGTTTCTCAATTTGAAGGGAAAAAAACTAAAACATCATCAATATAAACAATTATAAATTCATGATAAGAATTAAAAATATCATTCATAATATTTTGAAATTCAGATTGAGCATTTTTTTAATCTAAATGGCATAACATTCCATTCATAATGCCCAAAAGGTACAGTAAAGACAGTTTTGTACCTATCCTGCTCAGCTATTTGAATTTGCCAATATCTAGATTTCATATCAAATTTGGAAAAGATTTTGGCATCATAAAGTCTATTAAGTAAGTCCTTTTTATTAGGGATAGGATATCTAATTCATCTTAAAGTTTTATTCAAGGGTTTGTAAGTAATTACTAACTTTGGGACTCCTCTTTCTAGTTTAGTTGCATTTTCAACATAAAATGCAGGCAGCTCCAAGGACTGTAACTTTTTCTAATTAATCCCTTTTTTAGTAATTCTTCAATTTCTTCCTTACAGATTTCTAGGTGTTTAGGACCCATAGCTATTGGTCTAGCCTTAGTGGGTATTTGTTTTTCTAAGAAATCGGGTTCATAAGGCAATTCTATAATATGCTATTTTCTATTCCAAAAGGCATTAGGAATCTCAGCACATATAGTTTGTTCAATTTTATATTAAAATTTATTAATTTCATCTTGAAGCTTAGAGATTTTAATTGTTGCTCAATTCTCTTATATTCTATCTCTTCCTTTAGAGACATAAGAAAATTTTCTTTTCTTTTAATGGTATCTTTCATAAGATTAATTTCATGCATTTGTGGTTCTTCAACAAATTCAAATTTAATTTGTCTACCCTTTATTACAGTTTCCACTCCTGATTCGTCAATTGTAGAAATAAGGAATAACATGTGTAGAAAATGGTTTCCTAGAATTACTCCCTGGGCTAATCCTTTAACTAAAACAAAGGGTACAGGAAAACAAATCTTGTTGTTACAGACTGCCGCATTAGACAATTTGTAGTCTATAATTAGATGATTTCCATCCACAGCATGGAGTATTTGTGTAGTTTTCTGAAAATACTTGGATGGAACTAATCTTTCATTAATGCAATTTAAATCTGCTCCTAAATCTATTAAGGCAACAGAGAGAAAGTTGAATTCATTATTTACCACTATAGGTATTTTAGTAAACCTTTTTTGTGCTATGACTAAATCTACAGCACAAATCCATCATTCTGGATCATTAAGGATATTTACAGTTCCTTCCTTGGGTTCTTGAATCATTATACTTGTTCCTCTGTTTTTAGGTTCTGGATTTTTTGTTTCTTTTGATGATTCCCATAGAAGATCTTGGAACTGGTCTTCATCTGACTCTTCTAGAATAGAAACTCTCTGTTTTAGAGTTTTTACTTCTTCCTTAATTTCATTAATTTCTAATTTTAAATCAATAATAGTTGGTTCTTTTAATGAAGAGTTAATAGCTTTTACTCTTTCAATTTTATTCTTAAAGGAATAAGAATCATCTTTTATGCTTCCTTTTATTATTGAACTTTTACCCTTGTTACATTTGAATATACTTTTCTAACTGTATTCTTCTTTCTTCAGGATCTGCAATTTTATCAATTAAGTCTAAAATTAGACTTTCTTCTTTTGACAAAACATTTATACTAAGGTTGTTTAATCATATAATTTTTAGGATACATTTGTCACAGTCATTATCATAACAACATTTTGATTTTTCAATTTTTTTTGACTCAGAGTTATATTCATTTTCTGACTCTTCTATACTCGAATCTGAATTATACTACTCTATTATAAAAGCATTCAATTGTTCCTTTTCCTCATCAGAGTCTTCTAATAAGATTTGACATAAGGATTTCTTTAAACCTTCATCAATTTGAAGAACATTTATTTTCTTTTTAACCTTGCATTTATTTGGAAGTGACCTAGTTTTCCACACTTCTAACATATAGGAACCTTTTTATAATTAGTTTCCTTGAATAAGGGTTTCTTGTTGAATTCATAATAACCAGTTTTTGACTTTTCATTCTTTTTATATTGTTTTCTCTTGTAAGGTTTATTAGAGAATTTCTTTTGAAACTTATGAGTCTTTCTAGACTGCTTAAATTGACCGCTTGTGGGGATCCAAATTGTTCACTAAAATTTCCTAAAGCTCTTTTCCCACTTAATTTCTCTTTGTCAATTTGTGTTTTTAGCCTAATATCATTACATAATGATATTCCTTTTGACACGACCTCTGAAGCTAGTTCTCCATAGGCATAGCTATCGTATGGTATATTACCACCATGTTTATCTTTTAATTTGTTTATGATTTTATCAGCAAATAGAGTTGGGAGACCTGCTAAGAACTTTTCTTTCTAAAAGTCAGCTAGGCTATCTAGTCTCTGATAAACTCTAGATAAAAACACATCTTTATACCACTGGAAGTGAGATCGATCTGGACACCTAAGATTAATCAGTTGTTCATGTGATCTATCTAATCTAAGCATATTAGCTCCTACAAAGTGGTTTATAATAGTATAGATCAGAGTATTAACTATGTCAGTTATTAAATTTCCATTTTCTTGTTTTACAGAATTTAAGATCTATTGTGTTGGTGGAAATCCCACCATCCTAAAAGTTGCCCTGTAAACCCACTGATTATGGCTAAGGCTATTTCCCTGTTAGTGTTACCATTGGACCTACATGCTACAGCATACATTAGCATGTGTTTAGTTGTTTGGAGGATTTGGTATTCTATCAATCCATCAATATTCCATTCTACTATGGACTTACCGTTAAACTGAACCTTATCTTGAATAGCATTATCTTCATATTGAAGATCTAACGGTGAGGGTCTTGGGTAGTACATTTTAGATTGGGCAGTTAGAGTTGTTTTATTCCAATGAAGTTTATTAACTTCTAAATGTGAGACTTTTCTTGACTTTTCTTGATTTTGACTTAGCATGTTGACACTTTTCTTTTCAGATATGTTCAAGTTTTGTAACCTGTTGACTAATTCATCCACAAAGTTTTTATCATTGATTTTTAGAATCTTTTCTGAATTTCAGATTGATTTCTGAGGGAGGCTTCATCATGATAGGATAGAATCTTAGCATATTCTTTACTAGAAGATCCCTGATACTTGAGGAATTATTTGTTGGGAAGACTTTTCCTGAATAAGAAAATTTTCTATCCTTGAGGACTATTTTCCTAAGGATTGAAGAAATAAGTTTGTATAATTATTTTGGTTGGATATTTCAACCATGGAACATGTCGTGGATGCTTCTTTTGGTATACCTGAATAAGGATTATCTATTATTTCACCGTTAGATTTTTTGATTGAAAGCGTTGACTCTGGAGGATGAACTGCTACTATATTCTTTCCTTCCCTGGTGAAAAAGTTTTGATAAGTAGTTTCTAGAACATTAACGAACTTAGGGTCTTCAAAATTAGGCCAATCTTTTTTGTGGAATCTAAAGGCTCGTTCAAGCCACTTAAAGAATGCTGACTTTTTATGATATTTTTCCATGTACTGCTTATGCGTAGAGATCAAGTAATCTCTTTCTTTTTTAATAAAAGTTGTATAAAACCATTTATGTTTAATGGTAAATGGGTGTAACGACTCTGTAGAGGATAACATGCATACGATGTATCCCATTTTAGAGGGTGTTGGTAAATTATCTTTTGAGGGTGATTTTAACCCTAATTTTGAAGGTGTTTCAACTTGGTACTGAGGGTGACTAACTTGATCTTTGGATTTTATAATTCCCTTAATTACCTGTCTCCTGTCAATTTTAGTGGTAGGAATTGAAGACGTAGACCTCCTTCTAGAAGACTCTCTTAAATTAAGTTTAATCTTTCTGTTTGTAGAGAATTTTATCTCCACATCTCCATCAGTGTATTCAATTACCGATTCTAGGTCTCTAGACTCTATTTTCATAGAGGGAATTCCTTGGTCTATTTTCCAAGTTTCAGGAAGATTTATTTGATCCCAAGTGATTGTCTTAGGCACCACCATATTTGTTTTAGCTAGATTGGCTATAAAAAGTGTGGTCTCACCTCTTTTTGACTTAATCTTAGCATTAGGAGCTATAGTGTTCATTACCTTGTAATAAATCCTATATATTAGGACTACATTTTCAGATCTTTGTAACATATCAAAACCACGAGACTGAATATTTAGAGTTAATACATTCATTATGTTTTGATCAGTTAAGGATATTGAAAAATTAAGATAATAGCTAAATAAGATAGGACCATCACAAAGACTCAATTCTATACGTCCTAATAAGGAATCTGAAAACTTATTATGTCTTGTATCCCTAACACTTTATGAGCAGAGGTATTTAGTCCAAATCTGGTCAAAGGTTTTAACGCCATTTGAACCATTCTTATATGGAGATATTTAAATTTCTTTTTATGTTCTTCTATTAATTTAGAAGAGAAGAGTTTAAATGTATCTTGACTCTTCCATAGTTTTAATTATATAGGTTTTAGACTAAAACTACCTTTCCTATAAATTTGTCTATCAAAAGTTTGAGGAAGATTCCAGTTTTGAAGTTCTTTTTCTATATTTTCTACTAGAATAACTTCTTTATTATTTCTAGACAAGTTATCAGAACTAGAACCAGAAGAATTAACAGAGTTTGAAAATCTTCTTAAAATACCAGCCATTTTCTCTTTGAGTCAAAGGGGCAAACTGTCAAAGGACTTACTCAACCCTCAACGTCCTTCACTCAACTGGACTACACAGGTTATCAGATGCCTCGATTTCGTTTCCTGGGTTTAACTCCTCGACTTTGAAGATTAATGAACAGATAGTTTAAGATTATTATCACACTCTACCAACCTTTAAGGTTACTAGCTCTGATACCATAAGGGGAAGCTAGCGCACACAGATAAGAAACAAAATACATAGAGCATATGCAAAAAGTTGCAATAAGATTCAGCAGCCTGGAAACTCAAATACTATATATCCATGACTCTTTAACACATTACAAGTATGACAATTAAAATATTGTTGATTCAAAAATAAAACCCAGACTCAACTATTAAACATCAAATGATCACTGAAAATATCAATAGTGGTTCCCTGTACGATGGAATATGCCGTAATATGTGTAACAACCTGTTTATAAAATTGACAGTATCTCATAGTATCATAGTATACATATGAGCTCTGCTCCAAACAAAACATGAAAATCACTATGGTAAATTCAATATATTTGACAACAATGCATAACACCCTAAGTGACTGCAGGTATCGTCCTTTACACTCCAAGTGTGCAATTTCCAAGATATACCTTGTTGTAGCAGAATCGGCAGGTACCAATTTCGTTCATGACCAACAGTGATTTCCTAGAAACTAAAAAAAATTCAACCACAAAGGAAAGAACGAGTCACAAGAACTCAGTGAGCAAATAATGTACCCTAAGGATACCGGCATCACACAACACATATATTATAGCTTAAATTCATATTTGAATTACTTACGCACTTACGTAATTACAATTCTCATATGATCTCAGTTCACGAATGTCAACATATCATTCAAACAACCAAACAAACAACAAACAATTTAACAAACAAAGGGCCAACAAGTAATTAACCCTACACAATAATATCTCCCCCACTAGGCCTTTATGCCCATGCACAACAAATTAATTCTCTGTACACAATCTATCCCACTGGGGCTAAGCACTCCATTTGTTTTTAAAATAATTGTCATAATTAGAATAACTCATATCAAATGTCAAATGTCAAATATCCAAGGTGCACCTGGATTTTTAATTTCGAACATAAAATCATTTCTCAGAAAATTTCACTTTGTTGGCCCTTATCAAACACATATAATTCATTTAAATCACTAAAATAACTTATTTGCTTATTTCTCATTATAACGCATCGATTCAAATGTACAAATAATTGTACACAATAATCTGGTAACTATAAAGCACATAATTCACTCACAAGTTTAAGGACGTGGTTCGTCAGTCCGTCTAGTCTGTGAAGGTGTCGAAATGTCCTCAGCACGATCCAAAACTGAAAATTATAAATTCATACATTACTCTTAGTAATCATTGCATTATTAATTCTAGGATTCCTAAATCTTTTGTATATATTCCTGTGATAACCTGATAACGAAAAATCGAGTTTAGATGCAATGGTTAAATTTATGTTATCAAATAAACAATTTAATTAAATAAAAGTATAGTTAAATATGTTATATTTTGATACCTTAGTGTAACCCGAGTATACGTTTTGGGATTTTTTTGGTTTCGCAAAGTAAATAACATTTTTACCAAATATATCCAAGTGAGTGACTAATTAATGTATATGTAAAAATACATTAAGATTTAATCTCTACCACAAGCCAATTTAAACAGGTGAACAATACAATTAAAACATATGTGGGTATATAACTAGATAAATACATATATATATAACATGTTTTAAGACATGTGACTTTGACTTGGATTTTCTTTCTTTCTTTATGTTAGTCTTTCTCCTCTCTTTGACAAAGCCTTGCTTCCTTCTTCCTCCCATTGCCATAGCTTTAATTCTTGAAGATTCTTCATCCCTCTCGGCCACTTCAGCTTCCATCCAATAGCTTCACCTCCCTGTCTTGCTTTTGGTTGTGAATTTCCAACTCTTTACCACTGTCTGTTGGGAATTCCTCCTCCTTCTCTTTTGTTCAAGGACCTGATTACTTTTTGCTTTGCTTTTCCATGTTGAATTGAGCACCATTGCTGCAAATTTTTTTTCCATTCATGCTAGCCGTTCATGAGCAGCCCCTCTAGCCATGAAAATTCCCTTGATCGTGAGCTGTTTCAGCCATCCCCTGCTATATATCTTGTTTCCTTCTTCTTTTGCTAGCATATGTATGTGGTATAATCTAAAGGCAGCCATTGGTAGATAAGGCAGGAACCTTAACTGTACCTTTCAAAAAAAAAATTTGTTGGTATTTGCTCATGCCTTGTTGAATTATGATAATGATATATTGATAAAATGTACAGTTATGTAAGTCTCATGGTGAGTATATATATAGATACTTGCTCATAAGCTAGAACAAAAATATGCATATAAGGTAGTTGATAAAATATTTACAAGAAAATAATTGTAACTTAATGAGTAAAAATTTGTTGGATTGATATCGAAAAGTGACAACTTAAATTCTTGATTAATTCTAAATCACTAATACAATCTTGAATTAGGAGTAATGTTAGTGAATTAGTATTGACATGAGGAGTATGAATTAGAGCTTGAAAGTGGTGGAAAATGAGAGTTAACTGGGTTTTGAAGTGGGTGCCAGGGCAGATTCATGGATGAAAGAAATCCTGGGTTTTAGGTGCTTTTGGAGCTGAATTAAATTAAGATTCCAAGAGAGAATGTGTAGCTTAGGGTCTTGGTTGGAATTAGCATAGGACCTCTAAGTAAAAGTTGTTCTTAGCATACTAAAGAGAAAATTTGGAGTTGTGCAGGTTTTAATTCCTTATTATGAATACATAGGAGGTGGTGAAAATTAGGATATGATTTTCGGGTATTAATTGAACCTGTTCTAGTGTAACTTGCTTTAGAGGGTCCTACAAGATGAATTAGGAGAAGAGTGCTGAAAATGAAATATTCCTAACATCTTGAAATACTAGTCAATTACACTAAAACAAGTTCAATCGATATCTGAAAATCATAACCTTGATTTCCACCACCTCCAAAGTATTAATAATAAAGAATTAAAACCCTGAACATCTCCAGATTTTCTCTTTAGTATGCTAGGAACAACTTTTACTGAGAGGTTCTACTCTAATTTCTACTCTAATTTCTACCATAAACCCAACAAAGTCTCCCGAACTAACTAAAGTCACTAAAAATTCTGCATGGACCTAGCCTCAGTCCAGCAGTTCTAACAATCAATACACTTGGAATCAGATTACAAAATTTTGTAGACATCATCTCAAGATCCTAAGCTACATTTTATATTTTGAACTCTTAATTTAATTCAGTCCTGAAGACACTTGAAATACTACATTTCTTGCACCCACGAAATCTGCCCCCTGCACCCTTCAAAACCACTTAACTCTCTTTAGCTTAACACATTAACCAACCCTTTTCTCCTGTTATGAACTTTTTATTCAAACTCCACAACAACCAACCAACAAGAAATTAAATCCACCAAGTTCTTCTACTCATTCCATTACAAGTTTCATTTAGGCATTTTAACAAACACCTTAAGAGCATAATTAATTTCATTTTATGTGTATATGTATATATACATACACCAAGAAACCAATACAATTCCATCAATTTCCATGTTAACTATATTCCAAATATTAAATTCAAGTTGAACTAATTACTTATTCATCAAAAACTTGAAATATACAATTCTAACATTAACATATCCAAATTCCAAAACTTCCTCTTCTATTACCACCCTTTTTCGTTACTTTCAAATTCTAATTCATCTTCCTAACTTCTTTAAATTTTAACTCTCAGTCAATACAAAAAGGAAGTAACTTTAATTCTAAGAAATAAAATTCACTTAGTTGAAAAAGGGAACTTGAAAATACCAAAATCAGAGGATATCCACCATGGAAGGTGGTGGTTGTACTTGTTAATACTGTCATGAAAAGGTTTGTGGCTGCCAGCAGTTGGAGCTGCTGCCTCCCTCAATAACGACTACCTACTCAAGGCTAGAAATATACCACAGTTGGAGAAGGATGCATAGGAAGAAGCTGATGGCAGCACGGCTTGGATAGAGGTTGAACAAAGTCAAGTTAGCAGCAAAAGGAAAAGAACTCAGCTGCTGAAAATATCCAAAGAAAATTTGAATCTAAGTAAATCAACAAAGTGAACTTTAAATTATCTATATATCCAATTATTTTCTTATTTTAATTTGTTTCATGGAATTTTATGATTTACATAATCATGATAATTTACGTACAACATCCTAAAATGTAGGGCTGTGCACGGTTCGGTTCGGTTCGGGTAGTGGTAAATTTTTGAACCAAATCGAATATTTTAGATAATAAAATTTAAGAACGGAGCCAAACTGAAAATAGACATAACCCAAAATTACCCAAACCAAAAAAATATGAGTAGTTTGGATCGGGTATTCGGTTACCTGAATTTATTAATATTCACTAAAATTAATTTGAAAATTATATTTTTTTTGTTTTTGAATCTTATATTTTTTTAATTCATTAGTTATTATAAAATAAAATTACAAAAAACATAATATATCAACATATTCAACACAAATAAAAATATAAAATTATAAATTAACACAACAATACATTAAAAAAAATTATATATTTTAATTTTCAGGTAACCACAAGTACCCATGTGCACTCAACCTCACTACCCGTAACCGAACCGAAAATAATGGTATTAAATTTAACTACCCGAACCCAACTAAATGAGTAAAATACCTAAATTTAATCGAACCGAATTACCGGTTTTGTTCGGGTATTCAGTTTTTTCTGGGTTTCTTGCACTGCCCTACTAAAATGTACGCCAGACATTGAGTTATAATAGTCATATCTCCCAGGTAATTGTGAAACTATCTAAAAGGGGTAAATTTTGAATAAGTTCATGAAATTTAATATTTATATACTTTTTGTAATTAAAAGGTTATAACCTAAAAAATTAACAAAGTACGTAATATTGGGGAAAATTTAATTGCAACTCCAGAAATATGATTGAGCCAATGACTCATATGAACGCAAGGAGTGACAAATGAAATTGGTAAATGGTGAGTGGTTAATTACTACCCTTTGGTTACTAGATTGTTATGTGTATTTGAATTGATGTGTTACATAGAAAATAAGCATGGGTAGTGTTTCATTGAGTTATGTGAATTATATTTGATGGTTGAAATTATTTGTGCTTATTAAGGTCAACAAAAAAAAATTTTCTCCAAAATGATTTTTACTTTTGAAATTGAAATCCAAGTGCACCTAACTGATTGGATATGAAATATTATGATTCTGACAATTGTTTTAAAAGAATTGAGTGCTCAGTCTTGGTCGGATGGATTGTGCACGGAGAATTAACCTGTTGTGCAGGTGCGTAAATGCCTAGTAGGGGGAAATACTATTGTGCGGGGTTGATTTTTAGTAACAGGAGTTTAGTGTATGGTGTCGCTGAGCTCGTGATCTGTTGACAAAATACGGCAAGGTATTTTCCAAGATCTCAGACTCAGACCTAGTATTTGTCTTGTTTATAATATGGAAAGAGTGGAGCTCCTTACTTTGTTTGTGTTGTTGTTGTGTAAGAATAAGAGTTTATAGGTTTGTATTTTAAGGCATGTTCCATATTGTAGGAACCTCTGCCGAAATTTTCTGTAAATTGTTATTTATTTAGTGTTTAAAGTTAACTTATGTTTTATACCATTTACTTTTATTCTTTAGATTAGTCAAGAGTTTTATTTGTTTTAATTATTTGAAGTTGAAGGTTACGGAAGTTTAATTATCTAATCTTCCAGTCAGTCATGTCTCCATGAGGGGTGTGATAGTTACCTTCAAAAGATTCTCTTCATCTTTTTACAAATAAGCATAAATGGTTTTACACTATTTTTAGTGAAAAGGAAAGAAATTATTGGATTTCTATGTATAAGCAGTATATGAAAAAAGTCCATAAAAAACCTGGATTCTTTAATTGGCTTGAAAGAGCATTTAGATATCACAAAAAGGAATGACCTAATTTTGATAATCCTCAATTCCTAAATGTTATAGAAGTTGCTTACCAAAATTTCTTTACAAAAGAAGAAAAACATAATTCCTCAATTTATCCCCCAGAATCCTCCTTTTCTGTTAAAAAATCTAGATGATAAATTTTGGCAAGTCCTTACTCTACTATGCCAAAAGAAGCATCTACTTCAAATGCTATGGTTGAAATATCCAACTAGAATAACTATACAAATTTGTTCCTATAATTTTTAGGAAAACAATCTTTTAGGATAAAAAATTTTCTTATATAAGAAAAATCTTCGCAGCAAATCTTTTCATAAGCTTCAGGATCCTCCTCGAAGGAAACACCAAAATAGATCCACTGATAATGAAGCCTCCTCCTAAAGTAAATCTGAAATTTAGAAAAGCTACTAAAGTTAATGATAAAACTTTTATTGATGAATTAGTATCTAGATTACAAACTTTAAATCTGTCTAAAAAGAATAATAAAAGTGTTAATGTGTTGAGTCAAAACAAACCAGATTCATTTGAAAATAAAGAATTTTATCTGGAAGTTAATAAACTTCATTGGAATAAAAAATGCCTACTGCCCCATCAAAAATATATTACCCTAGACCATCACCTCTGGAACTTCAATATAAAAATAATGCCATCCAGGATAGGGTACAATTTTATGGAAAGTCAATAGGTGAATAGAATATTGATAGTTTGGTAGAATATCAAATTCTTTAAACCACTAAACACATACTTATGTATGCGGTAGCATGTAGATCAAATGGAAATCAAGACCATGAAATAGCTTTAGCTATTTTAAGTGGATTCACTGGTCAGTTACTTAGATGGTGGAATTTCCATTTGTTAGAAATCCCTAAACAAGAGATTTTAAACTCAATAAAACAAGAAAATGAAAATTTGGTTACTAATATAGCTAATACTCTAATCTATACTATTATAACCCTCATAACCCGATAATGTAAAATCGAGTTTTATATGCAAGGTGTTAATTTAAGTTATAAAATAAATGAATTAATTAAATAACAGTATAGTTAAACATGTTATAATTTGATATCTTAGTATACAATTTTAAAATATTGTGTATTTATTATCGTAAAGTAAATAACACTATAACCAAGTCAATTCAAGTGAGTATTATAATATATAGGTATATATTAAGATTTAATTCCCATCACAACCAAATTAAATAAATAAACAATACCATTAGATAAATATATAACAACAAGATTAAAAGGGAACCACACATTTAAATATTGACCATAGCCTTAAATATCTTGTATTAGTTAATTTTATTTTTTTACTTGTTTTGTCCCCTTTTGTTTTCTTCCTCCTATGACCGACTTTATTTTTGGAAGGTTCATGATTTCTCTTTATTCCTCTTCTCCACCACCTCTGTTTTCAGCTTGTTGGTCCCCTGTTTCAGCTTCAACGTGTTGGAGAGTTCAGCCGTTATTTCCCTTCCAAAAACTAGTGTGTGTGCACATGTTTGGTGCCTTGGTGTTCGTCCTATTTTTCCTATGTGTAGCCTTCCTTCTACTGCTGCCAAGATGAAGTTTTGAGTTGTAATTTCCTCCAAACCAGCAGTTGCCTTCTCTTTTTAAACTTCAGCTACTGCTTTGTCTTTGGAGTAAAATTTACTCTCAACCATAATAGCCACAAGGCCGCTGAAATCAAGGGTAGCAACCTCCTTGCTTGCGTGAATGGTGGTGGACAGTAGCAAGGTATTGCTACCCATGAGCTACTTGCACCATCCAGCAAGCTGTGTGGTAACTGTTTGCTAACTTAGGGTAGCTAGGCCGAGAAAGAGGATTCTTTCCTTCCTTTTCTCTTTTGTTCTTGCTCCGTTTTTGCATAGCTTGAAAGGGATAAGAGTAAATGTGGGTCATTAGCTCGGTTGAGAGTTTCAGCAGCCAAGAAATTCAAGCCTGCAACCTCTGCCGTCTTGCTTATCCTCCTTTGGGTGCTTTCCATGCGTGTGGAGGTGAAACTTAGCCATGGCAGCAATTGCAGGGGATGCTCTGCAATTCGTTTGATTATGCCCTGCTCTGGTTTGGCAGCAACAATACTTGGCTGTAACCTTCTTGTGGGGGGTGTTGGTAAGGTAAATTCATGTCTTGGAAGGTTGTTTATGAAAAAGGCAGCTTGTTTTGGACTGAATTAGTTTGTATTTGGTACATACCTTCTTGGGATAAGCCATGCATGAGGTAGCAAAAGGTGAAAAAAAATTGTTCATAGAATAGGTTGATTGTCAGTTATTATGGTTGTTAGCCAAATAAGGCATTAGAGGGTTGTTAATTAGTTTATGTGTTATATATATGAATGAAAATCTTGATAAGTAGTAAGTTAGGTTAGATTAATTATTGGGAATTTTCTTATGTAAGTCTAATGCTTGTTAAGCTAATAAAAGTTTGAGCATAAGGATTTAGGAGAGTTTAAATCATAAACTAAAGTCTAATAACAGTAAATATACATCATGTCCTTGTATAAAATTATGAAAATAGGAAGATTAGAGGCATGATATAAGAATTGGAAATTGTTAACACTAGAATGGTATAGTTCAACTTTTGATGAAAGTTAGGTAATTAGTTTAAGTTAAATTCAAGTTGGTTGATTATTATTGGAATTTAAATAAAAAGTTCATAAATAAGAAGAATGGTTGATTAGTATGGTGAATTGAGGATTTGATGAAAGTGAGTAATGGGTATGAACAAAGGAGGGTTAGTAGTGAGTAGAGTGTTGAAAAATGAGAGTTAATAGGTTTTAAGGGGATGCAGGGCCAAATTTCTTAGGTTAAAGAAATATGGTGTTTCAAGTGCTTTCGAGGCTAAATTAAATTAAGGATTCAAAAGAGAAAGTGTAGTTAGGATCTTGAGATGTTGTCTACAAAATTTCTTAGCTTAGTTCCAAGTATATTGTTAGTTAGAGCTGTTAGATTGCGACTCGGTCATATAGGAATTTTAGTGAATCTCAGTCAATCTAGGAAACTTTATCATAGGTTGTGGTTTGAATTAGTCTAGGATCTCTGAATACAAGTGTTCTGGTCATACTAAAAGAAAATTTGGACTAGTGCAAGTTTAATTCTTTGTTGTGTATTTTGGAGAGGGTGGAACTCAAGGTGATGATTTTTGGATGCTAATTGAACTTGTTGTAGTGTAACTAACTTTAGAGGGTTTTAAGGTTGAATTAGAAATAGAGTTATGCAGATGGAATGTTCCCAATACCTTGATAAGAAAGACTGGAAAGTTTCGAAATTTAATTCCCTAGTATGACGTTTTTATAAGCCTTAGAGTCCGATATTGACAACTAGGAATTTATGCAATGCCCTATTTTTGGTTCATGTAAGGAATTAAGTGGGTTCAAGACTAATTTTAGGAAAAAAATTTAA